>CM029501.1:31020671-32474421 GCA_017140595.1 Eucalyptus curtisii
TAAGTATACTTTTCATAACTTTTAGTGTTTAAATATCCCCCCGTGACAAGTTTTGGCTATCACGCCTAGATCCTCGAGCGCGTGCCCATCCTAACTTGGTCGATATAATAGCGATATCCCAGGACGCATCACCGACCCATTTATTTTAATACGCATGCGGAAGCATATCAATAAATCCCCAGACAATAAAACAATGTGATAAAAAAGTAGGGCCATATTTTTCAAACCTGAAAAACCACAACCACACTTTTATACAAGCAAACCTCATAGTATATATTACAATACTATGTACAAGAGTCAGGTTTATCAAACAGGTTCACAACTCAGGGTTTGCAAAACAGGGGTGGGGTCTCAATCCTCATCGGGATCATAATCCGGATCCTCTTCCGGTTCCTCTTCAGGTTCTTCTTCAGGGTCCTCTTCAAGGTCCTCCTCTTCGACCTCCTCACATCCTCCTCTTCGACGTTCACTCCTTCTTCGACGCCCCAGCTGGAACCCACGTCAGAGTATACCGGGGATTCATGGTCACTGAACTTGGGATCATTTGCATCCACCACTGACCCATCCTTGGGATCTGCCATCCCCTTCTTGAATGTTGCCTCCAAAACGTACAGAGGTATATCACTTTCCAGCACAGGACCCTCCCTTTGACCATCATGGTAATGGCGATACCACGACCGGTATTTGTAAGGTACATTTTGGGGTTTACCCACGTCAACCCAGACAGTAGATTTCACCAAAACCTACTCCAATCCTTCAGGGTGAGGGTGCTTCGGAAAGTGATAACCTATCTCGGTGATCTCCGATAACCTATCTCGGTGATCTCCTTAGGTATACCAAAATGCATGGGAGGGGGGTGGTGGTGCTGCCATCTACGGGTCTGAAATGTTATCCCACAACGGGGTGAGACGACATTCCATCGAGTTCTACCCCCTAAGACTCGATTAGAAGGCCAATACGCCATAAGGGCTGCCTAAGCACAACACGAATTAGAGGACTTACCTTGCCTCAGATTCCACCTACAATTCAACATAGTTCGAATAGGCACCCAATCAATCAGTACAGATCGAAACATTGATCAATCGACCTAGTCGATTACATGTCAATCAGACCTTTCCCCGGTCATTCTATTCCATACTATCTATGAATCCGATCAACATCTAGGATTCCTCAATCAAAATGAAGTATAGATAGTACTATCCTATCTTCATATGACATATAGAGCCATCGAGCGGGTATGTATAACGTTCTATCTCCGAGACGACATATAGTGTCATCGAGCCATTATAACATACATGTGCATAACATTCTATCTCCAAGACGACATATAGAGTCATCAAGCCGTTATAACACACCGTTGGGTCATACCATCTTATCTCCAAGATGACATATAGAGTAACCGAGCGGGTATACAAACAATTCTTTCTCAAGATGACAGGAGAGTCATCGAGCTATAATAGTATAACATCCATTCTCCAGATGACATACGAATCATCGAGCCATTATAGTATTTTTGTTCCAAAGACACAATCAACTTTATCCTTTTTATCATACTTGATAAAAGTACATGTGTGTGGGTACATGGTCGACCTTCGCCAAAATACAAGGTTTTCAATTTTGAACCTTTCCACCATTTTCAACAGTCTCAAAATAGATTTTTGGCGCTGTAGACCGACACCCGGTAATTTTCCAATTAATTACCAAAATTAATTAATTTAGGAATAAATCCAAAAATCACAATTAAATCAATTCAACACAAAATAAAGCTTGAATAAATAAACAGAGAGTACCACTGTAATCAATATAAAATTTCGGTCACCGACTATCCCGGTCTAATTTCCGGAAAATAAATAAATAAATAAAATTAATTACGGAAAATATTAAATAAATGCCAATAAATCCAACTTAGGCCCATAATGCATAATTGGACACCGAAACGGATCAAGAAAAATTTCGAGATTCGTTCAATAAATACTAGAACCTATTTACTTGCTAATTACACTAACCATTTGTCTAACATGCATTGATAAGGCACTAAATTAATTGTTCTACTCTAATCTATCCACCTAATTACACTTAATTAAATCTAATCAACCCTTAAGCATCATTAACCTACTAAGCAAGGTTTAGTGAGTTAAACTCACTTATTTGGTGAGCGGGTCGGTGCAAATCGACGGGAACGTCGTGGGATGGAAAACTCCAAAGCGGGCCTAACTTTCGAGGCCCGGAACACCTCCAAAATGGGTTGAACAGTGGCCACGAGACCCATTGTTTTCTATTTTGATCTTGGTTGTTCGGTGGCTACAAGGACAAGAAGGTGGCTCGATTTTGGAGGAAATGGGTTGAGATGGCCAAACCGGGTCCAAGTGATGGCGGTATAAGCTCCGGCGGCCTTCGGCGGTGGCTCAGGCTTCCTCGGCAGCTTGCTGGAGGCGAGGACAAACGGAGATGACGGGGCTGGACGGCGGTGAGACGTGGCAAGCTGGCGAGCACGCGGTGAGGCGCGAACGGCGGCCCGGCGGCGAGGCAGTGTTTCGGCGACGTGCGGCGTGCGCCGGGAGGCTTGGACGGCTTCAGCTGTCTCCTCTCTTGCTGCTGGTGTCCAAAAAGCACAATGGAGGAGGAGATAGGCTGGTCGGTTGCCTTGGTAAGGAAGAGAGGGGGACAAAGGCCCTACTTGGCCAAATTCTTCTCCTCCATGGTCCCCTTGACCATTGCCACCCACCAGATGCTCCTTGGCTCTCATTCAACCACCAAGGCTCATCCTTGGACTCTTGAAATGGTCCAAAAGGCTAGGCAAGGGGGGAGGCTACGAATTTCAATAATTTCTCACTCAATTGGACACAATTTCTCACTTGATTCAATCCCAATTGGCCCTCAAAAAATCAATTGGTACCTCAATGCTCAAGTTGGTATTTTTACTCACCAATTGATCCCACTTGCTTCCCAATTTCGCGATAAAAAACGATCCCACCCTTTTTCTGGACAAAGACAGCCTTAGGACAACTTTTTCCCAAAAAGTCTCGGGTTGTAGAAAAATCTTTTGAGACTGAGTTGACACTCCTAGAATTTATTATGACATGACAGAATCTTAAATTCCTGAAATCGGACTCAAATTCACGGTTAATTACCATTCGGCGCGTTTTTAGCGTGACCTAGGCTACTGGATAACTTTCAAAAATTTTTGGTGCAAATGACCCGTGGTTGATTTTCTTCGAGCCACAATGAACCCACTCAACACATTGGCAACTCTCGGTTGTCGTGAAAATCTCGAGAATTCAAATACGGACACAAGGTACCAAAACAATAAGAAAATCAGTCTAGTGTCGGCCGACGAGAATTTTCCAATTTAGTGGTGTCACCCACGATTAGCCACACATCTTAGTCGAACCGACTTATCTCTGATCTCAAATCGATTTTTAACTGTGTTGCTTTGATCTCAAATTAATTTTTAACTGTGTCGTTATGGCCTCTAAAGATAAGCACGATCGAATAGCCGATTCCTAGTCGAATTCTCAAGTCTATTGCCTTAAAATTCCTTAACGGTTTCCCTAGATAGTCTAATTATCTCGAGAGTGATCAGCTCTGAAAACAGCCTTATAGGCACGTCAATGAAATGCCCGATTTATTCAGTAGAAAACAGGACTGAAAATCTGGGATGTCACATTGGCACTTTAGGGATTTAGGCCTCCTTTAATTTCTAAAATGAAACTTGGTCCAATCAGGCATCCCAATGGGCTCAAAATTTCAGCTCCCTTTCAATAATCTTTCGATCATAACATAGTGAATTTTATTGTTCATCTTAATAGGTGGTACCAAACACGATAATTGATTAGTAACCTGTAGTATATGTAGCTCATTATGTCAAGGAAGGAATATTACAATTCATTAGGATTGCCAAGTGAGTATGGTAGCTTTTAATGTTAAGCTGGGCAAAAATATTGCTGGTAAAGGTGGTCGTTGTGGATGATGATCTCATGGCCTTATGGAGGATGCCATTGACGGTGGCCGCCGGGCATAGGTCGATCATGTTTGAGTAAGATATACCTAATTTAACAGTGGGATAGCAAGTTAGTCTAGACAAAGGATCCGTATTAATTCCCACAAAATAAAGAGAGAAGTCGCCAACTTGAAAAAGTTTGCGCAAGCTACTAGCTTCGAAGTTAATTTAATGTTACAGATGAAACTGCGAACTTAGTTATCATTACCATTTATAGCTTATTTAGGGGATTTATGTCGGCATATAAGTTATTTTTAGTAGGAGACCCCCCACAATAGCTCTTATATGTATGTTATGATATTGATTATATCGAAACCACAAGTTTATCAAGGGAAAAAGAAGTAATCCTTCTCTCTTTTCCATAATTCAGAGGCCTGAGCATAGAGGATCGAAGACTGAAGGACTCATGAAACATTTTGTGAATCCCATGCAGGTGTTTCGTCTGTACAGGTGATCTTAGCCCAGGGTAGGTTGCCTGCAATTGATAGGATTATCAAATCCTTCATGTATGATTTGAAAATTCCCTAATGTGCCAATCTAGAGGGATTAAAAAAAAATTGAAAAAGCAAATTGTTTAATATTTGAGGGAGTAATTGTCCCATGAAGTTTTTTCTTGATGTCAAGAAACAATTTGAAGGCAGCGCTAACACCGATTTCACCTTTGCGTATCAATTATCAAATTGTCTAATCAGCATTTATAAGGAACACTCTTTTCACTTTTGCAATCGTGCCCTTAAAGTCTTTTTTTTTTAATTGTTTTTAGGTGCGTTTTTCAGGCTTTCCGACCAATTAACATCAAAACAGAGTCCTCTGTTTTTCTGATGCTTTCCAAAATTCTTTTTGCCTGCCTTTCGGCTCACATGCTTTGATTTTTGGAACCCACAAGAACTCATTCA
Source organism: Eucalyptus curtisii (assembly GCA_017140595.1). Lineage (NCBI taxonomy): Eukaryota > Viridiplantae > Streptophyta > Magnoliopsida > Myrtales > Myrtaceae > Eucalyptus > Eucalyptus curtisii. The sequence continues at coordinate 31,025,568 of CM029501.1, forward strand.
AATTAATTCTGTTAAATTTCTAAGCTTTCAAGTCGCAATGAACTTCAAATTTGATTAGATGGGAAAGAAGTTATAGTCAGTGAAAATAATGGTCTCATAATTCGATATGTTCGAGCATCATGATTTGGATGGAGTAGTTTAGGTTAACATTTCTTTTAGGGCTAGAAGGAAATTTGGCAACTGATGTGGGAATAGAAAAAATTCACGTGCAAATTCGAGTTGTGAACGATATTCAAGGGAGATTTACTTGAGAGAAAAATTCGAGGCAATGCTTCGATTCTTGAATTGCTCATTGCCTTTTCAAGTTTTATTCTGAGATGACCTTATACTTAACCAACAAAACCTTTAGAACATAGAAACACACTAGAAAAGCCATCCCTCACACAAAAGCTCCAAGCTAGAGCCAAAAAGAAGCATACAAAAGAAATCCCCTCGTGTTTCGTGTTTCAATAATTACCACTTCGAAAGATTTTGAAAAGACAATTTAAGCACAAACATCGGTTTTTTCAAGAGGTACCCTGGCTTTGCCCTGCTTGATGTCATCTTCCTTGAGCTCTGCACCTTCCTTAACATGATAGTCGTTACTCATCTTGCAAACGCATCCACCATCAATTGATGTGCACTTCACCCCATAGACAATGAAGTCAATTTTGTTGAACTTGATACCACTTTCAATCAAAGTATATTTGTAGTAGAAATTCTCAACATCAAGAGTGTCAATCTTGTGCTTAGTGTACTAGATGTGAGCACCTATTACGTGAATTCACAAAAGTGAAAAGATTAATTTTAAGTTCTGCGTTCTATAAATGAATATGATGTGATAGATAAACATCCATTATCTGACTTAATTTCGCCAAAGTTGGTATGCTTAATACTGCCAACTCCACCATCTCCCTCAATGAAATACTCTTGTGCAAGCCCTAGCTCGCGTTCTGCAACTTCTTCTTCGTTTTTTTTTTTCTTTTTTTTTTTTTTAAATAATTTAGTTTTAAATTTAATTTAATTAATATTAATATTAAAATTCAAATCTGAGGCAAAATGACGTTATTTTGGCTCTTTGCTGGCTCAGCTCTTCGGCGAGCTATATTAATAAAAAAAAATGCCACATAGGATTTCCAGCCAAGGTCATCCAGTTTTGGCATTCAAGTGTTCTAATTTTCAAAAAAGTGGCACTTAAGTATAACTTTCATAACTTTTGGTATTTAAATGTTCTCCGGTGCCAAATTTTGGTACTTGCACTGTACTTTTGCCACTATAAATCAACTTGACATGGTAAAGCTATGTGTTTGATCCCACTTACTTTCCCCAACGTTAGTCTATTTAATGCTACCAACTCCACCACCTCCCTCAATGAACTCAACACTCTTGATGCCCTCGGGGACTATCTTGGGAATGATGTTGTGTGAGTCAAGGACCAAAGCCTTGAGCATCCTCGATGGAGCAATGGCAGATGTGAACTTTTGAGAGTAGGTGATGACTCATATGTTTGCCTTGTAAGAATCAAAGCGAAATGAACTTGAGAAGGCAGTGGAAGCATTTGGGTGATTGTAATTGAGGAAGGCTTGAGCTGATGAAGACGATGAAGAGAAGCGCTTGGTATTTATAGTTGGTTAGCTGTTCGAAGCACTCCAAATTGGACTGATCAGCCTTGCTTTAAGCCTTTCTTCCTTTCTCATTGGGGCAGAGCCACCAGTAATCTAGAAGATTAGGGACGAGTTCATTATAGATCAAACATGAAGGACCATAATTCTTTGTTTATGTCGTGTTCACTGATACGGCAGAGGCAGTACAATCTAAATTGGTGATATAAATAGAGATATCAACTTCATAGAAATTATTTACCATGCCGACAATGTATTCTTCTATACATCAATTATTCCATTTATTAAATGTTCACGTTCATCGATTAAGATTCTCTAGACATTCAATCATGTTAACTACCATATTCTCAAGTCACTATTGGAATAATTGGAAATGTCCATATGCATTAAAAGATGTTTTTATGTGATATGCATTGAGGTACAACCAGATTCTAAACCATTCAAAATTGAAATTGATGGGATACAACGTGAATAGTCACCTTCCACATTATAGCATTAAATATTGGGATGGATGAGAAATGTGAGTTTTCAAGGCATGTCTAGATGGACTTTCACTTAATTAATGTTTGCCCTGCAGACCATTTGACTTGTTTATACCTAAAAAATTTAAAACTTTCACAACATACAAATGGGAAAATGGCATCAGTAGTCCCAAAAATTATGCCAAACATGAAACCAAATCTTAAACCATTGAATTTATGCCATAAATTCCTTTTTCTTTTTTTTACACGATGTAGTTTGGTCCTTGTGATGAGGTAAACGGTCAAATTCGATGATCTTGCACGCAAGAATCTATCGTCGTATTTTAAACTACTTGTTAGCATACGTGGCACCATATCAGAAAATATATCAAACATATAAAAAATTAAATTAAAAAAGGAAAGAAAGTTTGGAGAAAACAAAAATCTTAAAAATAAACTAGATCAAGTCAGAGAGAGTGGAGGCACCATGGACGAGCGTTCCATCTCCACGGCGCCGACAAGCGTCGGGATATTTTTCAATATTCAAATAAGACGACGAATTTTGGCACGAAAATAAAACGTGCATTTTATTTATATGTAAATGTACACAAATATGCTTTCGAGTAAAAACATTAAAATAATCGCAAGAAGCAAGCGCGAGGAAACAAAACAACCTTCAATGCACAATTTTATACATACACACACACCCACACATATATATCTGTGTTCGTATATGTATGTATATAAAAGCTAAAGAGGATTAAGTTTTTTTAAAATGACTTGTGTGACATCCTGATTTTCAGGTTCTAAATTCGATTTGATAAGTTGGGCCTTTTATCGACGCGACTATAGTGATTTTCTCTGAGATAGCCACTCACGAGATAACTAGCCTATCAAGTGAAGCCGTTAAGGGATTTTAAACGCAACAGACTTGAGAATTCGACTAGGAATCAACTACTCGACCGTGCTAGTCCGTAAGGATCATTACGGCACAGTTAAAAATTGATCAAAGATCGGAGATAGGTCGGTTCGACTGAGATGTGTGGCTAAACGTGGGTGATTCCATAATTTGCAAAACTCTTGTCGATCGGCACTAAACTGATTTTTCTGTCATTTTGGTACCATGTGTCCGTATTTGGAACCTTAAGATTTTCACGACAACCGAAAGCCGCCAATGTGTCAAAGAGGTACGTGTGGCTCGAAGAAAATCGACCACGGGTCAATTGCACCAAAAATTCCTAAAAACTACCAGTTAGGTGAGATCACGCTAAAATCGCGTCCGATTGAAGTTAACCGCGAATTTGAATCCGATTTCAGAAATTTAAAGTTCTGTCAGGTCACGAGTCATTTTAGAAACGTCGACTCACCTTTCGAGGAATTTTCAGCGAGTTCAGGATTTTTACAGAAAATTGATTCGGACGATTCGGAAAACGAACAGAAATTCAGATTAGTCAATTTGAATGGATTTTTGATTTCCTGTGTGAACTACTTGGTGAAACGAAGTGTGTGGGTTTTTCTTCGACAAAATTGGACGTCAATCGGAAGGTTTGTTTAGAAATCGAATTTCGAGAAAAATGAATTATAGTTCGGAATCGAGAGAAATTTGTAGGTTTGAGGGACCATCTTATTTTGGCCTTCAACTGGACTTCAAATTGGACAAGTTGGTGTGGAATTTGGCCTTGCTTGACCAATTGAGATTGTTGTGTTAAGTGAGCTAAAAATAATTTGGTTTTTAATTACCTTCCCCCCCTCTTCGGTCGGTCTCTCTCTCTCTTTCTATTTCTCTCTCACACGTGCTTTCCCCTTCCCCTTGCCGACATCCCTTGCCCCTTATCTTTCTCCCTCTCTCTCTCTCTCTCTCTCTCTCTTTTTCTCTTTTCTTTTTCACGTTCTTTTCCATGGCCAACATTCTCGGTCCACTCACACTCTCTCTCTCCCGTTTGTCTCGCACCAGACCACCGAACCTCTCCCTCACGTTTTTTATCTCTTCTTTCTTCTCCTTGGAAACTCGATCCCTTCCTTTCGCTGCTCCTTGGACGTCTGGCCTCCACCGAAGTTGCTGATCTTCACGCCAGCAAGCTACGCGAAGACCACAGCAGCATCTCTCCGCCAGCCCAACTCCAGCTCCGGTTCCAGAGATCCCGCAAGCCCAACAGCCGCAGCTCCTTCCGTTTCTGGTCCGGCCCAGCTCAGCCCATCAAGTCGAGCCCGCACCACCACCCGCGGCCGTCGAGTCTAGCCCGCAACCAAACCGAAACCAACTCGAGCTAAGCTGACCAGCCCTCTTGAAGCCACGACCAGCGAGGGTTTAGGGGCATCAGGGCCCGTTTTCAGGCCCGTCCTGGCCCCTCTTGGCGGTCCCGCTTTGGAGTTTATCGATCCTCGTTGCGTCCCCGTCGTTTTGGACCAAGCAGATCATTAATCAAGTGAGTTTAACTCACTAATCACCGCTTAGTAAATTAATAACGTTTAAGGTTTGTTTAGTTTAAACTAAGCTTAGATTAGGTGGATAGTTAGATTGGATTAACAAATTGATTAATTATCGATACATGTTAGGTGGATGGTTTACTGCAATTAGCGCCTAGACAAGCTCTAGTATTTATCTAGAGTAGTTTTGAAATTTTCCGAGCGCATCTCAGCTTTCAATTAGGCTTTACGAGCCTAAGTTGCTATTTTTGACATTTATTGATTATTTTCAGTAATTATTTATTTATTTATTTATTTTCCAGAAATTAGACCGGGATAGCCGATGACCGGAATTTTATGCTGATTGCAATGATGTGATATGTTTATTTAATTGAGCTCTAATTTATGTTGATTGAGTGGGATTGTGATTTTAGGAATTTATTCCTAAAATTAATTAATTTAAGTAATTAATTATAAAATAACCGAGCGTCGGTTTACAACGCCAAAAATATTTTGGTTGACCATATAAATTTGTGGGATTTTCAAGTGGCGGAAAATTGTATTTTGGCTAAGGCCGACCGTGCACCCACTCACGATTATTTTTATCGAGTATGATAAAAATAAAGAAATGGTCGGATAATCAGATCAGTGGATCTGGCAGCTTCTGGTGAGCATAAATAATATACTATATTGGTATTTGAGGCAGCTTCTGTCACGCCCCGAACCTTGAGTGCGCGCACATCCCTCGGTGGTCGATAGAAAGCGACATCCCAGGACTCGTCGTCGACCCTTCTTTTTTTATCTTTCATTAAGCGCAAGCGGAAAACGTATCATCTCCCCATCAACATACAATAAAGCAATCAAACAGGGATACTGAGATGAACAGCAGAAATGCAACCTATATTCATATATATACACATTTTTACATTTACATATTGGATTAACCTACGGAGGATCGTTTCCGATTTACAAGCCTAACAAAGGGGCCGATCCATCCACTAAGCCGAGACCAAAAAGAGACTAGTCAAGGCTAACCCAACCGTACACCAAAAAGAACCCTCGGGTTCAAAGACTGCAGATCACTCGACACCTAGAGGACTCGGATCCGGTCCGAGTCGAAGCCAAAGGCGAATGGGTCGATCTCTAGCGGAGCGGGGTAGCATCCACCACAGCACCATCAGGAGGGTCCAGCTCCATGGGATCCCAGTCAGCGTCCTCTTCGGGGCCCCTAACGGGCGGCTCATCAACACCTCTCAGAAGACCTATCAGCATGTTGCCATTCCGGACGAACCACGCCCGGAACCTATGGGGTATCCATTGCCCCGGTCCCTCATCCACCCAGATGGTGGTGAGATACTTCTCATACAAACCCGCCCGACTCGGGAAGCGGTGGTGCGACACGACAAGTATCCCGCCCTTAGGAATACCGAACCTCATCGGCGGAAGAGCCATTCTAAGGGCCTGAAAGTGGTTATTCAATAATCAGTGAGATATAAATCTCAGCGAGTTCCACCCCTAAGCCCCGGTTAGTACACCAACTCAACCCAAGGTATCTATCTAGAACTACCCCACCACAAGCAACAACCAACAATCGATTCGCATACAACCTTACCTGGTATGCCATACCCTGCACGTTATAATTCAACACGATACACGCAATGCACATGGCCATTAGATGATACATTTCATCAATCACATACGAGTCGCATCACAAGCGATCTCACCTGGCCATTGCCACACTCTGCACGCTATTGATTCATGCGTGTGTGGCATAAATAATATGATTCAGTCACGCATATAATTAATGCATATAACAATTTCACACATCAATGCATCAATTCAGATCGAATCATCGATCAATCGACTCAGTTGATTACACGCCAACAAGACCACTCACGGTCATCTCATTTACTCAATCCCAACGCTTGAATTACGACTCAGCAGCATAGTCCAGGCTTAGTGGTAATCACGGCCCCACTCGGCACAACCTTTATTAGGTGGTAAATCTCGGCCCAATTGGGCGCAACCTTTAATAGGTGGCAGATTACGACCTTATTAGGCGCGACCCCTATCGGGTAGCAATTTACGGCCTAACGGACGCGACCGATTCCAAATTCGGTGGCAGAATCACGGCCTCGAAGGCACGACCTTTAATAGGTGGTAAATCACGGCCTCAAAGGCACAGCCATACTTCGGTGGTTCTCTGGCTTAGTCAGGTGTTGAAATCAATTGCTTACAAACCACGATCAACACACAACTTCACAATCATCACATAATTATACAAATCGTCACTCAATTCATGCGGATGTCACACATCCAATCACTTCATAGGATTAAACCCACATAAATTTGACACTTTTCGTTCTCGGGTAAACAGTGTTTTGTGAACAGTAATCGTGAACGGTGTTTCATTAACAGTAACTCGTGAACAGTGCCTCGTGAACAGTAAATCGTGAATAGTGTCGAGTGAACAGTAAATTTCCAGAATCATTAAAAACATTAATTAAAACAATCAAACAATTAATTAAGAAAAACAAGCTTAATTAAACACATAAGCACAATTAAGCAAATAAAGCAAGATTAAGTTAAACTAATTTAATCCATCCATCTAACCACCTATCTTAGGGCTAATACAACTTAATTAAATCACCTAAACTAGAATTAAATCTAACTAAACCAACCCTAAGCAAGTTTAGGCACTAAACGAAGGATTAGGAGCTAAACTCACCCGTTAAGCGGGCCGGAGACACCGACGCGGCGGCGACGACGGTGGCTACGCACCGGAACTTCTACCACGACGATCCAAGGTGGTCCCAAGCTCAACACAGCAATCACAGCCTCTGCTTCTCTCTGCAACTCTCAAAAACTGACTGCAGGAGGAGAAACGGAGTTGAACGGCTTGGCCGGAGTTCCGGCGAGGGGGTTGGTCGACAACCGGAGGCTCCCGGGGGTCTTGGGAGTCTTGCTGGAGGTTAGGATGGACGGAGGAATGGCTGGAATGGAAGAAAACGGGCTGCAAAGTCGAAACAGTCCAGGTTGCAGGCGGACCGACGGACCGGCGACCGGCGGCTTGCGACGGCCGTACAGGACGGACGAAGGCTCCGTTCGGGACGAAATCAGTGTCGTTGGAACGGTCTGTCTCTGCCGGTCACGGTGATAGGTGGTTCGTTCTCTGATTCATCCGGGAAGACCACTTTTGACTCGATTCTTCACTGAAGGATCAGCTGGAGCAGAAACTGAAGGAGAGGGAAAACGAGGAGAGAGAGAGCTCCGTTCGAGATGGAGACCGCATGAGGGAGAGAGAGGGTGATGGGAGAGCTGTTGCACTCCTCATTAAAGCCATTAAATGGCTGCTTCAAGTTCCCATGCAAGATGACATCACATTCTCTCTCTTCTCTAGCCTTTTTCTCCCTACAACTAGGGGTATTTTGGTCATTTCACATTGCACAATTACCATTCTGTCCTTGGGCTGAAATGGGTGGATGGGCCTAGGAATTGGGCTTGGCCATAAATAGAAATGGGCTTGGGAATTGGTTGTGCTTGAAAAAGCTAAGATTGGCCCATGGGCTTAGAAGATGAATAGTTAGTTTGGCCCAATGGGTTCATTTGCTTGACTTAGGCCTATTTGGTGGCTGTCCCAACTTGGGCCTGAGGCCCAAATTGGCTTGGCCCGGCCCACGTCCTCATGGGCTTGCTTCCTCGGTCCGAAAACCCTTTTTCCAATTGCTCGGCTTAACTGACTCTATCGACTGTTTGATGTAGCTTCATCCAAATCCGTCCCGGACATTCTCGACAATTCGAAGTCCAATCCTAAGTTCTCTTGCCATGTCAATTTCGCCCTAATGCCATTTTGGTTACAACTCAGACTGACAGGCGGCTCCGAGGATTTACGCGTAACCGACTCGTGCCAAACCACGTGGAAGACATCTTGACGCATGGACGTCTTTGACTGCATGAAATTATGGAGGATAGATTCTTATTTCAAAGTACACGATCCCTGGAGATTGACATAGGGTCGTTCGAGGGTTCGATAACGGTAAACGGAATCACCCGTCGTTCCATTATGTTCTGTCCACGAATCGACTTCTAGTCGTCCTTAGAACCGCTCGCCTATCTACAGGATCATCCTCACGCAAGTCTCACGGTCAAGTCGTTTTCCCAGGTCGAGTTCTTTAGTCGTACGGGTTCTGTCCTCATTAGCCTTTCCCCTCAAGGTCAGTAACTCATGAGTGATCAATTCCGAGTGAGATCAACCAACAATGTATTGACGAAATTCACTTTCACTCGTCCTTCAGACGGCTCGAATTTCAGGATGTCACAGCTTCTGGCGAGCATAAATAGTATATTATTTTGATATTTGAGACAGCATTTGGGGAGCATAACTAGTTTACTATATTGGTATTTGAGGCAGTTTCTAGAGAGCATAAATAGTATACTATATTGGTATTTGAGGCAGCTTCTAGAGAGCATAAATAGTATACTATATTGGTATTTGAGGCAACTTCTGGTGAGCATAAATAGTATATTATTTCTATATATAAGGCAGCTTCTGGTGAGCTATATTGTCTATATATCATCTTAGAGTGAGCAGTCCTGGATTATGATCGGACTTATAGAGAGTATTGATTAGATGACCGGGAATGGTCTCGATGACATGGAATCGATCAATTGATTGATCGATGATTCGATTTGATTGAATGATTTGACTTATTGATATGACCCGATGAAATTGTGAATTAGTATCTCATGAGTGATCAATTCCGAGTGAGATCAACCAACAATGTATTGACGAAATTCACTTTCACTCGTCCTTCAGAGGGCTCGAGTTTCAGGATGTCACAGCTTCTGGCGAGCATAAATAGTATATTATTTTGATATTTGAGACGGCTTTTGGGGAGCATAACTAGTTTACTATATTGGTATTTGAGGCAGCTTCTGGAGAGCATAAATAGTATACTATATTGGTATTTGAGGCAACTTCGGTGAGCATAAATAGTATATTATTTCGTATATAAGGCAGCTTCTGGTGAGCTATATTGTCTATATATCATCTTAGAGTGAGCAGTCCTGGATTATGATCGGACTTATAGAGAGTATTGATTAGATGACCGGGGAATGGTCTCGATGACATGGAATCGACTGAATTGATTGATCGATGATTCGATTTGATTGAATGATTTGACTTATTGATATGACTCGATGAAATTGTGAATTAGTATCTCATGAGTGATCAATTCCGAGTGAGATCAACCAACAATGTATTGACGAAATTCACTTTCACTCGTCATTCAGAGGGCTCGAATTTCAGGATGTCACAGCTTTTGGTGAGCATAAATAGTATATTATTTTGATATTTGAGACGGCTTTTGGGGAGCATAACTAGTTTACTATATTGGTATTTGAGGCAGTTTCTGGAGAGCATAAATAGTATACTATATTGGTATTTGAGGCAACTTCTGGTGAGCATAAATAGTATATTATTTCTGTATATAAGGCAGCTTCCGGTGAGCTATATTGTCCATATATCAGCTTAGAGTGAGCAGTCCTGGATTATGATCGGACTTATAGATAGTATTGATTAGATGACCAGGGAATGGTCTCGATGACATGGAATCGATCAATTGATTGATCGATGATTCGATTTGATTGAATGATTTGACTTATTGATATGACTCGATGAAATTGTGAATTAGTATCTCATGAGTGATCAATTTCGAGTGAGATCAACCAACAATGTATTGACGAAATTCACTTTCACTCGTCCTTCAGACGGCTCGAATTTCAGGATGTCACAGCTTCTGGCGAGCATAAATAGTATATTATTTTGATATTTGAGACAGCTTTTGGGGAGCATAACTAGTATACTATATTGGTATTTGAGGCAGCTTTTGGAGAGCATAAATAGTATACTATATTGGTATTTGAGGCAACTTCTGGTGAGCATAAATAGTATATTATATCTGTATATAAGGCAGCTTTTCCGGTGAGCTATATTGTCCATATATCGCTTAGAGTGAGCAAGCATCTTTGATTATGATCGGACTTATAGATAGTATTGATTAGATGACCGGGGAATGGTCTCGATGACATGGAATCGACTGAATTGATTGATCGATGATTCGATTTGATTGAATGATTTGACTTATTGATATGACTCGATGAAATTGTGAATTAGTATCACATGAGTGATCAATTCCGAGTGAGATCAACCAACAATGTATTGACGAAATTCACTTTCACTCGTCATTCAGAGGGCTCGAATTTCAGGATGTCACAGCTGCTGGCGAGCATAAATAGTATATTATTTTGATATTTGAGACCGCTTTTGGGGAGCATAACTAGTTTACTATATTGGTATTTGAGGCAGCTTCTGGAGAGCATAAATAGTATACTATATTGGTATTTGAGGCAACTTCTGGTGAGCATAAATAGTATATTATTTATGTATACAAGGCAGCTTCCGGTGAGCTATATTGTCCATATATCAGCTTAGAGTGAGCAGTCCTGGATTTTGATCGGACTTATAGATAGTATTGATTAGATGACCGGGGAATGGTCTCGATGACATGGAATCGACTGAATTGATTGATCGATGATTCGATTTGATTGAATGATTTAACTTATTGATATGACTCGATGAAATTGTGAATTATATTGACTTGCAAGAAGGAACCGAGGCCAAGGTAAGTCCTCTAACTCTTGTTTATGCTTAGGCAGCCCTCAGGGCATATTTTCTTCTTAGTCGGGTCTTAGGGGGTTGAACTTGCTGAGACGTCGTCTCACCCTGTTGTGGGATAACATTTTCAGGTCCTTAGGGCGATGAACCCGGAGCTTGAGGCGGAAGGGTCAGGAGCATGGATGGCTCAGAAGTTCTTTCGAAGATAGACTTCATGTACTTAGACCCTAGAGTTAACTTCTATTTGTAAACCATATCGTTTGTAAAAGTTGTGCTAATTGATTTGAAAATTGTGGCCCTACTTTTTTATCCCATCTTTATGTTGTCTGGGATTATTTATTTGCTTCCCCGTGTGCATTAAAATGAATGGGTCGGCGATGCGTCTTGAGGCGCCGCTATTAAATCGACCAAGGAGGGATGGGCATGCGCTCGAAAGATCGGGGCATGACAACTTGTTCGATCGAATTACAATCTCCGAGTCATAAAACCGTCATTCTTGGGGACTCTCTCTTGATTGTGGTTGTGCAAACATCACAAAATGCCCAAATGTTTGGTTTGCAGCTTGACCGGCAAAAGATTGTTAAGATGGCAACAGGAGCTGAAGATTACTAAGTTTTGGGAGGGTTTAGCAGATAAAGAAGACCAGGTCAGGTCGATGGAGATGTCAGCGGAAAGTGGCCAAGTGTGGGAGCAAAGAGTCACTAAATGAGGTAGGTTAACTCGGTCGATGGGAAAGAATATAAGATGTAGCCATCAAGTAGCGGGATTGAGAATTTCAAGAGTTTTAACCATTTATAGATAAGTGTTACCGAATAATAGGAGGCACAGAAGGCAATTTTTAATTCTTGGTAGCTGTTTATGTAACCAAATGTTGTAGATTATAGAGAGTCAAAGCGAATTCTTTGTAAAAAAATTGCCAATCTATCCATGAGTACGTGTTCATCTTTAGGTGATGCCACCCATCTTTGCCTTGAAACGAACTCAAGTAGGAAATGGAAGGATCTGGTTTGGTGTGATAGAAGAAGGTTTTAGCTGATGAAGATAACGAAGAGAAATCCATAGTACTTACAACCATGGCAAGTCCATAGTTCAGTACTCCATCATCATCATTCAAAGTACAAAGCACTCCCAATTGGACCGGGCCGAACAACTTTCAAGCCTTTCTTGTTTTCCTATTGGGAGGAGCCAATCCAGATGGTTAGGAAAGGACAAATCACGATCAAAAGCTCTTTTGTCCGGCCCTGATTTGCCTGGATACGATCTTTCTAGTGAAGAAAATTGAATTTTCATGCTATGAACTGATTTAGACTCAAATTTAAGCTTATAACAGACAACCATGACCACCATTGCTAAGGTATGATTCTACGTTCGTTCGTCATGCCATCAAGGATGGTCGCAGAGCGCTTTTACTTTGCTTCTCTTTTCTTTTCGCTTTTGCTCTGTTTCCGAAGGGCTATTTTGCTAGTTTGACTTTTCAAATGCCTTTGATAGCTACGTCCTCAGATCCAAATGACCGTACTCTAAATTTGGATCAACCCACAAAGACAAATGTCTCTCTTGGGACCCTTCTTTCCTTTTCAAATTTTTTGTTAAGTTCTTTTCTACCTTTTATTTTTATTTTTATTTTTTGTTTTTAGCCAAATTTTCTCCATTTTGTTTGGCAGGATGGATTTAATTAGGTAAACAATCTCAATGTTTGCTTTCAAGATTTGCGAAGAAGCATACTACAGCTTTATTCATCAATTTTAAGTTGCATAGTTATGATGAATACAATTAGTGGAAAATAAAATTTAACAAATCAAATTGGATCAATTCATTTTTCCCTGTATCTCTTCTTTTTGCAACTGATCTATAAGTCAAGTGAAAATTCACCCTCATGACCACAAAGGGCGATCTTTTCGTGGGTAAAACCCATAATTTATTAGATTGTTCATTGCTCCTTCAAGTTTTACTTTTGGCATGGCCTTACACACAACCATCAAATCACTTTATAACGTAGAAATCACACAATAAAAACCTTTCACCCAAAGGCTCCAAGGCAGAGCCAAAGTGGAAGCAAAAGATACAATAGAGACATTACACTCACTTTGCTATATCATAACTCAAAAAGGATCTTCAGAATAGCATTTAAGCACAAACATCGGGATTGGCCACAAGGTACTCCTCAATAGCCTTGTACAATCCCATAGCTCTGTCTTTACCCTTCTTGATATCCTCCTCCTTGAGCTCGCAACCCTCTTGGATGTGGTACTCACTGGTCATCTTGCAGACACATCCACTACCAGCAGCAACGAATTTCACCTCTTCCACGAGCAAGTCAATCTTGTCAAATTTGATATCACTTTCAATCATAGTATATTTGCAGTAAAAGCTGCCAGTGTCAAGAGCATCAATCTTGTGCTTGATGTACTTGATGTGGGAGCCTGTTATGCAAATTCATTAAAGCGAAGAAGTTAATTATTAATTCTGAGGTCTATATATAGACTTGACATAGTAGAAATATGAGTATGATCTAACTTACTTTCACCGAAGTTGGTTTGCTTGATGCTACCAACTCCACCATCTCCCTCGATGAACTCAATGCTCTTGATGCCCTCGGGAACAATCTTGGGTAGCATATTCTGTGAGTCAAGGAACAAAGCCTTGAACATCCTTGACGGTGCAACGACACTTGTGATCTCTTGCGAATAGGTGATGACTCCCATGTTGGCCTTGTAAGAGACAGAGAACTGAACTCAAGAGGGGGTGGAGGAAGGGTTTGGTGTGATTGCTAAAGGAGAAGGCTTGAGCTGATGAAGATGATGAAGAGAAGTCCTTGGTACTTATAGGCAAAGTCCATTGTTAAGTATTCCATTCCTTCATTCAAAGTTCAAAGTACTCCGAATTGGACCCAGCCGAATTGCTTTCCAGCCTTTCTTTTTTTCTTATTGACCGGAGCCACCGATCATCTGGAAGGTTTGGAAAAAGGATAGATCACGATCAAAGCTCTTTTTCTGGCCATTATTATAAATTTTCGCAGACATTGTGGGCCCATCACGATAGTCTATACTTGGTACTCCACCTCTCTAGAAAAAGTAATTCAAATAGAATATCTTGGTTATAACGTTAATCATGGAGCTGAGAAAGAGATTAACTTATCTAGACTCGCCTATTGTACGCGACCGTCAAATAAAGGTCCAATTTTTAATGTAGATGGTGCATGAAAAGGTAACAAATGAGCTATAGGTTTTTTGCATGATCGACTAGCGGCTAAGTAGATCAACCTTAGACAAAAAAAAAAAAAAAAAAAAAACGTTGGAACTCGTTGATGGAAGTGTAAGCAGCAGCTCTTATTCTCGCATGCATTTATGCTCAGTCCCTCGGCATCAGAAAAGACTGATGGGTTGTAGTTAGGTTTGGGCCCATAACCGTAATAATGGAGCTACTCATGCGCTTCCAAATTGGGCATTCAATCAAATAGGAGCTACATTTTCTTTTCTTTACAAACTCTTATCTAGGTTAAAAATATTATATTAGTAGTCTTCTTTAATTTATTATTCTAATGCAGATATTGTTGGTAATTTGTTTATAAAACAAATGAAGAGATGCCTTGTCCCACATCGAAAAGATGTGAGTGCGCACGTGGGCGAGATTTGGCATTAACCGACGATCATTAATTTTATTTATTGAAAATTCGAATTTATTTTTATAAAAAATTAACTATAAAGTCTTGTTGAAACAAAAGGTCGACTGTTCACGAAAAGTCATGGTTATTTTTTATTTATTATTTATTTAATTATGAATTTTTTATGTCTTTTCAACGTAACCTTTGAGACGTCTTGTTCATTTTGCAACCTTTCACGAAAGGTTACATTTGTTCTTTTTGCAACCTTTTGAAGAGTTGCATCTATTCGAAAGACAAAGATAAGTAACTTTGTTTTGAGATCAAACGATGATCTTCTTCCATTTTTTTTTCCGTTTTTCTTTTGAAAGAATCTACAGCCATTGTTTCTAATTGTTTCCTAGAGAGACCTTGGAGAATTACTAGAATTGCTATCTAGTATTCTTATTTGAGACTTTGTTGTATCCTGGACGAAATTTGCCGGTGACCATTAGCAACGTAGTGGGGGCAAATAAATCCTTAAAGAAAGTGATATCACGCCTCAAAGTCCGACTTGAGTACTCTAAAGATTCGACTTCATTGTTCTACCCAATTCGAAGCCATATTTTCCCAACAGATATCGCATCCTGAATGTAATGAAAAGTTATTTCCAGGGGGAAAAAAAGGACATTGGTGGAGCTCTTTTTTTTATCAAAGTGGATTCGATTTATTGTGCTTAAGATTATTATTTTTATTATTCTGGATATTGTGCTTCTGTTTACGAAAGGCTAGTTTGCTAGTTTGACTTTTCAATTGCCACTGTAGCTAAGTCATGGAATCGAAATGACCGTACCCAAAACTTAGGTTACCTCACAAAGGCAAATGTCCCTATCATGACCGTTCTTCTACTTCTTTTAATTTTTTTCTACCTGTTATTTTTTCTTTTGTGGTAGTTAAATTTTCTCCCTTTTATTTGGATAACAATGCTTGCCTTCCATGATTTTCAAAGAAGAACACTATAGCTTAATTAATCCATGTTAAGTTGTTTAATTATGATGAATACCGTTAGTGGGATATTTTTATTTCTTATAAATCAAATTGGATAAAAAAAGATACAAGGTCCCGATGTATACTCATCAAAAGCAGAAATACCACTTCTTTTATTTTCTGGATTGCTAGATTATACCATCATTGTCCCATTAAATTGCATTTCTTTTCAACTGACAGCAATCTATCTTAGTTTGGAAATGTATAATGAAATGCGCATCCTTTTGCCCTCAATCTCCGCTTTATGCAACTCATCTATAAGCCAAGTGAAAATTCGCCTTCATGATTTCAAAGGGAGCTATTTGCTTGGGCAAAATCCATAATTTATTGGATTGCTCATTCCTCCTTCAAGTTCTAATTTTTTGCATGGTCTTACACACAACCATTAGACCCCTTTATAACATAGAAATCACACCATAAAAACCTTTTCTCACCGAAAGGCTCCGAGGCAGAGCCACAAAGGGGAGACAAAACATTCACTACAAACTTTCCACTCACTTTACTTTGTCTTAACTCCAAAAGGATCTTGAGAAAAGCATTTAGGCGCAAACATCAGGGTTGGCAATGAGGTATTCCTCAACAGCCTTGTACAATCCCATAACTCTGTCTTTACCTTTCTTGATATCCTCCTCCTTTAGCTCACAACCTTCCTGAACATGGTACTTGTCACGCCCGATCCTCGAGCGCGCGCCCATTCCTCATTGGTCGATTAAATAGCAACGTCCCATGACGCATTGCCGACCCATTCATTATAATACGCATGCGGAATCATATGAATAATCCTTAGACAACATACAATGGGATAGGAAAGTAGAGCCATAATTTTCGAACTAAAAACCCAACCACACTTATATATACATATCAAGCCATAATGTATATATTACAATCCGAACTATATAAGTCAGGTCCTACACAAAACTAGTTCATAAAATAGGGTCTGCAAACAGGGGTGGGGTTTCCAATCAACTACGGGCTCTTATCCTCCCTATCATCTCCTTCCACACTTCAGCTGGAGCCTATAGCAGAATACACAGGTGATTCTAGCTCTTCAAGTTCAGGGTCCACCGGATCTACCACCAATCCACCTTTAGGGTCTATAGTACGCTTCCCAAACGCAACCTCCAGCACATACAGAGGTACTTCAGTTTCCGGTATGGGACCCTCTCTTAGTTCATCACGATCCTGGTAGTACCACGATCTGTACTAATGGGGCACCTTCTTAGGTAGTCCCGCATCAACCCAGAGTATGGACTGCACCAGCTCGTCCTCTAACCCGATAGTGTGCCAATGTATCGGAATGTAGTGCCTTTGTTCGGTCATCTTCTTGGGTTGGTCAAAATGCTCGGGAGGAGCTGCCATCTATGGACCTGAAATGTTATCCCACCACGGGGTGAGACGACATCTCAGCAAGTTCAACCCCTAAGACCTGATTAGGAAGAAAATACGCCCTAAAAGGACTTACCTTAGCCTCAGTTCCTTCTTGTTAGTCAATATAATTCACAATGTCATCAATTCATATCAACAAGTCAAATCATCCGATCATATCAAATCATCGATCAATCGACTCAGTCGATTCCATGTCATCGAGATCATTCCCGGTCACCTCAATCGATACTATCTATAAAGTCCGATCATAATCAGGACTGCTCGCTCTAAGCTAATAATAGATAGTATAGCTCGCATTAAGCTAATAAGGTTAAAGTATACTGCTCGCGCTAAGCTGACATATCGAGCCCATAGGTTAATATAGTATACCGGTATACTACTCTCACTAAGCTGACATATCACCCGCAGGCTGATATAGTATACCACTAATGCTCACTCTAAGCTGCTAAAATGTACTGCTCGCGCTAAGCTGACATATCAGAGCCCTCAGGCTGATATAGTACATTGTTCTCACCATCTGAGAATTTTACCATTTTTATCATTCATAATAAAAATAATCGTGTGCGGGTACACGGTTGGCCTTAGTCAAAATACAATATTTTTCTTTCCATAAATCCCACCATTTTATATGGTCCACCAAAATATTTTTGACGTTGTAAATTGACACTAAATTATTTTTCAATTAATTAATGAAATTAAATAAATTTTATGAATAAATTCCTAAAATACAAATCAGACAAAATCAGCACAATATAACAGCCAATTAAATAAACATATCACACCACTACGATCAGCATAAAATTCCGGTCACCGACTATCCTGGTCTAATTTCCGGAAAATAATTAATTAATAAATTAATTACGAAAATTAATTAATAAATGCCAAAAAAAATAGAACTTAGGCCCGTAAAGCCTAATTAAAAGTCGAGGCGAGCCCGGAAAATTTCCGAACTACTCTATATAAATACTAGAGCTTGTCTAGGTCCTAATGGCACTAAACTAACCACCCAACATGCATCGATAATTAACTAATTCACTAATCCATTCTAACTAATCACCTAATCCTAGCTTAGTCTAAACTAAACAACCCTTAAATGTCATTAACTTACTAAGCGAGGATTAGTGAATTAAACTCACTTGTTTAATGATCCGCTCAGATCAAATCGACGGCAATGCGGAGGGGGGCAAGAAACTCTAAAGCGGGACCGCATTTCGGGGTTCGGAAGCCCAAAAAACGGGCCTAACAGCAGCTGAAAAACCCATGTAGACCGGTGTTGTGGCTAGGCCGAAGGAGAAGGAACGGTAGCCGGTTGAGCGAGCAAGGACCGGCGCGACGACGGCGGAGCTCCGCGCAGCTTCACGACTACATGTGGGCTATCGCGCCTCCGGCGGCGGGGGGGCTACGGCGGCTCCGGGGACACCTTGGGGCCACGGTGGAGGCGAACGGAGGCGGGCGAGGCGACGGTGGCTCGCGGTGAGCAAGCAAGACCTGCAGGGCAACGATGGCGGGACGGTGGCGCTCCGGAGGCGTGCGGCTGGCTTCGACGGAGAAGGAGGGTTGCTAGTTCTTCTCTGCAGGTTTTTGAAGCTCTCAAGGCATAATGGAGGGGGCTGGTTGACCGGTGGAAGGGGAGAGGAAGGAGGGGGACAAGTTTTGGCTAAGGGGGACCTACCTTGGTCTTCCTTATCCTCTTTGGTCCCCTTGACCTTAGTCCACCACCAACTGGATTTCATGGCCAATTTTCAGCCACCATTTCCCTTCTAGAAGCCTTTTGAAATGGTCCACAAGTCATGGGTGAGGGGGCATACGAATTTCACATTATTTCCTCTCAATTGGACATCAAATGCTTCTTGAATCACTTCAATTTGGCTCTTAAAAATTCAATTGTCGAACCCTCAATCAAATTGATATTTTTCCTCACCAATTGAACCCACTTGCATCCCAATTTCACGATAAAAAACGGTCCTCTGAATTTTCTGGACAAAAACGACTCTACCTCGACTTTTTCCCAAAAAGTCTTGATTTGCAGAAAAATCTTCGGAGGCTAAGTCGACGTTCCTAAAATGACTCGTGACATGACAAAACTTAATCAGATTCGAATTTGTGGTTAATTTCAATTCGATGTGATTTTAGCGTGACCTAGGCTACCGGGTAACTTTCAGAAATTTTTAGTGCAAATGATTCGTGGTCGATTTTCTTCGAGCCACAATGAACCCATTCAGCATGTTGCGACTCTCGGTTGTTGTGAAAATATCGATGATTCAAATACGGACCAAGGGTACCAAAACGATAAAAAAATCAATCTAGTGTCGGTTGACGAGAATCAATTTAATGGAATCACCCACGTTTAGCCACACATCTCAATCGATTTTTAACTGTGCCGTAATGACCTCTACAGATGAGCACGGTCGAGTAGTCGATTCCTGGTTGAATTCTCAAGTTTATTGCATCAAAATCCTTTAGTGACTTCTCTAGTTAGTCTAGTTATCTCACAAGTGATCAGCTCTGAGAAAAACACTATAGGCGCGTCAATGAAAGACCCGGTTTATTTAATGGAAAACGGAATTGAAAATTTGGGATGTCATAGTACTCACTGGTCATATTACAAACATATCCGCTACTTGCTATGACAAATTTCCTTCGCGTGAAATCATGTGACCTAGGAAAGCAATATGAGTCAACCAAAACTCGCACTTGTTAAACTTGGCATACAACGGAAGAACTCTCAGAGTTTGCAATACTAATCTCATATGACTCTCATGCTCTTCATCACTTCTTGAATACACTAGAATATCATTGATGAATACGATCACAAACTGATCTAGATATCCCTTCAACACTCGATTCATCATATCCATGAAGGCAGCTGGAGCATTTGTCAACCTGAACGGCATTATTGTAAACTCATAATGACCATATCGGGTATGAAATGCTGACTTTGGAATGTCCTCCTTCCTAATCCTCAGCTGATGATATCATATCCTCAAGTCGATTTTCGAAAATATCGACGCTCCTTGCAACTGATCAAACAAGTCGTCAATCCTCGGGAGTGGATACTTGTTATTGGCCGTCACCTGATTGATTTGACGATAGTCGATGCACAAGCACAATGATCCATCTTTCTTCTTTACGAATAGCACTAGTGCTTCCCAAGGCGATGCACTAGGACATATGAAGAACAACTCATGCATATGCACCTTCAGTTCCTTCAACTCAAATAACGCCATCCGGTAATGAGCCTTAGAGATTGGCTCTGTCCTGGATGCTAACTCAATTTCTCTCTCTAGCGATAACCCTAGCAATTCTTTCGGGAAAACATCTATAAATTCTTGTACCACGGCGATGTTTTCCATCTTCAGCTCCTCAACTGTCGTATCTATGACAGTTGCCAGGTAATTTTGACAATCATCATCTAACAAATGGGTTGCCTCTAGTGACGAGATCAAAGTAATCGAGGGTCCTCCTCGATTCCCGACAAACTCGAAGCTCTCACCCTCTAACGGGTCAAACTGAATCACTTTGCGATAGCAATCTATCTTAGCTCGTTGCTTGGTGAGCCAGTCCATGCCAATTATCAAATCAAAGTCATACATGGCTAGGACTAATAAATCTATTTTCCCCTCTCGCTCACCAATTGCTAACTTGCAACCAGAACAACCCAAAGCAGTTAACACCTTATCCTTCAATGGTGTAGAAATGCTTATTGGCCGACTCCAATAATACAAGACTTAATCTTATCAACTTAACATACTGCTCGGCAATAAAAGAATGAGTTGCTCCTGGGTCAAATAAAGCATAAGTAGGATGGTCGTTCAACGAAACCATTCCTGTAATAATGTCAGGCGCATCCTTTGCCTGACCTCTGGTGATTGCATACACCGTCCCTTGAACTGGGGGTCTCATCTGTCCATCCGTGGTGCGTTCTGAGGCGTGTACCTTCTGATATGTCCCAATGGTGGTGGTGGCGGCAACTGCGGTTGTCCTCTTGGTCATCTAGGACAATCCCTGGCCATGTGACCTTGTTGGCCACACTCAAAACAAGCGCCCGTCCTTCGAGGGCACCGGGCTATGCCATGTCGCCTTCCACAGAGGCGACATATGCCATTCTGGCTTGGTCTTGACTTTCCAATTCCATCTTTCCTGTTGGGCGGAACATGGAATTTTCCTCCAATCATGGGTCTTTTCCCATGTCGGATCCCTTCTCTACTTGAACTAAACCTCGATCCAGACGAGGCTGCTTTCTCATTCAGGCTTCTCTCCAGCAACTGAGCTCGGTTGTAGACTTCACGATAGTCTTTCAGGTCAAATGACACCAGCGGCTGCTTCAGCTCCAATCGAAGGCCATTCCTGAACCTTCAAGCTTTTTCTTCCGGATCCTCAATTAAACTTGGAGTATATTGAGAAAGCTCCGCAAACTTGACCTCGTACTGGTCAACAGTCATCGTCCCTTGGCGGAGACACTGAAATTCTTCCATCTTCTACTCTCGGGCGCTTCCCGAGAAGTACTTATCATTGAACACTCTAAGGAAAGCGTCCCACGGCGGGACTACTCCTCCCGAGAATACTGTCTCTCCGGTAGCCTTCCACCAGGTATTGGCATATCCTTATAGTTGATAGACTGTCAAGTGGACTTCTCCTCCTCATTGCACCTCAGAAGTGCAAAAGCCCTTGTCCAGGTCTTGTATCCACAGTGAGGCAGTCTCGAGGTCTCTAGTACCCGTGAACCTCGGCGGGATCAGTTTCAAGAATTGTTCCACCAACTTGTGGATCGGTCTTTCCCTATCCACTACTATGTTCCCAAATGTAACCTCGGCAAGTGCGGCGATAGGTACGGCAGCGGCTGCGACAGCAAAGGCAGCATTGGCAGCAGTAGTAGCGACGGCTGCAACGGCGACGGTTTGGTTTTGGGCCTGCTGCCCCCAACATCTCCCTCATCGCATCCAACACTTGTGTGATCCCAACTGCTCCTTGATCACCTAAGGCGACGAGTCTAGTATCAACGGGAGGTAGTGCTACTTCACTAGTGCTAGCCTGTGCTGGCGCCTTACCTCTACCTCATTGCGTCCGACCCTGGTCTGCATCCTACCCTGAGTCGCAAGTCTGACCGTTCTCTTACTAGGAGTTCTCTGCTCCTAATCACTCATTCTAACGATTCTTTAAAGAAGCCTGCTTCCAATTCCACACAAAATTAAAGCCTGAGCGATCCACACTACAAGCAATTCTACCAATCAGCTATCACAAACATGCACCAACATGAAATAAATGTCTTTCCTACTAACTATCTCATGGACCATCGCACCATATCACTCCAATTATAAACCATGCTCTGATATCACCAAACGGGGATGTCACGCCCCGATCCTCGAGCGCGCGTCTATCCCTCACTTGTCGATTAAATAGCGACGTCCCAAGATGCATCGCCGATCCATTCATTTTAATACACATGCGGAAGCATATGAATAATCTCCACACAACATACAATGGGATAGGAAAGTAGAGCCATAATTTTCGAACTAAAAACTCAATCACACTTATATATACATATCAAGCCATAATGTATATATTACAATCTGAACTATATAAGTCGGGTCCTACATAAAACCAGTTCATAAAATAGGGTCTCCAAACAGGGGTGGGGTTTCCAATCAACTACGGGCTCTCGTCCTCCCCGTCATCTCCTTCCACACTCCAGTTAGAGCCTACAGCAGAATACACAAGTGATTCTGGCTCTTCATGTTCAGGGTCCACCAGATCTACCACCGATCCACCTTTAGGGTCTGCAGTACCCTTCCCAAACGTAACCTCCAGCACATATAGAGGTACTTCAAATTCTGGTATGGGACCCTCTTTCAGTTCGTTACCATCCTAGCGGTACCACGATCTATACTGATGGGGCACCTTCTTAAGTAGTCCCGCAACAACCTAGAGTATGGACTGCACCAGCTCGTCCTCTAACCCGTTAGGGTTCCCATGTATCGGAATGTATTGCCTCTGTTCGATCATCTTCTTGGGTTGGCCAAAATGCTCAGGAGGAGCTGCCATCTATGGACCTGAAATGTTATCCCACAATAGGGTGAGACGACGTCTCAGTAAGTTCAACCCCCTAAGACCCAATTAGGAAGAAAATACGCTCTGAGGGCTGCCTAGGCACAATCACGAGTTAGAGGACTTACCTTGGCCTTAGTTCTTTCCCGTCAGTCAATATAATTCACAATTTCATCGAGTCATATCAACAAGTCAAATCATCCAATCAGATCGAATCATCGATCAATCGACTTAGTCGATTCTATGTCATCGAGACCATTCCCCGGTCACCTCAATCGATACTATCTATAAAGTCCTATCATAATCAGGACTGCTCGCTCTAAGCTAATAATAGATAGTATAACTCGCACTAAACTGATAAGGTTACGGTATACTGCTCGCTCTAAGCTAACATATCAGAGCCCGTAGGTTGATATAGTATACCGGTATACTACTCTCGCTAAGCTGACATATCACCCGCAAGCTAATATAGTATATCCATGACGCTCACTCTAAGCTGACAAAGTGTACTGCTCGCACTAAGCTGACATATCAGAGTCGTCATGTTGATATAGTACACTGTTATCATCATCTGAGAATTTCACCGTTTTTATCCTTCATGATAAAAATAATCGTGTGGGTACACGGTTGGCCTTAGCCAAAATACAATATTTTCCTTTCCATAAATCCCACCATTTTATATGGTCCACCAAAATATTTTTGGCGTTGTAAACCGACACTCGATTACTTTCCAATTAATTAATGAAATTAAATAAATTTAGGTTTTAAATTCCTAAAATACAAATCACACAAAATCAACACAATATAACAACCAATTAAATAAACAGATCACACCACTACGATCATCATAAAATTCCGATCACCGGCTATCCCAGTCTAATTTTCGGAAATTAATTAATTAATTAATTAATTACGAAAATTAATTAATAAATGCCAAAAAATAGAACTTAGGCCCGTAAAACCTAATTAAAAGCCGAGACGAGCCTAGAAAATTTCCAAACTACTCTAGATAAATACTAGAACTTGTCTAGGCCCTAATTGCACTAAACTAACCACCTAACATGCATTGATAATTAATTAATTCACTAATCCATTCTAACTAACCACCTAATCCTATCTTAATCTAAACTAAATAATCCTTAAACGTCATTAAATTACTAAGCGAGGATTAGTGAGTTAAACTCACTTGTTTAATGATCCGCTCGGATCAAATCGACGGCAAGGCGGAGAGAGGCAAGAAACTCCAAAGCGGGACTGCATTTCGAGGTCCGGAAGGCCACAAAAATGGGCCTAATAGCAGCTGAAAAACCCACTACAGACCGGTGTTGTGGCTGGGCTTAAGGAGAAGGAACAGTAGCCGGTTGAGCGAGCAAGGACCGGCAGCAAGCAGGCGGAGCTCCGACGGAGCTTCACAGCTACAGGCGAGCTGTCTGGTGACTCCAGCGATGGCGGGAGGGCTACGAATGGCTCCAGGGACACCTTGGGGCCACAGCTGAGGCAGAACAAAGGCAGCTGAGGCGATAGTGGCTCGCGGTGAGCAGGCAAGACCCGCGGGGCAGCGACGGTTGGATGGTGGCGCTTTGGAGGCGTTCGGCTGGCTTCGACGGAGAAGGAAGGTTGCTGGTTCTTCTCTCGTAGGTTTTTGAAGCTCTCAAGGCACAATGGAGGGGGCTGGTCGACCGGTGGAAGGGGAGAGGAAGGAGGGGGACAAGTTTTGGCCAAGGGTGACCTACATTGGTCTTCCTTATCCTCTTTGGTCCCCTTGACCTTAGTCCACCACCAGCTGGATTTCATGGCCAATTTTCAGCCACCATTTCCCTTCTAGAAGCCTTTTGAAATGGTTCACAAGTCATGGGTGAGGGGGGATATGAATTTTACATTTATTTCCTCTCAATTGGGCATCAAATGCTTCTTGAAGCACTTGAATTTGGCTCTTAAAAATTCAAATGTCGAACCCTCGATCAAATTGGTATTTTTCTCACCAATTGAACCCACTTGCATCCCAATTTCACGATAAAAAACGGTTCTCTGAATTTTTTGGACAAAAACGACTCTACCTCGACTTTTTCCCAAAAAGTCTCGTTTTGCAAAAAAATCTTCAGAGGCTAAGTCAACATTCCTAAAATGACTCATGACATGACAGAACTTAATCGGATTCGAATTTACGGTTAATTTCAATTCGACTCGATTTTAACGTGACCTAGGCTATCGGGTAGCTTTCAGAAATTTTTAGTGCAAATGACTCATGGTCAATTTTCTTCAAGCCACAATGAACCCATTCGACACGTTGCAACTCTCGGTTGTCGTGAAAATCTCGAGAATTCAAATATGGACACAGGGTATCAAAACGATAGAAAAATCAGTCTAGTGCCGGTCCACGATAATTTTTCAATTTAGTAGAATCACCTACGTTTAGCCACACATCTCAATCGATTTTTAACTGTGCTGTAATGACCTCTGTAGATGAGCACGGTCGAGTAGTCGAATCCTGGTCGAATTCTCAAGTCTATTGCATCAAAATCTCTTAGTGACTTCCCCAGTTAGTCTAGTTATCTCACGAGTGATCAGCTCTGAGAAAAGCACTATAGGCGCATCGATGAAAGGCCTGATTTATTTAATGGAAAACATAATTGAAAATTTGAGATGTCACAATACTCGCTGGTCATCTTACAAACATATCCGCTACTTGCTGTGACAAATTTCACTTCTTCCACAACGAAGTCAATTTGTTGGACTTGATATCACTTTCGATCATAGTATATTTGTAGTAAAAGCTACTTGCGTTGAGAGCCTCAATCTTGTGTTTCATGTACTTGATGTGGGAGCCTATTATGTAAATTCATCAAAACGAAGAAGTTAATTCATAATTCTGAGGTCTATATATAGACTTGACACGGTAAATATATGAGCATGATCTAACTTACTTTCACCAAAGTTGGTTTGCTTGATGCTACCAACTCCACCTTCTCCCTTGATGAACTCCACGCTTTTGATGCCCTCGGGAGCAATCTTGGGTAGGATGTTGTGGGAGTCAAGGACCAAAGCCTTGAACATCCCAGATGGTGTAACTACACTTGTGATCTCCTACGAGTAGTTGATGACTCCCATGTTGGCCTTGTGAGAAACAAAGAGAACGGAACTTAAGAAGGGTGGTGGAAGGGTTTGGTATGATTGCTAATGGAGAAGGCTTGAGCTGATGAAGACAAGGAAGAGAACTACTTGGCACTTAGCAAAGTCCAAGGCTTAGTACTTCATCATCAATCAAAGTTCCAAGCACTCCGAATTGGACCGATCCCAATTACTTTCCAGCCTTTCTTGTTTTCTTATTGGGAGGAGCCACCAATTATCTGGAAGGTGAAGAAAAAGACAAATCATGATCAAAGCTCTTTTGTCTGGCCATTATTATAAATTTGTAAGAACGTGAGGTATTACAATTAATAAGAAATTACACATTCATTTGCAGACATTGTGGGCCCAATACAATATTCCATACCGGGTATGCCACCTCTCTAGAAAAAGTAATTCAAATCAAATATTTTGGTCATAATGTGAATTATCCATTTTCATCGGAACAAAAAAGTAAAATAGGCAAGTCTAGATAAGTTAATCCCTTTATTCTGCTCCAAATTGCCAAATACAATCTTTATTAAAAAAAATTGATTTTTTTTATATCATGAACTAATTCAGGCATGAATTTTAGACTTGATATCAGACAGCCATGACCACCTTTGCTAAGGCATAATTCTATGTTCGTTCGTTGCGCTGTTGAGGACAGCTGCAGAAATAAGTTTAGGAGCCGATTCTCTTGGGGAAATGACAGATTCCTCGCTCTCACCGTCAGATCAGGGGCTGTAGATGGTGCATGAAAAGATAACAAAACAGCCACAGGTATTATTACATGATCAGCTAGCGGCTTAGTAGTCAAAGCTGGGACATGAAGAGAGCGTTGGAAGGAAAGGTGTGAGCAGCTACTCTTCTTCTTGCCTGCAATTATGCTCATTCTCTTGGCATCTAAAAAGAAATGTTTAAAACCGATTGTAATGTCTTAATTGATGTAATCCAACAAAAAGTTCTTTGTACTCAGAGTATTTGACCTTTCATCATAGATTCCAGATTCCTATTTTAACACAATCGGGGTTGGAGTTAGGCTTCAACCCATAAACCTAATAATGTAGGTTTTGCATCAAGGAAAAAAAAAAGACAATAGAGAAGCGCTACTTTTTTAGAGATAAATGCATTAAAAGTCCTAAAACTTGTCACCAAAGTACATTTTGAGTCTTAAAACTTTCAAAAAGTACAATTAAATCCTAAAACTTGTAACGAAAATATAGTTAAGTCGTAAAACTTTCAAAAAGTGTAATCAAATTCTAAAATTTATTACAAAAATGTAATCAATTCCCTAAAACTTTCAAAAAAATGTAATCAACGGAGAGATTTGATTAGACTAATTTGATAAATTTTAGGACATGATTATACTTTTTAAAAGTATTAGGACTTAGTTGCACTTTAAGGACAAGTTTAAGGACTTTCAATGCACTTCTTTTTTTTTTTAAATCGAAGTGGATCTGATTTAATGTACTTCTACTTCCGAAAGGCAATTTTCCTAGTTTCACATTTCAAAGGCCACTAATGACTATACTCTAATGAAATGCTCTCGCTTAGGAAATGCATTTATTTTCATCGAATCGAAATGACTGGATCTAGGCGAGATGTCGAAATGATTATAGGACATGATTATACTTTTTAAAAGTATTAGGACTTAGTTGCACTTTTTTTAAGGACTTTCAATGCACTTCTTTTTTTTTTTTAAATAGAAGTGGATCTGATTTAATGTACTTCTACTTCCGAAAGGCAATTTTCCTAGTTTCACATTTCAAAGGCCACTAATGACTATACTCTAATGAAATGCTCTCGCTTAGGAAATGCATTTATTTTCATCAAATCGAAATGACTGAATCTAGGCGAGATGTCGAAATGGATTTTTTTTTATTGTCCCATTAAATTTCATTTCTTTTCACCTGATGACAATCTATAAAGCTTAGGAAATGCATAATGAAATGCCCAATTTTCCCTTGCACTTCTTTTGCCCTCTTAATCTCTTCTTTATGCAACTCATCTATGAGGCAAGTGAAAATTCACCTTCATGGCCATAAAGGGAGATCTTTTCTTGGGCAAAATCCATAATTTATTGGATTGCCGATTGCTCCTTCAAGTTTTATTTTTGGCGCGGCCTTACACACAACCATCAAACCCTTTATAACATAGAAATCCCACAATAAACTTTCCTCACCCAAAAGCTCCGAGGCACAACCAAAGGGGGGAAACAGAAGATACAATACAAACTTTCCACTCACTTTGCTATATCATAACTCAGAAAGGATCTTGAGAAAAGCTTTTAGGCGCAAACATCAGGGTTGGCCACAAGGTACTCCTCAACAGTCTTGTACAATCCCATAGCTCTGTCTTTACCCTTCTTGATGTCCTCCTCCTTCAGCTCACAACCTTCCTGAACATGGTACTCGCTGGTCATCTTACAAACACATCCACTACCAGCCGCGACAAATTTCACTTCTTCCGTGACAAAGTTGATCTTGTCGAACTTGATATCACTTTCAATCATAGTATATTTGCAGTAAAAGCTACCTGCATCGAGAGCCTCGATCTTGTGCTTCGTGTACTTGATGTGTGAGCCTATTATGTAAATTCATTAAAACGAAGAAATTAATCCTTAATCTCGAGGTCTATATATAGACTTGACATGATAGAAGTACAAGTATGATCCGACTTACTTTCACCAAAGTTGGTTTTCTTGATGCTGCCGACTCCGCCATCTCCCTCGATGAACTCAACACTTTTAATGCCCTCGGGAACAATCTTCGGTAGGATATTGTGGGAGTCAAGGAATAAAGCCTTGAACATCCTCGACGGTGCGACAGCACTTGTGATCTCCATCGAGTAGGAGACGATTCCCATGTTTGCCTTGTGAGAAACAAAGTGAACTGAACTCAAGAGGGGTAGTGGAAGGGTTTGGCGTGATTGTTAATGGAGAGGGCTCGAGCTGATGAAGATGATGAAGAGAACTACTTGGTACTTATAGGCAAGTCATTGGTTAGTATCCCATCACCGTTCAAACTTCAAAGCACACCAAGTTAGACTAGTCGGCCCCTGATTTAAGCCTTTCTTCTTTTCTTATTCGGCGGGCCTGTCCGTCATCTAGAAGAGTGACGTGGATATCATTATCAAACCGAAAGAAAATTATTATATACAACTGCTGGATTATTGGAATTGACCTTTTATTGCTCTTTTACTTTCTTTCAAATCTCGCTTATTTTTTATTTTTGGCCCGTAAAATCTTGCTTTGTTCACATCTTAGTTTTTATTTATCATTATTGGTGTGTTCTTATTAATCACCTCTTTAAGATAAATAATTTTTTGTTTGTGCAATTCCAAATGTGAAGTCAATCTTCTAATTTTTGTTGTGAAACTATAAACTTGAAATTTAGCGACCCTTTATTTTCTTCTTGTGGAATAACTTAATTTAAAAAAGTCATTTTATCAAAAATGAAATTCTTTTTCTCTTCTTTAATAATAAGTGGATTTTATGGATTAGTAAGAAAATGAGAAAATCGATTGCGGATTGTCAATCTTTGACATCATTGTATCTAATAAATGTACTTTTCTTTTAAAAACTAATCTCTGTACGAGAGGTGATTGCGGAGCTGGTGAGCCCAATTATGAACCGTCGTCAATCCCTCCCTGACAGTCGACAGCCGCCGGCATCGCTTCCGACAAGTCCGAATGAGATCCCCTGGTTTGGACTCACCATTTTTGGAGCTCCAAGCAGCCGTTTTTCTTGGCTACGACACTTGTCGAGCTGTTTCTAGAGCGTTGTATGCTCATTCCGTGCCCCATCCGATGCATACTAAGACCTGAGAACCCCTATTTTCGCGCTTTTGCGAGCGTCGCGTCCCTGGCCGGCAACCTAGGCCACGGCAGTGCTTCGGCCCTGTGTTAACACCCTCGACAACCCAAGCACATTTATGCCTTTCCGAAATCGACCGGGACCAACCCCTTCCGTGGCTCTGCTCTGTTTCAACACTCACCGTCGTTGAGAGCAGGAAGTCGCCTTTCTCGCTTCACGGAAGTGCTCGTGCCAAGCGCTTCGCTAGTTTGCACGTTAGACAGTTCAAGTAAGCCACTGATTCAGTTTATGTCACCCTTTTGGTGACCGAGAAGTCCTGGCCAAGCTAGAGCACGAGAGCCAAGGTGCTGCCTCCCAAAGAAGCATTGGCAGATTTCCCTTCTCTATTTTTTGGTCATTGGATTCTGCTCTCGGAGGATTCAAAACTTTTTTTTCTGGGCAATTTTCTTTATTGTTCTCTTCTGTTTGCGAGATCCAAAGATTGTAAACTGTCATGCTGGATGAGTTCTCAGGTTTCTTGCTGAAACATGTCTCTGTTTTTTTTTTTTTTTTTTTTTTTTTTTTTTTTTTTTTTTTTTGTATAGTGTGACACTGGGGCTTATTATTTCTTTCCCAATTAACCCAAAAAGCCTCGTTGAATTTTGTAGTGTCTACTCCAGCTAGATTTCCTGATCATTTGTCACTATGGATTGATACGAGAATGTTCCCTTTATACTGTTCGCTATTGTTGACGTGATTCTTCTTGTTATCCCATCTCCACACAGGGATTGAAATTTTCACTTACATGCTCCAGGTGAATCCTTTGATTGAGTGTAGATTCTACCGTGAGATTAATTGTATTTGGAACACAGAGCGTTGAATCTTTCTCTCTTTCGGGTGTTCAGGTTGCCTTCACCATCAAGATTCCGGGGGAAGAAGGGATCTATAGGAAAAAGACATATTTTCATCTTATATCTTGAGCAAGTATTAAAAAGAAATAGCTATGTCATTATTTTCTATAATTAACTATTGTAGTGGAGAGATTTAATTCATCAATTTAATAATTATAAAACTTGATTATGATTTTCAAAAGTTTTATGACTCGTTTGCACATAATTAATTAGTCTTGGGACCTTTAGTGCTCTTATCTCTTCTTCTCCTTCTTCTTTTTTTTGGCTTTCATGGCAAGAAAAGGAGATCTTCTGTTGGGGAAAATCCACAATTCAGTGGATTGCTCATTGCTTCTTCTGAGCTTTATTTTAGCATGACCTTACACACAACCATCCAATCCTTTAGAACATAGAAATCACGTGAGAAAAACCATTCCTTACCCAAAAGCTTCGAGGCAGAGCCTAAAAGGAAAAAGAAGATACAACACAAATTTTCCAACTCATTTTTTACTATGTCATCACTCAAATGGACTTGGAGAATAGCATTTAGGCACAGACATCAGGATTGGCCACAAGGTACTCCTCAACAGCCTTGTACAATCCCATAGCTCTGTCTTTACCCTTCTTGATGTCCTCCTCCTTCAGCTCACAACCTTCCTGAACGTGATATTCGCTGGTCATCTTGCAAACGCATCCGCTACCAGCCGCGACGAATTTCACTTCCTCCGTGATGAAGTCGATCTTGTCGAACTTGATATCGCTTTCGATCATGGTATATTTGCAGTAAAAGCTACCTGCATCGATAGCCTCGATCTTGTGCTTTGTGTACTTGATGTGAGAGCCTGTTATATGAATTCATTAAGCGAAGAAGTTATTCTTAATTTTGAGGTCTATATAAAGACTTGACATGGTAAAAATATGAGTATGAACCAACTTACTTTCACCAAAGTTGGTTTTCTTGATGCTACCAACTCCGCCATCTCCCTCGATGAACTCCACGCTCTTGATGCCCTCGGGAACAATCTGGGGTAGGATACTGTGGGAGTCAAGGACCAAAGCCTTGAACATCCTCGACGGTGCGACGGCGCTTGTGATCTCCATCGAGTAGGTGATGACTCCCATCTTTGCCCAGTAAGAAACAAAGAGAACTGAACTCAAGAAGGGTAGTGGAAGCGTTTGATGTGGTTGCTAAAGGAGAAGGCTTGAGCTGATGAAGATGATGAAGAGAACTACGTGGTATTAATAGGCGAGTCCATTGGCGAGTACTCCATCACCATTCAAAGTTCAAAGCGCACCAAGTTGGACTAGTTGGCCTTGGTTCAAGTCTTTCTTCTTTTCTCATTAGGCAGAGCTGTCGACCATCTAGAAAAATTGGAAATGGATGCCTTTATCGAACCCGAAGTAAAACATTTATTATATATAACTGCAGGATTATTTGAAGTGACATTTTCTTATTCTTTTTACTTTTTTGGGAAAATTCTAAGTAATGACTCAATGTGAAGCCATTTTTTCAAAAAAAAAAAAAAAAAACTTCGAATATGACTTTATTTCAAATAAGGACTCGAAATAATTAAGTCAATCTCAAATAAGGATCTAAGATCACCAGCCAACCAAATTTTCACCGGTGGATATTTTCTGGGAAGTAGAACATCAACAATTTTATCCAAAATTTATAATTAGGTAAACAAACAAAGAAAATCCCCAAATCGAATTGATTAGATCATTCTTTTTCAAATTGTTCACGTTTTCTCATTGCTCCTTTTTAGTTTTCTTTCTCTCACGCTGGTCGAGCAAATCGCTTTTGCTCGTTCCTCGGCCACCCCGCACTCGGTCCTCGCTGCTCCTTGCCCAATCCTCATCGCTCCTCGCGAGCTTTAGTCTAATGTAGACTCGTCAAATGGGTGGGTCGGGTCGGGTTTGGGTCAGGTCGAAAAATGAGTCGACCCATATTTGACCCATTTAACCCGTTTTGACCCATATTCATATAGTGTAAATCAAGTGACCCATACCCGATAACCCATATTGCTAAAACCTATTAATATTCTAGGAAAACACACACCTACTATATGTTAATTGGATTAAAACTTCAAATTAAATTAAAAATAATAAATAAAATAAAATAAGTTAAAAAAAACCTATAAATTGAAATATTTATAAAGAATTAGACCATGCACATGCTTCTCTTGTTTGAAGTGAACATACTATTGAGTAACTGAAAATTGTAACATGAAAAATCTTTAACTAAACCTAAGAAAGCTCATTTTTATGATTTTTTTATAAAAAAAAAAAAAAAAAAGAGTATTGCTAAAACACTTTTATGCCATACAAATTTAACGGAAAATTTTTATAATTCTGTTTAAAATATTTTTTTAAAAAATGAATTTTTTATTATTTTTATTTTAAAAAATATATTTTTAATTATTTTATTTTTTTAATATTATTTTTATTTTTAAAATTTTTATTTTAATTATTATTTTCTCTTTTTCTCTTTTCTCTTTTCTTCTTCTTTGGTCGGCTACCGACCACAACAACGGCCGACAACCGACCTTAGGGAAGCTCAAGCTCGCCGACGCCGGCAAGCTCAAGTCTCGCCAGTCATCGGCGAGGCGAAGCCTCGCCGGATCTACTGAGACTCGAGCTCATCGACGTCAGGCAAGGCTCAATCTCATCAATCTAGCAAGGCCGAGGGCCCGCCCAACGCCGACAAGCTCGAGTCTCGCCAGATCCGACGAGGCTCGAGCCTCGCCAGTTGTTGGCGAGGCTCAATCTCACCGATCTAGCAAGGCTGAGGCCCCGCCCTACGCCAGCGAGCTCAAGTCTCACTAGATCCAACAAGGCTCAAGCCTCGTCGGTCGTCAGCAACCACGAGCTCGTGTGCCAGCGAGCTTGAGCCTCGCCTTGCCTATCGTCGTGCCGGCCATCGGCTAAGGAAAGAGGAAAAAGAAAGAAAAAATAAAATAAAATTGAAACATGAAAAATAATTATAATTTTGATTTTTTATTAAAAGAGCATTTTTATAAAGTTAAAGAGGAAAAGTTTGTGTGGAGCTTGGATTGGAAATTTAGAATTGGGTTCTAAGGTTCCAAACCCACTTGATATTTTAAATGGGTCAAATAAGTCACAAGTTCTGACTCCATTTTGACCCATTTAAATCAAACTCACTTTTTTGACCCATTTTTAGTTAGGTTGTTAAAAGCCTCTGACCCATATACAATCCATATAAATAAAATATGAATCCAAAAATGGGTTCATAACCCATTTTGACACCTCTAGTCCATCGTCTGCCATAGCGAGGCCGATTTTGCATCTCTAATTATGTAGTCTCGCTTTCCGGGAGTGGTAATGGGTTCATGATCCATTTTGACACCTCTAGTCCATCGTCTGCCATAGCGAGGCCGATTTTGCATCTCTAATTATGTAGTCTCGCTTTCCGGGAGTGGTTCATCTCCCTTTAGGCTTGGTTCTCGATATTCCCGCAGTGAGTTCTATCCGATTCTTCACTCGCACGTATCTTTTGTTCCTTCGTGTTCTGAACTCAGTTCGTTTCTGCTCGTGAGTCATTGTAACTCCTTTTGCAGTGTATATGGCATAATTTACTATGTTTTCAAACAAGTGCAACTGAATAAACTTATGGCCAGTAATTGTATTATGCTCACGTCCGCATGGAGAAGAATCAACAATTAGGAGAATTACCAAAAAAGATCTAAACCTATTACAATTATGTCAATTCAGCTCTAAACTTATTATGAAAATGTAATCAAATCATATAACTTTCAAAAAAATGCAATCAACGAAAAGACTTGATTTAACTAATTTGATGCGTTTTACGATTTAATTATACTTTATACAAATTTTAGGATTCAATTATACTTTTATAACCATTTTTAAGATTTAATTGTACTTTTTGAAAATTTTAGAACTTAATTATATTTTAATGATAAGTTTTAGAACTTTCAATATACCTTCTTCTTTTTTTAAATCGAAGTGGATCCGATTTAATGTGCTTCTATTTCCCCAAAAGACAATTTTGCTAGTTTGGCTTTTCAAAGGCCGCCAATCTTATGGTTTGTGTACTTGATGTGGTAGCCTGTTATATAAATTCATTTAGCCAAGAAATTAATTTTTAATTATGAGTTCTATATATAGACTTAACAGGGTAGAAGTACGAGTATGATCCGACTTACTTTCACCAAAGTTGGTTTTCTTGATGCTACCAACTCCGCCATCTCCCTCAATGAACTCAACGCTCTTGATGCCCTCGGGAACAATCTTGGGTAGGATATTGTGGGAGTCAAGGGCCAAAGCCTTAAATATCCTTGACGGTGCGACGGCACTTGTGATCTCCTTCAAGTGGGTGAAAACTCCCATGTTTGCCCTGTAAGAAACAAAGAGAACTGAACTCAGGGCAGTGGAAGGGTTTGCTGTGATTGCTGAAGGAGAAGGCTTGAGCTGATTATGATGATGAAGAGAACAACTTGGTACTTATAGGCAAGTCCACTGGTGAGTACTCCATCACCTAAGTTCAAAGCGCACCAAGTGGGAACAGTCGGCCTTGGTTTAAGTTCTTCTTATTTTCTTACTAGGCAGAGCTGTCGATCATCTAGAAGAACTGAAAATGGTATCATCATCAAACCCGAATTTAAATATATATATATATATATACATATGTATATACATATGAATTTTAAAAAAAAAATATATATATACATATTGTATATAACTGTATATATATATATATATATTGGATTATTTGAAGTGACCTTTTATTTCTTTCAAATATTGCTTCTTCTTTTTTCGGCCCGTAAAATCGTGCTTTGTTCACATTTTAGTTTTTGTTTAACATTATTGGCGCTTTCTTATCATTTTGCAATCATCTCTATAAGATAAATAATTTTTTTTGCGCAATTCCAAATCTGAAGTTAATCTTCTACTTTTACTTGTGAAACTAAAAACTTGACTTTTGACGACCTTTTATTTTCTTCTTGTGGAATAACTTAATTTTAATAAGTCGTTTTTTTCAAAAATGAAATTCTTTTTTCTTTTTTTTTTTATATAGAAAGTGGATTTTAAGGATTAGTAAGAAAATGAGAAAATTGATCGCGGATAGTCATTCTTTGACATCAATATATCTAATAAATATACGTTTTTTTATAACTAATATTTGTCCAGGAGGTGATCGTAGCGCTAGTGAGCCGGATCACAGCGCTTTGACTCCACCAGAATCATAGCATGAAATGGATGAGCCAAGCTAAATTAATCCCTTTTTTTTTAATTTAAAACTGACGTAGACACAAATTTTAGGCTTGATATCAGATATATCGTCCTTCCATTCTCGTAAGGCGATTCTGCTATATTGACTTTTCAAAGGCCATTATAGCCACGTCATTGACTGTAGTCTGAAATTTGATTAATCCACAAAGACGAATTCCGTTTGATTCAATATTCCCAAAGGGCTTTGAGCCCCCAAAGCCCATTGAGAAAAATTTTAGGTGTTTGGTTCAGCATTTGTAGGTCTCCTTGGCCAAATGCTTGCCTTTGAAATGCTAAAAACCCAAAGCAAATGGGGACCTGCTTTGGGCTTTCAGCATTTTCGGAATGCTAAATAGGGGTTTAACGATTTTTTTTCTTCCAATATTGCCCTCACTGATAATTGCGTTTTCCTCTTTTACCCTAAAAAAAATTGTTCATCGTCTTCCTCCTTGGACTTGTTGCTCCACCGGTAAAGCTCAACCGGCGGAGCTCAGCCGGCCAAATCTAGTCACCGAGAAGGGTCGCCTGAGGTCAGGCGACCTCGCGCATCGACCCCACGCACCGCCATCACCTGGGTCGTGGCCTCAAGTGACACCGCTTGGGTTGCGCGACCCACGCACCGCCGTCGGCCGGGTCGCGCGGCCTCAAGCAACGGCGGTGCGTGGGTCGCGCAACCCAAGCGGTGTCTCCTGAGGCAACGCGACCCAGTCGACGGTGGTGCGTGGGTCGCGCGACCCACCGCCTCCCCACCACCACTGCCACCAGCCGCCTCCCCCACCACAACCACCAGCTCCGGCTGCCTCTCGATCGTTCCCCTCTGCTTCAGCATCTCCTCCTCCTTTTTCCTTTTCTTTTTTTCTTTTTTCTTTTCACCTCAAAGCTACTTTGCAAAATAAACCAAAATGAGAATATCCAAACACTTTTGCCTGCATCAAATAACCATTCCTCTAAAGATACTTAGGGAAATGCAAAGCCATTTCCCTAAAGTTGAACCAAACGGACCCGAAGTCTCTCTTGTGCGACCGTTCTTTTTCTTTTGTAACATTCTGCTCTACGTTTTATTTTTCCTTAGAGGGAGACTTCTTGGCAAAACAAAGATTATTATTAGATG
Source organism: Eucalyptus curtisii (assembly GCA_017140595.1). Classification (NCBI taxonomy): domain Eukaryota; kingdom Viridiplantae; phylum Streptophyta; class Magnoliopsida; order Myrtales; family Myrtaceae; genus Eucalyptus; species Eucalyptus curtisii. Next base: position 31,062,922 of record CM029501.1, read on the forward strand.
ACTGCCTGGCAGGCTGCTACCTTACTTTGGCCAGTCAAATTTTCTCCAATTTATTTTATTTTTGTTTGGCTAAATTGGTATGATTAAGTATCTCCATTAACTCTGTCCAATTCTACAAATGAATAATGCCTGGGACTTTTTTTATTAATCTTTTGAAATACATGGATCCAACGTGATTTTTCACCCCTTCTTTTCCTCTTCATTTACATGCCAACACCTCTTGTTACTGCTCATCTTCTGCTCCACGCGAGTTCAACAATGACCATGATTATCATCAGTGTTCGCTAGAGATGTCAAATGGGTGGGTCGGGTCGGGTTTGGGTCGGGTCATTAATGGGTCAACCCAAATTGATCCATTAACCCATTTATGCCTAATTAAATTTTTCGCCTAATCCGTAAATTTTTTGACCCATATTAATAAAATATTTTCATATTTAATCAAATTTAGGAAAACTTATTCCTATGTTTTTTTTAAATATTATATTACTAAAAACTTCCAAGCAATACAAATCCAATCAATAATTTTTTGATTTTTTATAATTTTTCAAAAAAAAATATTTCTTATACATATATTTAAAAAAAATGGTATTGCTAAAATATTTTTATACAACACAAATTTAATGAACAATTTTTATAAAATTTTTTAAAATAAATATTTAAAAAAATCGAATTTTAATTATTTTTTATTTTTATTTCTAAATATAATTTTTAATCTTTTTTCTTTTTTCTTTTTTGGCCGATCACCAACCACGACGACTACCGGCGACCGGCCACAAGCGAGCCTCGAGCTCGCCCGGCTCGCTAGATCCGGCGAGTTCGAGCTTGCCCGACGCCGGCGAGCCTCGAGCCTCGCCGAACGTCGGTGAGGCCTCCGCCTCGCCAGATCTGACGAGCTCGAGACTTGCCAGCGTCGAGCGAGCTCGAGCTCGCCCCTCGCCGGATCTGCGAGGCTCGAGCCTCGTCGAACATCGGCGAGGCCTCCGCCTCACCCGGATCCGGCGAGCTCGAGGCTCGCCAGCGTCGGGTGAGCTCGAGCTCGCCCTCGCCAGATCTGGCGAGGCTCGGGCCTCGCCCAATGCTCGCGCGAGTTCGAGTCTCGCCATATCCGGTGAGCTCGAGGCTCGCCTTGCCGGTCACCGGCCATCGCCGTGCCCGCGATCGAAGGAAGAAGAAAGAAAAAAAGAAAATAAAATTATAATGAAAAATAATTATAATTTCAGTTTTTATTAAAAAAAATTTTTTTAAAGTTAAAGAGATAAGAGAGAGATTGTGAGGTTTTGAGTGAAAATAAATGGGTTCCTTTTTTTTTTTTGTCGGTCCTACTCTACTCCTATTCTAACTCTCACTTTTAAACTTTTTCCCTACCTCCTTGCAGGGCGTGAGAGTCAAACCCCACTCCAAAAACTAATTCATCCCCACCCCAACCCCCCTAAGAAGGTGGGGATTCGAACCCCCCACCTCCCCCTTCCAAGTTGGAAGGGTGGCCAATGGGGTAAACCCTAGTGGTAAAATGGGTTCATTTTTAATGGGTTGATAAATGGGTCAGGGAGCTGACCCATTTAAAACCCATATATCTCATTTTCTTTATTTTTAAAACCCATTATGGGTGCTTTAAGAAGTAAGGCTTGACCCATTAACGACCCGTTTAAACATAAATGGGTCAATGACCCATTTTGACACCTCTATTCGTTGACCAATTAAGCTTCCAAAGGAATGTCACCACCTTCATCAATCCCTCCCCGACGGTCGATAGCCACCGGGCTCACTCCCGACAAGCCCAAATGAAATCCCTTACTTTGGACTAGAGGTGGCAATATGGGTCAAACCCATATTATGACCCATTTTTAGTTAAATAGGTCATATATGGGTCAAGTGAAAGTTAAATTTGGGCTAAAAATGGGTTTGAGAAAGTAAAGCACAAAAATAAATGGGTCTAAATGGGTTATTACTAATAACCCATTTAAACCCACTTTCAACCCATGGGCCATAGCCTTCTTTAATTTTATAAAATGTTTTTTTATAAAAAAATTGAAATTATAATTATTTTTATATTTCATTTTTTTCTTTTCTTTTTTCTTTCTTTTTCTTCGTCCATTAGCCAACGGCCGCCGCCGACAAAGCCAAGCGAGGCTTGAGCTCGCCGGCATCGAGCCTCGCCGGCAGGTCGCCAACGACTAGTGAGGCCAATCTGGTGAGGTCGAGCCTTGCCAAATCCGGCGAGGCTCGAGCCTCGCCGGATCCGGTGAGATCGAGCTCACCGGCGTCGGCGAGGCTCGATCTCGCGGATCCGGCGAGGCTCGAGCTTGCCGGCGTCAAGCGAGGCTCGAGCTTGCTCGAGGCTCGACCTCACCGACAACTAGCGAGACTCGAGCTCGCCGGCGTCGGGCGGTGCCTCGGCCTCGCCGGTTCGGTAAGATCGAGCCTCGCCCGACGCCGGCGAGCTCGATCTCGCTTGTGGCCGATTGCCGGCCGTCGTCGTGGCCGGCGGCCAACCGAAGAAAAAGAAAAAAGAAAAGAGAAAAGAGAAAAAGAAAAAATAATTATTAAAAATTAAAATTTATATTTAAAAAAATTAAAAATTATATTTTAAAAAATAAAAATTCGATTTTTTTAAAAATATTTTTAAAAGAATTATAAATTATTTTCATTAAATTTTTATTGCATAATAAAAAATTTGTATTGCATAAAAATGTTTTAACAAAACTTTTTTTTTTATAATAAAATCATAAAAATGAGCTTTTTTAGGTTTAGTTAAAAAATTTTCATGTTACAATTTTTAGTTATTCAATGGTATGTTCACTTCAAATAAGATAAGCATGTGCGTAGTCTAATTCTCTATAAATATTTCAATTCATAGGTTTTTTTAACTTTATTTTATTTTATTTACTATTTTGAATTTAATTTGAAGTTTTAATCCAATTAGCATATAGTAGAAGTGTGTTTTTCTAGAATATTAATAGATTTTAACTATACCGTTCAGGTTGGGTATGGGTCGGTACGGGTCGGGTCGGATATGGGTTACTAGATTTACACTACAAGAATATGAGTCAAAACGGGTTAAATAGGTCAAATATGGGTCAAACCATTTTCGACCTAACCCATAATCGACCCGACTCACCCATTTGCCACCTCTAGTAAAGATGAAAGAGTATGATGACAGTTCTAAAAAGGAGAGAGAAACCGTTGTATTAAAACAGCTGGCGGGGAAAAGAACATGGCAAAATTTTCAAAAAGAAAAAGAGCAGTCCCAACAAAGACATTTGTCTTTTGCGGTTTAATCCACAGAACAGTCACATGGATTTTTTTTTTTTTGAGCATTTAGTCACGTGGATTTGGTGAGAAAGCTACGCCGGCATTTGAAAAGTCAAACTAGCAAAATTACCTTCAGAAAACGTAGTTGGGTGGCGTTTGTTTCAGAAAAAAAAACTTAACAATAAAGGAAAATATCATAAATATAATTAATTTTTATTTAGTGATATATGGTCGAAAACGCTTTTTGATGTTTGAATCTCATTCGTGATTCTATCTCATGTAAAAAAAGTTCGAATTTTTTAATAATTTGTATTTTTTATTTTAAAAAATGGAATTTTTATTTATTTTTATTTTATTTAAAAAAATCGACTTTTAATTAGTTTTTATTTTCTTTATACTCTATTCTTTTTCTTTTTTATTTTCTTTCGAGAGCAAGAGAGAGATTTATCTCTCTTTACCTCACATAATGTCGTCATTTGGCTCGCTTACTACACACCCTTCCTCCTTCCCTCCTGATTTTTTCCCAGGCTACGTATACCTTGCACATCGCCATTTAGGGGTGTGTATGATTCGGGCGGGTGATTCCCAACCTAGAATTGGGAACGCCTGCTAAGAACCGGTTCCGAAAAATTGAAACCGAGAACCGCCCGCTAGTTGCATGAATCCACCCGGGAACCGGACCGCTGGTCCGGTCCGATTCCCGAGTGGATCCATAGAACCAATCCAACCTCCACGCCTTCCCCTTTTTCCTTCAATTGGTTGCGACCTTGCTCCACTCCGTCTCGGCCACCACCACCATCTTGGCCACCACCTCTGTCGTCTCCCACTCCTCCCGCGAGACCGACAATGAGGAGGACAACGAGGACGATGAGCCGTTCTTAGACCTAGAGTTCGCCCGTCCCCAAAGATGAGGATGATGGGGAGAAGCTTGAGGAGGGGGAGGAGGAAGAGGGGAGGTAGAAGCTAGAGCCTATATAGATACTTTTGCTAATTTCAAATTTTTTTAATATTAAAAATTAATATATTATTATAATAAAACCGGTCCGATCCGAGTGGGCGGGTGCGAATCCGCCCATGGAACTAGGAACCGGACCGATTCCCTTAAAAACCACAGGTTCCGGGCGATTCCGATCCGGTTCCGGGTGGTCCGGGCAGGTCTCAATTCTTTTGCACATCCCTATCACCATTCTCTTGCACTTTTCACTTCCAACTCAAAATGCAATTTCATCCTTTTCTTAAGGATCTGGGAGCAATGGCTAACGCAACTTCTTTTTCTTTTTTTTTTTTTTTTTTTAATAAATATGGCCAACTTGTCCTGCTGTTTATGTTGAACATCAATTTTATAGATCAATTGTCATTTATTTTTTATGACCGAAGAACCGTCGAAGATCACCCTTCGGGGATCACACGACCCTCAGGTGCTTGGTAGCACCGTTAAGCCTCGCCACAAGCCGCTATTTAGACGTAAAATCTCGGGGGGCTGGCCTAGTAATCCACCCCTAGGACTCCCACTTAAGTCATGGAAATGCAATGAAAGGGTTCGAACTCTCGACCTCGACGATGAGGGAGAGAACTAGATCAATTGTCATTGTATCCTTATAACCACTAATAACTCTTGAATTATTGATTTTTCGTGACCACAAAGTGAGATCTTCTTTTGGGTAATATTCATAATTCATTGGATTGCACATTTCTCATTCAATTTTTATTTGGGCGTGACCTTACACACAACCATCATATCCTTTAGAACATACAAATCACCCACGAAACAAACCTTTCGTCACCCAAATGCTCCGAGGCAAAGCCAAAAAGGAAGCATAATATATGACACAAATTTTCCACTCACTTTACTATATCATCACTCTGAAAAAAGGGGATTTTGATGAAAGCATTTAGGCGCAAACATTGGGGTTGGCCAAAGGGATAAATACATTGAAAGTGTCAAAAATTGTGCACAGTGCTCATTTTAGTGTTAAAAGTTTTCGCCAGCTCACTTACATATCAAATCAGAGAAAAAATGGTCACTTAAATGCTTTCGGCAAGATACTCCGACCAAATTGATTACGTAACATTTGTGATTAAAATTTTAATATGATTTGACACATTTCTTAGAAAATCCAATCCGCGTGGACATCCAAAACAACGTCGCACAATGATCAACTTTTAAATGAAATGAGCACTAAAGTGATCACTTTTTAACAATAATTGGTACTAAAGTGATCTTTTTTACTAACGACCGATACTTAAATAATTTCTTTTAACAATAATTGGCACTCAAATGATCACTTGTCAACTTGTTTGTACAGTGTTGTTTAGGTGTTATATGTTAACTAGGCACGTTGGTGAGCTACGTTAGGTCAAGAAATTAATAAAATATAGCAATGTCGAATTTCTAACAACCTAATTGGCACTTAAGTGATTGCTTTTTCGAAAAAAAAAATAACTTAAGTGATCCAAAAGAAATTTTTGACACCAAAGTGAATATTGTACACAACTTTTGGTACTTCTAGTGTACTTATCCCAAGGCCAAAAGGTACTCCTCAACAGCCGTGAACTATCCCATAGCTTTGTCTTTACCCTTCTTGATGTCCTCCTCCTTGAGCTCCGCACCCTCCTTAACATGATACTCGCTGGTCATCTTGCAAACACATCCATTGTCGGCTGCAATGAATTTCACTTCTTCTACTATGAAATCGATCTTGTTGAACTTGATGTCGCTTTCTATGAGAGTATATTTACAATAATAATTATCTGCATCGAGAGTATCGATCTCGTGCTTCATATATTTGATGTGGGCAGCTGTTACATAAATTAATGAAAGTGGAGAATTTAATCCTCAATTTTGCTGTTAATGTATAGACTTGACATGGTAGAAATGCACTTACGATCCAACTTACCTTCACCGAAGTTAGTCTTCTTGATGCTTTCGATTCCGCCATCTCCCTTGATGAACTCAACGTTCTTGATGCCTTCGGGAAAAATCATGGGTAAAGACATTGTGTGACTCAAGGAATCAAGCCTCGAACATCCTTGGTGGGGCAACAACTCATGTGACCTCCTGCGAGTAGGCGATGACTCCCATGCTTGCCTTGTAAGAATCAAAGAGATAAGAACTCAGAAGGTAATGGGAGGGTCTGGTGTGATTGCTAAGGAAAAAGGCTTGAGCTGATGATAGTCAGGGAGACAACCACATGGTATCTACAGATGTGCTACATAGTCATTGCACTCCACCGTCATTCGATATTCAATGCACACCGAGTTTGACTAGTCAGCCTTTTAAGCCTACCTTCTTTGCTTATTAGGTGGAGTCATCAGTCATCTGGAAGAGAAAAAATGGAAGAGGACATACACTTATGATTATATATAACGAATCCCTGATGTTGCGGGTTTATTTAATGGGACCTTGAGGTGTCCTTCACTTTATTATATATCTTGCTTGGTTCATAATATAAACTTTCTTTGGTACTTTTCGGGCAATTCCAAATTTGAATTCAATCTTATTGATGAAATTAAGAGCTTGAAATTCAACGGCCCCTCATTTTCTTCTTTTTCTCCTTGTTTAATGTTGTAATTGTTTTATCATACTGATCAGTAGGAAAATGAGAGAGACAAAGGTAAAGCAAAGCTTTGACTAACAAAGATGGAGATTTGGACTTCTTCCACAAAGAAATCCAACCTTCAACGTATAGTGAAGCTAGTCTGTCAGGCGCTATGTAAGAGCTCTATGCAATCCTTTAGTTTATATGAGATTACGCTTAATGCTGCTTGATTGACCGCTTTCAAAGAGAATAGATTATCTAAGTACAAGAGAAATATTAGATTATCCGGTGAAGGGACCATCTGGAAATTTTCAAGGTTTATTTTGAGTCATATATGATATTTCATAATTTTTATATACAATTAATTTTTTCTTTAAAAAATTCCTTGCTGTGCTCAAGTTGGGTCATGGGCTAGGACTTCACTTGCATATGAGCAACGCGAAGCCATGGGTGAGAGCCACGCTGACTGGCGAGAGCACCTGCCTGGGTGCGTTTGGCGATTGGGTTATGGATGTCGGCGGGAGGGTGAAGGAGGTGGTGAAGCAAATTAAACATGAAAATGTCGGCTGAAAAATTGCGAAATTTAAAAACTTGAAAATTTGGATCGGTAATGAACCGTCCCGAAATCCCTTAGGATGGTCCAAATCGGGTTTTGGGGCTTGATTTTATTTTACATCTGCACCCGACAGGGTTTTCGGGCATCTACACGAATCAAAATGTAAAAGCAATTAGAAAACTATTTGAAGGACCATTTTTATTATCATGAAATTAAAACACTTTTAATATGTAGCGAGTTAGCGGTACGCTAAATGAAGATTGCTGACTCACGTCATAAAAAACAAACTTAATAGAATTATTTATTGAATTTCTTCAAATTATAATCTGGACTAATAACAAAGTCAAAAAGTTTGTGAGTTCTTGCCTCGAACTAATTGCCTTCCTTTTTGGTGTTAAAAAGTAAAAATTGACAAGTAAAAAGTTCAAAAACACAACCATGGACTTGTCCGACATTTGTCTTGAAATGAATATGGTTCTATAAAATCGAGGCATACCACGTCCTTGCTCATAAAGCTCCATCAACTTTTTCCCATATGGAAGATAGCAAAGGTTGTGGCCATAGATCCTGAAATATGCCTAGGTACTGCAATGAAAGTGCGCTTCAAGTGGATGTGTTCCCAATCCATTAACACTCATATGGAGTTAAGAATTTATTTTCTTGACCCATTTGAACCTGTTTTTCAAATTAATGACCTGACCCACTTAAATATGAATCAAAAATGGGATTTAGACCCATTTTGCCGCCTCTAATTCTGTCTTTGAATTAAATTGAAGTCACAAGTGTTAGGGAAATCCCTTATGATGTTTTGAAGATGACAAAATAAATCAAAGGCTACTAACATGTTTAATGGTTAAGTAATAGACCATGCAGATGATAGAACATGTAAAGGATATTGTCAAAGTGTGAAGGCGACCCGGAAGACTTAACGTAACATATGTCCAAAGTATATTCTCAAGATTTTCAGACTTACGTGTCAAAGTCTGAAGACGCAGACTTTAGTATCAAAGTCTGTTTCTACATCGAAGTCTGCTCACTCTAACAAATTCCAGATCGAACGTGAATGATGAACCGGAAGATCGACTCTATCTTGAAGCTGAACCGAGTCAGACCTTAAAGCTAAATCTGTTGAAGCGAGAATATGTTCGACTCGAGTTGCAAAGTCTATCGTACTTAGACTCGGATTGTAAAGTCTATTGCTCTCGAGACTTTACATCTAGATTCGACAGAACCTAACTCAAGCCCAATCATATAACGGCTAGTGATCTGGTTTGGATTCCACATCAAGATTGATGTGATTGACTCAATCTATTTGATTGATGATTGGATCTTGAAGACAAGAACTTTCTATACGAAGAAGCTTTACTTATGGAAACCAAGATTTCGTTTGTATGGGCGATCGGAATCATTTTGGGATTTTACCTTTGTCACTCAACGGCTACCAAATCTTCTAGATACAGAGCTGTCCAATGGGTTTATTGGAAGACGATCCTCAAGATACTATCCAACGGGTAGTTTGGAAGTGGAGGAGTATTTAAGGAGATGAAGGACCGATGAGCAAGTAAGAGATAGAGCGTAGAATTTATAATTCAAAAGTCTGAGCGACCTTCGATCATACACTTGTCTCTTGTGAGATTAAACGTTTGTGATCGTGAGAGAAATACCAAAAGAGTGCTTAAGTGAGATATAAATCACACCCAAAACACCTTTGCCACACTAAACAACTCCATGGTGGATCCACAAGAAGAAGAAAAAGGAAAATACAATACAAATTGTGAATGCAATTTTTATAGTATCCCTCGTAAGGATTTTGAAAATTTAAAAAAAAGATCATTTAAGCACAAACATCGGGGTTGGCCAAAAGGTACTCCTCAACGGTCTTGACCAATCCCATGGCTTTTTCTTTGCCCTGCTTGATGTCATCCTCCTTCAACTCACAACCTTCCTTAGCATGGTATTCACTGCTCATCTTGCAAACACATCCGCCGTCGGCTGCGATGAATTTCACCTCATAGACAACAAAGTCGATCTTGTCGAACTGGACGCCGCTCTCAATCAAAGTGTATTTGCAATAACAATTGTCCACGTCAAGAGCATCAATCTTGTGCTTGGTGTATTTGATGGGAGAACCTATTAACAAATTTATGAAAAGCAAATAATAGTGAGTTCCATAATTCGTAACATTGTATCAATAGGTGGTAAGTATTCACGTATGATCAGTCTTACTTTCAGCAAAGTTTGTTTTCTTGATGCTGCCAGCTCCACCATCTCCCTCGATGAACTCAACGCTCTTAATGCCCTCGGGGACAATCTTGGGGATAACAATGTGCGAATCGACAATCAAAGCCTTGAACATCCTCGATGGGCCGACGGCGGATTTGAATTCTTGAGAGTAGGTGATGACACCCATATTTGCTACGTAAGAATCAAAGAGAGAAATGAACTCGAAAGGGTGTAATGTGATTGCAATTGATAAAGAAGGCTTGAGCTGATGAGGATGAATAAGAGAACTAGTTGGCATTTATAGGCAAGTAGAAGCTTGGCACTTCATCTCATTCAAAGGTCAAAGCTCTCCGAGTTGGAATAATGAGCCCTTGCTCGAAGGGCGGCGGTGCCACCGGTCCTCTAGAAGGTCAAGGAAAGGGACCCACCGTTATGAAATGAAGAATTTTATAATTTTTGCAAGCTGAAAAGATTTCAAATTTAATAAAAAAATGAAATGGAAAAGAAAAACCCTCGTTTTCTTCTAGTCTACGGGACCCACAACCATTGTCTTTATAGAAGAAAAATAGGGCAAATCTGTTGAATTAGTTTTCATTCCAGATAGACATAGGTTGCCCTGCCGCGCTGAAAGGGTGAGGAGAAAATTCAACTCAAATCTAGGAGAAAAAGAGTATTAGTCGCAGCTCAAAGCCAATTGATTTTGGCGGCCAGAGTTGATTTTGACTTCATACATTCTTGGAGTGGAACAGCAGAAATGTATTTGCCGTACGTGATACTAACGAAACGAGTCATGTTTTGAAATTGTTCGAATTCAAATACCGTGTTACCTTTCGTTTGATTTCAACTAGTGATCGAATCTCACCAAGCAATATATAACAAGTCACACGGGTCTATAACTCTTACATATATCCTGCGAGGAATCCACGACATTTGGGCTTCAATACAAAAGGCAAATCACCATCAAACATGAAGAATTACATTTCGTTGGTGTAGTAGGAAAAGCTTCGAACGAATTAAAACGTTTTCTGGCTACAGACAGAAGAAGGAGGGGGAGGTGGGGAGGCGGTCAGAGAGATCTATCATAATGTCGTCATTTAGCTCGCTTACCACACACCTTGTTGTCTCCTTCCCTCCTGGTTTTTTCACAGGCTGCGTTCACACGTTGCATGTCGCCATTTTCTGCCGACCCAACCCCACTTCCAATACGACCCCAAAAAAAAAAAAAAACTCAAACTGCAACTTCATCTTCATCCTTTTCTTTTGATTATTCATTTAAGGATTTGGGAGGAGTGGTTACTGTTTTTAACCTTAAACGTAAGAAATCTTGCACTCACCCACAACAATAATCGAATCGAGCCTGATTATACAACTTCTTTACAATGATATAATTATGCTGAGGCCAAAACTACGACATGTTATAGTGACTTCATGTAGATATCGCCATATCCCATATGTAAAGGGTTTTTGATGAATATGGCCAACCTGTCTTGCTCTGTATATTAAATATCAATTTTATAGATCAATCATCAGTGTATCCTTATAACCACTACAATTCTTAATTACTCCCCACTCCCAAACCAATTTGCACCATACTCTTAAAAAACCCCAACCAAATTACGTTAGTTTCCCAATAGGACGTTCGTACCGACTATTAATTCCGACTATTAAGCTCGTGCGATTTTTGGCTGTCATTAAACCCTTTTTCTCTTTTGGTCTCTTCCGATAAAATTGAAACGATGCGGAGAAAATTAGGATGGCCCGAGGATGACATAGAAGCATGTTGGAGGGGCTTTTATCGATTGGATTTTTTCCACCTTTGAAAGATGAAACAAGAACGAGGGGGAAGGGTTACCCAATGGGCAGCCTTTGATTGTGGCGAAGAAGATGGGCTTCATCTAATTATGGGTCGATAGGCATACGATTTGGGGAACAAGAAATTAGAAGCCCCTGTTGCTGCAGCCCATCTCGCTTAAAAGTTAGCTTAATGCTTGGGCGATTTTTTATTTTTTTTCCGGCCGTCCTACTGAAACTCCCATCTCTGTCTTAGACTTTTATTTTGCAACTTTACGAAGCGTAGCAATCAAAATCCATACCTGAAATTAAATATCCCGACCCCACCCAATTCTCTCGTCTTTAAATCACACTTAGGTTAAATTACTGAGAGCAATTTGATCGCTAGTTATCAATCTAAAGCACATTTCGGCAATACCAATCTCTAAACTCACTATAAAAGAATAGCGACCAAATTACACTAATGAAATGTTGATCCCAACACTCACCGAGGAAATTTCATCGTCCCCTCAAGATTTGCCATTTAAAATCGACAAAAATCTCTTGTGACCATAACCTAGAATTGTCTTACAAGCACTTTCACCCAGCAGGATTGTCCACCGAGAGCACTCAAGGAGCCCATTAACAAGTAATAACTTCAAGCGGGGTGGCCCTCACGAAAACTAGGAAGGATTCAGACCTTTATTTTCTTATTTTAGCCAAAAAGCATTCTCAAAACTTCCTATGAAAAAATGTCTGCGGTGACCTTTTTTCGATTTTTTTGTGCTGCCAACAATATTAAACTATGCCTATTATAACACCAAATATTACTAACTTTCTTGTGTAACCAAAAGCTCCAAACTTTTTCCAATGTGACACAACTACCCTTAAGGTTTTCTTTTTATCACCAAAAACTCCAAATTATACCTACTATTACCCAAATAACTCAAATTTTTGTGTGTCACGAAAATGTTCAAACTTGTCGCACGTACCCTCTATAATAGGTTCGTCCATGATATATTTGTCACACTAATATAAGTCTAGGGTTTTTTATGACAAAAAAAGAGTTTAAAGTATTTGTGCCACAATGCAAAATTTGGAATTTTCAATGATACTAAAAAAAAAATATAGTATTTGTATAGTCTGATGTTTTTTTTGTGGCATTGACCATTTTTCTACCTTTTTTTTCTTTTCTTTTTTAGATCTCATGGTCTACACATTTTGATTTTTTTAATCTTGATTTTCTGAAACTTTCACAATATAGAAATATTGACACATAAATTCACATGTGATTCTTATTTATGAAATAAGAAACTGATGTTTTTCTAGTTGGGGAATCAAAACTTAATTTTCATATTGTTTTTTTACTCATTAATAAAAAAAGAACTGGTTCAAGCTTTCAAGTACCGGATTTGGGTTGAGCTCGAATTTCAAAAATAAACCGGTAAATTATGTTTACTTGATCCAGCTCGATCGGAGTTTTACATGTTGACCCTACTTTTGTCACGCCTCGATCCTCGAACGCGTGCCCATCCCTCACCTGGTCGATTTATAGCGACGTCTTAGGACACATCGCCAACCCTTATATTTTAATATGCAAGTGGAAGCATATAATAAATCCCCAGACAATAAAACAATGGGATAGAAAAGTAGGGCTATATTTTTCACAACTGAAAAACCACAACTACACTTTTATACAAAGCAAACTACATAGTATATATTACAATACTATTCATAATTCTGATCTACTATACATCCGATCAAAATTCAGAGTTTGCAAAACAGGATGGGATCTCAATCCTCATCCGAGTCGTACTTGGATCCTCCTCGAGGTCATCCTCCTCTTCCTCATCTTCTTCTTCTTCTTCTTCTTCTTCTTTAGGCTCCTCCTCGGGCTCATCTGCAGGTTCGTCCTTAGGCTCCTCTTCCATAGGCTCATCCTCCTACTCAACAATCTCCCCTTCTTCTTCGCCCTAGTTGGCGCCTTTGATTGAGTACACGAGGGTACGAACATCATCATCTTCCTTAGGATTCTTGGCATCCACTACCGATCCGTCCTTAGGATATGCTGTCCCTTCACCGAACGCTTCTTCCAGTACGTACAAGGGGACATCACCCTAAGGTATGGGACTCTCTCTTTTTCCATCGTAATAGTGACGACACCACGATCGATATTCGTGGGGCCTTAAGGCGTCCTGACCAACATCAACCCAGACAGTGGACTTAACCAGTACATACTCTAGTCCTTCCGGGTGATGGTGTATGTGGAAGTGGTATGTTATCTCTGTGATTTCTTCAGGGATGCCAAAATGCATGGGAGGTCGAGGAGGGGGAGGTGCTGCCATCTAGGGACCTGAAATGTTGTCCCACAACGAGGTGAGCCTACGTCTCAGTGAGTTCTACCCTCCTAAGACCCGATTAGGAAACCAATATGCTATAGGCTGCTTATGCACACACGGGTAAGAGGACTTACCTTGACCTTAGATTCCACCTGCAAAATAGCATAGTTCAAATAGGCACATAATCATAATATCACGGATCGATACATCGATCAATCGACCTAGTCGATTACATATCAACATGACCCTTCCTTGGTCATCTCAATCAATACTATACATTTTCCAAGATAGTATACCTAGTCACCGAGCCATGTGCATTCTCTAAGGCAACGTACTTAGTCACCGAGCCACGTGCATTCTCTAAGGCAACGTACTTAGTCACCGAGCCACGTGCATTCTCTGAGGAGACATGTCTAATCACCGAGCCCCGTGCATTTTCTAAAGCGACGTATACGCCAAGGCGACGTACTTAATCACCGAGCCACGTGCATTCTCTGATGTGACGTAATAATCACCGAGCCACGTGCCTTTTCTAGGTGATGTATATAATCAACGATTCACGTGCATTCTCTAAGGTGACCTATCTAGTCACCGAGCCACATCATACAGCATTCTTTTTCATCTTTTATTATACCCGATAAAATATCGTGTGTGGTACACGGTCGGCCTTAGCCAAAATATAACAATTTCATTTCTATAAATGCCACAATTTTCTGTAGTCCACCAAAACGTTTTTGGCATTATCAACTGATGCCCAGTTATTTTTCAATTAATTTCCCAAATTTATTTAATTTAGGAAATAAATCCTAAATTCACAAATAATTCATTTCAACACAAAATAAAGCTCAATTAAATAAACGGACTGCACCACGATAATCAGCATAAAATCCTGGTCACCGACCATCCCGGTTGAATTTCCGGAAAATAATTAATTAATTAATTAATTTCGAAAATTAATTATTAAATAGCAATAAATCCAATTTAGGCTCATATGCCTAATTGGAAGCCGAAATGAACTCGGAAAAATTCCAAGTATCGTTCAATAAATAATAGGACACGTCTACTCGCTAATTACACTAACATTCTCCTAACATGCATAGGTAAATCCCTAATTTAATTATTCTAATCTAATCTATCCAATTAATTGCACTTAATTAAATCTAATCAACCCCTAAGCATTATTAGTCCACTAAGTGAGGATTAGTGAGTAAAAATCACTCGTTTAACAATCCGTTGGATCGAAACGTCGGGAACGTCGCGAGGGTCACTTTTCTCCAAAGCGAGCCTAGGTTTCAAGGCCCAGAACACCTCCAAAACGGGCCTAGTAGTGGCTGTAAAACCCACTTCTTCCTCTTTTGTTCTAGCTACAAAACAGAAGAAAATAAGGCTGGATTGGTGGAGCAAGACCAGTGGAGGCTTTGGTGGCTTGAAAGGGCGGTCCACGGTGGTCAAACGGGCTCCGGCGGCTTCCACAACCACTCACAGCTACTGGATAGCAAGCTGGGTGGCGGAACAAGGCTGCGGAGGGTCGTGTGTCGCACGGTGAGGGCAAGTGGCGTGCACGAGGGCAAGGACGGCGTGCGGCGGTCCGGTGCGGCGGCGAGGCTGCATGGCTACTTCCGGCGATCCTTCTTGCTGGTGGTGGTTTGAAAATGGAGAAGAATGTGAGAAGCAAGGCTAGTCGGCAGCATAGTGAGGAAGAGAGGGCAAGAGGGAAAAGATCTAGGGAACCAAAGGGCTCCACATGCCAACTTCTTCCAAGTCTTTGTCCCTTTGACTCATCCTAGGCCAAGTGTGCTTCATTGGCTCTCTAGGAGCCACCAAGGCTCATCTAATGACTCTTGAAATGGTCCAAAATACTAGGGGGAAGGGGGGCACACGAAATTGCATGCATTCCTCACCAATTGGACACCCGGTCGTGCTTGTTTCGTCATGAACCAGCCTCAATAAATTCAATTGACCCTCCATTGATCAAATCAATATTTTTCCTCACCCATGTATCCATCATGCTTTCCAATTTTGCTATCAAAAGCGATCCTCGGCTTTTTCTGGACAAAAACGGCCCTGCGACGACTTTTTCCCAAAAAGTTTCGGGTTTCAGAAAAATCTTCTGAGACTGAGTCAACACTCCTAGAATTTATTATGACACGAAAGAATCTTCAATTTCTAAAATCGAGCTCAAATTCACGATTAATTTCAGTTTGGCGTGTTTTTAACGTGATCTAGGCTACCGGGTAGTTTTTAGAAATTTTTAGTGCAAATGACCCGTGGTCGATTTTCTTCGAGCCACAATGAACCCACTCGACTCAATGGCGACTGTCACGCCTCGATCCTCGAACGCATGCCCATCCCTCACCTGGTCGATGTAATAGCAACGTCCCAAGACGAATCGCTGACCCATTCATTTTAATACACATGCGGAAGCACATAAATACATCCCTAGACAATAATACAATGGGATAGAAAAGTAGGGTCATATTTTTCACAACTGAAAAACCACAACCACACTTTTAAACAATACAAACCACATAGTATATATTACAATACTATTCACAGAAGTCTGATCTATCACATCAGTTCACGACTTAAGGTTTGCAAACAGGATGGGATCTCAGTCCTCATCCAGGTCGTACTCGGGATCCTCCTCTGGATCCTCCTCTTCTTCGTCTTCTTCTTCTTCATCTTCTTCAGGTTCTTCCTCCGGCTCTTCCTACTCCTAATCCTCCTCTGGTCCCTCCTCTTGCTCAACTATCTTCCATTTCTCTTCACTCCAGTTAGCACCATCGGCTGAGTATGCTGGTGACTTAGGATCGCCCTTGAACTTGGAATCTTTGGCGTCAACTACCGACCCATCCTTAGAGTTTGCCGTCTCCAGCCCGAATGCCGCCTCTAGAACGTACAGAGGCACATCACCTTCCGGGACGGGACCTTCTCTTCGCCCATCATGGTAGTGACGATACCATGATCGATACTTGTGGGATACAAGGTCGTCTCTATTCACATCAACCCAAACCTTGGACTCTACCAACACATACTCTAGCCCCTCTGGGTGGTGGTGTATCGGGAAATGGTATCCTACTTCTATGATCTCTTTTGGAATACCAAAATGCATAAGAGGACAAGGAGGTGGAGGTGCTGCCATCTAGGGGCCTGAAATGATTATATAATAACTAGTGAGACAACGTTTCAGCGAGTTCTACCCCCTAAGACCCAATTAGTAAACCAATACACTATGGGCTGCCTATGCACACACGAGTTAGAGGACATACATTGGCCTCGATTCTACTCCGCATATCGCACACAATTCATAATAGGCACCCAATTATTCAATACAGATCAAACTATCGATCAATCAACCTAATCGATTACATGTCAATCGGACCATCCCTTGGTCATTCTCATCCATACTATACAATTTCCAAGATAGTATACCTAGTCACCGAGTCGCGTACATTCTCTAAGGCGCCATATTCGCCAAGGCAACATACTTAGTTACCGAGCCACGTGCATTCTCTAAGGCATCTTATACGCCAAGGCGACATACTAATCACCGAGCCCCGTGCATTCTCTAAAGTGACTTATTCACCAAGGCGATGAACCAAATCACCGAGCCAAGTGCATTCTCTAAGGCGACATATTCGCCAAGGTGACGTACTATTCGCCGAGCCACGTGCCTTTTCCAAGTGATGTATACAATCAACAATTCACGTGCATTCTCTAAGGCGACCTATTCGCCAAAGCGACCTATCTAGTCACGAAGCCACGTCATACAACATTCTTTCTTGTCTTTTATCATACCCGATAAAATATCATGCGTGGGTACACAGTTGGCCTTAGCCAAAATATGATAATTTCATTTTCCATAATTCCCACCATTTTCTATAGTTCACAAAACATTTTTGGCATTATCAACCGATGCCCGGTTATTTTTCAATTGATTTTCCAAAATTATTTAATTTAGGAAATAAATCATAAATTCATAAATAAATCATTTCAGTACAAAATAAAGCTCAATTAAATAAACGGACTGCACCACGATAATCAGCATAAAATCCTGGTCACTGGCCATCCCGGTTGAATTTCTAGAAAATAACTAATTAATTAATTAATTTCGAAAATTAATTATTGAATAGCGATAAAATCAATTTAGGCCCGGAATGCCTAATGGAGGCCGAGACAAGCTCAAAAAATTATCGAGACTCGTTCGATAAATAACAGAACATTTCTACTTGTTAATGATTATGTCTAACCACCTAACATGCATTAGTAAGTCACTAATTTAATTAATCTAAACTAATCTAACCACCTAATTGCACTTAATTTAATCAACCCATAAGCATCATTAGCAAACTAAGCAAGGATTAGTGAGTAAAACTCACCCGTTTAACAATTTGTTCGGATCAAAACATCGGGAACGTCGCTAGGGACGTTTTTCTCCCAAGCAGACCTAGGATCCAAAGCCCGAAAACACCTCAAAATGGGCTTGGAAGTGGCTGGAATACCCACTTTTCTGCTTGCTGTTTTGAGCTGCAAAACAGGGGAAATGGAGTTGGTTCGGTGCGGTGAGGCTCAGGAAGGGTTGGCGGTGGTTCGGCGAGTTGAACAGCGGTCCCGACGAGCTTCCTCAGCCTCTCTCGGTGTTGAACGGCCCTCAAACACACAAACAGGAGCTGGAACATAGGTGGTTGGACGGCGGAACACGCGGCAAAGGGCAGACGGCGGTTCGTGCGGCGGTGGCGCGCGAAACCGCAACAGCGCACGGCGGCAATGGCGTGGGCGACGTGCGGCTTCTCCTTGCTATCCTCCTTGGCTATGGCGTGCAAAAATGAGGAGGAGGGAGAGGGTTTGGCCGGCTGCAAAGGAGGGGGAAGGATAAGGGCAAGAGAGGGGGCCACATGCCTTCTCTTTCCACAAAAATATCTCCTCAATTCATCCTAGGCCAAGCATACACTCTTGGCTGCCATTGAGCCACACCAACACTCCTCACAACTCTTGGAATGGTGCATTTTGGCTAGGCTAAGGGGGAGTTACGAAATTGAAGGGTTTTGGTTTCAATTGAACTCTTATTCATACTTGTTTCGTCAAGAACTGGCCCCAATAAATTCGATTGACCCTCCATCAATTAAATCGATATTTTTCCTCACCCACATATCCATCATGCTTCCCGATTTTGCAATAAAAAACAATCCCCGACTTTTTCTGCACAAAAACGGTCCTATGCCGACTTTTTCCCAAAAAGTCTCGAGTGTCAGAAAAATCTTCTGAGACTGAGTCGACACTCCTAGAATTTATTGTGACATGACAAAATCTTCAATTTCTGGAATCGGATTTGAATTCATAGTTAATTTCAACTTGGCGCGATTTTGGCGTGACCTAAGCTACCGGATAACTTTTAGAAATTTTTAGTGCAAATGACCCGTGGTCGATTTTCTTCAATCCACTATGAACCCACTTGACTCATTGGTGACTCTCGGTTGTCGTGAAAATCTCGAGGATCCAAATACGGACACAAGGTACCAAATCAATAAGAAAATCAGTCTAGTACCGGCTGACGAGAATTTTCTAATTTAGTGGTATCATCCATGATTAGCCACACATCTCGACCGAACCAGTCTATCTCTGATTTCAAATAGATTTTATACTGTGCCGTAATGGCCTCTAAAGATGGACACAGTCGAGAAGCCGATTCCTGGTTAAATTCTCAAGTCTATTGCCTTAAAATTCCTTAATGATTTCCCCAGATAGTCTAATTATCTCGAGAGTGATCAGCTCTGAGAACAACCATATAGGCGCGTCAATGAAATGCCCGATTTATTTAGTAGAAAACAAGGTTGAAAATCTGGGATGTCACAGCGACTCTCGGTTGTCGTGAAAATCTTGAGGATTCAAATACGGATACAGGGTAACAAAATAATGAGAAAATCAGTCTAGTGTCGGCCGATGAGAATTTTCCAATTTAGTGGTGTCACCCACGATTAGCCACACATCTCTATCGAACCAATCTATCTTTGATTTCAAATCGATTTTTAACTGTGCCGTAGTGGCCTCTAAAGATGGACATGGTCGAGAAGCCGATTCATGGTCGAATTCTCAAGTCTATTGCTTTAAAATTCCTTAATGGTTTCCCCATATAGTCTAGTTATCTCAAGAGTGATCAGCTCGAGAATAGCCATATATGCGCATTAATGAAATACCCGATTTATTCAGTAGAAAACAGGATTGAAAATCTGGGATGTCACAACTTTATAAGTTCGTAACTTGTCCTACATCATGAGATGTTATTACTTGTTTGCTTTAAGCTTAAAAGTAATGGATCGCGATCGTATGCTCAACGAATCGCCCATGTATGACGTGTTGAATCTGATGGAATTATTCCTGGCGTAACTACAACATGAATTTATGCTGAACTTGCAAGTACCTGACCTGCATGTATTGTGGCGACTGACTTCGATTGGAATTGCCATAAGCACAAGCTTTTGAATTTTCCAGCCGTTGATCCCCCAAAGTCTAGACAATTTCAAAAAGTTCATCTCTATCATTATAACAAGAACAACTACTATCTCAAATCAAACCTAGTTACATCTTTTGTGCCAACTCTTCGATTCGAGCCTTCTATTCTATCCAAAGTATCCACGTGCGACCTCGAAAAGTTCAGAAAAAGAAAGATCGAAGTGTATTAGCTGAATCTTCTCACGCACTAATCCTAACTCGATCTGATGCAATTTTCTGGTGTTGATGTGAACCTGAACATTCGATGTAGTATCCGCACCGTTTTATTACGCCAAGCTTTCTGTGATAAAAAAATTGAGTCGCACGGTCCCATTCTCTGTAATTCGAGAGCATAACTTGATCTTATATTACAGAAAAATTACACCCTCAAAGAAACAGAAGCAGCAAGCAATCTAGGGGGAAAATAGAAGGCGTGTACCGAACAAATGGGCACCTGACAAAGAACGACAAGATGCATAAACCAACGCCAACATGTTCAAAAACTAGGTTGGATCCACCTCGGTGTAGGGCCTGAATACCAGGGCATCAATTCTGGGTGTGTACCAATTTTTCCATCTTGTGATCATGGGGCATAAATGTCGATGAAGTAAACGCGGTTCGGCTGGATCTCGCTAAGGCGAGACTCGGCCTCGAGCTCCACCGAGAACGAGCACTCGTACGAAAGGAGAACGAAGGGAGATCTTTTTTTGGCATAATTTATAATACATTGGATTGCACGTTGCTTTTTCAATTTTTATTTTGGCATGACCTTACACACAATTATCACATCCTTTAGAACATACAATACAAATCACACACCAAACAAACATTTCCTCACCCAAAGGCTCCGAGGCAGAGCTAAAAAGGAAACAGAAGATATGATACAAAATTTCCACTCGATTTACTACATAATCACTCGATAAAGGATTTTGATGAAAGCATTTAGGCGCAAACATTTGAGTTGGCGAGAAGGTACTCCTCAACAGCCTTGAACAATCCCATAGCTTTGTCTTTACCCTTCTTGATGTCCTCCTCCTTCAGCTCAGCACCCTCCTTAACATGGTACTCGCTAGTCATCTTGCAGATGCATCCACTATCAGCTGCGACGAATTTTACTTCTTCTACGATGAAGTCGATCTTGTCGAACTTGATATCGCTTTCAATTAGAGTATATTTACAGTAATAATTATCTGCATCGAGAGCATTGATCTTGTGCTTCGTGTACTTGATGTGGGCAGCTGTTATATAAATTCATGAAAGTGGAGAATTTAATCCTCAATTTTGCAGTTTATGTATATACTCGACATGGTAGAAATGCACATACTACCGACTTACTTTCACCATAGTTGGTCTTCTTGATGCTACCAACTCCGCCTTCTCCCTCGATGAACTCCACGCTCTTGATGCCCTCGGGAACAATCATGGGTAGGATATTGTGTGACTCAAGGACCAAAGCCTTGAACATCCTTGATGGGGCAATCACACTTGTGACCTCTCGCGAGTAGTTGATGATTCCCATACTTGCCTTGTAAGAATTAAAGAGATATGAACTCAAAGAAGGTAATGGAAGGGTTTGGTGTGATTGCTAAGGAAGAAGGCTTAAGCTGATGATGGTGAAAAGGAAAGGTACATGGTATTTATAGATGTGTTACATAGTCGTTGCACTCCACCGTCATTCAATATTCAATGCACACCGAGTTTGACTAGTCAGCCTTTTAAGCCGACCTTCTTTGCTTATTGGGTGGAGTCATCAGCCATCTGGAAGAAAAAAATGGAAGAGGACATACACTTATGATTATATATTACGCATCCCTGATGTTGCGGGTTTTTTAATGTGACCTTGAGTTGTCTTTATACTTTATTATAATCTTGGTTCATAATTTAAATTTTATTTGGTACTTTTTGTGCAATTCCAAATATGAATTCAATCTTATTGATGAAACTAAGAACTTGAAATTCAACGGCCCCTTATTTTCTCCTTTTTCTCCTTGTTTAATGTTATAATTGTTTTATCATTAAATGAGTTTTACTGATCAGTAAGAAAATCAAAGAGGGAAAGGGAAAGAAAAGCTTTGACTAACAAAGATGGAGATTTCGACTTCTCCCACAAAGAAATCTAGCCGTCATAGTACAGTGAAGCTGGTCTATCAGGCGCTATCTAAGAGCTCTGTGCAATCCTTCAGTTTATATGAGATAACGCTTAATGCTGCTTGATTGACGGCTTTCAAGGAAACATCTCGAAATTTTCAAGGTTTACTTTCGGTCATATAAGATATTTCATAATTTTTAATTGTACAATTCTTTAAAAAAAAAAAAAACATTGAGCGATTTTTGTTCTTTTAGTTGACTTTTCACAAAATATGAGGCTTCTACACGGACATGACTAGCAGAAAAGAATATCCTCATAAGTCATGCCAATTAACTTATTAGCATGTACCGGTTAAACGATCATTAAATTTTGATTTAATATGCAACGCGTCCATGAAATTTTACTTTATTCAATGTGATCTCTAAATTTTTAATATATATTCAATGTAGTCCCCGAATATATAAAAATGCTCAATATTGTCTATTAATTAATTCAATATTGAATACTTTCATATAGTCTAAGAACCTATACCCATTGATTTGATACACGAGGGATAATATGGTTAGAACACAAAAATAGGGAGTGTCTAAACTAAAGGAGGAGTGGAAAAAGTGCAGCCTTTTAATTTTAAACGTCATAAAGATGCATAGAAGTGCCTTGCGTGCACCTTGGATTTGTAAACATTCAATTATCCATTGTCATGTTAAAGCTTCATAACATCAAATGTAAGTTAAGATTGCATGCTTAGATTTGCCTATCGATAATGATAAAATGAAGTCATACGTTGATTGAAACTTATACTTTGTCATGAAATTCACGTTGTTGTGAGTTGCATTCTGGTAGTGAAATTGATTGATGTATTACTGGGAGTGGATTCATTCCTATTAATTATTTTGGATTTATGTGTTGTTCGCGGACACAAGGTGTATTGATTTGGCATTGGATACATGCCCATTTGAACCTGTCTTTAAAACTTTAGACGATGCATTGATGACCTGGCTCATTTAAATATGAGTTTAAAATGGGATTTAGATCCATTTTGCCACCTCTTATTCTGTCTTTAAAGTAAATGGAAGTTACAAGAAGTCGTGAAAACATAGTAAAGTAGAGATCCCCTTGATAGCCTTAAAGAGAGATCTTTTATTTTTATTTTTTATTTTTTTTGGGAGAGGGTGCACAAAATCAAAGATATGGCAATCTAATTTATTGCATTACTCATTGCCCTCTTTGAAGTCTTATTTCCACTTGACCTTACACACACAATTATCAAATCCTTTAGCAAATAGATGTCACGCCCAAAAAAACACCTTTGCCACACCAAACAGCTCCAAGGTAGATCCACAAGAAGAAGAAAAAGTAAAATACAATACAAATTGTCCAATCACTTCTTATAATATCACTTTGAAGAATTTTGAAAATCGAAAAGATGAGCATTTAGGCGCAAACATCTGGATTGGCCAAGAGGTACTCCTCAACGGACTTGACTAGTCCCATGGCTTTCTCTTTACCCTGCTTGATGTCATCCTCCTTGAGCTCACAACCTTCCTTAGCATGGTATTCGCTGGTCATCTTGCAGACGCTTCCACCGTCAACTGCAACAAACTTCACCTCATAGACGACAAAGTCGATCTTGTCAAACTGGACGCCGCTCTCAATCAAAGTGTATTTGCAATAACAGTTATCCACATCAAGAGCATCGATCTTGTGCTTCGTGTACTTGATGGGGGAACCTGTTAATCAATTCATGAAAAGCAAATAATACTAAGTCCCACGATTCATATATTGTAATGGTAATTGTTCGAGTATAATTAGTCTTACTTTCGGCAAAGTAAGTTTTCTTGATGCTACCAGCTCCACCTTCTCCTTCAATGATTTCAACGCTTTTGATGCCATCAGGGACGATCCTGGGGATGATGTTGTGCGAGTCGACGATCAAAGCCTTGAACATCCTCGATGGGGCAATAGCGGATTTGAACTCTTGAGAGTAGGTGATGACGCCCATGTTTGCCTCCTAAGAAACAAAGAGTGAAATGAACTCAAGAAGGTGAAATGTGATTGCTATTAGTGAAGAAGGCTTGAGCTGATGAAGATGAAGAAGAGAACGACGTGGCATTTATAGGCGAGCAGAAGCTTGGCACTTCACCTCATTCAAAGTTCAAAGCTCTCCGAATTGGAATAACGAGTTCTTGCTTGTAGGACGGGCGGAGCCACCGATAATCTAGAAGGTCAAAAAAAGGGACACACCGTTACGAAATGAAGAAATATATAATTTTTGCAAGTAGAAAAGAACTTCAAATTTAATAAAAAAAAAATGAAACGAAAATGAAAACCCGCGTTTTCTCCTAGTCTACGGGACCCCAACCATTATCTTTACAGAAATAAAATGGGGCAAATCTGGGAACTAAATTGAACAAGTGCCAAAATTTCAAAGACTATATTGTATATTAGGCTCAAGTTCAAAGACTATATTTAACAATTTAAAAATTCATAGACTAGATTGTACATTATGTCAAAGTTCGGAGAACATTTTTGTTATTTCCCTTTAAAAAAAGTCAAACGATGTCGTTGACGCGGATTAGCTTGTACATCAACACGAAATGAAGAGAGAACTTGCCAGATTAGCAATTATCTCTATGCGCCTTATATCTTATTCGTGAAGCAGAAGTTAGATAGTTTCAAATTAAATATTATTTTCGGATACGATGAAAAACATACTTCAACATCTGAACAATGCTAGAATACTTTAGCTTTCTTATTTAAAATGTCTTGATAGGTGAATATAAGCTTACATTATACATGCAATTAAACAAATTTCGCAAATTATTTAATTACACTGATGACTGGAATGTTTAAGCGTGTTGAAACGCAAACTATTTTCCTTTTCTTTCAATCTTGAAATCGATAACATGTCTAGCTCTACGCTTTGGTTCACCATTCACATCATGTGCTTTCGAGAAACACAATCAATATCATTTCATCGAATAATTCGATATTCACATTCTTTAAAAACTCCAATAAATCGAATTATGATGTCTTATCTAGGCCCCTTAAATGAGTGAGTTGCGTTGGGTGGAAAATGCTCTGACTCAAATTGACTTGGTTAATCTGTATTGAGCCATCTATATCCCATATTAATTTAGCAACCCATACCAAATCCAACTTGAGCTCCAATTCTTAGTAATTTTTCTACTTAAATTTGATATTTATGAAGAATAGGCAACTCTATGACTCGGCTTGATGTGCTCAAGTTGGGTCATGGGCTAGGACTTCAATTGCATATGAGCAACGTGAAGCCATGGGCGAGAGCCACGGGTGAGAGCCACGCTGACTGGCGAGAGCACCTGCCTGGGTGCGTTTGGGGATTGGGTTATGGATGTCCGGCGGGAGGGTGAAGGAGGTGGTGAAGCAAATTGAACATGAAAAATGTAGGCTGAAAAATTATAAAATTTAAAAACTTAAAAATTTGGGTCGGTAATGAACCGTCCCGAAATCCCTTAGTTAGGATGGTCCAAATCGGGTTTTGGGGCTTGATTTTATTTTACATCTGCACCCGACAGGGTTTTCGGGCATCTACACGAATCAAAATGTAAAAGCAATTAGAAAACTATTTGAAGGACCATTTTTATTATCATGAAATTAAAACACTTTTAATATGTAGCGAGTTAACGGTACGCTAAATGAAGATTGCTGACTCACGTCATAAAGAACAAACGTAATAGAATTATTTATTGAATTTCTTCAAATTATAATCTGGACTAATAACAAAGTCAAAAAGTTTGTGAGTTCTTGCCTCGAACTAATTGCCTTCCTTTTTGGTGTTAAAAAGTAAAACTTGACAAGTAAAAAGTTCAAAAACACAACCGTGGATTTGTCCGACATTTGTCTTGAAATGAATATGGTTCTATAAAATCGAGGCATACCACGTCCTTGCTCATAAAGCTCCATCAACTTTTTCCCACATGGAAGCTAGCAAAGGTTGTGGCCATAGATCCTGAAATATGCCTAGGTACTGCAATGAAAGTGCGCTTAAAGTGGATGTGTTCCCAATCCATTAACACTCATATAGAGTTAGGAATTTATTTTTTTGACCCATTTGAACCTGTTTTTCAAATTAATGACCTGACCCACTTAAATATGAATGAAAAATGAGATTTAGACCCATTTTGCCATCTCTAATTCTGTCTTCGAATTAAATTGAAGTCACAAGAAGTCATGGAAACATAGTAAAGATCCCCTTGATAATCACCAAGAGAGATCTTTTCTTTTTGGGAAGGCAAAATCGAAAATAAGGCAATCTAATTTATTGCATTGCTCATTGCCCTCTTTGAAGTCTTATTTCCACTTGACCTTACACACCGGACCATCAAATCCTTTAGAAGATAGAAATCACACCCAAAACACCTTTGCCACACTAAACAACTCCATGGTGGATTCACAAGAAGAAGGAAAAGGAAAATAAAATACCAATTGTGAATGCAATTTTTATAGTATCCCTCGTAAGGATTTTGAAAATTGAGAAAAAAGATCATTTAAGCACAAACATCGGGGTTGGCCAAAAGGTACTCCTCAACGGTCTTGACCAATCCCATGGCTTTTTCTTTGCCCTGCTTGATGTCATCCTCCTTCAATTCACAACCTTCCTTAGCATGGTATTCACTGCTCATCTTGCAAACACATCCGCCGTCGGCTGCGCTGAATTTCACCTCATAGACAACAAAGTCGATCTTGTCGAACTGGACACCGCTCTCAATCAAAGTGTATTTGCAATAACAATTGTCCACGTCAAGAGCATCAATCTTGTGCTTGGTGTATTTGATGGGAGAACCTATTAACAAATTTATGAAAAGCAAATAATAGTGAGTTCCATAATTCGTAACATTGTATCAATAGGTGGTAAGTATTCACGTATGATCAGTCTTACTTTCAGCAAAGTTTGTTTTCTTGATGCTGCCAGCTCCACCATCTCCCTCGATGAACTCAACGCTCTTAATGCCCTCGGGGACAATCTTGGGGATAACAATGTGCGAGTCGACAACCAAAGCCTTGAACATCCTCGATGGGCCGACGGCGGATTTGAATTCTTGAGAGTAGGTGATGACACCCATATTTGCTACGTAAGAATCAAAGAGAGAAATGAACTCGAAAGGGTGTAATGTGATTGCAATTGATAAAGAAGGCTTGAGCTGATGAGGATGAATAAGAGAACTAGTTGGCATTTATAGGCAAGTAGAAGCTTGGCACTTCATCTCATTCAAAGGTCAAAGCTCTCCGAGTTGGAATAATGAGCCCTTGCTCGAAGGGCGGGCGGTGCCACCGGTCCTCTAGAAGGTCAAGGAAAGGGACCCACCGTTATGAAATGAAGAATTTTATAATTTTTGCAAGCTGAAAAGATTTCAAATTTAATAAAAAAAATGAAATGGAAAAGAAAAACCCTCCTTTTCTTCTAGTCTACGGGACCCACAACCATTGTCTTTATAGAAGAAAAATAGGGCAAATCTGTTGAATTAGTTTTCATTCCAGATTGACATAGGTTGCCCTGCCGCGCTGAAAGGGTGAGGAGAAAATTCAACTCAAATCTAGGAGAAAAAGAGTACTAGTCGCAGCTCAAAGCCAATTGATTTTGACGGCCAGAGTTGATTTTGACTTCATACATTCTTGGAGTGGAACAGCAGAAATGTATTTGCCGTACGTGATACTAACGAAATGAGTCTTGTTTTGAAATTCTTCGAATTCAAATACCGTGTTACCTTTCGTCCAATTTCAACTAGTGATCGAATCTCACCGAGCAATATAACAAGTCACGCGGGTCTATAACTCTTACCTATATCCTGCGAGGAATCCACGACATTAGGGCTTCAATACAAAAGGCAAATCACCATCAAACATGAAGAATTACATTTCGTTGGTGTAGTAGGAAAAGCTTCGAACGAATTAAAACGTTTTCTGGCTACAGACAGAAGAAGGAGGGTGAGGTGGGGAGGCGGTCAGAGAGATCTATCATAATGTCGTCATTTAGCTCGCTTACCACACACCTTGTTGTCTCCTTCCCTCCTGGTTTTTTCACAGGCTGCGTTCACGTTGCATGTCGCCATTTTCCGCCGCCCCAACCCAACTTCCAATACGATCCAAAAAAAAAACCACTTCAAACTTGATGGTTTTTATTTATGTGTTGATGGGCCTAAGTGGGCCCGTCGCCCATGTTGGGCCTAAAAGCCCGGCCCGCAAGTTAAGGGCCCATGGATGAAGGGTTGAGATATGAAGAGGTGTTACGTTGAGGGGATGTGTCTTTTGGATGAGACGCTTTAAGGAAAAGAAAAGAAAGGGAACAGATACGACGTACGTAGTTTTCACTTTCTCCCTCTTCTAAAAAGAACGTATGTCTTTTCTATGTTTTCTCTCCCCTTATAGCAACAGTACGCTCCTCGGTAGAACGGGATCAGGATTCTTCCTCGAACTTCAACATTGGTGTTTAATCTGTGGACAATAAGGTACGCTTGATTTTGTGGTGTATCTTTGATCGATGATACATGTGATTTCCGAGCTCATCTTCCGCATTCGTTTTTAGGGGTTCGATTTAGTATCGAATCCATTTTAGGGAATCCGTTATTCCCAACAAAACTCAAACTGCAACTTCATCTTCATCCTTTTCTTTTGATTATTCATTAAAGGATTTGGAGGAGTGGTTAAAGCTATTATCTTCTGTTTTTAACCTTAAACGTAAGAAATATTACACTCACCCACAACAATAATCGAATCGAGCCTGATGATATAACTTCTTTACAATGATATAATTATGCTGACGCCAAAACTACGACATGTTATAGTGACTTCATGTAGATATCGCCATATATAAAGGGTTTTTAATGAATATGGCCAACCTGTCTTGCTCTGTATATTGAATATCAATTTTATAGATCAATCATCAGTGTATCCTTATAGCCACTACAATTCTTAATTACTCCCCACTCCCAAACCAACGTGCTCCATACTCTTAAAAAACCCCAACCAAATTACGTTAGTTTCCCAATAGGACGTTCGTACCGACTATTAAGATCGTGCGATTTTTCGCTGTCATTAAACCCTTTTTCTCTTTTGGTCTCTTCCGATAAAATTGAAACGATGGGGAGAAAATTAGGCTGGCCCGAGGATGACATAGAAGCATGTTGGAGGGGCTTTTATCGATTGGATTTTTTCCACCTTCGAAAGATGAAACAAGAACGAGGGGGAAGGGTTACCCAATGGGCAGCCTTTGATTGTGGCGAAGATCTAATTATGGGTCGACAGGCATATGATTTGGGGACCAAGAAGTTAGAAGCCCCTGTCGCTGCAGCCCATCTCGCTTAAAAGTTAGCTTAATGCTTGGGCTTTTTTTCTTTTCTTTTCTTTTCAGCTGTCCTAAACTCCCATCTCCGTCTTAGATTTTTATTTTGCAACTTTGCAAAGCGTAGCAATCAAAATCCATGCCTAAAATTAAATATCCCCACCCCACCCAATCTCTTGTCTTTAAATCACACTTAGGTTAAATTTTCCGAGGGCAATTTGATCCCTAGTTATCAATCTAAAGCACATTTCGGAAATACCAATCTCTAAACTCACTATAAAAGAATAGCGACCAAATTACACTAATGAAATGTTGATCCCAACACTCACTGAGGAAATTTCATCGACCCCTCAAGATTTGCCATTTAAAATCGACAAATATAACTTGTGACCATAACCTAGAATTGTCTTACAAGCACTTTCACCCGGCAGGACTGTCTACCGAAAGCACTCAAGGAGCCCATTAACAAGTATTGACTTCAAGCCGGGGTGGCCCTGACGAAAATTAGGAAGGATTCGGACCTTTGTTTTCTTATTTTAGCGAAAAAGCATCTCAAAAACTTTCTATGAAAAAATGTCTGCGGTGTCCTTTTTCGATTTTTTTGTGCTGCCAACAATATTAAACTATGCCTATTATAAGACTAAATATTACTAACTTTTTTTGTGTAACCAAAAACTCCAAACTTTTTCCAATGTGACACAAATACCGTCAAGGTTTTTTTACCACCAAAAACTCCAAATTATACCTACTATTACACAAATAACCCAAATTTTTGTGTGTCACGAAAAAGTTCAAACTTGTCACATGTACCCTCTATTACAGGTTCATCCAGGATATATTTCTCATACTAATATAAGTCTAGGGTTTTTTATGACAAAAAAGAGTTTAAAGTATTTGTGCCACAATGCAAAAATTTGGAATTTTCAGTGATACTGAAAAAAATTATAGTATTTGTATAGTCTGAGGTTTTTTGGTGGCATTGACCATTTTTCTACCTTTTTTTTGCTTTTATTTTTTTTAGATCTCATGGCCTACACATTTTGATTTTTTTAATCTTGATTTTCTGAAACTTTCACGATATATAAATATTGACACATAAATTCACATATGATTCTTATTTATGAAATAAGAAAGTGATGTTTTTCTAGTTGGGAATTCAAAACTTAATTTTCATATTGTTTTTTAACTCATTAATAAAAAAGAACCAGTTCAAGCTTTGAAGTATCGGATTGGGTTGAGCTCGAATTTCAAAAGATAAGCCGGTAAATTATGTTTATTCGATCCGGCTCGATCGGAGTTTTACATGTTGACCCTACTTTATAAGTTCGTAACCTGTCCTACATCTTGAGATGTTATTACTTGTTTGCTTTAAGCTTAAAAGTAATGGATCGCGATCGTATGCTCAACCAATCGCCCATGTATGATGTGTTGAATCCGATGGAATTATTCCTGGCGTAACTACACCATGAATTTATGCTGAACTTGCAAGTTCCTGACCTGCACGTATTGGGGCGACTGACTTCGATTGGAATTGCCACAAGCACAAGCTTTTGAATTTTCCAGCAGTTGATCCCCCAAAGTTTTGACAATTTCAAGAAATTCATCTCTATCATTATAACAAGAACAACAACCATCTCAAATCAAACCTAGTAACATCTTTTGTGCCAACTCTTCGATTCGAGCCTTCTATTCTATCCAAAGTATCCACGTGCGACCTCGAAAAGTTCAGAAAAAGAAAGATCGAAGTGTATTAGCTGAATCTTCTTACGCACTAATCCTAACTCGACCTGATGCAGTTTTCTGGTGTTGATGTGAACCTGAACATTGGATGTAGCAACCGCACCGTTTTATTAAGCCAGGCTTTCTGCGACAAAAAAATTGGGTCGCACGGTCCCATTCTCTGTAATTGCAGAGCATGACTTGATCTTAGATTACAGGAAATTTACACCCCTGAAGCAAAAGAAGCGGCAAGCAATCTAGGGAGAAAATAGAAGGCTTGTACCGAACAAATGGGCACCTGAAAAAGAACGACAGGATGCATAAACCAACGCCAACATGTTCAAAAACTAGGTTTGTCGCGATCTAATTTTTCGGTGCACCACCTAAAACTAAGTTAATGAACTACTAAGTCTTTAAGCTTAGCTCGGGCTCTCCCAAGCCCATACCAATTCGCGACTTAAGATTCGAATATGCAAATAATTACGTTCTAGGAGTCGCCACTAATCAGTTTTCGGTAGGTCGATTAGACACCTAAGTAAAATAATGGGAGCATTATTTTACTTCTACGAACCAAAGACTAAGGGTACGGGGACTTGGTTACACTAGATTTTTCTACTGCCCTTTCGGTACCATTTATTTTTTTTTAATTTTCAAAAGTGTTTTTGCAGGCAGCTTGGATTTATTTTAGCCTAAATTACTATCATGCAATGGGATGATCACACAGATGCTCAATCATCATTAAACATTGAATAAAAAGATGAATAAATAAATTGCATCACACAAAGCAAGCAATCATTTTTTTTTTTTTTTTGGGTTTTCTTGAAATTAGAATTTTTCATAAAAACACGCATTTTAACTACATGACCTAAACTATATGACATTCAGAAATGCAATAATTAAATGCAATCTAAATGACCTAATTCTAATGACATACAATGCAATGCAATGACATACAAAATTATTTCAACTAAAATGACATGTAACATGCAATTTAATATGCGAGTTATATGTCACGCGACATTTACTAAATGACCTAGTCTAATGATGAGCAATTCCTAATTAAATGAACCTAACAACAATCACTAAATGACGTGCATTTCATGAACTTAATTCTATATGATGTGCATATGATTTTTTATCCTAAAAATGCAATCTATTCTAAATAATGAAGTGAATTTAAAATGAAACATGCAATTTTATCCAAAGATGCCATGACGTAGAAAGAATGCCCTAATTCTACATGATATATGAATGATGATTTTTTTGTGTTTTTTTATAAAATTCGAAATTCACAATTGCCAAATAATTAAACGTGCAATTTAAATCAAAAAACTAACAACCTAAATGAATGCACCTTTTTTTTGTTTTTATATTTTTCTAAATTCGAAATAAAATCCCTATTCTAGATATGCAAAATAACAAGAAATATTCCAAAACAAACTGAATCCTAATTCAAATATTTTTTTGGATTTTTTAGTGGTTCTCCAAAACAAGCAATTATCAAATAAACATTGTATTTAAACTAATCAAGACATTCAATCAAATAAAGGATTAGAATAATCGAAAAAATAACATGTTATCTTACAAGTCAAATTAACGATTACTCTAACCCCGAACATCACGACAAGAAGTTCAAAATAATTAAAAATCTGATCCGAGGTCTTACGGATCAAATTAATAATTATATTGATTCAACAATTAAGATACTATCAACAAACCCCCAAAAATTAATATAATTAAAAAAAATGACCTGACATCTTACGGGTCAAATTAATAATTATAATAATTTTAGGGAAAACCCCCTGTGGATAATGCCTACAAGATTTTATGAATATTAACATCCAATATCACAATTTAAATACCTAGACTAAAAAAAGGCTATCAAATGAAGTAACCAAAAAAAAAATAACCTAACAAATAAAAAGAGTAAAATAAACTAAACTATAAAGAAAGTAAAAAGTAAAAAAAAAAAAAAACTACCTAAGGGTAAGTAACGGAGACAGGGGGTGACGCCGGGGGAGTGGATCACAGGCGGAGGCGGTGCGGAGGCGCGGCGTCGGCGAGGTCAAGAGCGGCGGGCTTCGGCCGCCGAGCGAGCAGGAGGCAAGGGCGATGTTCAGCGGAGGCGGAGGCGCTCGGGTGCTCGCAGCCGTAGAGGCTCGGTTGTCGGATCGCCTGGCGTTCGATGCCGCTAGTGAGGGCAGAGGGTCTGGCGATGGCGTGCAGTGCTCCAGCAGTTGCAGGTCACCGATGCAGAGCTCGCCGGCAGGAGGAGGGCGACGAGCAGCCTGCTGCGTGGTTTACTGGAGGCACGCGGGTCGTCGGGTGGCGATGTCGCAGCGGTGCAGGGTCACGAGTCGCTGGGCAGCGGCGTCGGCTGCGGTGCGGAGCTTGGTTGTGGGATCTCGAGCGACAGGCGGACACGCCAGCGTCGGTGCTGGGCTACAGATCGCGATGGGCTTTGATGGTGATGGCAGAGGTGGGTCGTGTACCAGCATGGGTGAGCAGCGGGCAGGGCAACGTCGGGTCGCTGAGCCACGAGTCATCAAGCGGTGCGGCGTCGGGTCGTCGAGGTGTGGTGCTGGTGTGGCAACGACACGAGCGGCGGTGAGGCAATGTCGTGACGTCTGGGCTGGATTGAAGACGCGAGCTCGCGGGCAAAGGTTCCGACGGCAGTTGGGGCGTAGAACGCGCAAGCGAAGGCTGGTGGGCGCGGCAGTGGCTTCAGGCGAGGCTGGCGCGACAGGAACCGGGAGCAGGAACGGGTCGGAGATCGTGACTCATTCGACGGTGTGGTATTCCGATCGCGGGTGCGCCGAACGCGAGCAACAAGAGGAAGAAGAAGACCGTGAACAGTAATTGTCCCTTCAAGCCTCCCATGTTTGTACTTTTGCTTCCGCTTTTCCTTTTTGGACGTTTCCACCGTGCTTTTCTTTTTCTTCTTTTGACTTTGCCTCAAGCTTCTTTCTTTTCTTCTCTCTCGAAGACCTCCGAGACGGCTCTTTCTCTTTCTTCCTTTTTGTCGATTTCAGAAAAACCGAAAAAGCCTCCTCCATTTCGACCTCCGTACATGCCCTTTTATAGGCAAAACAAAGTGTGATCTTTTTTGTGAATATTCCATTTCCTGAAGATTGCCTATAACCTCCCGATCACAAAAAATCCTTATCACGTGAATATTCTCTCATGATTTCATCATCTATTGATAAAGATAAGATTGCAATGTGGTTTTCTCAATTTTCAAAAAAATCCACCATAATATCGCATCAAATCTCAATTTTTTACAAGATAATCGATTAAAAAAAATAACGGGCTTGGGCTAATTTGCTCCTTTCGTGGGCCTAGCCCGGCCTGCCAAACTAAAGCTCGAAACATTAATTCGAACCCATTCACCACCGGTCCAATAAAATATAAAAAATGCAAATTAAAAATAAATGCACCTAATTCTATATGCTATGCAATTAATATTCTTTTAGGGATAAAGTTATCCCCTAATTTTCTATGCAAAAAAAATAAATAAATGATCGGACCGCCAAAATTTAGGTGTCAACACCGCCCTTCTTTGCGGGTGAGCTCGTAGAGGTTGCTGCAAAGACAAATTGAGACCTAAATTTTGACTATGCACATTGAATGATTTTTGCTAGAAAATGAATTCCATTTTTTGATGTAATTTATATGATGCATGGAAACGCAAATGACAAATGAACCTACCTGGAATAACTTACCTTCAAGGAGGGTAGAGTAATTCGAGATAGTTTGTGTTACATGTCCAAGACCCGTACCATTCTACGATCGCCCAGAATAGTAACATGGCTTTGTAAAGAGACTGCTTTCCCAGGACTCGTACCATTCTACGGTCGCCCAGTATGGCAGTGTTTGGTTGTGTCTAGGACCCATACCATTTTACAGTCACCTAAACGAGGATTCATTTGCCAAGACCCGTACCATTCTACGGTCGCCTGAATAGGGAAATAGGTATTGTCTAGGACCCGTACCATTCTACGGTCGCTTAAACGGAGATTTACCTTCCAAGACCCGTATCATTCTACGGTCGCCTAAACGGGGATTTACCTTCCAGGACCCGTACCATTCTACGGTCGCCTAAACTAACGTTTTGCTTGGCTAGGACCCGAACCATTCTTCGATCACCCAGCATTACAACACAGATCATCTGATTAGGACCAGAATCACTCTTCGGTCGCCTTAATCATACTAAATCTGGAAAAAAAATCTTTGAAGACAACTCAATTGAGTGTCAATGTATGCAAAAGGGAAATACCTGTGCAACAACAAGTATTTAAGGTATGGATAGAGATATACTTACCTGGTGACATCTCTGTTCCTTGGGGACATGTCTCCTGCAAAACATGATCATAGAAGAGGTAACATGCATTTGTAATTGCAAGCATGCATTAATTTAATGGAGGTTCATGATAATTTCTATCAATCTCGCATCACCTAACTTCAACAGGAATGATTTCAAAAGAAGATTCCAATCTGAACGCATGAGCGCCATGGATGTGTCAAATGAGGGATCATTTAGTCTAAAAGGACTTTTCACTCATCCTCATTAAAATGGGCTGTTTTATCCTGACCTTTGATACAAGATTTTGACAATCACTTTATCTCACTGTCATCATGCCAAACAAGAGTCTGGGCAATCTCGTAACTGGTACGATTTTGCCAATCTGAGAGGTCTTTAACAGAGATTGTAATGTGAGCTTGGTCAATGGCTTAACAAATTGGGCTCTTTGAGTCGAGGCTATTTAAAAATGACATTTCGCAATTGTCTTGGGATTTACAAGTCAAGAAACACACGAAATGAGGCAGAAATTATCTGACTCGCACTTCTTCAAGCGATGCTTTCAAGCATATGAACCCTTACGTTAATTCAAGTGCCCTAATCTGAAAAGACTTTGCAAGGGACATAATGTAGGCTTGGTTCATGGGTTGAGAAACGAATTGATCATTAGGCTCAAAAAGGTGTTTAGGGGGTCAAAGTTGGTGACCATCTTGACATTTCCACCATTTCCTTCTCCATTGTCGAAGATTTTTTCTCATCAAATCTCCATTGATTGCAACAGCATTTTGTTGGAGAAAACTTCCTTGAGTGTTTTGAAGTTGACAAAACGTTTCCATCAGTCTAGTCTGAAGACTTGCAGACTCTTCCATCAAAGTCTGAAGACTCCGGACTGCCAGACTCAAGACTCAAAGTCTATCCTCATTGACAGTTTCTAGACCGTCGAAGAAGGCTTATCCAGAACTGGATGTTTCGTTAAGGATTTGACTTTATTGACTGGAGAAGATCTCTTGGCTGGATATAGCATGTCGAAATCCATTATTCAAATCAAGATTGATTCAGGGATTTTAGATCCGTTGATTGGCGAAGTATGCTTGGAAGATTCTACTTACGGAAACCTAGATCCTGATTGTATGGGCGAGCAGAATTGATGGGCTATCGTCATGTTCCTTAAATAGCTCGAAGATCTTCTTAATTGATTCTGTCCAACGGGTAGATTGGAAGAATTCCTTTGGTAAGTGCCAACGGGTATGATGGCATAAAGGAGTATATAAGGAAGACGTTCCGGTTGTTCGAGTGTGTGCGCGATAGAAGAATTTCAAAGTCTCGAAGCTCCTTGTTCTTAGTCAATTAAACTGTTGAGCGAAATCTTGTACGCAAAAGAGAGTCTATATCTTTGAGAGACCTTGAGGAAGTGTAGTAGAGTCTCTACACCGTAGAATCAAAGAAGAGCTTTACGTAACAACTCTTTTGTTCACAGTGAAATCCAGCCGGTGGGCTGTCAGTGCGGAAGAGTGGACGTAGGCTTGGATTAAGCCAAACCACTATAAACTCTGTGTTCATATTCTCTTCCCTACGCTCTTTTACTTTGATCGTAATTCGTTTTGTTTACAAGAGACGAATTTCCTTTTCATAATCTATTGCTGATTTGAGTTGCATACTTCACTAAGGGAAATTTGTTTTTACACCTATTCACCCCCTCTAGGTGCTCATACTAGCTTTCACACATTTGAGTTTTAGTACCGCCTTGTTGGGGATACGACTCATTACATTAAGAGTTTGATTTTTTTTTCTTTTCTGGACGTTCGGCCGAGCAATTTGAAACGAAAAGACTTTCGTGTCTAAGAGGTTTTGGATCTTGTGCTTGAAGGTGAAACATTCATCAGTTGAATGCCCCAGTTCACCGCTATGGTAGTCACACTTCTTCGTCGGGTCGTAACTGTGATTGCTTTCACAGTTAGGACGCTTTGGTTCACTAGTAAGCAAACCTTTCTTTTAGAGGATTGTCAGCACTTGAGATGAAGACCCAGGGAGAGGAGAGAATTGCCTTCTATTATTTGCTTGGGCAAATGGTTGACGGCCAGCGGTTTGTGGCTGTCTTGGATTCATTTGAATAGCCGGGGCACGTTTGACATTTTCTTGGCTATAAGCCACATTTACATCCACAGCCACTTCCTTCTCCTTCTTGGCAGTGAATCTTTTACTAGATGGCTCAGTAAACCATCCTTCCCTTATCCCTATCTCAATTTGTTCTCCTACAGGAATAAGCTGATTGAAGCTTTCGACGTACGTACTGGCAATTCGGTTACAAAACTCAAAAGGGAGGGTCTTCACGAATAATTTCATCAGCTCCTTGTTGGTAGGCTCAGGAGTGATTTGAGCCGCCAAGTTTCTCCATCTTATAGCATATTCTTTAAATGACTGGCTCCTTTTTCTTTTCCATCCGCTACAGGTCTTCTCGGGAAGGTGCGATGTCCATGTTGAACTTGTACTGTGTGAGGAACGCGTCAGCCACTTCGTTCCAGGTGTCAAGGAGGTTCACATTCTTCATCACATACCAATTTAGTGGAGGTCCGGTCAAGCTCGCATGGAACGATTGGATCATGAGGGGCTCATTTTTTACATGCTGGGTCATGCGCACGTGGTACATTTGTAGATGAGATTTTGGGCAAGATATACCGTCATACTTCTCAAACTCCGGCATTTTGAACTTGCTTGGCATTTTGACCTTCTCATAAACTGAGAGGTCAAGTGGGAGTGAGCTTTGCGACTCCTGCAGCTGTCTCACTTTCTCTTCCAGCTTTGCGACGCGCTCATCCTGATTTGTCTTGGGAACGCTGTCAAGCTTGACCTTTCCAATAAGGACCAAGTCATCTTCCAGCCCGGGCATGTGGTCGTCAATCGTTTGGACCTTGTTTGCTTGCTTAGGGATAACTATTTCAGGAAGAGCAGGTGGAGCTGTTGGATTCGCTTAGAGGAATTGGAGTTGGTCCGTCACAAGCTGTATAGAGGCGAGTACTTGTTGGAGTTAAGTCTCCACAGCGAACATACGATCACACATTTCATTTTGGTCGGCCATTTTAGCCCTTGACCTTGTAAAAATAGGCGATCGCGGTGGATCCGTTGTCACCTAAGGGTAATGAAAGAGGTAATGTAAGAACCAATTAAAAGATAGGAAAATGGCCCATAACAATGGTTTAATCGCGTGATTTTATTCAAAATCCACTTGAAACATAAAGTCAAATTTCCTAACAATGAACTAAGAATTGAAATTCAAGTCCCTAAACATTGAACTAAAAATTGAAATCATTGAATTGAAAATTGAAATCAAGATCCCTAAACATCAAAATTCAAAACATCTCATTTTATATGCTTTCGGGATCCCAACGCCTTGCGAAGCTTCTTATTTTCAGCTTCAAGCATTTCCACTTTCTGCTTAAGATGCTCAATTTGTGCTCACTGAGTAGGCTTCTCGGTCACATCAGGGACTACCGGACGTAAAGCAGCAGGAATCCGGTATTGTTGGATGTAGAATGCCGACGCATGGTGGATCTCCTCCTTACCTTTCAGTCTCTTGGGCACCAAAATTTTCTCTAGATGGCATTCATTCCATGCAGCAATGATCATCTGGACCTCGTTGAAGTAATTATAGTCCGTACGAACAAAACGAACTTGGAACAATTCCGTCTTGAGGGGCGGAGGAACTTCTTGAAGATCTCTGTACTGACGGGCCACCCTATATGGGTAATAAGAGGTAGCACCAGAAAGGCGCAGCAACGGAATTGGCCCATCATACTTGTGAGAGAAACGAGCCTCCTCAACATGAAGCCATTTAATATGCCATAGGAATGCCTTAGGATGAGGATTTTTCAAAAAATTAACCCAACGGGCGTATTGTTTATTTGGGGAAAAACGTTTCAGGACCGCAAAATTTTTATATGGGGTGCCTTAAATCATCAATCTTAAGTTGTTTCATAAGGTGCCCAAAACCTCTTATGTGTGAGAAAAACCATATTTGCAAAAGTTCAGGGAGGGCACGCATGATCTTTTCTTCATTTTGTTTGAAACAGTTTAATGACAAAATGTTTCAGCCAAAACCATATTGACATAATTTAACCCATCGCAAACACGATTAACCACCCATGATATTGAAGGATTAATGGCATTTCTTCAATAAGGAAAAACAATTAGCCCGAAAAATGCTAACATGAAGATCCTAGCTTTTGAAATCATTGATTGATTTACAAAACATTCTTCCAAAAATGAAAATGAGTATGCAAAACAATTGACTTTGACAACCTTCCTTACTCTTTCGGCTTCGATTTCTAAAAACTATGATAATTCAGAAATAAAATCTATACCGATAAGCGGTCTAACAAGTTCCATTTCCAGGGGCATTCCAATGGCAACACTATATTCTTTGAGCGTTGGAGTCAGCTCGAACTCACCAAATATGAAAGTGGAAGTTTGTGGACACCAGAAGTGAGGGAGTGCTTGTATCACACCAGAGTGGATGTTGATCTCTAGCGGTGGGAGAAGTCGGGGGATCCTGGCTTTCACATATCTCTGGCCATCTTAATCTAACTGGTCCAACCACATCTTGAGCTCTTTTTTGGGAGTGGAAATGAATTGTACGTCGGTTTTCCCCATTGCATATAAAAAAAAACTGACGACGAGACCTATTGTCATGGACCGACAAAAATTACAATTAAGTAAGTAAATTGCGAAGAATTTTGACAACTTACTTTCACCAGAAAAAGATGGCAATTACATAGACATACATATGAAACGTGAGGCTCGATTTCTATCTAGATGGCTTAACAAAGTAGAGCTAAGAGGGTGATCTGACCGTTGCAATCTCGCAGTAACGTGTCAGGTCCCCTTAACTCCGACTCAGTCGAATGGAATGTCCAATAGTCATGCAGTCTCGCAGATATGGACAAACACATTCGACATAGCAGTCTCGCTTTAGAGGAAGTATCCTTCTCAACACCATCCTAAAAATCTTATTGCAGCCCAGGTTCGGCCACAGGTTGTGTGTGCAATAGTGTAGTGCTAAAGTAATAAAGCATGCATAATAGTTTAAATGCAAACAACACTTCAAATCAAGGAAAAATAAAATCATTCATCTCGCACCCTCCCGCAAGACAAAGATTAACAAAGACTACTCCCCTTAAACCTCCCATCTGCAAGAACATTTAACACCTTAGAAATGCTAAGGACGTACCTAGTATCTTTGCTGCCAAACAAAAATATTTTTCAAAAGAAAAGAAAAATTGGT
The DNA here is from genome assembly GCA_017140595.1 of Eucalyptus curtisii. Taxonomy (NCBI): domain Eukaryota; kingdom Viridiplantae; phylum Streptophyta; class Magnoliopsida; order Myrtales; family Myrtaceae; genus Eucalyptus; species Eucalyptus curtisii. The sequence goes on from CM029501.1 coordinate 31,103,797, forward strand.
CTAAGTCCACTAAGAGTTTTAACTCAAGTCCCCAGCGAAGTTGCCAAACTATCGCGACCTAATTTTTCGATGCACCACCTACCACTAAGTTAATGGACTACTAAGTCTTTAAGCTTAGCTCGAGTTCTCCCAAGCCCATACCAATTCGCGACTTAAGATTCGAATATGCAAATGATTACATTCTAGGAGTCGCCACTAATCAGTTTTCGATAGGTCAATTAGACACCTAAGTAAAATAATGGGAGCATTATTTTACTCCTACGAACCAGAGACTAAGGGTACGGGGATTTGGTTACACTAGATTTCTCTAATGTCCTTTCGGTACCATTTCTTTTTTTAATTTTCAAAAGTGTTTTTGCAGGCAGCTTGGATTTATTTTAACCTAAATTACTGTCATGCAATGGGATGATCACACATATGCTCAATCATCATTAAACATTGAATAAAAAGATGAATAAATAAATTGCATCACACAAAGCAAGAAATCATTTTTTTTTTTTTTTTGCGTTTTCTTGAAATTAGAATTTTCCATAAAAACACGCATTTTAACTACATGACCTAAACTATATGACATGAAGAAATGCAATAATTAAATGCAATCTAAATTACCTAATTCTAATGACATACAATGCAATGCGATAACATACAAAATTATTTCAACTAAAATGACATGTAACATGCAATTTAATATGCGAGCTATATGTCACGCGACATTTATTAAATGACCTAGTCTAATGATGAGCAATTCCTAATTAAATGAACCTAATAACAATCACTAAATGACGTGCATTTCATGAACTTAATTCTATATGATGCGCATATGATTTTTTATCCTAAACATGCAATCTATTCTAAATAATGAAGTGAATTTAAAATGAAACATGCAATTTTATTCTAAGATGCCATGACGTACAAAGAATGCCTTAATTCTACATGATATATGCATGATGATTTTTTTGCGTTTTTTTATAAAATTCGAAATTCACAATTGCCAAATAATTAAACGTGCAATTTAAATTAAAAAACTAACAACCTAAATGAATGCACCTTTTTTTTGTTTTTATATTTTTCTAAATTCGAAATAAAATCCCTATTCTAGATATGCAAGATAACAAGAAATATTCCAAAACAAACTGAATCCTAATTCAAATATTTTTTTGGATTTGTTAGTGGTTCTCCAAAACAAGCAATTATCAAATAAACATTGTATTTAAATTAATCAAGACATTCAATCAAAAAAAGGATTAAAATAATCGAAAAAATAACATGTTATCTCACAGGTCAAATTAATGATTACTCTAACTCTAACATCACGACAAGAAGTTCAAAATAATTAAAAATCTGATCCGAGGTCTTACTGATCAAATTAATAATTATATTGATTCAACAATTAAGATACTATCAACAAACCCCCAAAAATTAATATAATTAAAAAAATGACCCGACATCTTACGGGTCAAATTAATAATTACAATAATTTTAGGGAAAACCCCCTGCGGATAATGCCTACAAGATTTTATGAATATTGACATCCAATATCACAATTTAAATACCTAGACTAAAAAAATGCTATCAAATGAAATAACCAAAAAAAAAAATAACCTAACAAATAAAAAGAGTAAAATAAACTAAACTATAAAGAAAGTAAAAAGTAAAAAAAATAATTAAAAAAAAAAACTACCTAAGGGTAAGTAACGGAGACAGGGGTGACGCCGGGGAGCGGATCGCAGCGGAGGCGGTGCGGAGGCGCGGCGTCGGCGAGGTCGAGCAGCGCGGGCTTCGGCCGCCGAGCGAACGGAGGCAAGGGCGATGTTCAGCGAGGCGGAGGCGCTCGGGTGCTCGCGTCTCGTAGAGGCTCGGTCGTCGGATCGCCCGGCGTTCGATGCCGCTAGTGAGGGCAGAGGGTCGGTGGCGTGCGCGCTCGAGCGGTTGCAAGTCACCGGTGCGAGCTCGCCGGCGGGGAGGAGGGCGACGGGCGCCCGTGTGTGGTTTACTGGATGCACACGGGTCGTCGGGTCGTGACGTCAGCAACGGTGCAGGGTCCCGGGTCGCCGAGCTGGGTCACGAGTCGCTAGGCAGCCGCGTCGGCTGCGATACGGAGCTTGGTTGTGGGATCTCGAGCAACGGGCGGACACGCCGGCGTCGGTCTTGGGCTGCAGATCGCGGTGGGCTTTGATGGTGATGGCAGAGGTGGGTCGTGTACCGGCGTGGGTGAGCAGCGGGCAGGGCAGCGTCGGGTCACTGAGCCACTAGTCGCCGCAGTGCAGCGTCGGGTCATCGAGGTGTGGTGCTGGTGTGGCAACGACACGGGCAGCAGCGAGGCAATGTCGCGACGTCTGGGCTGGATCGAAGATGCGAGCTCACGGGCGAAGGTTCCGGCGGCAGTCGAGGCGTCAAACGCGTAGGCGAAGGCTGGCGGGCGCGGCAATGGCTTCAGGCGAGGCTAGCGCGACAGGAACCGAGAGCAGGAACGGGTCGGAGGCCGCGAGTCGTCCGGCGGTGTGGTATTCCACCGCTGGTGCGCCGAACGCGAGCAACAAGAGGAAGAAGAAGACCGTGAACAGTAATTGTCCCTTCAAGCCTCCCCGTTTGTACTTTTGCTTCTGCTTTTCCTTTTTTGCACGTTTCCACGGTGCTTTTCTTTTTTCTTCTTTTGACTTTGCCTCAAGCTTCTTTCTTTTCTTCTTTCTCGAAGACCTCCGGACGGCTCTTTCTCTTTCTTCCTTTTTGTTGATTTTTCCTTCGTTTTTTTTCGATTTCAGAAAAACCGAAAAAGCCTCCTCCATTTCGACCTCCGTACACGCTCTTTTATAGGCAAAACAAAGTGTGATCTTTTTTGTGAATATTCCATTTCCTGAAGATTGCCTATAACCTCCCGATCACAAAAAATCCTTATCACGTGAATATTCTCTCATGATTTCATCATCTATTGATAAAGATAAGATTGCAATGCGGTTTTCTCAATTTTCAAAAAATCCACCATAATATCGCATCAAATCTCAATTTTTACAAGATAATCAATTAAAAAAAAATAACGGGCTTGGGCTAATTTGCTCCTTTCGTGGGCCTAGCCCGGCCTACCAAACTAAAGCTCAGAAACATTAATTCAAACCCATTCACCACCAGTCCAATAAAATGTAAAAAATGTAAATTAAAAATAAATGCACTTAAATCTATATGCTATGCAATTAATATTTTTTTAGGGATAAAATTACCCCCTAATTTTCTATGCCAAAAAAAAATGACTGGACCGCCAAAATTTAGGTGTCAACAAGATTGGATCCACCTCGGTGCAGGGCCTGAGTGCTAGGGCATCAATTCTGGGTGGGTACCAATTTTTCCATCTTGTGATCATGGGGCATAAATGTCGATGAAGTAAACGCGGTTTGGCTGGATCTCGGGAAGGCGAGACTCGGCCTCGAGCTCCACCGAGAACGAGCACTCGTACGAAAGGAGAACGAAGGGAGATCTTTTTTTGGCATAATTTATAATACATTGGATTGCACGTTGCTTTTTCAATTTTTATTTTGGCATGACCTTACACACAATTATCACATCCTTTAGAACATACAATACAAATCACACACCAAACAAACATTTCCTCACCCAAAGGCTCCGAGGCAGAGCTAAAAAGGAAACAGAAGATATGATACAAAATTTCCACTCGATTTACTACATAATCACTCGATAAAGGATTTTGATGAAAGCATTTAGGCGCAAACATTTTAGTTGGCGAGAAGGTACTCCTCAACAGCCTTGAACAATCCCATAGCTTTGTCTTTACCCTTCTTGATGTCCTCCTCCTTCAGCTCAGCACCCTCCTTAACATGGTACTCGCTAGTCATCTTGCAGATGCATCCACTATCAGCTGCGACGAATTTTACTTCTTCTACGATGAAGTCGATCTTGTCGAACTTGATATCGCTTTCTATTAGAGTATATTTACAGTAATAATTATCTGCATCGAGAGCATTGATCTTGTGCTTCGTGTACTTGATGTGGGCAGCTGTTACATAAATTCATGAAAGTGGAGAATTTAATCCTCAATTTTGCAGTTTATGTATATACTCGACATAGTAGAAAGCACATACTACCGACTTACTTTCACCATAGTTGGTCTTCTTGATGCTACCAACTCCGCCTTCTCCCTCGATGAACTCCACGCTCTTGATGCCCTCGGGAACAATCATGGGTAGGATATTGTGTGACTCAAGGACCAAAGCCTTGAACATCCTTGATGGGGCAATCACACTTGTGACCTCTCGCGAGTAGTTGATGATTCCCATACTTGCCTTGTAAGAATTAAAGAGATATGAACTCAAAGAAGGTAATGGAAGGGTTTGGTGTGATTGCTAAGGAAGAAGGCTTAAGCTGATGATGGTGAAAAGGAAAGGTACATGGTATTTATAGATGTGTTACATAGTCGTTGCACTCCACCGTCATTCAATATTCAATGCACACCGAGTTTGACTAGTCAGCCTTTTAAGCCGACCTTCTTTGCTTATTGGGTGGAGTCATCAGCCATCTGGAAGAAAAAAATGGAAGAGGACATACACTTATGATTATATATTACGCATCCCTGATGTTGCGGGTTTTTTAATGTGACCTTGAGTTGTCTTTATACTTTATTATAATCTTGGTTCATAATTTAAATTTTATTTGGTACTTTTTGTGCAATTCCAAATATGAATTCAATCTTATTGATGAAACTAAGAACTTGAAATTCAACGGCCCCTTATTTTCTCCTTTTTCTCCTTGTTTAATGTTATAATTGTTTTATCATTAAATGAGTTTTACTGATCAGTCAGAAAATCAAAGAGGCAAAGGGAAAGAAAAGCTTTGACTAACAAAGATGGAGATTTCGACTTCTCCCACAAAGAAATCTAGCCGTCATAGCACAGTGAAGCTGGTCTATCAGGCGCTATGTAAGAGCTCTGTGCAATCCTTCAGTTTATAGGAGATAACGCTTAATGCTGCTTGATTGACGGCTTTCAAGGAAACATCTCGAAATTTTCAAGGTTTACTTTCAGTCATATACGATATTTCATAATTTTTAATTGTACAATTCTTTATTAAAAAAAAAAACATTGAGCCATTTTTGTTCTTTTAGTTGACTTTTCACAAAATATGAGGCTTCTACACGGACATGACTAGCAGAAAAGAATATCCTCATAAGTCATGCCAATTAACTTATTAGCATGTACCGGTTAAACGATCATTAAATTTTGATTTAATATGCAACGCAGTCCATGAAATTTTACTTTATTCAATGTGATCTCTAAATTTTTAATATATATTCAATGTAGTCCCCGAATATATAAAAATGTTTAATATTGTCTATTAATTAATTCAATATTAAATATTTTCATATAGTCTAAGAACTTATATCCATTGATTTGATACACGAGGTATAATATGGTTAGAACACAAAAATAGGGAGTGTCTAAACTAAAGGAGGAGTGGAAAAAGTGCAGCCTTTTAATTTTAAACATCATAAAGATGCATAGAAGTGCCTTGAGTGCACCTTGGATTTGTAAACATTCAATTATCCATTGTCATGTTAAAGCTTCATAACATCAAATGTAAATTAAGATTGCATGCTTAGATTTGCCTATTGATAATGATAAAATGAAGTCATACGTTGATTGAAACTTACACTTTGTCATGAAATTCACGTTGTTGTGAGTTGCATGCTGGTAGTGAAATTGAATGCTGTATTACTGGGAGTGGATTCATTCCTATTAATTATTTTGGATTTATGTGTTGTTTGCGGACACAAGGTGTATTGATTTGGCATTGGATACATGCCCATTTGAACCTGTCTTTAAAACTTTAGACGATGCATTGATGACCTGGCTCATTTAAATATGAGTTTAAAATGGGATTTAGATCCATTTGCAACCTCTTATCCTGTCTTTGAAGTAAATGGAAGTTACAAGAAGTCGTGAAAACATAGTAAAGTAGAGATCCCCTTGATAGCCTTAAAGAGAGATCTTTTTTCTTTTTCTTTTTTTTTTTTGGGAGAGGGTGCGCAAAATCGAAGATATGGCAATCTAATTTATTGCATTGCTCATTGCCCTCTTTGAAGTCTTATTTCCACTTGACCTTACACACACAATTATCAAATCCTTTAGCAAATAGATGTCACACCCAAAAAAAACACCTTTGCCACACCAAACAGCTCCAAGGTAGATCCACAAGAAGAAGAAAAAGTAAAATACAATACAAATTGTCCAATCACTTCTTATAATATCACTTTGAAGAATTTTGAAAATTGAAAAGATGAGCATTTAGGCGCAAACATCGGGATTGGCCAAGAGGTACTCCTCAACAGACTTGACTAGTCCCATGGCTTTCTCTTTACCCTGCTTGATGTCATCCTCCTTGAGCTCACAACCTTCCTTAGCATGGTATTCACTGGTCATCTTACAGACGCTTCCACCATCAACCGCAACAAACTTCACCTCATAGACGACAAAGTCGATCTTATCAAACTGGACGCCGCTCTCAATCAAAGTGTATTTGCAATAACAGTCATCCACATCAAGAGCATCGATCTTGTGCTTGGTGTACTTGATGGGGGAACCTGTTAATCAATTCATGAAAAGCAAATAATACTAAGTCCCATAATTCATATATTGTAACAATAATCGTTCAAGTATAATTAGTCTTACTTTCGGCAAAGTAAGTTTTCTTGATGCTACCAGCTCCACCTTCTCCCTCAATGAATTCAACGCTTTTGATGCCCTCAGGGACGATCTTGGGGATGATGTTGTGCGAGTCGACGATCAAAGCCTTGAACATCCTCGATGGGGCAATAGCGGATTTGAACTCTTGAGAGTAGGTGATGACGCCCATGTTTGCCTCCTAAGAAACAAAGAGTGAAATGAACTCAAGAAGGTGAAATGTGATTGCTATTAGTGAAGAAGGCTTGAGCTGATGAAGATGAAGAAGAGAACCACTTGGCATTTATAGGCGAGTAGAAGCTTGGCACTTCACCTCATTCAAAGTTCAAAGCTCTCCGAATTGGAATAACGAGTTATTGCTTGTAGGACGGGCGGAGCCACCGATAATCTAGAAAGTCAAAAAAAAAAAGGGACACACCGTTACGAAATGAAGAATTATATAATTTTTGCAAGTAGAAGAGAACTTCAAATTTAATCAAAAAAATGAAACGAAAATGAAAACCCGCGTTTTCTTCTAGTCTAACCCGCGTTTTCTTCTAGTCTACGGGACCCCAACCATTATCTTTACAGAAATAAAATGGGGCAAATCTGTTGAATTAGTAATCATTCCAGATAGAAATACGTTGCCTTACCGCACCGAAAGGATGATGAGAAAATTCAAAGCAAAGCAAATCTAGGAGAAATCAAGTACTAGTCGCAGCTCAGCCAATTGATTTTGATAGGCTAGAGTTAATTTTGACTTCATACATTCTCGGAGTACTACTCGATACTAACGAAATGAGTGGACTAGCGATCGACCAGCGCCAAGCAATACGACAAGTCACGTGAGTCCATAACTCTTATAAATATCCCCGTATCTCTTGATGTCATAGTTTATAACTCTTGTAAATGTCATAGTGTCGTCATTTGGCTTACTTACCAGTCACCTTGTCTCCTTCCCTAACCTCACTTTCCACTCTAAAACACAAACTCATCCGTTTTCGTTTGATTATTTATTTAAAGGTTTGGGATAACTTCTTTACCATAATACAATTACGTTGAGGTCAAAGTCACGACATGTTATAACGATTCCTTCGTAGATATTGCCACATATAAAAATGATTTTTCAATTAATGTGGCCAACTTGCCTTGCTCTTGGCGTCGCTGTATCCTTATCATCACTTAATACTCTTAAATATAAATACCCCAAGCCAATTATGTTAGCTTCCTGACCGGAAGCTGGTGCCATTTTTGCCCGTCATCGTCCCCTTTTTTTGTCTTTTGGTTTCTTCCAACAAAATCGAAATGATACGGAGAACATTAGGATGGTCTGAGAGGACGACGTAGAAGCATGTTGGAGGGCCTTTCGTCTATTGGATTTGTTTCTCCCTTGAAAGATGAAACGAGAATAAAGGAAAAGGAGTTCCTCAATGGGCGACTTTTGATTGTGGCCAAGAAGATGGGCTTTGTCTAATTATGGGCCAGTAGGCATATGATTTGGGGACCCAAGAGATTAGAAGGCCCTGTTGCTGTAGCCCATTTGGCTTTAAACTACTACTACAAAAACCCATGTAAGGCAAAAAAAAAAAAAAGAAGCCATGCAAGGCTTTATATATGGTGTGATCTCTTGTCAGTGAATGTTGTATTATCTAACTCTCTCTCTCTCTCTCGGAGTTTTAGTTTGCCTTTTTGTGAGCGAAGGAGTCGAACCCGCACCTGATAGCTAAATGTCCCTCATCCTAGCCAATTTCCATACTACTAGGCCGCGCTTAGGCTAAATTTACTGAGGGCAATTGGATCCCTATCTATCAATCCAGAGCACGTTAAGGAAGTAATGACCTCTAAACTTGCTAAAAGAATAGCGAACCAAATTACACTAATGAAATATCGATCCCAACACTCACTGAGGAAAATAGATGAACGTTTTTGCTTGAAGTACAGGAGATGAACGTTCTTGCTGGGCTTAGAAACTAGAAGCACTTCGGCCCAGCAGGAGTGTCCAATGAGAGCCCTCAAGTAGCCCCAGTAACGAGTGATAAATTCAGCCTGGTTGGCTTCACAAAAACTAGGAAAGGATTTGGATCTTTTTTCTTCTTTTAGTCAAAAAGCATTCTCAAAATCTTGTTATGATAAAATCTCTGCACTGACTTTTTTCAAATGTCACGACACACATTTCAATTTGTTTGTCTTAATTATCATAAACTTTTGCAGTATATAAATATTGACACGTAAATTCATATATAATTCCACATTATGAAATGAGAAAGTGATCTTATTCTGTTTGGGAAAATAGAACTTGATTATTATCATTTTTTTATTTATTAGTAAAAAAAAAGAATCGAGTTCAAGCTTTTGATTGACCACAAGTTTCAAAAAGAATTGAACAGTAAATAATTTAATTGATCCAGCTCCGTTGAACTCTTACATATCGACTCTACTCTAAAAGTTCTTGACCCATCCTAGATCATGTGATGTTATTAATGGTTCGCGATCATATGCTAAACAAATCGTCCACGTTTGACTTGTTGAATCCGATGGAATTATCTCTGAGGTAACTACACCATGGATTTATCCTTGCCTTGCATGTTCCTGCCCTGTACATATTGTGGCAATCGACTTCGATTGGAATTGCCACGAGCACAGGCTCTTGAATTTTCCAGCAGTAGATCCCCAAAGTTTAGACAATGTCAAGAAATTTATCTCTATCCTAACAAGAATAACAATTATCTGAAATCCAACCTAGTACATCTTTTGCGCATGGAATTCAATTGGAGCCTTCTGTTATGCAACCCCGAAAAGATGAGAAAAAGAAATATTGCAGTGTGCTGGCTGAATCTTCTTATGCGCTAACCCTAACTTGACCCAAGTGACTATTTGATGTGAAACTGACCGTTCTCCTTCGATGTAGCGTGCGCACCGTTTTACTATGCCCGGTTTCGGCGACGAAAATATTGGGTCGCATGGTCGTTTTTCCTGTAATTGAAGAGCACAACTTAATCTTAGATACAGGAAAATCACGCCCCTGAAGCAACAGAGACAACAAGCACTCTAGGGGAAAAATAGAAAGGCGTGTACCGAACAAATGTGCACCTGACAAGGAACGGCAAGATATCATCCCTACTTTGACAAAACCCAACGCCAACATGTTCAAAAACTAGGTTAGATCCACCTCGGTGTAGTGCCTGAATACCAGGGCATCAATCCTGGGTGGGTGTCAATCTTTCCATCTTCCATGTTATAGGACTGTATCTTGTGATCCATGGGGCATGACATGTCAATGAAGTAAATGCGGTTCGGCCGGATCTTGGCTGAAAGGCAAGACTCGTCGTCGAGCTCCTCAGAGAACGAGCATCCATACGACAAGAGGACGGATGCGCTCCCCAAGCTCTTTGTCGCCGTCCAGGTCCCCCTGTCCAAGTCGACCTTGTAAACTCGGAATGCTGCGCTCAAAGCCGAGTTGAACCCCGATTTGAACCAGCCGTGCCCATGCCAAACCACCAGTAACGAGCCAGAGCATTCCACGAGATGCAGCGTTGTCCATCCCTCAAACCTCGGCAGGACTAGTCGATTTTCTTGAGCATTATCTCCCAGCGGGTCGAAAGTGATTTCCCGGCATCTTTCGTCCAAGGCCACGAATTGGCCCTTGTAATGCGTTAGATCCACGATCTGTGACTTAGGCTAATGTGTCAGTATCATCCATGCTAGTTCTCGCGATCGATAGAATGTGAACGTGGCTGGCTGAACATGGACCAGGACTAAGTAGTCGTCAGACACGGAAAGGATTGAAGATAGCGCGAATTTATGAATGTGTGAGAACATCTCCGAGCCTGGGAGTTCAATGCTAACGCCCGAAATAGGATTGAACAATCCAAGTCCCCGGCCCTCCGGTGCCGTGGTCATCCATCCTTGGTAGCACAAGTGCCCGACCGTGCTCAGCAAGGGTGCTCTGTGGACCTTCGCCCTAGAGACGCTCCAAAACCGCATTTCCGATTCCAAGAAACTTACTAGCCAAGGGAGTCTTGTCTTGGCATCGTAAATCCTCATGCCGGCGGACCGCCATGAAGTGCACGCCGCGCTGAAGGTCACGAAATCCTCCCCGTCCAGCCGTCTTGCGACAAGCCGCAGTAGATCTTGAGGCAATCCGCCCCAATTCGACATTACTTCAAAAAATTCGAACGCTTGATGAGATCATGATGCCTTTCTATGCATGGTGTTCTCGGATTCTAGGTAGTGAGACATGTTCGACATCTGATAGGATTCGTATTTCCTTTTCGCCGGAGATCTATTTGAATTCTGCAATATCTATCTTGTCACATATCATAGGTAGCATATAGAAACCCACGGGGCATGTCAAATCATAATGCCGTTAGCCTGTTACTTGAGCATATCATCTCACATTTAGAGAATTTTAGACACCAATCTGGTAGATATTTTTAAAAGAAGTAATATCACAAAAAAATCTCAAATTATACTCATTGTAATATAAATGACCCAAAACCCAAACATGTCCATTGTTGTGATACAAATACCCCAACTTCTTAAAATCCCGAATTTATATCGGTGTGACAAATATACCATAGATGGAACTATATATATATACATATATATATATATATATGAATTTATATCGTATTAGTGTGACAATGGGCATTTATATCATAGATGGAACTAAAATAGAATATATATATATATATATATATATTAGAAGAATATATATATAAAATATCATAGCTACATTGTAAACATTGAATAGTTTCCTTAGACGGTACGTGTCTACATTATTATTATTTTAGAGCACGAGCATTGGTCGTCGGAAATAATATATTATAAAATAACTTATGATGCCGCGTTAAAATTTTTAAAAGAAATAGCTTTCATAGCTTTAACCATCAATCAGGCTCTCGTAGCTCAGTTGGTTAGAGCACCCGTTTAGTAAGCGGGAGGTCTTGAGTTCGACTCTCAACGAGAGCAAATCACGCTCTCTATCTTTTTGCCTCCATTACTTTTATTTCTTTCCCTCCACGAAAGAGATTGTTCCTCTCGAGTTATGAGTATGTTGGAGAGCTCACCAAGCGCCCATAAGAAGTTCTTGGAGATCCTTCGCATCCCGAGCTCGAGAAGGGTATGTTGTCACAACGTCCAACGAGTGAAAACAAATGTCGATGAGGTGGCTATCGACACATTCCAAGAGAACAGGAACCTCGTCCTGAACCGGGTAATTCAGGACGAGCCGAGCCAACAAGGAAGATGCATTTCCTTGAGAGCCAGGCGTTTCCCAATCCATGCTCGAAATCCTGGTCGGGGTTCGTTTCGCAGCATCAAAATGATGATTACAGACTGCTTCAGGACAGATATATCGCACGAATGAATTACGATTTCACCAACTGCCAAAGCAAAAGATCATACCATGAATCAGTTCCTTGTTTGATACAGCACTGTGTATATATCAGATGAACAGCAGGCACTTTACAATGGAGATGCCAAGAGATTTGGTAATCGTGACATGCCGAACAATACACGGCGAGAATGCCCCAAGAGAACAATCAAAAAGAATCATCAAGAGATGAAAAAAAAGCCACAGAGCCGTGTCTGCTTGCGCGACTATCACAGTATCAGTGTGGAAAAGATTGCGGCTAGGAAGATCGAAAGCATAATAGATGAGCCGATTCTGGCGCTATTGCCTGTTGGATACATGGTTGGAAGGGAGCATTCTTCCCCATTGAAGAGTACTCTCGTAGGAAAACCGTCCCCTTTTGGCACCGCGATCCCCTGGATGTTCTTCTTCGTGAATGAAATCACCGACTGCTGTTTCCCAGGGACCCTGGGATCTTTCACAGGGTCCGCTCCATCTGCTTCCCCCATGAGGTAATTCAATCCTGGAAGGCCCTTCATCAAAATCGTGTTGTTCACGTCGCTCATAAGAGTCCCGTTGAACGAGTATGTCGCCTGGAACCCAACAGCTGCTTTATCCAATTCCACCGCAGTAAACCAATCGACAAATGCTGTCTCGCCCCAGTTGAAGATCGTGATCCTGGCGGTCCAACCGCGGCTGTAATCGGTGTTGACATGCCAGTTGATGCTGACTCCGCAGTTATCGCCGCAAGGCATTGGGTTCGGGACCTGAAGATGCTTTATTTGGGCCCAGGCAAGCGTCATGGCGGTACGATTACCAAACGGAACGAGGAGCGCTTGGGACGGGAGGAGGATCGCCGGGGAGGTGGCGCTACAGGTCCGGCTAACGCTGCTCGTGCAGCCACAGGCGCACGTCCTGCACGGCACGATAGATTCATTGTAGTACGCAGAGAACGACACGCAGCACCGAGGAGTCGACCGCTGTGTGATGTTGCACACCACCTGCCAGCTAGCAAAGGCAGTGGTATTCGACGCTAACCCGCTCGGGCTGAAGAATTGGCTGGGGCTCACACGAACGGGAGGACCGCATTGATAATCGGGATTAAGGGAGCCGTTGATCCTCCAGTTCTGGGGTGGGAAGAGCTCCGACCGGTTGAGGTCCGGCGGCATTTTGTACACCTGCATTTGGAACACCGAACTCGACTGGCTCGAATCCATGGACGGAGGCAATATCGTGCCGTTCCGACAGCAATTAGGAATCAACCCGAGGTTTGAGTCATTAGCCTTCGTCAGAGGCAGGTCGATGATGGTGGCCTCCTTTCACAATTCAAGACGTTGGAGAAATCCATATCGGTGTAGTGCGAAGCTTGCGATCCGAACACGCAGGCGCTCGAGTCCACGACGAAGGGATAAGCCCCCCTCATGGAGTTGATGAACTCTTCCCTCATCCAGTCCCAGCTCAATTGCCAATTATCGAGACGGCCAAGGGGGTTGTTGTTCGAAATCGTGACCTGCGCCCAGTAGTTCGAGTCGTACGTCCGGATCACATCGTACATGATCGTGAGATCGCCGCTCTGTCGGGGCAAGAACTCGTCCGTGACGGTGATGTTCGTCTTGAAGTTCGGATCTTTAGTGCAGCAAACAAGCATCAAATTCGTCCCTGAGAAATATAAGACATGAATTGCAGCATTTCAGAACCGAGCATTCATTCATTCTTCTTGTTGTTTCTTTTATTGGCCGACAGAACATCCATTTTTCTTTTGCCAAGATCGAAGATTTTCTATCCTACACACCAAATTCTACGTAGAGATCAACATTAATCAAACACGAACTACAAGAACTTGAAAAAAAGAACAGATTGTGATCAAAGAATCACCTTGCAAGGTCGGCTCAGGACAGACGAACCCATCGTTAGCGAGCGAGACATTCGCCGGCATCGGCACGGCGGGCGGCTTCACGCCGAACTGCGTCCCCACCAGCCTGACCTGCGCCTGCATCTGCGTCAAATCCCCCGCCGTCTCGATCGCCGTCTTCAGGTCCGTGGACGGGAAGCCTGCCAGGACGGTGCCGTTGCCGACTCCCGCGGGCAGGGTGGACCCGTCGGCCGGGACGGCCCCGGAGGCGGAGACGAGCAGCTCCTCGTGCTGGAACCCCACGAACGCCCGCCACGACTTGAGCTTCGTCGAGGCCGTTGTTGGTCACCGTGAGGACGGACTGGAACCGGTAGGCCTGGTGGGCCGGGTCGGCGGGCGGGAGCTGGGAGCCCCCCGTGTAGAGGTAGGTCAGGAGCACGCCGTTGCACGCGTCGGCCGGGGCCGGCGATGGGGACGGCGCGTTAGTCTGAGAGACGCAGGATGGCGGGACGGCGAAGAGGAGGAGGAGGAGGAGGAAGAGGAGACGGGCGTGGAGGCGGAGGTCCATTTGCGGCGAAAGGGTCGAACTTTCCGGGGGAGAAAACGGAGGAGGGTCGATGCCGGACGCCCCTCGGAACACCTCCTCTGCGAGCACAATTCGAAAGTGTTCCTCAGAAACGAAGCAGCAGAGAGAGAGAGAGAGAGAGAGAGAATGTCGTTTGAAGTGTCTTTGGTCTTTTGGTTGGGGGATGGGGGGATGTTCTTTTTGATTTTTGAATTGGGTAATGGAGGGGCATTTTGACCGTTGGAACGTTGGGAGGAGTGACAGGTGACAGCAGGAGGTCCTTGCTCCGTCTGCCAATGGGAGCGCGCCACGTAGGAAAGTGGGGATTGGAAAATATGAGTGGAAGATTTGGGTCGCACGTAGAAAGTCAAAGGCATTGATGTCGTGGTCTCTGTGTGCCGAGCACGTTGTACTTAGTTTTAGTTTCCCCAGGCTGTGGTGAATGCTGGAGATATATTTTATGATTTATCTCACTCGCTAAAAATCATGGTTGCAAGCTGAAAATGAGAGCCAGATTAGAGCCATCCGCAGGTATCAACTCGATGTTTGGATTTTCGTTCTTTGAATAATCTAAGGTCATCAGAGAACCAAGTAAAACCTCAAAGTACAAAACAAACCCGATTATGTGCTCGACAGCTCTGGATCCATGGCACAGATGGAAAGTTTTGATGAACCTAGAAAGATCATTTCATGATTAAGATAAATTGCTCATGACGGAAACTAGATCCAATCATGTCTAGATAGGCTCTCCAATTACATAAGACACCCAAAAAAGCAATTTTCTTACTAAAAAATTGTTCCTTTTCTTACAATGGAAGATTTGGGTTAGATAGGTAGCTCGTGGGTACCAACAATCCCAAATAAACGGACCGACCCTATTTTTACTTCAATTTTGATAATGACCAATCACGAACGCTTAGAACCTTCAATTGGAAAGAAGGCTTAGGCGACGGCCCATCGACCGTGGACAATGGGCCTCTTCTTGCTCCATTCAAATTCATTAATCAACATGTTGTTCTGCTTTTGTCGTTATTTTCCTCTTAATCTGTCGGTGTGTTAGGATGGAACCTAGAAATGGCATTTGATTGCGAGGAGCTGACCGATCATGAGGTCTGGACGCAGAAGATCCGACTCGATCGCCGATTACTATACGAAGTTCAATTTAAAGAAGCACTCGATGTGTTGTGCGAGATCATCCTGATGTCGCGGGGGGAGTCATGCTCGTCAAGCCAATGGGTTTTGATTCAATCCAAATACAACTGCATTCTCAATGGGTACAGCCCATCGATGGAGAGCAAATGAGACCCAATTAGAAAGAGCTTCCTCTAGCATTTGAAGATGGGATGAGGCTCGGGTTCTAATTGCAAAACCATATATCTGAACTGGCTTCTGTATTAACTTATGTGTACAAGCTTCGATCCTTTCGATAAGTGGCCAAACAACACCGTTGTAAATCTTGTTAGTTTTGAGTAAATTGTTCTCATTGATCCGATTTCAAGTGAATTCTCGGCCTGCACATTCTGAGGCACTATTCTCCATCTAGATTACTAGGTGGGTCGAAGTCTTCTTATTAAGTAAAAGAAGTATCGTTCCATGAGAAGTACATCGCCACACTTGCCCTCTTTTTCCAAGTCAAAATATTAAAAATGCGCATCCTGCCATTGTCACTAGATCTAAGAAGACATAACTTATCAACTTCATGTAAACAAACTATTCTTCCCAACGTCTTTGTTGTGTTGAAGTGTGACTCATACTCTTTATCAACAAAATGGCATGGGGATTTTGCTCCCAAATAAGTGGGCAAGCATCCAAGGGGTCACCTAATGACAAAAGCAGTGCACCCGAGTCACTAGAGAATTTTTATAATTTGAGTCCATATTTTACTAGTAGTTTAGGTTTAAACCCATAAATAGTTGCTAGATATATATAATATATTTTTCTTATAATTAAAGGATATAATAAAAAAGTGTGATATGCTAATTATAGTTAAATTTTTTACTAGATATGTCATTAACTTAAGAATGAACCAAGATGAAACATTATATCTTGAATTCTCTTTCCCATTTTTACTCTATTTTTTGTGATTGTACGTCGAATCCTAACATATTGACGGAGAGAGGTGAGTGACTGGTATTTTTTGATTAGAGAGAGAGATGTGACCAAGCTTTTACACTTTTGGACTCTTCCAGCTATAATTCATGCTTTGCCAAGAAGATCTGCAGTCATAAAGAGAACTCCCCTGCAACAAACCGAAAGCAAAGGAAAAAGCAAAGCGAAAGATTGCGTAAAGAGCAAGATTCCGATTAGATTCTCCATTTTCTCTTTCTTGCGCTCTTTATGATGAATTTTATTTACGCTTTTAAACTAAACATAAACAGTCGGTGCGCATTCTTAATTCTATGGTTTCAAATTTCTTGTTGGAAGATTGACTTTCGAAGGTCCTTTTGCGGATAAACAGCCTCGACCGTTAACGTTTGAACTTTCCCGCATCCCAACGGTCCGAAAATGGAATTAGGGACGGATTGACTTTTCCTCCTTCCCCAACTACCCGGATCGATACAACAGTTTCGTGCTAATTTCGAATTCTACAACTGACGCTTTCGACAACTATTGTGATTGTTTTCCCACAGGAAATGTGGACAAAAAAAAAAAAAAAAATATTGCATTGTACTGATTCAAATACAAGTCTTTTAATTTAGCTAACGAACCTTGTTTGATATTGGTACTAATTAAATTTATCTTGTCAATTTAAATCTAAAATCACCGATATAAATGTCGATCGTCCATATGACAGAACTGATGTTGAAGTGCTGATGTGGATATTCTTTTTTCCCTTTCTTCTTCTTCTTGCCAATAGTTGCCACAGGTGCTAGGCAAGGATGAGGGTCAACAAGGCCCCCTCACTAGAGAGGCCAATCCTCGACTAGGTGTTTTCTCGAGAATTACATATGCGACAACTGTTGTCTCTAAAAATTAATGCAAAATGAGGAACCCATGTGCATTTTACTGATTTTCCCCGTGCATTGCACTGCATGGGTCCTCCTACTATTTGTTGTACAATAGGGATTAATCACTTGATTGGGTAAACTTCCATGCAATATTCACATTGATTTTACGGACCAAGCCAATCTCCGTATCAAGGGTTCTAAATATGGAATATTTTTGCTTTTAATAGTGAGGGAGATCATACTACTTTGTGCGCCTAATTACCGTACATTGTTATTTTTAACTGTTAAGCCAACTTTAAGAAAAATTATCTGGGATTAATTATTTGACGAAAGAATTATCTATCTGATAAACCACAATGTCTCTGCTTTACATTTCAAGTATTGAGAAGTGGTCTTGTACACTATTTCGATTGTACTTACAAAAAAATGCAAGAGAAAATTTACCATGTATCTAATTGATGCGCGATTCCAACACCCATCACACGTGCAAACCGGTAAACTCGAGCAGGAGAAGAATGTCTACGGCATGTTGTAAAGAAATGCTCAGCATTAGAACCCACGAGCTATTAGATTAAAAATGGGGCTTGATCCGACGTTATGGTTTTGGCGAATCTTAACCCCATACATGAGCGATGTGGGCTTTAATTTTTTTTTATTTTTCTGTCAAGTATATGTGGATGTTCTAGTTCAATTATCATTAGCCTCCCAACCATAAACATGCTAACAACTACCAATGATGTATCGATCAATCATGGAGATGGTTATGCTCTAGCGCTTGAAAAGTGAATGGTCGGGTTACTTATCATAGTTAGTAGATCTGTCACAATAAGTCATGGACTCATTTCTTAACTCATATTTGATTAGCTGGATTGTTATATGTGTTAGTTTATTCAGTAAATGAGTTCAAAACGGTAAAATCCAAAATAATATGGGTTTTATTATTTAAATCAAACACGTCTCTATGGCTCTCTCTTGCACTCATTCAATTCCGTGCTCGCTCATTCTATGCTCTCACCTTTGTTTTAGTATTAGTTTTTCTAAATTGAGTTAAATATAGAAGTGTTCCAACAATATGGATTGAGTTGGATATGTTCACTAGATTTATATTACATCAAAATGGGTTAAATAAATCAGTTTTGGTCATACCATTTTCGACCGAATTCACTCGTTTGACAAGTCTACTAGTTAGTCATCAATAATGTAGTAACTTACTATATCAAGTGATGACTTATATGAGGTCATGATTTGAGACAAACTGAATCATTTCAGACAAGAATCGAATTTCTATTTTCTTCACCAACAATCAAGTGAAACTTCACAATGTTTGCAAATTGCACTGAAAATGTACATGGCTGGCTGGCTTTTGCAAATCCCCTGAAGTGGAAAGACAGCAATCAAAAAGGACCGACCCCTACGGACTTAGGCATTGCCTATAAAGAATGAACTTGGAAAAGAAAAGAAAAACAAGATTTGAGTGGAAACTGTGACCTTTTCTTGCATGAGCTTTAGTGACCACCGAACCAGCCTGGAATGATGATCCTTTTCAGGGGCAATCCTTCTTCGAGATTGATCCTTTCCTTGGTCGCCGTGACTCTCGAGTGAAAGATCATTTTAAATCGCCATTATCAGGGCATGATGAGCCCCACGAAAAGATGGGATTCTAAAGCTGAACAGGTTCCCATCTTTTGGAAGAAAAGTTCATGGTAGTAAATGGAAGATGGGAAGGAGATTGGCCACATTGAATTCTCCAGGACAAAAGGGCCAAGTGTCCGGACGTCGCGAGGCATGTGAAGAGCGATGCGATTCTCTCACGTTCATACCGTAGCAGGTGTTGAGTTCCTACATTAAGGCTCGGCGACAGATAGAGCCGCGGGCAGTGGTGGTTTCTTCCCGACCCTTTTATTTCGGGATATGTAGCCTTGTTAAAAAATAGTGAAAGACCGATGCTGGACGGCAGAACACATACCCCGACAAGATTAATGTACCGGGATTGAGGAGGCTCCGTTCACATCTTGACTTCTCAATTTCATACTCCATGGTCGTACGTGATCCAGTTTATCATGATTGTATGCTGGAGATGGTGTTAAGGATTCAAGATTGATTGCGAATATAGGGCAACTCTGATTAAAGAAACGTGTTACTCCCTCCTCCTTTTACGTTTCATGCCTTTGCATCCGATCCTCTGTCAGTATTAATTTCTCACGGATGGATTGAGTCGATAAGACAGCTCAGACTCGGTGTCTCCCAGGGCGTGCCATTGCCAAACATTTATTGCGGAGAATCTACCCTGAAGGATCCAAGTTGCAAGAAAATATTCTTCCTTCGATCAGAAGATGGACGAAACGCGATGCCCTAAACCTAGTTCGGGCTTCAGGGGCACTGCCCAAACTTCAGCAACGGGAGATGGCTTCCGTATTTTACCTGAGGAGCTCGTTGCTTTCGAATGATTCGATCCCTCATGATTCTCAAGACGTCTCCGGATCTGACCATTCGGTAACTAGTGATGTCATAATCTCGGCCGCAAACGCACTCGACCGGACATCATGGCCAAGAATACTAAAAACCATCTCCCGTCATCCTAAAGGTGCAAGGCCAAATCCCCATCTCTCGATCAGAACATTCGTCTCTCTTACCAGTCCATACACGATCAACTTTGCGTAGCATTCGAAGTAAACTTCGATCCCTCCAGACCAAAATGCCCCTGCACCTCTCCGCGGACCGACCTCGAACACTCATTGAGAACCAGCTAGGCTCCGATTCGGCTCTCTCAAATTTCGCCACGTTGAAAAAGTGGCTCCCCCTCCTTTTTAGTACTGTAAGGAAGAGAAACGCGTCGGTGCACCTTTTTCCGGAGGTGGCCGGAGGTGGAGCCCCCCTCCTCTTTTGCTCTTTCTTTTTCGACTTTTTTAACCCCAATTCCGTCACGACATCGGCCCTCGCATGTGGGCCTCGCGTCGCTTCCTAGAATAAAGACCCCATCCATCATCCTCCCCGCTCCCCTCCTCTCTCTCGAAGCCACGAACGCTCCAATTGTCTAGTCCCAACCTCAAGCTCGAACCACCTCTCAATCTCTGAAAGAATCCCATTTTCGTTGAGCTCGAGGTGATTCAGTCAGTATCTCCGTATAGTTCCTGGAGAAGATGGGGAGAATTCTGAGAATGTCGCTCGCTCTCTTCGCTCTCCTCGCCATCCTCCCAAGAAGCACGTCGCAGAATGCCAGCGCCGTCAACTCCACCACCTCCGGCATGGCCACCTCCTCCAAGTACCAGATCGAATGCACCATGTGCGCCGCCTGCGACAACCCGTGCGGCCAAGTCCCCTCCCCCCGCCACCCCCGTCTCCCCCCCTCCGGCCGCCACCTCCAACTACCCACCTCCGGCCTCCCCGCCCCCGTCCCAGCCCAGTTACACGTACTCGTCGCCCCCGCCCCCGCCGTACAAGGGGGAGGCGGCTCGTACTACCAACCGCCCGGCAGCGGCGCGTTCTACCCCCGCCGAGCTACGGGAACTACCCAGGGCCGCCACCCCCGAACCCCATCGTGCCGTACTTCCCCTTTTACTATTACAACCCTCCGCCGGCCGCCGGGTCCTCCAATACTATCAAGCTAAGAGCTTGCGTCGCGATTTACGCAGTATTGGTTACTCTGCTCTTAGTTTGATCATCAAGATCCCATTGGAGCAGGGATAGGGATATTTGGAATAAATGTCGGCAAATTTGGCAGATCAAGAACTCAAATCTTTCGCCGGTGAACACCTTTTTGGGAATCTTGAATCTTCATGGAAGCAAAAAGAGATCAAGAAAGTGTCAGAGAGAGAGAGGTTGGGAGTGGTACTGGAAAAACCATTGGAGTCCCAGGAAGTGAAGATGCAGAGAGGACACCTTTGTGCATTGGAAGGACGAATGTTCATTAAGGAAATTGGAAAATTTTCATGATCAGCATCAATGTGAGCGATGTAATGTTCCTTCCCTCTTTTCCTTTTCTTCCTCTTATCATGCTGCAAAGCGAGATCGCTGATCTGTAATTTGCTGACATTTTGTAACTTATTAGTTCATTTGAAATGTTCTAAAAGTAGATTGAATTTTCTTCTCAGTTAACCTTATATTTGTTTTTCCTGCTAAACATGTGCAGAACAATTTCTTAGGCAGTTCCTTCTATCTTTCTTTCTTTCTTTTTTGGTTATATAGGGTATTCATCCATTTGTGTCATTTGTACTCTGTGCAAGGTTCGTTTAAGGCTTCATTTATTTCACAAAAAACGAATGACTTACAAAATATTTTCCAAATAATGATTACTTAAATTATATACAAAAATAAATCAATGAATTTTTTTAATCTTTTAATAAATTTAAATTATTTTTTATGATAAAATATTATTCATTGATTTATTATTTTAAGCCATTTAAAAAATCAACTTTTGAAAAATATTTCTTAATTATAATTTTTTTGCAAAATAGATAAGCTTAGTTATGAAGCAAAGTTTTATTTTTCCTCCAAATGCTGCTGGGTGCTTGTAGTTTGAGTGAATGTGAAGTAAAGTTCCTACTTTGTCCCTTCTTCTCTTTTTTTGGCGTTATTTTTTACTTGGATGCTGTTTCAATAATTCATGGTTGGTGAATTAAAGGCATAAACAATTCCCTGGCGTCAAACTTAGAAGATCAACAGTGTCATCTCTCTGACCAAAAAATATAAATTTATTAACTGAATAGTGTCTCTATCCATATGCAAATGCAAGAATCATCTAGAAAGCCCTCACTCTTCTCTCCAGCAGGATCTTCCATTTTCAAACCTTAGAAATGGGTAAAAGGAAATGGCAGGTTAGCGTGTTAATTTTTAAAAAATTTTAATGCATTTGACTATAATTAAATCTTAACTTTGAAAATTTCAAGATGCTTTATTTATCTTCGCAATTACCATGCAAGAATAAAAATGGTATCTCTGATCGGCAGTCGGTCTCAGATTACACAACTATGTTATATAGCTTGTGTAACCAATAACTTAATTGAGTCGAAGTCAAACTTTTGTAAGTGTAATGTATAGTCTAGTCGCATTTCACTAACTTATCAATCAAATGATCAATATCAATCGAATCTTTGTCTATATCAAAAACCCTTTCTTTTGAAAAAGAAATGAAAACGAAAGAAGGGATCTCCTTTTACGAACTCTTTTGTTTTTTTCTCAATGACTTCCTTACCAACACTTATTTGGACATCTTATTTGGACATCTTCTTTTGCATCAATTCACGTGGAAAAAGTGGCACTGGCAAAAAGAAATGGAAAAGGAAAGGGGTCTCCTTCCTGCAAATTCTTTTTTTTTCCTTATTATTCTGAATTATAAAAATAACTTCCTCAAGAACACTTCTTGCACATAGTTAATATGTAAAAAATAAAGATTATTGATATTCAATGTATCGATTTCCATCGTATGGAAAAGCTCTTGGACCAAAATGTAATTATTTGTTTCGTTTCCGGTCGCGAAGATGAGACTATAATTAATTGGGGACCGCCGAGGCCACCGTCCATTTGCATGAAAGAAAGAGCCCACGTTGAAGACAAGCTGGCAATTGTCGGAAATTTATTACCAATGTAATACATACAAATATTTATTAATGCATATCTGTAAATCAATGTGAACTTAGAGAAAAGGCCAAATAAAATAATTGACTTTTATATGTGAATAGAAGAAGAAGAAAAAAAAAAACAGAACACAAGGTTGATGAGTACTGATGTTGACCAATGTGTGCACTATGCGCTGGAATGCACGTACACTTATAAGGGTGCATGAATGGATTGGCGGGACCATGGCAAGTTGGCCATTTAAAACAAAATAATTTTCTTTTCGTTTGTGACTTTTACAATATTTTGTGGATATAAAAGCAAGAGCAAAATACAAGTATAAGTAAGATATATCAGAGGTATGCTTTCAAGTGAAAATTGATTTGGTTTATCTAAATGAACTTGGACAGTACGAGTGAATCAATCTCTTCATATCAAAGGTATGCTTTTGAGTAGAAATCGTTCATGATGGCCTAATCATGTGTTTCGATGGAGAAGGAAACCAACGTTTATAATGTCGAGTCGACAATTGTTTTATTTTCAAAACTATAAAAGATCCACAAGGTAGATACGCACATGCTAGGAGTTGTAAGGGAGACCTTTTGCAGCAGCATATGGTGTGGAGTTCGACTTGTCTACGGCTCCGTTTGTCTTAAAAAAATAATAATAATAAAAAAAATTATATAATAATAATAATTTTTAAAAAAAAAAAAAACTATTTATGGGAAGTTGTTTTCCAACTTCAGTAATTGGACAACAAAAAATTAATCAATTCATGAAAAACGTTTTCCATTATTTGAAAGCAACAAGTTCAAATTAAGTTAAAGGACTTCCCCTCATAAGAAAGAAATCATCTTCCCTAAATCACCAAACAAATAAAAATTAACTATTTTTTTAAAATAATAATTTCCGTGGAAAATAGTTGTTTTGATCAAGAAGTTATCAGTAAAAAAAAAAAAAAAAGTGTCCAAAATGGGAGTACATTCTAAACTAGTACAAAAGGGCTCTGGCATTATCCACAGTGAACATACTAGTTTATTTTCACTAACAATACCGCCAATTCCAACCGTTGATATCTCAAAAATCATGCATAAGACTAAAAAAAAAATACTTATTTGCAAAGCAGCTGGAGTTTTCCAGACGAAACATTCAGGAGATTTTACCTCAGTCAATCAATTAATGATTTTGTATATCACTTAAAGGGCAGAGCCCTATGGTCTCTCATGTGAAATTGCGGTAGTATCAAGCGATTCCTCGACTTGCGTGAACTAAAAAATATTTCCCATCACAAATATTGGAATAAGATACACAAGTTCAACATGGAATCCCTATCGATTGTGCGACAACCAGATGGAGCATGTAATTGATAATGAAGTGAGTTAGGAGACATGCCTACATTTGTCCAAGTTTCAGTAGCAACTTGCAGCTTTTTATCAAAGCTGATTAACCTTTGCCGTTCCATGATATTGAGTCGTGATGTTAGCAACCCTCGTTCTTTTGCTAAGAAGGAAAGAATGATTCCTTCCAAGCTGCACAATTTCCGAACACATTTTTTAAATGGTCTTATTAATGAGGTATCTCTTAGCACTTATTGAACATACTAAATAAGGAATAGTTCGGTTTTCAAAGCAATGATTATACATAACACGAGACAATTGACGACACTGAAGATTATAAAATTTCTTTAATAAGTGGCTTAATAAGATGTTCCTAGGACATTCGTCAACAAAATATCCTTAAGTAGTTACTAGCAAATGTTATCAAATGAGAGTACATTGTCATACACTTGGATTCCATGCTATAAGCCATATTATGACACCAATATTCATCGATCTTCCATTGAGTCATTTTTTGGGGCTCTTGAGTTCTTTTAATTAGCAACTTCTCCATCACCTTTAACGTGTTTAACATGAATTTTCTTTTCAGGGGATCTCAAATACGATATCTTAGAGGTGTGTATATCTCGATCTAACTCATGCCCTAGACAGAATTTTGTCATAAATTTTACTCAAATTTCATTCTAGATCAAATGGGTGTAGTGTAAACGAACACACGACAGGCGCAAACTAAGTTGAGCAAACTTAGAGCAGCAAACTCCAATCCGGCCATGTCTAGCAACAGCTTGATTTGTCTGGAGGATCATCCGGTCCGGGAATGGTGGAAGAAGCGAGCGGTGACTGAAGAATTTGTTCCGGTGCTTATTTCTCAGTTCAGAACTTGGATGGGGATTGAATTTAGCAGCAGTTTCACACGACCTTCTTTCGCTAACATGCGTTTGATAGAAGGATGCACAACATGCATTGGGCTTGCGATGGGCCTTGGCTAGCCTTAACTTCCCTTGCCTCCTAAACGGCAAGTAGATGGGCTTGGTCTTGGGCCAGGTACAGTACATTTCAACAACCACGTGGTAATCATAGGGCTTTCCGGGTGCTACGAGGTGCTGGGCCGGGCTGAGCCCGGGTCGTTCTAGGCCCAACTACCCCTTTGTGGGGGTGTCCATGAGCCTCTTACAAGGCTTTATAAAATTCCCCTAGTACGAGAAATGGAGGGCTCCAGCTTGGAAGAGCTTGGATAACGCAGCGAACCCAAGATGAAGTAGAAATAAAATTTAAGAATCTGAATGGCGGTAGCCGTTAGTCTGTTGAAGCAAGAAAAAAGAAGTTTCTATTGCTGAAAACAATATCTAGATTGAATGATTGCACATTTGTTGTGTGCAAGGAACAAAGTTCTTGCATGGAACATGTCATGACAACATGTGGGTCGTGCTTTTTTCACTCCTCCATTGACTTAAACACTACCTATTTTTATTTTTTTGCCAATAACATCCCTTATACAACCCACTGCTTCTGTGACGACTCTATAAAAGTCACCACCTTCTTTTTTTGGTCAAATGTGAGGTAATTATTTTTTTTTTTTTGTTTCTTCTTTCTCTTTCCTTGCGGGTCTCACTTTCCTTCTTACTGCTTCTCTTCCTTTTGTTGCACACAATTCTCTTATGGGTCCCATATTCAACGCAATTGTTTTGCAAATTCAACTAATTTTCATGACCCAAGACATTATATTACTTTTTTTTCAACTTTACAATCCCATGAAATCTCCAAAGTTGGCTCGCATTCACGCTGATAAGATTCAATGCACAAAGACAAGGTAAATACACATTGGCAACATTAACGCATCCCACAAAAAGATCATCCTCCATGTCATCACCGACAATGACAACGGGCCAACCGCCTCAAGCTGTCAATCACCAACTAAGCAAATAATGAGTGAAACAATGGTTTAAACAAGTATAAATGATAAATCCCAACAAATGTGCAATTACAAAATGGTTGTTCAAAAATCAGTTTGAAGTTCAACTCTACACCCAACTGTAGTCTATGGCTAAAAACAACAACACAAATGAAAGGACAAATGCAGCATTGTAGCAGTATGTTCCAAGAAATTAATTTGTGAAGCAAAATTGTTATTTCAACATTCAGACTTAGCACTGAAAACTATAATCAAATGAAAGCACTAATTTAAATTGCGCTTCATATTATCGGAAAGCACACAACTTGTCTATCACCCTTGACTTTTATGCCTTTGCATGGTGGAGACAGCTATTCTTCCTCTACACTCTCACATGTGCAAGAAGAGAAGAGAAAAATCTGGAAAAGAGGACGGGGAGAGAGAGAGAGAGAGAGGGTGCTTCTCAACATTACCCTCCATAGTGCAAGAAGAGGACGCGTGTGACAATGAAAAGGGCTTGTTGGGAGGTCTACGAGGGCGCAATGCCGGTGCTAGCAAAAGTTTGGAGAACATTGTGGTTGGCGTTCTCAATGCTCTACAACTTGAGGAATCAAAAGGTGTAGAGAGAAAGAATGGACTTCAAAAGAAAAAACAGAGAGACAAGAACCATGTTACAAGAGCCAAGAATTGTAAAGAAGAAGTATAGTGGGATCCGCAAGAAAAGAAAAAGAAGAAACAAAATAATTGAGTTGATCAAAAAAAAAAAACAAACCTCTTTGATAGAGTTGTAAAAATAGGGAGTGTATAAACTAAAAGAGTAGTGGAAAAAGCGTAATTCTTTAAATTTAAATGTCATATAAATGTATAGAAGTGCCTTGACGTACATAGAATTTGTAAACATTCAATCGTCCGTTGTCTTGATAGAGCTTCATGACATGAAATGTAAATTAAGATTAGCATGCTCAGATTTGCATGTCGATAATGATATAATGAATTCATATGTTGATTAAAACTTACACGTCGTCATGAAATGCCCGTTTTTGTGAGTAGTGAATTTGAATGTTGTATTAGTTACACGTGTCCAACGAAAATCCCGCTTCAAAAGGTATGGATCAAAATCTCCACCTACCCGGTGCCGAATAAGTCGGCGGTGCTCTCCTTTTTATTTATGCTCATTTTTTGTTTTCAATAGTCCAAGGTCATAGGCTGAAATACTCGATTACTTGGAGATTCATCAAACATCTAACAAGTTTCATGATGGATAAATATTTTTGGGATAGGTTTTCTATTTTCATGATAAAGTCATCTTATTTTGTTTTGTGAGAGAGCAAACTAAGGGCCTCTTTGGTAACCATCCCAACAGTACCAGATTCTGATTTTTTGTTCCCGAGAGTAGTTTTGGAACAGAATCACGTTTGGTAGATTTTTTGTTCCTGGGAACAGATTTGGAGGAGAATCAAGAATAAAAAAAAAAGTTGATTCTTGTTCCTAAACAAAATTGAGAATCAAAACTCTTCTTCTTCTCTTTTCTTCTTCTTCATCGACCGTCATCCCGCGACCGCCACCCACAAAGCAGTCGTCGCCACCGATCGCCGCCGCCGCTATCATTGGCAACCGGTCCAGCGAGCTCGCCGAAGGCTCGCCCGGCCACGGCGAGGTCCGGCGAGCTCGCCAGAGGCTCGCGCGGCCCCGCCTCGGTGGTTGGGCGAGCCTCGTAACGCCCGCCCCACCGGTGGCCAAGCGGGCCTCGCCCGGCCCCGACGAGGCTCCTTCGCACGGCCACCGGCGAGGCCAAGCCTCGCGGGCTAGGCGAGCCTTGCCCGCCGCGGCGAGGCTCGGACGACGAGGGCCGGCCTCGCCAAGGGCCGGCGACGCTCCGGTGAGGTCGTCGGCCCTCGTCTAGCCGATCGCCGGTCTGGCGACCGACCTGAAGAAGAAGAAGAAGAAGAAGAAGAAGAAGAAGAAGAAGAAGAAGAAGAAGAATAGGAGAAAAAAAGAAAAAAAGGAAAAAAAAATATGAAAATTATTTAAAAATTAAAAAAAAAATTGATTTGGAACATAATCAATTAGCACGGTACCAAACGCAATTCTATTCCGAATCGGAATTTTGTACAGCTACCAAACGTATTCTTTTACTTAGAATCAGTTTTCGGAAACATAATAAAAAAAAATCATTTCTTATCAGAATTTGTTCCCGGGAACATAATCGTTATCAAACGTGCCCTAATTATTGTTGGTGGCAAAGCCTGCCTCATTCTTAGTGCAAGAAATGTTTGACTTGATATGTGTCCCATGCCATTTAGAAAGTATCTTGTGGAGTTTATCATTAAGACAACTAAGAAACTTGAATCCACCAGCAACGACATGGAAAGTTATTATCTCTCATTTAATGGAAGAATTACTAAAAAAGTCACAAACCTATTGAATTGGGCGGAAGAACAACCTAAGTGTCAAAACTTGGCACGGATGGACATTAAGTGCCAAAACTTGAGAAAGATACACTTAAGTGCCGGTTTTGAAGTAAAATGGATCACTTAAGTGCCACTCCGGCCAAATTGCTGACGTGGCAATTTTCCGGCGAGTTGGGTACAAAACGGCGTCATTTGGCTTGCTGACGTGGCGAGAAAATGCAAAAACGACGTCGTTTTGTGTCCAGTGTGTAAATAATTAATATAAAAATTAATTAAATTTAATTTAACTTAATTTTATTTAAAATATTCTAAAAAATAAAAAACTTAAAATTTAAAAACCTAAAATTAAAAAAGAGGGGGGGAGCCGAAAGGGGCGGGCCGAGGGCCGAGCCCTCGCGCCGCCGCCGGAAGGGCCAACGAGGAGGGTCGACCAGGGTTGCCGGCCCCGGCCGACCGGCAACGAGGGTCGCAACCCTCGCCCGGATCTAGGCGAGGGCTCGTTGGCCCTCGCCACGGTCGCCCCGGCGTCGCCGCCCCTAGCCAAGGCTCGGCGACCCCGACCGATGCTCCCCCACCGTCGCCGACCCTTCCCGGCGACGGCGGGAGGCGGTGAGGGCTCGCGGGCCCTTGTCGCCGGTCGGCCCGGTGTCGCCAGCCCACCGGCCAAGGCTTAGCGACCCCGGCCGATGCTCCCCCACCGTCGTCGGCCCTTCCGGCGACGGCGGGGAGGCGGCGAGGGCCCGCGAGCCCTCGCCGCCAATCGGCCGGAGGTCGACGACCCCGCCGACCCTCCCCCTCCGTCGCCGGCCATTCCCGGCGGTGGCGGGCGGCCGATGATGACGGCGAGGGCTCAACCCTCATCCGCCCCCTTCGGCTCCCCCCCACCCTTTTTTTTTTTTAAATTTTAGGTTTTTTAATTTTAAGTTTTTTTAATTTTTTAGAATATTTTAAATAAAATTAAGCTTAAATTTAATTTAATTAATTTTTATATTAATTATTTACACATCATACACAAAACGACGTCGTTTTTGCATTTTCTCGCCATGTTAGCGAGCAAAACGACGCCGTTTTGCACCCAACTCGCCGGAAAATTGCCACGTCAGCAATTTGGCCGGAGTGGCACTTAAGTGATCCACTTTACTCCGAAACTGGCACTTAAGTATATATTTCCGAAGTTTTGGCACTTAAGTGTTCCTCTGTGCCAAGTTTTGGCACTCCAGGTGTCCCAACCCCTATTGAATTGTGTCAATTCAATCTTTTTTTTTTTTTTTGCTAATTATTACTAAAAAAGTCACAAACCATTTACATTTGTACTAGTTGAATCCATTCGGCCAATTTTGGCGGGTTGGTACTAACAGGCATTTTTAAATAATATATTAATAATTTATTGAATTTTTATAATTTTTTTTTCTTTTTTTCTTGTTTCCGTTTCTTTTCTTTAATTTTTCCCCTTCCCCTAGAGCCGGCAAGGGTTGTCAGCTTACCCTCGTCGAGCTGGGACGCCCTTGCCGGATTTGGGTGAGGGTCGTAACTCCCATGCCTTGGCCAACGCCCTTGCCAGTCAAGGCGTGGGCCTCACCCGATCTAGGCGAACGAGGGTGTCACAATTCTCACCTGGTCGAGCGAGGGCATGTTGGGCAAGAGCCTCATAGCCCTCACCTGACCACACTCACTTGTGGTCAGTGACCCTCGCTGACTATAAGGGAAGGGGGAAGGGGAGGAAAATTTAAAAAAAAAAATATTAAAATATTATTTTTAAAATGACACATTAGCATCGGTAATGTCACGTTAGCATCAGCCGGCCGAAATTAGCCGGATGAACTCAACTAACACAAATGTAAAAGGTTTAAGACATAACTGATAAAATAAAATAAAAAATAAAACTGAATTAATACAATTACAATAGGTTTAAAATTTATTTAGTAATTCTCCCCTCGCCTAACTTATTGATTATCAGAGTTCATTATACGCTTTACGGCAAGAGTATAAAAGTTAGATACTTATAATAACCAATCTCTTGAAAAGTTGATTCTAGCTTTTTTCCGTTGAATTTTGATCTTTTTGGCATGGTCTTCTCGGTGAAATTTTCCTTGTTGAAAGAATGAATGCCAATTCCCTTTCAGTCCGATTGACAAAAGTTTCAAGGTTCCTTCGTTAACTGTTGAACAGGAAATGTAAATGTTGAGAAACTTAGAGGTGCGACTATTATAATCGATCATTGTCAGCAATATAAATAGTACAAGAAATGTAAAATAAGCCAAAAATAAAGGTGAACAACATGTATTTCTAGATTGATTGGACGGTCCATTACATTAAGGATACTTATAACTTTACAACGGTTGCTCAAACTAAAAAGCAACCCTATGCACCTCCTATTATAACAACACTTATGGTTTCGACTCAGGAGCACTACCAAAGTGTTTCAAAGAAGGGTTATCTTGACGTAGGTCTGCTTTTTTCCGAGATTAACCTAAGTTAAATGGAGTCTCTATCGGCCCTGCTTAAAGAACCAAATATGAAACTTCATACACCTTAAAGTTCATAGGGAGAAAAGAGAATTTTTGGAGGTCCTTATACTCATTATAAGCCTAGCATTGAATATACTGGGTATTCACCTTATCAATATCTCAAATCAAGGATAGGTTCTATTTAGTGCTTAACTGAAATGGGCACCCGAATCGAACCGAGAACCTTTTGTCAGGCTATTGTTCTCTTGTTTTGATCCCTAAAACTTATGGAGTAAGACATGGGTTTCTCAATAAGATAAATTCTTTTGATTACATGATGTGATGGACTCCTCTGAAAAACATTGGCGCACGTGTAAACGAGGTGCTCTACCTAACTGAGCTATAGCCCTTGTGTTTATGATACATATTTTATCATATTATGTAGATAATTTCTTGTCAAGATGAATATTACATGATTCAACCACATATCTCCCAGTTTGATTGGTATTGCTTAGAAGTAATATGGGATTTATAATTCATCGATGGGATAATAATGTGTTAACAGCTACTCTATTAATACAAGACATACCGATTATATATGATTCCATTTCCCATTGCATATCATTCTTATCGGGTCAATAACTAAACTACGGCCTCATAAACGAATGCTGAGCACTCAACTTGCATTTGGGTCATAACCAAAGTCGCAAATTGACCAAAGATGGCAAGAATCCAACGGCAGCAAATGGGAAATGATCGAAAATTGGACAACTCTTATATTACGTTAGCACAGAACAGAGAAACAAAAAGACATCAAATCGCCTCCAACTTGTTACACTTGTCGGCCTCTCTCTCTCTCTCTCTCTCTCTCTCTCTCCTCCCTCCCTCCTCTCGATTTCGGTCAAAACAGCTGGTCAAAAGAATACAAGAACTCCCCCCAGAACATAATTAGACTTGCGCCTAAAGTAGCCCCCCAAAACTTTTTTTTTTTTTTTGCCAATTTGACATTCTTGATTCTTTCTCCCTTTCCCTTTCTCTCTTTTTTTCCCCTCCTTTTTCTTTATTTATTTTTTCTCTCAACTACCTAATAACCCTATTAAGCATAAACAGAGCCGTAAGACAGGGCCATCAACAGCACAGCCGCCTGCTCTTCCTCGCCCAGCTTCTTCCTCTGCCTCTCGAGGCTCGATGTCGATGAGGACGACGATGACGGCACAGCGGATTTCTTCTGCATCATCACTTCTTTTCTGAGTAAAGCCAGCAACCTCTGCTTCAACGAATCGCCGAATCGGTTGTCGGTGCTGTTGTTGCTCCGGCTGTGGCTGTTGATCTTCTTGCGCTTCTTGTCCTCTGTGGGTTTCTTGCTTACGCCCAGAAGGTCCCTCCTCTTCTTCCTGCTCCTGATCCCGCACGCGTTGCACAGAGACTGCAAGGACAAGATCAAGATCGCGTGGTCAAAAACACAGGAACCACCAGCTTACATCAAAAGGGGGAAAAAACAGAACGGGTGCTCCACGATCAAGATGTTTTTACAGATCCAATCTACGAATCGAGCCGATCCCATTTCAAGACACGCTAAAACGAGCTAACCCATCTCTTTGGATCGATCTCTGTATCACTGCTAATCAAGAACACAGTTTTCCTATAAGGACACTATCAAATCCACGTGTTTACGATCGATCTACGAACGGACATACTCCATAATGCGGAAAAAAAAAATTAAACAAGCGAAACGTCAAATTAGAGCTGTCCCTTCGATGTATTAATTACACAAATCAGTCTAAGCAAGTAAACTGTCACACTCGATTTTCGATAAAGATTTGATTTTTATACCTTGGGGCCGGCCGGACCGCCACGCCAGAGAGGGGTTTTGGTGGTGCCGCAATCGGCACACGTTTTCTTGGTCTCCGTCACGTGGCTCTCCTCCGACGAAGCTACCCCCGGCGACTCCGATCCCTGTATTGAGCAACCCAAAGAGAAAAGAACAAAACGAAATTAGGGTTTCGTCTCTTCATTCATTCCCCTACCAAATCAATCCCACCCACCAAGATCGACTCAAGACCGAACCACAGAAGCCAAACCCGGGATCAACTCACCTTGTCACTCGCGTCCTGCATTTCCATGGCCTCTTTCACCGATCTCCAAAGCTCCTTTTTCTTCCCAGGTAAAGAAGAGCGCGAGCTCGCTCGAGCAGTACCCACAAGAAAACTCTCGCGATCCAGGCAAGAAGCAAGAACCGTCGCGATCGCGAGGAGAAGAAGACCCAAG
The DNA here is from genome assembly GCA_017140595.1 of Eucalyptus curtisii. Lineage (NCBI taxonomy): Eukaryota > Viridiplantae > Streptophyta > Magnoliopsida > Myrtales > Myrtaceae > Eucalyptus > Eucalyptus curtisii. Next base: position 31,137,087 of record CM029501.1, read on the forward strand.
AACAAGAACAAGAACAAGAACAAGATCGAGAACAAGATCAAGAACAGGGACTAAACGAGGAGGCAGAGCAAGAGGGATGTATTGGATCTAAAACAGAGGGAAGAACAGAGATGGGTGATCAAGAATCGAACCCCTGAGCGGGAAAACGAAAAACTTTACGCGCCTCTCACAGAGAGAGATAGAGAGAGAGAGACATAGAGAGAGGGGGAATGGAGTGGGCAATCAGTGACGATGGTACTTGAAGGAACCTAGAGATGAAACCGACATAGAGAGAGAGAGTGCTTATGTAGTGACTGAGAGAGAGACAGGGACAGAGACAGAGAGGGAGGCATCAAACCGACACGAGAAATGTCTTGGCGCAGGCGGATCTAGAAGAGGATCTATAAATGGGACGCGAAACCCTAGCTCGCACCGTCTCGTTATTACGGAAATGCCACTCTACCCAAAATGTTTTTGAATTAGGTGGCGATGGCGACTTGGTTTTGGCCCTGCTGATCGCATCCCTTACCCGCCAAAATGCGAAAACCCCCCAAAAGAGAGTTGAAAAGAGCTCGTGAAATGCAGTCCAAAAAAATGGCGGGGATTTGAGTGACTTTCATCTTTCCTGAGTCGGATATCTTGAACTTTCTTGAAAGATCAACTAGACTAGGAAGTGTGATCCGTGGATGATGATGTCGTCTCGCTAGAAAAATGAGTGTTGGACCCAAATGGCGAAAAACCTTTTGCTTAGATGGGTATGGTGATGATTCGGACAGGAATTGAATTGGCGCAAAAAAGAAGCTGAACGATAAATTTAAAGTTGAAGACCTGTAAATGGCGTGAATTTAAAAGACGGTTGTATTGACAAACTAAAGAAGTATATCGGGACTTTGTTCATAATGGAGGTGAATGCTACAATAATTACACGCCATAATATACATAATTCGTGATTATGATTGCCCATCAATTATAATCATGCTAAGTATATTTGTAACTACACCACAAAGATTCTAGACTTCCTATTTGCGCGCCGACCTCATTCCCAAACCGTTACGACTCCCAGGTCATTGTGTACACTTAACCTTTGATCAATATTTGTCTTCCATCGACATTGTAGTCTTCGTGTTCTTCTCTCTATCAAACATTTAGCTATAATTTTTTTCTCGAAAGTAAATATTTCATTCATATTTTGAGATGATACATGAGAGGTTCAAAATAAAGTAAATCCCAAAAAGCAAAATAGAACAATAAAGCGCAGACTACATGATAAGCACACTCTTGTCCCACAAGAATAGATTTGTCTTGACATTAAAACAAAACTACAGCCAATCATCGAATCTCGTATTATTTTAAATGATAAGCACGCATCATTATCTCATTCTCAAATAGATATGTCTTACTCAATGGGCAGTGCACTTATGTTTAGCATCCCCATCATCATTACAGTGTGGAAACAATGTTGAATAGGCTCTCGTATTTATATCTAAATCAAGAGAGATTGAACAAGTATAGAAACGCCTCTAAGGAACTCCATGTATGAATCTAGATCAAGAGAATAGAGCTACTAGATCTAAATCTAAAGCAGAATATGAGAGCTTCCAAAACTCGAAGAAATTGTATGACCGCTTCTAGTGTAGTAGGAACTCACCATATTCCTTCTCGATCTTGTCAGACTTTTGGTTTGGAGGATTTAAAGCAGGGGTTGATTCCTAATGGTGGAAGGTGAAGATACATCCAATGAGCAAAAAAAGAGCATCAAGTAAAGGAAAAATACCAAAAAAGACCAGATAAAAATAATAAAAATACTCCAACATCACATTGGGAGAGAAAATCTAAATTCGAATTAACTGAGAGTTATTTCCCAATTGAGGGAGCTCGGAGTGGAAGAAAGATAAGCAATTAGAGAGCGGTGAGTGAGAAGAGAAAACAGCTAGGGATTTTTATTTATATTTTTGGTTTGTCTATGTTAATAGTAAGATTTACCAACACTCAGCTAGATTTAGAAGGCCAACTCGTCGTTCTCTTCATCGACGTGTATTTTCGATTGCCCTATGACTACATGTCAATGTCAATGATGTCTTATTGTCGATGGCTACATCATTGATGTAGAGATCCATGCCTTTAATGGACATCTTCATTCTGTCTCTTTTCTTTTCCATGTGTCCACCACTTAGCCAAACTTACAATAATATTGGCCATATATTGTTATCAAAACAAAATTATCGTCATCCATTCGCTACCATGTATCGATAGTTGTATTTAATGATCACCGATAATTGTCATCCACAATCATCGATGAGTATTTTCATAACCATCATCTCATGTAATTGTTACCGAATTATATAATTCGTTGATATTGACTCAATCACTACACTCTTTGGCCAAATCGACTATGTGTTCATTATATAGCAAACCAAATCAACATCGTGTCAATTCTAAAAAGTTAGCCTTTTTTTTTTCTTTTTCTTTTTTTGTGTAAACAGATACTTGTCATGTATGTAATGTTGCTTATATTCAATTGATGAATCATTGAAAAAAGGTATGTCATAAACAAATTGATATGATAGTATCGTGATAGTAATACAAGTTTGGCTCGGAAAATGTTCGATTTCTTTATTATGACCGGCACGGAAGGAACATTCCATTTATAGGAGAACTATAAAAAGTTGTTTCTATGATTGAGCAATATAATTGAAAGCAATTGCTAAATATATCTCGAGAATTCACATCAATGCTTATTACACCTAACAATCTCCAAATTTCCCTCCAAGCTTTCATTCTTCGTTATGTTTAGCATAAAAGAAATCAAGAAAACATGCGGAGAAGCCTAATCCTTCAATTATTTGTATCCCTGCCAATGATTTTGACAAGGTGGATTTTGATTTGAGTTAATCCTTAGTCAATGAAAGGTTGTAAGACCAAAGTTGTGGTGAGCCTTTGGTCAAATTGGGAGCTTGGACCAAACAAATGATATTTATATTAGGAGTGATCAGTTTTAGAGTGGGCGCATACTCACCTTAGAACCTAAAATTGAACTAGACAACGTCGTTTTTAAATTTGTGAAAATGGAAATCCGGCGGTGATTTCTTCTTCTTGTTTTCTATTCCCCTGCGGGTGTGTCTCTACAAATATGAATGTTGATTTTGTTCGTGATTGTACGCGTAAGTGTGTCTTCTCTCCGGTGAACGTGTATTGTACCTGTCTTCTTGTTTAGGTGTGCCGCTTCAATAGCTGAGCTAGTTTATTGCTTTGGTTCGGCGGGAGGGGGCTATTAGCATGAGGGTGGGGCTTTGTTGCCTCTCATCTCTACTCTTTAAGAGGAAAAAGATCATAACAAAAAAAAAAAAAAACTATCAATCTAATAAGGATGATTTGATTTCACACTTAAAATCAAGAACTGGACCAATTATTGCTGGTTTCAAATTTTGAGGATGGAAAATCGCCTAGATTCAACTAGTTCGGTCCAATTCTGGAGTTGAAACTAACTCATTACTCAACCCTAATTTGACCGTTTTGAAATGGTGTTAGATGATTTGCACTATATAAAAATTGAGGTACCTAAACCATAACATGTAAGAAAATAAAAGTAAAAAAATAGTGGCTTGACCTTCTCTTTCCCATTACGAACTCTTATGTTAATTGTCGGAGCAATTTAATCAATTGGTAAGTTTTTATATGGACAAAGCGATTAGATAAATTAATAATTATATCACAAGATAATAATTTTTGGTTGTAGGTACATTTAAGATAATACGAATTGCTCATCATAAAACGTATAATACAAAGCAAACGATGAGTACCTGTATTAGTTTGTACAATTGAGTACACGAGGAATACGTGTATATAAAGATTATTTTGTGACCTATTATGACCAAATCAATTACTCTCTTTTATCTTTTTAAACTATAAAAGGAAAAAGAGAGAGAGAGAGAGAGAGAGAGAGAGAGAGCGTTGTTCTTCTGCGTTTGATGTCCGCTGCATATGTGACGTGATCTTTGGCAGAATCCTGATGTACTTGTTCTTCTCCTAACGCACGATGATTAATTTTGGCCCTGGTCAAAGGTCAACTCTTCTCTTCATCAATACATCATCAATTTCCCCACTTTCCAGCAAAAAATATTAATAAAAAACAAACAAAAAGTGTCTTTTCCTCTTCACTCAATAAGACATCATGATTCTTGGACCCTAATTCCAGTTACTTAGATTCAATTATGTCCTTACCATTCCAAAGAACATAAAACGAAATTCCCTTCATTCCCTCTCTCTTAACCTCATGACAAATCCAACAAACAACGTGTTATTTTTAGATCTTTATCTTGTTACAACTTGAAACCCGCTTCAAACTTCTACATCGCTGTGAGATAACTATTTAGTTCAGATTTTTCTTATTTGCGTAGCGTGTCGAGAGTCATGTGGGGTTAATGAATTTGAGATGATTTAGTGGAGGCTATTACTTAGTATTAGGCAACAATAGAAGATCCTTAATGATAGGGTAAAAAAGAGACTGTTACTAATGACCTTATTTTCCCATGATCATAAAAAAAGGTGATTGGAGAAGTGTGTCCCGGGAGGCTGTGTGGTGCAGGCGACAAGTTGAATGTGTGGATTGAAGAAAAGATGCCACAGTGAGACAGTTTCTGCCAGATCCTATGAGGCAGAGAGGGAAAGTGAAAGCTCGTTAGATCTTTTGGTTTGTCTTTAAGATCAGACAAAACCAAAGGACCACATGATCTTATGACATTTATTAGTATGTCTTTACAAAGTTCATATGCTCTTTTTTTTGCCTCTCTTTCTCTTCAACAGCTGGGCAAAGTCTCTCTTGAGGACGCATTTCGAGTCACAATCATGTCATGTGACGAGGATTGTTGATTCGCCACAGTATGCGAATTTGCCGGATTTTGTAATATGTGATTCAATTGCCTTCCCAGTATGGAAAATCCTCCTTTAGGCCTTGCATAATTAAGTAATTGATTGGTTACATCAAATTTCTAATTCTCCTCTAATCTCCCTCTAGTGTACATGTAGAGTGGTTCAGTGGTGTATAAGTTGGGTTAAATTCCAACTAGGTTGGAGTTAAAGTTGTCACTTGGCGACGAACATGTGAGCATTTGCAATTTCTTTTTGTCACTCACACGTGAAAATAAACTAAAATCACATACTACACAATAAAAATTAGATTAATACGACAAAAAATTCATAACTGGTTTACCCGTACTGCATTTACTCAAAATTAATTTTTGTGTCCCAAAAAACTCCAAACTAAATGCTCGTGTCACGTTTATCCCAAACTAATATTCACGCCACAAAAAATCCTAGATAGGTATATTTGTACCACATTTACATAAACCAACTTTTATGTTGCTAAAAATCCTAAATCACCAAAAACTTAGATCGGGAAATATGTTAAAAAAAGCGAATTTTGTCTTAAGAACTTCCTCAAGTTTTGAAAATCTATTAAAAGTTATATTTCTCTAGGACGTGAAATGTGGCATTGGTGTACTAGTTTCGGATTTTTTGTGATATGAAAATTAGTTTAGGGTGAATGTGTCAAGAATATACTGGTTGAGAATTTTTTATATTATTAACTAAAAAAAAAAAAATTAGCATCCTACCAGTCACACCACACCCATATAATTGATCTCTCTCACACATACACACTAAACACCCTTTGTGGCCACCTATCGTCACCGTAAGTCGCATCACCTTTGCATTGCCACCACCACACCAAAATGTAACCAAGATACCACACTCTCTCTTTCTCTCAGTGATGGCACTCAAGACGATGACTAAGATGGTGCTTCAAGATATGAGAATTTCACATTGATGACAACGAGGCTAGGGCACCGCGACTTGTGGGAAATGATGCACACCAACAAAAGGGTAAAAAGAGGAAAGCAGAGAGAGATCATTTCTAATTACACCTTCTCGTGTAAATGTTATTATGCCAATTCATAACTCTTACTATGAGTTATTAATACATGGTAGAATGCTAACCTAACTCTTGGTTCATAAGGCTCTATATGGACTCTCTCTCTCTACACTTTTGTTTGTTAAAAGCTAGGAAACTCTGTAAAAGATGCATGAGAAAACTTCTAAATCGAACAACAAAACTCCTCAGGCATGGTACAAGAGCAAAATTTGTCACCATGAAAAGCCCTCATCAATAAAGCGATGCTCAACCATACCATAACAATAAAATTCAAGTCAACTTATATTACCAACCTTGGTAAAAAGGATTCTCCAATCAGGATGTGACATGCATGGCATCCATGTCGTGCATTGGTCGGATTACTCTAAGGCCGAATCACTTTTCCTAGGGCACGATCTCTACTGCTTTAGAAGGGAAATAAAAAAAAAAAAAAACCCCTTTTAGAAACATTTGAAATCCGGCTCTCCCACGTGTGCAAAAAGAGGAAAATAGAGTCTACGAGAGGCGCAGTCTCAAGAAGAAAACGAAGAAATCCATTAGAAAAAGATGTTGGAAGTGGCCAAACATTGTCGAACGAAAATTTGGTTTTCCTATGCGCTACACGGAGATCAATGCATTTACTAATATATTTCTATGTTCACAGGCCAGTTCATAGACCCTATGTATAAACAGACCAGCTATTCTCAAGCCTACTCTACTCTATTTTATTTATTTATTGATTAAATCTCAGTGTAGCCTGGTTTACTACACCCCTCGTTTCAAAACGCACATAGATTGCATCACCTTCCACGAATTTTAGTTTCTTGGACTATCTAGTTTCCATACAGATGGGCAGGTGAGCTTGAATTTAACATCGAAAGCGAAAATAATGGGCCGAGTCAGTACCATAGGATTGCCAAACAAATGTCATAAGGTCCATCCAGGCCACAAACATCAGATTGATGAATCGGATCGCCTCTTTCTTTCAGGTTAAATCCATCCCAAGATGAAGTTAACTCTAGCTTAATCAAGAGCAATGCTCTTCACTTGTTTCAAACTTAACCCCACTTTAAGTTTTCACTTTTCATCACATGACTTACGAAACAATCAAAGAGGCGATGTTACATGACATGAACAGGGTCTATCTGGCCAGTCGTAAGCCCGATTAATTCAATAGCTTTGCACAGTGAAAGAGTACACTAACAAGCACGCCAAGCCCCTCATATCTTCAGCTTATTGTTCCGGCCCAGTTTTGAGAAGAAATAAGCAGCAAAGCAAAGAATGAGCCAATGGAGCACATGAGCCAGGAGAGGACCAGCGAAACCCGGTCCCTGAGCTTCTTCTTCGGCAGCTGGGCCCGATCCGCCTGCAACAGCGCCCGATAAACTGCTTCGGCCAATGCATAGGCCGTGACCGGGTCCGACTCCTCGGGCAATATGCTCTGCTCGGTCAAACACGGGATGTCATAAAGGCCGGTCGTCTCGGCCACTCCTAAATACTCGGAAATCTTGAGCCTGCCTATGATTGTCTCTTCTGGTGAAAGCTCATCCCCATGTGTTAAGATCAGAATACGGCTCTCACCTGCACTTAGACATGACTTTTGCCAAATATTAACATACACCAACATTTATGCATCAAAATCAAGCATCAAACTCGAGAGATGTTGCAGTAAAATGATAAGTAGTTTGGTCTGTGACAAAGTTTGTACTCGATTTTCTCAGAGCAGGGCAATGAAAGAGGTCCTTGGTGGCCTCCAAGGGCTTCAAATCACCAGACTGGACGCCATTGCAAATCCGTGCAATGTTAGCCACCACAAGTGCACAGTTCACTTGCCTCGTCCCGAAATCGTGTGCTACCCATCATTGGAGTGACCAGGGCCTCTCTCCTGAAGACATCGTCGCCCAGTCTCAAGCAGAGCCAGTAATGCCTAACTCCGTTGTTCATCCACTCCGAGACCTCGTCAAGTCCCTCCTTCATCTGGTTCACGTCTAGGCCTCTTGCGTCGTAGATGCAGAACCCACTTCGTAGCGATCTCAGCACGTTGTGCTTCTCCAGGTACATTGTCGTGTATCTTGATGATTCATCTGCTCAATCACCCAATCTAGCATTTCGTTGTTGGCTCAATGAAGTTTCTCATTATCAGATATGCCTTTTTTCCGGTCGGTTCTTCCCCTTTTCAGTAGATAAATATCATAATGAAAGCAAAATGATTGCTTAACATACTGTCGTATCCCATTAATAGAGCTACCTTTGTTCAAGAAGTTCCAGTTTTTGTTAAGAAACCACCTTTCTCTTGACAATAGCAATCTTCCATACTGTTAATTATCAGTAAAGACTTTTCCTCAACTGAAACATTTCGGTTAGAAACTTCACCTATCCAAAAATAAATTCCGCAAGTGTTGAATTAAGGTTTCCATCTCTAGAATTCGGGCTTGTATTTAGCGATTGTGTCGTCAGTTAGACCCTACCAATGACAGATACTTTTCTCAGCCAACATACAGGTAAGTTCACTAAATTCTGCATTTTCTATTCCGGAGCTGTTCCCAATTGCAGGGACACTAAATTTTAACAGAAATTCTTCACAAACTGAGCGAAAATAAGTAAGGTATGATTTAGTCATCGAAAAAGAGGTCAATTAAAATGGCTGGTTTTATCTAATTGACCAGGACAAAGTTTAGTTCTAGTCCCTCTTAACCATTTAGATTCAACAGTAAGAGTATTGCACATGAGTATCGTTGACTGCATAATACTTGTAACATAAGCTACTCCCTACAACCGAAATGCTGTGTGAAAAGTTCTCACAATCGATTAATAGACGGATGCTTACTAGATGTTTGAGAAAAAGGGGTGAGTCCGGACCGGCCAAGAACACTGTACATCAAGTGCACGAGCGAGCTCTTCCCCAAACCGCTCGGCCCCACCAGCACCACCGTCATGATTGGCAGGATCACCATGTCCTCCCTCTTCACCCCTCCCGCAGGCATCCAGAAGTCGCCAGAGCGGTAGGCGACGAGCTTGTCTCAAAGCTCATTCAGTCCTTCAGGAGCAATCAACGCGAGTCTCTCCATCTCTCTGAGAACTTTGAGCCTTGGGGTCAGGTTGGAGAGGTCAGCGAGGGGAGAGCCGAGACGGTGATTATTGTCCTTGAATTCTCGGGCTGATCTCCACCAAGAGCAGGAGGATATCAAAGGGTCTGTTTCTTGATCTTCTGTGCTGCTTCTCATTGTGGGCATGCGTCTTTCTTCTTCCTTCCAATGTGGTTTATATTGTACAAGAATGGAGTCTGTGAATAGCACCTTTTAATGGAAGAATGGAGAGAGAGAGAGAGAGAGAGAGAGAGAGAGAGAGAGATAGCTATGGGATATGGTTAGTAGAGTAGGATAATGTCCTTATAGACAGGTATGTTACGTAATGCAAATGAATGGACAACTTCCATTAAGAGGAAACTTTCAGACTCTGCACGTCCGCATGTGGCGTCTAACATGCTCACGGACTACTCGCACGCATGTCATTAGTTAATAACAGACAAGGAGGGTCTCTGTTGTGATGTGCATTCTCGACGCTTTATTTTGTTGGGACTTACGATAGTCATCTCTCCACAACGATAGATATTTTGCGTGCACATTCCGACGGATGATTCTATAATCCTCAAGAGGTACCGTGCCTTTGGAATTTTTCACCATTGGATCGAATGCAACAAATCTCAACCTGGACAGTTATGACTTTTGTTTTTCAATCCGGCAGTGAACAATCTAGGAGGTGTCTCGTGAAGACCATAGACTCATCCAGTTTCAAAATGTTACAATAGAAAGGGATATGTCTCTGCGAGCGAGCAGCAACAAATAGAGGTGAAATACAAACCAAATGATATGCTAATGCGTCATTCGGGAGCAAACTGGATAATATTTATAGGCAATTTGCTTCAATACTCATGCGTGGTTTCTTTTTTGGATTGAAAGAAAGACGAAACTTACCTTTTCTTACTCTTCTTTCATATTAAAGTGACTGCAGTTGACATAGAATGCATGTGATAAGGCTGAAATACAAAAACTCATGGGCCTTTCTAACTGTAGTACATCAGGAATGAGGCTTTCAGATGTTTGTGTTCAACAAAGGTGCAACGACCAGCCGAAAACTTCTCAAATCTAGAAAAGACTAGCAATGGTAAACTGACTCGGAATGGATAGACGATGGACATTCAGGCGACCACCCTAAAAAATGAACCTCTTGAGACACTCAAAATCTCGACCACACGATCATTGAACGAGGGCATGAAGGTCAAGTCCATACCCTGCTTGTTTGGGACAACGTAGCTCAGATAGACGTGCTCAGACACCCCTTTTGACCTCAACAGACTCCAGACTGACTGACAGTGCAACCAGACATCCCAAGCTGTTCTGACTTCAATAGCGCCCCCGATGTGATTATCAATTGCCCCAACGTTAAATCCCTGCAATCACAAGATATTCGTCAGCATCTTCCAAGACAAAGGACCAAAGTTCCCCGGACCTCCGGTTTGATCAGCTTAGAGTGCTTACTTATTAGAGACTATCCTATAGATAGCCGGCAGTCCACACTAGCTTTTTCTAAAAGTGCATTACGCTCATCGGCCAAAAAGCCAAAAATGTATGTCATGTACTTTAACTTTTACCTTCAATTAAAGTTGAATCCACCAGATGGAGGTAGTCCGTTGCCTCCGAAGTTGAAGCCCGGTTGTGTATTATCACCTGGGGGTACTACCTCATCCTCCTCCTCCACCCAATATGTCTCGAGAATCTTCACTGACTTCTCGTAGATCTCATTGTTGTCATGACTCTGAAGATTCTCAATCTTCTCCAGCCCCTCGGCATCATCTATCATCTGGGCGTAGACATTATCCCCAGTATTGCCGCGCTCCTTCTCTGCTTGCCCAATCTTCAGAATATTCTCTAGAGCTTCTAAGCAAACAGTTACAATCCTTGGATCAGGGCACACAAGCAGATCACATAGTGGCTTGATACATCCTTGACTCACTATATACCTACCACAAAGAAGGGGAAATAAGCATTATATAATTCATGAAAGCAAAAAGAAACAAGAGACTCAAGATAACAGTTAGAAAATACATACTTGATTTGGTCATGGGTACCGCCAGATGTAGAATTTGATATTGCCCAAGCAGCCTCTTTCTTTATATCAAACTCAGCATTTTGAAGTAGATTGAGAAGGGGGCCAATAAGACCAGCTTCTATGACAGCCTACATCAAGTCATCAGGCAATCAACGCAACTTCCTTCTTAAAGTAGCTTTCTAGGTTAGCTAGGTCATAAATTCTTAATGATTCCTTCGATTAAGCATATGACCAGGAAACTCATGTACTTATAGAGGACAATGCACATACCCTTCATTATCTTTTCTACCACATAAGCACGTTATTTTGGAAACACTTCACGAGACATTAAACGACATTCAAGACATTGAGATCCGTAGCATCACACTGCACAATTGCTTTTCCTATGAAACTACTGAAATAACCCATACCTGAATCTGTTCACTATTTCCAGCTGTGACATTTGAGATCGTCCAGCATGCTTCCTTCTTGATGCTCTTTTTGTGATTGTGGGCCAACAGACTCAGAAGGCATGGAAGCACACCATTATTAATAATGCACTGGTAAAAACACTCGTATTAGCATCGCATCATGAAAGCATTTTGACTTTGTGTACCTGTCCTCAACTAACGAGGCAATTCTTCAAGAGAACAAAAGGACACAAAAAGAAAAACTTAGTACTTACAAAATTGGTTACACAAACTATTATTATTACCTTAACATGGAGAATTCTTGCCTTAACTACATACTATAGCGTCATGCATGAGCTAAGCAACTTTGACAAAATACGAACTAGAATACATTCTAGAACACTGAATTTGTCTATGAAAAGTCCATGAGTAACTAAAAGATAGGTACTCTCAAACCATCTAGTTGAGCTATATTATCTCACAGAGAGTGTAGTAAAAAGAATGCCAATTGAACCTGAGTTTGGATATCATCTCCAGTGACAATGTTTCCAACTGTGCGAAGGGCAGGAATCAACACTGAAGGAGAAGGATGACTGTGGAATAAATAAATAAATTAGCATGACATGACAAGGAGCAATTGTTGATTAGTTTATCGATTAAATACTTACAGCAGAAGCTCAATTAGCCGAGAGCAGACACCTGCTTCAATAACAGACTGAATTTTGTCATTTGTACCATCAGAAAGATAAGAAAGTGCCCAACAGGCGTCTGTCAGAACTTCTTCATCATTTGAATGAATGAGACGCTCCAAAGATGGAAGCCCTGGCTTAACCAGCTCGAATGGAGGCTGTGGCTTGCCTCTGCAGAAATTCGATAAGGTCCATGTGGCATTTCTCAGCATTGAGAGCTTTGCATTTTCATTTAATTGAGCCAGAAGATGCATCAAAGCCCCATGACCCAAAACTAAATCACGGCATTTGGGCGAGTCGCCAGCAACATTTCCTAATGCCCACACAGCCTGTAATGTACCAAAGTAAAAAAAAAAAAACTTAAGTCCACAAATATAATATCCCCAAGATAAGACTTTTCCAACATACAATTTTCGAGGTCGAGAAACCATATCAGACAATACCTGTTCACGGACATCATCACTAGGTGAGGCGAGCAGCTTCACAAAGATAGGAACTGCCCCGTGATCAATCACGACTTTGGTGTTCTCTGAGGTCCCTGATGCGACATTTGTGAGAGCCCATGCAGCTTCAAACTAAGATATGAAAAGGGAATCACTACTCAAATGCCAGACAGAAATTACCAACAGAAAGTTCTAAATTAATCAACAGTTTCAAACCTGAAGCTGCGGGAAGTCTTCCCTAAGTAGAAACTCTACAAAGCGAGGAACTACACCGGATTGTATAACTTCCTCGATCGGAGGACTTCTCTCTGAAAGTTACAATTTTGCAGCAATGTCAGGCTCAGTGCAGACGCAACATAAGTAACGACCACCGCAAATGCACAAAATCTGGACTAAGATGGCAATGGACAGAAGAAAAAGTAAACAAGAGCCAGATACAAAGCAGCAAACAGGGAGATGTCCCGACACAACTTCCCAATACCTATCGAAAGAAGTTTTCGGAACTGTGTAGTTGCTTCCAGCTGTGATGCGGCATCCGCAGACCAGACTTTGGCTACCATCAAAGGAAGACTCTCCAACTGTAACAAAAAAACATCGAAATAAGCCCACTAAAACACCATTCTTCAATCAAACCAAGCCACTCCACAATCACGAGAAAACCACATCATGCAATGCTAATGCATCATCCGACAACTACGCCGCGCTGCAGTTTCGCGTGCGAACTTCACGCAATACAGTATAGCTGCTATCACTTGACACAACCGAAACGAGATGGCCCCAGCTTCCAACAACCCTCGCCGCCCTCGCTCGATACCCAACACCAATCAAACTCGAAAATTTCAAATCCGAGGAGCCCACCGATCGCCGCGGCCAAACCCTAATTTGCCCCGACGGCGCACTCGCCACAGAAAGCAACAAGATTTCCCCGGGGGAAAAAGAACAAGAAGAAGAACAAGCAAAGCACCGCAGCGATACCTTCTCGAGGTTGGTCGATTGGGGAGGGGCGGCGAGCTGCAGCCCCTCGCGGCGCTTCTTGAGCAGGCTCTCCTCGCGCTTGCTCTTGCGGATCTCCACCAGGTTGTCCTCCCGGCGGCGCCGCCCCTCGTCGGCGTCCACAGCCACCTTGTAGCGGTTCCGGCGGACCTCCGCCCTCGCGCTGGGCCTCAGCGACATGGCTCTCTCTCTCTCTCTCTCTCTCTCTCTCTCGCGGGTCGGCGCGCGCGGGGGAAATTCCCAAAGCAAGCGATGTCGGCTCGGGTTGCAGCGGCGGCGGCTGGACGGCGGCTGGACGGCGGCCGTGCGGCGATGTCGCTGCTCGAGAGTTTTCGTGCAGGGCGAGGAGGCGAGGGAGAGAGGGAGCGAGTTAAAAGAGGGATTCAAATAATTGAGAGGGTAAGCCAAGTGCTCATCTGTATGTATGTGTGTGTATGTATGTACGTATGTATGGTTTGCTCTTTATTAGTTTATTAGTTTATGGTGTTTGGGATTCGATCGAGCCAATTAAGATATGAAATCGTTGGCCCAGATCCACTAAACATGGGTCTGAAGGCAATTTTAGGGAGGCTCGGAAGAACGTGCCTGGGCACACGTCCCCGACTCGATAGGGCTCGAGCTAGGGTCGGGTCGGGTCGGGTCGGCTTGAGTCGAAAAATGGTCTGGAACTCGAGGCTCGGGCTTGTTCTAGCCTATCAAATTATCATGTTGTAAGCCCGAATCCACTAAACATGGGTCCAAAGACAATTTTAGGTAGGCTCCGAAGAATGTGTATGGCTACATACCCCGACTTGATAGGACTCGAGCTAGGGTCGGCTCAACTCGAAAAAGAGTCCACGGCTCAAGGCTCAAGCTAGTTCGAGCCTAATAAATTATTAGGGATAATTGATTTCCAATCCAGTCTAATTCCAAAGTGGAACCAAAACCTGACGAGGAGGACCGGTTCCCAATTTTGAGAACCGAAAATCGACCGAACCGGACCGTTAGTTCCTTGGCCTCGATCTAACGGAATTGGCCACTTTTTTATTCCAAGAAAATTTTAGTTTTAATTTAATTTATACATAAGTATTTAAGAAATAAAATAGTCTATTTTAGGATTTATCACTATTTTTAAGAAATCAAGAAATATTTTTTTTTTAAGAAAGAGTTGGCCCAGGCCATCGGTCCAATCTGGTCTAATTCCTCCACCGAGAACTAGACCAAAAAAAATTGAATCGGGAACTGGACCAATACCTCCAAGAACTAGACCAAATCGATCGATCCGATCTGGTCCGGATGATTCTTGATTTGGACGATCCAATATGCTCACCCCTATAAATTATCACCACTAGTCTCTACTTTACTTGTCTACGTCGAGAATCTGATATGCTCATTGCTCGGCTATGTTTTTTGATATAATTTTACATGGGGCGGCTTATTGATCTTGGGTAATGACTTTGTCATTCGAATTTCGCTAATTTTGCTCCTCGCGATTAGGACTATCTGGTACATTTATAAAACCTGATTGATTTTGTAGAGAATTTTTTAGACGATTAGGACTTTTTCATGATCTTACCATACTGGAAACTAGAAGGAGATGGCAAGATTACCCATGTCACCATAAGGTTCTTCGTGAAAACTTAAATTAAGTAAGAGAACTAGTCACGTAATCATAAATCTCAAGAATTTCTCCTATTCTTTTTCTTTTTTTTCCAAAGAGACCTTGAGCTACGGCATCGTCTCATGTTATTATGTATGTCCATAGTTGATTAGGGGGAAGATTGAGGCTTATGGTAACAAATTGGGCCACGTTAGCTCAAATAGAGAAAAGGAAATTGGTTTTTCATGTTAGCCAATTTTATAGAAGAAAGCAATATTCCAGTGACTCGTGACCCCAACCGTATAAAAATCATGTCCTTTTATTACCATCCAAAAATTAGTGATGATCACGTGAAATCAACAGATCCCGTTACGACTTTTAAGACAAATGTGTGCTTATTGAGGGGATTGTGCTAAATTCATTGAGAGAGCGCTCTTGAAGTTTCAAACATAAGCATTGGGGTTTTGGAGGAGGTACGCTTCAGCGATCTTGTACATTCCCAAGGCTCTCTCTTTGCCGGCTTTGATGTTTTCTTCTTCGAGCTCAACGTTACCTTTGACATAGTACGTGCTGGTCATTGTGTTCTTGCTCCCCCTATCAGGCGTCGGCTCGAACTTGACTTCATAAGCAATGGATTCAAATCTCTCCTCAAGATCGATCATGGCATGCTTGTACGTGAACGTCTCCTCGTTCAGCTCGTCCACGCGGTTCTTCATGCTGTCAAGCTGACTACCTATCATACAACAAAAAGAGATCGTATCACACCACACTCGTACATCTGCACAGTGAAAATGCACAATCACCTTCAACAAAGTTGATCTGCTTGATGGTTCCAAGCCCTCTGTCTCCTCGGAGGATGTCGATGCTCTTGATAGCTTGGGGCCAGAGCTTGGGAATGAGGTTATGAGAGTCCACGATCAGGGCCTTGAACAATCTCGCCGGAGGGATCGAGGATGCATACTCGTCGGTGAATGAGAACACCCCCATGGTTTAATTGGGTCGTTAGCTAGAAGAAAGATGAACACTCCTTGATGATGGAAGTGGAAGTGGGTTGAGATAGAGGGCTTTTTGACATAGAAGAGATGATGGGGAGTTGCATTTATAGGTTAAGATCAAAGAAATCCTCGTTATTTCAAACCATGTCCGATTGGATAATGAATTCTACAATTTCTAAGAGTCCCTAAAGACAAACCTTCGCATTTTGTCATGATCTCCATATATATTAAAAAAAAAAAGATGTTACGGGTCAATTAGATTGGGTCGTCATTCTCAAGGGTCACTAGAGTCCCAAAAGGAGTATTTTCACATTCATGGCCATCGTATCTTCACTTAACACAATGATAAAATAGCAAAATGATGGATCTCAACAAAAAAGTAA
This sequence comes from Eucalyptus curtisii, assembly GCA_017140595.1. Lineage (NCBI taxonomy): Eukaryota > Viridiplantae > Streptophyta > Magnoliopsida > Myrtales > Myrtaceae > Eucalyptus > Eucalyptus curtisii. The sequence continues at coordinate 31,153,554 of CM029501.1, forward strand.
CATAGATTATTCCAAATAAGCAGCTAGTTTCCTCCAACATTTCTTAGGTGAAACAATGAGCTAATATACAAGACTTTGATTCATGGGGTGCTTGGGCAATCGTGCGTTCTTTTTTAATAAGAGTCTCTCAAAAAACAGAAGTGTTCTTCTTCAAGGAATTTACGAAATCGTACATTTTGATGTGGAAGTTAATAGAAGTATCAAGAATTTATAATCCTTTCGCGAAAAAAGGTCAATAGATGATTACACACTCAACCTTAAAAATGGCGTCCTAGCTAGATGTTTCGAGCTATTTGATTCTCCTTGCACCATGCTTTCGTGTGGTTTGCTCTGGAACAAATTACTTTAGTCTAATTAAACCCCGAAAATTGCGCATCATTCACGATTTGATTATATCGTTGATTGAAGTGATTCATCGCTACTGTGATTTCTTTATTGTCCTTTAAACACCTCATTGTTAATTTGAGGCTTATATTAATGTAAAGCACATCTTCAGAAGCTAGAATTTCTCCTTTTTTTCTGCCATGATCTCTAGACACTTTTGCTTAGGGTCAAGCACCAGGACCAAACCAGAAGCTCTGCAGGAACCAAAGGGGACGTGCATCTATCTGTCTGTCACAAGGCAGCTGCACCGGCAGAGACGAAGGGGAAATTCCCTATCAGCAAGTGCGGAGAAAATATTAGGTGCGCCGGGCGCTCCACGTCACCGTGCGCCCCGCCCAATCAGGATGCGCCACGTGTCGCCACGTGGATCCCGGTCCCGCTTTTTCTTTTAGCCAAATTTTTGCCGCGTCCTTCTCTCTCTTCATTAATGGCTACGTCCTTTTCTCCTATTTGCACGCAAGCCGTCCCTTCCCCTTCCCCTCGCGTTCTCTTTCAAAAAATTTTGTTCTGCATTTTTCTCCATGAAACCTGCAACCTCATCCCTCTCGACCAAAAGCTCGCCAGTTGCCTCCAAGGTTGGCCGCCTCTACCGTCGCCGTCGGGAACCACTCGCTCCAAAGAACTCTTCCGGTCGTGGCTGGGTCCCGAACTCTAACCATCTTCGCCTCGGCCTCTAAGGTGAGCGCGGACACCCAAAAGCCCGCTGGTTGCCTCCGAGCTCGGCCGCCTCCGCCATCGTGGCCAGGAGCCACTCGCTCCGAAGAGCCTCGCCGGTCGTGTTTGGGTCCCAAGCTTTGACCATTTCCGCCTCGGCCTCTTCAACGATCGCGTACGCTCAAAATCCAGCCGGTCGCCTTCGAGCTTGGCCACCTCTGCCGGTCGCCTCCTAGCTTGGCCACCTCTGCTGTTGCCGTCAAGAGCCATTCACTCCCAAGAACTCCGCCGATCGTGGTTGGGTCCCGACCATCTCTGCCTTGGCCTCTTCGGCGAGCGTGGACACCCAAAAGCCCGTTGCTTGCCTCCAAGCTCGATCGCCTCCGCTGTCACCACCAGGTGCTACTCGGTCCGAAGAGCCCCGCCGATCGTGGCTGCGTCCCAAGCTCTAACCTTCTCCGCGTGTGCCTCCTCGGTGATCGCCGACACCCAAAAGCTCACCGGGCGCGTCCAGCAAGGATTGAGGATTGGTTTTCAAAGCATTGGGGAGGTGGAACCAACAGGTTCTATAAGAAGAAGCAGCGAGCGGCGGCGGCGTTGATGCGGCGAGCCCTTCTCCAGCGGCGGTCGCTCTACCACCCGTGCCTCTTGGCTCCTCCTCGGTTCCTCGCCTTCCCCGTCTCCTCTCGTGTTTGATGTCTTTTGCTTTGGAGCTTCGCGAGCCGTGGAAATTTCGATCGTTTGAGTGGATGCGTCTCGATCGCAATGATTCCGGGCGTTCCCGTGGGGGTGGGGGGGTGTTGTTTGATCCGAGGAAGATGATGGAGCGTGAACAGTTTGGTCGCAATCTAATTTTTGTCGTCTTGTGGGGTCGGGCTGTGTTGTCGGACGAGGGATTGAGGTCGCGGGAAGTGGTTTGTTTGTTTAAATTTTTTTTTTGCAGCTAAGGTGTGCAGTGCTTGTCCTTGGATACCCTTGAGCGCGTGTTGTGCAGTTGCTTGTTACATGTTGTGAAGACATCTTTCATAGTAGATTAGTTATCAGAAAGAAGGCAGGAATGCGGTAGAGCTTCTTGTCTTTCATTGTTTAGTTCGATTTGTTAAAAAAACAAATGATCTCGTGCAGATTGTAGAGTTCGCCGGTTGCCGCTACCCATAAGGTACGAGGCTAGTGCGAGTAGCTGTTGTTGTTGGCCTTTTCTTTTATCAGGAAATATATATGCATATATATCTACCTATACAGCAAAATTTATTGTCTAAAAATTGGAGTTCGAGACTATTGTCTCGGTAATTATATCTACCTATACAGCAAAATTTGACTATCTCTCCCATGGAGTTGATAAATGATGCTTATGTGTCCATCCTTTTCTAGATTGACTATCACTAGTATAATCTTAAATGCATTAGATGGAGTTATTGGGAAACATCTTTTGCTTCTCTTTTATGGCTGTAGTTGGCGGCATATTGCCTGCTAGTAACTTGTAGCAAGTGGATGGGTAAGAAGCGGATAATCAAGGGCATTGCCACACGCGCGAGCGCGCACTCTGCTAAACTGAAACTAACATATGTTCGCCTTAATTATGCGCTGTTCATTTTGCCTGATATTCCTTTTGTGGCCTGTGCGATGTCGTTGTGGCACCTCCCTTTGTATACATTGACCAGGTTAAGAACTCATTAACGCCACGGATTGAGATAGCTTCTCAAAACTCTTGGATTGGGAAAGGTGGAGCTTTCACTTTGGAGAAATCGGGTAGGTTGCTGTTACTTGTTGATACACAAGACACCAAAGCCAAGGTTTTCTCCGTGTTTTTTTCTTCACTTTTATTGCCTTCTCTTCATGGAAGTTCATCCTGGTTGAAAGAATTCCAGTCTGCTAGGTTCCATGATATCATATGCATAAGTGATAAAGTTGGGACATCATGTCTTGTGAGTGATTAACTTCATTGGTGTTTGAAGATCATGCTCTAGGAAAATAATTATAATTAACAAGCCTACCACAAGTGAATCGAGGTGTTTTCATTTTAAAAGTCAATAAGGTAATTGAAATTTCATATTTTTGCATATGTAAGGAGAGGTGAAAATAGGGAATACTTCCATAGAATGTATCCTCAAGAATGATAATTGGTTGAGGATTTTGTTTTATTCCATGTCTAGTGCATTTAGTCTAAATATTTGGTCTTTCTTTGTCCCCTGGAAACTTTCGATTATCCTTTTTGTGAAGCTCCTTCTAGGCGCTAGGTCATTGTTCCTCAAAACTTTGTTTACCATGTTTAAGATGTTATGATGGATCATGAAGATCTCAAAAAGCTCCCTAAATTTTAAAATTTTTCTGTTTATTTTTTTTTTGCTGTTTCTACTATTTTTGTGGAGTTTTTTTTTTTTTTTAAATTATTGATGGGTAATTGCTTGAGTTTGGGTATTGAGTTGATAGTTTTACCCTTGAGTGTCCGGTGTTGTGATTATTTGGAGGTTTGGTTTGTTTAGGACGGCACTGAATTTCAAAATTCAATCTCTCTTCAATTCGGCAAGAACTCCAACGGACAAAGGTTTGCTCGCGTTAGTCAATTAATCCGCACGTGTAAGGTTATTCGATGGCTGAATCGGAGGTAATTTTGAAGTCATACTATGTAAAAGATATTTACTTTTTCAAAAAATGGATGGGATGTTATTTAACTTGTAAAAGTATTGCCTTAATCATTTTTTGTTCTTTGTTTGCAGCACGAAACTACTGATCTAGCACATATTATTCGTGATTTGGAAAAAGATTTTGAGTTTACAGTAGGAATGGTTTTTGCAAGTGAACTTGAAGCGTATCATAAATATGTGGCCTATGCTATAGGTAAAGGATTTGGAGTGAGGAAGTCTAAGATTAGAAAAAATGATAAAGGAGAAATAACTCGACGCACTTTTGTATGTAATTGTGAGGGATATTCTATCAACTCATCCGATCAAGAAAGAAAATATGAAAAACTTGAAGTTAGATGTGGTTGCCCTGCATTTATCAGATTTAAAGTTGAGAACGACACTTATGAAGTCATAGACTATGTTCCCAAGCATAATCATGAATTTATACCGGAACATCAAAGGCATTTGATAAGATGTGGAAGAATGATTTCGACACTTGCAAGGGTGTTTTAGTTGACATGGCGAAAGCTGGCATTGGGGGACGACGGCATATAAGTTTTTGGCAAACAAAGCAGGAGGAAGCCAAAACTTGGGTTTCATCTTACGTGATTGTCAAAATTTTTTGCAAGGTGAAAGATTAAATTATATAGAGGGGGGAGATTGTCAAAGTCTTCTAAATCATTTCCATTGCATGCAAATGCAAAATCCAATGTTTTTCTATGCACAACAGGTAGATCAAGATGGTAGATTGACCAATCTATTTTGGAGAGACAGTTTATCCAAATTTGATTATGATTGTTTTGGTGATGTGATGGTTTTTGATACCACATATCGTACTAATAGGTATAGCTTGATATGTGCACCTTTTGTTGGAGTTAATCATCATTGGAAGAACACTTTATTTGGTTGTGCATTTTTGTTGGATGAGACTGCAAATTCATTTATCTGGTTATTTGAGGTGTTTCTGAAGTCTATGGGAAATAAGGCTCCAAAAACTATTTTCACTGATCAAGACCATGCCATGGCAAAAGCTATTCAAATAGTGTTTCCAAATACTCAACACCGCTTATGCACTTGGCATATCGAGAAAAATGCTAATAAAAATATTCCACATCTTTACCGAAGCCGGGATTTAAGGATAAATATTTCTCAAGACTTATGTATAAATGCAAATCGAGGATGAATTTGAAACTACTTGGAGAAAAATGGAAGAGGAGTGGGGTGCGAGAATAACAGTTGGCTTCAAAGGTTATACGACTTGAGACATAAATGGAGTTCTCGCTTTTGGTCGTGATATTTTTTCTTGTGGTATAAAATCAAGTCAAAGGAGCGAGAGCACTAACAATGTCTTCCAACAATTATCTAAGAAGACATCGACCCTTATACGATTTGTTCACTATTATGAAGAACAATTGAAACATATGAGAGAAATTGAAAATCAAGATGATTATAGTTCTCGTGGGACACCCAGATTACAGATTTCATATAATGGGATATTGACACATGCTGCTTCGGTGTATACTCGTGCTATTTTTAGGAGGTTTTATGAAGAATTTCTTCAAAGTGTCTCCGAAAGAATTTCAGGTACCACTTTCGATGGGTTCATTTATGAATATACTCTTAAGTGTGATGGGATTCAAGGTGAACATGTTGTTAGATTTAATCCCACTGACTTTTCGTCTCCCGTGAATGCAAATTATTTGAATCGAAAGGGTGGTTATGTCGTCATGCTTTGCACATTTTGAATGGAAACATATCGGTTTCAGCCATTCCATCTTCATATATATTGAAAAGATGGACTAAAGGTGCGAAGCAAGGGTATGTGAATGATGAATCTCATGAAATATCACCCGGTCCATCCACATTTAATCGGTTTTCCGCTTTAATGCAAAGTGCTTTTGAAGTGATGAGTCTGGGAGCCCAAGATGAAAATACTATGAGGATAGCAAAGAAGAACTTGAAGGCAACAGTGGCTGAAATTTCATCATACAACTCAAGTGTGGCTGTGACAAATGATGCTAGTGATGACGATAACAATGAGGCTTCTTTGAGTGAGATGCCGATATTGGACCCCCTTCGAAGGAAAGGAAAGGAACCGATTTATGGAAGGCTCAAAAGCTCAAGTGAGAAAAAGAAGAAAAAATCTAAGAAACAAACACCCTCGATGCCAATAAAAAATCAAGGTTAGTTGAGTGACATAAAATTAGTTTATTTTTATACTCACGCTATATAATTTGAATTAATATATTTTTTATTTTGTAATGTAGAGCTAGTAGTCCAAGCAATGCCTGATGAGACTCATGTGCCAAATTTTTCAATAAATTCAACTCGATTCGAAATGTCTTTTGTCCTAGCAACATTGGCGGTCCTATAGTTAGTGTAAATTTCCATAATCAGGTGTGTCCTTTTGAGTTCAACATTTTATATTTATATTCTACTAATTGGTTCAATTTTATATATATATATATAGATGCAACCACAATACGCCATGCCACCAGGAATTATAAATGGTTTTTCATCATTCACTAATCGGGTATTTAAAAGTTTGGGTTACTATTATAATTGGCTGAAATATGTTGCAAATTGTAATGCTTATATTTAGTGGTTTATCATTTATAGAGATTAGAGTAGCAAAATAGATTCCTTGGAAGGATTTTATTACATTTTACTAATGATGTTTTCTTATATAGATGCAACCACCATATATCATGCGGCCCGCAAATATGGATGGATTTTCCCCATTCGCAAGTCGGGTATTTAAAAGTCTGCATTACTATTTTATTGTTTGGCTGAAATTCTAATGTTTATTTTTAGTGGTTTATAGTTTATAAATGTTGGAGTAGCATAATAGATCCCATGGAAGCATTTTAGTACATTTTACTAATGAGATTGTTTTTTCATATAGATGCAAACACCATACATCATGCCACGGGGATTATAAATAAATTTTCTCCATTCACTAATCAGGTACCTATTGTGAAAATCATTTTAGATCCTAAAATATTCTAATGCTTATTGATAATGGTTTCTTGGCGATAGATGTTGGAGTACCATAATAGATCCCCGGAACCAATTTGAGTCGGTACAAGTTGGCTTACTTCTTTTGACATGAGATTATTTGAGATACTATTTATGTAGTCACATTGTTTAGCAAACCATGCCTTTTGTGAATGTATTATTTAAACCTTTGTACAGGCGTCATCAAATTCATTTCAACATCCTGAGATTAATGAATTGAACAATTCTTAAGGCATAAACAAAGCATGGTTGCACCATAATGCATTGGGAGGTGAAGGATAGGTAAACAAAGTTTTCAAAAATACATCCTTGACAATTGTGAGTCATGCAAGTAAATGTCATTGCTTTGATGCTTGCTTCTATTATTTCTCCCTTTATGTCTGATTGTCACTTGGTGTCCTAGGGCTCAAGTTGCTCAATACATGAAGACTGAGTGAAGAGTGCTCGCAATTTCCAGTGTTATCATATTCGTTGTCTTGCAAAGGCAATCTGCATAAGAAGATAAAGGGTTGTTCCATATTCTTATCTAGACGTTCCAGTTAGTGTTCTTTCCTGATTTTCTTCTAATTGCACTTCTCCAGCCAGTGATTTATTTCATCAGATGCTGTAGGGTGACGTGGGAATCAATCCATTTTTTGTTTCTGGAATTAATATGTGTCGCATCCTGATTGGGCAGGTGTGATTATTGATTGGGCGGGTGTAATTAAATGAGGATAATGTAATACTTAACTTTACAGGAGGCTGGACCATATAATGGCAAAATTGTAACATTAATAGAGTTCTTTAGTTTTATTTATTGCCCATGGTCAACACGCTTGGATTGTTGCTTATTTGTACTTCTACGCAGGGATCTTTCCAATAATAAGCTCAGTGGTTCTATCCCATTTTCTCTTGGTGACTTGGAACATCTGCTAAAACTGTGAGTGTCATAAACTAGAAAACAACGGTCACATGGAGATGGGAGGTATCATCTGATCTTGTGCTGACTTCAGTGTTTTTCTCTTTGCAGGAATCTTAGCAGAAATCACTTGACATGATTTATTCCTGCTGAGTTTGGCAATCTGAGAAGCATCATGGATATGTGTAAAACCTATTAGGTGGGATGGAGGCAAAGAGGGAAAATGTATATAAATATGTGGAACTCGACTCTCTCTTGTTAGCATGCTAGTTTTTGTACTTCTCTAGTTAGTATCAGCTTTCTAGCTGAAGTGAAAAGGTTGAACAAACTCACTGATACTGATAGGTCAAATGGGGTTGTGCCCAGATTCTTACCATAAGCGTTGCGCTGTGTTGAAGTACATGATACTAATTTTTTCACATAGATGTAATCAGTTGTCGAGTACTCTTTGCTCTGATGGTACAAAGTACCAATGAATGGATGCAGTGCAAAATAGATCAAAGATCGTTTGCCAAGTGATTTTGGTACATAGTGGAATACACAGCATCTAAATCTGGTTAGAAGTACCGACTTAAGGTTAACTCAGGTTTTACCACCTCAAGAATCTTCCTTTCCAAATTTTCTAGTAAAAGTCTTGGGTTCTGATTCAGCAGAAAATACACGAACATCTGAAATGGACTACTAACTTTTATTTGATGCAAGTGAACATATATACATACTACCAGTCCATCGTCCCGCAAAATACATGGGCAATGGCTTTGCACCTCAGATGTGGCTTTGCCCTGCTCGCTTCGTAGTTTTGCAACAACCTAATATCCTCGTGGAGAAATAAATTACTTAGTACAAGTGGAAGATGTATCCAAAACCTGAATAAAAACCATACACCCCCAAACGCAAATGAACCTCGTGGGTATGAAACCGAACTAGGCCGAGCACAATCTACAGATCTCAAGCTAAATCCTCGGGGTCAGCTTTTTCAGTCATTGAGTCTTCACTTGCGGAACTAAAACTCTCTGAGTTGCACATAGCAGCAACCTTCAAAACAATGCGCCGTTGCTCAAGGTGAGCGGTCTTCTCTTAGATATCCCCACCACGTTGCTTCCCAAGGAAAAATTGCGGCTTCTGTCCAACATGTGACTGGATGCGAAGATATTTCTACGCCTTCTGCTGTAAGCATTTTTCAATTTTACGATCTCTTTAACAGATGAAGAAATAGAAGCATTTGCTAAGCTCGTGAAAGATTTTCACTTGCCATCATAGAACTTCGATTTGCCCCTCCTGCAAATATTCAAAAGCAACCATAATCAATGGCACATAAAGGACGGTATATCTTCACGGATAGTAAAGGACCATTTCAACTCAAACTTTTCCCCCATGTTTGAGAAAATCAACTCAAGTCGAAAATTTTTTTCAGGTAAAGCAATCATTTTGACATCAAGTATGCAAAAGCAGTCGCTTATCTCAGCTCTAACCTAACAAATCTAACCATCAATGAACTCCAACTCCAACCTTTATGAGGAAAAGAGCAACCAAATCTGATAATCCCATGATAAGTGGAATTTGAAAGACATTCAACAGGTTATGAAGCAACATCATAATGCTACCTCCGGACACAGGACTTCAAGGCAAGCCATCACATTGTCCTAACTTAGTGTTCTTTCCCAGAAGATCTCTAACCCTAGTTCATGTAGCGACCGATCAAAATTTGCTTCAATCAGATGAAATTGAAGCATCGCGACACGGGTATCTCCCTACGATCACGCATGAACGAGCATCCACTCCTCTTAATAATTTATCGTACCTAAATGTCAGGCATCTCTCCTCTTAATAATTTCACCTGGAAGAATTTGATCTTCCATAGGTTTACCCAAACCAAAGCTGACAACAAGAAAATAAAGGCCTAATTCAATTCTGGCATGACTTCAGGAAAGTAAAGTTAAAAAAGAAATACCCAAATAAGAGGAAAATAAAGGGTTTGACTGTCTAAGCTGATAAGAAAACATACAGGCAGACTGTAAAGACAGTTTCAACCAGAAGAATATTCCATGATTTAACACAGTTGATGAGGAAACTCTTTTGGCTTGCAGGGTAGCTGTGAAGTAGTTACCAAGCTTGGGATGCTGAACTGAAATAGCCACAAATAGATTGTCCCCGGGAGCATTTGCTTTTATACTCCAATTCCCAAGCATGTCCTGCAATGACTTTAAGCAAGATAAAGTGTAATAAGTTATTCTTCCTAAAAGATCCGAAAGATAAGAAAAGATACTGAATGAGAAAGTACATGCTATTTTTCAAGGAAAAGGTTTGTGCACTGTGCAGATTGCAGACACTTCTTCAAGATTTAAATTGACTTGACTATTTTCAAGATTGAGTGAGAACAATCATATAATGGGAGACAGTATCCATAATCAGAAGTTGGAAATCCTTACATAAATTTCGGCATGGATAGGTCTTCCATAAAGTTTTAAAATATTTCCAGCCAACAAAGGGTGAGGTTATATCTGGCAAGTCAGCTATTCAATATGTGTCAAGCTGGAGTGCCAAACATCCGTAAGTGGAAAACTTTTCTGATCTGCTATATTTTATTTGACATGCTAGTAGGGAGGCACATGACGGGCTTTGGAGACCACAATTATGAGAAGGGACATCATATTCACTCTCCATTAAGCACTAGAGCTTTCCTGATTCATGCACCAAATCTCATACCTACATAGCATGTGGAAGCACGATTATATGAAGACAAAACGTACACATTCAGAACACCTAACTTGAAGCTATTTACGGTGAGTAAAAAAGAAAAGAAACCTGTTCATTGTGGAGTTCAAAACTGTGACAGAAAAGTCATATCTAGATGTAGCAGTTGCATCTGAATTCACTAAATCGAAGAACTCCTCGAAACAACGAGCATACAGACCACGATCATGGCTAGATCCTTCCTGAAAAGCATCAAAAAACACCATCATGTTAACTTCCATATCAGAATTTTGTGGAATGACATGGTGGGTGAACGTGGTTCATCATAATGTTACAAAGGCCCCCGTTCAGATAACTATGATTGCCAAAGATCAAACCAATGACAATCAGATCTAAGAAATGCAAGCAGCAGAGCTTTTAGCTCCTTAAATTCAGACATGACATAAGACCAATATCTGACAGAAGTATCTGCATTAATGGACTGTGCCCATAATGGCAGCCATACATGCATAACTCACAAAACACATCCTCATTCCAGATCAGTACCCTTTTGAATGCAATAAGAATAAAAAACAAAATACTTTATCTAAAAAGCCATACCCAGATATTTGGATATTTAGCTCATAGGGAGATAATATTCAGTGGGAGCATGTTTGAGAGAGAGAGAGATAGAGAGAGAGAGACCATAGTGTGCGTCTTTCCTGAGTTACTTTGTCCATAAGCAAATATTGACACATTAAATCCATCCAAAGCTGATTGAACCAATGGTTGAACATCATTAAATATATTAGCTGCACATGCACCAGTCCTACTGTAAGATAACAAACCTCCACGCAAACCAGCCATGTAGCTAGTATATACCAAATTTTTTTTCAAATGATGCCTGTTATGTAACAAAATTAATCATTTTCTAGCTCACCCTGTCCAACATGAGGTCCATACACCCTATCAAATTCATAATCTTTCTTAGGATTGGTACTGGTCCCATCACCAGTGTCGACATGGATAGTAAGATCATCCGGGAATTCTACAGCAGAGGGACCTTCATCTTCAAATAATGGTCTCGAACGACAGAATACCTTTATGTTCCCTGAAATTAAAAGCATCTTCAAATCATCATAGGAAAGAAAATACCCATAAATTTTTGACCAAAAAACTTCGTATAGCCTCAAAAAAGGAGGACTGGAAATTGAAGAGAAGAGCTGTTGAAACAAATTATTATAGTAAGAGAAGAGAGCACACAAAGAACAAAGGAATTCCCTATCTTGATCGATTGCTGTGCGAATGGAAAATAACCAATTGAACTATACTCCCTCAGCAACTAACTAACAAATAGCCCAACTTCTAAACCAAACAGTTAATTAACATGTGTGCACCTCCTGCATTCATAGCCAACTAAATGGCTTGAAGATGATCTGTACTTCTGACTTAAACACTATTAGTATAACTTAGGTCGACCAATCTAGTGATTGGGCAATCAATGGTGAATTGATGATGTGAAAGGAGTCCAAATGGAAATTATATCACAGGTGATGGACTCTTGTCTGAAAATCATATTTCTTGGGAGTTCTTCCATTAGTTTAATCCAAGAGATTCAATTTCTATGTAACCATCAATCAAAGTATCAGACTGATCCTAAAGGAGGAGGAAGAAGATACAGAGTAAAAAATCATTTCCGTTCTTGATATCTAGTCTCCATTTACAGATTAACAAATCTCTGAGGCATAATCAGTCCTAAACTAACAAACAGCTCAATTTTTCAGACTAACAATGATCAGAAAAATGCATCACAAACTGGCAGCTGTTATCTCAAGTTAATCTGCACTTCATCGCTAAAACTCTATCAGTCATATTCCAACTAGATCTTACTCGTTAAACTCAAGTTTTGTCCTCCTACTACACACTGCAAAATTACCATACAAGCAAGCTATCTCTACCCATCCATCCAACAGGAACATCATCCCGAAAATGAATTGCAATTCAAACTAGAAATTTTCTGAATTATCAGCTCATGTATCCAAGTACTTCCGCTCCACTTGCTTCGTGTGGAAAGTGGGAGAACTCAATTAAGAAACCAAAGACTGACCTTTGGATGTCAACAACTCATTGAACAACTTCCTCTTCTCACAGACGAGCGGTGTTATCCTAGCCTCACCTTCAAGGGCGACTTGATCTGACACAAAGCACAGAACCTGTCAAAAACCAAAATGAGAAAGCAAACGTGCGTCGAGGCACAACAGACGCCGCACCGCCTCACCTAGTTTCGGCTTCTTGTCGGCGAAAACGCCGAGGTAGCGCATGACTGCGTGACTCGATTGAGCTTCGTGTTGGAATACTCCTGCAGTTCACTCGCCTCTTGTCTCAGCTCCAAGTAATCCTGCCTCGCAAGCTGCATCCGGAAATCGCTCTTCTCAGAGCTCGGCAACAGAGAAGGAAATCAACCGAAGCAAGAAGCAAAAATTCGAAATAGTCAAATCCCCAACTCAATCGGGAGCCAAAATAGAGCGCGAGACGATCGGAGCGTTTCGGAAAAACCTGGACATTGTCCGCGAGACGCTGGACCTTGGACGCCAGCGGGAGCTGCGAGGGCGGCGAGGAGGCGGCGGAGATCGAGTACCGCCGGACGAGGGGGCGCTCGGCTGGTGCTGGTCGTCGGCGTCGAAGGAGGAGGAGGTCGACGACGACTTCCGCGGCTCGAAGCCGCTCTGGACCTTGGAAGCCAGCGGGAGCTGCGAGGGCGGCGAGGAGGCGGCGGCGGCGGCGGCGGAGATCGAGTACCGCCAGATGAGGGGGCGCTCGGCCGGTGCTGGTCGTCGGCGTCAAAGGAGGCGGAGGTCGACGACGACTTCCGCGGCTCGAAGCCGCTCTGGACCTTGGAGGCCAGCGGGAGCTGCGAGGGCGGCGAGGAGGCGGCGGCGGCGGCGGAGATCGAGTACCGCCGGACGAGGGGGCCCTCGGCCGGTGCTGGTCGTCGGCGTCGAAGGAGGCGGAGGTCGACGACGACTTCCGCGGCTCCAAGCCGCTCTGGACCTTGGAGGCCAGCGAGAGCTGCAAGGGCGGCGAGGAGGCGGCGGCGGAGATCGAGTACCGCCGGATGAGGGGGCGCTCGGCCGGTGCTGGTCATTGGCGTCGAAGGAGGCGGAGGTCGACAACGACTTCCGCGGCTCAAAGCCGCTCTGGATCTTGGAGGCCAGCGGGAGCTGCGAGGGCGGCGAGGAGGCGGCGGTGGTGGCGGCGGAGATCGAGTGCCGCCGGACGAGGAGGGCGCTCGGCCGGTGCTGATCGTCGGTGTCGAAGGAGGTGGAGAAAGATTTTTGTGAGAGAGACTTCGTGCGGGAGAAGACAGAAGAGAAAGGGCACTTCAAATGCGAAGGGCGGGAGAAGGACGCAGCCATTAATGAAGAGAGAGAAGGACGCGGCAAAAATTTGGCTAAAAGAAAAAGCGGGACCGGGATCCACGTGGCGACACGTGGCGCATCCTGATTGGGCGGGGCGCACGGTGACGTGGAGCGCCCGGCGCACCTAATATTTTCTCGCAAGTGCGGCAATGCTTTGATTCTCCAATTACCAGCTGTATGCTCTGCTTCATATGCATCATCACCTCAGATAGACTGCGTTTCTTATTTTTATGTGCCAGTGCCCGCATGTTTGGACTCCCAATTTGAGATAATTATTTTTTCATCTCCCTCCTCTAGGGGAATATCCTCGAACTTTTTATGTCCCAAAATTCAAAGGGAGCAATTTAGGATCATACTCAGGAATCAAATGATATATATGTATGGTTATTGCTTTATTAGTTTGTGACATTTGGGATTTGAGTCAATTAAGAGATCAAATTGTAAGCCTAGATCCACTAAACACGAGTCCAAAGGCAATTTTAGATACGGCTCAAGAGAACATGCATGGCCACGCGGCCCCACTCAATAGGACTTGAGTCAGGGTCTGCTCAACTCAAAAATAGTCCGGAGCTTGAGGCTCAAACCTGTTCAATCAAGTTAGGGTCAGCCTATTAAAGCCCGTTCAGGCCTATTAAATTATCACCACCGGTGTTTGCTATACTCGTCTAGGTGGCTTATTGATCTTGGTTAATGACTTTGTAATTCGAATTTCACTACTTTTGCCTATTTGATATGTTTATCAAAACCGATTGATTTGGCTGAGAATTTCTCACGATTAGGACTTTTTCGTGGTCTTACCATACTAGAAAGAGATGGCAAGATTACCTATGTCACCATAAGGTTCTTCGCGAAAACTTAAATTAGGTTAGGAAACTAGTCACATTATCATAAAACTCAAGAATTTCTCTTCTTCTTTTTATCGTCGTCTCATGTTATTATATACGTCCACAGCTGATTACGGGGAAGATTGAGGTTCATGATGGCAACTTAGGCCATGTTAGCTCAAATAGAGAAAATGAATTTGATTTTTCATGCCAGTCAATTTTATAGAAGAAAGCAATATTCCAATGACTAGTGACCACAACCGAATAAAAACGATGTCATTTTATTACCATCCAAAGATAAATGACAATCACATGAAATCGAAAGAACCCATTACGACTTTGAGACAAAACACAATATGCCATGTATGCTTATTGAGGGGATTGTCCTAAATTCATTGATGGAGCACTCTTGAAGTTTCAAACATAAGCGTTAGGGTTTTGGAGGAGGTATGCTTCAACAACCTTGTACATCCCCAAGGCTCTCTCTTTGCCAGCCTCGATGTCTTCTTCTTTGAGCTCGATGTCGCCCTTGACGTAGTACGCGCTGGTCATCTCGTTCTTGGTCCCCCCATCAGGTGTTGGCTCGAACTTGACTTCATAAGCAATGGATTCAAATCTCTCCTCGAGATCGATCATCGGATGCTTGTACGTGA
The DNA here is from genome assembly GCA_017140595.1 of Eucalyptus curtisii. Lineage (NCBI taxonomy): Eukaryota > Viridiplantae > Streptophyta > Magnoliopsida > Myrtales > Myrtaceae > Eucalyptus > Eucalyptus curtisii. The sequence goes on from CM029501.1 coordinate 31,168,701, forward strand.
ACGTCTCCTCGTTCAGCTCATCCACACGATTCTTCATGCTACTGAGCTGACTACCTATATACAATAGAAGGTTATCATATCACACCACACTTGTACACCTGTATAGTGAAAATGCGTAGTCACCTTCGACAAAATTGATCTGCTTGATGGTTCCGCGCCCTCCGTCGCCTCGGAGGATGTTGATGCTCTTGATAGCTTGAGGCCAGAGCTTGGGGATGAGGTTATGAGAGTCCACGATCAAGACCTTGAACAATCTCGCCGGAGGTATCGTGGATGCGTACTCATCGGTGAAGGTGAACACCCCCATGGTCGAGTCCGCTCGTTAGCTAGAAGAAAGATGAACACAATTTGATAATGCAAAAGAGGGTTGGAATCGAGAGCTTTTTGGCATAGAAGAGATGATGAGGAGTTGCATTTATAGGTTAAGTTCCTAAATAAGTCTGATTGGCTAATGAATTCTACAATTTCCAAGAGTTCTAGAACGCAAACCTTCCCATTTTGTCATGATTTCAAAATGAAAAAAAAAAAGAAAAAAAAAAGAAAAAAAAAAAGAGAATGTTAAAGGGTCGATTAAACTGGGTCGTCATTCTCAAGGAGTTGAGAACGAGAAGGGGAGGGACACTAGAGTCCAAAAAGGAGTATTTTTCACATTCATGGCGATCGTATCTTTACGTAATACAATGACAAAATAGCCAAATGATGGATCTTGACATTTAACAGTGCACATTATTCCAAATAAGCAGCTAATTTCCTCCAACATTTTTCATCCTATCAGAATTTCTTAAAAAAATAAAGTGATTTTCTCAAGAAATTTAAGAAAGTGTACATTTTGACGGGAAGTTACAAGAAGTATCAAGAATTTTTATCTCTTTCGTAAGAAGAGGTCAATAGATGATTGCACACTCAACCTTAACAATGGTGTCCTAGCTAAAGGTTTCGAGCTACTTGATTCCCCCTTTTACTCTACTTTCACGTGGTGTGCACCTTTCAATCCTTCGTCATCCTAGCAGTCATTAAAACGAACCCAAAAGCCACATATCATTCGCTATCTGATTATATCTTCGACTGAAGTGATTCATCATGACCGCGATCTCTTTACCATCTTAGAAACAAGTCGCTGTTAATTCAAGGTTTATATTAAGGTAAGGTGCATCCTCAGAAGCTAGATTTTCTCCTTCTTCTACCATGATCTTTAGTCACTTTTGCTTGCTGTCAAGCACCAGAGCCAAACTAGAAGCTCTGCAGGAGCAAAGGGGACTTGCATCCATCTGTCACAAGGCAGTTGCACAAGCAGAGATGAAGCGGATATTCCCTATCAGCAAGTGCGGCTGCAATGTCAATGGCTACCTAATTTGGCATAAATGCTTTGATTCTCCAATTATCAGCTGTGTGCTCCGCTTCATCTGCGTCATCAGCTCGGACAAATGCCGTGTCGAGATGTTTTTTGCGAGCATATGCTCGTGGAAAACGGTTTCACGGAATCGTTTTTCGGAATGTATTGTCTCGTCATGCGTTTCCAACACCTCCCAATTCGATCCCTCTTTGTTTTTTGTTTTTTCAATTCGAAACGTGGACAATCTGGAGCTGGATGGTTTAAACAGCTTCACTGTGCGAGGACCTTCAAGGAACTTGTGCTGTTGCTTGCCAGAAAGAATGACATCCTAATATTCATTTCTTGCCTCATAAGACAGGAACTACTTATTCCATGAGTACGAATTGCACCAACAGAAGATTCCTAGGTGTTCCCTATTCTCCACCCCATTCGGTTTTTCCTACAATATGTCTCGCGAAATATCGGTTCTGCACGCGACAGGTTTTGCAGTTCGTGTTCACTTCGCGGAAGATTTCGTCTGAGTGTCCGGCTCTCCTTCAATTCCGCTTTGAAAGGAAATAGAAATGGCTTCTGAGAAGGCTGCGTTCGGAAAGGAAACGGGCACGAGCAGCAACCAGACAAACTGCGCGGCACGGGAGCACAAGTCGGAGGGCGGCGCATCGAGCTCCAACTTTGGGAAAGTGCTGGTCGAGAGAGCGCTGTTCGGGTCGCGCCGACGCCGTTTCGGTGGTAAAAAGAGCGTGAGCGGGGCTGCCAAGACGCTTCCAAGCAGGCTAAGCAAAGTTTCCTTGGCCGAGGACCACAAGACCAAGGTATGAACAAGCCTTTCTAACATCTTAGAGGTGCAAAACGATTCTGATTTGATACAAAAAGCCCAGTTTCCATGTACATGAGAAATATGAACACTATGTAACGTAGCAGGTGGTGATGAAGCTGTAAATTTCTATGTTTAGTTAGACAAGAGATATTACATAACAACGAACTTGGCGGTAAGGAACTTGCAAACGATTCTTCGGGGCAAGACGAGGGATGTCAGGTCCCGTGATGTCGCGAGATTTTGTTGATTTCAAACGCTGGTCTATATCAAACTACGATATGCTGCATCTGCCGAATTCGAAATCTCTCCTGTTTACTCTAGCCCCTTCTCATTTGTCCAAACAAGCTCCGATAATCAAGAGGCCCTTAACTTAGTCATGTTTGAAACTACAAACTGAAGTAACTCCGCAGAAGAAATAATTAAGCGCTTCTACCGGAAAATACCCGGAAAAGAAATTGAAGAACATAAAAGATATCGCAGCCGGAAGACTCCGTCATTGGAAACAACTATGTTTCGCACCTGATCCGGTATGCGACGATCAAGCTTTCGAACTTTCAAGTCGATGCAGAGAGGCGCCTCGTCGGTCGGTCACATAAGGGGACTGAGGGTGTGAACAAGAGGGCCTCTTAGATCAAATCGCGAGCTGCGCAATGAACGGGTGCAGGGCCGACCACCATCACGGGATCAACGTGAGCTCTCAGCCGCGGGATCCAGATCGCATGACAGTCCCGACATGCTGGTCGTGTCATTGCTGACGGATCCGACGTTTCGCAGGTGAGAAGAGACAGTGAGTTGGCCAATATGGATGTACTAGGTTGCGATCAGGACATCGACATCGACATCTTCGTATTGCCCGTAGGCCTTCTCCCAGTCCTTGCTTTTTGATAGGGAAGTGTAAGAAATCATGAGCTAAGTTGAAGCTAGGGAACAAATCCCTCCTTTGCGATTCAGAAATATTTGTGATGTTAAGTCCTGCTTATCTCCAGCTGACACCATCATAAAACTCCAAATTAACAACAACAACAATGACAATAACATGGGTGGTGGTGCTTTCTCAATCTATAATTAATCAATATTTTTGAATCCTTTTATTATAATGAAAACGTCATCGAACTTCAAAATGTTTACCCTTTCGTGGAAAATTGTTCCATGCGGATGCTTTTGAGTATCTTATCAAGCTTAAATAATCTTACACAAAAGCTTGCTCCAATTTTTGTCGACCACTAGCATTGAATCTCAATATCGAGAAGAACCATATTGAAGTTTTGACCATAATTGTCTTTCCCATGTAATATCCTTCTTCGGAGAGATGGATTAGAAAAACTTTCATCACGGCAATTCTTATAGGAAACCCTAATCCAAGAAGGATTATCCTTGCTTTAAGCGCCTAATCGACATCACATATTGAATAAGAATCAAATTATGCGAGTCATGACATTAATGAAAATGAAAATAGAAGTGAATCCAATCAGACCGGTGGTGGTCCAGCCCTGGAAAAAGTTCTTTCGGAGTACCAAAAAAAATGAAGAGGAGGTGGAGGCAGTTGAGACATTAGTATCATCAGTTCAAGTGAAAAGATTCGGGTATAAAGGAAGGAGAGAGGGGGGGACATGATTTAACATTACGTTTGACTCTTATCTTCAAATCCTCCACCCAATCAGCAAAATCTACACGTGCAGTTTTGTTTTTTTCTGTGACATGATATCAAAACAGGAAATCATTTCTTTCTTTTTTTTTTTTTTGAAAAGAAAAAATTTGTTGTCTTAAAAATGTTAATATGGCCTTTTCAATTTAATAGATATTTTTCGTTTTTTATTATTTTTATATCTATATTTGGGATAGATAGTATTACCTTATCCTCGGACAGGTCTTCATCCACTAAGTTCTAGCCACCTGCCCATTTACCCCCCATGTTTCCTATTATTTAAAAAATGTTTTGATTCTCCACCTGTCAAAAAAACAGCTCTTTAGATAACTTCTTTTTGAGATTCCGGGAAGATAAACCCTTCAAAATAATTTATTTTCACAAGTTGACCAATGTCAATTAGGGAAATGATGAATATGGGGATTGTTTAGGCTAAGGGCTTACACAGCCCCCCAACTCGTCCATTGCCAAAAGAGACTCTTAACATCCAGGATTTTGATTTTGATTTTGATTTAGTGTGCTATAAATGATACAGATTGTGTGATTTCGACAATTAGAAGAAGGGTGTAGAAGGAATGAATTGCTAAGAATATGATAGCTTCGGTGAGACTTTCGTGATATCTAAAAATTATCTTTAGCATGCCCCCTCAGGCTTGAATTGGTAGTGTAGATTAACTTGAGTATAAAAGAAATATCAAAGACCAATCCAAGGTGTAGATGGTGCCATGAATCCAGACAATATCATTATGTAATAACACCGTTTGAAAAGCCAACACTGTCTAAATGAGCTTTCCAAATAGATCATGCGAATATGTAATAACTAATGTTGTTTGAGAGCTGGCATTGTTGAATTTTATCTTCGAGTAGATGATGCATAAGAGGACTATGCTATTTGGTAGCGAGCGTGGTTTAAATTAGCTTTCGGATAGATTGTGAGACACCGTCGGAAAAGGGTGCGATGCAGTGCATCTTGTGAAGACAACTGCATGTTAGGGACACTCAATCGGTTGTGTGTTGGGGCCGATGCGGACAAGGCTGATACAGTATGTGGTGAGGCCATTTGTGGAGGACCCTATGTTGGTGCTTGGGGAAAAGCGATTGCGGTAAAGAGAACTTACGAAAACAAGCGTGTGGCTTTGAAGAGAGGTTCATTGAGTTGACAGAAGTGTGTCATTGGGCGTCCATCCCAGCGTACACTCAGTTGTTCCACGGGTGCCACGTGCACCCAACGCACTCGAAAATTCCCTCAAGGTCTCCAAACTTCGATACTGACCTAGAAAATGAGAAGAACGACGGAACGGTTGAGTTACTTACATGACTCATCAACGAGACCTCCATGATAGATGGACGGTATTAGATTCCGGTTCGCGAGCACTCAAAAGGAACCTAGAAAATCTAGGAATCCTTGCATAAGATATTTACACATCGCAATGTCAACATTCGGACATTATCCGTGACAATAATTATCATCAAATGATGGGTGGAGGGAAATGAATTTGATGACGGAATCGGGACAGGGCAGGCCCTACCCAACTTTCGAATTAGCCGGGACGATGGAATTGCTTGGAGGATATGTAAAGCCTTTTGGGAGGATTCTCCAAGAAATCCTGCCACACTTTGGATGGCCCTGCTCTCAAGTCTGTCTGAAAGAGAACAGAAGCGAGTGGGTTGTCAAATTGGGCCTGCCTAGCGGCAGACACAATCATCCCTCGCGATGCCGTTCCGGCCCATGCCTGCGGGCGTGGATCGTACTGATTTGATGCCTGAGAGGTCCAGTGAAACCGGTTCCTAATTGTGATTCAGAACGTCGAATGGAGTTTAACCCTCTAATCGTATTTTCCTAAGAGCCCTCGAGAAGCTCTCCCAAGAACCCACTTGGATCCGCTCGCGATTTGACGAGCATACCCGCTTTCCATCAGAGTCTGCACAGCCGATCCGAATCGGGACGAGGGCAATATCATGCGCATTTCACCATGATGATGGGTCGGGGCGATGTTTGGAGATAAAGTGAGTAGACAACCAAGGCGACGAGGGCTCAAAAAGCAAAGGTCACTTTATGGTGCATGCCTATATAAGTTGAGGCAGATAAAGAGGTACGACTACTGGAGCTTGGGCACTTAGCATCAGTACAGGAGATAGCAACAAATCGAACAGGAAAAGCGTCTCTCCTTTCTCTGTAGTTTTGGATATGGTTTAGCACTTTCATGACCCGTGTTACATGCGGAACGCTCGATAGGATCTCTTCCGCACGCTTCTCTCGGCTTATCCTTTCTCTATATATACTCAATTCTCAACTCTCACTTTCCCATATCACGAGAAATACTTGCACAGAATCCGAAGAAAGAACAATTGCTCCTGTCTAGATTTGCATGATGTGTGCATTGGAGCACACGCATCCTGATGCTGAAAACAAGAGGCCGCCGAGACTGAAGCTGTTCGGCGTCCCCGTCGCTGGGTCCGATGAGACGCCGGTGATGTCACTATATGATGGAGAAATCAGGAAATTCGAGTGCCAATATTGCCGCCGGGAGTTCCTGAACTCTCAAGCGCTGGGCGGCCACCAGAACGCGCACAAGAGAGAACGACAGCGGGCCAGGCGAGCCCAGCTCATCAGCGACGGTCATCAACGGCCGTTGACGATAAGGGGGCCCGTCGTATCTACGCATGCGGTGGCATTTGGACCTTTCATTCACTCCGCCCAGAGAGTGCACGGTGGATTCGCCACGTCGGCTAGGTTCCACCGTGGGCCGCCCCCGCCAATTCCAATGCAGTTGGATGGCGATCCCGGCCAATCTTATGTTGTACGGGCAGAGTATATCCAAGCCATGGGTCGTAGCAGCAGGCCCATGGAATCTCCCCAAGTTGAGACAAATGAAGTTGGTATTGACCTCCGCTTAAGCTTAGCATCAACCTCCAAAGCATCATAAACCGGCAAGATTTCTGGCTGCAGCGTGAGTTTAACTAATTTTCTGGAGAGACTTAGTCTCTCAGGCATCGTCTGAGTTTATGCTATGCTATATATGCCCATTTTCATCAATAATGTATTCAACCATATTAGTAATATCATTTTTGTCCCTAAATCCAGGAGGCCAACTCCTGCGACCGAATCCGTTATTCAATTATGTTCTCGACCTCAATTATACAGGGAATTGGAATGGTAAAAACAAATGAACATGCTCTACATTTCCCGTTTATGATTTCAAAATCCCAGTTGAATTTACAATCTCACTCACAAAGGGAGATATATTGTTAATTTAACTATACCTTTCTCCCGTCTATTTGCTGTCTCACCGGAGATCAACCACTTCAAACTTCAACTTAGAGTTCATATAGACATGCGAACAGTGTTCATAAATGGGGCTACCATCCGAAGGCTCCTCGTGTGGGTGAAACCCGCGTTCTTGGCAATTGCGGATCACATTGACACCTCCCGGGTCAGAAAGATGGAATATCCCATGTGGACTATAAGTTGAAACACATGAGTAGTAAGCACGCTAACTGGTAACTAGCCAAATGAAAATTTAAGAGTGAACACATCCGCTTCCTAACCAATTAGAAAGGAGGACTGAATGCGTAAGATTACCTGGACGTGTCTGTAGGTGCCATTACAATTGCAATTGCCTCAGGCAACATAATCTACAAGTAAGTCCAGAAAGCAAATCTTATCAGGAGATTAAACCCATAATTTGATCACCATAGTTATAGTAATGAACCTATCTAATAACCTCAAATTTACTTCCCTTTGTTATTGAGGTTAACTAAGGGACAGTACCTAGCCTTAAGAAAGTTGTAGAAGCAGATTATACTGCTGTTATCTTAAAAAGAAGCACTCTTGTTTGTTAAATAAGTTATACATCTACTCCAAAATCATGGATGACTATGAATACTTGTTCTTAGAAAACAATCCTGCAAATGGACAAAGTTCAAGTTGAACAGTTAAGACTACAGTATACATTTTAGAAAACAATTTGACTGTAGCTTTAACAACATGGCATGGCATCAGAGAGAATGAACAAAATAATTACCTGATATGAATAATGTGTGTGGAGATCCACTGATGACATGAAGCAGGTCTGAGATGGATGTGTCTGTAAATTATGAAAGTACCTTAGGTATCAGGTACTGGAGTAAAAAAAAAAAAAAAAAATCTTGACTGGTTGTAAAAGTACATTAAAAAAAGAACACTATACGATGAACTGAGCATATGCATCTCTGAAACAATTGCCCTAAGAATTCCTTCCCTATTAACTGGCAGTATTAGCTGTGGCAGGACCGACAGGGGTTTCAATAAAGAGGGAGTTGAGCAGGCTGCTAGGAAATGGAAATGAAAAACGAGAGATACTTTTTTTTCAGAAATATGGATAAATGGAAGTTTAACTCCAAACCAAGGGGCTTTACAAGGAGAAGAACCATAATTAAGTTATATTCACACTAGTTTGTAAAAATTAGAAAGAATGAATTTATATATTCACAATTCACTAGTGGTAACAGGTACACTGCCAAATATTGAGATACGCGCAAGGTGAACTCCCAGTTGTAACGCACAACCACAAAACTAAAGTCATAGGAAAAAATCAGCAGGCTCCCAGAGAGAGAACAGACTAATGAGGATTGTAATAGTAGCTAGACAGAATTTGGCAAAATAGGATGTAGAAAAACTAAAGAATATGACACTCAGTGTCTACTCTTACAACTATTCACATTGAAATTCTCATCCCTCCACCTTGTGTATTCAAAGTCACATTTCTAGTTTCTATTATTCAAATAATCCACTTTTATAGTACCCAGAAGAATTAGATAAAAAAGAAAATCTTTGAATTCATATACATGTTAGTATCTTTCAAACAGATGATATGCATAATAATTCAATCGATCCAGATTTGTCTTAACTTGCAGTAAGTCTAAAAGTTAATGATTTTGTTTCCTAATTGAAAATTTTGTGAATATCTATCCCAAGTGCCAATCTGCAGTGTCACTTTTCCATAGAATCTGACAGACTTCAAATCACGTTTTCTTCTTTAATACCATCCACTGAGATTTGCCTCAACAAAAGCTTGCTTGTAAGCCACTCTCAGAAATATTCTCAACAATGATTTTCACCATCTAAGGATTTGTATCCACTAGTCTTTCCTCAATTATCTAAAATAAGTAGATGCCTTGAACGTATGTAGTTTGACAACATCAAGCAGGACTTGCAAAATCGAGGGATATTCTAAACAAAGCAATGGAGACATAAATGGCAGAAATCCAGAAAAATTGGATAAAGTCAGTGATAATGAAGATGACAGAATGGTCAATAACACTTACATGAATCCATCCAAGAGGGAAGAGTGATAATCTGTCCTGAACTTCAAATATTTCTTCTTCATTCAATGTCTGACACTGAACATCAGTACAACAAAAGTTAGGGGACATAACAAAATAACTAGGATGACAGAAAACTTGTAATCAAAAGAAAAGATGGATCCCAAGTAATAATGTACTCTCAAGAGATCAATTTCCTAGTGTCATCATTCAGCATCAAATCAAGCTACCCATAAGCAATTGCAAAGTTAATTATTTAGTGACAGGCAGCTCCTTCTGTAACTGGTAAGTTACGCTGAACTAATAACAGACTAGGATAAAAAGTCATAAGCCAATTGCCACATTGCCACATTGAAGGAAATGAGCAGAACAGTCAAACTTGAATACCAGATTAGAGATATACCGAATCTGAAGTGGACTCTTGCTTTGGAATAATGAGCGTAGTAATATGGAAAACCCTGTTTTTCTACAGCAAATAAAGAACAAGTCAATTTTAATCCTCGGCAACCTCAATTCCAGGATGAGCAATAAACAATAAAAAAAAGCCCCAAAAAAAAGGGAAGTAAGGGTCTCACCAGTGAACCTGCAAGAACCCCACAAGTTTCCAAGTTCTTTGCAGTATTTTTTTTAGCCAATCGCAAAAAGTCTTGCATCATATTTACAGGCTGCGGTGCAAATCAAGCAGGAAAACAAGAAAGAAAAATCATCATCGTGGAGAGAAACAATCAGGACAGGTTTTGTCCCATGAAGTACAAAAGTTTGTTTTTGATAGCTAGGAGAACATGAAAATTGTTCAAGAAAGATTTATTACATCATCAGGACAGCAAACTCACCACATGCAGATTTTGATAAGAGCTTTCACTATGCTGCAAAGATTTTGCAGGTCCAGGTCTTGGATCTGCAACTTGAGATGGGGGGATAGGAGCAACGCCCTGCCGAACCTGAGCAAGAACAGGTGGTGGAGCAGGTTGCTTGATACTGACAAACTGGAAAGGATCTTCCATTGCTTCTGTAGCTAACGCAGGCCAAGACTGTTCAGCAGGACGTGACCATGTACCATCATCCAAGGAGAGCACTGAATCCATGGTAGATCTAGGTGACCCTCGATCATTATCTTTGACTGCCATATGATCGTATTGACCAGCATGATTGAGGCTGTTTCATCATTCACAAACAAAAAATGGAGCTATTCAAGCAGCCTCATAGGAAATATAAAAAAAAAATGAAAGAATACATTCATTAATTTAATCCATTCTTGTGCAAAAATTAGAATGGGAGTAAAAAACTGAATGCGGTAGTTTATCGGTGCAACAAATAAAATGTTCAACAAGTTCAAACCTCAACTCTTCTGCAGGGTTGAAGTCTGCACTGCATGGATATTGGACCTGTAGTTCAAGCAACTAAGTCACATCATCTTTGCACAATATCGCATGCAAAAAGTGAGAATAATATAAGGAGGGATATTACCTTTATCTCTGCACTGGGTCCTAGCCACTGGCCCCGAAGGCCATTTGGGCCTAATATAGAGTGTCTAGACAATGTTTCCTTTTTGGGAACTGGAAGACTAACAGAACTGCAAAATCCTATTATAAAATTAGTGTTTCATACTAATATGCTATTGCAGCATGCAATATAATGTAGATGTATTCTCACAAATAGAAGAAGAAGATGACAACAAAAAGGTGAAACAAAGCAGGTTAGGGATCAGATACTTAAGGAGAGAAGCAGCTGCTTTATCCAAAGGGCAGATCATTGTTACGATCAATGTAAACCATCGAATAACTTAGCAATATCTATAATAGACCTGAAGCTAGGACAATGCTCCATTATGTAGGCCACAGTCATCTAGTTTCATGCTTAAAGCAATGAACCAAGGCAAATTAGCATCTTGACAAATTTAATCCATTTTGCTTTAGTTTGAGTCAACCACAGGCCCTAAGGCAAAGGTTTGCTATCATTCTAAGTTTCATGCGTTACCTTTTCATCAGATTCAACCATTTGAACTCGTCTATGCAAACACAGCCAGGTGCTGCCCTCAAATGATTTCTTCATAAATATCCCTAAATCTATAAACCCCACTATGGACCAATGAAGCGTTCAAAATTGAGCAATGTGGAACAAAATTGGCAGTAACCCTTGATCACAGTCCATTTGGAATATCTGTACAGGATATGCCAAGAAAAAGTAGTAACTCTGGCAGTATCCTCCAATACAATCCAAACCATAGATACAAAATTATGCAAGCCTTTCAATAACACAAGAAAAACAATCAAGCAGTGGCGGAAGCTTACATCTCCCGCCAGTTATCACTTTATATGCTTATAATGAAAAGGGGAAAAAAAAGACAAGAAGTAACCCAATCATATCAGACCATTCATCTAAACGAAAAGAACATAATATAAATAATCTTAACAATACTCACAGCTTCTGGAACTGCTTGTCAACTTGCATGGTATTCAATGATGAACTCTGAGTTTGGTCATTTTGATATTTCCAAAGAGAAGAAGATGCCAAGCTATCAGTCTGCAGTAAACAACAAGGTCAATCAGATAATGGCCACATTTCCAGAAGAAACGGACAAATCACTATACAAGGTTAATCTTTCAAACAGTGAGATTCTCTGGCCTAAAAAGGCAAAGAAAAGTTACAGTGTGAAAGAAAATTTCCCATCAAAGCAAGTCTTTGTACAATGTACATGCCAAAATCAAAGGAGGGCTATGTGATTGTACTGGGGTTGTACATCAGAAAAGCCTTCTTTAACCTTCTTATCTGTGCCCGAGTAAGAACTTGTACTGGTGGAGGGCCATTCCAGTGGAAGTGTCCTAGAGGCATATGCAGTTCTCTCTGAATTGTCAAATTCAAGCATTTGAGACTTCTGCGACCCTGCATCAGCTTCATTTAACTCATCCACTCGACGCTGGAATTCTGGTTTCAAGGATTCAAGCTCGGCTATGACATCAAACAATTTCTGCGGAGATAAGGCAAGAATTGAACTTAAAAATGTTGTCTAACTTTCTCTAGTTAGATGAATGAACAATGTGCACCAATATACTTCACCTTTCTATAAATCGACCTTTCTTTAGGACGCAAAAGCTGGTAATCTCGATGAAACGGTATAGTTTCAGACACCAAACTGAAAGATATCAAAAGATATCAAAGATATGATGCATCTGTACTTTCAATAAAGGAACAGAACCAAAGTAATGGCCTGGCACAAAGCCTTTTACCTTGAAAACCTCAGAAGGATGATATACAAATCCACGATATTATTCTCCTCCCGGTACACATTTGCCTAGCCGGTAAATGAGAAGATACAGACAATAAGAAAGTGCTAAGAATACCATACCCCAGGAAAAATAACATAGACAACAACAAAATATGATACTCATGATACACCAAACGAAACCTACTAATTAAACCTGATGGCGGAACTATTTCCTATTCTAAGTAGCAATAAACCAAGAGCTAATCCAACTCATTTATAAGTGCATCATCCCCTGTTAAGACCCGTCATTCCAACAAATTGAAGCTAATCTTTTTTTTCCAAGTTCCATTACCTCTTGGATCTCAAAGACTTCGACAGGCACTTAATTACTCAAACAAACACTACATGACAACACCCCCTTTCCATATCAACATACCAAAACGACGGAGGAGTTCAGACTTCCTACACGGATTGATGCTAAACTAAACTTGGCGCAATAAACTCTGCGCAATCCCCATTATCTAATAAGCAAATGTACCACTCACGTATGCCTATATCATACAGTGATATCTGCACGGAAAAACACTACAAAATACCAAATCAGCAACTCCGCAAATCGCCCTTGGGCCTCTACTACTAACACGGTCATCGAAGAATCACGCGACACCAGCAGGCATTCTTCGCACGAGAAAGACACCCCCACGAGCCCAGCTCGTTCTCGACCTAAGGGCAATCGAAAAGAAGAAAAGAAGGCAAAAAAACCCTCCTCAAACTCTCCGATTCCGAATCGCGACAAAAACCGATTTCGACGCGAATAAGGGCGCGGAATCGGGCCCGCCGAACGCGGCGAGGAGAGGCCGGGAGGCACCTGCTTGAGGAGGTTGTCGGCGATCCGGTAGTAGTAATGGAGGGGGATGCGATTGTCGACCTCGACCCTCCGAGCGATCGAGTTGACGTTGATCTTCATCTTCCTCCGGTCCGGCGGCCGTTGCCGGCGCGGCGCTGCGGTGACTCCGATCCCGTTCGCTGCCGGAAGGAATCTCTCTCTCTCTCTCTAAAAGCGGAGGGTAGAGAGGGGGAGGATCAATGGGGGAAGGCTTGTCCGCTAAGGAAAGGACGCCGGGGGAGAGAGCAGGTTTTTCTCGCAATCGCGCATGTCGACATGGTGGTGATCTCTCTTTTCTTCTTCTTTAAAAAAAAAAAATTTATTATTGTTATTAGTAGCAAAATTAGGTTTTTGTCCTTTTAATTTATTTGAAAAACTTCATGCTATGGCCGCTGATTTATATAATGCCATGGTGTTCATTACCATTATTATTATATTTTTCTGTATGATTGTAATATCTTTTTATTAACCGTGAGTAGAAAACGTCTCGATTAACATTAATTTTTGTGACTATTCAACTTCGAATTTCCCTCGACGATTATAGTTGTTAAGGACAATCGATTCCCGAACAATCCAATTCACATAAAGGAATCGGACCAATAGGATCAGTTTCGTTTCCCTAGAATCGAGAATCGGACCATCATACACTGGAACGGGACCCAACTGGACCACACTGATCAATATGGTCCAATTTTTGGGTCGGTAAATAGAATCAGTAGAAAAATAAATAAAATCGACAAACATAATTTAGAGTAGAACCATAAATTGACATCGATGGATCCGCACCATCCCACTCTAGCATTTCTAGTCGGCCGTACAAGGAGAAAGAGCAATCCAAAGCGCAAGAGCCAAAGCATAGATCTCGATCCTCGGATCATGAAGTGCAATACCTCCAATAATGCGCGTGCTCCCCTCTCGCATTACCATGACCATGGGGGCACTTCAGACCATCGGGGAGACAGAGCAACAAAATGGATGCGAGTGACTCGAGCGAGGGGGTCGAGCGAGAGGGTCTAGACTCCGGCGAGAGGGACGCGAGGCGCGAGCGACTCGGGCGAAAAAAGAGCAAGGTAATGACTAATCGTTTCGTCAAATCAATGTGGAGCCTCGTGAAGGCGAGGAGCAATTGGGGCTTGGACTTGTGAAGATGGCACCGGTCCGATGTATGAGAGTTGAGCGAGAGGGAGTGACTCAAGAAAGAGATGGAAAGAGCGAGGCGCGAGACTGAGAGCCAAGAGGAAAAGAGGAGGCGCGTGAGATGCGACTAAGGGTGCATGACAATAAGTAATTTCGTTTAAAATAATTTTTCTATTCCGCATTTGTTTTTGGAATAGAAATCTGTTTGGTAAAATCATTTTATTTTTCTATTTCTAAAATAGATTTTGATTCCAAAAATAGATTTGAAATAAAAATCAGAAGTAAGAATTTTCGTCTTCTCGATTTTTGAAATAGAAATGAGAAATAAAAATTTTTCTCATCGTTCATCGTTCGCGACCATCATCCGTCGGACGCCTTGACCCGTCATCACCGCTTGATCGCGGTCCGCCCATCGCCACCGCCGTCGCCGTCGAAAGGAAAAAATTTTGTATCGTTATCAAACGAATTTCTATTTTTGGAGTAGAAATTTTGTGTTGTTATCAAACGATTATTTTTGCTTAGAAACTCTTCTAAAAATAAAAATAGAAAAATCAATTTCTCTTCCATAAATCAATTTCTGGCCAGAATGGTTATCATTCACCCCCTAAGCTTCTACGCACATGGACATCGGTGTTGTTCTTTAAAAAATTTAAAAAATTAATTAATTAGTTTGAGCGGTTCGATTCCCACTTCCTTGGAACTGGGAATCGGACCGCCCGACACCGATTCTAATTTTATGAAATCGGGAACTAGACTAACACATTTGAAAACCACTCAAAATTAACTAATTCGGTTCTAGCAGTTCTTAGTTCAAATGGTTCTATATGCTCATCCCTAGTACTTGAGTTCTGAGTATTGTCATTATTAAACATTGTTCCATGGACTTGAAATGACGCCAATCAACGAGACTATCCATGCATGATGGAGTTCGTTATGGTCCAATAGTCATAGAGAGTGTCGGTCCAACATTTACGCAAAGATTTTTAGTACCTCTACTCATAATTTTTATCGATTTGTCCAGGTTGAATAATTTCTACGATATTGCCAAAACTTCAAAAGAATATCTTCGTGAGTGTATTCAATTAGTATGAAGTTACATACTTGATATGTGTTTACCTAATTACCGATCCCCAGTTTTTATGAAATGTTGGATCATATTTTCATTTGTTTATTGAAACTCGTAAAGTGAAACTTTTTCCTTGTAAAAGAAAGAGAATAATTTGCTCATGTTAAACTTTTTTTTTTTTTTTTATGATCTAGGGAAGGTCCGTACGTCGCGGGCGGCTGGAGTAAACCCTGGGACCTCACGGGAGGACCCACCACCCAAGCGTTTTCGCGGTGAGTCGAACCCTCGCCCTCCGAAAAGAGGTCAGTGGGTCCTCCCACGATGGGGAAGACTTACCAGCGGAGCCACCGCGGCCGGTAGTTGCTCATGTTAAACTTTGTTTTTCAAGCAACTAATCAATTTTTCTAATGCGTGATGACACATCAATAGGCCAAATCTCAGGAAAAATATCACATATTTACAATCAGGAACGAAGTGACCTCTTGTCCAATGGATAAAAATGACCACCATTATCCTTCTCATTCAAAATATCCTAGATGACGGTTGACGTGGCTATGGTGCTCAATTGGGGCATCGATGTGGCAATTTTATCATTTAAAAAGTGTAAAAAGTAAATCAACAAATTAGAATATTAAAGACGTTGGCCAAAAATATTCAAAAATAAATCTGAGTTTAAGAACTAAAAAACTTATAAAATACAAATAAGAAAACCGAAACAGGTATGCTCCTTCACCGCCTTCCTCCTCTTGCCGGCTTGGCGCATCGTCCTCCCCATCTCCGCCACATGACAATCATCCCCGACCGCTGATGCCGGCCCCCCAACTGGTATGTTCCTTCTCCTCCTACCAGCAACTTTATCTTTTAGTAGTGTGAAAATGTGATAATTTTACTCCTACGGTGCTGTGACTGACGTTATGCTCATGCATGGTGTTACTGCGACATGAAGAAGGTAATCGCTTACGATTCTTGGTTGATTTGCCATATGATTAATATATAAACCTTGATCAGAGTCCATTTTGAATATTGAGCAATGTGGAACAAAATTGGCAGTAACCCTTGATCAGAGTCCATTTCGAATATTTGTACAGGGATATGCTGAAGAAAAGTTGTAAATCTAGCAGTATCCTTCAATACAATCCAAACCATAGATACAAATGTAAGAGTTTTCCTTATGTGGGCTACATTAATTGATATTGTAATTTACCGTTTTACGGTAACCGTAAGCTTTCTTAATTAGTCTAATATGGGGCTGGCTAGTATGGGCTGAGTTGAGTTTGGCCCGTAATGAGGTGTTTAGCTGGAAACTCTATAAATAGTGCTCAAGTCTCTCCCCTAACCCTAATTCTCACATATATCCTCACATAAGAGCGTTTACTTAACGCTAAAGGGTGAGGTGGCCGCCTCTACTCAATTCCCCTAACCCTAATTCTCACATATATCCTCACATAAGGAGCATTTACTTAACGCTAAAGGGTGAGGTGGCCGCCTCTACTCAATTATGCATGTTCTTGTTCTGGTTATGAAGATCTTGAGATTGCGCAATTTGCATCCAACAACAAAGTCATGCAAACCTCACAATAATACAAGCAAAACGATCAAGCAGTGCCGTAAGCTTACGTCTACAGCTATATATCACTTTGTATGCTTCTAGTGAGCAGGAAAAAAGAAGAAGCAAGAAGTAAACCAGTCATATCAGACCACTGATCTCAACCAAGATTTTGAAAACAAACAGAGAACGATTGAAGGCAAGAAATGCCCACGTCCTCGGACAAAACTCTCACACTCTTCTTCTTCTTCTTCTTCTTTTTAATTGTGAGAGATAGTCTGCCATTATTCTATATATGTACACAACAAGGTTGCCACAACCAAGGAAACAAGCAGCCACAAAAAGAAATTAGACATAGTATTATGGGCTGAATTTTCCAGTGAATTAACAGATGCCTTCACCTTTGAATCTGCCGCCATGGCCCTTTTCCGTGTTTCCTCATTCTGTATGATGGAACACATAGTATTGAAGGACGGCAGCTCGGTTCGCATAAGAATATCTCTTATAGTCTCCTCAAATTCAGGCTCAAGACTAGCAATCCTGTCTTGTTCTTCCCGTTGAACATAGTTGCGAACATTTGGAGTAACAAGTTTGTACTGCCGAAGTTCTTCCCACCGTTTCTTCAGTTTGCCATTTGTGTCTTGCACAGCATCCTTGGTGGGGTTGCTAGATTTGGCCATGGAGCTGCAGCACGAACAACCGAAAAAAAGAAAGAAAAATAGCAACAAGAATAAGAAACAAGAACAGGTCGACTCACTCCTGCTCTAATACCATGTTGAAATCAAATAAAGAACAACTGAAGACAAGAATTTAACAAGGTTCGGCAGTGTGCCACGTTCTCGACAAAACTCTCACATCTTCTTTATTTTATTTTTTTTGTGTCGTGAGAGATAATCTGCCATTATTCTCTATATGTACAAGAAAAAGGTTGCTACAATCAAGGAAACAAACAACCATAAAAGGAAAAAATATTCTTAAAATCAAGATGCAGAAATAGGAATACAATATTCACATCTCCTTTCCAAGAATAAGGGCACGAATTCTGCCAACACAAGAGAACATAATATAAATAATTTTAACAATACTCACGGCTTCTGGAACTGCTTCTCAACTTGCATGGTATTCAATAACGGACTCTGAGTTTGGTCATTTTGATATTTCCAAAGAGAAGAAGATGCCAAGCTATCAGGCTGCAGTAAACAATAAGTCAATTAGATAATGGCCACATTTCCAGAAGTAACGGACAAATCACTAGACAAGGTTAATCTTTCAAACAGTGAGATTCTCTGGCCTAAAAAGGCAAGCAAAAGTTCCAGTG
Organism: Eucalyptus curtisii; assembly: GCA_017140595.1. NCBI lineage: Eukaryota > Viridiplantae > Streptophyta > Magnoliopsida > Myrtales > Myrtaceae > Eucalyptus > Eucalyptus curtisii. The sequence continues at coordinate 31,186,958 of CM029501.1, forward strand.
TGAAAGAAAATTTCCCATCAAAGCAAGTTTTTGTACAATGTACATGCCAAAATCAAATGAAGGCTACGTGATTGTACTGGGGTTGTACATCAGAAAAGCATTCTTTAACCTTCTTATCTGTGCTCGAGTAAGAACTCCTACTGGTAGAGGGCCATTCCAGTGGAAATGTCCTAGAGGCATATGCATTTCTCTCTGAATTGTCAAATTCAAGCATTTGCGACCCTGCATCAGCTTCTTTTAACTCATCCACTCGACGCTGGAATTCTGGTTTCAAGGATTCGAGCTCGTCTAGGACATCAAACACTTTCTGCTGAGATAAGGCCAGAGTTGTACTTAAAAATGTTGTCCAACATTCTCAAATTAGATGAATGAACGATGTGCACCGATATACTTCACCTTTCTATAAGTCGACCTTTCTTTAGGACACCAAAGCCAGTAATCTTGATGAAATGGTATAGTTTCAGACACCAAACTGAAAGATATCAAAGATATAATGCATTTGTACTTTCAGTAAAGGAAGAGAACCACCAAAGTAATGGCCTGGCACAAAGCCTTTTACCTTGAAAACCTCAGAAGGATGATAAATAGATTCACGATATTATTCTCCTCTCGGTACACATTTGCCTTGACAATAAATGAGAAGATACAGACAATAAGAAAATGCAGAGAACACCATGCCCCAGGAAAAGTAGCATAGACAATAACAACAAATGATGCTCATTATCCTTCAACAAATCCCACACATAAAACCTGATGACAGAACTATTTCCTATTCTAAAGTAGCAATAAACCAAGCGCAAATACAACTCATTTTAAATTGCATAAATGTCAATCATAAATAAGACCCGTCATTCCAACAAATTGAAGCTGGTCTTTCTTTCCAAGTTCCAGCACCTCTCAGATCTCGAAGACTTCAATTGGCACTAGCGCTCTCAGGAACGAGTGTTTTTGTTCTTTTGTTCCCTAAGTAGAAATGGAACAGAAACGCATTTGGTAAGTTTTTTGTTCTCGGGAATAGATTTAAAACAAAAACAATAAACAAAAAAAAAAGTTACTTCTTATTCCCAGGAATAACTCAAGAAAGAAAAATCAAGAATCAAGATTTTTCTTCATTTTCTTTTCTTCCTCTTCTTTTTTACCTTTCTCTTCCTCCCTTCTTCGCCGGCCGGCGATCGGTTAGAAGAGGCCCGGCAACCTCGCCGAGCGTCGCCAACCCCCAGCGAGGTTGCCCCGAGGTTGCCAGCCACCCATGAGGCCCCCTCAAGACTCACCCGGCCATCGGCGAGGCCCCCCAAGCCTCGCCCAGCCATGGCAAGACTCGACCTCACCGATGGCCGGGTGAGGTCGCCTCACCCAGTCACGACAAGGATCAGGGTGACCTCACCGGTGGCAGGTGATGCTCCCTTGAGACCGATGATCGACTGGAGGAAGAAGAAGAAAAAGAAAAAAGAAAAGAAAAGAAAAAAAATAAAATAATAAATAAATTAAAAGAAATTCTAAGTTATAAAAATATATAAAGTCATACCGAACATATTTCTTTCTCGGGAACAGAATTTTAGTATAATGAAACTGTTCTAAAAAAATAGAAATAGAAAAAGATATTTCTAAAAAAATAAGATTGTTCCTCCGAATAGGCGAATACTTAAACAAACAGGACAAGACAACACACCCTTGTCGTACGAAACGACGGAGGAGTTCACACTTCCCCACACGGATTGATGCGAAATTAAACCCTGTGCAATCCCCATTACGGTTTGCGCCGGTAAAGGCTCATCATTTAACTTCAGATGCCAAACTGTAGCATTTACCTAATAAGCAAATGTACCACTAACGTGTGCATATCTCATACAGTGATATCTGCACAGAAAAACACTAAAAAATTCCAAATCAGCAACTCCACGAATCGCCCTCTACTACTAGTACTAGCACGGTCATCGAAGGTTACTTGCATTCTTCGCACGAGAGAGACGGACCCACCGACCCCAGCTCGTTCTCGAGCTAAGGGCAATAAAAAAGTTATAAGGCAGAGACCCTCCTCAAATTCTCCGATTCCGAATCGCGACAAGAACCGATGCGACGCGAGTAGGGGCGCGGGGAAGAATGCGAAGCGCGGAATCGGGCACGCCGAACGCGGCGAGGAGAGACCGGGAAGCACCTGCTTGAGGAGGTTGTCGGCGGTCCGGTAGTAATGGTGGAGGGGAATGTGACTGTCGACCTCGACCCTCTGAGCGATCGAGTTGACGTCGATCTTCATCTTCCTCCAGTCCGGCGGCGGTTGCCGGCGCACTGCTGCCGACTCTGATTCCGATCACGCAGCGCCTCGCGCTCTCTCTCTCTCGACATTTCAATGGGGGAAGACTTGTCCGTTAAGGAAAAGACGCCGGAATAAAGGAGGTTCTTCTCGCAATCACATGTCGACATGGTGGTGATCTCTCACTCTCTCTTTCGTTAGCAAAGGTGCTTTTATTGCCTTTCAATTTGCTTTTGAGAAACTTTATCATACAATTGTACTATCCTCTTATTAAGAGCGAGTGGAACATGTGTCGATTAGCATTGTGAACATTCAAGTTCAAATTTCCCTCAATGATTGTAGTCGTTAGGATTGATCGATTCTTGGACAATCCAATTCCCATTTAGGAATTGGACCGGTGCGATCAATTCCGCTTTCTCCAGAATTGGAATCGGATTGTACCAATCAATCTAGTCCGATTCTCAAGTGGGTAAATAGAATCGGTAGAAAAAAAAAATGGCTCGAGGGACTGAACTCGACAAGCATATCTTAGAGCAGAAGCATGAATTGACATCGGCACCTCTTTGCTCAATGGATCTGCGCCCTCCCGCTCTAGCATGTCTAATTGGCCGTACAAGGAGGAGAGAGCAATCCAAAGTGCAAGAGCCAAGGCATAAATCTTGATCCCCAGGTCATGAAGTGTAATAACCTCCAATGAGAGAGAAGCGAGGCGCGATTAGGACTTGGACTTGAAATGAGCGAGGTAATGACTCGTTGTTCTGTCAAAACCAAGGTGGAGCCCTGGGAAGACGAGGAGCGATTAGGCCTTGGACTCGTGAAGGTGCACCGTCCGGCATCTAGGAGTCAAGCGAGAGGGAGCGATTCAGGCAAGAGAGGGAAAGAGTAAGGCATAAGATCGAAAGCCGAAAGGAAAAGAGATAGTCTTTTACACACATGGGCATCAATGTTGTTCTTTAAAAACTTAAAAGAATTAAATTGATTCGAGCGGTCCAGTTCTCATCCTTGAAATCGAGAACCGGACCACCTAACACCGGTTCTAATTTATGGAATCGGGAACCGAACCGACATCCTTGGAAATCGGCCAAAACTAACTACTTTGGTCCACTTCGGAGGAATCCCGGTTCAGATGTGTTCGCCGAGGAAAGGTTCCCTCGACAACTATCTTTCATCAAAGCTTCGGTTTTATTGTTTGAAATGGATTCTGTGTCGTTTCGAAAAGAAAGTGACTTGTCTAAACTACGGGCAAATGAAAATGCAAGAAAACAAGAGAAAAGTAAACGTGCAATTGAAATAAAAAAGTGCGATAAAAGAAAGGATAACTAATGAAATAAGAGTTTGATTGTCGATTTTGGCAAAACATTTTTTACATGAATGCCTCTTCGGTTATTTATAGTCATATCCTACGAGTAACTACTCTTTGGCGGTTATCATTTCGATTTCAAATTGTTTCTATCGATAATTGCTCTGCTTTGTCGATGTTCCCGCTGTGCCAACTCCTGTACCTGCTCCCGTTCTTATCTTACTCATCCCAACCGGTTCTCTGGTGTAACATATTTCAGCATCTTCGCTGCTAACTGCTGATCTTTCAGCCCATTGCCTGTGGGTTCTCGCATGTTGAGCCTGCTTTATTCTTGTTTTTGCTTTATTCTTGTTTTCTTCCAAGGCCCAATAAGCCAATTTTGGCGTCAACAAGGTGATTCTATATGCTCATCCCTAATAGTGGAGTTATCCCTAATAGTGGAGTTTGAGTATCGTCATTACAAACGCTGTTGACATTGACATGAAATGACGCCAATGAACGAGACTAACCATGCACGATGTAGTTCGCCAAAGTCCAACAGCCATTGAGAGTGCCGGTCCAACTTTTTTGAGAAGATTTTTAGTACCTCTACCCATAATTTCTTCGATTTACCCAGCTTGAACAATCAGATATTAACACTACCAGCTCATAGAAGATAGATTATAATTTCTTCGATATTGCCGATATTTCAAAAGAATACCTTCATGAGTGTATTCCATTGGTACAAAGTTTACTTGATATGTGTTTACCTAATCACTGTTCCCGAGTTTTTAAGAGATGTTGGATCATATCTTCATTTGTTTTCTAAAACTCATAAAATAGAAACTTTTTTCTTGTTAAAGAAACCGGATAATTTGCTCATAATTAAGCATTGTTTTTCAAGCAATTAATCAACATTTTCTAATTTGTGACTCCACATCAATAGGCCAAATCCCAAAAGAAAATTATGTACTCACATTAGAAAAATGAAATGATCTCGATTTTCAAATGTCTCGAAAAATCGCCTACGCTTGTCCAAGGGATAAAAATGACCACCATCATCCTTCTCATACAAAATATCCTACATGGCGAACGACGTGGCTGCGGTGCTTAATTGTTGCACCAATGTGGCAATTTTATCATTTAAAAAGTTTTAAAATGAATCAACAAATTTGAAAAATTAATGATGCTGGCCAAAAAATTCAAAAATAAATCTGAATTTTAAAATAAAAAATTATAAAATACAAATAAGAAAACCGAAACAGGTATGCTCATTCGCCACCTCCTCCTCTTGCCGGTTTGGCACGTCGTCCTCCTCCACCTCCGCCCCATGACAATCATCCCCGGCCGCCGATGCCGGCCCCCAACTGGTATGCTCCTCCTCCTCCCACCGGCAACTTTAAATTTATCTTTTAGCAGTGTTAAAATGTGATAATTTTGCTTCAACAGTGCTGCGACTGACGTTATGTACATGCATGGTGTTATTGTGATATGAAGAAGGTAGTCGTTTATGATTCTTGGCTGATTTACCATATGATTAACATACGTTATTTTTCTTTGGAATTTGAACAGATGATACAATTACGTAGGCAATTGGGCGGAAACTATCATGTTAAAGAAAGCAAGATCGCATCTTGATAGGGGCACTATACGATATGGACGCGAAGCTTCTCTTCAGCCTTAAAAACCTTTCTCTGCGAATCAATCTTGTTGAAACAAACGAGTATGGAGTCTTGCTGGAGTTTTGACTCATCAATGGATGCTGGAGGAAGGCAGAGTAAGATGTTCCAATTCGAGGACCTCAGAGAGGCGAGTCGCTCGCGGTGGGCGAGAGGACATCGCCGCATGCCTGAGGTCATGACAACGGCTGCATGATGAGCTCGTGACATGGCCCGTGAATTTACCTTGGCCGTGTTCGTGGAGTTACACAACTGAGAGAGAGAGAGAGAGAGAGAGAGAGAGAGAGAGCAAAAGGGGTCGCTGAGCATGGTGGTTGCTGGGAGCGAGGTGCCGATGGCAGTGGCGGCAAGGGATCGGGACTAGTTAGATTAACCGATGAAGGATAGAGATAGTGAACGAGTAGACTTGTCTGATTCATTTACTATTTGACAGACAAAAGAAATAAGACGACATAGAACGCACAAATACAGAATGGAAGAACGAGTAGATGAGCGACATGTGGACGGGCGGTGACTAATGGCTGCTGTCGGCACTAAGCTGATCTGTGCCCTTACACTAATCCTCATGCATCATATCATATACATTGCCTCACATCATGGCTAAAGTACTACGTATGCTTTATTCCAATACACCGTTCATATACTCTTTTGTCCATATCAAAACTAAATAAAAAACACTCTTTTAAGGCACATCATCTTGTACTAACAGAGAAGGAGCAACCACCCCATAGCCACCATCAGGATGGAGAAGATGGCCTGCTTGGAATCCTTAGGTGCACCGTCTCCTCCGGCTTGAATGTGCTCGGCCACATTGAAGTCACCTGCAAAACCACAGAGCTAATGATCGTTAATTTTGCTCATTGATGCCAAGAGGACGTCGAGCATGCTGTGAATTTCACTTTGGTAAATATCATGTGTTCAGTGTGGAATGGTATCTGTGGATGAGTTTGCAAACAGGCATCATCTTCAAAAGCCCCGAGACTAACTACATGAACTGTTATTCATCACATTAAACTCGCCATTAAACTTGCCAGTGAAGAGAATATGTGCGCAAGCAGTAGCATCATGTCAGGTTATGGTGATACAATTACATAAGCAGTTCTAGCAAAGTTGGCGGAACCAACCTCTTTGAGATCCATGGCTGCATCCTTCATGAATCGTATCTTGGATGTCCTTTATCGTCGCGTGGTTGTCAAATATGAAGTTTGACACGATCCCGTCAATGCATGTGAGCACCAAGTTCGTTTCACTCAAGCACGGCCCGTTACAAAACTCATCGGTGTATTCGGGAGGGACATGGAGGTCTCCACTGTGTTCCAACCTATAGGATTCCTCGCAGCTCTGATAGATCTACAGGATAAAGACAACACCATATCAGACCAGAACAACTACACCACACTGATGAATTCTCTCTGGAGAACTTGGAATGCTCAACCAGTTGCTTAGAGTCCAATGCAAACGAGCAATTAGCATTGTTATGTTAAGAAGGTCCTAACTTCTGCTTACATATTTGTCATCGAAGCAAAGCAAAGCTTTGGCAACGATTTCAGGTGTTTCAAACCCTCCTGCCCCGCCTCCACCGGTCCCTCCTGCGCCACCTCCCGACGGATTAAAACCACCCCCGGCACCTCCTGCTCCCCCTCCTGCTCCCCCTCCTGCTCCGCCTCCAGCTCCACCTCCTGCTCCGCCTCCTGCTCCCCCTCCTGCTCCTCCCCCTCCTGCTCCGCCTCCTGCTCCACCTCCTGCTCCACCTCCTGATGGATTGAAACCACCGATTCCTCCTATCCCACCGCCCGGCTGATTAAATCCACCGCCACCTCCAACCGGAGTCACTTGCCCGTCGGCCGTTCCTGTGTGAACCATGGCAAAAAATAACTACTGAGCATCAACTAAAAAAAAATTCATATTATATAAAGGGGAAAAAAGAGGGAAGATATTTAGCATCACATACCAAAGTTGCAGCAGAAAACAGATAGACATGCTAGAGTTAAGGCATAGACCCTCAATCTGCTCCTCACTGGCAATGCCATTGAAGAAGTTTTGCAGAAAAACTGAAGCTCGAGGATGGAACAAGACAATTATATTTGAGTTGCTTTTTATAACTTTGAGGTCGTACCAAACCTTGGAAATGTCAGGTTGGATGCTAAATTGTAAATTCAGTACCGAGTTAAGCCCAGAAGTATCAACCTGGAAAATGACCCCCGCTTGTGTCACACATTTGATTGATTACCCACCTTTAGTCTCTCTCGTTTCTATACTTTTTGACCATCTGGACGTGGCCTACCAGTCTGGACAAGCGAAATTTTCAATCGACAGGTGAGTAGAGAATATACCAGATGCAAATTAAAAAAAGATGGCCTCCTTTGCCTGACATCAAGTGTTGCCTAAATGCACAATTTAGGTAGGTTCAGTTTGGAAAAAAAAAAGAGAGAGAGAGCTGAATCAGACTTTCTTTTGGGCAAGACATTTAAGGCAAAGGATGACTTAAGAGAGAGAGAGCAGTTGGATTGCCAGCCACCAAACGAAAAAGCTTGGTGAAGGCATTTAACTCGAGTGTTAAATTTCAAACTACCACGTTTTCTTTAGCGGTTACATTCTCTGTTCCTTCTACTACAAGTCGAGATTACGTCCCATGAGCAGAGGATTTAATAAGTAGTTTGGATGAGCCAAGAAACATCTGCACGAGAGCCAGTTACTTGCATGTATGGACCAAGTGGTCATACCTGTGCATCTTGGGAAAAAAGGTTACAACGGAAAATTCTTCAACACCCTCGATTCTCTTCTAGAAACTCGATACACCATTTAGATGGAAAAGCACTGATATTCATCTATTCAAATCAAACAAGGGGCAGAGATATAAATTATTGATAAAAGACGTAGACCAAACCCCCACGTGTGATGTTCTCTGTTCTCGAAACCAATTACATGCCTAGGGACCAATGTGGTACAGCATGCTCACAAGAAACTCAGTCTGCATCTGTCCACGGATTAAGATGATCAAATAATCTAAACGGTGATGGCGTACAGGTGAACTTTATTCGCATTACACACAATGTAAACAGTATAATATCCATGGTCATTAACCACATTAATTTTAGATTCTTATCATGCTTCTCCGTGCAAAGCCCACCGGGGCAGCTCTCATTTCTGCCAAGTAACCAAGTTTTCTGAAGTGGAAGCTTATGGAATGAGTCTGGCACATCTTCGTATGACAACATTGATCTTCCGATCCCCTAAAGCCAACTTTAAGCACAGAATATCAGGGTGGCTTCCTGTATTCAACGTTCCCATGATTGAAGTTCACTTTTCGCCTTGTGAGACAATGCCAATTCGCAATTTCCAGTCCTTGACTTTGGCAAATTACTTATGACAATCAGTTGGATCAACGGTTAGAGCTATTTTCTGGATCCTTCTGGCCACCGAAAAAAAGCAACCAGATTCAAGCTGCAAGTAAAGCAAGAGGCCTCACTTAGTTACTTTGTCATCAATAGTTTGCTAAATTTTATATAACGATATTACACACTCAACAAGAAAATAAAACACGCGACTTAAACAGTATACTACTCATCAAAAGCACATGACTCTGGTAACTCTGCAACAACCATCAGGATCTGGTTTCGATTTTCACACGTATGACCCAATGTCACAACCTACAAAAAGATGTTGATAGCCTCATGTTACCTTAACTAGCCAGCATCTGGACTCTATTTTTGGACTAATACTCTTGTTGAATATGGACAGTGCATGCTGCATGACACGCACTCATCTAAATTCATGGTACTCACTTACCAAAATTTTATGAGGTCACATCCTAAATGCTGCGACAATCATTGGTCATCCCAACATGGTTAACAGTCTTGGTAGCAGAGAACGGTACAAAGTACATATCCATTGATCATTATTCTGAGAATATATATACTAAGTAAGCTGAGAAAAATTGAAAAATGAAATTCTGGGCAAGAAGCTGTCACTGGTATAGAAGGAAAATAGATAGCTAAACCCAAAGATTGAGTTCAACCACTAATTTGGTTGACAAACTGAAGTTGCTGAACATGTCTTGGAATGATCAGTGTCACATTTCCAACTGGATCATAATCCCGACTGATGACTAGACACTGTCTTACGGAATCCCCAAGGCTAAATACTTGAATTACAAAGCTTACCAAGCCCATCTTGTGACTGACTCAAAGTTCATTGAGATCTGGTAATGCTAGTCTTTCTTGTGTACATAAACACAATGTCTCAAAGCATTTAGAACTTTTGAGACTCCTTATTAAAGGAAGAACTAGCCATCCTATACACGATTGTCAAATTAAAGAAAGGAACTATATTACCACAATTTGCTCAACTTCAGAATTGACACACACTCCTTCTAACATGGTTTGTATGCTATATTGTCCAAACAATTAAATTTCGCTCAAATAAATTACCCAAAATTCCAGCAGAACTTAAAAGCAATTCTGTAACAAATAATTGAGAACTGTATCAATAGCCACAGAGTTGAATTCTTAAAAGTACCTCTAGCTCTTGAAGTAGCGAATGCCACAAGAAAACAGAATGTCAGATGTTATCTAGTTGAATTGCCTTCAGGCTCGATGTTTTACAATGCAGAACATACTCATGAACCTCCAGTAATAACAATCCTTGAAAACCTCCCCTATACAATAGAGATAACTTTTGAAAAGATCTCTTGCTTATCCATATCTTTACTCTCTATTGTTTGCCTCTCTAAATTGTCATTATCAGATTTTGGCCTCTAGAAAATTGCTTGCACTCTAATAAGGTGCACATCCATTTCCATCCATGGCAAGAAGCTCCTTGGCCTCATCAGCTCGCCCTGATTCCTGCAATGCCTTAATTAAAGCATTGTAGGTCTGCTTTTCAGGAGTCAAACCCAATGTCAACATTGAAAAGAAGAGCTTCCTAGCCCTCTCAACACGATTTATCTTACAACAGCTGTAAATAAGTGCGCTGAAACAAGAAATGTCTGGACTAATTCCATCTGCTTGCATTTTTCTTAGCAGTGTCAATGATTTCCCAACATTTCCAGTAAAACACAAGGATCGGATCAATATGCTGTAAGTGATAGCATTTGGAGGGACGCCCCACTCCTTCATTTCTGCAAAACAATCAAGTGCGTCTTCGATCTTGTTTACTCTACAAAATCCATCAATTATTGCACTAAAAGTGACAACATCAGGTTTAAAACCAAACTTAAAAACCATCTCCAGCAGTTCCTGGGCTTTTCTCATGTCTCCTTCCTTGCAATGTGCACTAATGATGGTGTTGAGAGTCACGAGATTAGGTGCAATCCCAATATTTTGCATTTCTCTCAAAGTTTCCAGTGCCCTGCCCAGCATTTTGGTTCGGCAGAAGCAGTCAATCAGCATATTGTACAAAAAGACATTTGAGACTTGCCCATCCTCATAGATCCGATTTAAGTACTGATCACCATCCTCAACCCTTCCTGCCTTGTATAGTGCTTCAATAAGTACATAATAAGTACTGAACCCTGGCTTCACACCTCTCTCATTAAATCTATCAAGTAGCTCAAGTACCTCATTCAGATCCAAGCCTTTCACCAAGCAAACGATAGCCATGTTAAAAGTCGGACCATCAGGGACATAACCTCTCTCACCAAACATTCTCAAAAGACCAGCTACTTCTCTTGCCATAGAATTGTTTGAAAGGCAAAAAAGCAAAGTATCGCAAGTTGATTTGATCAAGCCTGGTTCCTTCGCCACAAAGCTACATAACAACTCAAATGCCTTCCTGGCATCAGCGCATCGAAACATTCCATGAACCAATGATCTGATAGTGGCTTCGTTCGGAGGCACATTGCTTTTCCTCATGGTTTCTATGACCTTGAAGGCTTCATCAGCCATTTTTGCATTACAGAAACCATCAATAAGTATCGTGTACGTATACACATTAGGCTTATAACCAACCCCCTCCATTTGTTTAACCAAGCGACGCGCCTCGTCCATCACGCCAGCTCGGCAAACCCCATGAATAAGTATATTATAAGTGAACCTATCTGGTTTGCAGTTATCAGCAGCCATCTGCTGGAACTTCAAATAAGCCTTGTCCAACGAATTGGCTTTCACCAACGCGTCGATCACCGCATTATATATCCTAGTAGTCGGACTAAACCCCAGAAACGAAATCTGCCCAAAAACCTCATCGCAGTACTTAGCCAATCCTAACCTGCCCCAGCTGCCAATCAACACGCAAAGCAAATCTTCCGTGAACCGCCCACCGGAATCCCTAATATCCCGAATCAGTTCAGCCGACAATACAACAGGGCCCTTCCTATGCAACACATCGGCCAAAACAGCCTTCACCGATCGATTCTTGGCGAGCGCGGGGCTGAAACCCGATACCCAGATGTAAAATTTCAAAGTGCGTACCGGGTTTTCTTGATTCCGCAAGACGCTCGCGACGGACTGCGCGCTCAGCGCCGCCCTCTTCGCTCTGTGCTCGTGGGTGAGCAGCAAGAACCAGTCTTTCCTCGAGAGGACCCGGGAAATGTAGCCGCGGTCGATCTGCTCGTCACGCGAATCGTGGGTTTTCCTGGGAAAGGTGTCGCGCGGCAAAGGCTTACCTCTGCCCGGCGGTTCTTGTGCCGTGCCAATGCGTTCCGGCCGAACCGGTGGTTTGGGCTGGGACCTCGAGGGAGGATTACGCGGGACGAGATTCTTGGGAGAGAATGCTTCGTCGGAGAGGGCGGCGACTGCGGTGGAAGCCCGAGAAGCTAGAGGAGGAAGCCGTCTCATGTCATGCCTTCCCCTGGCGAAAGAGTTTCAGTAGCAGGCGGAGGAGAAGAGGAGAAGAACAGAGAAGACGACGAGGTTGAAGTTCGTCTGATGCAGCGCAGACCGATCAATGAACCGGTTCGGTATCATAGCTCTAAAAATTTAGGTCGACTCGATATTTTTTTTCAGGGACGAGCCCATTAAAAATCCTAAAATTTATTATAAAAATGTAATTGAGTTCTAAAATTTTCAAAAAGTGCAATTAAATTCTAAAACTTGTCACAAAAGTTCAATCAAGTCCCAAAACTTTCAAAAAAATTAATAAAATCCTAGAACTTGTCTCGCTTGAAAGTGTAATCAAGTCCTAAAACTTTCAATAAGTGCAATCAATAGAAATACTTAAATTGAACTACTTTGCCAAGCTTTAGGACTTGATTGTATTTTTTAAAAATTTTAAGATTCAATTGTACTTTATAATAAGTTTTATGACTTAATTGTACTTTTCGAAAGTTTTAATATTTAATTGCATTTTCATAATAAATTTTAGAACTTCCAATGCACTTATCCATTTTTTTTATTATATAAATAATGGCCTGATTTGTTTCCCAAAAAATAAATAATTTAAAAAATATTTTTTTTGTAAATGATAATTTATATTACTTGTAAAAGTTAATGAATAAAAAATATTTTTTTACGAAAATGTTTAGATAAAAATTATTGCTGAGTAATGAAAATAATTTTTATTAAATATTTCAAATGATTTATATACGGTTGTTTTTTGGAAAATATTTTGTAACTCGTTAATTCTTTGTGAAATAAGAATAGGCTAAAATTTTGTCCTAATTTGACTCTTCAACCCTGCCCTTCCGATCTGTCCATGAGGAAGCACTTCCTTTTATGAGAACATATTCATTTACAACCGTTAAATGAAAAAATATACTTAATTACTGGGCAAATTTTCAAAACTTATCATGGCGGTGCATTTGAATTCTCAAACTTTCATCAAGGTTGTTAGGTCTTAAAATTTGAAATTTCGATATACTTGAGTCATTTCTTTAATTTCATTAGCCTTCGTGAATGAAAAATGCAATGTGGCTATTTATTTTTGTTATATGTAACATTGTTTTTTGTCCGTCCGTTATAAATTTAAAGGCCAGACCTGAGCAAGTTCTTAAAAGGCTCAAGGAGGAAACGAGTGGGCCTTGGAGTGGAAGACCTACACTGTCCTCCGTATTCCCTTTCTGTCGAGAAGACAAAAATAAACAAGAGGACCTTCCGTGAGGGTGGGTGAAATGCCCACAACGGACCTAGTGCGTCTTACAGCACTGCATGGAAACCCCTACTAAATCTATTCATCCGGTTCCATGCAATGCGGGTGTTAACGAAGAACTAAAGTGGACCACTTTTATGGGTTCTCTTGGAGGTTTATGGTGGGGAAATTAACCATTTTAAGCGACTATATATATATATAGACATACACGTGCGGAAAAGAAAATTGATTTCGTTTATTTTTTTTCTCTTCATCCCCAGATCTCCAACATAATAGGGATGATGTACACATCTAGGAGAACTTCTGTACCATGTCGGACACGCTTGTCTTGGCAAAGCAGCATTTTGGGCCACCGCCATCGCTGCCGACGATGCCAGGAACCAGGCGTTCAACGACACAAATGGCGACGTCTTCACGCGAAGGATCATGTGGAAGGGTGATGGCCGATGGGGTCGGCATCGAGCTCGTCCCCTTCGACGAAGAGTTCGATTTCTTTGGGCAATTGAGAGAGAGCAAGGGCAAGATGGGGACGAGAATGCGGACCCGCACGAGCTATATGCAAAGACCAAAAGCGAAGGAGATCGCGTGCTGTTGTGAACCCTTTAGCAATGCGTTGCCCTTCAATTTCCAGGATCTGTGTTAGCATGAACAAGAGCCGCGAGTATGCAAATCAGTCTATTAACACGTATATCGGTGAAAAAGGTCTAAGGGAAGTAAAAAAAAATGACCATCTGAACCGAAACTCGACCCCAACAGGTCCAAAAAATTTCGGGTTTAGGTTGAAATCAAGTTGCAGTGCTTCCAATTCGGGCTTAATTTCTGAGGAAAATAAATTGTTTGGGGACATGTCCCAGTGAAAAGCGGAGATTGATCCAACAGTCACCCGGAAAAAGTTGATAAGAGTTAGCTCGCAAGCTTGAATTTGTGAACGGAACACCGACCATAACATAAGAAAACAACCCATTAAATCAATTATATAAATGGCCATTCAACATGTCCATCTGACTCTAAATTCATGTCTCATCATCAACTGGAAAAAGTATCTTATTCGTCGACTTTCGGTGGGTCTAATCGAATCTATTTTGCCTGCACAGTTCAAAGGATGATCAGTCCATACAAAACATCAAGCCCCTCCACATCTGTTGCTGAGAGATGTTCATAGGTCCGGGCCCGACGTGCACGCCGGCCTCCGAGGGGGCAGCTGCTGATGCTGCGTCCTCTGGAAAACCAAAAAAAGGGGGGAAAAACAAAAGAAGGAGAAAGTTTAGTGTAATCCTCCAAACACAATGCGAAATCACAAGTAACATCGAATCTTTCCCGAGTTTAGTACCTCCAGTTTGGGGCGCAAAATCTCGACCGGGACTTCCAAGCCCTGATTCGCCCCGGCGCTTTGCTGCGTGAAATCAAGAAAACAGTTCAATCTCCAGAAGAATTTCAGATTGGCATCTCTTGATTAGATGGAGTGTACTTCTCACAAGAACTTTTATCCACAACCATCATGATCAATCGGATCACCCAACAAGGCTTTTTCAGTAATCAGCATGGACATTAAATATTACCTTCCACAAAGCCCAGTCAGCTGAATCAAAAAAGGCTCGTGCATGGTCCTACAACACACAAATTAGCACTAAATAATTAAAATCAAATCCGCAATTACGCACTGTAATAAGGCGGGAAAATATTCATCTAATTATCAAATTCGTGGATTTTGCCAAAAAAACAAGTGATTGGATAACCTGCCTTTGAGATCAATGGCTTCTTCTTGGGCTCCAATCCTCCATATCTCTTCACCAAAGACGCTTCCTGCGATTGACAAGAGAGATAGGCTTGGCGAACAAAACAAAGGCAAAAAACATGGTACCGCAAGTCGACAAGCGCCCACTGATCTCGCGACACGTGTAGGATTTCGATCGTGTCGATAGACTTATCAACATCCAAAACCATGGCAACGAAAAATATTTTTCCGAGGAAGTCGCTTTTGCCCGGATTTGCCAATTTTTCTAATGGGCCGGCCACATGCCGTTCACATTACGGGCCCCACATCGAATCAAGTCTCGAGTGGGCCACACCAGTCCTGGGCCTTGGGCCCACCTGGTCTCCCGCTGTTATTACCTTACTTCGCCGCCGACAACTACAATACAATCCTATTACTATTTCTTGGCAAAAGAAAAAAAAAAAAAAAAAAAAAAAAGGAAAAACCAAGAAATTGCATAGGAGAAAGAATTTCTAACGCGTTCAAGGTAATATCTCCACAGACTCCATATAATAAAATGGCAATAAAACTGATTTTATAAAGTGATGGCTAGACTTTCCATTTTAATTCCATTTCCGCGAAAACGCCGTCGTTTAAAGAAAGATACGATGCTTCACCCTTGAACAAATTAAAATAAGAAGGAATCCGCCCGGAACGCCGGCATGACGCGTCGTTTCGAGCTCAGGGAAGCGAGGTTCGCCGGAGAAAAGAGGAGGACGGAAGGAAGGAAAGAGAGAGAGGGAATAATACCTTGGGCTCCGGCGAAGCACCGCAGCCGTCGCCCCTGCCGCCGCAATCCGCCATCTCTCTCCAGGAGCTTCTCTCTCCTCCCCTGCTCCACCGATACAAGAACAACCCGCGATCAGCTTGTCACCGGAAAACAGAGCGCTCTCCCGAAACTCCAGCTTCAAAGAAAGAGAAAAGACAGGACGCGCGGAGACAGAGAGTTACCCAAAACAAGATTCTAGAGAGAGAGAGAGAGAGGAAGAAGAAGAAGGGGCACGAGCCTCCAGAGGAACAGATGACGAGGAAATGTTTGAGAGGTTGAGTGAGAAGGTGATGCCAGAATATAATATATATATATTCAGCAAAAAAATTAAATATCTGGAACTTTTTTTTTTTTTTTTTGGTATGAAGAATTTTTGTACTTATAATTTCGTCATTAATACCAAATATGCTAAAAAATAGAAAGCTCTTAACTCTGCATATCTCAACTATTTTTTATTTACTAATTCGAGTGCGGTTTCTATAGTTGAACCACTTTCTTTATAGAGGACAAAATGAAGGAGATCATCCTCGAGACGCAAAGGGAGCTTCCTATAATATAAAATCGTGAAATTTAAAATCGTGAAATTCTGTGGCCGGTATATTGTTTTATTGACGTAAGAAGAAAGAGGAGATTGACAGTTTCTCTAAAGGAAATTTACTCTTTCTCTATATACCAATGCCGACGTCGTGATTGGAAATTTAGAAATTTCAAATGGAGCATGCGTGAAATGATTATTTTTTGTTTGCTTACTTCTCTCGTGATATGCATTTCTCCCTTTCTCTCCTTCCCACCGGCCCCACTCGTTGTCCCATTGCTCTCGTACCGGGTATTCTTAATTTAGTAGTATACCGATAAGAATAGAGAGTGATCAATCGCATTAATTCGACGAATTAACCTGAATTTGAAAACAAAATTTGACTAATGTTTTTTACCCCGGATGACTGATGAGGGGTTGGGGTTCGGTGGATGATACATTGCATCTGGAATACGCATGCACATTGTATGCATGAGACATGTTTGAAAAATTGAATAAAATGCTATTTTGAAATTCTCGAATCATTAAATAAGGAAAAAGAAATTATCGATAAAAAATTTGATACATCACAAAGAAATCTTATAGATATATTTGGAAAGATAAAATTAGAAAATATCATCGACCCTCATAATAATATAGACAATTATATAGATATATGCATATCTATCAACAAATTTTTCTCCCCCCAAAAAAAAAACCATAGCAAAAGTTGCATTTTGTGACTATAGGCTATGATGCCATCATTGGCAATGGGCGACAGGTCCATGGCAATGGGGCACTATAAGTCATATCACATACCTTTTGCCCTACTAAATTGTGATTTTGATTGATGTGTGGCACCTCCTTCATTTTCAACATCCATGCAAGATCGAATATAAAACGAGCTTTGTTGTTAAGTAATTTGTCAATAGCTTCCATTGACATCTAGAGTGCATTCCATGAAAAAGACGTGCCAATTCGTGGACATCGCTCGAATGAAAAATATTTTCCCATTTTTTCGGCCGAAAAGAAGAAGATATTTTTCCCATCATTTTCTTTTGTGGGGACACGTTATGTTATTTTCTATGAAAGAGGCTTTAATCCATCATGGGTATAATTCAAAAAAATCGAAATTGGCAATTATTCATGGAAATCAAGACTTGTATTTATAAAATTTGGTCTCGTAAAAATAGAGTTATGTCGTCGGTCAATTGTGACCGGTAAGCAAGCACCCAGGCATTAAAACCCTCTTTTCGTTTGGGTCAATTTTTCGAAATGGTGGGCAGGGTGGCTTGCGGGTCAGATTCGACTTGTCGTTTCAGTCAAAAGTCAACTAAATTCACTGGCCTTAAAAATTAGGCCGACTAGATCTTGACATGGTCAAAGTGTCCTTGGACCGATTAAAAATTCGAGCAATTTCTGTGTTCTAACATAGTAAATTTCGCCAATCAATTGCTCTAGCATGCATCTGGACAAGAACTAAGTTCAAACTTCAAGCTCTTTTCACTGCCTTTATTTGACCAATTACTTTACATTTTATCCAATCAAATTGCTCTTTTTGCGCAACTTGAATGGATCTGGACTTAATAAGTAATGCTACTTCACAATAATATTTTATTTTGCCTCTAATTAGCCTTCCTCCAGTTTTGTGGAGACTAGGCAACAATACGTAATCTTAAAAAAACTATTAAAAAAAAAAAAACAAGGCCACAAATCAGAATATTCTTTTCAATCACAACTATACCTTTCCTCTTCAAACTTAGTTTATGTATCTTGTTCACTCCAAATTTGCTTGGAGGGTCATGGAATGCTGGAGGTCGCCGACGAGGAGCTTGTGCTCGCCTATCGGGATCCTTCGGATCCCGAACTCGTCGACCACGCTCAGGTGCTCGCAGACGCGGACGTCGATCCTCACCCGCCGCTGGGACCCGGCCGACACATGGACCTTTTCGAACCCGATCAGCTGCCTCGTCGGGGACCATTTCCCCTCCGGCGGCGCGGAGAACACGAGCAGGGTGTGTGTCCCGTCGATCGAGCCGGTGTTCTCCACGTCGACATCGATCCCAAGGGAGGCCGCGTCGCAATTCACATGCGCAGCTCTGATCCCAGCGCTCGGCAGGGACGAGTTTCGGTAGGCAGCGCTAAGGCTCGCCAGCGGCACCGAGACTTGGGTCGGAGCCTCGACTAGCGAGTGCCGGTAACTGGTGTAGCTCATGCCGTACCCGAAGGGATACACGACGGGGCCTTTGTAGAAGCGGTAGGTCCGCCCGGGATAGCCCTTCTTCGGGTTCGCCCTCATGTTCATGTTCGTCATAGGAACCTTGGCAACATATTCCTGCGGGTACCAAGTCATAGGAAGCTTTCCTCCTAGAAAAGGGAAACCAGACAATGTTTTAGAGTCTTCTCTTGAACTGTAATTGAATCGGATACAGGGCATGAGGAATTGAAATTTGTAAAGAGTACCGGGATTGGCAGTTCCGAACAGGACGTCAGCTATGGCTTGCCCGCCGGCTTGACCCGGATACCCAGCCCACACTATGGCGGCGACCCGTGGGTCGTTCTTCGCGAAGGACACGTCGATCGGCCCACCGCTCATCAGGACCAAGATGGTCGGGCCTCTGGAGGCCATGGCCACCCTCGACACGAGCTCCTGCTGATGTCCTGGCAAGAGCAGCCCAGTTCTGTCTCTGAACTCCGCTTCGATCGATTGGTCTAGCCCCATGACTAGGACGGTGGCGTCGGCATGCCGAGCCGCAACCTCGGCCCTCTCAAAGAGCTGGTTCGAGGTGCACGCGACGCCGGCGCATCCTGGTTGGTGGACCGTCCTGCTGTACCTCCCGATTCCTTGCAAGGGACTGGTGTAGCCGCACGCGACGCCTGCAGCGAATTTGAATGGCAAAAGGCTAGGTGCTTAACAAGCGCCAAAAGCACCGAACAAACCCGATGTCCGATCAAACTCGTACCTGCGTAATTCCCGATCATCGTCACGGTAACGTCGGAGTTCGGCCCGATGACCGCGACGATGCGGTGGCGCCTAGCAGAGAGCGGCAGAGCCTGTCCCTGGTTCTTGAGCAACACGATGCCCTGGCGCGCGGCCTCCAGGGCCAGCTGCTGGTGGGCCGGAGTGCACACGTCCCGCGGCCCGAGGTTCCCGTAGGGCTGCGCCGACGGCTCGCCATCGAACATGCCCAGCCTCATCTGCACCGTGATCGTGTTCGCGAGGGCCAGGTCCACCTCGGCCTCGGCGATCTTCCCTCCCCTGATGGCTCCCTCGGTGTGGACCGCCAGGAACGGCCCGCAGTCCAGGTCCAATCCTGCTCTGATGGTGTCTGCAGCCGCATCTTCCGGCGTGGCGGTGTAGTGTTGGTTCTCGTACAGCACCCCGACCGAGTCGCAGTCCGAGACGATGTACCTGATTCGAAAGACCCAACCGAGATCGCGGCGTCAATGCTATATACATAAAACCGAGCGAGAACGACCTGTAATCGGAGTCGTCTGGACGACTCCGAAAGCCTGGCGGGGCGGTTTCGTTCGAATCCGGCGGCCGGTCCTTACCCGTTGAGACGCCACTGACCACGGATGGTGTTCTTGAGGAGGGTCGGATCGGCGCAGGTCGGGACGCCATTGACCTGGTTGTACGAGCACATCACGCTCGCCACTCTCCCGTCCACCACGCAGGCCTTGAACGGCACGTTGTATGTGTCCTCCAAATCTTGCTTGCTCACCTATAATCAAAAGAAAAAAAGAAATTTACGAAGTTTCATTATTTTTCACCTTTTGGATCCAATATTAACATAATCACAAATACTTGACAAGCACAATTTACTAATTAGTAGCTTTATACGGTCTGGGAAAAAAAAAACGAATCTCTCGTAGCAACATTTTTGAAAAATTTATCAAACAAATAGGAGAATTTTCCCGTGTGGATTAGTTATAATTTTTTGAGCCACACTTTTGTAAAATTTAGCAAACATATAGGAGAATTTTTCCATACGGATTAATTATTCTAAATTCAGATTATTCCGTCGAAACGCTATCATGTTCTTTTATGGGTAACTTTTTTTTTTTTTTTTTTTTGGTAATATGTGCATATTTTCTGGGATTAGAGCGCGGGTGACCCAAATCGAACAAGGCAAAAAGAGAAGGGTACAGAAAGAGTACAAAGGAAGCGTGGGGAATGAAATGAAATGACGACCGCCCCAACAATCTTCTTCAGATTTTCTAACCCGGGATTGGCTAAAGACGAAGAGAAACCCAATGGGAAATCGCCACGTGGAAACGAAAATAGGACAAATTTTGAGGTTCTACCATCAGACCTATCAAATCCTTAAGAAGCATCCTAGTCATTAATTGTCGCTGTTGCTTCCAGCCAAACCTCCCACAAATAGACAAAGCATGAAACACAACGACAAATTTGAAATTAGGTATGCCATGCACATTTATATAATATATATATATATAAATTTTTGCTGAATTTGAAATTAGGTGTGCATATACATATATATATATATATAAATTTATAGATATATATATATATATATATAAATTTTTGCTGAATTCTTTGTTCCCTGTAAGCAATTCCTAGATGTCCTTTTCACAAGTCACAACCACTATTTCTAAAGGTGAAGCTATTCATTGCAAGGGACAGGAGTTGATGACTGTTTGAGAATATGTTGCTAATTATGATGAGGGGACCTGCCCAATTATTTCTGATTATGAGCATCCCTTTGCTTAATTTTTTTTGTAGACACGCCTAATTAGGATGGATACTTAAACATCTCTTCTTGATTGTTTTTCTCATCACTTAATTCTTCCAACAGCTTTTCTCCTTCTTTTCCTTTTTTCAATGAAGATGATAATTCTAGTAATTTCTGATGCAATCCTAGATGGTCGCTTTCGACTTACCAGAGCATTGAAATGGTATCGGTCCACACCATTCCAGTTGTCGAGGTCATAGGCGGTGTAATGCTTGCAGCACGCCGCAACCTTCAGCCGATTGCCGACATTGCCCTGGAGCCCCCGGATGTAGCTCGCCGCGTATTTCCCAGCCATCACGGGGTCCTCACCCGGCGTCTCCTGGCCCCTCCCCCACCTCGGGTCTCGGAACACGTTCACGTTCGGGCTCCAGTACGTCAGCCCGGCCATCCCGCCGTTGTACATGGCCCTCGCTTCATCCGACACGACCTGTATTCACAAATCACCAGGAGCATTTCAACATTCGCCACCACGTCCAATGGTCGTGATTGTTTTGATGCATCAACAATAGACGTCGAAATGCATTGCTGATCATGCATGCTGAGTCATTGATGAATCACAAGTATAAGGAAACGCAACAGGCCAAAGGCGAAGCTTCAATTAATGTCTTTTTGCCTAACTACTTAATCCCTAAGAGTGTGAAAGACCAAGTTAGTTAAGCAAGCCATCACGAAAGTTCCTTTAACATTGATTTGATGGAAAGGGAGAATGGCCCCAGCTCAAGACTCTCGTCTCACTCAACTATAAATAAGTCATTAGCTTTTATCATTCGAAAAGCGACATGTTATCTTGTACAAGACCATATCGATTACAAGCTTGCAGCAAACACATCGAATCTTGAACAGACGACCTTACTACGATCGGGCGATGATCTGAAGGCGAAAAGTGAACTTAAGATTTGATTCCTCCTCGCTAAAGATGTTGTCTGAAGGACTAGTAAAATCTTCGGGGGTTTCAGTTCTGTTATTATAGTACTGTTGTCAGCTTACTCAACTCGGGCGATGAAAAAAATCCACGCTATCTACACAACTTGCTTGCTACGGGACAAAGTTTTACCCAACTTCTCTGCCCAGAATCCCACGTTCCTTTCAGCAATGGTCCCTCCCAAAATTATCTCTCAACTTGTCAAATTCAAAAAAATAAGCTATAAATACATGTGACTAGCACTGCCGTGTACGTTCCCTTTCCTTAGCGTGAACTTAACATATCTGCTTTTAAACTTAAAAATAAAAAAAAAAAAAAAAAAAAAACGAGATTGGACACATGCTTTTGTCAGTCACAAGGCCGAATTTGACACATTTGACGCTGTTGAGACAAGGTTTTTCCATACCCTTTCGTCGAGATTTTCGACTAAGGACTATGAGGTGGTCCCCAGGAATATCAAAGGGGGCGATTTTACTTTGAAGAAAGAGGCTTTCTGCCCACAATCCCATCTTCTAAAACTCGTTAAAAGGAAGGAGATTCTCTTCTCCTAAACGAAAAGGGTGGTGGCATAAGCTGCCATTAGAAGACACTGTTTCTGGTAGCACAACACTATCACGGGTCCGACAGGGAAAGAAATATATATATGAAGCAGCTTTTTCGCAGAATCATTTGTGTTTTGTATTCATGCATGAATTTATGTGCTGCAACCGATTGAATTATCAAGTTTTCGATGCTACCGAACTTAATATATATGTTACTAGAATTTAACATATATATATAGCAACTTAGTTGTACATATGTTACCAACCAAACCCTACCTATAGTACGGCCATGAAATAAAAATAAAGAAACCCTACTTCTTATGTTATCTTTGTTTTCTATCACGAATTTTCGTAAAGAGAGAGCGGCGAGACATGAAAGGGTGAGAGTTGCGTAAAGCTGGTTGATTTATGAATATTAACATAGAAAACTTCGACGGGATGGGAAAAAAAAATTGACTTTTCCGCATATTATCGAACAATGCAGGTTGATGTGTGAAGAAAAGTAATCGGCTCTTACCCGTCCGATCTCCTCCCAGAGCGAGGAGTTGAACGACGCGGCGGTCGTGATGACCTGGGGGAAGCTGGTGGCCCCGGGGAAGGCCCCACCGAACTTGGTCCCCGGCCCGACGTTGGAGACCCCGTGGAGCGCCTCGGACCACCACTCGTACCCCTGGATGCCCAGCCTCGGCACGGCGGCCGCGTTGTTGACGAGTAGCCGGATCTTCTCCTGCAGCGTCAGCCGCCCGATGAGGTCCCGGACCCGGACGTGGATCGGGAGGGCCACCCGGCAGAACCTCAGGCCCCTGGTGAGGCCGCTCCGCGGGTCGCATGCGAACGGGACGCGAGCCGCCCACGAGGCGGGGGCGAGGAGGAGGAGGAGGAGGAGGAGGAGCGAGAGCGCCGCCTTGGCATTGGCTTTGGCGGCGGCGGGGGTGTGCGGGAGTGAGAGCTTGTTGGCGGTGGTGAGCAGCTTACGTCGGACCATTCTATTTTCTTTCTTTTCTTTTCGGCAGAGGGAACGATAATGGTATTAAGATAAAAAGCTGTCGTCCTCTCGTGGTATTATTACGGGATTATCGTCGAGCATTTATAGGACAGGTTGGCGACGACGATGGCGAATGGAACAGGTCTGACGATTGAATTTCCACGTCGATCGGCGATTGAAGGAGCCCCACGAGAGACACAGAAAGAGTGTTGAATGGCTAGAAAGATAAAAAGAAAGATCGTGTACACTACTCACTTATCCAAAATAGAGAGAAAAGAGGAAGACAAAGAGTGTGCGCTTAGTGTTTTTGAAAGAATATCGGTAGATATATTGCTAGATATTTAGTGATATTATCTGATATTTCATTATTTCTCGAATAGGTAGTAATCTTGCTAGATTAGGATAGCTAATTATCTCGTTGAATTTAGATTACCTATTTCTCGTATGCATTGATCGAGTACATGTAATAAGCACTTTGATCACCCGCTGGGTAGATAGGAAGAATCAACGAGAAACTCGTTTTAAGTAACTATGTCGAGTCGGTTTCATGAAATATTTCGCTCCATTTGCAGAACTCGATTACTGAATTAGATTGATGACCTCAAAAAATTACTTTCAACAGATTTAAATAAGACGTGAAATTAGAATTCGATATATAAATAGGAAAATCTCGTGTTTAAATGATGGGATTGGAGACTCTGATAAACATAATTTCCGAATTGAAATGAAGAGCTCCTCCACTGCAAATCCGAACACGACAGTCTGCTTGCGTCACTGGTGATTTGGGGGTATGCACAGAAAGATCCTGCTATGAATAATGACAATTACTGGCCATCACCTAATGGAAAATAAAAATTGGAAAGGAATTAATTAATTTATCTATATATAATATTTTTATAATAAGAGAATAATGGGGAGAAAAATAAAAATTTTAAAAAGCGTGGTCACGGAATCGAACTTTTTCCCTGACATATGTTATGGGGGAGATGGATGGAATAGCAACTGTCACATTAGCCGCACCATCCACGTTTTTTTCTTTTTTCTTTTTTTTCTGCTGCCCTTTTTATCCAAATTAAAATGAGATAATATTTATTTAATCTCTCTCGTCCTCTCTTGTCCTTCTATGAAGAAATGTACATTAATCGATTAAGTTCTCAATTTGCAAAAATCGCGTTCTTTATTGAATGACTATATTATTATTTTGTAGATCATACGATCATTGGATATCGATCCCAACAAACAACCGAAGAAAAAAAGCAAATTCAATACCGATTTTCCCATAAAATTATGCAGCATTATTTTCTGTGCTTTGGATCGGTCTGGCTTGCATTATTGGTTGGTTGACTCAATCATGCAAAAGGTAGCATTAGGTGAAGATATGTGTAGTGAGCTCCCGAGCGTGCTTAGCCTTTCCATTCTTTCCGCCCATCTATACTTCAAAAACTAGCCTCCTTGCCACACCATTCGTCCATACAGCAAGTTTTCTAGCATGGTAATTCATCTAGTCGAATAAAAGTCGTGACATATCGATGTTAACATGAACTAAAGACATGGGCACGAATCGACGGCAAGAATTTCTGGCCGAGCTAGGATTTGGCGGGCTTGCAAAGTCGTGGATTGTTTTCGATATCATTGGGGTGAGGGATCTGTGGAAACTCTTTGTCAAGCTCGTGAAGGGGGCAGGCATGACTTACTGCACTCCCGTGACAGCAGGGGGTTGGTTCTACCGAAGGATGAAAACGTTTCGGTCTATTTTTTTTTTTTTTTGTCTCTTTGACTGGCTCATGTGTCTTTAGCTCTTGTGAACTCTCTCCTCTCATAGATGCTGCTTTTGGCTTTAAAAAATAAAAATTGAAAAATTATAAAGAAAATTTAAAAAATTTGAAGATGCTCAAGCACCCTTCAGGGAAAGTAATTTAATCATTCTATTTTTCTGTATGAATGTATCATTTCTGGTGACTAGGGGGCATATGGGTAGCTTCCAATTTTGCTATATTGATGATATGACTGGTAATTTGTGGAGATGGGTCAGTCGAAAGCTACATCTCACGTTTTCTATAGTTACCAAAGAAGCAAGGAGAAGATTCTCATCTAACCTATTGCTAGGTCTAATTAATTAAATTCATGAGTTTGAACTCCAAGGCTCGAGCCACGACAGAAATCCATGATGGGATAAATGGAAGTTTTTGGTATCCCATGTGATTCTTCTTTTGTTTTTCTATTATTGCTTAATTCCTAATTTCCTATGCGCCAATCAAGTTTGTTTAT
Organism: Eucalyptus curtisii; assembly: GCA_017140595.1. NCBI lineage: Eukaryota > Viridiplantae > Streptophyta > Magnoliopsida > Myrtales > Myrtaceae > Eucalyptus > Eucalyptus curtisii. Next base: position 31,212,702 of record CM029501.1, read on the forward strand.
GGTTTTTGTTTATAGAGTTTTCCCATGGATAGCTGTACAATGAGGGAGAATCTTTTCCATTGAGGATGCTCTGAAATGGGACGTGTTCCACTAGGACATGGAAGTCGATAGCTTTGCGTCGGTGAAAGGTTCTTGTTTCACGTATGTTTCATTTTGCAAAAAGCGCAAACGGCCACACTAGGTATATTATGAGTCTGTTTGTATATTTTGAGTGTTTGCACCGCAATTATATTTTGAGTTCCAATGCTAAACTTAGCCATCACGTCAAGTCAAAAAGCGTATCTTATGAGTTAATTCTAGTTTTATATATATAATTCGAGAACTATCTCCCCTTATTGGGCGCACAATTATTCCTACCCCATTTGCCATTCCAGAAGCCTACTGGAAACCACTACTTATGTAGGTCCTCCTCACTCTTAATAGATCGTGTCATTACAAGCCCATTAGTTTCTGTGTGATTCGTTCCCAAACTATATTTCTATCAAATTTCCTTTCACCTATGTACACACGCAAACACATATAAATATCTCTCATTCATCTTAGGTTTCAACAATTGTTCATTGATACACATCGAGTTCTCACAATTTATAAGGTCTTCATCAATTTGTTAGCCTTAAGTGATATGTGTCACTGCTTTCTGCATATTTTATTTGACATTCACCATATTTATAGATATTTCTCACAAAAATTTCTTTATCTCACTCTTCTCAAATTAAAGATTCTAAAAGCCTCTTTATCTCGTCCTAGCCCTAAAATTCTGCGATCGGCGCCGGTGTCGCTTGAAGAGCGTTGAAAGTCGACTTAGCAAAAAGAGGAAAAGAAAAAAGGAGAAAGAAAAGAAATAGTTTATGGTAATCGTGAGTTTAAGGAGGAAAGACCACTTCCGCTAGTGATTTCTACGTGTTATCTTCGAATCTATTTATCTAAGTCCGTGTGTACATAGGACTAACATGAAGAGAATTGCTCATCTAATCTCTAACAGTCAAATAACAAATGAAATCTCGCGCTTGTGACTCTCGCTGTTGCCCTAGAATCCTCAAGAGCGATTTGAATTTAAAAGAATCAGATGGTTCTTGAGCTCGAATGATGAGGTCCGTCGAAAATCTCATCAGAAATCTTCGTCACTGAACCCTCAGTTATTGAGGTTGTCTCTGTGCCCTGCAGTGTCCATGCTCGAATTCAGCCTTTTCTGTTGGCTTCTTTACAACCTTATACAACGACTCATATGAAGCAGGAAACTACGACCAAGCAGACCAGAACAAGTTGTCTTAAAAAGCTTTGCATGTCATTTTGTGTTCTGTCAGCATATCTCCAGAATGCCTGCTGCTTTCCTACTCCCACACGTGAAGAATTCGAGAAACCGAATGGATTCGGTTTTGGGGTGGTAAAACTTTTCCAACTGTGCAGCCACAAGTTCGAATTTCTCAAATTTTAAAATATAATCCGATCATTTCGATTAGAAATTAACTATCTAAACAATCAAGACTCATGTTCGAATTATACATAGCTAGAAACCAGATAGATATATACCATATGTTTCATAATTATCTTCTATATGCCACATCAACTCTATGATGGGAAATGGGGCGGACCGATGATAGAAACTCGTCTCTCCTTTCTTAGGAAACCAATACTCGTGCACGAGATTAGGCCAAAAAAGATGACGACAAAAAAGAACAGTAAAAATAATGAAAAGTCGCATATCTAAGAGTAGTAGGAAAAGAGTTGCATCAGCAAGTCGAGTTTTATCTCCCGATCTCTATCGGCAACCTCCTCAATTCTTAGTCAGCAGACGACAAAACCTTGATGACTTGTAAAGCTAGGTTTACGTGCCGCTCTTGCCAATTAAAAACTCTCTTAAGCTCTGCTTCCCTAGTGGCCAGTCTCCTGCACTTACGTGAAAAACAAGAAAAGTACAAAAAAAAAAATTAAACATTTTATATTGATATCAATTCAGTCCTAAAATTGAACATTTTCAATTGGACCAATTTAGTCTTAAATATTTTCACATTTGTACAAATTCAGTCCATCTAGCTAATTTAAGCCGGAAATTACTGACATGGCGGTCTTATGTGGCACCATGTGGACAAATTTTGTAATTTTTTATATTTTTAAAATATATATATATATTTTTTTTTTTTTCCTTTCTCCTTATCCCTTGATCGGCGAGGTCGTTGGCCTTGCTAGCCGACCATCGCCGACCACAAGCTCGTCGGGGCGAGGGCCCCCTCGCACTCGCCGGCCACTAGTGAGGGCCGCCGCGCCCTCGCCCAAATCCAAGCGAGGGCCGAAACCCTTGCCTATTGGCCAGTGAGGGCCTCTGCGCCGCGCCCTCACTGGCCACAAGCAAGGGCATCAGACCCTCGCCCAAATCCAAGCGAGGGCCATGACGACCGCGACGACCTCACTTGAGGCGTCACGACTCCCGCTCGCCACAAGCGTGGGCCTTCACGCCCTTGCCTGTGGCTGACAAGGGCGCGGGGGCCCTCGCCCCAACCAACCTATGGCCAGCAATGGTCGGCCGGCGAAGTGTAAGGAGAATGAAAAAAAAAAGGAAAAAAAATATAAAAAATTATAAAATATAAAATTTGTCACGCCACATAAGACCGCCGATGGCCACATCAGCAATTTCCGACTTAAATTAGCCAAATGGACTAAATTCATATCGATGTGAAAAGATTTAGGACTAAATTAATATAATTGAAAAGTTTAAAACTATTTTGATACTTTTCCCCATGAAAAACCATGCATGATTGGAGACCTGAAGGCGACAGGTTTCGCAACCATAAATGTCCTATTGGCTAACGTGTGGCCCCCAAGCGGGTCAATGAAATCGGCTCCGTTATTGACTGATATCTGATCAAAGGTCAGGACCCATCTATCCAGATCATTTTGGGATCGTGCCACCACATTCTTGGATGAGAATGACAACGATGTAGATTTCTGGTATGTGGTTCGCAAATAGTGCAAAAGTTTGCTCCCGCGAGCTCTGGCGAGTGAAGACATAATGTATTTTCCTGAAGGCTAACTAGTTCTAAAAGTGGAAATTATGTGACTTTCTCGAGATGGTTGTACTTATCGTCGCCCCAAATTATGCGCAAATGGAACTTCGGCCGGTTGTGCACAAGATAGAAAATCGAGAAGTACGTGGGATAGTTCATGCATGGATGGGACCGACGCATCGATTGGGATGTGATTGATAAAAGGCAGATGTCTATGCGTTTACAAAAGATCCAGCAGAGGAATGGGAGGCGTATGTGGCTGGATGTAATGTTCTTATCCAATGGGAATATCACAAGGGAGTTTAGATAGACCTGCCATGCATGCAATGAAACCACTTTTGTAGGTTTTTTTGTTGCTACCTTGCCCTTATCCTCCAATTAGCATCCTGTTGCTTTAGTTTCCTTCTAATTTGGAAACTCTATCCATCTCTAATTGCACAGAACACTGCTTGTGATGTTTACATCGTGATTGACAGTTCCTTAGCACTTTGGATAAGAGTATATGGTGAGATAGATATCAGGTTGGGGTCGAACATAAGATAATATCGATTACGTGGAGAAATCGATCAAGATTCATCCCCCTATGAAATGAGTATGTAAGGGTTTTGTCTGTTCAACTTACAATGAGATGTACAAGTATAATGTGAGTAGCATCTTGGATAAGATTATACGATTTAGACCAATACCGGGGTCGGGGCCGAACATATAAGATAATATCAATTAGGTGGAGAGATTGATCAAGATTCATCCTCTTCAAGACATAAGTATGTGAGAGTGTTGTCTGTTCTATATTTAGTGCAATGTGCAATTATAGCATGAACACTTGAAAAGTGTAATCGTAGTGTAATGTGCACTTATAGTATGAGTACTCAAAAAAGTGCAATCGAGCAAGAATTTTTCCAACTGAGAGAGCGGTCCTATATGCAGAAAAAGATTTGAGACTAGCTGCCTAAAATTTTTTCTTGATTTTGCAAATATTCTCCCTTCATCTTCGGTGAGCAGGGATGATAGGGCTTGTTTTGAAAGGAATAATGCACTCGCTATCTCCCGAACCACCTCTTAAATGCAAAGCACAGTGCAATGAGTGCATATCACTCTCATTTTAAATGCAAGGCAACACTTGCTTTTCAATCTTACATCAGTACACGATTTTCGTCGATAGATATTTATACGTATATGAAGCTCCTACGTGGCACGCTTATGTGCAAAATTTACCCAGCAATTTTTATTTTATGGTCTATTTAAAATACCTCTGATTCTAGCATCTCTGTAATTATGTATCTCTAAAATTATAATTAATTATCAAGTTTATAAAGTCCTGCATATAATTTATATGATTATTCTTCTCATTGAAATTATGGCAGAAATTTTCTAAAAGTAGGGCTCAAAGGTGATGGAGCATACTCCTCCGTCTAAGTTATAGTGCATGGTAATTCTTATCATTAAAGGTAAGGGTTATTATGTAATAAAACAAATAACTGTTACACAAAAAGTAAAAAGAATCATGTTCCTTTATACTTAATGAATACGACTCCCATCACTTATAGTTGTTGAATTAAGGGCCATAATAAGCTCTCATGTGAGAACTTCTAATCATCACAGTAGTTTATAATCATTAATAAAAAGCTTTTATTTCAAAATAATGATATACAATTAGATGAAATATCAAGGATAGAGTCCTACATATGATATATTTCTTATTATTGGTATTCCTATATAAACTATTTTTGCAATTATTAAGCCATTCATTTCAAAAGTGCCTATTTAGTAGACCGTGCATCCTCATTTGGATTCCATGTCTAAGCCAAAAGGCGAGTGTCAAATAGAAATTTTGTTTGAACACTTTTATTTGTGGGAAAATGACAAAAACTCTAAATTTTGACCTAATATACAATGTTATTCTTAGATTTTTTTATTCATTCAATGTGATCATTATATTATTCTTAAATATGCAATCTAATTCCTCAACTTTTCATTACAAAATCAAATATGTCCCTCCGTACTATAAATAAGTTTTCATAATTACACCACTGCACAAATTTTAGAATATCTTTACATTTCAATCATTTCTTAAATCAACAAAATTAAACTATCTTTTGTCGCGACCTACCCCTTGGAGGAGGGAATAAGTTTAGAGGTATTACCTAAAAGATAGGCCTATGGCCTAAAATCAAGCACGGGCTCTCCCAAACCCATACCTTGCGCGACATTGGAGGGTTCATAAGAATTTTGTAGTAAAGAGTCGCCACTAGCCTATTAAGGTCGACTAGAAATTAAGTAAGGTATGGAAATGTACCTCATTTCCTACGCAACCAAAAATCTAAGTTCGGGGACTTGATTACACCGATTAACCAATTAGTCTCATTTCGATACCTAATCTTCTTCATTTAAAAAATGGATGTTTTTGTCAGGCAATCAGGATCGATTTTATATCTATCAACTAACATGTGAGTGATCATACGGGTACACAATCATTAACGTAACAATTAACAACCAAGGGAAGCATTAAATACATTTCACAAGATAGCAAATATTTAACTTTAAGGAAAAGATAAATACTAATCCCAACTGGACTAAAGGGGAGCCAAAATCAATGTACCAAAATTGCGCAATCAATGGTATTCGTCTTTAAGGACAACTAAAACCTTAAGGTAGAGCCCTAATGGCTTAGTCAACCTTAAGCAGGATTCTAAATTGGAAGACTTCCATTTTTTAGGAGAAAATAACCCAAGAGATTAATTTTAACATTTTTCAAGATTTTTTGAATTTTTTTGGACTTTCAAAAAAAAATTGAATTTTCGAATTTTCCAAAACATTTTGGTTTTTTTAACATTTTTGGATTTTATTTTTTTTGGCGTCTTTCTAATTACTACTGAAATGTTTAAACTTTTCTGAATCTTGGAATTTTCTGAGAATTTTTTAATTTTCCTTAATTTTCTAAAATTTTATTTTTAATTAATTTAATTGTTTAATTAAAAAACTCGAAATTTCAATATTTTCTGAATTTTTTTTGAATTTTTTAAAGCTCTTCAAAAGTTGTTGAATTTTCGGAATTTTTTTTGAATTTTTATTATTTTTCGAACTTTTTAATTTTTTTTGAATTTTTTTTATTTTTCGAAAATTTTTAATACATTTTTTTTATTTAATATTATAATATTCGAGGAAGCGGGGTCGGACCGGACAAACCCGATCCGACTCGATGACCCGACCCAAACTCGGATCCGACCCAGTTGGATAAAAAAACGAAAATTTTTATTTTTTAATTAGTTTAGCTTTACTTTAAAAAAAAAAAACTCTTTCTTTTTTCTCTTTTTGTATTTCCCTCACTTTGTCCTTTTCCCCTGCACCCCTCTTCCTTCACCTAACGTCCCATCTGCCGTCCTTTCTCTCCTTTTGTCATTCTTTTCATTTCTTTTCATTACCCATTTTTATTTCTTTTTCTTTTCTTTCCCTTTTACTTTTTCTCTTCCCTTTTGGTCGTCTTCTTCTTCATGCGTTCTCTGCACGCCCGAAGCCACCTTCTCTCCTACACTCTTTTTCACCGAAACTCATCGACCAAACCTAAAACGAGCCTCGCTGCCCTTCGTCACCGGCGTCGACACCCACTCTCTCACCCTATAAGGACAAGGAGGAAGACGGGACACAACTTGCACAAAAATAAGCCCAAATCACAACATATGGGCCATAAGCCCTAATCACGACAATGTAAACTCGAAATGGACGAAACAAAGGCGTGTAGAACAGCAACAAAACACATCTAGCAACGGCGGACGCCTATAATGAACAGAGGTTCAGGAATAGTCATGCGGGCTTCACTCAGGCATTTATACAAACAGTTCGCGAGCATTATCAAATGTTTAGATTCCAACTCAACCGGGTCTCGAACCGGCAAGGGCACATGACCTCTGCCGCCGCCAGCTTGCCGGCCGAACTGATCCCGACCCGCGGATCATGCCGCCATCTGCGGATATTTTTTCCTTCCTCTTTTTCAAAATAATTTTTAATAATTTTTGATATTTTTTAATTTTTTTCTTTTGTTTTCCTATTCTTTCTCCTTTGCCTACGCGTAATGGATTTTAATGAAAACATACAAGATGCATTTTAATGAAAATTATTTACTTTACTATATGCGATTAAGTCCTAAATAAAATGATAAAATTTAGGTGTCAATATCTTTTTATTACTTTTTTCCTTTTTTGGTCTTTAAAAGTATTAGTATATTTTAACTTATGATCTCTATAGGGAAAAGTACAAAAAAAAAGTCATAAAACTTATTGTATAGGTACCAAATTAGTTATAAACTTTTCAATTAGACTAATTTAGTCATAAATTTTTTAATATTAATACCAATGTCCATCCAGTATTGTGACTCTCAAATCGGATTTAGCGGCATGGCTAGCACTAATGCAGATATTTTTAAATAATTTTTTATTTTTTTTTCCTTTTTTTTCCTATTCTTTCTCCTCTGCCCTATGGCTAATACCACACGACCCCCGAAGCACAACCCCGCGGCTTGGGCAAGGGCTCAATCCTCGCCGCTTGGGAGAGGGAGCCCTCCCCAAGTCCGGTGAGGGCATGATCCTCACGGACTAGACGAAGATCCAGCGAGGGTCGCGCCCTAGCCAAATCCAGCAAGAGCCGCCCTCGTTATGCCCTCACCAAATTCGACGACAGTGATTGTTGCTTGTGGCCAATCACCGACCATAATGCAAAGGAGAAAGAAGATAAAAAAAAATTAAAAAAAAATTAAATGATGATTAAAAAATTGAAAAATATTTAAAAAATTATTTAAAAATGTCCACATCAGTGCAAGCTGTGCACATAAGACGGCCAGTGTCCACGTCAATGATTTTCGGTATAAATTAGCTGAATGGATTGAATTGTTACCAACAAGAAAATGTTTATGACTAAATTGATTCAATTGAAAAGTTGAGACCGAATTGGTGCCAATATAATAAGTATGAGACTTTTTTTGTACTTTTCTCGATCTCTATAATGGTGAAAATATGTGTTTTCATAAAAATAGTTAATGAAAATATGAATTTTATTTTTAGATTTCTTGTACTCAAATTTAGCTACATCCCGTTCCTAATTTCTTAAATAGACAAAATTTACAATTCTTCGTGTTTCACGTTTTGTTAATTAAATTTAGTTGAATTCGTAAATTAGCAAATTAAAAGAATAAGAATATCAACCGATACTACTCTAATGAGATTCTAACGAGATTCTATTTTCACTATTATAGAAATCATAAACTAAAATACACTTAAATGGAACTGTCCTAATATAACAAAGATTAAAAAAAAATTAAGAGTAATAAAAAGATAGCCAAATTTTTTGTTGACCTATGAAATGGCCTGAAATGAAAATATATTATAAAATCTAGGCAATAGTGTTTTAATGAAAAAATTTGACTTTTTTTTTTATGAAAAGCAGAAAGGCTAGATTGAACAAATGGCCAATTTAGGGACTAAATTGAACATTTAGAAATAGTTCGCGAATGATATTGAATGAATGAAAAGTTCAAGAATAATATTGTACATTAAATCAAAATTCACGATCTATTTATGTCGTTAACCCTTTACTTGTGTTGCTATTTTTTATGCAGGCACGTTTGGCCAAGAAAGATGAAAAACATTCACTATCAGAGGTAGGTCAAAAAAGATGATTCAAGGATTAAAGCATGAATTTCAAGACTATGGAATGTTATATGTAGTAAAATAACTAGAAAATTGATTAGTATCGATATGGTTGGATGAGAAGATGAGTTGTAATTCTTTTTTCATTATTTGTTATTGCTTTTTTCATTGATGGAATTTGTATTTAGTTCTTAGTACTACTTCGGAATGTTCATAAAATTCTGATTAGCGTTGGCTATCCATTACCGATTTACCCGGCAAGTAAGTTCTGCGTAGTAACGTTTATTTCTCCCATTTCTGCTTCTTTTGTTCCCTTAACAAAAAAAGAATTAAAAACCCGTTAATAACGCTAAGTTGATTTCTATTCCCCTAATAGAAAAGTTAGCTTCGGGAATAGAAACGAGAAACAAAAAAAAATTACTTCTTGTCCTAGGAACAATTTCTAGAAATAAGCAAATTTTCTTTTTTATTTTTATTTTATTTATCTCTTGCGGTGGCCACCTCCAATGGCCCGAACCACTGCAAGACCGCCGCCGCCACCGTGAGCAAGAAAAAAAAACAAATAAAAAAAAAACAAATAAATAAAAAAAATAAATAAAAATACAAAAAAATAAATACAAAAAACAAATAAAAAACAAATAAATACAAATAAAAAAAACAAATAAATACAAGAAAATAAAAAAAAAACAAATAAATAAAAAAAAAAAAAAACAAATAAATACAAAAAAAAATACAAAAATAAAAACAAATAAATACAAAAACAAAAAATACAAAAATCAGATAAATACAAAAGAAATAAATGCAAATAAAAACAAATAAAAACAAATAAATACAAATAAAAAAACAAACGCAAGAAAATAAAAAAACAAATAAAAAAATAAATACAAAAAAAACAAATAAATACAAAAAAATACAAAAATACAAAAATACAAAAAAAAGAATAAAAAAATAAATACAAAAAAAGAATAAAAAACAAATAAATACAAAAAATAAAATAAAAAAAATAAAAGAATAAAAACAAATAAAAAACAAATAAATACAAAAAACAAATAAATACAAAAAAGAATAAAAAGCAAATAAAAAAGAACAAATAAAAAACAAATAAATACAAAAAGAATCGTTGCGTTCACCAAACGTATTTCTATTCCAAGAGTAGAAATTTTGTGCGAGTTATCAAACGGGTTCTTTTCTTTAAACTGTTAGGAATAGAAATAGAAAAGAACTATTTACGAAAAAAAACTCTTCCCCATAAAATTTTACCATGCACACCCTAAGTTTCCAGTCTTGTTTTTCTCGCCAAAGACATCGAAATTCACCGGTAATTTTGATATTCGACCAACGCGGAATTTTTCCAGTGAACTTTTGTATGTTAATCTAACTAGCTCTACCTTGAAAAGTTCTCTTAGCATCAAATTTTAGCTTTATATTCTCCAAATTAGACAGAGTTAGATTATGAAACACGACATCAAACACTGAAAAGGATATACTACTAATGACATTTAGCAGATTAACCACAATTAGTGTCCGTCTCTTTTTAACTGCATGTATTACTGAAAATCCAATGATGAATCACATTTTAGATATCATCGTTATATTGGCAATCCATAACTTTGTATACACTTTTGGAATCGGTCACCAAACTTAAGCACAATTACAAAATCTCTCTGCATCATTTATTCTTTCCCTTTCTCCCCACACTGTTGCTTAATTTCGCTATACATTTCTATACAATGACAAAACGCATCGCTTGCTGAAGCTCAAGAAGACGAGGACGTGGACGCGGGCGACCCCGACGACGGGTTGAAGGCGGCCTGCTCCCCGCAGCTGAGCACCTCGTGCGGGCCGGCCTCCTCGCGGCCAACGCCCATCAGGTCGAGGTAGTACTGGTAGTGGGAGACCATGTTGTTCATGTGCTCGTCGTCGCCCTTGCCGCAGACATCATCCCCATAGAGGATGTTCATGGTGGCACCGAACCCGGGGACCCGCTTGGCCAGGGTGTCGTTCTTCGTGGGCTTCCAGTTGCCGACGAACACGTCGTGGGCCGACGGCTGGTGCTTCTTGTCCGGCGTCATCCACCGCCAGATCGCCGCCTGGAAGGCCAGCGTCGCGTTGTTCTCGATGTGCTCCGGGCGGTTCAGCAGGTCCACCTTCAGGGCCTCCCCCGCTTTTCCGTAGTTGTAGTTCCTAAACGTTCGGCAAACTCAGGCAAAATAGAGCTCAACGCCTAATCGAATTCTCCAGGATCCAACTTTCTATTTTCCTGGCCTAGGCTCAGCGCATCGAAATAGAAACTAATTACAAAAGTGAAATGTGGAATTGAGATCGATAGGATGCCTGAAAGATCGGATCGCGAGGAGTAGGATCATGACATCTTAGAGATTGTCAATAAATGTCAAGTACAAATACCAAAGCAACTAATTATGCTTTGCTTTTAGTAAGTTGAATATGATCGCTAGAAGTAAAATTATATGTAAAATCTTCTCAAAATATAGAGATTTCAAATTTAGATTGGTCTTATTTTTATATCACTCTGCCATTTTTCTCTCACACTCATTCAAAGAAAACCACCCACTTTCCTAATCTCCTCTATTTAATTCACTTTCCGAAATTTCTTGTACTTACCTATTTCATACATAATCTCATTTTCTTTCAAAGCATGATTACCTAATTATGCACACCTGCACAGCGCACACTTCAACCCTAGTATCACGTCAATTGAAGATCTAATCGACGAGATCTATACAATCGCATTGGTCATATGGTGTTATCAATTAAAGTTAGAAATCTCTAATGATTCTAACAATTTTACAACTTAATTAAGATCAGTATCATGTCCTAAAAAAAAAAAATTGGATTGTGAGATCAGATGACGTGAATCCAAATTGAGAATAATTTACCCACGGATTCAGCTTGCCCATCGTTCCGGCAGGCTTCATCTCTCCATTTAAGTCCGTGGCGAACTAACAACAACCATGTGCGAAAAAAAGGTAATAGGTCCAATCTTTAGGCCCGACCTGCTCGACGATCGCCTCTACTTTCGACATCTTCCATCTCGAACTTCAATAATTTAATATGCGAACGATGAACTTATACGTCCATAAAGCAAAATTACCAGTAAAGGGGGATGGCGCCACGGCCGTAGTAAGCAACGCCGGGAGTGCATGGGTAGGTGTACTTGAAGGAATCGTCGCAGTAGTACTGGCTCGGGCTCATCTCCTTGTTGTAGCAGAGCCCCCACGCCAACGGCCCTCCGGTCGCCACTCCATACCCGCCTGAATTTCACGGCAAAAATCGAGATCAGAACATGTTTGGCTTGTGAGTGAAGTGATCGATGTGTGAAGTTCGGAGTCGGGTTTTCGCTTACAGGATGTTTTGCTCCCGACGTGGCCGAGGAAGGCGGCAACCTCCTTCATCGCGGTGACCTTCCCGCCGGAGGTCCCGAACCCATGGGGCTGGTACTCCGCGGATGCGGTGATGAACGAGTGGTAGTCCCAGAAGCCGGCCGCGTGGGCCACGGGGGAGTTCCTCTTGGAGAAGAGGTTCTCGAACTGGTACGCCTGGAAGTAGTCGGAGATGGTCTGGTTGCAGCAGTGCTCCGACAGCGTTTTACACTCCCACCCCTTGGTGCACAACTTCTTGCCCTTCACTATCTTCACCACTGGCTTCACCGCCCCCGTGTCATCGTCGTCCCCCCTCACGACGAGGGGCGACAGCAGCAGCGTCGCTGCGAGCACTGCCACCAGAAGCGACTGCTTGATGCCCTCCATTGCTCTTGCGAAAACTGATCGAGGGAATGCGAATGAGATGAAGAGATATGCTGGCGGGTTCGGGCTTTATAAGAGGAAATGAGTATGAATCGTGAGGAGAGAGCGAAAGGGATGGAAAGTGAGGGTGGAACTGAAGGGAGGAGGAAGATGGAGGGTCTCTTCATGGGGGCTTGAGTTGGTGAGAAGCGAATTGAATTTGAGTAGGTCTCGGTTCTTTTTCGCGAATGCTTGGAGTGCAAGGTAAGTTAGCCATTGAAGACAATGCGCATGAAGCAGAGCTTGCTTTCAGTTTCAAGGGAGATGCAGTGAGAAAAAGGGGAAATGGATTAGTAAAATTGTCTAAAAAGTCTCAAACCTACTATACATTTACCAATTTAGTTCTAAATGTTTTCATATTTTAACAATCGAATCTATCTAGCTAATTCAGGTCGGAATTCGCTAATGTAAACACTAACAATCCTCCCACGTGATACGATCGGTGGTGACGTAGATAAAATTTAATAATATTTTATATTACTTTTTTCTCTCTTTTTATTTTACCTTTCTTCTTCCTTTTGCCGGTGGGTGGTCAACTAGGTGAGGCCAAGCCCCCCCACCTAGGTGAGGCCGGACAAGCAAGCCAAATCTAGCGAGGCGAGCGAGGCGGTCAATGGCGACCTTCGCCCTAGCCTAGGCAAGGGCTAGCCTCACCAAATCTAGCAAGGGGAGCCATCATCAAGGAATGCCCTTGCCTAGGCACACACACTCGCTAGGCAAAGACCAAGACAAAATCGAGGCTTCTTCAGAGCTTCAATCAAACAAAGAGAGAGGACGATTAGGGCTCCTGAAGTTGTGGAGGCATCAGGTGAGCTTTGAACCATGGACGAGTAAGGGATGATTCCTTGGGTGATTAGCCTCGCCAAGGCCGGATTTGGTCAGGCGGGCAAGGCCGACCCTTTAGCCCTCGTTTGGGAAGTCCTCACCTATGGCGGGCTAGGGTGACCCTCACCCAAGTGAGGTTGGCTAACTCTGTCATCACCAGAGATTGGCCATCGACAAAAGGAAGAAGAAATGGGGAGAGATCTAGCGAGGTGGGCTAGGCCGACCCTTGAGAGGTTGGCCAACTCGGTCATCACCTGTGGCTCGATAGAAGGAAGAAGAAATGGAGAGAGATTTGGCTAGATGGTCAAGGCCAGCCCTTGAGTCCTCGCCTGAGCAATCCTCACCTATGGCGAGCTAGAGAGAGAGAGAGAGAGAGAGAGGAATAAAAAATATTATTAAAATTTATCGACATTTTTTAATTATTAAATTATTATTAAAATTTATCGACATCAAGACTAATCACGCCATTTAAGACAAATTGACATTCATGTTAATAAATTCTAACCAAAATTAGCCAAATGAATTCAAACGATAAAATGTTAAAAAAGTTTAGGACTCAATTATTAAAATGTAAAAATGTTTATAACTGAATTAATATATATATATATATATATATATATATAATAGCTCGATGACTTTTTGGATAATATTTTTGGAAATAGATTGATTTCTCATTTGGGCTTTTTGCTTCGGGCCGAGATTGGATATGGGCCAAGTTAGCCCGATCTGGGCCCCGTTCTTGTGCGTGGACGGAGCGAAATTTTGGTTGGGCCGGGCCGGTGGAATGTGCACTTTTTTTCGGTTCTGACGATTTGTTTTTTGGTCGTGTCGGTTCTGACGATTCAACCTTACCTTTGGCTTTTTGCATTCAATTATGTGGTTTGACCTTGACTTGCTTCGGTCCCTGTGCGTGGAAAAGGACGTGACGGAGACAGGGAGTGGTCACCGGTCATAAATGTTGGGGGCCATTGGGACGATTGGGCTCTTAGTGATCTGATTTGATCAACCACTTGGGTGTACCTCTCAGTGATCACCTTTTCAACGTAAAAAGGGAAGGTGGAGGTTCGAATCCCCACCTTTTTAGGTGGGGTTAGAGTAGGGACAAATTAATTTCAGGAGTGGGTTTTCGACTCTCACGCCCTGTAAGGAAACAGAGCAAAAGTCTACGAGTGAGAGTTAGAATAGGAGTAGAGTAGGACCGACAAAAAAGAAAAAAAAATATGCTTTGATCAAAGGAGTAGTAAGCACTTTTTTAAATATAAGACCTTTTAATTTAAGTCCATCACGTTCCATGAACTCTCTCTCTCTTGACAACTCTCGACAACTGAGAGGTTTCGAGTAGGGGTGTCAACGGTTTGATTCGATATTTTTTTTTTTAAATCGAACCAAACCGTTAGGAAAAACTTCCGAACCGAACTGAATCGAAATTTTGGTTCGGTTCGGTTTTTCGGTTTTCAATTTTCAGTTTTTGCATTTTGTTTTTTTTTTTCGTTTTTTTTATTGTATATATTTTTCGTTTCTAATAAATAAATTGTTATCGATTTGTTGGTTCGGTTCGGTTCAGTTAACCGATAAAAACCAAACCAATAAAAAAAATGGTTTTTTAATGAAAACCGAACCGAAAAAACTAAATTTTTCGGTTCGGTTTTCGACACCCCTAGTTTCGAGGCTCGAGCGACCTTGAATCCGGTGTCTCACAGAGTCGCAAGCCAAGACCTCGGTGAATGTCGCAACCTTGTCTATTACGGAGGTGGCGAGATGGAGTGGTCGTGACCTCACGCCGTCTATATATAGCTTTCTAGGTGAATTTCGATTTGCGCTTGCCTGGGTTTTCAACGGAGAGAGAGATAGAGAGAGGTGTTTTTGGGTAGATTTAGGGCTAGGAGTATGGTGAGGACATTTTTAGGGAGAAAATGATAATTTCATCGACGGAATTATAATTAAATGATGTCAAGAATAATTTTCATTATGAGTTTATCTCTTGATAATGTTATATCGTAAATTTCAAAGATAGAAAAACTCATCCCTCATTTTGCTTGTAAATTCTTGGGATAAGTGCATGAAGTTCTAAAAATTATTATAAAAATACAATTTAGTTTTAAAAATTTTAATAAATCAAATCAAATCATAAAATTGATCACAAAAGTGTAATCAAGTTCTAACACTTATTAGTTTCTTCCTTTCATCAAGTTTGACCGAGTTAATGGAATGATATGATTGCATCAACTCGACTAGCTTTAGAACTTGATTACTAAAATTTTATCACTCATTAGAATTTCGTGATAAGTTTCGAGGCTTTTATTATACTTATCCCTAAATTCTTTTTGTCAATACTATGCCTTGGGCTCATACTCATTTGGGTGGTCGGATTCCAATTTTAGTCGTCCAATGTGCCAAACTTTATATACCTACCTACTGCCCATGCGCTTTCGCAATCCCTCGAGCGATTTGCTCATGTGTCGCCAACGCATTGGTGGCCGGCGAGGGGGCTATAAATTTTGTTCAGTCTTCTCACGTCAATCCACTTCGGAGTCCCTTTCCAGTTCCCTTCGGATCAGATAAGCAAAAGCCAACTCCACTTCTCCGAGCGTCCCTTCTCTAACATGTGAGCACGCGGGCATTCTCGTACAGCTCCGAAAGGACGTGTGAACCGTGACTAATCATGGCCCCGTGGGGTCGACGGAGCTTTTCCGGTGTATGTGGCCAGAGACGTTTTCACGAGGTATGGAGGGGGACCAAGAGCTTCAACGTGACACTCAAAATCCACGTCGCGCCAGCAGCAGCCAAGCAAAGTCGTGTGATTCACGAACCTAGAGGGGATGGCCCGAAAGCTTCCCGGCCCCGAACAAGCCCACGTGGCGGCCTAACAAGTCAAAGCATCGAGTTGATTATCTTCGGAATTGTGTGTGATGCAATGAATCCGATAGGGACGGAGAGTGATGAGTAGGGTTAGAAGGTCCGGTCAAGGAACGACTCATGACAGACTTCCAGAATAGCGAAATGGATAAAAATAAATTGAATTATACATCGAACGGGAGGAAAGGATAAAATTGCGAAATTCAGTAGATAATCGTTCAAGTGAGTCAATCGAGTGATGTCACAAATTCAGCTCGAGTGTGACATACAAATTACTCTAGCACAACGGCAGGTTTTTCGACTTGCCCTAACTGATTTGAGCTCAAAGGCATCATAAATTTAGTTCGATTGTCTAGTCTTCCGAACGTGATATACAAATCACTCTAGCACAATAGTCGGTTTTTCAAGACCCGTTATCATCATCGAGAGAGAATGATACAGCTCCCGATCCATTTGAACATGCGATTTGGAAAAGCTAGCTCCGCTTGAATTTCTAGTCCTAACGCCACTCTCGCGACAGTATAATGCGACTTGTTGAGCCATCCTTTTCATGACCCTAACGCTCCGATGAATTCAAAGTTATACGGCGCGGATTCGGAGGGCAAAACTGGAATGAAAGATGCCCGAAACAGTGAGCTCGTACCGTTCGTTCCTTTTTCAGCTCAAGCGTGTGAATTGGGAATTGACTTTGTAGTCATAGTTCTAGCGTGCAATCGGCGTTGTAGTTTTCTTCGCTGTAATTTTCATTCAGTCCAAACCATCTAGAGGACCAAGCTACAGTCATGCAATGTCTACATGGGAGCAGCCATTTATGACGACCATATCCGTGATCGAACGACCGAATTCGAGCAAGAAAGGAAAAAAAGGAAAATCTCTAGTTATCAAAACCATGTATGAGGTAACATTTACTATGATACAATGTGTTTGCGTGACGTCATCAAGCAAAGAGCACCGGAAAGACCTATATACTTTATATGTAGAGCATAATCAATTCTCAAACCTTTCGATTGAGTTAATCAAGTCCTTACATTTTCCAAATAAAGCATAATCATGCCCTCTCGATAAACGGTTTCTAGACTCACCCACATGTCGTTTCCAAAATTGTTTACTTGATATCGTTAAGTAAAACTTTTTTCGATTCAAAATTTAATCGAACACGATCATAAGGCGTGGACCTGAATTGCTCTTTCAGTAAAGGTTTACCTTTTGATCGAACCAAATAAAACGTTGAGGATCCAATTGCAATTTGGACATGATCTTTTGGGATTTGCGATGTGACTTATCATTGTACCTTTTTAATAGAATCTTATGCAATTAAAAAAAGTAACATTTTCCTATTGGATTACTGTAGACCATATAGTATCAAGAGCCATGATTGGAGATTTTCCTGCTCAGGCAAAAAAAGCCTTTTCTCTTATTCAAAGTTTGTTTCGATCGATTGATCGAATTCGAGCAACAAAAAAAAAGGAAAATATGTAATTATCAAAACCTTGTATAAAGTGACATTTACGACGACATGATGTGTTTACTCGACGACAAGAGCAAAGACCACTGAAAGTCCTATATACCTTGCGTACCGTAATCAAATTCTTAAACCTTTCGATCGAACTAATGAAGTCCTTACATTTTCCAAATACAAGCTCGATCATGCCCTCTCCATAAAGGGTTTCGAAAACACTTCATTTCCAATATGGCTTGTATGGTATCCTCAAGTTGCACTCTTAACGTAAAAACTTTCATCGGTTGAGAACTTATCTGAACCCAATTAAAAAGCGCTCAGTTGAATTGCTCTTTTGGCAGAGGTTTTGGCTTTTGATCAAAACCAGTTCACGTTCACGACCCGATCACAATTTCGACACGATCTTTCATGATTTAACTTCTGGTCGAACCAATTAAAACGTTCGGGACCCGATTGCAATTTCGACGCAATCTTTCGGGATTTGCGACGCGAGTCATCATTCGTGTTTTTTTTTTAATCGAATCTGATACAATTAAAAAAGTGAGATTTCCCGATTGGATGACTGTAGACCATAACAGTATCGACAGCCATGATTGGACATATTGCTACTAAGGGCCACAAAGCCGCTCTTGCTACAGCACTCTTGTCTGCACGCTTTTCTATCTTTCTCTCTCTTCCTTTTCTCCACCGAGCGGGGAAAAGAAACATTAAATTACTCGACCAAAGGAAAAAAAAAAGGGGGTTCATTCCATTCCCTCCCGTCCAAAACAAAAAATTTTAAAAAAAAAAATAGAAAAAGCTCGTTTCACTTCCTGTCCGCGGGAGAGCCCCGATCAGGCGCTCCGCGATCCACGGTAACTCGCCCCGCGACTTTCTCTCCCCGCGGTCAACGCCACGGACGCGGCGCGATCGAGCGGGAGTAGCCGTCCGATTCGCCCGGTCGCCGACAGACGGCGACACGGCGAGCTGTTGTTGGAGTTTTATCGTTTTGCTGTTAGGACATAAAAGCCCCGCGACCCATCATTGAGAGCGCGACGAGGTCGAGTCTCCTTCCCTCTTTCCCTCTCTCTCTCTATCTCTATCTCTAAAAAGCACTGATCAGCTGCTCCGGCGGCGTCGGTCGGCATCGCGGCGGCTCCGATTGCCCGCCCTCTTCCCGTTTCCGCATTCGGGGCTTGGAAATTCATTCCGTGTGAAGATCAGGTGAGTCGGCGATGACCCTTTTGCGCGTTCTTCGATTTCCCGGCTATTTGCTGATTAAAGTTTGGTTTCTTTTTTTTTTTGGCCTTTTTTGGGTTCAGAGATTGTTGCGCGTTGAGGTGTGGATGGAGAACAGTTTGCAGGGGAGGCTCGTCGGCTCTGAGATTCATGGGTTCCGCACGTTGCGAGGTAAAGCGCGTTGGGGGTGGTCGCGTGCCGAATCTTGTTTTTGTACGGACGATTATGTGGGTCGGTCGAAAATAGTGAGGGAGCGTGGCGTGGCGTGCGAGCTCTTTTTTGTGTTCGAAGTTGCCAGCTTTTGTTTGATTGCTTGTGTCCGTGTATTTGAGAGAGAACCGGAACAGAGCTTTTTTCCGCGATTTTTAAGAGGAACGGAAGTATCCATGTGAGGATTTGGTGTGCTTGTGTAAGATATCATTGGAAATTTCACTGGTGGAGAGCCTTTTTTTTAATTGGGGTCGTCTGCTTTGTTTGACTGACTTCTTTTTGGAGCTATGAGGATTTTGACTTGAGTGTGACGCCATACGGAATAAAGAATTTCGTAAAGCTGTGATTTGATTATAAGGAGTTGCATTTTGGTTTAGCATGTCAAGTTGATGAGAGATGGTGTCAAGTTAGTGTGGTGAGATGGAGCAATTTCAGAATGCGATGTTCGAGTTTGAGCAGCTACAGTGGTTGTGATGGTCGGTATCAGGGACTAGTATTGCAAGGATTACAGACCTTAGGAGCATGAAAAGGCCGTAGTTAATATAACTGATCGGTTCGAGTGTTTTACTCATGTTGTTGGAATTTAGACTTGCATGATCGAGCTCTTGTGATCCCATTTTCAGTTTTCTCACTGTCACAAGCATGAGTGCTACTTAAATGATTATTCTGGAGATTTGGGTGTGAATTACCTCGAAATTTCCTACTGCTTGGCATGCCTATTTTCCTAAGCTTTTTTCTATATGGGCAGATTTGGAAGTCGACGCCATGTGGGAGGAAGCCAAGACGAGATGGCTTCGGCCAAACGAAATCCACGCTATGCTTTGTAATTACAAGTACTTCAACATACTTGTCAAGCCAGTAAACCTGCCTAAAAGTAATCAACTTATCTTATTTCTTTGGTAGTATTAAATTGAGTTTCCTGTTGACTGTGTGTTACTTTTCTTTTTTTTTTTCCAAACATTGCAATGTACACAATATTTGATTATATAGAAGATCACCTCCCACACCATCTGTACGGATTTTTTAAATTTATAAGCTACCAATTCCATGATCTGGTGGGAGTTAGCTCTTATAACCCTTCAGAAATTTTTTCCAGATGTTCATGCATTTCTTTTAAGTCCTGAAAAATGTTGAAACAAACGACTGTGGAATAGTGTCCTAGTTATAGACAGATGACGGGACTTAGGCTCTTTCAAGTTATACCATCAGTTATGTAGGTGTAACCAAAACCAAGGGTCAACTTCCTTTGCTTTAAGTATTCTCCTAAGATAGCATTTCATCACAAAGAAAGAAGATATCCAAGGAAGATGGAGAAGTTTATATTGTCTTTTGCTTCATTGGAATTTTCAGTTTCGCCAACTTCTCATAGATCAAAATGTGTTTCACCATGTTGCCTTGTTGTTATCCTTGTTATGTAACAGGTGGAACCATTGTATTATTTGACCGTAAAATGCTTAGGAACTTCAGGAAAGATGGTCATAACTGGAAGAAGAAAAAAGATGGGAAGACTGTTAAAGAGGCTCATGAACATCTAAAGGTGTGTCTTCTATTGTACTTTTCTCAAGTATAGGAACTTCATTGCAAGTGCTGCTCTCTTGAGTCCATTGATGTTAAATTTATGTTGGCTTTGGCTGTTATGAAAACAAGGCTTTGAATACTATCTGAGTGGAGTCAAACAAACATATTTGGAAAGCCTTATTTGACTTGAAAATAGATATTCGAAGGAGATCTGAGAACATGAAAATGATTTTCTTGAAGACACTGTTGTTCTCCCCTCAAATTGAGTTGCTTAGAAAATGCTAAGGACTTTCTATAATTCCCTAAGATCATGTCAAGGAAATGCGCCTGATTTAAACCCTCGCAATCACTTCCCTTTGGTGACAATCCATGTCATCACTTATTCATTGTGTTTCTCTTCATCTTTTCTTACTTCTTTTCCTTTTTACTGTGGTTTCCATATCCCCTATTACACTGCTTTTACATTTCATTTCCAGGTTGGTAATGAAGAAAGGATCCATGTGTATTATGCACATGGTGAAGATAACCCGACATTTGTTCGTAGGTGTTACTGGCTGCTTGATAAGTATGTTTTTTCCTGGTATTCTTAGATCAACTATCTGCTTGTGCTACTTCTATATCTGTCTGTGATACGTTGAAATGATCATACACCGAATAGTGTATGAACTAACCATTATTGTTTTGCCTTTTCTTTACAGGACATTAGAACATATAGTCCTTGTTCATTATCGCGAGACACAAGAGGTTGGTTATCATATCTCACTAGTCATATTGGCTCAGTTAAATGTTCGTCTTAGTTATCACTCAGTCAGGTATCTTCAACAATGCACTAGATTCTGTTTTATGGTGAGCATAGGGAAATCTTAACTGCAGGACCCCTGCAGAAACTCCTTAGACATTAAGACTCTTTAACAAGTGCTCATATCTTTGAGTTTGGGTTGGTAAATCATCCTACATAAAGTTTTTAACGTAAGGGATGTGTGCCTGTGAGGTTTATCTTTTTTGTAACTTGCAGCTTTACCTTCTTTTTGGATTTGCTTATTTTGTGTTTCTCTTACTTCATATGCTAAAAGAGCCTCTGTCATGCATGCAAAAGCAGAGATCAAGCTCTCATTCACATGATGGCTGCCCTGTATGGATGAGTGTATAAGTACGGGCAACATCAGAATTAACAGGGCAGGGGGCATATGTAGAAACTGTGAGAAAATTGGGAGAAAACACTTGTACCTGAGGTCCATTTGGTTCCATAGCTTTAGTCGTCTTTTCTCCTAATTGGGACTTAGCTTATCTATGGTCACAATTATGTGATTATAGCTGTGGTTACCAGAGATGTTACTGAAAGGAAAGGCAATTGGATAGTGTGCTAGCTAATCATTTGTCATCGAGCTTACTTACTTTATTGAATTCTTTCAAAGTCATCTCGTGAGAAAGGCTTATTTTTTATCCCCCTGAAAGCAGCACTATGTTCTGATCCTGCATTGGTCTTTGTTGAATTGTCATCCAGTCACAAGGTTCTCCTGCAACACCTGTAAATTCACATTCTAGCTCAGTCTCTGATCCTTCTGCTCCTTGGGTTTTGTCTGAAGAACTTGATTCTGGGACTAATCAAGCTTATTATTCAGCAGAAAAAGGACACGCAGGTGACTACCCTCAAAGTTACTTAATTTGAAACGTGTGGAGTTTAAGCTGTGTCATCAGTCCCATTCTGTTTGACAGCATAGGATGTCAAAGTGAAGGGACTATGAATCCTTTGACAAAAGAGGAAACAGGACTTTAGGATTGTTCTTCCTTTCTACTCGATGAGTGGTCATAGTGGTTAATTACTTCATGCCAACAAAGAAAATGGACTATTCTTTCATGCTTTTATTTGTTGCTGCATATTCAACAGAGCCTGGCGATACTTTGACTGTCAGAAATCATGAAATGAGGCTTCTCGAGATTAACACTCTTGAATGGGATGAGCTTGTGACAGATAATCCAAATAACTTAAGTGCGTCTAAAGGAGGTAACTGACTGGACTTTTTTCTAATTAAATGGAGTGGCATAATGTTTTGCAGTTTGGAAATTACTGACGGTTCTGATTTCTGCTTTAGCTCCAGACGGAATTTCATGCTTTGAACGACAAAATACCGCAGAGTCCGTTGCTATCAATAATGTAAGCCTCCATAAGAGCTGCTTCTTGTTCGAATTGCCGCAACATCATCAGATTATTTTTTTTGTAACGACTACATGCTAACTATGTTCTTTCTTTCTTTTTTTTTTCTTTTTTTTCAAATGGGTTAAAAAATGGAAGACGCCAATTTGAAGCATGAATTCAGTATAGCAGAAACATTCTTGATTTCATTATCTTGTTTAACAACAAGAGGGACTTCAAAAAATGATGTCCTATTTTATTGCTTCTGAAAAACTTTAGTTGCTTGTCTCGTCATATTTTTGTTAGCACCTTTACTTCTTTTGAGGGAGTTGGTACACTTCTTTTCGGGAAGAGGATGTCACCCCTTATTCACCTTTGCAGGGCGTCCTATCACCAGAAGTATGTCATCTTGGTAAGCTAAATGATGTGGTTTCTACTGTGGGAATTCAGGCAAATTCAAATCCTTCAAGAAGTGATTATATACCAATTAGCAGTCCAGGCTTCTTTGGAAATGACGATTTGCAAAGTCAGGATAGTTTTGGAAGGTGGATGAACTACATCATGACTGAAACACCGGACTCAGCACATGCTGCAGCACTTGAATCTTCAATTTCCTCGTGTTATTTTGGACCTTCATCTGTAGCAATGAATGATCAACCCTGCTCTGCCGAGATAATATTTAGCATCACTGATGTTGCACCTGCATGGGCCTTTTCAACTGAGAAAACAAAGGTTTTTTATTTCACTGCAATATTTCATATTTTAACTCAGTTTATGCATTAATTTACTGGTATAAAAGTGCTCTCTTCCGCTAAAATCGAATAAGTTAGTTTTTATATGTAGCAGACTCTCCCTTAATGTGAAAGATGGAAGTATTAGGATGATTGATGTGGTCGTGATTCATCTCATGCAAAGTAACTGCAACTTTTAGTGGTGGTTCTGTATTTATGAATATGTAATTATGTCATAATCCACCTTATGTAAAGTAATAAAGATAGGAGCTAGTGCTAAATGACTACTTTTCTGCTTGACGGGCTTAATGGTCTTGTGAAGTAGACTTGAGCTTATATACTTGGGACCAGGATTACCAGTTGCCTTAATAGTGTTAAGGATCCGATTCTCTGTCTCAGCAATGTCCTAAGACAGAAGACATGATGCAAGGGCACCATGTAGTTTATGGGAATACCAGATCGCTTTCATTTAAACAAATGAGCAAATAGTAGAATTAGAAACCTGGAAAGCTGTGGTTTCTGCATACTGCACAAATGAGCAGCAGATTATGCAAGGAGGTAGTACTTGGTAAAAATTCTAGTAACTTGTGGAAAATTCTGTTTCCTTGATTAAAGCAATATGCCTGATTTTCCATATGCTTAAGAGCATAGTGGAGTGTCCTACAAATATAGGACATTATACTTCAGTTCTTCTTTCATGCGATTTAATTGAACTGGCTCAGAATGTTGGCTTTTTCCCCTTCTAACGTATAAGATATGGAATTTTCAGTTTTCTTTATTGTGCCACCTCTAGTTTCCTTTTTATTTGTCAAAGATACCTAAAGGTAATTGTTCATGTCACACAATTATTTGACCATGTGGCCCACATATTTGTATTGCATCATACAATTGTTCGCATGAAATGCTCAATTTATTGTCTAAGCTCATGTGCTTATCCTAACAGATACTAATAACTGGCATCTTCCATGAGGGATATCTTCAACATTCCAAATCCAATATGTCCTGTATTTGTGGCGATTTTTCTGTTCCTGCTGAACTTGTTCAAGTTGGAGTTTATCGCTGTTTCGTAACACCACATGCTCCTGGATTAGTGAATCTATATATGAGTTTTGATGGTTATAAACCTATCAGCCAAGCCATCCAATTTGAGTATCGGACTCCTCCATTACATGATCCCGTGCCTTCTAATGAAGACAGGTCAGAGAGGGAGAGGCTCGAACTTCAAATGAGACTTGCTTTTCTGCTGTTTTCTTCTCCTAAATATCTTGATATCGCATCCTCTAAGGCCTCTACAACTGCCCAAAAAGAAGCAAAGAAGTTTGTCCAGAAAACTTCAAACATCTCCAAAGACTGGGCTTATTTATTAAGCTCAGTTGAAGATGACAAGATGTCACTTCCGCATGCTAAATCCACTTTGTTCGAACTTTTGTTGAAGAACAGACTGAAGGATTGGATATTGGAAAGAGTAATTGCTGGTGGTAAAGTGACCGAGTATGATATGCATGGTCAAGGTGTTATACATCTATGTGCAATTCTGGAATACACATGGGCTATTAATATGTTTGCCTTGTCGCCATTTTCATTGGACCTTCGGGACAGGTCTGGGTGGACAGCTCTTCATTGGGCAGCAAATTGTGGGAGGTAAGTCATTTTGATTGAGTGATATGGTATTATAGTTAGGACATTAGTCTTCCGCATCAGCCATTTGTAATTTTTCCTGCTTAACTAGGATAGAAATGTACTAGGTTGTTTTCTCTAAATTTAAATTGCTTTTATCTGGACATTTAGAGATCAGCATGTCGTGAATTTTCAATTCATTTAAGCTCTTGATTGTGAGTTGGTCCAAGAACGATCTTTGTGAAGTTATATTATTCTGTCAAATCTTATCGTGTGAAGTTCCTTGTAACAGCCAGAAAATGGTTGCAAAGTTGTTGTCTGCCGGGGCAAAGCCCAATTTGGTCACTGACCCTACTTCAGAAAATCCTGCTGGATGCACTGCTGCTGATCTCGCAACAAAGAACGGTTATGAGGGCTTAGCTGCATATCTTGCAGAGAAAGGTCTTGTACAGCACTTTAAGGACATGAGTATAGCTGGAAATATCAGTGGTTCATTACATACTAGCACAAATGACACAGTCAGCAATGAGAACCTCAGTGAGGAGGAGTTGTATTTGAAGGACACTTTGGCAGCCTATCGAACAGCTGCAGATGCAGCCGCACGCATACAGAGTGCATTCCGGGAGCACTCCTTGAAAATAAGAACTCAACAAGTTGAGTATTTGACCCCCGAGGATGAAGCACGCAATATTGTTGCAGCCATGAAGATACAGCATGCATTCCGCAACTTTGAGTCTCGGAAGAGAATGGCAGCTGCTGCCCGAATTCAGTATAGGTTCCGCACATGGAAGATGCGTAAAGAGTTTCTTAATATGCGTAAACAAGTTATCAAAATTCAGGTGAGCATTTCCCTTTTTACGGTCACTAATTCAGTGGTTAGCGATAAACCAGTCTGAACCATGTTGTCGATGAGACTGGTCAGTATTCTTTTTTCACTGGACTTCGATGAACTTATTAATTTGAGTTACGGCTGCCTGTCAAAGATATTGTTTACAATAAACTGTTAACAAATTCTGGATATTCGATTCTGCTGGAATTCCCTCATGTAAAATGCCGATATTCAAATTGAAAAATTAATTATAGAGAAAATGATGGCTCAAAAGTCCATTAGCAAAGCCTTTTAGTCTAACAAGAGGACGGTATATTTAGCGTCATAATTTTGATATATTAGTTTATCATAGGATCTCAATCACAGGAATCTGATTCAGGATTAAAGAACTATTTCATGACTCCTAGAATTGTTGACTGACTGCTATACATCTAAGATCCTGACATTAAAAAGAACAAAAGACGGCTTTTTGACACCAGAAGACACCTCACAGATGAGCCAAAAGTGGAGCACACCACATCATGCCTGGTTTATGTTTTTTCTCTCCAGCTGCAGCTCCTATAGCCATGAGAGTTGACATGATTTGGGGCCAATTATATTTGTATTCCTAAAACTGAATGCCTTTTTTTGAGATCCTGAGTAATAGTCTTAGTGAAATTAATCTGTCGCATCATACAGGCTGTTTTCCGAGGCTTTCAAGTGCGGAGGCAGTATGGAAAAATTATCTGGTCAGTGGGAGTTCTCGAAAAGGCAATTTTACGCTGGCGGTTAAAGAGGAGAGGTTTCCGAGGGCTTCATGTTGAACCCACTGAAGCAATCGTAGACCAGGGACAAGAAAGTGATACGGAGGAGGACTTCTTCCGAACAAGCCGAAGACAGGCGGAAGAGCGTCTTGAGCAATCCGTAGTAAAGGTCCAAGCCATGTTCCGCTCAAGGAAAGCACAAGAAGAGTATCGCAGGATGATGCTGGCGCACAGCGCAGCACAGGTAGGTTTTGTGATACTATCAATGACTAAATCCATCTTCGGATAATTGACAACTGTCCTTTGTTTTATGCAGTTAGAATTTCAAGAATTGTTCGATGATGATGTCGACATGGAGAGGTGAAGTGGGCTTCATGGGATCTTTTAAGGAGGGAACTGCTATCTGTAGCCTTTTAAGGACGGAACTGCACTCTGTAGCCCAAGTTAGCACATGAATGTTGAAAGGGTTAGTTTATCTTCTGTAGACTTCGCCTGTAAATGCTTAGCTGAACGTAGATATGCGCCATTGACCCTTTCAAAATGTTTTATAAATGGAAGGGCTCGTGGTTTCTATGTTCATGTCTGTCGAGGAGCGTGCGTACTCTTTTGGGTTTGAGTTGTTGGAGCAAGCAGCTACGGTCGGTCGATGTTATATTATTCACAGTGCCATGTGTCCAAAGTCCGAACATTGCTACCATTCTTCCTCGTGAGGCCGTGACCGTATTTCTTACTAAATTTAGCAATTTAAAAGTGAAGACCTCTTCCTCGCCAGTGACGAAGTTCGTCTCACCCCACATATGGCATTGGAACTGGCATATGGTATGGCGATTGGAAGTGTGATTCTTGCAAATGATCCATGGGGGAGAGAGGGCAAGAAATTCCTTTTCCGACTCTGGCAGATCTCTTCTTTGTGCATGGCCTAATGGTTTACTCAACAGCATCCATCTATGTAGTCTCGAAACTCTCACCTTTACTACAAACGAATGAAGTGCATTGACTTTTTCTATGTTTTGGTCGAAGAAATGCTTTGACTTCATTTTCCCTATATTGCCAGTTCCTTGGCCGCTGCTAAAATACTAAAATAGGTCCGTCACTCCCAAATAAATGAGTCAACTGGATCCTTACGATTTGACCAAGCAAAATTCCCAACCGGCTACGCTAATATATCTAACATTTTCATTTTATTTTGTTCTAGCCACCGCTCATTAAGGGTGCGAATAGTAACATTTCTGATTCGAAGAATAATTTCTTTTTAGAAATAGTTATTTTTATTTGTATTCCCTGAAATAATTTTTGAGTAAAATAACGCATTTAATAACTATATAAAAATTATATTCTCGGAATAGAAAAAGAATAGGAATGTGTTTGATACGATCCATAAAAAAAAATAAGAATACATTTGGTACGATCTATAAAAAAAATAAGAACGCGCTTGACCACCACCTACCGCCAACACCAACGCCAATCGCTACTTGCCGACTGTTTACCGCTCGCCGCTGTTGCTAGCCACTGCGCCGACAGCGGTGTGGTGGTGGCTAGCCATTGGTGGCCTGTCGAGATCAGCAAGGAAGAAGAAGAAAAGAAAAGGAAAAAATAAAAAAATGACTTATTTCTAAAAATTATTCCTGGAACCAAAAGTTACGTTTTTCTATTTCTTATTTTTGTTCCAAATCTATTCCTATTTACTTTTCTATTTTTGTGAAATAGAAAAATTAATTGACATTACCAAAGGAATTTCTATCATTTTTTTGTTTCGGAGAGAAAAAGAACCAAAGAATAAAGGATCAGAAACGTTCTCATGCGCTACCTAAGTCACTGCGCCCGCATCTCATCTCCAAGGATCAAAAACCATGCTAAAGTAGCAAGAACAAGGCAGGTAAACAACACCGTAATAATTAACTCAGCAATCAAACAGAGGAGAACAAACTGCATTACACGAGCGACAGCTAGCTCATGATGACGATGTAGTCATTCATACTTGATTACAAAACAAAGAAGTGTATGTCATGAATATCAAGGACATTAAAACGCAGGAGAAAAAGTTAAAAAAGCATCAAAATTTGCCAATAGAGACTATCTAAATCTCACAACTCCAAAATATAAAGCCAATACATGTATCATGTGGACTTGCCACCCCTGTTTATCTTTAACTCCGTTAAAAAGAATAGTAAAAGTTCCTCTTCTAGTTTGACTGTAGCTGCTAAGTGCAGCATCATCGAAAAAATATGCTGAGAGTTCCTCTACCGCCCAAACAAAGAATTGAGACTCCCTACTTTATATATTGCGAAAGCCACTTAAATCCATCGCCGTACCCCATCTTACGGACAATACTACACATAAAAACCTCGATGGGTCGAATGTTGCCATCTGTGAGATTAACCTTCCCCTTGCCAGTTGTGAAGTTGCTCAAACCCAAATGATAGCACAACTCATCTTCTGAGGCTGCATAAGGGATATCAATCTTATTCCCTAGCACAAGAAATGGAACATTAGCCAGGGCTTCATCGGAAAGGAGTGCATCCAGCTCCCTCTTTGACTCAGCAAACCTCTCCTTGTCATAGGCATCCACCAGATACACCACAGAGTCCACCTATTTTCGGTAAGAAAGATTTGTAAAGATTTCAGCTATCTTTGACATGCAGCGTCTCAGAAAAGTGGCAAATAAAACTACATTCAAGTTGAGATCTTAAGCCAGCAGGAAGACTTGGAGATACACACAGTTGGTGAACAAGGGCGCTGGGCAGAGCTTTAATTAACGTAGTGGAAGGGGCAAGAGCTAAATTATAGGAAATTATCCGTATTTTGGAGTCTGGACTGATGATAATGGCAGAGATAGAGATACCTTCTGAGAAAACAAGGGGGGGAAGTAATGCCAATTACAAAGAACCAAATTTTAATGATGCTAAGACATCTCCTTCCCCCTATTTGCCCTGTGTGGAAAAAAGGCACCATGCTTCCCCCAAAAGAGGAAAAATATGAGAAAAAGGAAGTAATCCACAATGGACAGTTGAGAACTCGATGTTACACTAAATCTATTTTAGTACCTTTAGGTATTGCTTTCCAAGTTCCAACTAGAATCACTCATAATAAAAAGAAGTGGGTTTTATCAGGAACCTTAGGTGTGATCTGCTACTGCTATCATGTAATCGAGTCTCCTTATTTTCACCAAGAGTCAAGGACACTGGACAATTCACAATCCAATCTACACAAGGTGGACAAAGGTAATGCGAAAAAGGTCTGAAGCCGTTGACAGTACCGGAAGATTGGAGAGGGCAAGACATGTTTGTAAAAACTAAAATTCCTAACAAGACCATCTAGTTGTAGGTACCAGTAACAAGTGTGCTGATCAGCTGTAGCCTTATGCTACCAAAACATCTAGACATAGACAAATCATGGAAAAACTCGTAGAATTGACACCACGGCCTTGCCTCTTCCCTAGAATAACTAGCGTGTCCTATTCAATATCTTGAGAAACAGAAAGAGACAATGTATGGTTAGTTACTAACAGGGCACCCCCCTTCGAAACTGCAGAAAAGTGCCACCACCGAAACATTCCCATCACTGTTTGCCTCCCATGAATCAGATAAACATAAGGAAGTCAATCTGGGATTATGAAGGCAGAATCTGTTCAGCAAAAAGATTGGCAAATTGAGACATGCCTTCTGGCTTCTTATATGGTGATCTACAACTGTTTCAGGGTGCTCACAAGAAGCACAAGAACTCAATTCCACTAGAAACCAACGTGGCAACAATTAGACATGACAGCAAATTGAAGGCGGATATGTGCCACAATCAAATATTGAGAACCTAGACGAGTTCCTTGGATTCAGAAAACAAAAACAAAACGAGCATGGCCTGATGGATCTGGTCAAAATAGGAACTTTAAGATGAAAATGATGCAAGACACAACAGCCATCGGCATCTTATAAATCAAGAAACGAATTCAGATGCAAATTCCCTAGTTCCACGAACTGAGTTTTCAAATATACTCCAATTGACCGAGCCCATTAAATACCGAAACAAGTGATCGCCATCGCCCATTCTTCTTTTCATACCTTAGCGTAGTAATCTTTCCAAACTCTCCGAGCGATCTGGTGACCGCCCAGATCAAAAGCCTTGAACTTGATCTTCCCGATGCTCAGCTCCTCCGACGTCGGATGCTGGGTCGGCTGGTGCTGCACCAACCTCTGGAAAAAAAAAAAAAAAAACCCAACCACCCAACAACAAACCCACGCAAACCCCCATCTCGAAATCGTCAGAAACGCCTCGAATCCGAACGCGGGCATTACCACAAACAGTTGGCGGGCGCGTCCGGATCAAACCCGAAACGAGAAAAACGAGGGAACAAAAAAAAAAAAAAAAAAAAAACGACGGACCTCGTCTTTCAGCATGTGGAGGAGGGTGGTCTTGCCGGCGTTGTCGAGGCCGAGGAAGAGGATCTTGGCCTCCTTCTGCCATAGACCCAGCGAGGCGAGGACGCCGTAGAACCAATCCAACAGGAACATCGCCGCCGGCGAGCCTCTCTCTCTCTCTCTCTCTCTGGTTCGGAGGCGTTGAAGCTTCGTTGAACGGGAGTCGTCGGGAAGGAGAATGGGTCGAAGGGGGGAGAAAGGTTAGATCCAAAGACGGAAGATCTAAATAGTCCGTTCCGGGAAGCAGGCAGGAGGAGAGATCATTGTGGAGAGAGAGCATGGAGGAAACGAGGCGTAATAAATTTTAAAAAAGAAAAGGAAAGAAATTTGCAAAAAATGAGTAACTTGCGGATTTTTAGTTACTTGATTAGTCAAAATTTGCTGGCCCCCCCAAAAAAAAGTCAAATTTGTACTCCTTTGACTCAGCAAGTAAATTCAAATTTGTTTTTAGGGGGAAAAAAAGGAGTAATTTCGAATTTGGTGGAATATGGTCTCACCTATTGATAGTTACATCTTGATATTACTGAAGTAGTTGGCCTAACCACAAATGAGTTACTTATACTTCATTTGTTATCTTAAAACCTTCGGGTTGTTGGTTGTGTAGAATAGTTTGGGTTTAAATCGAACATTTCGTAATGGGTGTAAACCCTTATACGATAACATTCGAATGAGATCGTTGGTGCGGATCTTCTCCCTCCGCCCCTTTTGCCTATGAAAAGGATAATTATACCGCGGATTTTCCCTCTCTATTGTATCATTGTTTTTCTTTCAAAAGTCAATGACGAAAAAGAGAAGGCATAGTAATGTGTTGTGTTAATGCGAAGCTTTTGGTGATTGGCATTTCTACTGCTAATGTACTCTGAGCAAAATCCGAATAAATTATCTGATAAAATGTAGATGTGACAATTTTATTCTAGGCACATAATTTCGTTAGTTATGTCATTGATTTTCTTTCAAAAGTCAATGATGAAAAAGTGAAAGCATAATAATGTGCTACGTGAATTTGACACTTTTGGGGATTGACTTTTTACTGCTAATGTACTTTGAGCAAAATCCAAATAAATTATCTGACAAAATATCAATGTGACAATTTATTCTGGGCACATAATTTCGTTGGTTATGTCATTGGTTTTCTTTCAAAAGTCAATGACGAAAAAGAGAAAGCATAATAATGTGCTACATGAATGAGGCTTTCGGTCATTAACATTTCTACTACTAATGCACTCCAAGCAAAATCTGAATAAATTATTTGATAAAATGTCAATGTATCAGTTTATTCTAGGTATACAATTTCGTTAGTTATATCATTGATTTCAATGTTACATTATAAAGAAATCATTTTGATGCCAAATCAATTAGAACCTTCAAGAATAAAAAGAAAAATGAACGGAATCTAAGGAGAAAGAGAAGGGGTGAGGGGTGGAGGAGGTCCGCCGATGATTATTAGAACTCACCTTAGCACACGACAAGGACTACCAACTCTTTTTCACAATGCGTGCAGGACTCGTTTAACTCATGTCCGCCCAACGGGCAGAGGGATGCAATTCTCTATTGAAGGGAGCAAAGAGTAATGATCAATTCTTTATTATTGATTGGATTTTCTGTTTTTAATATGTTTAACGAGAATCACATGCACTGAAGCGATTAAAGTTTCAAACAATTAGAGAACGATCTATCAATTGCTCTACTATATCCAAATCTTTGCACGTGCTGTTCATGGGTCACAGTGCATCAATAAACAAAAGTAAAGATCCAATTTGGATTCATTTAGAATAGTTGGAATTATAATATTCAGTGTTTCAATTCTAAAACATATCGGAATCGATCGAGAGCATTCCCATAGAATTTATCACGATCCAATGACACTCGGCATCAATCTCGCCGAATGAACTCTAGAGATTATATCTACGGGATCGATGAAGAGCACCCTCGATTCTCGTTAGCACGTTGCGCTGCACATGTTCTGAATTGGGATTCCAACTTGCGATCTCGAAGAGGTGGAAGGTTTGATAGCAAGGCGGGGTTCGGTACAAAATCCGCGGCCCCTCTGTTTTACAGGCCCACAAAGGCCCAGGCCCATAATAAAATCCATTTGGGCTCAAAGAAGGCCTTGAAACTCGGGCCGATCTCCTCCGGAGGCCCATGAGGCCATTCTCGTCTTTTCACCGCACGCTCTCGGCAGCTAGGGTTTCGAATAAATTGGCACCATAAAGAGAAGACGGAACCCCAATCTCTCTCTCTCTATCTCTAGCAGCAGAACCAGGAGGAGGAAGGAACCCTAGCTCGACCTCGGTAAGCCGCCCCGACGCCTCTCCTCTTCGATTCGATTCGAGCCGTCGCCGATCGGTTTTGGGTTCCTGTTTTCTTGCTGAATTTTTCGATCTTGAAGCTGCGAATTCTGAGTTCTTGATTTCGATTTGGTGTGGTGTGAGCAGGGAGAGAGAGATGGCGAAGTCGAAGAACCACACCGCGCACAACCAGTCCTACAAGGCCCACAAGAACGGCATCAAGAAGCCGAGGAGGCACCGCCACACCTCCACCAAAGGGGTAATCCTTGCATTCCTCCCTTTCTCTCTCTTCCTCTCTCTCTCTCTCTCTCTGGTTTGTCGTGGTTTAGCTGCTTAGCTTGTTATCTGCTTGGATGGTTTCAGATGGACCCCAAGTTCCTGAGGAACCAGAGGTACGCCAGGAAGCACAACAACCAGAAGAAGGAAGGCGAGTCCGAAGAAGAGTAGACTTAGCTTTTTACCGCATCGAAAGGCGGCGTCTTTTCGGGTGTCGCCGGCGATTACTAGGGTTTGGTTTTTGTTCTAGACATTATGTCAACGTTTTAATTTTTGATGTGTGGTCCTCCAGTTTCTACTGGGTTACATTTTGATTAATATGTTAGCTGACATTACTTGTTTTTAAACCGTCTATTATCCAGTTCTGAATTCCGGTCGATGCTAGTGTTGTTCTCCTGTTATTCGTAATCGGGATTTTGAGCCTTATATTGGTCTTCCTTTTGGGGATGGAATGTGTAGAGTATTATAGGCGAATGCTTGCTTATTGTGTCGGGGCTGTTTGGTGGAAGCGCCTGCTTGGCTTCTCTTCATGGGGATTAGCCTACCAGAATGCTGAAAGCTTGATGAGTAGACGATAGGGTATTCCGGGGTTTTTGACAGCCCGGGAAAAATCGAAACATCAATGCTTGTCTCTAAGGTTATCTCTCCCCGCAAGAGTCTTGCTGAGGTTGCAAACTGAATGATGCATGGGGAATCTGATGGAGGGTTGTAGTTTTTGTCGTCGTGAATGGAAGGATGAGTTTGTGTTTGTTCAACATGATGTTCGAATTTGTTTTGAATTGTATGGCTTTTGACTTCTTAAGCTCAAGCTTGGTTAATAAGGGAAATGAATGCTTGAGCTTGAGCTTGAGCTTGAGCTCGAACTCGGGCTTGCTTAAAAGATAATACTGAAATTTAAAAATAGCCCACGACTCATATAGGTTTTTTGTGAAGTTGAGCTTGATTTCTTCGTTTCATGCCTGCTAAAAAATAATAAAAAAAAAAGTTCACATCGTGTTAGCTTGAGTTTTGGTTCTTTCACAGATTATGGTGTTAGTGCTAAATTGTGGAGAATTTGATTTCTTGAGATGCGGCGGATGCAATGCCTGAGAGCCTGAGCTTTGTCTTGCTCACTCACAAATGACACGCATTGATGTGAAGCTTAAGCTACAAGTCAGGTAGGTTTGGGAGCCGACTTTTCATCTCGACTTAATACCCCATATGCACGCACGATCTCCAGCTCGCTGATAGGTAAACAACTCGATTGCGATCTGCGTGGACCTTTAGTTATTAAGCAGGAGATCACTTAATATACAGCATTATGAGCAAGTTTAATTGAGCTTCCTCACTCGCTTATAAGGAGAATCACTTCAACGCAAACTTCCAAGAATAAGTTACTACTCAATTAGGTTTGCTAGCGACTTGAGTGAAGTGCTGGGGAACTCATTTCATCGCGATTTGATTGTTAAACCACTTGATTAGAGTAGTGAACTGTTTAGGGAGACCTCAATCGGATGAGACAGACGCGAACTTTTCAACCGCATGTTGACTACATATCGAGTTTGTGCAGTCGACAAAGCTGTATTCTCAACTCTCAGGCTATCTACCCCAGGCCCCCAACTAGTTCATAATTATGCAACCTATGTAGATATGAACATAGTTTTCTAAGCTTGTCTTGTACAAGAATTTCAACACTCAAATGGTTCTTCACAAATGGAGGCACCTATGTTCAGTTGGGATAACTGCCCCCTACTCAGAGAGATCCCACCCCTGTTTCGTTTTGGCCAAAGAAAAGGCTCCATCCCTGTCGATCAGCTACGTATCTATCTATCGTAAGTCGGCCAAAGGAGAAGCTGACATTCATGGGTTACAAACTGAATGCCAGGGCTCGATTGAACACAGAGCCTTTTTAAAGCAAAATATTTGAGGATGTATAGTATAAAGTTTGGTGGGGCAGCTTGCTCCTCTACTAATGAATGCTAGCGCTCCGAGCAGATGGGGCATTACAAGCATACGTTCGGACAACAATCAACTAATGCACGCGACTGGTCTTGACTTACGGTAGCCGAACCTCCAGTCTATGAATGGAGTATTCCCCCTTAGGCAAATAAATATAGATAGCATCAATATGGGCAGTCGCAAAGAAGCTCCACCAAGTCACTAACATGTTCGGTTCCAACCACAGGAAGGTCATTGAAATCAAGCGGCAAATGCTAATGTCCTTATCTGAGTGGAACAACGAGAAATATATTCTAACACTAGGCTTGTTATGGTTGATTAACTACGGAGCAGAATCAATAAATGGTATGGTGAGAATTTTGCTTTTTATTGCTTTCAATGATCAAGTGTGCCTATACAAGAATGAATTTGTGGTGGAAATTCTCCACAATCAGCTCTTTTCTATTGATATCTCTCTAAAGCCCTGAAAAATCCTCGTATCCGAAATGGGAGAAAAGGAACCCTTCAAATTGTCAGCTCCAAAAACTCTATCTACAGAAAGAAAAAGGACAGAAAAAGGCATTCATCGCAACTTCTTCACAGGCATTTTTCTCCAGAGAACTCCTAATCACAAAGAAGATAGTGTCCGTGCAAACCACTCTGATAAGCGCCTCATTTTTGACGAGAGCTCTGGACTTTTCCCAAAGTAAGTTTCAGCATTTGATACCAGTACTCCAATATCATGCTTCACTGTCTCTATACTTCGATAGTAGTTGTTTTCTAACCTTGCTTTAATCAACTCAAGAGTCAATGGAACTGGGAACCTGCAAAATTATTAGACATGACTCAGTTCAGCAACGGCTCGAATTGTTGAATATCCAATTAATATTCAATTTAATGCCTTGGGATGGGGAATGGAAGATTCCAAGATTTACTTTCATAACTTCTAAATTGCCTCTTTGGAGAATCCACATAAGCAAGAATAGCATACCAGCTCAACAGAGAGCGCACATACCTGTTAATGAAACTTGATTTCTGAGAAACCTGGGTCAACTTCTGTATGCCATAGCGATCCTGAATGTTGACCACAAAAGAAATTAGTCTAAAGAAACATTTACATTATACCAATAAGCAAGCACATTTCTTATGCTTCCTGAAAATGCAATACCTGGTTATAGTTCCCTGACTTCTCTAGCTTGTTAATGGCTGAGAGAAGTTTATTTCTAATCTCATCATCAATACATGGCTGCTCCCATTGTGTATCAGCGTCAAAAAGCTCCCACGGACTGTGACGATGCTTCTCTCTGGGATCACTCTTGTACTGGATAGTGTACCTCTCCCATGGACTATCTGGAAATTCAGGAGATTTAGGGTTCACGGAGACAATCCGACCCTCCCACCAACTACCATCATCTTCACCTTCATTTTTCCACCAGACTCTGCATTTGTCCCGGACTGTCCAATTTCTTTGCGTAGTAACCTCAAACCGAGTTCTTTCTACAAGGAAGTCTGGGAAGCCAGTTGCTTCAGGAAGAGTTAATTTAAATGATTTACGAAACACACCGGAAGCCAGATCAATAAATCGAAGCATCATTCTGCAGCAGCTTTCCCCAGACCCTGGATAAATGGCATATTCAAGGCTTTCTACTTTACAGAATTCCACTGGTCCAACGTTCCCCTTTATCACTGTCCAGGGGCCTCGTTCTTTGGAGCCACCACAATCAATAAATTCCTCATGCCCCTGAAAAGTTAAAGTTTAGTCATGATACATACGGAAATTCATCACATCCACATCCGCAAGAAATTAAATGGAAGATGTATGATATAATACCAATGGTATTCCAACCCAAGAAAACAATCACAAAAAGTAAATACAAATTCACGTACTTGTCTCAAGTATACTACTTCATCCCCCTGCTGTGGAATGTAACGAGAACCATCTTCATGTGATGTCAACAACAACCATGAACCTTTCCTCGATGATTGAGTTGACTTTCTCTTTTCTATCGGAGGACTAGTGTCACGCAGGTGAAAACTCGCTCTCCTGTTTCTAGTAGACCTCAATCCAACTGTTGCCTTGGAACTTGAACCCCATTCTTCATGTGGAAGCTCGCATCTGCTATTGTGATTACTCTCAGAACCCTGTGATGGATCCTCTGATTCATGTTCATGATCCAACTCCATGTCTCCTATCCCAGTTTTTGCATCGCATTTTCGAAGCCTCATCTTCAGTCCCATGGACTGCGTCTTATGCAATAAATCAGGCGATCCTCTGTGTAACTCAATTTGAGCACCGATATTATCAGTATTTGCATTTGAAGTAGTTTCTCCTACTCCACTAGCTTCTCCTTCTAAATTAGTCCTAGTCCTAATTGATTTCGACCTTCTATATACAGCACTGAAGATCCTGTTTGCATTTGAATGCAAGTTTGAGTTAGGCAGAGTTGAACCAGATATATCATTGTTATTGTCTGATCCTAGTAATCCATTATCTCCTTTTGCTGGACTGATTTTCTTGTTCTGGTTATGGGCAGGTACTTGTGCAATATCCTGTTCCATACACAAATGGTTCTCACAGGTTTCATCACGCAAACCACTTTTACAGTCATTAGTCAAGTTTCTCAGCTCTTGCTTCATAGCATCAGCAGAGTCAGTCGTAACTCCTGAACTATTTTTCACCTCACTGGAGAATGGTCGAAGGGGATCGATATCACAAAGCTGGTCAGCTCCCTCTACTGCAGGAGCAGGAGATCTATCCTCAGAAGGAACGCAAACCTCCTCAATTGAATCATCATCAACACTGCATTTAATCACTTTGGGGTGCTCCAGGTCATTTACTGCACCACCCAAATTCTCGCATGTTCCATTATCAAAGCTTCTCTGATTCATGCATGTAGCTTCTTCATTTGTTTTAGCCCTGTCATCCTTAACTTCTGAAAGTCTTTCAAGTTTTAATATTCCGTTCTCCTTATTTTCGCTCCTGTCATGACCTTCCAACTGTGAACTAGTCTGCCCACATGGCACCGCTGATGCTATTTCTCCCAGTCTTGGTCGTTTCACTGAGCGCGCTCTGGCACCTCCCCACTTAATTTTACCATTCTGATATGCAAGACCCAGCTTTATCTGATCAACATTACTCTCAATTTCTTTTCGTTCTTTCTCAACTGTTTTGCAACTGGCATTAGCAAAAGACTGTGGATTGCGTTCATTTATACGAATGCTGCTCCCTTCAGTAATGTCTCGAGGAATCTCAGATGATGAACCGACAAAATTGCATTGGCTGTCAGATGTGTGTTCTCTTCTTGGGAAAGGAGCAAGCCTATTCGAATCGCGAACTGGCAATTTAAGAATCAATCTCCGCTTGTTCCCATCAGTAACAGGAGTATCATGATGTTCACGGTTGGCAGCCACTTCCCTGGACAAATCCTTATACACCTCCTTTCCTTTTGATAGTTTAATTTGCTCGTTTTGTAATGGTTCCTCAGAATCATCACTCTGAATGTCTGAATCTTGCTCGTTAGACTCACTGTCTGACACATCAGATTCGGATAGTTCTTCTTCTTCACCAGTAGATGCTCCAGTAATTCTAGAGAACAAAGAGAGAGCATTCCGAGCAGCAGCTCTTTGAGGTCTCAATGCCTTAGATTTGGAAGATTTTTTCTTTCTCGTACCATTCTTCTGTTTTCTTGATCGATTACTTCTTAATGAATCACCCTCATGCTCATCCAAATTCCTCCTTTTGATGCGACGACCTGAAGATGTCATGATCTCTACCTGAGCTTAGACAAAAACTTTTAGTTACTTCTTAACAAATGAGGATGCAATTATGAAAAAGAAAATTAGATACTCCATAAAGACTTGCCTCTGGCTTTTGTTTTCTCCTTTTTGATCTGCGGATATCCTTATTAGAATCATCACCACCACTGTCTTCAGCACCACATTCAGAATTGTCAGAGGAGTCAAAATCTAAACTTCCCTGCTCCCCTCGTGACGAATATTCCTCAGTGATATTATACTCCGAATCATTATCATCACTTTGCACTGGATTTTCAGGCTCCCACTCCACAACATCCATAAATTCTGGGATGGGATCAATTACTACATCCAGATCTGCCAAGGGGAGCATTTGAAAATCTGGGTCTAGACTTAGGTCTGGCCCAATGGCAAGTCTTAGAGAAGAGGGACGCCACTCGATGCCTAAAGCTCCAAGTCGGCGTTTCTGGTATCTGCTCTGGTACGGTTCTTCATAAGGTGTCATACCTAGCATTTTGGACCACCAAAAATGTAAAGAGAACATAAGATTAAGATGGTACCATAACAACTGAAAATAAACATACAAAGCAACAAGCTGATAACTGAACACAAACCTGAATCACAAAGGAGATCCTGCATATTGCGTCGATAGGGAGCAAGCTGAGTTTCCTGAATTAAATATTAAGAAGAACCTCAGAAAGGAAACAGTCAAGAATTACACATGCTCCTACCCACCTCATATTGCATTCTTATGTCAGAAAGGAGCAAACTGCAAAAATCAATGATGGAAGTACCTTTTGCATGTACAATGATGCACAAAATTGCCATAAATGGCGACCCGTACTTAAAACTAGAAAAAAGAGACTTTGCAAGAGCATGAAAATCCTCCTCCCATGCAAAAACTCATGCTGTAAGTGCCCATCTAAAATACGTAATACTTATGATATAAGAACCGAGGAGAATAGAGGATGTAAGAATTGCTTAGAGTGGTCCCAAAATCTCAGTAAATAGATGCTCTGAAACGAAAGATCAAGAAACATGAGAAGTTAACTGTTTAACCAACCTGATCAAGTACATTTCCATAAGTATCTTGAATAAGAGGCCGATAGTCCCCCAAGAAAAACTGTTTAGACATAAAAATATTACTCATAAATAGACTGCCAGATATATATCAAAACCATCCACTTGTTTCTCATACAAATCACAGACCTGATCATACTTGGCATCGTTCTGTGACTCGCCCTGGCCAGTGCTTAATATATAAAGTTGACCAACATCATCTGAAAGAGTGATTGACGTCCCATCCCTGAGTGACAGAAAAAAAAGGTTTTATGTCAAAGGAAATTGCCAGTTTAATTGAAATATGCATTGATTTGCAAATGAATTAGCCATCTAGTAAAATAAAATACGACTTATCATTGGAAGGCACTTAATTAGGTGCTTAATATACTCTGAAAATGTAAGAAAGAAGGCATTGCATATTTCAATGTGTTGCCATGCACAAGATCTCCATAAGGAAATATCTTGAAACATAGACTGCACATCTAGAAACGCCTACCAAAAGACCCAAGGGCACTGATTGGGAAAACGCATAACCCTAAACACCAGAGCATGCATATACACAAACAAAATATACGAGTACAACTATTTGTAAATTACCAACCCAAATAGACAAAGTAGTTCAAAATCTGATGCCGGCTGGGATGTACTTACGGAGAAAATTTGCCATCGACCAACTTGAAACGTGAAATTTCATATATCCGTATGGGTTTGCCTTCCCATATCTAAATGGAATAAAACAAAATAGTCAATTAGAAAGTAAATGAGGGAGACCCTACAGAGCCAGATGAAAGGAGGACTTACATCCCAAACTATGGTTTTGCCGTCATACCCTGCACTCATAGCTATCCTTGGATTGAAAGGATGAACATCAAGAACATATGTCTGACACAATTCAAGTAAACCAGTTAGGAGTAGCAACTTACAAAAGTACAACTACAATACGAGGGGAACAAACAAGTTGAGCCCCATAGGGTCTACAAAGAATTGCAGAATTAGCATAGACTGCAGGAGTTGTATGAGAAAGCTACCAACTGATAAACTAGGGGGAGAAAGGTGATGAAGAAAACAAAAACAATAGTCAACAAGAATTATGGCACAATGAAGGTGAGGAAAAAAAACATTGATCCAGAACAAGAAAAATAAGCAAGGATAAGCAACTGAATATTCTACTTTTGTGATCATGATATAAATGACCTGCATGCGTGCACCTACATCAATCTTATGGAAAACAAAATTTAAAACAAATGGACCAAACAATGAAATGGGTTAACAATTTGCCCAAAGAGGAAAAAATGCATTATTTGGTAAAAAGAGAGAACCCTAACAAAGCAAATTTATAATCATCAACCAGCAATTACATCCAATAAATTGAGCATCCCTAATAAAAGATCACTCCACGAACATCTTACATCTGTTGAATGGAACATAGAGGCAAAGCCCTCAAGCATCACAAGCACAGGCAAACATATCTATACTTTCACACAAAAAGGTTCAAAAAATCGAGAGATGTAACTTACCGAATCAGTATGGCCAGTCAATGAATGTACTAAGCTACCATCAGATGCATTCCAAACGCATATTCTGCAATCTGCAATTTGTGAAATGTCTAATTAGTATTACAAAACTAATGACCAGAAAGCGCCACAGAGAGAGAGAGAGAGAGAGAGAGAGAGAGAGAGAGAGAGAGAGAGAGAGAGAGTCCAGGTCAGACAAGTTTCCCCAGGGAAACAAAAGATCCAGTAGCCAGTTCAATGCAGTTAAAAGCATAAAAAGTGAAGACACATCAAACCCCACATAAGCCATGATGTCTTCCATCAAAAGAATCCACAGTAGAAGCATATCACTAACAGTTCATCCCATAAAATTAAAGATGCAATCAGCAAGAAAGTTAATGTCACTAAGTTCCCTTGCTAAAAGACTTGTGAAATTAAGGACCACTTACAGCCTAGTAAGAAACATCTAGCACTGCAGTAAAGACTTCCTGCTAAATTTCCCATCTTATAAAACAATCAACCATTTGCAGTTGTTACTCAATATCTTCGTGGTACTGCCTCATCTCCAAATCACAACCAAGATACTTAACAAGATTCTCTGTGTAGAATTGAGTAGACAGAAAAGCTGCTGCTAATGCCAGATATCAATGACATAACTACCATGTGATCCTGCAAATAACCCTAACTATACTAACAAGAGTTCTTAAGGCAAACACTCAATTTTGGAAGATATTAGACAAGTTTCAGAGAAATAGCAACAAAAGGGAAAGTAATTGGCCATAATTTTTTGCTCCACCTAATTTTCACTGAAATGGAATCTTTTATGCGAAGCTCTTTCAGAGATTATCTTGCAATCCTTTAGGAAGCTTAAGTAATTCCCACATGTACAGCTAAAATGTACTTCTCTATACCAAGACCAAAAGTCCTTACACTTGTTCATGGACCTACCATGAGCAAATTAATCTGTCTTGACACCTTAAAATTTCCATTCTCTTCCTATTGCGATATTTTAAGTCCGCTCTAGTTGTGAATTAAAAAAGACAAACATCAGTGAGATCTCACCAGCATTTCGAACTAATCCAACCACTCAATCAACACTAATCGCAAAAATGAGACTACTCATATTCCACTTCAAGGAAGCTTCACTGAAAACCACTTTTTACATTGGATAGTTTGTTAAAACTAGTAGACCATCTTTTTCCGTAAATTTTCATAGGTGTGATACACCTTTGGCACCTTACTTTTCCTTATTTAGCTTTCAAGGAAAGGAAGAAGAACCTCATGACCGTCTCCATAT
This sequence comes from Eucalyptus curtisii, assembly GCA_017140595.1. NCBI lineage: Eukaryota > Viridiplantae > Streptophyta > Magnoliopsida > Myrtales > Myrtaceae > Eucalyptus > Eucalyptus curtisii. Next base: position 31,255,784 of record CM029501.1, read on the forward strand.
GGTTAATTAATTTAACGTGCAAAAAGGATAACCTGCATATAAGTTTTTCATAGTAAACCACTGACAATAGATGTGAAAAGTGTGAAAAAAAAAAAAATAGCAACATCCTGGCAAAAATCAGGACAAAGGATGTTAAGAATGCGATATTAGCACTTAGGCAACCTTGAGATAACTAAGCAGAACATGAATTGAATATTCACCGACTTCAAGTTCCAAGAAAAGTTCTCTCTCAAACGACAGCCCTCCAAGAATATGAATGGCAGTTGAAATCCACAGAAAAATAAAAAATATGAAATCACCAAACTTTTTATTAAAGTGCCAAGAAAATAAACTATAAATTCCGGCAAAAAAAGCAGGCAACGAGAATAAAGAACATGGGACCAACAGTAGGACTATTGGACAAGTCAGAACTTAGAATTCCACTAAGAAACACGTGCACACATGTGTTCAATTGCCCTAATAATATTCCAAAATTTTGAAGATGAATAGATTAAAGGGATACCCATAATAGCAGCAAGAACAAATCGATTGTCCAGGCTCCATATAATCATATTGACACCACGTGGGGTTGGAAGAATTCTCTGTCTTGGACCCCCTCGTGAAGGTTGAGGCGGCATCGGTGGAGGAGGAACCTTGAGATGATATGCTCGACACCAGCGGCCAACTCTTCCCTGCAATAAGATGCTTAACATTATTACCTTTCATGTTGAACAAGTCATATAGATGCTCATTCCAGGTTACTCTTTGAGAGATAAACCATGACTATATCCTATTGTCTGAGGCTAAAACTTCATTTCACTGTTTCCATTATAGCTATTTAAGGACTCTGTAGATAAGAATTCTAGCACATCCAAAATGTACAAGAATAGAAAGAAAGAAAAACAAAACAAGAAAAAAGAAAAATGTAAATTATTAATAGCTATTTTAACTGAAAGCTAACAAAAGCAATCTATTCTCATGTCAGAAAAAAGAGACTAAAAACTCTCTTCACTCTTCAAGTATGGGTTTCACTTATATTCTATCCTTCCATTAATTTCTGTCAATGATTTGAGTAGACCATGAAATGTGCCGGATTATAGTAAGTTTTCCCAAAAACTAATCAAAGGAACCTGATAATTCAAAGTTTAATATGTCATAAAGATTTTCAGTCTTTCTTGAATTCTTGGAGATGATTTTCTTCATTCTTCTATTTTTATATCCATACAGGTAATTGTTTGGAAAAAAAGAAAGTTCGATGAACACATAGTGTTCACCAGTCACTGCAGTGGGCCGCTGCATGGGCATTTAACAGTCAGAAATGCTACCATCATGGTGAAAGTGAAACAGACATGTCAATTGCTACAATAAACGGAAGTTTCAGTTCAGGGTTAACTTGAAAAAAAGTGTAACATTTGAGATACTTCCAGGTAATTATCCTATATTTTTTCACATTACAGGAATCTCTGAGAAGTTCGTCGACTAGAAAGATATTTGGCTCACTTAACGTTTCATTTTTTTTGTTTGATTTATTATATTTATAATTTTGCTTGCTTAAAGTTTCATTATTTGGTTTTTATTTTATTTTTTATATCTTTGAAGTCTTTGTCTGCTAGAGTCTTCATTTGTAGACAGGCTGACACTCCCGGCAATGCAAATGATTAAACCTTTCTAGTTGACACATAAAAAAATAAAATAAAAAAGAGGAATGAACTCCTGGCAATGTTAATGAATCGACTTCTCTAGTTGACAGAAAAAAATGAAGACGGATAAACTCCTGGCAATGCTAATGAATCCACCTTTCTAGTTGACAGATAAAAAAAAAAAAAGAACAAAGGGGAATGAAGGGCAATTCATCGATCAACTCTCTCTCTCTCTTGGCAGATAAGTGAAAGTAACCTCATTATATACCATTTCTTCTCCAAGAGCCCCACATTCAGATATTTTTGTTGCCAATAAATCTTAGAGGAATTTACACACGGCATGGAAAATTGGAACAATCAATGACCGTCTATTCAATGCACAAGTTTGTCTGAACAAGATTTGATGAGAACCCGCTCAATTTAGTTGTCAGTTGGGTCAAAGTAGGCTCTGAAAGGGAGAGATCTTCCAAATGGGAATTGTTTCGCAGATCTACAGAGAAAAAGAAAGTTACCAAACCAATGCCCCTATCCTTTTATGTCAGATTTCTAAAGTGGGATTAAGAGGAGGGACCTTTAAAGGGAGTTGATTCTGCAGTGGCAACTTCCATAAACAGATGAAAGGGTACTTTTTCTCTGAGATAGTGATTACATAGATAGTAACGTGCACACCCAGTTAAATATTTTCTTGATGTCACCCGCAGAATGACTTTCCATGGAAACCTTTTTGTGAATCTTTGATCGTGGGTTGCCTCATGAATGACAGAATTATTCAAGAAAAGGGAGAAGACCAGCAATATGACATCAGAAAGTCAATGATGAGTCTATCATATAAGAGATACGTAACTCAAGCGAACTTTACTTAAGGAATACAAAAGGTAACCCAAGTACCTGAAAAAAACTTACATGTGATCTCCGTGACCTTGGGGTCCAAATAATTGCACTGCCATCGCGAGAGCAAGTGACAATGTTGTCATGACTATACCTAAAAGCAAATGTAGAAGGTGAGGATGACTAAGACAGCATATCAGAAGATCACAAGACAAGATGATTAATGATTATTCTCTCAATGTCATCTAAACCTTCTTCTAATAAATGGAAATGAAATCATAGACAGAAAGGGCACGGCGCATATAGCACATTCAAAAGTAATTTACTCACCAAGAGTTTTTAAATTTGGAAACACTCTCTTCTTTTAAAGTGTCAGCCACGGAAAATCTCGATGCTGCAGCACAGCCACTGAAAGATAAGGCAATATCTTACATCAGAAGCAACATTCTTTCCAATATTAACTTGATTAAAGTCAAAACAAAACATAAGCCACACAACCTAAATTGCACATAATTGACATCATTCTCATGGCCAGACAGCACGTCCATCTCATAATTTGGCTGGTCAGACTCATCTTTGTTGGGCTTACAAGCATTCCAAACCTGCAGTTTACTTCTGTTAAATAATGGTTATCTGCATATGGAGGTTCAAAGTGATAAACTGGAAAATAGTATGGCAATCTCATTGATAAAGCATCCATAAGAAATATGCACAAATGACCAATCCAGAGATATTTGAATATACCCTTGCAAGATTATCTGAACTCCCAGTAACAAATACAGTTCCGTTCGCATTGAAAGCACAGCAGAATATTTGATGATTTTGGGTCACAGCATTTGACACAGGAGCTCCATTCCTTCCTGTAAATTTCTCATGGAAAACCCACGTAAGCTACCAACACCAACAAACCAGTTGCCTGAAATAACACAAAAAGGGCTATATACCAGCTACGGAATCTGAAGGCTTTGGAACAAATATCCTTGGACTAAATTGGGAATTTCTTGCGTCCCACAGCCTGCATGTTCCATCATCAGACGACCTACGGGTAAAGCCACACCAACTGTGAGCAAATCACAAAAAGCATGAATTTATCTCTGATATATCCAAGAGACATGTAAATCATCATCAAATTTAAATAATGAGTGGTGCTACAAATATAATTGACAGAAGAGAAGACAACCTGGCATAATTTCATGTTACAATAGAGACCTCATCCAGAATAGATGAATCCCAAATTGAATCGAAGACAAGCAACTTAGGATGATCTAAAAGAAAAAATAATGAGAAGAGAATAGAGGAAAACATATACTACAACCTATCATCCCATGTAAAATGAAGGGTGATCTAAAAGCAAAATCAGTGAAATACTTTACGGCAGCACTCCAGAATGGGAAAAAAATGACAAATTGTTCAACATAATCTTCAACTGGAAGAATGCTAGAAGAAAGAGCAAGAAGCACATAAAAAGTCAAAACCAAAAGGTCACTAGTACTAAGAGAACGGTTCCAAAGAAGTAAATCAAATTCTGAAGTTCATCAGAACTCAGAGAGTTGAACTGCATCTACAACAAGCAACGAATAATTCTACTCTCAATAAACAAACAAATATCCATGCGAAGCAATGGATTGAAGAGAGAAAAAGAGAAGGAAGATACAAATCTGGCAAAATTAATCAGGCACAACCTGACAAGAAAGAAACACTCTTCAGTCACATCGGCAAAAATCAATAAAGGATCCTTAGATTGCTATCTAATTGGGTGTCCATGACACATGTCTATTAAAATTGTCAGCGGCAGTAACAATACGAAAAAGCATTTGCTTAGGAAAAAACTTCAAAAAAGGAGGGTACTATCAATCTGTCACATGAATTTGCATTAAAGTTCTAGGAATGTTCAGCAGACACACTTAATCTCAAATGGACTGCAAGTCATAACTATAATGTACTGAAGAGAAGAGAATCACTAACACATAGAGGATATAACAGACCAATTCAGATTACTGAGCAACTTTATCTAGCAAAGTACACCAACAAGCTGTAAAACAGACATGCTGTCATGATCTGAACATATGAGCTGTGAATGCTAAAAGTGACGGGGGAAAGAAAAGAAACGGATATCAGTCTTACGACAGTAGCTGGTATACAGAAGCAGGTCTTGGACTAAAAGTAATGGCAGTAACCGCTCCAGTATGGCCCCTTAGAACTGAAATTGGAAGCCCGTCGGGAAGGCGCCACTGTGGGAGTATAACAGAAAGGTTAATCATTCTTCTGACACCAATATGAAATAGCAACAAGTAAATATTTTTATTTGGTTCCAAAGGAAGCTTACAACACGGATGATACAGTCATTTGAAGAAGATGCCACCAAGGCATTGTTGGAACTCACAGCTAAGTCAGTTATGTCACCCTTAGATAACAGTAAATGTAGTACATAAGAATGCGAAATGGGAAATCAAATTGCAAGTGGTAAGCTCAGATCATGAAGCAAAAAACTCACTTCATGCCCACGACAACTTGCAAGGCAATATGCAGTTTCCATTGACCAGATTTTTACAAGTCGATCATCTGACCCAGTTATAACATATCTCCCAGTGCGATCAAATATTGCTGCAAGATTTGCATCAGAAGTGTCATTTTTAATGATAGGATACATTTTCTGATTACACATGATGCACAATTAACAGATGCCCAAATTATATCTTATACAAATAAGAAGTATAGAGAGACATGCACAATGATATAACAAGCACCAAGACCTTTCGCTGTACAGCGATGCAATCAATACCTCAGAGCACAAATATTCACCAATAACAAAACTATATTGCAAAGCTGTAAGTGTCAAACTCAGTAACTAGTTCACGGTATATTCTTTTCATGAAAGAACAAGTACCACGCAATGTCGACCTTTTCTGTCACTTGGATTACCAAAACTTCTTCAGCACATATATCACAGGATTGACATCATTTCTCATAGAAGATAACATAGGAAGTACTTAGTCTTCAATTTGGCAGGTCAAATAAAGTCCACAGAAAAGGGAGACTTGCATTTGCACCACCAAGTCTTAAGGCAACCACAGATCAAATCTTCATCCAAGAAGTGCTAGCTTAGTGTGATTTTTAAAGATTAATTGCAGAAGTACAACAAAAATGAACAGGTGGAACAGCTAGGACCTGTGCCATGAAAGGTCAAAAACAAACTTTTTCTTAATCAGTAAGATAAAAAAAAAAAAAAAAATTTGAATTCAAAAGAGCACCAAGAGGGTGACTCCCAATATACAGTGTTATCCAAAAAAGAATAAAGCCCACTAAGTCTAGTGTGTCATTTACATCAAGATTTGGTTCTTCATGAACTGGGAAATCCAAATTTAAAACGGAAAATTTTGATTTTTACATTTAATTTAGTTGCGATCATAATTTAATTTGGTTTCTAACCTTTCATATTGCTCACTACGCTTGACTACACATTCACAAATGACAGTTTGTGGTTAAACTATCAAGTTTGCAACAATTTTCATTTACCGTATAGCAGTTTAACATCAAATCTAATTTGGTATTTATTTTAAATGCTTCCTATCGTAAAAACATATCCATTTTCTTCAGTTAAGTTGCCACGACTTATTAAGCATTTATGCAATATAATTTAGCAAAATGTGCCAGTATGTTCTTTTGAGCAATCCAATAAGGTGATTTTCATTTTAGTTTTCTCACATTTCTTAGCACCCTCAACATCTCTTTTTTGACAACATAGATTTTTTTTACTTACACTTCTCCTTCTTGCTATTCATTCTTGATTGATATTATTCTTAGTGATTTAATTTTCATTTGCTTAATGATTTTATAATCATAATAGTTGGAATCCTTTAATGTTTAGAATATACTGTTATGACATGACTCAACAATAGGAAAAATTCAACATTTACTTTTGTCATAGTGGTTGCAACTTGATTATTGAAACAATTTTAATCATTCAATGAGGAATTTATTTATCTTTGTCATGGCGGCCCTAATTTTTATGATTTAGTAATTATAATATTTTCGTTTTAAGTGTTTTTCCCTTAATAGGATTTCTATTGTTGAAAACAATTCTTTGTTCATCCTATTGTCTTTTTGAGATGTCTGATGGAGAGTTTTATTTTGGACAAAAGGTGCTGCTTTAGTCAAGCCAAAATAAGTACCTATTCTTCAACCTAAGGACCTGTTGAAAAGTAACTGTATGTCTAACTGTTCAAGCAAAGGATTGATATTCTTGATAATATCACAAGGATTTAGTTAAAACATACAAAGCAACAATCAATCACTTCATACTTATAGGTTTTGCTGAGACAATCCATACTATTGATTGACTGCATAATTCTAGATAATAATGATGATTATTCTTAATAAGAAATCCTACCGCAATATACAGCATTTCGGTGTCCCCGAATCTTCTTAATGTTCTGCATCTTCTGAACCATTGTTGAAGGTTTAGCAATTGCATAACATGCAGCGCGAACAGATGGTGAACGATGGTGCCGACTGAAACCACCCCCAATTTCCCTCAAGCTTAATCCACGAACCTGATCAGACTGTTTATGAGGCCATCGCATGTAAGGAGGTGGATGCTTGATATCATCATCACTCTCCTCTGAATGGAAAAGCATGAGGAACTTCACATGAGATGAGTGTTTTGACTTGGTTTAAAGCGAAAGATATCCTAAAACAATGACAAAGAAAGAAGCAAGTACATACTGCTTCCTGGGGCCATTATATGATCCACATACAAAATAAGTGAAATCTCGATGCAGGAAAAGTCAACTAACATAGGATTAGAATGGCCGCCAAAAATAACATAGGATTGAATTACTTGTGATGCCCATATTCTAAATAAAGTCACCTACTCAATAAGGAAAATGAACCCCTTCCTAACAGAGTAGGCACATCGGCTGCAGTTGGAGCCCGTCCACTGTCCACACCTTCTGATAGAGAAGCTGTACTTACTAATAATTGCTTTAAAAGCTTCACCAAGTGATCATTTGCTATGTGAGGATACCTACAAAACATAGAATGGTAAAGTGCAGTGTCATCATTGTGATCCTGTCATCATGTGAACATGAAGGATTTATTTTTTGATAGTTCAAAGAAAGATTACTGTAGGGCTCCAAGGGGGTGCAAACCCATATCCCAAAATAGTTCAGTTACAAGCCAAATCATCTAAGTGTCAATTCAAAGCATTTACATCCCCACAACTTTTCCATTACACCCATGGTATAAGACTTTCAACTAACTTTAAATAATTACAAAAACTGAATGATTTACGTCGACCAAAAGATTTAGTTTATCCATTTACATCGTAGCTTGGAGTATATTAGTCAAGTTCCCCGTTTACACCATTGAGTATTGAGAAAGTACTGTCCATAAGTGACCTATAGTAAGCAAAAGGCATCACATACCTCTCTATCAAACTATTGTAGCTTAACGGTAATGACATGCCATCATCATTCTCATCAGCACTGGGCCTCCCAGTCCTTGAATACCATGAATGATATCTTCTAGGTAAGAGTTGGTGTTCAAGTAGCTCATTCCAAAGCTGTCCATAAGTTCTGTGGCATGGTCCAGCTGACAGGAAATGCATAATTAAAAAGTAAACCTCCTTGAGGTCAACATCCATGTCTCTTTCCATTTTCTTCTGTTGATCAGGATCTGTAACCTGAGCATTCATGTTTACTCTACCGGAGATACTCAAAGGTTTCATGCCAGCAGAAGAAGCGTCACAAGGAGGAACATACTTTCGAAGAGCCATAGTTCTGTTCATCAAGAAATTATAATGCTTTAAGACAAAATTCCATAGAGATCGTCACATATAGCAAAGAGCAATACAAGCTGAGGTAAGATATGCAGATTCTCCAGTGCCAAACCAATCTATAACGATAAAAGAACAAAACATTCATACAAAGGAGAAATTTCCCTACGATTTGTAAACAGAAGTAAGCCACAAGGCCCTAGGCCAACCAACTATATTTCCTTTAACATGTAATTCAAGGGAAGAAAGAACCTCTAACTCTAAGTAGAGAAGCCTTTAAACCACAGTCCAGAGTTGTTTGCTCAATCACAAATAGTGCAGCACATATTATCCTCGCTCGTGAGTCGCACCACAGTACACTCATCCCAGGGGCAGACCACATTAATTATGAACATGAGTATTTCATCATACACGAGAATGAGTTAGTAGCAACCAAACAATCCACACAGCATAGCTAATCAACGAACTGACTCGTCCTGTCCTGTCCTTTTACCCATTTCCACTCAAAACCTACAGACTTCTGAATCACAGGCCTAACCGAAGTCGGATAACATCTTAGACTTCCGTTTCTTCATAGCCCTAAGCTAACTAAGCTAAGCCAACATGCTTACCAAGACAAATCAATCCTCAAAAGCAGACAATCAATTTCGCAGATGCAATCGCAGCTGCGCGAACCCACAAAAACACGGGAAAAGTCAACCAAAATTAACAAAATATAACCCCCAACTATCAGAATCAACAAGGGAAAACCACTAGGCTAAAAGCATCACCTTTAACATTCCGAAACATCAGAAATTCAACCACAAATGCAGACAGTCCGCAGGCAAACACTCCCTCCTAAACCCCGTATCAAAACCTTCGCCAAAATCCATAATGCATGCCCTGCCACCAAAACCTAACAATCAACACCCCGGCCCCCCGCCCCGCCGAACCGATTAAATCGAGACTCCGCGGCGAAACCACCGCGGCAACCGAATCAAAAACCACAATCGACACCGCGAACGAGAGCCGCCCCTCACCAATGCCCCGAACGATTGCACCGGAGAAAACACACAGAATGCGCGCGCGCCGAAACGCGTACCTGCGACGGAGCTCCTCGCGGGGAGGCGGCGACGAATCGGGAGCCCGAAAGCCCCCGCGCAATCACGGGAGCGGAGCGGCGGGGAGATCCCCAACGAGTCCGCAAGCTTCGGGCATGGAGGAGGAGGAGGAGGAGGAGGAGAAAGAGGAGGAGGAGGATTTCCGAATTCACTCGAAAGGAGAGGAGGGAGACGACCGGCGGCGGCGGTCGGGAGGCGCGCGCGACGAGCGAGGAGATTCGCGATTTTTCGCTCTGCACTTCTTCGTCTGGTGTGGAGAGGAGTGAAATTTTCTCATGAGAGCGACGAAGGAGGAAAAAAGGCAGGCGAAGCAGGCGAAGAAAGAGAAGGACGAACGAGGTTCGAAGAGGGAGGGGGCCGCATTTTTATATCTTCACGCCGCTCTAGGAACGAAGGAATATTATTATTATTATTATTATAAATTGAAAAAGAAAATAAAGTGAGATATATGTTGGCTTGAAATTGAAAAGAATAAAAAGTGGAAAGTGAGTAATGCGGAAAAGATATTGGGGAAAAAATCTCGAGGGAAAGACCCCTGGAGAAGGATATCTTTCTCAAAATACCCCCCCAATTTTGGGGTTTGTATCGAATTACCCCCCAAGTTGGTGATTTTGCCTGAATTGGCCGGCCTCCCATCCCTCGGGCAGCATAAAAAAAATTTCGGGGGACAACGACCGCATCCGTGTCATTTGCCGTATTTCCCAAATGGATAGGGGATTTTCGCCCCCAAAATGTCTGATCTGAGCACATGCACTTCTCATGCTTTCCAAATTTTAAGAAAAAAATTCATCTAGATTTGTCGGTAATACTGAACCCTAATAACTAATTTTTCAATTAAACCAAAGTCTAATTTGATTCTTTTTTCTTCCAGAGAGAAGGCAATTGCACACTCGTGAGACCCTAGCAATCACAAAGAGAGTGATTTCACCTAATGCATAATTGACTTTTTAACCGCATAACTAATCCATGATCGACTTTGAAACATATTTATTTGTTCAAGAGCTTGGGGCCTCGAATTGACAAAAACACCACAATGTACGAAACACAGCATGTGACATGCACGTTATCGTAGTCCGGGAACATTTGGGTTGCCGCCTGTGAATTAGGTGGATCAATCAATGCAAGATCATCAACTTTAAGGATACTTTTGAGACAAATACCCGTTTGAGAGGAACTTTGAGAAAAATGCCTCGTTCCAGGGGGCGTTTTAAAAATTCCCGAAGAAATATTGGGATCGCATCCACATGCGCCTGTCCTGGAAAAAAATCCACGAAACGACTATGGATCAGTGCCGGTTTGAATATTTTCTCCAGATCTTATGTTATTTTTCTTTTTGTCTAGAGCTCATGTTGCTTCTGTCTTTCTTGTGTACTTTGTCGTACTTTCTTTGAAAAACATGGATTTCTGCGGACACGGACCCACATCTAGATTGTGTCTCGCCCTTTTTCAGTAAATTTGATAATGAATTTATAAGCAAACCGTATTTGGATAATTTTGTTGTCGAAAGTGGCTGACAATTTCTATTTAGGTGTTGAATTCGAGTTTATGAACTTATGTCGTTGGTATACATACATAATTTTTATTGCACACTATCATTAATTCGTTCATTTTGGCTTGTGTTCGATGGAGTTGTGCTCAAAATTATCAACCCTTTTTGATCTTTTTGATTTATAAGATGGGATGTTTTTTCACCCCAAGTAACTTGAGAAAAATATGTTGGGTAAATATAGGTGAAAAGGGAGAAGGACTGGGGTGCATCTTATGATAAAAAATGTATATGATTTAACGTTATTGAAGTGGTCTTTTGAGATTATAATGAAAAATTGGATAATTTACAGAATTTTCCGTGTGTCCCGAAAGTTTATAATAAAAACTTAACTTTAATCTAAAATTTAAGGTTACGAGTAATATGTTTCGAATTCAATTCATTATTCCGCACATCACAATGATTTTCTCATTACATTTTTTAGTGGGCTAATCAAGTATTAAACTACTGACCCAAAAAAATTATTAAAATGACTAGCATGTCTAGCCTCAAAATTCATGAAATATGTGTTTGATTTATGCTCGATTTAACCTTTTAGAATTAGGATTTGGGTAACGAGTGCCCCAAAGACACTTATTAAGCAACTAATTAGATAAATTTGATGGTTTCTAGTGCATTGTTTGCCTAGTCTTATGCCTAATCACTATTTTGAAAATGTGGACTATTATTCATATAGTATGCCTAACAAGTGTATATGGGATAATCTTTAATAGGAACCTAAGAATTAAGCCACGAGGTATGCCAAAGTAATTCCTTGTGAACCCTCACTAGTAGAACAAATGATATACCTTTGATTGGAATGAAAAGGTGGATTTAATTTGGTATGCAAAATTTAGTCAAATTCAAATATGGCTTATTATTAATTCCATTGCCTCTATGATAATATTTTTAAACATTTCATAGGATGATTGACATGTGTATTTGGAGTAAATTTCATAATCGAAATCATCCACACATCAACCATACGGTAGCAAATGTGTTGTTGCACTAACAGTGAATGTAATAAAAAAAATTTCAAGTATTGCGGAATTAATTGTCAGAAGAAGAGGACATTTATGCTCCTTTTTCATTGGGCTCAATTATCAATTGATATTTTAAAATGCTTAGACTAAGAACCAAAACGATCCCATTTACGCACAACAAAGAAAACTATGTGACCTTTAAGAATTATAGATATAAGTGATCCTTAAATATAACTAAATATTTGTTACACAAAACCTTATTTGGTTGGGGGCGTTATGGAGTTTTTAGCTCAAAAATCGAAAGTCAATCACTTGGATCCACGAATTACAAACAAACTGCTCTAGGTTCCACATAAGCCAGAGGATTAAACTTGCTTGTAGAGTATTTCATGTGCCTCCATATAACCGGTTGTCACAATCCGAATTACCCATTCTATGAAAGCATGAAATTAAGGTCCATTTGCTAACGCTTCTATTCTAAGGAACAATTTCTTTTCAGAAATAGTATTTTTTTTATTGCTATCCCCCAAAACAATTTCTCAATAAAAGAACACGTTTAGTAACTACACAAAATTTATATTCTTTGAATTGAAAAAGAATATGAATGCGTTTGGTACATTTTTTTTTTTTTAATGTAGAACTTCTTTCAATTTTTTTTCTTATTCTTCCTTATCATTGCTAACCGCTACCACCGCCGACCGCCAACCTCCGAATGCCACTGACCATCTCCACCCGCCACCACCGATGACCGCCAACGACGCTGGCCGCCCCAACCGCCGCAACTAACGTTGCCAAGTGATCAGCGTCATCGGGAGTCATCGACGGCGAGGGTCGAGCGCGATCGGAGGTCGACGGTTGGCGACAGCGATGGCGATCATCGGCAGACGGCAGCATTGAGGGTCATCGGCGGTGGGTCGTGGCGGCAGTGGTCGGTCAAAGGCAGGCGGCAAAAGGGGGTGGCGGCCAGCTAATAAGAAAAAAGAAGAAAGAAAAAAAAAAAAACAAAAAATAACTTATTTTTAAAAATTATTTTAAAAAAAAAACACTACTTTTTTGTACTTATTGTTTCTGTTCTAAATCTATTCTCCAACAATTTTTCTATTTCGAGTAATAGAAAAATTAATTGATGTTACCAAATGAATTTCCGTTCTTTTTTTGTTCCAAGGAATAAAAGAACAGGAATTGGGAGAAATAAAAATGTTACCAAATAGGGCATGCCATCCTTTTCCACGTTGCAATAGAAATTAAAACCCATCATCGGTATTGAGCATGACCAGTAAAAGAGACTGAAGATGAGTTCCCATTGGAGATGCATAGGCTATGCACATAAAGCATATGGAGCAGCAATTATCGTTTGGTATGCAAGGAACAAACGGCGGATGATGCATTTTACTGGGCGAGCATCAACCATTCATGTAAGACCCAGGAAGAAGTAGTGATAATTAGGAAATGCATGGAAGCATAGAACAACTTGCTACGAGAGAGTTACAAAACCAAGCGAGAGAAAATGTACCTTATCAATTTTTTAAAAGCGTAGAAGCGAGTCATATCACACCAAAAGAAGCATAAGGGATGCAAGATGATGATACAACTAAATAATGACAATGGTGTTAGGGAATATGACTTTGGAATCTAATAATGAAATGAATATCACGTGGAAGGTGTCTGAAAGCAGGATTGGCCACCCGAACACAAATTGATTTGGAGCTCATGTCGCTCTCTTGAATATGGCCACGATAGGCGAAACCAATTGTTGTGTAGAGTCGAGTATCAAAAATTGAATCGAAAATCGAACCGAACCGAAAAGTTCGATTTTTCTAGGTTGGGTTTTCATTAAAAACCAAAACTTTTTTAACTAATTTGGTTAACCAAACCAAATTGATAAAATCTATAAAAAATTCCTTTTATTAAAAAAAAAAAACATATTTGAAGAAGAAGAAGAAAAAGAAAGAAAAAAAAAAAAAAAATTAAAATTTTGAAAATAAAAAATAATTAAAATTTTGATTTTTTTAAATAAAAAATTATTGAAAGGGGTGCATGTAGAAAAAAAAAAATTTTAAAACTAAAAATCAAAAAACCGAACCCGGATCGGGATTTCAGGTTCGGTTTGGTTTTCCAAAAAAACCGAATCGAACCGAACCACTTACGCCCCTACATGTGATACCCAAGTTAGAGGGATGACCGGTCACAATGCAGTGTTTCATTATACAAGCCATCAACTAGGCTAGTTCAGTGAATTAGCTCGCCAAGGCCGCATGATCCAATAATTGGGACTAGTTGGCGAGAATTGTGACGTAGAGTCTCCATGCCTATGTTCCTAGATTATGAAAAAAGCAATTTATATACAAACCATACAACCTAAGTTGACTTGTATAAAGTAGTCTTCCCTTAGTCCCAACAGTATATGGGATAAAATCCATTTAACTACTTAATTAGCTTAAGTATAGATAATTGAGAAAACAGTAAAGATTGCTTTTAGGTCCCTCTTTATCTACACGGCATAGAACGACTTTGGATGAAGATCATTTATAACTATTTGCACTCCCATTCACTGCCTTATCGATCTAAGCTATTTATTGACTTACATAATTCAATTCTGAAATTTAACGTTTGATCCATTAATGGTCGATGATGATTGATGTATATGAGATGACAAAAGGGATTACAAGATCTCCCTCCCCCGTCATCAATGATCTAATGAGAATCTTAGTGCATTTGAGGGGTGAAGGTCTTTTACCACAAATTGTGCTCTTTTTGGCTTCCTAATAAATATCAACAATTGATAAAAGTTTCATTCTCATAAATCAATGGTTGAGATTCATTAAGATAGTGAGAATAACATTGTATATGGATTTTATCCCAACAGTGTATGGGATAAAATCCATTTAGCTACTTAATTAGCTTAAGTATAGATTTAAATGAAGAAACAATAAAGATTGCTTTTAGGTTCCTCTTGATCTACACAGCATATAAATGACTTTGGACGAAGATCATGTATTCTCGTTTGTGCTCCCATTTAGTGCCTTATTGATCTTAGCTATTCATTGAACTACAAATTCAATTCTGAAATTTAACGCTTGATCCATCAATGGTTGATGATGATTTACGTATATGAGATGACGACAACAGGGATTACAAATCTAATGAGAATCTTAGTGCATTTGAGGGGTGAAGATCTTTTACCATAAATGGTGCTTTTTTTTTGGCTTCTTGATAAATATCAATCATCAATAAAAGTTTTATTCCATAAATCAATGATTGAGATTCATTAAGATATGAAGAATAACACTGTAAATGGTAGAGAATCCACGTTTGCACTAAAAGGACTATAAATTTATGTTGCCAAACACCCAATCTTTTGCTCAAGGATCACTATAGGCTCAAAAATCCTATTAAGGTAGTTACGAAATGCACCCTCAAATGTCGGAGGACCAAAGTATCCAGCTCACTGCATGTCAAATTCTTGGCTGGCCTAAATTTTCCGAAATGGGCCCAGACTCGTATTTGTCATCAATTTGTTACGCGATGTTCTAATATATTAGGTGAAAATTGTTCTTTACACTTTTTCATTTCTTCCAATATCATACGAAAGAAAATGAATTCATTTCAAATTATTCATTAATTCAAGTTTTTATAAAAACATGAACTAAGATCCTGACGCCTTGGGCTGGTCTCGCAGTCAAATTCTTGCTACTAAGCCCGCGATGATCATGTGGGCCAATTCATGAGAAAAGTGTGTTACTATTTGTCAATTACCAACTAGTTGTTCTTTTTATGTGACAAGCAATTTTAAATTAGGAAAAGTTATTCTTTATTTATCCATAGGCAGGGATTTCTCAAAGCCGATAGTTATATTTTATATACAAACTTTATTTGTTTCACGGAAAATGAATGATTTTTAAAATATTAAAAGTAATCGCTTGTATAGCTTAAATAATTACTTAATGAAAAATATCTTCATTATCGACAATAATTTATATTCAAACACTTTCGTAAATAATTGAAATATTCTTCATTTATTTATTTTTATAAGCAATCATGTTTAAGAGAATTTTTGCTAAATCATTCATTTTTTTCGAAGTAAAAGGAGCCAAAATGGTAAGTGACATTATAGGGAGTCCACCCTCTTTTTCATGTCAAATGTAGTAAGAGCATATTATCTTCTTCGGTTGGTTTGTTTTTTTCTAAAGAGGAAATAGGTGGATGATCGAAAGATGCATTTGCAAGCATTGACGGATTAACTAGATAGTCAGCCCATTTCCTCCGTGTAATGAGAAAATGACACAAATACTTCTTAAATTTTGATTTGATATATAATGTGGTCCTTAAACTTTTAATTTATTTAATATAGTTCTTGATTTTTAGCTCAATGTAAAATGTCGTTCATGAACTTTTAAATTATTCAACGTGGTCATTGAACTTTTGATAGATGTTTAATTTACTCTATGAACTATATGAAAATGTTCAATATTATCTCTGAACTTGAATCAATGGAAGGATGATACAATATAGGAACTAAATTAAACATGTACCAACAATTTAGATATTATATTTAAAAAATTAAAAATTTTAAGAATTGCATTGCATATTGGGGTGAAGTTCGGGAAGCACATTGAACAAATAAAAGTTTATGGATGCATATTGAAACAAAGTTTGGGGAACATTTGAGTCAATATCTCTCAAAATAAAAATTCAAGTCATTCTTTTTAAGTTAGAGACCCAACAACAAATTGTAGGAGGGAGAGATTGAAATCAAGTTTACTCCATCAAAATGGGGGTCGTCCAGCAAATTGATGTAATCTTGCCTGTCATGAATAAGTATTTCCCAAAACGAATTTGCCGAGATAAAAGAAGAAGTCGTCCGAAATGATTATTTTTTAATTTGTGAGACACACCATAGTCTTTCTCTCTTTTCTCATTTAACATACGAGATTAGCATTTCTAACATCACTCTATTGTTAAATCCGTACATACGTTCGTAACGTGCGATGAATTTGTTATTCTGTATTGTTGTTTCTACACGATAACCTTTTGAACAAATTGCACAAGGTAGAACATCAGCCCACGATATGATGTTAGGATATCAGCTCGCCATGAAGACCGGCCCAAAGGAAAGATCCCCATAGAGGAATTCAAAATGAACCAAGGCTGTCGAGAGCGAGGTCGGCGGTTTGACGGTATCCTGTTTTCTGTATTCTCTAGTAAGTTTGTAGCAGCATTCGATTTCGATTGTCATGTTGGGTGTTTCTTTTGTTCTCTTCTTCTTCTTTTCCTCTTATGTTTTAGGTTTTGGGTGATTTGAGACTATTCCTGGCCATGGTAGTATCCAAATAGTGTGTGACCTATGAATGCGGTTGTTTCGACGAATTTTTTTTTTTTTTTTACGAATTATTTTTATGAATTTTTAAGTGATTGTTTCGGTAAAAATGATCAGTCGACTAAAAATCATTTACGGTAAAAAATATATGCATGCTTACAGTAGGGAAAATGAATTCTTTAACCTAAAATTAATAAAGCATTTTTCTAGAAATTGATTTCCCAAAAAGTATTTTATTTTGGTTTGAAATTTTTCTCAAAATAAGCACGTCCTAAATCGGGTTATTTTAGTGTTCATTGGAAGAGTGTGTGACCGAGTACAAACGCGTATCGAGATTTGGCAGTAAAAATAAACAAAATAAATTGAAGTTTCACGTTGAATTACCTACTTACAAACGTTACATCCAAAAACTTTTGAAGGACGCTACTCTTGATTCTGCTAGTCAGAAACGAGCATCACGAAATTCCAGATTCTCGTGATTACCTGGGGAATCTTCCCAACACCGAGGCTAAGTTTCGATTGATCATGATGTTTTTCTGTGCAAACCAAGTGCTTTGAAGAGGGTTAGGCTGCGCTTTGCTCCTGAATGTGAGCGGGCTTGATTTTTAATTAATCATGGGCCTAAAGATCCGTGTCCTGGGTTGCCGTTCATAAGAGGCTATCCTCCAAAGATCAAATGCTAAAGTGGGGATATTCACGAGCAATCCACCTTTTCAAAGGGCAAAATCCATGATGATAATCTGACTTTGCAAAAACATATGAACCCTTCGTCACCGAACCTGCCAAGTTTATCATAAGGATAATCTAACTTTCAAACGAGGATATACATATAATCTCACTTGACAGTCAACAGCAATTCTAAAAATCAAAAACTTTCTTTCTACTTTTTTTGTTTGTTTAGAATTGCTGTACTTTTAAAATTATCTTGGAAAATATTTTATGATGTTCGTTTAACGAAAAATAAACTAGTCAGGGAAATTTTTTTTCATCAATGGAAAAAAAAGTCCTCTAAAATAGAGGAAAACTATTTTCTGCTTTTTCGAAAAGAGGAAAACATTATCAATATCTTCTTTCACCAAACACCTTTTTCTTTTATTTTTTTATTGTTTAAAAAATCGATTTTTAATTTTTTTTTTCCTTTCTTTCTTTTTTTCTTCTTCTTCCTTGGTCGTTCTCTAGCCACAGTGACCACCGGTGGCCAGCCATAGGCGAACTTGAGCCTCGCTGGCTTGGAAGAAGAAGAAAAAAAAAAAAAAAATAAGAAAAAAATAAGTAATTAAAAATCAATTTTAAAAATATAATAAAAAACATTTTTGAAAGAAGTGCATGCAAAAAAAGATTTTCCTTGCCGAATTTTTAAATTTCAACTGAACATTGAAAAATATTATCATTTTCTTGAAAAATGACTTTCTAGAAAATATTTTTCCATAAACGTCATAGTTTTCGGAAACCAACGGAGCTTAAGTGTCCTGACTTTTGTACACTCACGGTGTCCTTGTCGCCTTTGGATTGTGGTGGCGTTCCATTTCAATTGTCACGTCAAGCTTTTATTTTCTTTCTCTTCCTTTCCTATTTCATTATAGGGTTTGGACGATTCAAGAATGTTCCTGGTTACAGCAATATCAAAAGATTGTGAACTAAATCAAGTTATCCCTTGTGAAATAAATTAGGTTATCTCAATGTTCGTTGGAAGAGTGTGCAACGGAGTATAAGTACGTTGTGAGGATTGGCTACAAAAATAACAAAAAAGATTGAAATTTCACTGTTGAATAGAAAATTTTTGAAAGTCGTAACTCTTGATTTGCTAGCTGGAATGAAGTCTTGTGAAATCCTAGATTCTCGTGGTGACATGGGGAATTCTCCTATGATCAAGGCCAAATTTCGATTGATCATGATGCTTTTATGTGAAAATCAAGTGCTTCAAAGAGGGTTAGACCCTGCTTTTCTTCTGAATGTGAGTGGGCTTGATTTTTAATTGATAACGCGCGAAAAGATCTGTCTTGTGTTACCGTTCGTGACAGGCTCTCCACCAAAGATCGAATATTGAATGCTGCCAACAAAGCTAGGGATCACATCATTTTCTAGTGGTAGCTTCTCGATAGTAGGCTGGAAATGGAATTCGGTACTTTCTAGTATCTCCAAGCCAGTATTTTCATGGACGGAAGAACTTCAATGAGCAATCCGCCTTTTCAAACGGCAATCCAGATCATCCGTTTTATCGAAAATTGCTTAGCATGAATACTTATATCATGTTTGGACAGCTAGTAATGAGAGAGTTCATGATAGTTCTACTGAATACCAATTTCAAGCCCATCAGTAGAAGCATTAAATTCAAATCGTTATCCACAGATATATGAATGAAATCGATTACCGATCCTTAGAGAACGTTACGTGTTACATTAGTCTTGAATGAGACATATCTTGTAGTACTTAATAACTTGTCATTGCATGGTTTGCGCATGTAGGAGGACTCAGATCCGCATGTGATCTTTTCACGGGGTTAAGTTCTTTACATATGAAAAACAAAAGGACGAACTTCTAGTCGCTTCTAGTCCACTCCATACCTGAATTTGGCCAAAACGAGAACGGACAATTTGGACTCCATGATAAGCCCAGAAAATCAGTAGCCATGGAAAACCATAGAGCAGAGACGGATGATGGTCCATCCATTGCCACATATTGTCGAATACAAACAAGGTGTTCATTCGTTCATGATTCAGCTCGCACGGCAGATACAACGATACGTGTGGTTTTGTCGGTCCGCGGTGGCAATGCGCCAAGCCCAACTGCGATCCACATTCCAAATCCAACTTTCTTATTATGTTTGCATCATTTTCTTTACTTTCCTATCATATTCACTTGAATCAATAACTCTCTTTTATAAAAGAAAATAAAGGAAATATTCATTCGAACATCATAACTTTTAAAAAATGTTCATCCATTTATCGAAAATTCAACGTGACTCAAGTGATTAAAAAAACAGTGATGGCATTTGTGTTGACCTTTTTACTCGAAATTTGTTATCTTAAATTGTGCGATCTTCCAACCTAGTTTTTTTTTTTTTTGGTCAAAGTTCCAACCCAGTTTAGTATGTGTGATAATTGAAGAAAAATTATCACCCTAGATTTATTTATCAGCATAATTGCTGTACCAATATTAAATGAATCACGGCCAAGATTACGTGATAATTTGTAAATGAACAAACTTCTCTGGAGTCTCTATTTAATTTTTTTATGAATTTTTTGGCCCGCTAACAGACATATTATCCCTATTATGGCCCTACATCGTAAGTCAACAGTCATTAGATGCTCCTTTTCAATACGTTTCTATGAATAAAAGATGAACCGGATAAATGGGATGGAGACACTTGTGCGGATATAGATAAGCATAGATAATGCTCCAAGCAAATAGAAAATTATGTGGCGAGCGGAGAAACCCTGATCCTAGCCCGCTTCTGTCAATTCACTTAAGAAAAACTTTAGTCCCACGACTCTAGTCGTCGTCACTTTCGTGTAATGTTAACGTGCGATATCACGTCCGCACGTCACTTAATATGAACGGGAGTGGAGTGTATTTGCGACCAATTCATGCTCTGAGGAAGAAAGAAGAAGAAGAGGAGGAAAAACGCCGCCTTTCTCGCCGCAAATATTGGATGAAGACAAACTTGATGCGTGCGAACATAATCCACCTTTACCGATTGATTAAGAGCGATTATCGAGTGGTTCGTATGCATGGGAGCCTGCTCAAATGGATCTCGCGTGGTGTTTTCTTTACCTTATTCAATGGTGCATGTAAGCCTAGTCGACCCACTTTTGGGATCCCCGAATTCCTTAGTCGTCAGCCGCCGATCATATGCGAAAATCAGCTGAGGCGACGAATCCCGAGCACGAGTGAAATGCTCACCGGTCATCTCCTCAGACGGTTCAGGCACTATAAGGACAGTCGAGGTTTTTTTTTTTTTTTTTTCTTTTTTTTTTATCCTTTCTTCGGGTCTTCGAAATTTCTCAAAACAAGGTACAAAATGGATAACGACGAGGAGACTCCGGCTGCTACTTGGACTTCCTAATTTCAGAAACGAGTTCCACGTGGAGTTCCACGACTTTCCTTATTAATTTGACCATGTCTTCCATCTCCATCTTGTTCCAGGTGGTCATAGATTTGGCAGGGACGTACCTCGACCTCTTGTACTACATGGTCTTGTGGGGATGCGCGTGGTCCGGTTGTACTAATTATGAATATTATTCACGTACGAAATTAGCTAGATATAAATATAGATAATGCCCATAAATAGAATCTACTGATGAGAAGGGTGGCTGCAAGACTTCGGCCACAGTTGTTGGAAAACATGGCCGATTTGATTTTCTACGTCTCGTTTATTTTGGTAGATCGACTTGATAACGGTTGGTTAAGATATTATAAAATAGAAAGTGGAATTTTTAAAAGAATGTATGGGAAGGGAAAACAAATGAAATATGGGCAATTTATAGCATTATACATTTGTTGCCATTTTCTATCTACTAGAAATCACAAGTAAAATAAGAGTTCATTTTTTCACAGAAAATGAATGATCCTAAAAAATGATCGCTTGAAATAATTAACTGATGAAAAAACTTCTTATAAGCAATAATAATTTATATCTAAACATTTTCATGGATGATAGAAGTATTTTTTTGTTCATTCATTCTTATGGTAAATAAGATCAATCATTAAATCATTCAATTTTAGTGAAATAAATGCACACTAGGATTCTTTTCCATCTGCATGCTTAATCAATATTTGGTAAATTTTACATACATAGAAGACAACTAACTTTCAATCCCTTTTCCTTAAAATGTCAGTCCTATCCTGAGCACAAAAAGCCTTGACCTCGTTCAAGAATTAGCTAGGGTGAAAATTGTACAGAGAAATTTCGATTAATTTACTCAGATTAAAGAAATGAAGGCAATGTTCAATTCAAATACTTCCCACGTTCACAGCTTTGCGTATACTATTATAATAAATTGCAGACCTTATCTTCATCCTTAGAGCATTAAACAATTAATTCGATTCGCAGCAGCCGAAAGTAAACAACCCAAAAGCACAATTTTTCAAAGGGTGTTGATGCCCCAAGTAATTGCGGCTGCATCTTATCCGTAATTAAAATACATTGGTCAAATCCACCTAAAAATACTTTTCTCAACTTCCTTAACATTATCACTTGGGGCCGCCGGTGCTCATAATTCGTGGACATGACGTTATCAAATAGATCTATTTCTTAACCCACATGTGATGAGATAATTTGTTATACAAATCATAACTAGGTTTGGAATGGTATCCTATAATAATATAGGTGTTAACTAGGTTCACAATTTATTATTTTATAACTCTTTTTCGCCCTCGCTCGATTTCGCATTTGCTCGCTCTGCACTCTTACTTCAATTTGGGTACGAACTTTCCTATATTTGATCAAACATGGAAGCGTTTTTAGCAGTATAGGGTCGGCTTTTGTTTTGGTTTAGTTGAGTATATGGGTTATTAAATTTGTATCGTATGAAAATAGGTCATTTGAGTCAAATCATTATTGACTCTACCTACGTATTTGACTGGTGGGAGCTCAATATTATCATTTATGGAAGGAAGTAAAGATAGAAACTATTAATATGGGTGGATAGAGATCATGCCCTTGGAAAGTACCTGCCAATTTCTCCGAGGTTTGGTGCGATTTCATAGCAATTACCGAGGTTTGGTGCGATTTCATTACCAATTACGGACGTTCATTTCTTCCTCTTACGAGGAAGATTCCAAAGGCACTTCCTCAAGTCAATCTCTCACCTATCCGCATAAATAAACAAATCATTAAATACAAGGATACAATCATGAAGGGATGTCGGTAAGAAACTTATCCGCTTCCCTTTAAATTCTTCCTCCAGGAGGCTCTTTCAACCCTCCACCACTCCGCCATCCCCACCATCTTCTTGATCAGTTTCGATTCAAACTCCTCCTGAATTCTTGCCTCCCTTCTTGTTCGACGACCCTTCTCTGCACAAATCTCAAATCTTTATAAGATCTTTGAAGATGGTCTTGTGACTATCTTTCGAATCAAGATGTTTTCATAGCTCTCTCCGCGCGTGTCATGAGCTCAATCACTGCTTTCTCTCTCAATTTCCTGTCTCATTCAGTCTCAGTTGTGCTGCTGTATTGGTTCTACATGTTTTCAGAACCTGATCTGTCCTGAATAAGTTGCATTCGTATATTTGTGTCTCGCCATCCACCAGTTTGTCTTGGCTTTTCACTCGCTGTCGGATTGATTCATTTGACCAAGAGCCTACGAAGTTAGCGAACCCGAAGGATGATGTCCCTAACACAAGGGAGCTCGGGGTCGGACGCCGATGCCCGGTACTTGGGGACGGACGAGAAGAAGAGGAAGCGGATGCTGTCAAACCGGGAGTCGGCGAGGCGGTCGAGGATGAGAAAGCAGAAGCACCTCGAGGACCTGACGAGGGAGATGGGCGTGCTGGAGAGAGAGAACCGCGAGATCATCAAGGCGTACAAAGAGAGGGTGCAGGGCCACCTTGGACTCCAGTCGGAGAATGAGGCCCTGCTTGCAGAGAAGGCAGCACTGATGAATCACCTGAATGGCATGGAATCGATGATCGGAAGTTTCAACAAGAACGGGCCATGCCAAAGGTTCAGTTCCGCGGTCCAAGAGCCGTGGCAGGTCCACAGCTCATCGCAACAGATCATGGCATCTGCTAGCATGTCTAGGATTTAGGTGACATCTAATTCTCATGTTAAGGTGTCTGTAGCTGCTGCCCACCCCAGTACAAGTCATTGTTAGGCTCACCTCGTCTGTCTGTCATTGTTGCTCATTCCTTCGTTGTTCTTGATTGTGTGTGTGAAAGATGGGAAGATATGTCCGCGCTGATATTTGACTGCATCGGAGGCAGCATGCTGCTTTGTTCTGTCTTTCAGCTAAACTACACTATTCATAGATGCAAATTGATCTCAAATCATTACCAGTTTGATTATCGATGAATTCGCATGCTTCTAACATGACCTTTTGGAAATGAATCTTGTGGTAACACCGGCACAAACAAGTTACTAGATCGCCAATTTCATCTGCCTCCGGTTTCAAGAACATGGCTGTTGTTTTTTAACTTTTTCTTCAACTAAGAAGCAATGCCGACCGAAATGTTCTGTGTTTCGTACGCATTCTCTAACCCTTCTTTCAGGAAGACAGCTAATCAGCTCATGCCAATATACAGTTTCACTGGTCTGGAAGGCAGCGATTCGGTTTTGTGCTTCGACTAGCCTTTACAACGGCGACAGTCCAGAGATGTATTGCAGGCCAGATTATGTAATCGTCTAAATCTGACATCTACGCGTATAATATGACAATGAGAGTTTCAGAAGGGCAACTATTGGGGGTACTTATACAGTCTTATCTCAAATCTCATCTTGTGAATGACACCTGGAACATTTCTAGAATCCTCCTGGCTCTAGCACAATCTCTTTAGATAATTCAGAAAATGAAATTGCCCATGAATAGTCAGTACTATGATAGTAGAAAATGACTGATGCTCTAAAAGAATAATGGGGTCTCCAAAATCAGGCCATGATCTTGCCCCAGCTAGAATTACTTTGCTTAACCATGCATCTCCTTGCGAGTATGTGAACCTCCTCAGTTAAGCTCAGGTGTGGTTCATGTACATTTCATCTGGGATAATACGACAGCTCTTATCGTTGCGCTTGAACTGGTGGCACTGATGGTGAACCCGATCAAAGGACCTTCAGACTACTGCACACTCTAGAGAAGATTCGGGTGTTTCGGAGTGAATGGACATGCTGTTGAGTTCCCACATTTTGTATATGTCACTGCAGGTCAATTCGAGTTTAATGTTATAGTACGTCAGAGGGAGCGGAAACGGAACTGTAAACAAATGTTCAAACTTTGGCATCGTCTAGTGACTATCGCCCTAGTGAATTGCTAATCATCGTCTGAGATTCTGTACCTGCCACCTTGCAAGAACGCTAGTTACATTTGCAGAGACCTATTTCACTTGACACATTCGATCTCAACTGAAAGGCTTTAGTTTGGGATAAATTATAGTACAATGAACTTTTCGAAACTAACAGGAACAGCGCCAACATTGCTGTTCGGTAGCCACTTCAAAGGAAATCTTCAGCACAGAAGTTAACGAGGAAGTTAATGCTTTCAAACACACAGTAGACTGCAATTTTCATCAGATTAAATGCACATTCTAGTACAGGACTCAAGCCAAAAGATATGCAGGAATTGAATTCCCAGGCAGGATGTACAGTCGCGCTGTGTTAGTAAAATCCCAGTTCCTGGAATTATTTCCGAACAGCTAGTCTTTTTATTGTTTATTTTATGCCGATTCACATCTTAGGCACGAATGCAAGTTCATCTAATTAACGACAATGCAGTAGAAGCACACCGCAAATAAATTCTACACAAAATGACAGGACTTTAAGAGGAATGGATGGTGATTTCATCATCTCTCTTCCTATATTTGCAGTGTGCAAGACTATGAGAAATGTTCAGACTGGTC
Source organism: Eucalyptus curtisii (assembly GCA_017140595.1). NCBI lineage: Eukaryota > Viridiplantae > Streptophyta > Magnoliopsida > Myrtales > Myrtaceae > Eucalyptus > Eucalyptus curtisii. The sequence goes on from CM029501.1 coordinate 31,281,484, forward strand.
CCCCTCCAATCAGATGAACTTCAAGACGGAAAGAGACTGAACCGGTGTGCCCTTCCACCCAACGAGAAGACATTTGCCGTTCATATCGAGCGTGCAAAACCTCCCGCAGCCGAACTTTTTCATGACCAAGTTCGCTTGGTACAGAGATGAACTGCTCAATTCCGCCTCAATCATGCTGAAACGGGCAAAAAAGGCCCTCCAAACATCAATCTTCACCGTTCGGACCATCCGTTCCTCACCTTCAGTGGCTAGAATGTTCTTAACCCCTTGGCCAAAGAAAATCGATTCCATGGCCATCCTATTGGAATCTTCCCGACTCATGGAAGCTTCAAAGCAGTCAAAGCATGCAGCGTAGAAGAAGAGCGATTCGATAAAACGATTCCCAAAGTTCGGTGAATTGTGGTTTGCTTCGACTTCGGCAACCACCATTACACGTGGATTGGTCTTTCTAATTACTTTCATCAATGATTCAAGACGGTTGGGCTGCGGTATCAAGGTCCTTAAGAAGAACTGAGAGTAGATGACCACGGCTTCCTCGATATCGATCTCGAAAATTTCCTCTTTGAGGTCCAGCACATCTCCAACCACAACAGACTTGAAAGTGAAGGGCAAGCTCATGCTCTGAGCAAAATTTACTAACCTTTTACCGGTCTCGTCAATCAGATGCTTCGAAGAGGTTCCTACAGCTGTTATCTTCAGAAGCTCAATCTGGCGATCATAACATGATGCGAGCGCTTGCATTAGGATCGTCCACTGGAGCCCGGAGGCTATGTTGAGATCGATCACGTGAACCTTCTTTGCGTCGGCCACATTTTCCACAATCGCCTGCACTCCAGTGAATTGCGCCACCTGCACGAACGGGAGCTCTTGATGATACGCGATCTTGCTCTGCATCAGGTTCATTGTTTGTGCTTGGGGATCAGGTTTCTGTCCCTTTCCACAGGTGTTAACTGGGATTCGCCCACTGCCTCGATCGATCCTTTCGTGCAGCGCCTCGGCAAAGTAGAAAACTAGCCTTTGGATCTGATTGCCCTTGTTCGAGCACAAGTAGTCACACTGGTTCAGCAACTTGCTCGCCCCATGGAACTGCTGATGGTACACTTTCTCCGCTGCGAACAGAAGCAGTTCTACTAGTTGTGCGTCCTTCATCTCCTGATCGGAGAGATAGGAGAAAGATAACCTGTATGGGTGGCTGAAAGCCGCGAGCGGATTGCCTACTGAGGAGGTGGTCTGGATGAAGTTAACTCCAGCTAACCTAATAATCTCTTCGGTTGACAAACTCTGCTCTGAGAGTCTGCTCAAACTGGTATTGCTGCTCAGCTCGACGATCTTGTCCCCATCAAGCTTCTTCAACCTGTGTCCGTAGTTCTTGAGAAGCTCGAGGGATGCCAGCAAAAAGGGGCGTCCCTTTTCCTTCTCGTCTTCACTGTCCTGGATTCCAATCGGCTTCGACCCAGGATCCGCAATCTCCTTCAAGCACGTTTGGAGTGAGGGACAGTCGACTTCGAAGCTCAAGTCATCGAGCAGATCACAAGCGGGAAGCAGATTCTCCTGCTGGTTCTGCAGTTGGTATTTCAAGAAGCCGAAATCGGACTCCGACAAGTTGTCTCGATAGAATCCAAAATCGGAGCTGAGAGTCTCAGTGAAAGAAGAGTCTCTCCAGTCCTCTTCTCCATAATGACTCTGCTTGCTTCCACTTCTTCCTCCCACAACATCGTCAAGCTCATTGTTGGAACCAAGATTTTCTCGGATGCCAACAGGATCGAACGCCCCGAACGAGAACATCGTAGACGTCATGTTGAAAAGCACAAGCAGTTCAAAGATCTATCTCAAGTATATACTTGATAGGGGCTATCGGAAGAACCAGAATATCATCGTTGATTCGCACCATTGGAAGAAGATTTTTCTTTTAACTAGTTTTTCAGCTCATATAATGAAGAAAACGTTCACACCTGGAAACATCAAGTATAGTCCTCTTGACGTCGACATGCTGATAAAATCAAGATCGGCCTGACCCGCGACGCAATGCGGGTGTGACAAGTTCAGCGCAATTCTTGAATTCATGTCCGGCTACATGAAACCAGAACGATTATCTTAATACCCGAAAGGACATGAACAAGAACTAGAATCCAAAGGGCGCGACACGGACTCCATCAGGACGAAGCATTCCTGGAATAAAGAAAATTCCTCAGAAGTTCAGCCAAAAGAGCCAGGACAAACATGAAACGGTTTCACGAACGAATCAACATATGACTAGAGTTACACATGGAGGAAGCAACCTGGGAAGGTCACAAGCCTACAAAGCCGCCTGCAGATTTCTATTCATCTTCTCTGAAGAAACATTGTGCAACACTTGACAGCAACGCCGGATGCTTCTTGTCCGTTTGCTTCATTGTTTATTCAGACTCGCATCAGGTGACTTGCGGACATGCAAATGAAAAAGGCAGGACCGCTTAACCGAAAATGGGGCCTTCTCGTTCGCCCTTTCTTAATCGGCACTTGTCGATCGAGGATATATAGCTAGTAACAAAAGATGATGATTCCTGAAGAGCTTTTTACATGGCTTCACTTTGGCCATATGGCTTGTTATCCTGGCCGGAGAAAGGGAGCGTCGATTGACCAAAGTGCACCGTTGCGGAACACCATGTCCATCTCACATACACCAGTATATAAAGCTGATATGGTATCTGAAAATCAAGCCGCAAAATGGCGCGCACAGCACATGAGCATTACTGAGGATCCATGAAGGAAAAGATCTTGCCTTCACCCGGATCTCGTCTGCCCATAAGATCCAACGGTTCGCATGAGCCAGGCTTACACGATCCGGCCGCCGGCAATACGCACTATCGATGATGAACTTACTGTTGGATGTATGCCCTAAGCTACTATGTAATAGTTACATATTAGGAATTTCAGTTGTACTTTCATTATTATTATTTAATTAATGGCAATGACGTAATCATTCATTTGTCCAATTATTTTATATTTATGAATGATTCCATAAGATCAGTTGCAACTAGACCTATTCTTAAGACGTCAAGAATATATGTGACGGGTTCATAGTTAGACTGAATCTTTAAATCGTTCCCGGTCGATGGATTATTGAGTGAATATTAATAATCTTGTTGAGACCGGTGTGTTCTTAACTTCACCATTAAGTATTGGATACTTAAGGAAATGATGAGTCACAAGTCATTGGGTATTGTGATGCCTAAGTTAAGAACACAGTTGTTTGTATAAGACAAGTTCATTGAATGTGACACGTATGGAACAGGTTAGGGTGCGTTTGTTTGTGTTTTTGCTTTTTTTTTTTGTTAAAGGAACGTAAATAGAAAAAACTATTTCTGTTCCTAACGCTTTTGAACAAAAACGCGTTTGGTAAACATGTTCTGAAATAAAAAAAGAACAAAACATGTTTGGTAAATTTGTGTTCTTTTTTTGTTTCTTTTAATTTTTTAATATTTTTATTTTATTTTTCATTTTTTTCTTTTTTTTTTTTTTTTTTTTTTTCTTCTTTTGGCCGGTCGCCGGCCATGGCCGAGGCCGGCGACCGGCCGACGAGGGCCGGCGGCCTCGCCCGATCCGGCGAGGCCGAGCCTCGCCGGTGGCCGGGCGAGCTCGGCCTCGCCGGATCTGGCGAGCCCGGCCGCCCGCCCAAGGCGACGCTCGGCCGAGCCTCGCCGGGGGCCGGCGACGCTCGGCCTCGCCGGGGGCCGGCGACGCTCCGCGCGAGTCGCCGGCCCCGACGGCCGGTCGCCAGCCATGGCCGAGGCCGGCAACCGGCCAAAGAAAAAAGAAGAAGAAAAGAAGAAGAAGAAGAAGAAGAGAAGAGTGGAGAGAGAAAATTTGTTCCAAAAAGTTGTTCCAGAAACGAGAAACAAGTTTTTTTTGTTTCTTGTTTCTGTTCTTTTTTTGTTCCCGGGAACAAAAAAATAGATTTGGAACAAAAACGCAAACAAACGCGTTTCTGTTCTTTTTTTGTTCCCGGGAACAAAAAAACAGAATTTTTGTTCAAAAACAGAAAGGAGGAACACAAACAAACAGGCCCTTAGCGACATGGAAGCTTTTAGCGTGGTCAATGTCTAATTGTTCATGCTTTGGTCTTGTGTAAATAATCCTTAGACCTGAGGCACAGTGTTAACTTGTGTGTCGAACAACTATGGTTCACAGGTGCACGTAATGCCGGGTTGTTGATCCATCTTTGTACCTGATGGTCATATTTTGTTCATATACGAAGTTACACGTGTGCGCAATATGGAATATGTCTCCTTGTTATATGCAAGGTATAATGATGATGTCCTATGCGATCTAATTATGACACTGCATTGAAATCCTCGGCCGGGGTTGTAACTTAGAATAAATTGTTTACGTCTCGAATAAAATGCATGTCAATTAGATTTGTGCATATGATCGAATTAATGACTTGACAAACATTCCATGGTCTTTGTTTGATCGGGACATAGTAAGACAGAGATTGAATTACACCGTACCCAAAGCTGACAGGTTCATTATGTTCTTAAAGCATTCACACTATCTCGGGTAGCCATGACATATTGCTAGATGTCAATCATGGCTTGTAAGACCCAAAGATTAATTGGGACAATTAATTCTTTTGGAAGTACTAATGTGTTAGTACAAGTCTTACTACCAGCTTAGTGATGAATCTAGGGATGTCACACACCATAAACAATTGGGATAACGTGGAACAAGAGAGAAATGATGTTGCAAATTTGTTTGCACGAATTGAGTCGATTTGAAATTAAATGAAATGAGATTTAATTTAATTTGTATTATGGTCACGAGCCTATTTGCATATGATGCACACGCATGCCCGAAGTGGATACATGTTAATGTATTTCAATTGTACATATAAAGAATATGTTCTTTTTATTTTTAAAAAAGATTGATTAATTAATTATTTATTCATTTAATTAATTAATTAATTAATTAATGCCTTTTAATAACTAATAAAATTATAATAGTAACATTGAGCTTCATGCATGTGCACGAAGCAATGATGGTCAGCGGTTGCTGACCATCATGCACGAAGCATGGATGGTCGGATCACGACCATCATGCCAAGATCGTGCATGAGCGGTTGCTCATGCACGACCATCGTGCATGAGCAACCGCTCATGCACGATCGTCATACGGACGATCAGCAACGGTTGCTGATCGTCCATCGATCAACAACCGTTGCTGGTCGGTTTTAATTTTAAAATTGCAGTTGAGGGACGAAACATAAAAAAGGGCTACTGAAAAAATAGAAAGTGGTGCGTGTGTTTTGTGTTTTTAGAAACATAAGAGAGGGCTGCTAAAATAGAGAGAAATGGGGTGTTTTGTTTTGTGTTTTTGAGACGCGAGACAAAGAGAGATTATCTCTAGTTCGGGCCGTGACTATAATACTTCAAGGATACGACGGATTGTTTCCACGTGATTGCTAGCACGATCGAAGTGGTGAATATTCGAAAATTTTCTCTTCCGTTCGACGTTCGTTGTTGGTGTGTCTCGAACTAGAGGTCCGACATTTATGGAGCTCGAACTATAGAACATCCGAACCAATTCGTGTAAAGCGCGCTTCAAGAGGTAATTCGTGTAACTCTCTTTTTACATTCAGATTTTTGATTAAAACGCACGAACAACGCCTTCGGAGAATCATGTAAAATATATCATCTTTGTTTCCGCTGTGTACTTTTCTTTACAATTTACCTATACATGATTCATGAAACCCCAAACAGTGGTATCAGAGCCAACCTTAGGCGTTTTTCGTGCGTTTAATTGATTTGTAGTTCAAATATATTTTTGCGTTCTAATGGCCAATGTATTTTTGTTAAGAGAATTGGTTCTCTTGCTCTTATGTGGCCTATAGAAGTTGATTAATTTATGTGATAAATTTAATCAACTAAGCAAAAATTAGAACTAAATCAATTTTGAATCAAAAATCCGTAACTTGTTATACTTTATGTTTATATTATGCAAATGATATGCAGAATTTTTGCATGCCTTCCAGAGCTTTAAATTTTGAATTATGGCTCGTAAGGAAGAGTGGTGATCATGGAAAAATCCCTAATTGTTGTGATTGTTGTATGGATGAATTTATGATGATTACAGGTATTCTTTTTGGGGATGTAATTATTAAATGGAGGCAGCGTCCTTCCTTTTATTTTATTTTAATTTTTCTTGATATGTAATTTTAGTATAGTTTAGTATTTCAATTGTTGATGTAAATACTACAAGAGAGGAGGAGCCATTGGAGGAGCCATTAAACCGGTGAGCTCTTCTGGGCCCGGTCTTTGAAGAGTTCAAAGATTGAAGAAAAAGTGAAGAGCATGTCCATATTACTAAAACATTAAAATGGCTAAATGGGTCTCTTTGGCTCGAGACCCATTGAACCATAATTCCATGATCACCACATAGGATAGATGTTATGTGATATCTATTTATTTATTGTGTTTATGTTATCGTGCATGTTAAACCGGTTAATGTGCAAAGTGAGACTGTTAATAACGACCCAAATCTCCTTACAAAGAATATTAAGTCAAAACGGGTTTCGGACCCGTGGCCTTCCATCGTCATGGTTTGATTCAATATTATTGTGGTTAATTAACCGGCTATGGATACATAGGGGTTAATTACCATATATAATATTGGACCACTCCATTATGCATATGATGCTGTGGGGTTGGAACCAAATGATTTCTAATAACTCGGGTGAGGGAATCATTTGTGTTTTCAATACTTACATGAGACGATGGGCGAGACTTAACTATGATCATGATGCCAATAACTGTTAGGTGAGGCTTTCATGGTCTAGAGGCCGAAGTTATGATTGGGACTCGCATATGATGCGTTGAACAAGTTGGTTCACTCACTAAGTTCATAGAACACCAATAACTACTAGGTGAGGTAGACTTTGGACTAGTGGGACTCCAATCCCCACTAGTAATCTTTACCCAACAAAGATTACCGCTTCCCATCTTAAGGAGTATGGGATTCGAATATAAATTTAGTGGGAGGATCTATTTCATTTAAAGGCCAAAATGAAATAGTTACTTTGAAAGATACAACGGCTAACAATTTATTTTCTGCAACAGATATATTATTACTCGAAAATGGTGACCACAAACCCACTCGCTTCTATACTTGACAAGAATTGTTTGACCGGACCCAATTTCACCGACCGGGTGAGGAATTTGAGAATTGTTCTCAATTCAGAAAAAATTGGGTATGTGCTTGATGAAAAGATGCCAACCTCCTTTCCCCGAGGGTGGGACCCAAGAGGAACGTGTCACTTATGATAAGTGGTATGATGATGACTTAAAAGTTAGGTCATATATGCTTGCTTCGATGAATAATGAATTACAAAAGAAGTATGAATCTATGGAAGATGCTAGGTCGATCATTTTGCACTTAAAGGAATACTTTGATGAGAATGGTCGAACCTCTAGATATGAGATATCTAAGGCATTGTACCGTATGAGGATGGCTGAAGGATCATCGCTTAATGATCATGCTTTGAAAATGATCTGGCACATTGAAAAATTGGCTAGGCTGAATCTCGTTATGGACAACGAGTTAGGCTGTGGATTTGATCCTCCAATCTTTACCCGATTCCTTCTCTCGGTTTTGTCCAAGACTTCCACATGCATAAGATGGAGAAAACTCTTGCCGAGTTACATAGCATGCTGGTAGTTTATGAGAAGGAAATGCATAACACGAGGCCAAATGTAGTGGCTATGGCTAAGGCTTCTTCTTCAAAGGGTAAGACTATTTTAAAGAAGAATAAATGGAAGAGGCCTGCCAAACCTGTTGTGCAACCAAAACCCAAGATTGATAAAGGGAAATGTCATTATTGTGGTGTCAAAGGGCACTGGAGGAGGAACTGTAGGAGGTACCTCGCGAGCTTGAAGGTCAAGCCCAATGACCAACCTTATGAAGGTATGGTGTCTATGCTTATTGAAACTAATCTTATGGTTAGTGCTAAATCCAGCTCATGGGTTCTAGATTCTGCTGCAACTTCACATATTTGTATGTCTTTGCGTAACTGGAAATAAGCAGGATGCTAGGGCGAAATGAGATTGTCCTGACATTTGCCAATGGAGCAAGAGTTGCTGCATTAGCTATAGGGACTTTTCGTTTATGTTTGCCTTCTGGACATGTATTGGTTTTAAAGAACTGTTTGCATTATAAGAATGCTATTAGGAACATCATCGCTATACCTCGTTTGGGTAAAGAGAATTATGAATTTTCTTTTGCTGATGATGTATGTTCTATTTATCATAATAGAACATGTGTTGGTTCTAGCTTATTAACCAACAATCTTTATACCATTACAATGTCTGGTAATGTGATTACCAATGTCAATAAGCAAAATAGAATTGATATAAATGCCATAACTAATAAACGCCCTAGAGACGGTCCAAATTAAAAGTATGTTTGGCATCTCCGATTAGGTCATATTGGAGAAGATAGAATTAACAAGTTGAGTAATGATGGGTACATTGATCCATCAAATTTTGAGTCATACTCGACTTGTGAGGCATGTCTTCTAGGAAAAATGACCAAAGCGCCTTTGTAGGACAAAGTGCGCGAGCCGACATATTAGGATTAATACATACAGATGTATGTGGACCAATTAATGAAATTGCTAGAGGTGGTTATAATTACTTCATTACCTTCACCGATGATTAGTCACAGTATGGTTATTTATACCTCATGAAGTATAAATCTGAATCCTTTGAAAAGTTCAAGGAATTCAAGGCTGAAGTTGAGAAACAAACGGGAAAATGTATTAAGGCTCTTCGATCGGATCGAGGAGGTGAATACCTTAGTACTGAATTCCTGGACTATCTTAAAGAGAATGACATTTTATCACAATGGACACCTCCTGGAACTCCAGAACATAATGGTGTATATGAACGTAGAAATTGTACTTTATTGGATATGGTGCGATCTATGATGAGTTACACCGATTTGCCAATATCCCTTTGGGGATATGCCCTTGAGACAGCTGTATATATACTGAATAGAGTGCTGTCCAAATCTGTTCCAACTACGCCCTATGAGATATGGCATAGTAGGAAACCCGGTCTTAATCATATTAAGATTTGGGGTTGTCCAACTTTCGTGAAAAAGCTGAAAATGGATAAATTGGAGGCAAGATCTGAACAAGGTCGCTTCATTGGATATCCAAAGGAAACTCTTGGATATTATTTCTATTTTCATTCAGACCAAAGAATTTTGGTGAGCAAGCACGCTTCTTTTATGAGAATCAGTTCGTTCAAGAAGGTGGTGCTGGGCGGAAAATAGTCTTACAAGAAGAGAATAATGAAGTACCAAACAACCGAGTTCAGATACCAGTCTCTGATTCAATGGGAGCTTTTGATATACAACCTCTTAGGAGAAGTGCGAGAACGTCTCGCCCACCTGCTCGTTATAGACACTCGGTTGATCATATTGAACCATTATTCATTGTGAATGATAGTGATCAACCTGGTGATCCTAAAACCTATGAGGAGGCGATGTTAGACATCGATTCTGGTAAATGGCTAGAAGCCATGAAATCTGAAATGGATTCAATGTATTCCAATGAAGTTTGGACCTTAACTGACCTACCCGATGGTATTATACCAATTGGCTGTAAATGGATCTTCAAGAGGAAGATGAATGCTGAAGGTCAAATTGGAACTTACAAAGCACGGCTGGTGGCGAAAGGATATCGTCAAAAAGAAGGAATTGATTATGACGAAACTTTCTCACCTGTGACCATGCTAAAATCCATTCGGATTATGTTGGCTATAGCTGCACATCTTGATTATGAGATAATCCAGATGGATGTCAAAACGGCTTTTCTAAATGGTTTTCTCGATGAGGACATCTATATGGAACAGCCACAGGGTTTTGAATCCAATAGTGAAAAACGAAGGTGTGTAAGCTTAAGAGATCCATTTATGGACTCAAACAAGCCTCCGTAAGTTGGAACATCCGTTTTGATGAGGTAGTCAAATCGTTTGGCTTCATAAAAATCCGGATGAACCTTGTGTATATAAGAAGATCGGTGGGAGTGCAATTGCATTTCTGGTTTTGTATGTCGATGATATACTTTTGATTGGAAATGATGTACCAATGATATCATCGATAAAACTATTCTTGTCACGAAATTCTCCATGAAGGATTTAGGAGAGGCAACCTATATTTTAGGTATCAAGATCTATAGAGATAGATTAAGACGATTGATTGGCCTCTCACAGTCTACGTACATAGACAAAGTGTTAACACGGTTTAACATGCAATGTTCCAAGAGAGGATTATTGCCTTTTAGGCAAGGGATCCGTCTTTCTAAGGAGATGTGTCCCAACACTCTTGAAGAAAGAGAGCGGATGGCGAAGATACCATATGCATCCGCTATTGGAAGCATAATGTATGCTATGCTATGTAATAGACCTGATATTGCGCATGCTGTAAGTATTACTAGCATATATCAGTCTGATCAAGGGAAAGAGCATTGGATAGCAGTCAAGAATATTCTTAAGTACTTGCGAAAGACTAAAGATTTATTCTTGATATATGGAGAAGGAGAATTTAAAGTTGTAGCTTATACTGATTCCCATTTCCAATCGGATCCTAATGATTATAAGTCTACGTCTGGGTTTGTCTTTACATTCAATGGTGGTGCGCTTAGTTGGAAAAGTTCCAAACAAAGCATAACTCGCCGATTCCACTACGAGGCGAGTATGTAGGCGCTTCAAAAAGAAAAGGAAGCCGCTTGGATGAAGAAGTTTATTTCTGAACTTGGAGTCATTCCTTCAATTGAGCAACCGATTACATTGTTTTGTGACAACAATGGGGCGATAGCTCAAGCTAAGGAACCAAGGTCTCACCAACAAGGTCTCACCAAAAGTCCAAGCATATTGAGAGACGCTTCCATCTCATCAGAGAACTTGTTGGGAGAGGTGATATCGCCTTGCAGAAAATTGCCTCAGCAGAAAACGTGGCAGATCCCTTCACTAAGGCCTTACCTCAGTCTTCTTTTGAAAGATATATTGAGAAAATGGGTTTGAGGTACCAAACAAGTTGGCTTTAGTGCAAGTGGGAGATTGTTGGATGTATGCCCTAAACCTACTATGTAATAGTTACATATTAGAGATTTCAGTTGTACTTTCATTATTATTATTTAATTAATGGCAATGACGTAATCATTCATTTGTCCAATTGTTTTATATTTATGAATGATTCCATAAGATCGATTGCAACTAGACCTATTCTTGAGACGTCAAGAATATATGTTACGGGTTCATAGTTAGACTGAATCTTTAAATCGTTCCCTGGTCGATGGATTATTGAGTGGATATTAATAATCCTGTTGAGACCGGTGTGTTCTTAACTTCACCATTAAGTATTGGATACTTAAGGGAATGATGAGTCACAAGTCATTGGGTATTGTGATGCCTAAGTTAAGAACACGGTTGTTTGTATAAGACAAGTTCACCGAATGTGACACGTATGGAACAGATTAGCGACATGGAAGCTTTTAGCGTGGTCAATGTCTAATTGTTCATTCTTTGGTCTTGTGTAAATAATCCTTAGACCTGAGGCACAGTGTTAACTTGTGTGTCGAACAACTATGGTTCACAGTGCACGTAATGCCGGGTCGTTGATCCGTCTTTGTACCGATGGTCATATTTTGTTCATATACGAAGTTACACGTGTGCGCATTATGGAATCTGTCTCCTTGTTATATGCAAGGTATAATGATGATGTCCTATGCGATCTAATTATGACACTGCATTGAAATCCTCGGCCGGGGTTGTAATCGAGAATAAATTGTTTATGTCTCGAATAAAATGCATGTCAATTAGATTTGTGCATATGATCGAATTAATGACTTGACAAACATTCCATGGTCTTTGTTTGATCGGGACATAGTAAGACAGAGGGATTGAATTACACTGTACCCAAAGCTGACAGGTTCATTATGTTCTTAAAGCATTCACACTATCTGGGTAGCCATGACATATTGCTAGATGTCAATCATGGCTTGTAAGACCCAAAAATTAATTGGGACAATTAATTCTTTTTGGAAGTACTAATGTGTTAGTACAAGTCTTACTACCAGCTTAGTGATGAATCTAGGGATGTCACACACCATAAACAATTGGGATAACGTGGAACAAGAGAGAAATGATGTTGCAAATTTGTTTGCACGAATTGAGTTGATTTGAAATTAAATGAAATGAGATTTAATTTAATTTGTATTATGGTCACGAGCCTATTTGCATATGATGCACACGCATGCCCGAAGTGGATACATGTTAATGTATTTCAATTGTACATATAAAGAATATGTTCTTTTTATTTTTAAAAGGGTTGCTCATGCACGATGCTACGGACGATCAGCAACGGTTGCTGATCGTCCATCGATCAGCAACCGTTGCTGGTCGGTTTTAATTTTAAAATTGCAGTTGAGGGACGAAACATAAAAAAGGGCTGCTGAAAAAATAGAAAGTGGTGCGTGTGTTTTGTGTTTTTAGAAACATAAGAGAGGGCTACTAAAATAGAGAGAAATGGGGTGTTTTGTTTTGTGTTTTTGAGACGCGAGACAAAGAGAGATTCTCTCTAGTTCGGGCCATGACTATAATACTTCAAGGATACGACGGATTGTTTCCACGTGATTGCTAGCACGATCGAAGTGATGAATATCCGAAAATTCTCTCTTCCGTTCGACGTTCGTTGTTGGTGTGTCTGAACTAGAGGTCCGACATTTGTGGGGCTCGAACTATAGAACATCCGAACCAATTCATGTAAAGCGCGCTTCAAGAGGTAATTCGTGTAACTCTCTTTTTACATTCATATTTTTGATTAAAACGCACGAATAACGCCTTCGGATGTAAAATATATCATCTTTGTTTCCGCTGCGTACTTTTCTTTAAAATTTACCTATACATGATTCATGAAACCCCAACACTTACGTGGTTTTGATTTCAGCTACGAGCTTCTTCAGATTCGAGACAACGCATGCCCATATGTAGCATAAATGTGGCTGTATCTTCCTTCGCAAATTCGAATTTTGTAGGTAAAACGATGAAATAAAAATTTGAGAAATTGATTGACTATGGCTTATTCAACACATTTTACTACGAGTCCATGAGAAAAATCACCATTACTTGCCAACCATATAAGGGATTCACCAAGATATCGTTTCATATATTCTAACACTATTAATTTGCTGCGAGAAATAAGAACTTGTAAATAGCTGAGAGAAAGAAATTTTGAGACTTAAGGAATCATGGGGGGAATAAAATAATAATAATTGGGTTAGTATGGCTGAAGCAGAAGAAATCATATTTCAAATGAACAATTCAAATCACCGGGATTTGTCCCAGTGGCCACCCTTTCAACATGGAAGGGGAATGTGGAAGTTCTAATCTCTACCTTCTCGAGGGGTTGGGATGGGTATGATTTAATTTTAAATGTAGGTTTCGACTCTCATGCCCTGCAAGGAGGCAGAGCAAAAGTTTAAGAATGAGAGTTAAAATAGGAGTAGAGTAGGAACAATAAAAAAAAAAAAAGGAGCAATTCAAACTTGAAAACAATGTTTCTAATCAATTCACGACATTCATTGAATACTTACTGACGTCTTGCTATCATAGAGGGTAATATTCCAAATTGTCCCTGGGATTGAACACTTAGGGCGCGTTTCGTAATGATTCTGTTTCCAATAACAATTTTTTTATTAAAAATGATTTCACTTATTTTATTCCCGGGAACAATTTCTCAGGAAAAAAAAACGCATTTGGTAACTGTACAAAATTTTTATTTTCGCGATAGAAATGCGTTTGGTAAGATTCTTAATTTTTTTTGTTTATTTTAATTTTTTAATACTTTTATTATTATTTTCTTGTTTTTCTCTTTCTTTTTTCTTTTTCCCTTTCTCTTCTTCTTCCTCCTTCTTTGTGGCCTGTCACCGGCCACTTCCATGGCCGACGACCGGCTGGGCAAGGTCCGGCGAGCTTGCCGGAGCCTTGCCAGACCAGGGCGAGGCCGAGCCTTGTCGGTGGCCGGCAAGCCTTACCCAAGCGATGCAAGGTCAACCTCGCCTTAGCCTGGCAAGGCCCAACCTCGCATCAACTAGCGAGGCTTGGCCTCGCCTTGGTTGGGCAAACTTAAGCCTCACTCGACCACAACGAGGCTCGGGTCGACGAGCCTCATTGTGGCTTAGCATCGCTGAGGGCTGTCGACGCTCTAGCAAGGTAGCTGGACCGGCCGACCATGACCAATGTCGGCGACTGGCCAAAAGGAGGAAAAAGAAAAAAGAAAAAATTAGACTTGATTCTATGGATTGTTCTTGAGAACGAGAAGCAATTTTTTTCTACTTCTTGATTCGATTCCAAATCTATTTTCAGGAGCAAAAAAACGGATTTCTGTTCTTTTTTTGTTACAGCTGTTCTCAATAGTATTACCAAATAGGCTCTTACTCACCAATTGAACAAGCAACTAATTGACATTATTACATAGTTTCTAACACGTCTAGGACTTTAGTAAAGTCATTAGATATTTACTAAGAGGCCTTTAACCACAAGAATGGAAATATGACTTTTGATGTAAAACTGCTAACCGATAGATGCGAGACGTTTTGCAGATGAGTCTAAACTTCTCGTGTCGAAAAAAAAAATCGTTGTGGCGTGCAATGATTCAACAACCAGTAGGGCCGTCAAAAAAGCCCAACTTGAACCGGCCCGATCGACCATTACATGGCTCCAATCAAGCCAACACCGCAAGCAGCCAAATTATGCATGCGTATGAGTGGCCAAAGAAAGCCATTTTGTCCAAATGCATGTGACCCGAGGCATATAATCAAGAAAATCCAAAGCACGTGATATCCTTCTCATCTTCTTGCATATTAACTTTATATAAGTTGATTTAACCTGCCAAGTTCCTTTCTTTAGAATATCTCAAGAAAGCTCCCGGGATCTAATTGGTGCAGAGTACGTATTCAAGATTCCATCAAAAGGGATGAATATTTTATTAGACTGTGACTTTTCAAGGTTGACGGAGATGCTAGCAGTGGCTGGGATGTGCGTTATAGGGTATCAACCCCTACTCAAAATTTGGGATTGGGGTCGTCCATTAATTTGATATTTAACATAGGTGATTCGGGTTTGTGTAGGCCCAATGCACCTGATCGCTTGATGTTAATGAATTCAAATGAGATTTACATAATCCAAAGGTCAGGATGCATTAGATTCGTATGCAACTGTACCTTAAGAATGTCTCATTGACTCTCTCGTAAATGAAATAAGTGTGCCTTAAATTCAAAGCAAGCAAACGTCTATGCAAGTTCTTGATATTGATCATGAGAACATAACGATGATAATTTCTATGATTACATCAAATCCCCAAATTAGTCCGAACATTGAAAAGTTATGTCAATTTTCAAGCTCCATGTTTGTTGGGCATATGGGGGATCTCATTTGGAAAACTCTACAATAGAGATGACTATCCAATGAATAGCCTCATTTCTTTGAACAGACGTTTATAAGACGACACAAGTCAATGGTAAATAACAGTACACGCGTCCACCATGAGAGGTTCTTGAGCAACAAGAAATACTTGCTCGAGTTGAGCTTATTGAACCCGGATTCGAATGTCAGACTTAATGTGTCGTCCAAACCTACTCATCACGTAAAATCTATAAAGGAACTTTAGGACCGAGCTCGATCCTAGATAAAAGATGGGCAAGCTAGACCATTTAATTAAGAGCACCCCATTACTTAATAAATGTCTCGAGAGCACTCTTAACACAATTGCCAGAAGAATGTTATCTACCCGACAGTATAGTATGCATATGAAAATCACCGATCGAGATCATTCGAGATTCATCGGCATCGATCATCGCACGATTCACCGCTTTCCCTACTAACAATCGTGATTAATCTAAAACTAGTTTTAGACTATTTCGAATTTGAACTATAGTCCATTCCCGCACAAGAGTAAAGCGATGTTGATCGAATACATAAAACGGTTTAATTATTGGGGTTTACCCAGTAATTATCCTTTCATATCCTTTCAATATGAAAGGAGGAAGCGAGGGGTTCGAATTTCATATGAGATTCTTAATGGGATTGAAACGAAAATGATTTAGTTTTAAGTGTGGGTTTCGATTTCTATATTATGCAAGAGTTAGGATAAAAATTAAGAGTGAGAGTTAGAGTGAGGTTTGAAACGAATCGATCAAGAAAAAAAAAAAAAAAAAAAAAAAAGAATACATAGGACAGAACGGTCTCTCTCTCTCTGAGAGAGACTCGAACCACCTTTTTAAAAATATTCCAACTCCCCACGGACACTCCAAGCCACGCTCTCTCGTCCTCATGCGCTCCGATTCTCCAGTGCTCGCGAGCCGCTAACCCTAACGACGCCCCTCCTCCTCCGCCGCGCCGGCGAATCCTCCGGCGATCCGATGGCATTCTGGTGGCCCCTGCTCGTCCTCGCGCTCGCCTACGCCCTCTGCCGCTTCCTCCTCATGCTCATCCCGCCCAACGTCCCGTCGATCGAAGTCGACGCCTCCGACGGTACCTCATCTCCACGCCCTATAGCTTTTGCTGTTCTTCATGATCCGCGATCGCCGCGCGCGTTCGGCGATTGTCGAATGCCTTTCGCGGCATTGAGCGATTCCTGAGTCGGTGATGTTTCGTTTTTGCTTGGATCGTGGCAGTGGTGGACGACGGCGGCCAGGCGCGGGATAACAGCTTCATTTACGTAAGTTCGTGGAAATGCGGGTAACTCTTTGGTTGATTTGGATGAGATTTTATAGAATGCTTCAGATGTCAGTCGTTGGAGGTGTTATTGGACTCGCGATGCGGATGATTTGTATGTAGAGTGAGTCTGTCTTGTTATAGAAGGTTGTTATCGGCTGGCGTGATCTGAATTTACTCATCTTCCACCAGTTCGTGTATGGAAGCTTGGGAAAATGCTGGTCGTATGTCGCTTTGTTTACTTCAGAATGTCATTGGCGGTATGACTGGATTTGTAGTTTGTTGATTGTAATGCTGCTGATTGATGCATAATATCCGATATCATTTCATTTCTTCTTTGTCAGTTTGTTTGTCTGATACTTGTTCTAGAACAGCTTCATCTATGTGTGTGCGTGTGTAATTATTTTCATAAAATTTGTGGAGTGCGTGATTCAACGAATCCATTGTCTTAGGTGCAGTGTTGCTCGATGAGTACTTACAATTTTGATGAAACTGAGACAGCCTTGGGGCTAATGTTTCAGTTGATTTTACATTTTCCTCAGCACATTTGTCCTGCATTGATTAGTTGTAGAGTCGGTGAAACATCCGTACTTGATCTCCAGCAGCTGCTGAATGCATGAGCAACTGGCGTTTATCAATGGATTATCTCTCATGAATAACTGGCGTTTATTAGTGTTTGCTTTTACTGAGCAAGAAGTTCCCTTGAAGAATGAAAGAACCTTCTGATCTATTAAAATATCTAAAATTGACAAATTGCGATTTACTTTTCCTAGGGCTTGTGAAACATTGATAATTGTCTTACCACAATTGCTGAATGTATAAACAAATGCCGTCTACTGATGTATTGCTTTTCTGGCTTGTGGGAGGACTCGCCATATGATTTTCTAAAATATGTTTTCTCTTGCAAAGTATGGGAAGCGCTCTCAGAGCGTGGGAAGGAAGTTTTGGGTCTCTTTTAATATCTGATTTTCTTGCAGATTCCTCCTAGGGGAAGGACACAGCAAGCGGATAGGAAAGTGCAGTGCTATGAACCTGCTACTATGAAATATCTGGGATATTTCCCAGCGCTCACGACAGCTGAGGTTGGGACCTGTTAACGCAATCTTTCTGATTTGTACGTGGCAGTGCAAAAGTTTTGTCTTGTGGCTATGGCTTTAGTTTTCTCATCTGATACCTCGTAGTTTTTGGAATTGGATTTTTTTACAGTTCTACTAAATTTTGACAGAATCATACTCCCTGTTAGCCTGTTTGACACCTTTATGTAAATGCTTTGGTTTTGTCGTCTCTCCTTGAGTGGAGGAGGCCTTTATCCTTCTTTTAATTCGTTTATGAAAGAATTAAACTAATACCGATGGTATTGGTGCTGCAATTAATATTCCTTAACCTGTTAAATTCAAGTGATATCATAGCTTCTTCAGGCCTTTCCATTTGCTGCTATGGCAGGAAGTAAGTGATTGGCTCATCTCTCCAAGATATATCTCCTGTTAAGTGAACATATGTGGATTATGTACTCCTACTTTTGGAGTAATCCATCATCGACCGTTGCCAATTTTTCAGTCAGGCAGTCTAACTGATGAATTATCAGAAAACTTTGTGATATGTCAGCTTTTTCTATGTCTGCATGCTATGCTTTGTAACAGATATGCACGCATACTCATCTGTCTTGATATTACATTTTCAACTGTTGTGTATATATATTCCCAGGTGGAGGAGCGTGTTGCCCAAGCAAGGAAGGCGCAGAAAATATGGGCAAAAAGCAGCTTTAAGCAAAGACGTCAGTTCCTACGGATAATCTTGAAGTATATTATCGATCACCAAGAGCTTATCTGCGAGTAAGGGCAAGAGCTTACCTATAGGACAGGAAGTCATTCCATGAAAGTGCATTCATCTGTATTGATTCAGGCTGCAAGTTAGAATTT
Source organism: Eucalyptus curtisii (assembly GCA_017140595.1). Lineage (NCBI taxonomy): Eukaryota > Viridiplantae > Streptophyta > Magnoliopsida > Myrtales > Myrtaceae > Eucalyptus > Eucalyptus curtisii. Next base: position 31,300,154 of record CM029501.1, read on the forward strand.
TAGATGGTGTCATCCTGATAAATCGCAGAATTTTCAAGTTTCTGTTTTAGATGGTGTCATCCTGATAAATCGCAGAATTTTCAAGTTTCTGTTTGAGGTTTATGCTTCAAATGTGTGCATTGAGAAGAATAGAACCCCAAACAACTGTCTAGTGCTCATTCAAAGACATGACTCCAAAGCATCCCTCATTCAAAGCATTAGGTTAGGAATACTATGCGTTACATCTGCATCCAGATGATCTATTTGTGCATTACATTCTGTAGGTTATTCGGAGGGGTCCGTATGGTTCTCTGTGACTCTGTTCGTTTTGTGCCCAAATTTTATTTCTTGGGCATGTTCATATTTTAAATACCTTTTTATAGGATTTCATCACGTGACACTGGAAAGACAATGGTAGATGCTTCATTGGGAGAAATAATGACAACCTGTGAGAAGATCACTTGGCTTCTTTCAGAGGGTGAGCAGTGGCTAAAGCCTGAGTACAGGTAAATACACAAAATTTATCTTGTGTAAACCTTCTGTGAACTCACTTGGTTTTACAGTGAGCTTCATGTCTCTCTTGTGTAGTGGCAGAACTAAATTGATTTATTTGACAGCTTTGGCACATCTCCCTGCTTTCTGAAACTAATGAAAATGGTCTGTAGTAGTGTGGTTTTAGTTCCACTATGATAATCCTCAATTTTATCAAGATCGTGACATCTTTGAAGTTAAATGACCATATCAGTTCGAAGAACAAATACATGGTTTTATCTTCCGTAGATTCGTTGCCAACTTATAAAGCATGTGCTGCAGATAATCTGATCGATTGCAATTCTCATAGATCCTCAGGTAGATCCATGATTCACAAAAGATCCAAAGTGGAATTCTATCCCCTTGGTGTTATAGGAGCAATTGTCTCGTGGAACTATCCTTTCCATAACATCTTCAATCCAATGCTGGCTGCAGTATTTTCAGGAAACAGTATTGTAATCAAGGTGATTTATATTTGCATTTCAGTTTTTTTGCTGCATACAATGGCTTGTGTAGTTGCTATAATGATTATGAATGCATCACTTTTAGACTTTGGCTGTCCGATTGAAAGCAACGTGCTTTAATATGTAGGTTTCAGAACATGCTAGTTGGTCTGGATGTTTCTACTTCCGGATAATTCAAGCAGCCCTTACTGCTGTTGGAGCTCCTGAAAACCTGGTTGATGTAATAACAGGGTATAAATTTCGTTGCATCATACATTCATTTTCTTCCTCTGGCATAGCATACTTAACCTCATTCAGATCTTTGCAACAGGTTTGCTGAAACAGGAGAAGCATTGGTATCTACAGTTGACAAAATTATTTTTGTTGGATCGCCAGGTGTCGGGAAGATGGTGTGAACTCTCTCAAATAGAGTGCATCCTTGCAACAGTCTTAGTACTTGTGCACTTAATTCATGGCCTGTTGGCATCTCCATGTCTATTGTTCCTTTTGCACTAGCAATTTATTCATCGATTCTTTCCCAAAGAGTGAACTCCATTATACAAAGGTATAATGTAAATCTTTTTTTTGATACTTCAGTGACCTAGACTTCTTGATTATATCTGCAGATCATGAGCAAAGCTTCTGAAACCCTGATACCAGTAACACTTGAGCTCGGTGGGAAGGATGCGTTCATCGTCTGTGAGGATGTTGATGTTTCTCATGTATGAATATGCTTGACTTTGACTCTTTTTTTCTTTTAGATTGGTAGGTCTTTGCATAGTTCGCCCAGTGGTTTTGACATTATATGCCCTGCTGCTTAGGCTAACAGTAAAGTCTATTTCCTATATAGGTTGCACAAGTAGCTGTCAGGGCTGCTCTCCAATCAAGTGGACAGAATTGTGCTGGAGCTGAGAGATTCTATGTTCACAAGGACATCTATTCTTCATTTGTCACTCAAGTATCGAAAATTGTAAAATCAGTTACAGCTGTAAGTAGGCTGACATGATTTTTGGTGGATATTTGTCTACGGCTTTGAGCAAAGTCTTTACTGGGGGATATGGGTTCGCTTGCCTTGCTAGATTCTTGCAATATCATGGTTGTCAGTTGTATCGTGCATCTCTTTTTCACATATGCTTCCTTACTGCATTTCATTAGCAGCTTTAATTTTATCTTTAAACGCTTGGCATGAATTTTAAACCAATAATCATTAGTCAACTCATAGTGCGAGTCTAGTTATATAATGAAGGCACATGGATTGTTTGGTACAGAAAACGAACTTTCTATTGCTCGGTGATAAAATGTTGTCAGTCCTGCTTTTATTTCTTATCATGTGAAAGCTCGTCATATATGGTTTTTGTAAACACATTTCTCTTGCTAAAAGCATATAAACTGGTGAAATAATTCTTCGAAAGGGGGAAAAAAAAGGTACTGAACTTTCTCTTTGCAGGGCCCACCACTTGCTGGAAAGTATGATATGGGAGCCATCTGTGTGCAAGAGCATTCTGAAAGGCTTCAAAACCTTCTAAATGATGCATTAGACAAAGGAGCAAAAATAGTCGTTCGTGGAAGTTTTGGCAACTTAGGTGAAGATGCAGTTGACCAATTTTTCCCACCCACGGTGATTGAAAATGTAAACCACACTATGAAGTTAATGCAGGAAGAGGTAATTATTGGCAGTTATTGCTTTTGCTCCATGGCATTACATTTGCACGTGTTGGTGATTGCCATTTGGCTTGGTAATTGCATCAGAAATATTGCTTCTATTTTTAAGTCGTCATTTATTTAGCTTGAGCAGAGGGATATGTGGATGCTTTCACGCTCATAATTGGTGAACTTCCCTCAAATTATGACAATACCGGACCTGTAATTACAAAGTTCAGTGGAATGATTAACAAAGTGCATTTTTTTTCACTGCCAGCATCAAAGTTGCGCAGACCCCTATACTTTGAGAATTGGCAGAAAGATGCGACTAATTTATATACATAGCAAAGTTCTTCACTATTTTGCTTTCCATGTTCTGATATTGTCCGTGCTTTGCGTGGGAAAGTGCTTGCTAAGTCACGTGAGTTTGGCTGCACAGGCTTTTGGACCAATCATTCCAATAATGAAGTTCAGTACTGATGAAGAGGCTGTACAGCTTGCCAATGACTCTAACTATGGACTGGGTTGTGCTGTTTTTTCTGGAAGTCAGAAACGGGCTAAAGAAATAGCCTCTCAGATACATTGCGGAGTTGCTGCTGTCAATGACTTTGCGTCAAATTACATGTGCCAGGTGATACTTTGACCTGATTTTTTTTTTTTTTTTTTTTTTTTTTTTTTTTTTGAGTGTTACCTTGATTATAGGGCTCAAATTGATGACGCACTTATTTGTTCTATGGCTGAAGTCGCTCATTAAACATTATACGTGATGATATCCAGTTGGCACCTCTTTTACTGATGGAATAACATGGTACATGAATTACCTTTCCTTTTAATAGGATGGGAAAATAAGGGACACCTGCTGATCCTATTAGGCATGGGCTTTGCTATCTCTACCTGCAAGTGCAGCATGCAAAAGGGTGGCGTTATTTATCTATTTATTTTTGTCCATGAAAGGGTGGGTATGAAAAAGCTACAAACACTGCAGCCTTTCTTAGGACACAATTGCTCACATAGTAGGATAGCATCCTCAAGGGAGTTGTCTTGACCTGGCCCCAGTTTCACTTATCAACAGGGGACTAAACATGGTTTACACAGATATAGTTGCTAACAATGATTCTCGTAATCGTCAGGTTTAACGATAGCCACCTGTGTGGGCGTTCTAGTTGTAGACAAAAACAAACAGCTTCTCAACCGGTGATTGATATCTTGTTCAGGCATGTTAAGTGAAAGTCGTTTTGAATTTTCAGTCTTTGCCATTTGGCGGTGTGAAGCACAGTGGATTTGGAAGGTTTGCTGGTGTTGAAGGATTGCGGGCTTGTTGTCTTGTGAAGTCGGTTGTGGAAGACAGGTGGTGGCCATTTATCAAGACGAAAATACCAAAGCCAATCCAGGTAAAAGAGGAACTCCGTGTCCAGATGATAATGAGTCTGCTTTAATTAATCCACTTGCTTGACCGTGCTTTCTGCCTACTACAGTATCCTGTCGCGGAGAATGGCTTCGAGTTTCAGGAGTCCCTTGTGGAGGCACTCTATGGTCTGAACATATGGGATCGTCTGAGAGCACTGGTCAACGTCCTGAAGTTCCTCACAGATCAACACCCTTCTGGTATTAAGAGGAGCGACTGAACAATGTGCAGACAAAAGGAAAAAAAAAAGGACGCTCTGCAGAAACTTTGGCAAGACAAGTGGGCAGCAAGATAGGTGATTGGCCCACGGAAGGAAAGATCAGATTTTGACGACTTCACTTCGCTCTATCCTCTCTCTGGTGCATTTTTCAGTAGGTGCGGGGCTCTTTCCTTGTTTCTCAAAGATGGCATGGCCACAACCACAAAGAGAACAATGGACCGTTTTGTTTCCTTTGTGTGGCGGTAACCCAAGATCAAAGCCTTGAGTTGGCAGATGTACATGTGTACTCGAAGGGTAAAGAAGAGAGACTTTACTCACTGATCGGACCACTTTTTTGTTGTGATGATAATCTTGGTTCAGATTTTTCGCATGTCTGCTTCGAGCGTCCTGGATAGACATAAATTGAGTCCCGGGCGCTGGGTTCCACGACCGGCTGTGTGGACTCAAGTCGGGGGATGCAGGAATCTGTTACTTTGGGGACCCCCATTGCCAAATAACAAGGGCCTGAGTCCAAGCTGCAAGGACTGCCATTTTAAGTGCTAACGACACGAGGTTCTGATGTTGGAGAAAGGTCCAGCTGCGGGACCGGGTCGCAGGTCTGGGTTGTGGGTCTGAGCATTGCGATGCCGTCAAAAACCTTAGTTCACCCCCCACAAAGACCCAATTGCGATTATTACTACCAGGACGCTGGGGACAACAAGCTGCAGGGACCTAGACCAAACGACAAGGACCCTAGTTAGGGATGCGACCCCAAGTCCGACGACTGGGGTTCTGTGTCAATCGGCCAAGCAACTCGGGATGACCTTGTGTGATGGAAATCGAGTTGTGTCAGCCTATCAAATTGAAGTACGGACAAGCTTAAAATTGAGCCTGACATGGTACTCAAGTACCTGGAATTTGAGCTCTAGTTGAAGCTTGATTTTAGATGAGTTCAGCTAGAGCGATAACCAAACCCGCTCCGAGAGCGTTAAAGGCTTAATTTGACTCGATTTCTCCCCCTACCCTACACTGGAGCTCGCCCATGAACAGGTCTGGGCCAGAATTTGGCGTGGACACACACGAGAGCGATTCACTTGCATACTTTTTTAGAAAGTCCTTCGACTAGTTTTTTATCATACGAGACTAGTGCGCTTTCCAGTCGAAGTATGATGAATTATCTCCAGTGGGGGCAAGTTGTATCTCGAAGCCCGAGCTTCGACACATAAAATTATCGCGTGTAGAGTAAGGATCCATCCTTGGAGAAGCATCAGTCGTATCTCAACGCCCCAGTTATCTCCCACTGAGCCGCGTCGGATTCGAGGGAAAGGCTAGTGCTCAATCCATAACCGTGTCTTCGACAATTCACTACGGCAACTACGAACTTCTCATTCTCGAGCGACGAAGGATATATTAACTGTTCGTCCTGCGAAAAACAGAATTAAGGGTCAATGACCGTCCATCATAAGTTCCACGCAAAACTCAGAGAGCTCCGTCGGATGGTTTTATAACTCCAGTGGACGTACAAGACAGAAACGTAAAGGAGTTAATTAGCCGTGGTTGTATTGCTATGCATATAAACAACCAACAAAGGTAATAGCGATTACCTCAGGGAGCCTGTCGAACTCATCAGGAGTTATCTGTAGCAACTCTGAAGCTGTTTGACCGGTACACCATGCGAGGATTTTCCCCGTGTCATCTGCCAAAACTATTCTCAAGGCAAATGTGCTGACAACCTCGGAATCACACCCGCAGCGGCAGAAGCTGCATTCGAGGTTCCCGGGAGGGGTCTTTCTCACAAAATGGCCGCAACAGACATGTGAAAGCCTTACATCAATTTGACAGTGTTCAATCTGGTCCAGCCAGACCTTACAAATCTGCGTACGGGTGGGAAGAAGAGTAAATTGAGAATCAAGACGGTTGTCTCTAAATGCCAAGAGATTCAAGGAATAAATTAGCATTGACATGCAGCATCGCATACAGTGACAAACATTATCCTTCCGTGTGATATGGGCGTATCCAATACATGTGCTTAGGAAAATTAGAAACTTACATATAATGAAGTTCCTAGGTGTGGAGATATGATCTTATGTCCTTCACTTGAATGACATTAACACGATATTTGATCTATTCGAAGTGACTGTTAATTTTATCTTAGGCTTGATTTCAGATCACAATAGTGAATAATTAAAAAATTAAACATAATGAAAGTCAAGGTCATCAGCAATCTTGTCAAACCTTTTCATAGTTTGTTATAAATAAAATTTTCAATATGGAAAGTGATTTTTTGCTTGAAATATGTCGCAACAAGCCATAATAAGAGCTTTGACCGGAAACTTTTCACTGGCTTAACCATAATTTTCCGATTATAAAGAGTAAAGAACTAAAGATCACCTTTGGCAACAGATCCAGATAAAAAACAGACACGCAAAACTTTCGAAAAGTTATTTTTATGATTTTCAGGTGTAAATTATTGCCAAGAAATCTTACCTGTGTGGAGCTACTATGGCTAGATAGATCGGAAATGCACGATGATCTATGGAGGCAAGAGGAGTTCAGCATTGCTGGCAAGGAGCTAAGATTGACAAGGGAAGCTTTGCCGTCATTCTCAAACCATAATACTTCAAGGCTGCACAATGAAGTTTATCAAACATGTAACTTCCATTGTAGCATCACAAGTAAAATATACGCTTAGTCCTTTAATAAGGCTTTTTCCTCCCTTCAGCATGCTTAAACCAACATAAATGACAGGTTTTTAATGTGCCTACCACTTATTTTTGGTCATTGAGCACGTCAACCCGGAAATATAAATAGTGTGGCCACAGCTTAATCTCTTCAAAGACCTGAAAATTGATAAATTTTTGCTGGGTAAGACCGGAAAGACAATTTGCTTCTATAAATTATCAACAAACCCTTATATTCTGATAGCATTACCAAGACTTTGAAAAATGCAGTCTTGCCCATACAGCACCAGTTGTGTCCTCAATGCACAGTGAGAAGATGACTCCTGTTGTGTTAACTTCCTTATATGCGTCTGTAACAACCCCACACAGGCTGATACCGGTCATCTTGTCGCGAAGATCTATTACAAATGACTGTAAAATATCTTCAGTTCAGTAATGGTTTGCACAGAAATAAGCCAAGGATGTTACTGATATCAGCATATCACAAATCGAAGACTTGGACATAAGTCTCTGTGCATGTTGTACCCATGACATGTTATTCATGAATTAGCTTGTCACTGGGAATCTTGATATTACAATTGTCATCTTCTCAGAGATGCGAGCCCTTCAAAAAGGGACTGAAGTTTATTAGCAACTGCAGGTAGCATGCATTGGATTTTGTCTTCTATTTGTAAGAAATTGCACTTCCAATGATATAACATCTTGTCTACTCTTGAAGTGTGCATAGGTACATGACAGATAAATCCAGCTCAATGGATGATCAACTCATCTCAGTATATCAATTTTGACTGGCATGATAGTACCCTAGTTGAAGAGATAATTACAGGGGGGATAGGCTTAAGACAAGAAATGGAGGAATGCTATCTGAGGCTGATTAATGTAACTTACATAATGTCAATGCACAGTTCAAGGATTAACCCAATGCATCCATCTATGTGCTTCAAAGAACCTCCTCAGAGGCATCTTGATTGAAAGGGAAAAAAAGGCAGAAGCTAAGACGGGAAATTTGGAAAAAAAACAAAATCACCTCCTCTTGTGGGATAGCATAAATCATAAACCCTAAAGTCATGTGGGAGAACACCCCAGCAAAAAGCAAATTGTCATTGTTGGAAACAGTTAAGAGTCCTGCTTAATGAAATCTAAAGCAGTAGAAAATACTCACTTGAAAAGGATAATTAGTGAAGTCAATTGATCCCTGAGAATCACGTGGCAAGGTTACTTGTGAAACCATTTGGCTCTGAGTAGGATCTACTGCAGCCAGCAATCTTGATCCTTGACAACGATTTTGTGACAATGCTACATATACCTGGTCGGCACCACAGATATTTTGTTATTATTGAAGGCAACTTTTGTAGTCGAGTTATAGCATTCATGGTCCAGTACATACTTGCTCCTCATGCTGGATGAAAGGCACCAAATATATTTGTGTGGCACTGCCATATTCAAGACACAGTTCTTCTGCTGTTTCGAGAGCACTCTCGATGCAATTTGCAATATATGGCCTATCCAGCGCAATCATGCTTCCAACGCTGACAAAATACTTTGTGAGAGCAGAGCATCCTCAAAAATGCAAAAGTTGATGACATCATAATGTAGTCAATACCTGAAAAGATTGGCAAGGATAATTTGTTCACCCCATAGGAGAAACTTTAACTTGCTACCATCGTTATCGACAAGAGTGATTTTTCTCCTTTGCAAACTGCTCGAGCTTCCTAGAATTTCCACTGGCCCAATAGCTTCGATCCTATGGCACCCAATAAAGCCATACTTCTGTTATCTCATAATATCCAAATTGATAGTTTGATTGATCCAGATGGAGATGAAGTAGTTAATGTTTTCAATTTCCAGAATACACGATCTTTGTTATAATTCAAAATCCTCAGTTCCTTTGATTTTATTGCCAAAGTAAATAAAGAGTGAACAAAGCTAATTAACTAGTTGTGGAATAAATGTGACTTCTGTTCTCTACATAGAAAGACAACGTTGCAAGTTTAATCTGACCTCGCATATAATGAATAAGAAACTCCTCCGTTCACTGCATCAAGAGATATAGAAGCAAAAGAATCTGAACAAAATTGAGCTCCCAGAAGAATAGCGTCATCATCTTGGTCCTATTAGAAATTAAGAACATCATCACAACAGCCAGAAACAGGTAATAAAGCTCATCAAATTTGGGTTTCTTAGAAACAAATGGTTTTATGATCTTCTAAGCAGATGGTAAATGCAATTCACCTCATCCAAAAGTATCACAAGGTACTCTGTTGGTAAAAGTCGTGGATAACCAGATCCCTCAGCAGCAGTTCTAAGATGGCATCCAGTGAGGAATATCTCCCTCCCTTTCTTCAAAATCCCATTTGGAGGATTCACCAAATCATAGTACCTGTCATAAAAAGCATGCGACTCTTATTAGGCCCCAACAACGAAATTACTTTGTGAACTTTTTGGATGTAAACCCTGCAGGGGTTCTAGTTCTTTGTCTCCAGCTGATCATTATTAGGGAAGGATGTGTTGAAAAGAGCACAGCATCTCCGATCCCTTTGACGCCTTTTCCATTCTTGAGAGTTAATGGTTTAAAAAGGAATTCGTTTTCTTCTTATGACCCATAGTCATCTCTTTTGAGGGTACAGTTCATATGCCCAATCAGTAAAGAAGAAAAATAGATATATCCTACAATGATTGTCGAGCAAGCGGAAGGTGTTTCTTCAGAAATTTTATCCAGACAAAGAAGACACCCTTATGGAAATGGCTGGTAGAAAATCGGATGACATTCAACCATACTTTTCATATATGAAGAGACATGAACCATAGTAAGTTGACATTACTCAGAAAATAAAAAAGATGATAAGCTGTATTAGACTGGTAAATCTTCATGAGTCAGAGAAAACTGATAATTATATGAATGAACCCATCACGGCAACTTGGCAATGCTGAAATTTGAAAACCATTCCAGGATATGAATCATATGCTAGCGTAGGATAGGCTACCTACGATGGAGATAAAGATCTATGGTGTTCGAGCTCCAAAAGTCCCCCAAAGTAAGCATGTAGACATTCGTACCTGAGAAGAAAAGTTCATTAGCAACAAGCTCAATAGAGATCACTAAACAGAGGATCATTGAGCAAACAGAAGAAAGAAGAGTTTCCACGAAGTGGATAATACACGATCCTCAGACTCAACTGGATATTACTAATTTGCAGAACAATAATCGCCAGTATTCGTAGTCGAAATGAAAATCCCGTTGAGAACACACATGGGCATTTCTCTAATTGGTTACTCGAAGAATCAGTTCGAACTTCCATCAATGATTTTGATTTCCCTTAAATTTGTCTTTCTAGCAAAATCCTCTTCGTAAATTTTCCAAGCAAACTTAGAAGGCTACAGAAAGTTCCCTTACACTCGATGCCTCGTTACTAGCGATATAACGCGAAGTTGTAATAGAACTGAAGAAGAAAACTCAAACTACCTGGAAGCACAAAAGCATCGACAACTACAGCTTCCAAAACGCTGCTCAGAGACAAAAATCTCTTCTCGTAGATCGAGTCGATGGTAACCGTGTTCGGAAGCTTCGCCCTCCGATGATTCCTCTGCAGCAGGTTGATGCATTCTGGCCTTCTCTTCGACGCAAAGACTCTTTGCTGCTCATTCCACGCCTTCACACGTTGACAAAATTGCAACGAATAAGCACAAAGACGCGGAGATACCTCAAAATCAATCGATCGAACACCGATCATGTCACCTGAGAAAGATCGGACAGCAGAATCGCCGCGGTGACGCCGCTGGAGTAAGCGACGCAGGTCCTGAGAATCCTCGAGACGATCCAGCTCCAGCTCGGTCCTGCCGCCCCCGCTCCGCCGCCTTCCGCGTCGCGGCCGGCCTCGTCCAGCTCCTCCGGCGCCAACGCGGACCGCGCCCGCTCGACGAACGCGAGGAACGGATCCTCGCGATCTGCTTCCCGCGGATTTCCGTCTCGACAGATCTCCATGGCGATGGCGATGGAGTCCTCAATCCCGTCGGGAGAGAAGAAGATGTCGTCGTCGTCGGCGGCGGCGAGCGAGCTCATTGCTTCGACTCGCTGAGGGGCGTTGCGAGTTCGTGGCTGCGGTTGCGATATCGGAAAGAGAGGGAGGAGGGGGAGGAGGGGCGGGGGAATGGCGAGCGGAGTGAAAATTTTGGCGCGGGGACTTTGAAATGAGTGGGAGTTAGATATTCTCGGCCCATATGCGAAAGGCCCAATAAAATTATGGGCCTCTATATTTTGCTTTTGCAACTCCTGGCCCGATAGCCGTATGGCGATGCATGATGTTGCATTACAGTCAATATACGTAAGGCCTAAGTAGCACCACCTACCAAAAAAAAAAAAAAAATAGCACCGTACCAACACGCGACATGTGACACGCAATACGCCGACACGTCGTTTCTCAAAAATAGAGAATTCGATATGTTGGAACACGTTGTATATTAAATATATAATTATATATATATATATATATACATGATAAATTATTATTTTTATGATTATTTTAATCAAATTAATTTGATTCAAATTCACAAATAAATAAATAATAAAGTAAGTCTATAATGAATATATATTAACAACATTAATATACTATTTGTTAATATCATTCATTGTTTCAAATTGACAAATTAAACTCCTCTTAGAGAAAAAACAAGTAATCCATATTCTGACTCGGGAAAAAAAAAAAAAACAAAATTAAAGGATGAGAAGTGAATTGAAAGAGAAGAGAAGACTAGTTTTTTTTTCCTTTCCCTCTTTATTTTTTTCTTATATATTTACATTTTGATCTCTCATTTATTAAAAAAAAAATTAAAATTGACTATGTGCATATTGGAATTCCGAACTCACATATTGGAATGTTAGATTTTCCAACACTTATTGATCAAGTATCAGAAAGTATTAAACATAAAAAGTGTCGATACTTCCTAGCGTAATGCTATATGACTGATCAATAGGGATCGGATTGGACCAAGTGCACGATTTGAATCAATTCACCGTAGTGGTCGAAGCTTCAAAAAAAATAGTTCGAGGCTTAGACTGATCCGAGGATGATAGTGAAATTCCACGGAAGCAATGTGAAAACTTGAAAAAAAAAATTGTGATTTACTAAAGTTTGGCAATTCAGAATTTAAAGCTGATGATTCATTGATAAGGAAAGGCCTCAGTCTTCATTAATTATATTTAAAAAAGGCCTATAAAGATAGTAAACTTGTATTCTTCAGGCGCAAAAATCAAATCAAGTTCAGCTCAAAGGAGACGTGGAAAACCAAAGAAGGACGATGCATGTTCAGAGATTTCGTGAAAATTTTACTAGGGTATGGCTTCACGGGGAGGGGCAGAGGCACGGGGGCGATCATGAAGTCCATTTGGAGTTCTGCCTCGAGGACGGCTGAGCAATCATGACCGAGGTAGGCATCGTGGATCCTCAGATGGAGCACACACCCCTTGGATCCATGCACGATGTGCTTTAATGATGTCTGGTGCTTAAAGAAAGCGAGAGACTATTGCTATGCTGTAGATGGCACTTTTAGTTCATATCCATCCATTGGGAATGTATTTGTTGATCCTAGAGAATTTTAAGGTGTCTTAGTCTTTTGTTGCCATTGTGCCAAGGCAGCCATGTTTGGCATTCCCAATTTGCGGGGTGACAGCAGTGGCCGACTGGTCCGTCCATTTTTTTTTTTTTTGTCTTTCCTTTCATGTATTGTTCCGGGTGGTTCTCAGTCCGAATGTCGAAAGACTGTCTTTCTGGCCAATGTTTCATAGGAATTCAACTCTGTCGGATCCCCTCAACTGCGAGGAAAGCACTCTCTTGTCTTATGCCCATTCCAGCATAAAAAATGAAAGTGCCTGTCTAAAGTGGATTCAAGGGAGTAGATTTCTATCCTCTTCATTTGGAGTCTCTAGCTTTGTACCACTGCTGGAGTATCGTGCTGTCAAGAGACTGACACAATTGACTAAAGCTTGAGGATTTCCTTGCAAGAAGAGCCAACATCAAAGAAAGCGGAGTAACAGGAACCGCTGGAAAGAAAGTAACATAGGCATACTATGCCAGAACTTTAGAGATGTCGTGTACCAGCTGAAAGGCAAAGTTCATACGCTAAGAGAGCAGTGATATCGTGCAGAAGAAAATGAAATCTCAGTGATAGTCTGTTGAGAAGATTAAGATCCATAAAATTCCATCTGTACTGTTTCAACGTGTTATACACAACTTTTGATACAAAATCATGAACTCACGGTGGCTAGTAGAGAGGAGAAGGTACGAGAAGATGGAGACAACTTCGATTCGGCAATGCCACCTTCCTTTCAAGTCAAAAGGCTTGGATCTAAAGATGCTCCAGGTCAACTGGAAACATACAGATGTTACAGGTTTTCTTCATCTTACATGAGCTTTCAATTTACATTCTGATCATGGAGAATCTCTTTTAGGTAGGCATTCAAGAAAGTTGTCTGGATGTGGAGATTTCCTTCATAAAGCACCGATGGTTCCAAATGAAGTACAATCTATGTGTTCTTCTATTTTTCCTTTATGTTATCAATTGGGGCATCGCTTTTGCTGTTTTTCCTTTAGATCTCCATACTCTTCTTGGAGATCTGTTTACCTCTTGTCGAGAACTTTTAGATGATGTCATCTGAATGTCCAACTTAGCGGGTTCCAAAGACAGCTTCTCCTTCACAAAAGCATCCAAATCAAACCCACTCCCGCTTTCCATCTCCTTACCATCAAGACTATCAGAAGAGCCAGATGACTCCTCATCAGGACTAGTTTCATTAAGCCCCGATAAATTTTTCGAGGGATCCATTGCCTTGAATGAGTTTTGGTCCAAATTTAACAATCTCTTGATGCTGTCAAGTGCAGGGTCAATGATATCCATAAATCCTGTGACCCAAGAAGCATCGTCGACCAATTCAGTTCGCTGTAGCATAAATGAAAGAAATTTCTTGTCATGTGTCTATGACACTAATGGACTAAACTGAACCTCAAAGCTACAGTACTGCACATAAAACTGGGTTTCTGCTATACTTCTCATGCAGGCATTTAAAGAGAGTAAGAACTGTAACTGTTATTGATGAAGCAATTCTGGAAGTTCAGATATGATAAATTAAAACTAGTTTGCTTAGGTTAAGGAATTACTCACCTGCTCGAAGTACAAGTTACGAATCTCCTCAGCACGAACAGAATTTCCTTGCTCCTCTTCCAGAGATGCCCATGTCATCCACGTGATGTAACTCTGTGAGTTTATGTTTAGGGAGGATCTAAATAATCTCCTAGCTGCTGATAGGTTACCAATCCTCTGCTCCAAAACTCCCCAAGCCTGCAAATAACCAGGGTATCATATAAGTACAAACTGAGCTACAAAGCTCACAAAGCCTCATTGCCAGAGCTCCAACTGTGAATATGGAGATACTTACCTGGAGACATCGAGCAGCACTTTCTGTTGTTGAATTAATTGACAATGCTCTCTGGTATAGTTTCCTTGCAGTGGAGATATTTCCTTCTTTCCACTCCATCCACCCCCAAGCCTGAAAATGCCAGAGTTCTAAGTGTAGAGTCAGCCTGGTGATGGTTTAAAACACAGGAGCAGAGAGAGAGAGAGAGAGAGAGAGAGAATTTTGAGTCTATAGAGGAGTTGAGCTATTTGAAGAGAAACTACAAATGGAAGCTAAAAACTTTTTGCAGGGACAATTGAGTTAAAGTGGATTGGACTTAACAAGGAAGAAAAATCCAAAATGATGGAAGTGATTTCTTACAATCCAAACTGCTTGATGTTTTGGATCCAATTCAGATGCTCTCCTGAACAACACCCGAGCAAGATTTGCAGTTGAGTGCTTATACTCCAATAAAGCAAGTGATTGCAGGAGAACAGGATCCCTTGGATTAAGCGTATGACCAATTTTCAGAAGTTTCCTTGCCTTCTCAATGTTCCCCATGTTTGCTTCAAAAAGTCCCCAAACATGCCATGCAAACCTGTTCTTGGGGCTTGCCTGGACGGCTCTCTAACAAAACAAAAGAAAGAAGAGATGACGAGAAGAAATCGGTATGACATAATTTCAGAAGAAGGATAAAGAATAAAAGAGACCACGGTCTACACAGTGTACACAGTCTATTCACACTACGCTATCTTTAGTAATATTTAGAACATCCAGTTGCATGATCAAGTGACAAGAAAAGTCACCTCAAATAATAATCTAGCAGCTAGGTTGTTTTCAAGTTGCATCTCCATCTGTGCCCAAGCCTGTTCACATGAGCTCGATGATCAGAACCAAGAAAACAATACTAAACCCAAAAGGGGAGAAAAAGAATCTCATCCAAATATAAAGCCTCTGCAGAAAAACTTACAAGCCAACTGGCACAGCTTTTAGGATTACATTTGGTTGCCTGTCTGAACAAATATCGAGATTGTTCGTACCGGCTAGATCTCACTTCCAACCGTGCAAGCGTTTGGTATATGTACTCGTTGCCACCACAGTTTTTAAGACCTTTAGCAAGCAGATGCCTTGCCTTCTTAACATTTCCCTGTTTAAGCTCCAACACTGCCCATCCATGCCAAGCAGCAACATGTCTCTTGTCAGCAACTGTAGCTGCATCAAACAATTCTCTCGCTCTCCTCACATTCCCTAACCTGTTCTCCAATACAGCCCAGCACTGCTTGAAGAGAAATGGGATTTAAGTAGGAGAAACAAGATAGGCCAGGAAAGTTCACTGAATAAATCTAGCATCACCAGGAAGTAGCACATCTATGGAAACCAACAAGAGCATTAGGAAATTTGGGTTTAGTAAATGATGTTTGTGTTACTTCTTATATCAATCACCAATTCAAAATTTGCTGGTTAATCCAGTTTTCTTCACAATAGCAGATACTCTCCCCAGGTCACCAAACAATGCTCACAGATCATGAACTTTTCACATTTTATTAGAATTTATGTTCAAATTGGAATCATTCACATCATCCCTAGTTATTGTTCAACCACGAAATTGGAAATAATGTCACTGAATTTACATCGAGTCCACCATCATAATAATCATGACAGAGCGACGAACCTGCCATATATAAGGATTTTCGCCTTGGGTAGCTTGGCAACCTTTTTCATACACTGCTCTTGCCTCGGTTGTTCTCGATTGCTTGCACAATATCTTCCCCAGTGTCACATAAGATCGACCGTCTTCGGGCCAGTAGGATATACACTACAACAAAATTAAAATCAACATCCCGGCTCGCCTAAAAGACAGAACTTATTGCTCATTAACCCGAATTCTCACAAGTGAAGGATGGGAGAGTTGCAAATTAATAGCACATCAGAGCAAACTAACATCACATCCAAGTAGAGCCTGAAGAACAGAGGATCTGATGCGGTACCATACATAGACAATCGAGTCATTATGAAGCCATATATTACTTCAGATTCCCAACTGGATTCGCAATCGATCAGTAAACCACCACGCTCCAAGCAAATCGAATGAAAATGCCAGAACAGTTGTCGACGCGAATCGCAAATTGACCCTTGCTTACCCTCTCGAGTATCTCCTGCGCTTCGACGTACTTGTAACTCCTCGCCAGCACCTTCGCCCTGTACAAGGCCAGGTCCAGGTTCACCGGGAGCCGCTTCTCCTGCGAGCCGGACTCCACCCTCTCCGGCTCGAATATCGGCATCTTCTCCGCGAACTTGCTCAGGCCCGCGTCGAGCGCCGACGACTTCGGATCGCTCTCGTCGCCGACGCCGACGCCGTCACCGTCCGCCTCAGCGCCGACGGAGTCCTCCTCGCCGGGGAATCCATCACCGGCCGGCGGATCGCGATCGTCTTCTCCGGAGGCGTCGGCGTCGGCGTCGGCGGCTCGTCCATCGGGGCGGCGCCGGCGCCGGCGATCTCGAGAGCCGCGGGCGGCTGCGGCGGCTTCTTCAGCGAGCATGGCCGGAAGAAGAAGCTCGAGCGGTTGGCGGGACGCGAAGGGGAGTAGAGGGCGAGGCTGGAGTGATGAGAAGAAGCTGCTGCGGAGGTTGGGGCTGGAGAGAAGAGGCGCATTCTTCGTTCGCGCGTGGGGTTTCGTCAGTTCTTAACGGATAAAAACTGAACCGGAGCGAGGGAGTTTCGGCTTGTGTGGAGAGGGGTGGAACGTGAGGCGGGAGAGGGAGGCAGGCGGGAGCGGGCGGAATTACCGGAACGCCCCCTCCCTGCTGCTGCTGCTTTTGCATCGTCTGCATGGGGACATGTTCGTTTATGCTTGGCATATACTGAAATTGATTTTGGGACGAAATGTTTTCTGCTATAACCCATTCTGCTAGATCATTCCATCTTTTCCCACTTATTTTTGGTAAGGCTTCTTTGGGTGCGTTGATTTATATGCAGACTAATGCATCGCCAGATTTATATTTTCTTTTATCATAGCGGATGTAATTTGATTATCGACATTTCATCTATCTATCATGGATGACGTGTTTAATTAGTTTGCAAGGGTATTTTAGTGCAAAGTCAACCATCAAGGACGAAGTTGGTGGCGATTGTTTAGGGAATTTAAGGATTTTCAATTCAAAAACTAGGAGGTCGCTCGCTTAAACCCCACGAATTAAATGTGAAATGTTATATTCAAAAACCACATGTGCAAGCTTAAAATCTAGACCTAATTTGTTTATCGAGCTTGTAATGTGATCGTGTCCACAAATTATAAAAAAGAGCATGAGTGGATTTCCTTTCTACTGAAGCTTTGATTTAAATGAAGTAAAAATGAAATAGCCAAATGGAATCGTGCATAACTTTTTATAATGTACCCATATTTCGATTTCTATTAGACTTTGCTCTTTACAACTACTTAAGTGCTACCTAAAGAAATAGAACTTCAATTAATTTTACATCAAACGACATATTTATGTGTCGTAACCTGATCAAATTTTTGCTCTTGCTAATTTTTATATAAAGCTATCAAAAGTTCATTTTAAAATAGAGGAGCACTTAATTAACTCATTAATACCACACCCCCACACAAAATTTATTTTAGTATCAGAGCACTGCTAAGATTATTGGCATGTCACGGGGACGTAAAAAGAGGGTAACGGTGAACCAGAGCTTAGGAGCCAAAAGGGCACTTTAGTGATTGTACTATACAGATCCCGATGATGGCACTGATTTAGAATCGGCCACGTCGCCTGTTACTTTTGAGTGGCTTAGCCCTTTCAATCAAAAGAGAAGATCTCTGGCCACGTGGAAGCTCATAATTGGTGGGATTTTGCCCAAAAATCTCACATGGTCAATCTTCCCGCATATCTTGTTCAAAAAAAAAAAAAAAATCTTCCCGCATATACGTTTAATATAGACAGTATGAAAATGAGCAAAAGGAAGGGGAATACATTAACACTTACCATGAGTAATATTAAATAAATTAAGAGGAGAAGGACAATATTATATATCAGATCACAATTTACGGATAATTTATATTATTATTCAATTTCTTGACATGTGCGTAATATCACCTTTTGCTCATCGGCATTAGAAAGCGTCATGAAGTTGAGTTTGTTGTTTCTAGCGCTATTGCTTTGGCTAGCATTCACGGTGATGTTCTGTATTGCTTACTAGGCCGAAAAAAAAAGGGAAAAAGTATTTATTATCTATGACTTAAAATTCACTCTAGTAATAGCATGTTTGTCTTGTTCACTTGAAACTCGAATCACCATTTCATTCTCGTCTCTTGAGACCACCCCCAAGAGCACGTGCTCATGTATCTTCCATCAGCCGATTGCTCGAAAAGCTCCAGAAACCCTATTCATTAGGAAAAAGCCAAGCAAAATTAGGATTTTACATGACCTAAAGAGAATTGCTTCCATCTAGGGCACGACCTTTTTGGATCCAGACGAGCGAAACATATTACACTGAAACCACATGCCCAGCTTCGGTTATACATAAATCTTGATCTGGTCGGACTCCATAGGTGTGGACAAGGCGAATACATTATGCCCCCATTGGAAATTGTTCTGTAAATGGTTGCTTTCGTCAGTCGGAGAAGATAGAAAATCGCGTCAGCCATGACTAAACCACAAAAGACAAGTGCACCTGCAGTGCGAATTCGAAATGGAAGTCCGACGCACACATAAATCAGCATTTTGTCGCGCTCGGAGACGCTTGAGGTTCTGAGAGGATTGGAATTTGAGCAGCGTCGTTGGAACGGTAACTGCGTATTTCGCGAAGCGAGTGCTGTTATTAACATTAGCAAAATCGATAGAGAGCATTAGTTAAGATATTCACATTAAAGAAGCTATTTCCCATGCTAAGTAATTAACAAGAACTTGATTCGAGATGATCCATCCTTCCCATTTTAGTTTGCGAGTGCGAGTCGTGTCTGAACTACATGAAAAGCTTTGCACTGTCTTGAGTCCTAATCGAGTGCAGGTAGAGGCCAAAGTCCGAGGGACGCTAAACTTACTGGAACGACATGGCGTGTTTAAAGCGTTGCTTTCGCTTGCCACCGTGGCAGCCGCACGAACGGCGACGTCCGTCGGAACGAATGCAGAAGAAGCTCTTCCTCCTCCCATCGCCACCGCAAAACCTGCCGCTAGACTCGCACGTGCCGCATGCCCCATCGACGTGCCACTCAAGCCCATCTCTCAGAGCCTTCTCATAATTAGCAACCACAGAAGCCCCCGTCGCCCGAGCTCCTCGCTAGGACCGTCGACACCGTCTCGTAATATCGCGACATGTATGACCACTATTAATTTAAATTTAAAGATCATATTAATATTTTTATATAATTTTGATATTTATTGATCACGTAAAAAATTTTACAATCATATTGATCAAATAAAAAATTTAAAGAATATATTAAATAAATTAAAAATTCATAAATCATGTTGTATAATTGATCAAAATTTAGAAATTACATGTGTTTGTTCTTTGGATCACCTAAAAATGAGGAAAGGAGGAGCACCGGTCGACAGGAGCAGATCCGTACCGGTGCTTAGTCGGCGGCTCCAGTCGAGCCCACCGCCGTCGTAAAATCGCAATTCCAGATTTGCCACCCTAAGCTAGCAAGCTGGTCCCTGGATGCGGGGGGGTTAAATGAGTCTTAGCACATCCCTCGCTCCTCCGTCACATCACGTGATGGTCAGTCAGTCTGTCAGTGATTTCGTACCGGCGGGAGCGGTTCCCACTGGGCGACTGCGCAGGAGGGAGCCGCACGCGCAAAGACAGGCCTGAGACCGGCTAAAGCAGTGGCAGGTCCCTTTGCCAGGGCCTTCAGCAGTAGCCCCGGGCCGCTCCTCTGTTTTTTTTTTTTCTTAGCCTTCAGTTCCTTCACAAGTAGGCTTGGGCTCGGCTTCTCCGGCGCACGTGATTTCGCACGTGTGGCGGAAGTTCGTTCCGCATGTCTATATCTTTTACTTTAACGAAACACCGCATGAAATGTGCAAAAATTAAAAGAATTTGAGGTATCATGCAAGAAATTAAAAAATTTCTCATTCTTTGGGTCGTAATATTTTTATAAAAATCTCATTTAGATAATTAAGTAATGCATCAAATACCTTAAAATATTACATATCATTTAACTATACAATTTATATACTCTTTATATACATGTGATCTTTTTTTCTCTATCAGATAAACTTTTGGGTTAGACTTTATTAACATGGCATGAGAGGCCGGTCCTGCTTAGTTTATTTCTCCCGTGCATCAAATTCATATGTTGTTTATATACCATAGAAAGTTAGCACGATATATGACCCTTTATGTTCGTTTCTCCTCCTCCTTTTTATTTATTATATAATTTCTATGTCCTTTTCTTTCATGAATATCCATTTCACAACTTCATTTTTTTTCTTTTTCTTTTTCTTTTTTAAATTCCTTTTACCCTTCTCCTTCTTCTCCATCTTCTTCAAATGGGCAGTAAAATTTAACCATCAGCAGCTATTAAATTCCCCTCACATGGATACATAAATAAGCTAATAAAGAAAGGCCATGCAAAAGGAGACTAGACTATCTTCTTGTAGGTCTTGCACACATGGCCACTTTACTTCACTCAAATGGGCCAAAAGATAATTAAATTGAAATAATAATTTTATTAGCCTAATAAGGGTCGTTTCTGAAATGGGGAAAGAGAAGGAAATGGCACTTCAGAAAGAATGGAAACCCGAAATGACCACTTGCCGCATTGCCCGAGAAAAGCAGCCATAAAAGGCGCACAGCTTTTCCTTGGTTCTGCCATCCGCGAAACCTTCGAGGATTTCATCCTTTCCGTATTGACAGAGTAAAGTTGCGATCAGGGATCGAACGCTTCGTGCACACCTCATTGGTGAAACGTCGACGCCTTCTTCTTTCGCCGTTTGACCTCCTGCGAGCGAGCAGTAATGACCATCTCTCTCTCTCTCCCGGTGATCTTTCATGAACTTCTACGCTGCCACACACGTGCAGAACGGGTGGACAGACAGGGATGGATACTTAGGTTCAGTTTGGCCACACAGAGAACCAAGAGTCACAACCGGATGCATTCCCTATGCCATTCCAAATTCCTGAGGGATTATATCATGATCATATGCTTCACTGCAAGTGAATTGACTAACCCAGATAATTACACGGCGTGCGCATTAGTTTCCACATGATTTCGGCGCCGGTGATGACTGTACAACTAAAGGGTCGGCACCGTATATCGTAAGGCCTTTTTTCTTTTTCTTCGTGACTTAACTGTATTGAAGCTTCGATAGAATGACATTGAAATTTAGCATTTGGGTAACATTATAGTTGAAATGAACTTTCAAGGAAAACATATAAATTTATATGTATATTGAAGCACATGATGGCATTTAGGACGAGGCTGGCTTTTATGAATGCCCATCTATTGAGAAGATGCAATTTTTTGCTTCTTTTACGAACTTGGAAAGGCATCGAGGCTTATAGGTTTAGTCAAAAAGGGAAAACTTTCTCCCTACAACGAAAGTGGGGGGATCATATATGCTTTATAGACAGTGTAGGAGCATGGCTGTTGCAGCACAAAGTCCCCAGTCCTCGCTCCTTTTGTGGCAGGTTTTCATCTGCCGAGCAGAGTACCTCTACTCTAATGCTTTCCTCCCCTGAATTCCATTTGACTTTTTGTCAAAGAAGCCCGCACCTACAGCCAAAAGTGGAGGAGCTCTATCCCTATGAATCTTGCACTATTATATCACTTGGATCAAGTTAAATCCCATTTTGAAAATTTGATTGACATCTGCTTGATGATATGCAAAAGGGTTAATGAAGTGCTTAGAATTTGAGGCGAAGAGATGGATGTGAAGCCCGACGAGCGATCTTAAGGCCTTGCCGGTTCTGATACCGACCCGTTTAGTGCAGACGTGTCATCACTCGAACCTTGCATAGGGAGATTTCACACGACGCATCGTGGGAAGGGAAGACAATTGACGCGCCGACATGCTGCTGTCCAAATATCTCGGCATGTTTCATGGTTTAGGTGGATTCGAAAGCAGACTAGTTCTGTTAATTGCACTCGAATCACAGAACTAAGTAATGTCCGAAGCCATTAATACCGGGGTGCGAGCATTAAAGAGGATGTCATCTCTCTCTCTCTCTCTCTCTCTCTCTCTCTCTCTCTCTCTCCCCATCTGCATCTTCAGTCTCTCTCAACATGAAATAAAGAGGCGAAAGAAACCCGACCGGCGAGGACATTAAGAATGAAACGAGGTTGGTGGTCCTCCTGATTCTCCCTCTCCGACCAGTAGTCTCTGCCCTTCAGACTGTACTTCGCTTCTTCATGCCCTCCCCATTCTCACACGAAATTACGCAGGCCGAAGTTTGCCCGAAAGAGAAGTACCAGAAACCCATCCGTTTCATCACGATCGTCCTCTGCTCCCTTATGTAAAAGAACCTGTTCCGCAAATTCTCGAGTTCCACCAACGACACAACAAGAGCCCCAAAAGCCAAAACAAACTGTTCCACAAAACGATCATGAGGTCACGCTGTCGCGTCTTCTTCTGGTGCGCCATGCTGATGCTGCTCCTAGTCCCACCGCCATGCAACTGCGCGAAGCGTTCAGGTAAAAAATTCTCCATCTCATGGTGCTTCGTCGCCACACGCGATCGTCATTTTCGCAAAGCTTGCAGCTCAAGAAAAATCTAGCTTCGTTTCATTTCCTCAAATTCGAAAAACTTCCATGTGGGTTCTTTTCGGCACTATAAATGATACTGACAAATCTTCCTTCTTTTTCTTTTCTGGTTTCTCTTCCCCTCTACGTACCCGAAACAATGTGAAGACCCTCCGGGTCTGTTCCTGCATTCATCCAAAGAAGGTCTCAACCAGTCCGGAGCAGAAGCCAGAGCTTCGAAAATGGCAGCTTTCAGCCACAGAAAGGTTTTGCCACATGGTAAAGAAGAGAGCTCAACCCCTCTCCTTCATTTCTACCTTTTTCACTCCTTTGGGCATTACCATTTTGTCAACCATTTCCCTTGTTTTCCTAGGATCATCGTCCCCGTGCACAAGCAGAGACATAAGCATCTCGCAGAGCAGAGACTCGTCGTCCTCGGGGATACCCCAGTTCATAGTTCAGATCGTGAACACCTGCACCATGCCCCGCTGCTCGCCCTCCGGCATTCACCTGCATTGCGGCTGGTTCGCCTCGGACAGGGTGGTGAACCCGAGGAGCTTCAAGAGGCTCTCCTACGACGACTGCCTCGTGAACGGGGGCGAGGCCTTGAAGTCCAGCCAGGTCGTGCGCTTCACGTACTCCAACTCCTTCATGTACCCTCTCGCCTTCAAGTATGCCAAGTTTTGCTGAGCTCGCAATCTCACATAGACAGAGAGAGAGAGAGAGAGAGAGAGAGAGAGATTCATCATCCACAAGTATAGCGTAATTTAACTTCTCTGGGAATGTTGATACGGGTGTGTGCACGAGTAAGTTATAGGATTACTTGTGGAATGATTTGGCTATGCTGATGTTATAGTTATAGACTCTGCATTTTGAACAGCAACTACAGTTGTCAGCCTGTTCGTTGGAGAGAATTTGTTGCCAGTACTCAATGCTAACACAATTCTCTGTTAGTGATTTTGCATCTATGTTTCCAATGAACCGGCTTATGACTAAGGTTTAGTCAAGACTTAAAAAAGACAGAGAAAGAAAGTGGGCATGACTATGATTTGGGTGTGATTTGTTACTTAGGGCGAAGTGTGCATCCCACTAAATGCGATCGCTACAATTAACCTATTGCATCATATGCTTGTTAGGGGATTTTTGTTCATGTAATAGTTTGATTCTGACCAAATCCGACTCTAAAAGGAGTGCTATCGTCCCGATCATAATTGAGCACGAATTGAGTCTCTTGAAGGGACCATATGTGCTTAGCTACTCCAAAGACCACTTAATTTAAGACAACTAAAGCAAAAGTTAATATGTCTCAAGGGTGAGGTTTGTCTAGACTTCCTTTTTTAAACGCTAAGCTCTCACGGTCTTTGTGAGCTATGTATCTTCGTTCTTGTTGATTTTTCTAGACCGAGTCAAATGACTCATCACGAGTATAACAATATACCCATTTCTTTCTTTGTTTCAAAAAAATTAATTAAGTGATAACGTGTTTTTCAACATAAGGAATTGAGCTAATTTTCCGAGGGGGGGGTCAAGGAATAATGGTTCCATCCATCTAAGAATTAGCACCAATTTTTCCATTCCAAAATCGTCTTTGCATATTCAATAACTAATTACATTTCAAAGAACGATATAATATCGCATTATATTTATAATCTATCCTACCTGTATAACATATTATATTCTTAAATAATTTTTTAAAGTATGGAATAATAGAACACTGTGCTGGTAAATAATCACGTATGTCACAATGACAATAATCATGATATTTTTGTTAATCTATGATTAATGAAACCCAACCGGCCGTCCCCTATACAAGGCCCAGCTCCGCGGGGCATCAACCACTTAAAAATGGGCTCGACCCAACCTGGCTGGTAAATAATCACGTATGTCACAATGACAATAATCATGATATTTTTGTCAATCTATGATTAATGAAACCCAACCGGCCATCCCCTATACAAGGCCCAGCCTCGCGGGGCATTAATCGCTTAAAAATGGGCTCGACCCAAGACCGACACAAGAATCCTCACAAATTCTCTGCTCTGCTCAAGGAAAGCCTGGCCCAACCAAGCCGATCTCAGCCCCCAACCCAGTTATCTCTGCACACCCAGTGACAAAAATAAAATTGGACTACGATTTGGTGGGGTGCGCCAGGCCAAGGCAGCAGTGCAACGCCAAGGCTACGCTCGAGAGTCCCAGTAGCAAGCTACTGTGATGGACTCTCCCCCTAAAAAAATTAATTTAATATCATGTGGACCGATGGCCCACGTATCAGATATTAAACTGATAAGAACAGATACTACACTTGATCTTAGCCAAAAGGCCGAGAAAGGTATGCTTTAAATCATCGCTCGGTTCGGCTTTTATAGCCCATTCCTCTTAGGGTCTTTTGAGCATCCAACTGATGTGGGACTCTCGAAGCGCCTTGTCTCCAGAAATATTAATAGGAGAGCCGTGCAGCGCTTGCTGCTCCCTTTTTTCCTGTTCTTTCTCTTTGGCGTTTTCAGAATCAGCTTCACCGGCCTATGGTTTTTTGCACCAGAGCTGGCCTCCATCGAGCGGCTTTCTGATAATCGAGCAATGGCCCTTTTCGACCAGGACGGCATGGCCGCTTGGCTGCTGAGCGATTGCTATACTGGGTGCTTCGTTTTGTCGTCAATGAACGAGCTTCTGAACCTCTTTCTTTGCCTAGAAACTTCGGGCAGAGTCTCTAAAAAATCTGGGGCTTTTTCTAAAGTTGCTGTAATTCTTCAGCTTAGTTTTTTCCTGATGGGAGAGCTCGGTGTTATATAGGTAAAGCCTGAGCCCCGGAGTAGCTAAAAAACTTCACCGACGGAGGAAGATACAAGTCAAACTCGAGCATTTAAGCCTCACATGGGATTATTTGCCTTTAATACTTCGAAGTATGAGGATTGAACTTGGGCACCTAATCATATGTACTTTGTTCCTTCCTTAACCACTGATCCAATCTGAAGGAGTTTCCATGAATCTCAACTTATTGGCAACAAGTCTTATGACCTCCAATGGGAGGACATGTGAACATCGAAAAACTGAGAAACGGTGCTGTTGCATTTCATGGTGCCGTGCGACTTCCATTGTCCTGCTATCAAATCCCCTTGTTTTGCAACTTAAGAATTGAGAATGACTTATTCACAAAAGTTCCATCAATGGCTTGAATTTGACATTTTTAGGTGAGACGTAGCCATGGCCCATACAAATTGGGTGGAATGGCCTGATCTTTCAAATTCGTTCAGTTCTCTCATTGTAATCAGAACTGTCCATTGTCAGTGTGCCCTTGTCATCTTAAATTGTTGTAGTCACCTCTTACGCGTTTTGTGTCCAAGAAATCTTGACCTCAAAGAGCTTTGGATAACAGCTCGTAGACTAGAATTTAAGCCCAATTTCAGGCTGTTGGAGGCTTGGAGCCTTCCCTGACTCTTGAAAGGGGCATAGGATGGACAGCACCTAACACATAAGGAGATGTTTCTCGGCCGAACATTAGCTGTTGACTTGCTATATTGACTATTCAAGAGGTCGAACTACAAAGTTATGTGTGGAGAACATTGAGCTGAAAACCGATGTTATTTTAACTCGCACAAAAGCAGATGCTTGTTACAATGCTTGCTCCAGTTAGCAACGTGCGAAGGACACTGGCAATATGCCTTATAGAGAAGCAGAGAAACTACACACAAAAGCAAGGGGATTGAAAATTTGAACATTCGATGTATAAAGTCTATTGAAGTAGAAGGGCTTAGCAGGATCAATCTCCCCGTACATGTACTGTCAATGTTTTAACTACAAGCACAACAAGGATACATGTTTCCGGCACATTGTCTCTCTTCCAGTATACTCCTGTTGCAGGCTCCCATCTGTCTTAAAAAGGTTCTCAGCCTTGCAGGTCTCGAGACTGTATGCAATTCGCGCCTCTCCGGCCTCCGTTCATATTGTTGATTCCGAATCCTTGGTAGGACTAATCCAAAACTCCTCTACCGCGAGCGCCGGTAATGATGAGGTGAAGGAAAACTTAGAATGTGCAAGAGATGGTGGTGTGCATTTTGTGGAATCTCGCAGCTTGCTGGTCTGCTCTTGTTTCCTGAAGCTCTATCTGCGGTCCCCTCTTATGCATTTATCTTTGACAAATCCTGGCTTTAAAAGTTCTGCAGACGGCAGCCAGTGCTCTTGTATTGTTAAAGCTATTTGCGGTCATGTCTTATGCATTTGCCTTTTGGCAAATCCTGGCAAACGGCAGCTAATGAATGAACACAATTGTTCTACGCCAAACAAGACTGAAGCTTAGGTAGCCCACAGGAAAAAGAGTACCTAATCCACAAGACAGACTATCTCAAATGAATTTGGGCTGCCATGTTTTTTCATAAGCAGTACACACATGATTACAACAGTGATTTCGTAGCTGACTGGTCAATGTCTCAATCACCTTCGTTGCCCAGCGAAAAGAAAAAAGGCACAGGGATGATCTGGAACGCGAACATGGTCGCCGACCCAATAGAACTCGTCTGATTTTTCACTACTCCAACCGTGTTAGGTGACAAGAATATGGAATTGTCCCCTAGTGGATCGAATTATCCGGATTGCAAGTGATGAAATCAGAATTGATACCATCATTCAGCAGTAGTCGGGCTATCTTATGAAATAACTGTAATGAACTTGTAATAGCCCTGATATTTTCATAAATAAATGAATGAATAAGTAAAAAATAGGGAAAAAAACATAGAATTGCATAAAGCTTGACTCACCCAAACTTTGTTTTATTTCGGATCAATCAATCAATCCCGGTGATGAAAACAAGCCAAATGACACTGAACCACTATTATTAGTCAACACAGAAAACGACCATGCCCTTCGACCTGTTGTCATTTTCCTCCATAAAAAATCTCATTCTCTCTAGACAATCTTCCAAAATCCATGGATCATAAATAGCACTTGAAAACTCCTACTATTACCTGACAATGCATCTTTAGCTCAACACCGACACGGGAGAAAACCAGGCCACTCCATCTTGATCTTAGATAACAAGATCTGCTAATGCCAGGACTGATTCACCATCGATTTTTGACAGTACCTCTTACTAAACACAGTACACTAAACTCAGAAGCTAGTTCATCATTGATGCAATATTTCACCTGAATCCTAACACATCAAGCATTACTTTGAACTAGATTAGGTGGGGTGCGCCAAGCCAAGGCAGTAGTGCAACGCCAAGGTGACACCCGAGAGCCCCAATAGCAAGCTATTGTGGCGGACTCTCCCCCTAAAAAAATTAACTTAATATCATGTGGACCGATGGCCCACGTATCAGATATTAAACTGATAAGAACAGATACTACACTTGATCTTAGCCAAAAGGCCGAGAAAGGTATGGTTTGGGAAGCTGACAGGCCTTGTGTCTTGACAGAGCTCATTTTGTTGACCTTTGACTTTCGATTCTATGTGGGACTGTTGCATTCAGGACTTGTTCTTGGAGACATTCACCATACACATTAACACTTTCCGTCAGTTTTCTATTCAGCGAGTGCCTTCAAGGGTGAAGCAAAGAAAAACTGTGTGTTCTTATTTTCTTCCCCAGATTGACATTGGACTTCGGCTTCACTTTGCTTAGTTTGGAGCTTAGAATGTGCAAGAGTGGTTCTGTCGCATTTTCCAGCACCTCCCACCGTCCACTGCATTGCCAGTGTGCACTTTGCTTTCTTGAGTTCTCCCTGGGTACCTCCTATGCGTTTGTTCGTCTTTGACAAAGCTTGGCCTAGAAGTTCTGCAGATTGCAGCTCTTGAAAATGATTGTTTACTCCAATTTCAGATCATTTGCTTTCCCTGAATTTTTATTGGGACATAGGAAGGACGGTACCCCATGCATAAGTTGGACGCCCTCCAACGCCCCAACAAATTTGCTCAGCCATGTTTGTCAAGACCAGTACAAACCACAGGCATGGCTTCATGGATAACCTCTCAATGTCTCAATCCATTTTGCTGCCCAGCAAAAGGGGAAAAAGGCACATCAATGATCTGCAACTGGAACCTCGTCACTGATCCTATAGAATTTGTCTGATTTTTCACTACGACCGGTGTTTGATAATGAGAAAATTGAACTGTCCCCTATATGAAGCTTAAATCACCAAACCATGTTTTAGTTTGAACCAACCAGTCCCAGTGACGATGAGAACAAGCCTAATGATTCTGAGCTACTATATTATTCAACAGAGAAACCAAACAAACCGTGCTTCCTTTCAACTTCTTGTCATTTTCCTCTAATAAAAGTCCAGTTTTTTCCAGAGAAATAACACTCGAAACTCATATTATCACTGTAGAATCTTCAGCTCAACTGACAAAAGAAAACCATGGCCACTCCTCTCATTTCTCTATCTCCCCTCCAACTTCTTCCTCCTCTTCATTGCCGCATACATTTTCCCTGACTCAAATGCTTTAATTAGTCACCTGATGCTGGTCAAAAGTGCTTGGAATTGCATTAAAAATCAGAGGAATCCGGTGAGCAGAACAGCCGAGTGGAGCAGCACAAGTGTAAAATATACATACTGTGAGTTCGTGGAAGAATCGGAGTATGGCCATGTCCTGTCACTGAAGAGACTTGGAGGAAAGCTTTAAATCGCTGAAACTCGAAGGGGGGCATTGGAGATTGGACAAAAAAGCTGCAACTAGCATTGAAGAACTCAAATGAGAGATTAGTTTTTGTGTTGGTCAAGAGCTGAGCATGAAAATATTCCCGTTCATGACAGTAGAGAGGTCAAATCATGAAGATGCATGTGGACAACCTTTGAGGTAAAAACTAAGATGTTATTTTCAATCAAATATGAGCTGATGCTCGTTAGACCAGGTTTTACTTCAGCTAGTGTGCAAAGTGGTAAGTCCTATTGAGAAGCAGGAAGATTTATAAGCAAAAGCTTCTCTTCTTCACAGGTCTCGAGACGGTAGGCAGTTCGTGTCCCCAAGAATTCGGTGGAGATAATTTAGTCCTAATTTTGGCTTTTGTCAGAACCAATCCGAAACTCTTAAATGCAACATAGCAGGATAAAAGAACCGGTAGTGCCAGGACCGAAGACATGAGTGATTCTTGACGGTACCTCACACAACACGGCAATGTAAATTCAAAAGATAATCTCTATATACATCTCAAAATCAAGACCCACTACAAAAACCAGTATGTAAGCTTCAAACTAGATTTGGTGGGGTGCGCCAGGCCAAGGCAGTAGTGCAACGCCAAGGCGACGCGCAAGAGCCCCAGTAGCAAGCTACTGTGACGGACTCTTCCCCTAAAAAAATTAATTTAATATCATGTGGACCGATGGCCCACGTATCAGATATTAAACTGATAAGAACAGATACTACACTTGATCTTAGCCAAAAGGCCGAGAAAGGTATGCCTTTGGCGGTGACAGGCCTTGCGTTTTGTCAAGAGCTCCTTTCATTAATCTGTCAGTGTATCTCCTATGTGGGACTGCTGGATATAGTCCTTGTTTTTAGACATTTACGTGTCTGACAATAGCTTCAATTGTTGAGTTTGCAGGCCGAATAAAGCAAACATGGCGTTGTTCTTGTTGCATTTCCTGTCACCTTTCTGTTCCATCACCTCACTCCTGAAGTAGCCGGGTCTGACTGAGGATCTAAGAATGACTCGTTCCTGAGAGGTATTAAGTCAGAGAAGTTTGTATCTTCGGGTTATTATGTTGAGTCTGTTTACAGAGAATACTTGGTCCTTCAGGTTATAAAATCAAGTAGGGCTCTCATAATTAGTATTATTGAAGCATGAAAGTACTTTCAGTTTGCATTAGTTTTCTATAGTCCTCGTGACTATCAAATATCGCTTGGCCAATCAGGCAAGAAACATAGACTCGCATGACATTGCTTTAACCCACTGAATCTTGAAAAGAGAAAAACCAATGGAGAATAGCAGATGCATGGGACAGACATTCTCCAACGAATATGCTTCTTTTGTCTAGGAAGTCAACTGAATGAACAGCGCACACAATACCTATGTATAATTTCTGCGATGGCAATGACCAGTTTTGTATCTCGATCGATCTCATGTTGTTGACCTTTGACTTTTGATTCTATGTGGGACTGTTGCACTCAGTCCTTGTTCTTGGACATTCACTATTCACTTTCACACTTCTGTCTGTCCTACAGAAAGTGCCATCAATGGCGAGGCGATAAAAAACTGGCCATTTTTTTTTTCTTCCCCAGATTGATGCCGAATGTTAGCTTTACTTGTTTAGTTTGGAACTTAAGAATGTGCAAGAGATGGTGCCGTTGCATATCACGGCACCTCAGAGCTTCCACTGCACTGCCAGTGTGCACTGTTTTCTTGAGTTCTCCTTGGCCACCTCTGTGTTTGTTTCTTTGACAAGTCCTTGGCCTTAAAGTTCTGCAGATCGCAGCTCTTGAACATGACCGGTCTGATCTCAGATCGTTTGAGCTTCCTTAAATCTTGATTTTTGTCATGAGCAGTAGATACTACAGACATGGCTTCGATTCCAGTGCCATAAGATAACTGCTCAATCTCTCAACCCATTTCACCGCCCGACAAAAGGGACAAAAGGCATATAGATGATCTGCAACTAGAACCCTGTCATAGGTCCTGTAGAATTTGTTTGATCCTTTGCTACCACCAGTGTTCAATGACGAGAAAATCGAACTAGAACAGCCAACTGACTCTGAGCTACTATATCATTCAACAGATAAACCAAAGAAACCATGCCTCCCTTCAACTTGTCATCCTCTAGAAGAAAGTCCATCTTCCCTAGAGAAATAACATATAAAAGCGAAAATTCATCCCTATCACTGTGCAATGCATCTTTAGCTCTGTCTCACCTCCAACTTCTTCTTCGTCCCCTTCCATATCGCACCCCTTTATCTCCTGACTCAAATGCTTTAAATGGAGTCACCTGGTCAACAGGGCTTGGAGTTGCAGTCGGAATCGGAGGAAAATCTGGTAACTAGAACAGCAGACGGGAGTAGCACAAATATAACATGTACACATCGCAAGTTTGTAGAAGAATCGGAATATTGTAATGTCCTGTCAATAAAGCGCCTTGGAGGAAAGCGTTAAATCACTGAAACTCAAAAAGGGGCATCGGAGATTGGACAAAAAAGCTGCAACTGGCGTTGAAGAACTCAAAGGAGAGATTAGTTTTTGTGTTGGTCAAGAGCTGAGCATGAAAATATTCCTATTCATCACAGTAGAGAGGTCAAATCATGAAGATGCATGTGGACAACCTTTGAGGTAAAAACTAATATGTTATTTTCAATCAAATATGAGCTGATGCTTGTTAGACCAGGTTTTGCTTCAGCTAGTGTACAAAGTGGTAAGTCCTATTGAGAAGCGAGAAGATTTATAAGCAAAAGCTTCTCTTCTTCACAGGTCTCGAGACGATAGGCAATTCGTGTCCCTAAGAATTCGGTTGACATAATTTAGTCCTAATTTCGGCTTTTGTCAGAACCAATCCGAAACTCTAATGCAACATAGCAGGATAAAAGAACCGGTAGTGCCAGGACTGAAGACATGAGTGATTCTTGACGGACCAGGAATCTGAAGACATGATTGATTCTTGACAGTACCTCACACAACACAGCAATGTAAATTCAAAAGAAAATCTCCATATACATCTCAAAATCAAGACCCACGACAGAAACCAGTATGTAGGATTCAAACTAGAATTGGTGGGGTGCGCCAGGCCACGGCAGTAGTGCAACGCCAAGGCGACGCGCAAGAGCCCCAGGAGCAAGCTACTGTGACGGACTCTTCCCCTAAAAAAACTAATTTAATATCATGTGGACCGATGGCCCACGTATCAGATATTAAACTGATAAGAACAGATACTACACTTGATCTTAGCCAAAAGGCCGAGAAAGGTATGATTTGGGCGGTGACAGGCCTTGCGTTTTGTCAAGAGCTCCTTTCATTAATCTGTCAGTGTATGTCCTATGTGGGACTCTTGGCTATAGTCCTTGTATTCAGACCTCACATTTCTGGCAACAGTTTCACTTGTTGAGTTTGCAACCTGAATGAAGCAGACATGGCATTGTTCTTGTTGCATTACGTCACCTTTCTGTTCCATTGCCTCGCTCCTATATTAACCATGTCCGATTGAGGAATTAAGAATGACTTGTTCCTGAGATGTATTAAAGCAGAGAAGTTTGTGTCTTCAGGTTAATATTTCAAGCCCTTTTTCCGAGAATTTATTTCTTTAGGTTATCAAATCAAGTAGAGCTCTCATAGTCATTATCAGGAAAGCATGGACTTTCAGTTTGCGTTAGTTTAAGTCCTTGATCGCTTGGCCATTTTGGCAAGAAAAATAGGCTCGAATGAAATTGCTTTACCCTGATCTCGGCTCACTTTTGGGCCTTCCCTGATCACTGAATCTTGAGTAGAAAGAAACCAATGGGGAGTGCCGGATGACAGACGCTCTCCAACGAAGATGCTTCTTTGTCTAGGAAGTCAACTGAATAAGCAAAACGCACAATACCTACGTACTCGATTTTGGCAATGGCAATGACCGGTTTTGTATCTCGATCGACCTTGTTTCCAAGCAATAGGAACATAGATCTGCAGTGCAATTTACTGCTGATTTTTAAACAGTTCAGTCTGTTGCTTTTTACAAGAACTCGCATTGTTCTGCGACAATATTCATGTCTTCGAAGTTGTCGGGAATGACGCGTGATTTTGACGTGGGAATATCATTCGTATCCAGGCAGTCATTGCAAGACAAATAAGCGCACGACAACATCTTGGATGATGACCAGGCAAGCATTATCAAACTAAGGTAAAAGCTCGACTCAAATGGCTTTCTCCTGTATCTGTCCAATCAGTAGCAACGTCAGAACGAGACAATTAACCCTTTAAATTACTAGTATCTCGGTATAATCAATCGCGCTTCTCTTCATCCTATTGTCCTTTTCCTGCAAGAACAATGCCATCTTCTATAGAGAATCTCTCCCCATGAGTCACCATCCATTTTCCGTAAAGGAAACACTCATGAAAAAACTCCCTAGTCCTCGTTTTCCTCGTACTGTACAACACCAACATCTTTAGCTCAAGACTGACAAAGAGAGAAACCCATGGCCACTCCTCTCAATCTCACCTCCAACTTCTTCTTCTTCATCTTCACGGTCACCCTCCTCTACGTGGCCTACACGATCCCTAGGCACCAGCCGAGAGAGACCAAACTGGTCTTCTACGTGCACGACTACTTGACCGGCCACGACGCGTCTGCTGTGGCCGTGGCGGGGAGGACCGGGCCGGAGTCAAGCATCCTGCACTTCGGGACGGTCCTGGTCGTCGACGACCCGGTGACCGAGGGGCCGACCATCAAGTCAAGGGAGATCGGGAGGGCGCAGGGGATGTACGTGAACTCGCAGCTGGACGGCAAGGGGCTGCACCTGGTGTTCTCGGTGATCTTCACCGATGGGGAGCACGAGGGGAGCACGCTGGAGATCCAAGGTGCCGATCTGTTCTCGATGGCGGAGCGGGAGTTCGGCGTCGTCTCGGGGACCGGCAAGTTCAGGTTCGTGAAGGGGTATGGGGTCATGGTCACTGAGTTCATGGACATTGCCAACTTGAGAGC
Organism: Eucalyptus curtisii; assembly: GCA_017140595.1. NCBI lineage: Eukaryota > Viridiplantae > Streptophyta > Magnoliopsida > Myrtales > Myrtaceae > Eucalyptus > Eucalyptus curtisii. Next base: position 31,334,692 of record CM029501.1, read on the forward strand.
TGTGCTCAAGCTCAACGTAACAGTCAAGCACTACTGAATAAGATTGAGACGAGTAGATCACAAAAAGGTATTGGATCTTGATTTTGATTGTTTCTTGTAAGAGATTGTTAACTTTCTTATTCTGGGATGTTCTTCAGTTTGGAGATATCAAAGATGATGAGTGTTTTCCTTTTTGCTGTTGTTATTAGAAATTGAGGCACACCCCAAGCATCACTGTACATTTCCTCACTTCATAAGAGATTGAATAAATTGTGGTCCGGCAACCAAAAATATAAGGTAGAAAAAAAAATCAAATGATTTGTGGGGTAACATGATCCTTAGGTTTTTACTATTATTGATTAATTTATAACGTGCCATCAAAATCGATTGATGATACAATTAGGGGTGTAAATGGACTGGTTGTGTCTAATTCCATATTGATTAGTCGATCCGATCTGACCGTTACATGAAGGGTATATTTTTAGACTCGACCTGCATAGAACCCAAAAAAAAAAAAAAAAGGTCGGGTCGGGTGGGGGTTATGGAGGGTTCCTTTTCTGTGAATGGGCTTTTGGGGTTTTGTTTAGCTTATCGAAAGGGGCCCAAACCGAAGCCCAACATGGTTCTCTAAAAGCAAAACACGAGCGACAGTGCATTTGTCTGTGCTATGCGAAGGAGAAAAACGAAATCGCGCAATTTCAAAAGAACATCAATGAGCTATTGAAAGTATAGGCGAATATTGCAGCCGGTATGACTTTGAGAATATACTATATTTAGTACTCGATTATTGTTATTACATATATAACTTTGAAATTCAACCCTTCGGTATCAAAGTTAATGGCGATGCGATGATGCCCTCCGTATTGTCCAATCGATGGTGGTTAGAAATCAAAACGCATGAAATTCAAGACCGTCTTTACAGATCCATTACAACCGCCTGAATAAAGTAGGGAAAATGGATTCATTTCAAGGTCTCTTTATTTATTATTATTTGAACGTTTTCGCCGGCGGGGATATGGAAGGCAACATCGCACGTTCCTTTTTCCTCAAAGTCAGATTATGGAGCACTGAAAATTTTGCTCTTGCATCCTTCACACCGAAATTGACTCTGAAGTCAGAAACGAGGAGGCGTTGACCGAATGGTCTTCTTCTCCTTCTTTTTTTTTTTTTATAATCCTCCCATTTCGGACATTAAAATTGCAAAGCACTGTAATTGAAAGTGAAGTACGAGGATGTGACCTGAGTGAAATTAACTAAGTATTACATGCGATAATGCGGTGGGACTGGCGATGCGTAAAGGACCATCCAACGAACTTGAGGAGGACCAAACTTCGGTTTCTCTTGTATTGCACCTAACTCTCCCCTTCACTCCACTCCACCTAATTTGAGCTCCTAGTTTCTGTGCAAAGCGTTGCACCATACAGACTTGAAAATTTTCTGCCCAATTCCCCAAAAAGCGCTTGACTTTAGTTCAAATATCAATTTTGCCCTGTACTTTTTTTTTTGTCCAAAAAATGAATCTAGCTCTAATCTCAAATTTGCTCACGAGTCCGAAAATCCGTGCTGATTTCTTGAAAATTATCGACATCATGGCTAGTTAGAAGTTTATTAGTAGAACAATGTGTCTTAATCGACACCATCGCCTTCATATGGAGCAATGGTAATCTCTTAATGTTGATAATCTTAAAGAAACTCGCAGCAATTTTTGGACCTGTAGGTAAAATTAGAGTGAAAGTCGAATAAAAAAATCTAGGGCAGAATTCAGATTTTATCTAAAATTGGCGAATTTTTTGAAGGAATTAGGCTAAAAAGTTTTCAACTAATTCCCAAAAAATTTAATTTTGTATCAAATTCGAACTAGTATTTAGTGCATCAAAAAAATTTCATTAGTGAAAGATGTCGGTGAATGGTCCGTGATTCAACGAATAATAGATTCTCGAATTCTCTCTCTCAATTTGCTTTCTATGTTTCCTCGTTGATCTAAGCTCGTAGGAATTCCGATTAGCACGTGAAACGATCATGTCCCGTCACGTCAATGGATTGTGAATTTGCATTAGGCGGCGTTAAATGCAGGATGTAGATAAAGAAAGCGAAATTCCATTGAAATAAGGGGGAGATCACAGGTGAGAAAGTGAGAACTCAATTTTCCCATCGAAAAAGGGGACCGTTTGGCGTCCTTTCGATGTCGTTCAGGTACTTCGCCTTTTATGAGCTTTAATCGTCTACGGAACGACTTTTCATAGGGAAAGAGAGAGTTTTATCAATTTAGGACCGTTTTATTTAAATGCTTCTTTGTAATGATTTTTAATTTAATTTTTTTTACTTTTTTAAAATCTTGCATCTCTTGTAATTTAACTTTTGCTTGATTCGAAACACCTAAAACCTTTCAAAATATGCAAATATCATGATGCTCTTCATAATTTTTTTATGGAAAATTTAAATAGTGTCTTCATTTTCATATTTTCTTAGGAGAAAGTAAAACGGATGAGGAAATGCCTTTATTTATTTATTTATGTGTTTTTGGAGTCCAAAAAGGTATTCATTCTACTCTTTTAAATGAGAACCCGCCTTTGAACCTAATCAATTGATCACCGGTTGATAGTCAATAAATAAGGTATTACTCATAATTTTGATCTAATTACGCCAAAGACTATATAACATTATCTCAATTCTCTATCTATTCATCTCAAAATATCATTAAACATAAGCATCGAAAAGTACAATACTATGCCCAACAAATTTGTATCTTCAAATCTTTGTATCGAAAGGCACCCGAGTTCGCAACACGAAATTGCAAGAAGAAACCGTTATGAACCATCGATTTTTTTTATTTTTTTTTCAAGAATTTGATCTCCGTGTCGATTGGCAACCTTAAAAAAACCAAAATATCTAAAATATTTATGTCGTGGGAGTACATGTACAGGGAGGATGAAAAGGAGCGATGTGGAAATGTTCGCCTCGCGCCACTCCGGTCCAAACCTTACAAAACAAGTCAAGTCAAGTGCGAGGGGCTGGAGGGGTTAGGTGCGGCGTGAATTGAATTATTTGAATATGCACGTGCGAAAGGTTCAAAAGTGGGCTTAGCTTAGCGTAGGAGAGTGAGCACAATTATTTTATAGGGATCACAAAACATATCAAGATGTCGAGCATACTAATTGAGACCGGATCCATTGAAAAATAATTAACGGGTGTGTTTATTTTACTAAAAAATCAATAATTTTAGAAAATATGTTTGCATAAATGATCACCTATGTCGCTTAAGAAAATACGCGAATAAATAATATTTTCACCATTAATGAGAGTATTTAGATATGAATTGCTATGGACGATGAAAATATTTTCTGTTAACTAATATCTTTATGATACATAAACTAACATCTTTTTTTGGGGAAAATTGCTTTTGAATTATCGATTTTTTGTGAAATAAACGTAATTTAAAACTCTTTTAGAGAGAGAGAGAGATTGTAAGGCTCAGCTTCAGCTAGTGTATAGCCTACCATCATTGATTAATGTTAGTGAATGAGATGGGAATATTTAATTAGATGTAATGGTATCAAACGGTTTGATTTTCAAAGAACTCTGAACATTGCATTTTCACTTGTCCCTGTTGACTGCATGTACGAACCTGCCTTGCCATTGATTCCCTTTTGATTCTTCACTTTGAGAAATATTTGACCAATTTAGAGGCCACAAATTGGAGCTGAGGCCACTTTCTTTGAATCGGCGGTATGTTAAAGTAGACTTTGTTTTTATCGTAGAGAGTATTGACTTGGACCCCCAAATTGAATTGGCACTTGATGCCGCAAAAATAGCGTTCTACACGTGTTTTGCGTTCTGGCAACAAACATGCATGAATCATTTTTCGAAGGACGTGTCTGGAAAGCCCAAAATCTCGATAGTTAGCTCTCGGTCTTTCGGTCGAAAAACAACGTCGATGAAGAAATGTAGGCGCACTATTACGCCGTGAGGATTTTTATAAATCTTTTTTCAACAAAAGGGCAAATAAAAATTTGTCTATACTAAGATTGTGTATAATATGTGTTTGTCCGCCCCCAAACGGCCTTAAAAAAATTCACTAACTTTTACCCGATAGAAAAATATGTTAACATGATTAACGGCGCCGTGGGTACAAAAAGGCACATTTGTAAGAGCCCAAATACATGTTTTGTAAAGAAACACCTTTCTCAAGATCTAGGGCTATAAATTGCACCGAGCCGAACAATCACATATATGAAAAATTAACCTTTTAGATCACTAATTTCTCTATCTATATCGATCACTGAATTGATCGTGTGAGATGGATAGAATTTGATATAAAAAAGAAGAAACTTGGAGTGGCTCAATCGCTTCTTTACTCGTGGCATGCAAATCCGAGTCCAAACTTTAGGTAGTTTCATCTTTTTGACCTTACGAGACAAATCCAAGTACAATCTAATTGAACAATATCATGGAAATTAGCCATTAAATCCATCCATCTCTCTCTCTCTAAGTACTAGTTCATTTAATTAGCACGCTTTTATAGATACGATTGCTTCGATAAATGCTGAAGGCGTTGCGACCAACGGACCGATTACACGAATTAAATCCGATGGTGACGTGAAGCTACTCCCGGTATCGGACACTTTTAATGCGCCAAAATGTAGGAGCGACGACACGCACGTGGGAAACGCCCCCAACTCGTCTTCATTCGTCTTCATCTGACCCGAAGACAAGGAGGAAAATCGTCCGGGCGATTTTCACGCTGACTGACGACAGCAACCATCGCCCGTTCAACCACGCACGTCGCCATCCTCGAGAGGCGCCTAACTCGGATGGAAGTGCCCGAACCACCCCCGCGCAATCGATTAAGAGCTTGATTTTTTTGAGACGGATTTTGACATTTCCTTAGTTTGAACTTTGTACTCATGCATAATAGTGCATTTGTAGAAAAAGGTCATAAACTCATTAATTAACACATATTAGATAGACTGAATTGTTATATGAATTAATAAACGAGTCATAAATGTATTTATAATATAACTCTTTTTTCACTCTCTCTCTCTCTTGTTTTTATTTGATTTCAAATTCACTCACTATGTGCTCTTATTTAAATTGGGTTTGGGTTTTCATAAATTTAATTAAATATGAAAGTGTATATGTAGTCTGGGTCATATCGGGTCGTGAATGAGTTGAGTATGAGTTTGATCGGGAAATATGTATTGTATGGAAATTCTGGATCAAAATATTTTTTGAACCTACCCAAACTCATCCTCACCCACCCACTTAATAGGTCCAATCAATACGAGAAATCACATTAAAAATCCTTATCTGCACCCACATACTTAGTTATCTCATAAATTTTCGTGAATATCGTTTTCACGCAAAAGGAAGCTTCACGCGACAAGGACCACACAAGTTATTAGAAAATGCCAAAACAAATAGGAGGATTTTCCGTATGAATTGGGCCTTAAATAAATCAATCGCGACGCGAGTTAATTGATCGTTGTTCTCACGCTTCTCCTATCTTGATTTCGAAAAATAATTTTTTTTTTAATTAAATTAACGGCGAGGGAATGGGAATGGACCAGCCACCGATTTTCCAAGTCAGGCCAGCCCATACCGCGCCCCACCTCCCCCACCCCCCACCTAACCAACCCCTCTCTCTCTCTCTCTACACGCAGAACACAGTGAGCGAGCGAGCGAGTCAGCGACAGGAGCCGTCGTCGTCGTCGTCGTCGTCGCCGCCGTCGTCGACGGTCGTCCATCGCACGCCGCAGAAATTAGCAACAACCACCCCTCTCCCTCCCTCACTTATGTGAGCTAACTAACACTCGCCACGTGAACTCTCTCTCTCTCTCTCTCTCTCTCTCTCTAGCCTAGCGGTAGCTCCCTTGTCCTCCTCCTCCCCCCTCCCCTCTCTTTCTATTTAAATCTCGTCCCTCCATTTTCCCCCCCCCCCTTCATTTCTCTCTCTCTCTCCTCGGGCGGTACCGCATTCCTTTCCTCCTCCTCCTCCTCCTCGACTCGCCGCCGGCGAGTCGAGCCCCAGCCGATCCAGGTTCGCGCCGCCGCCGGTAATGCCTTCCTTCCTCGTTCCGAATCTCGTACCGAATCCTGATCTCCGAGTCAGATCCGCCTGAGTAATCTTGGTTCCGCGACTCGGGGTTTCGTGCGCGCGTCTCGATCGCGGTAATGACCGCGGCGTCCGTCGATGCTTCGGCTCGCGGTTCGCCGGAGGGACGGCGTGGATTTTTGTTCTTTATTTTTTTGTTTTGGCTCGTGGATGGTGCGAATTCGCGTGCGGTTAGTTGTGCACGTGTCTCGAGTCGCGGCGCGCGATCTGCTTTCGGTTGGGGGGAAGCGGACGGTTAGGTGACCGGTCCCGCTTGCTTGTTCCTGCTGCGGCGGGAATCGCTGTTGTTGCCGAGAGATCCTGTTGCGTAACGGCGCGTCTTGGTGCGGAGGATCGTCACTGTTCGCGTCGTGTCGCGTCGAGTCCCCTTTTCTTCTTCTTCTTTTTTTCCTTATTTAACCTCGGATTGGTGGTGCGGGTGATTTGACGGACGACTGGGTTTAGGACTCGGATTCACGCCGTTGTGTAATCGTGGGCGTGCGTTGCTTATTTGCGATGGATACTGTTGGTTGCAAGTTAAATGATTGATTTTTTGAATGAAGACGTGCAGTCCCGGTTGAAATTCGAGTTGATTTATGTCGTGGTTTGCATGTATTTCATCTCTTGCGTGACTGTTGACCCAACGGTCTCTTTTTTCAATTTTCAGTGGATGTCGTTCTGTACTGTTTTTTTATGTGTTCTTTTTCTCTTTAGTAGAAACAAGATATTTACTTTGCCATAAGATGTGTGGATTATTGTGGACGCCTTCTATGTCCTGCAGTAGTTGTAGGGAAGTTAGCAAAATGGCGTGAATTTTGAGTTACGCATGCAACTGATGTCGGGAATGGCTGTTTACATGCTTCTGGTTAGATGCATCACACTTGGTCTTGCAAATGAAGGGTTTCGAGATCCATGGGATTCCATGTGCTTTGTTCTTTCGAGTAGTATTATGCTGATAGAGCTTGTGATGCGGCAGTTAGATTTGTTGTTGAGATTTGGTCCTTCATTCATGCAGGTTCTTGTTGATTCTTCATCATGGCCACTGGACAACTATTTTCCCGCACCACGCAGACTCTTTTCTATAACTACAAGCAACTCCCTATCCAGCGGATGCTTGATTTTGACTTTCTTTGTGGTGTGTAGAACAATTCGGGCCACTGAAATCTATGTGTTTCTTTCCGTAATATGCTTGCTGGGATCTTCTTTTCAATGGCAGTGATTAATGTTGCTCCAACTTTCCTGTTTTGTGTAGGGCGGGAAACACCATCAGTTGCAGGTATTATCAACCCTGGTTCTGAGGGATTTCAGAAACTCTTCTTTGGCCAGGAGGAAATTGCTATCCCTGTTCATTCAACGTATGTCACTCACGTCTTACCTTTTCTTCTCCATAATTCTTAGATTGTAAAGCTAATCAAACAGTGAGATGCATTTTGCTTCTGATTGGTGGCTAACTTGCTACAAATTGCTCTGTAATTATACCTATCATAAATGATGGTGGGAAAGTATTTCTTTTTTCCTTTTTCTTTTAAATCTCTCGTGGTGACTTGCTTTGGCAATGAAGTTAACCAATGTATACATTTTTTAGAAGGATAGGAGATAACTGCAGTAGCTACTATTATTAAGACTTGAAATGCCACTTTATAACTTGCAAAGGAAGAAAGCAGGGAATAAAAAGGAATGCCCTGTGATCTATTAGACAGCATCATTAATCTTTATTAGCCTTGTGGCCAAAGTAATGTGAAAGTTCTATATCTAATCTTAGTATGCTGCAGATAGCGCAACAGTAAGTTTCTGTTTCATTGGACTCTAGCACAACAACTATAGCAGTTTAGTATGGCCGAGTTCTATCCATCTTTTCCCCAGTTTTGGATTCTTGGAGTAACTTAGGTGTTGCAGTTTAAGGGGTGATTGCGCATTCTGGAGTCTGGATCTTACAAACATGTTGTTACTCTTGCAGCATTGAAGCAGCATGTGCCGCACATCCTACTGCTGATGTGTTAATCAACTTTGCTTCATTCAGAAGGTAAGTACTAAGTACTAATTGACGATAACTTTGATTGATAAAGCACTTGCCGTGGAATTCATTTCTTTTTCTTTTCCAGTGCTGCTGCTTCATCAATGGCTGCTCTAAAACAGCCAACTATAAGAGTTATAGCCATTATAGCTGAAGGTGTTCCGGAGTCAGACACCAAACAGTTAGTTGCATATGCTCGTGCAAACAATAAGGTGAGAAGAATTCTAGATATATATGAAGTAGAATGCAAATATTCGGTCAAGTCAGCTTCTTGTCCTGTTGGTATTGCAGGTTGTAATTGGTCCAGCAACCGTCGGAGGCATTCAAGCTGGTGCTTTCAAGATTGGTGACACTGCTGGGACTATTGACAACATTATTCATTGCAAGTTATACAGACCTGGATCTGTTGGTTTTGTCTCTAAGTCTGTACGTATTCCTTTAAGTTCCTATACTCCCACGCATGTTGTTGCAACTTTTGGCCCAACAACTGGAAAGGAGCTTTAAAACAATTTTTGGGATTGCTCTCTTAAGTAACATTTTGAGATGAACTAACAAAACTCCAGTATATATACATATATTTGTTGATTGTGCATGAAGTCACCTAGTTTGAGCACTGTTGTTGATTTGCAGTAATTGATTGACTCTTTATTGCAGGGAGGCATGTCTAATGAACTTTACAACACTATTGCCCGCGTTACTGATGGAATCTACGAAGGTATGTAGATATGCCTCTAATTTCTGTAATACTCAATGACGTGGAAGAGTGCCAAATTTACAGTTGATTTATCTCTTTTCTGTTCTGTAGGTATTGCTATTGGAGGTGATGTCTTCCCAGGATCTACTCTTTCTGACCATGTACTGAGGTTTAACAATATCCCTCAGGTATAGCAATACAGATTTGTTTTGCTTGCTTTATTTCAGAGGAGTTCACCAGGAATTGTTAGTGTAGTCTGAATGATAAAGCAATTTGGGACATTCTTTTTGTAAATACATATAAATATGATAAGGCATCTAGTGTTGTTTGGCTTTAACATGCCTATTTCAAGTTCTCTCAGGTGTAGCAGTATAGATTTGTTTTGCTTGCTTTATTTCAGAGGAGTTCACTGGGAATTGTTTGTGTAGTCTTAATAATAAAGCAATTTGGGTCATTCTTTCGTAAATACATATAAAAGATGATAGGGCATCTAGTGTTCTTTGGCTTTAACATGCCTATTTTAAGTTCCATCACTAGTTAAGCAAGTTTGTCGTTCAGGAGCATGTTCTCTAATCTGTTCTTTAATCTGTCTCAGGTTAAAATGATTGTTGTACTGGGGGAACTTGGCGGACGAGATGAGTACTCCCTAGTTGAAGCTTTAAAGGAGGGGAAAGTGACAAAACCAGTGGTGGCTTGGGTTAGTGGGACTTGTGCACGACTCTTCAAGTCGGAAGTGCAATTTGGTCATGCTGTAAGTGACTGCCTTCATTGCTCTTCATAACTTTTCAAGCCCAAAAACTAAAACGTATAATTAAGTGGTTCTTCCTTCTCACCTTAGGGTGCAAAAAGTGGTGGTGAGATGGAATCGGCACAAGCAAAGAATCAAGCACTCAGGGATGCCGGGGCAGTTGTTCCTACTTCATATGAAGCTTTTGAGACTGTAATCAAGGAAACTTTTGAGAAACTGGTAAGCATTGTTTTTAGTTTGCAGGGATGAGGCCACTGGTAGAACATGATAGGCTGTCGTCAAATGCATTTTGTTGACTCCAGGCCACATGGTTATATTCCCAATGGGCCTACCCAATAATTGAGTCCTGATGCATATTTTGTGACCCTTTCTTAGGTTGAAGAAAGGAAGATTTCACCAGTTAAGGAAGTCACACCTCCACAGATCCCTGAGGATCTCAACACAGCAATTAAGAGCGGGAAAGTTCGGGCTCCAACTCACATCATTTCAACCATCTCTGATGATAGAGGTAATCCTGCAGAAAAGTGAAATTGAAAGAAGTTTTTTAGATGTTGACAGGGGAAGAGTTGTACTAAATTAATGCCTTCGTCCTTTTGCAGGGGAAGAGCCATGCTACGCTGGTGTACCAATGTCTTCCATTGTTGAACAGGGACTTGGTGTGGGTGATGTAATTTCTCTTTTGTGGTTCAAACGCAGTCTTCCTCGATATTGCACAAAGTTTATTGAGGTAGGTTTTGTTTGTCCATTCATGGAGCCATCAATATTGCTCCAAGATACTTGCCGGATTCAGTTTCTATTCGCTGTCCTGACTATTGTACATATTTGACTTCACAAATGACTAATCACAAGACAAACAGATATATTGTGTAAACGGTGCACCCTGACTGATATGTGTGAATTTGGGCAGATATGCATCATGTTGTGTGCTGACCATGGTCCATGTGTTTCTGGGGCCCACAACTCCATAGTCACAGCAAGAGCTGGAAAAGACCTTGTTTCGAGCCTTGTGTCAGGTGATTATTGGAGCCATTGTTTTTCTGTTTGCAATAGGTCTTTGACAACTGGCTTTTGAAAGTTCTAAATGATGAGCTTCTGTAACAGGCTTGTTGACAATCGGTCCTCGTTTTGGTGGGGCCATTGACGATGCTGCTCGATACTTCAAAGATGCTTATGATGGGGTAAGATGTTTGTGTCATCACGGTGCTGATGAAATGGTTTTTGAATGCAGTCCTATTTTGGTTTTTCTCATTTGGTATAGTTTCAACTCTGTATTATCAGGGTCTTACTCCATATGAGTTCGTCGAGGGCATGAAGAAAAAGGGCATTAGGGTACCTGGAATTGGGCACAGGTATCTCAATCTTTTGTTTTGGCCCTTCAATATTATTTCATGGTCAAGTCTAGTACAGAGAAATTGACAATTGGAAATTGTTATCTGCTTCCTTCGGATAAGGATCAAGAGAGGGGACAATAGGGATAAGAGAGTCGAGCTGCTACAACGGTTTGCACGATCGAATTTCCCTTCTGTGAAGTACATGGAATATGCTGTTCAAGTTGAAACGTACACCCTCTCAAAGGCGAATAATTTGGTCATGAATGTTGACGGTGCTATTGGTTCCCTGTTCTTGGATCTCCTTGCCGGAAGTGGAATGTTCACCAAGCAAGAGGTTGATGAGATTGTCGAAATAGGATATCTGAATGGGCTCTTCGTACTGGCACGATCCATTGGTTTGATCGGGTAAGCTAGACGCGCTTTACAATAATTCTCATCTTGATCAGTATGCTATCTGCTTATTGTCGATATACCGTTCAGTGCTTGTGTTTTATCAGCCTGAGATCTCTGCTTGATCATGCTGCTTATCGAACTCCGAGTGGCTTTTGCTCAGCAAATGGGGTTAATAGTTTAGTTCTACTCTCAGAAACCAGCTGCTGATGCAGACATAACTTGTTAATGACAAAAGAGTACAGTTAAAACACATTGGTCATATGAGAAGAAGCAGGGATTGGTATAATTTTAGCATTTGTAGCATCACGTGGATCCATTAACTGAGGTTGTTAATTAAATCTTTCAGGCATACCTTCGACCAGAAGAGATTGAAGCAGCCTCTGTACCGCCATCCATGGGAAGACGTTCTCTACACCAAGTGAAGCGACGACAGCGACAGAGAGTTCCTCCAAATTGTTGTGATGAAGAAGTTTTCCTCATGATAAGTGTTGCATAGCTGTTAGATTATCGATTGTAAGGAGAGGGACAGCTCGATGCTTTTTCCGAGTTTCTAATGAGAAGTCTTATCGAGAGAGAAATTCTCTCAAATCATCCGTCGAGCGAGGCAAACGCGCCGTGCCAACGCTCTTTTATGTCTGTGTAAAAGAAGAAGCTTCAAATTTCAATAAAAGTGTACAATTTTTGCCAAAATCTCAGAATAGATCGAAATCTTCTGCACTTTTGGGAATCAAAACGCATACAAAACTCCTAAAACATGAATATTCCCACATGAGTCCGTACCAGCCCAAAAAATTCAACGCCGGTCGTATAATTGGACCTTTGGGCTTTGGATAAGTGAAGAATCTCCGACCCACCAAGATAAATCGGTTCCATATTGGATTTGACGTCGGTATCTTGACGTGACCTTTTTTTTTTTTATAGCTTTTTTCCTTATTTTTTGGGTTTTTCGAAAAATTATTTTACTTTTATAAAGCGACGAGCTCTGGATCTCGAGTATCTCTTTCCTTTCTTATAAATGTGGGAGGAGGATAAATAAAAGTATATTCCAGAAGTGCTGCGAAGGAGGCCAAGGCACATACAACCATAGACCTCGAAGTTTTTTAAAAAACAATATTTATGCGGTCGGCCCAAAAGTGCCATAATAACATAGTTGCTCTATTTAATATACAAGATAGATGCAACAAAAGGAGAGCATACGCACTTTCTCGTCTTTGCGTGCGTGCACGTAATTCGCCATTGCAGAACACGAAAGAGATAGAGAGATAAAAAGAAAAGTGAAAAGAGACCAAGAAAAAAAAAAAGAAAAGCTTGATGAAGAGATTCGTGAGGAGATAAGATATGAGAATTGTGGACTAAAAATTAGAGAGAAAAAGGTCGAGGGGTTTGTCCATTTTACAACCCCTTCAGCAGCTTCCTCTCAATTTAGCAATGACGAACTAGAGGTAGGCTTGATCGAATGGATAGGGCAATAAGGATTCTCTCTCCGAATATGGTACAAGACTTCCCTTCGTGTATTGCCCATTAGGAAATAAAGCGAATTTCCATGATCGCTACTGATGTGCTTTTGGGGGCAAAAAAGATACCCTTGAGTTTTAGGGTTGGTCTATAGTTTCGAGAAGGCATGGTGCCTCTTGGGGCTTTTGTCGATAGATTGAAATGCAATATAATCCCACACGTCCAATAGAATTCTGGCCGCACGATGATTAGTTACGTTTTGACCCAACTGTATAACTTCTCAGGAGACACAATCTTTGTCTAGATAAATTGAGACCACAAAATCACCCATTAAATTGATGTTGATGTCTAGATAAACAGGCGTGCCTTGTGCAACTTTATTTGACACAATTCAACTCTATCCAATGGGGTTAGGTGCATAAAAGCTTTGTCTTATCTATATAAGAACTGTACGCTAGGATAATTTATCTTTTCTCCTTTTAATCACATGACAAGTTGTGAAAGGAAATCAGGTCACTTTTCTTCGCGTGAAAGGAAATTAAGTTGTGCTTGTTTAGGCTTCGGCAAGGTAAAAAGCTTTTCACTTTGCTTGGCCGACCAAAACTTTCTTTCGTCTTTTTTTTTTTTTTTTTTTTTTTTTTAAATTTAAAAAACTATAATAAAATTTATATATATCTTGAATTGTTTTAGATTCAATTAGAAAGGAAAAAAAATATTACAAAAAAAAAATGATTGCCTCTGAGTCTTGAGATTATTCATCATCATAACTCATAAGGTAGAGCTTCCGCACTCTATAATTTGCATCATTTGCTTTGAAATTACAAATTCATTCATATATATATATATATATATGTATGCAACATATCTTTTTCCGGCCAATTTGATAGAATGTAGGTGATATGTTAAGTTCACATGGTTTGCATGCCGTAAAGTTTCCATATATCTAGCACATAAGATCCTTTACTTTTACTGAACTATCTTCTATCTTCTCAAGCATCCTCTTCTACTCACCTCTTTTGAACACATAACTTGGCCAAAGAAAGCAAGGGACAATATTATGAACATCTTCTAATGTTTGAAACAACGCATAGAATTGGTATATTCTCGAAATATTACAATTTTGATGCCTTGTCAATTCACATCGATCTTGTCGTATTTGTTCTGCAAATCGATATCTCATACTATTATAATGACAATTAAGTAATGGGTTCAGGATAACGTTGTCAGTCGTAATTGATATAGGAATTATTTTTAGAGCGAGAGAAGGGGAAAAAAAAGGAGGAACTCAAATATTAGGAATTTATGTTTATCATGCATTATTTTAAAGGATTTTACGTGAAATTGCGCTTTCAGTCTCGTGCGCCTGCGCCGGGTTGACCACCCTCGTGATTCGCCCGGTCGATAATGTTGACAGCCGTAATCGGCCCAATCTTGTGGCCTACGAACCCGAAGATAATGAGCCGCAAATGGCAAAAGTGGCCCGCCAAAGCGACGACCGCCCCCCCGCCCCGCTTTATTCCGCGACGACCGCGCCGCCCCCGTGCGGATCACGCGCCGGAAACCGCCGCGGTTGCGGGGGCCGGGGGCGGTCCACGCGCCGCGGGAGCGCGTGGGGGTTGGGGCGCGGAAGCATCTGGGCGCCACCGCCTTTATTTTTTTTTTTTTAGGGGTAGTTAAAAAATGGATTAACCTATGGTCTTAAATAGTTTCAGATTCAGATGATGATGATGACGACGACGATGATGGAGATGGGAGACGAGTGACAGAGCAACAACAGCAAGAAGCCCAGACCAAACCCCTCTGCAGAAGCAAATAGAGATAGAGAGAGAGAGAGAGACAGAGAGCGCAGCTCATTGACCATTCGAACGAGCAATCTTCTTCTTCTTCTTCTTCTTCTTCGATCGATTCTCTGCAGTTCGAGAGTGAGTTTGGGAATGGCGATTCGGTCCCTTTCGTAAGCTCCGGACGGTAGCTCGTGAAGTCTTCTAGAGAGAGAGAGAGAGAGAGAGAGGGAGGGAGGGAGGGAGGTTCGTGTTTTGAACTCGAGTGGCGCTGCCGCCGTCTGCCGCCGTAGAGCTCGAGTTCGGACTTTCGGACTGCGGAATCGATGATGGAGGCCGGCGAGTAGGACCGTGCCCTAGAGGAGCGTAACCTGTCCATGGTCCTCTCGGTGCCGCCGTCATCGGACGATTCGGCGATTGTCATCGAATGGAGACGCCGCCGGCGGAGGAACTGCTCCGGAAGATCCAGGACCTGGAGGCTGGCCAGGCGCACCTGAAGGACGAAATGTCGAGGCTCAGGCTGTCGGGCGGCGGGCCCGACCCCAGGCCCGAGCAGCGCGCCCGCCAGCGCTCCCACTCGGTGTCGCCCGAGCGGTCGGCCGCCCGGAGGAGGGCCGGGCTCGCGGCGCGCGCCTCCGGGTGGAAGAAGGGCTCCGCTACCTTCACCCACTCGTCGCCGCTGCAGAGGGAGAGCCGGAGCCTCGAGGAGCCGCCGAATGTGGGGGGCGCGGGCGGCTTCGTCGGCGGGACTGCCAAGATGAATTTCACGGAGAGGCAGTATTTGAACATTCTGCAGTCTATGGGGCAGGCTGTTCATATATTTGATCTCGAGGGTCGCATAATTTACTGGTGAGTTGCTCGAATTGTTCAGTCGTTCTCTCGTTTTTTTACCTGCGGTGGGGTGCTCGGATGGTGATTTAAATTGCGGATTTGATAATACGATGGGCTGCGAAATTTATGTCGGATTTTGGTTTCTGCCGGTGGTTACTCTTAACGACTAGAGAAAGGTTGATTCTTCAGAACCTGTTTCTGATATAATTGTTCCACTCTATAGTTTCTAGTGTTGTTCCCTTTTATGTTCCGAGAATGATCTGGCAATGTTGACTTTTGCAGGAATCAAACTGCAGAAAACCTATATGGTTATTCCGCAGCAGAAGCCCTGGGACAGAATGCCATTGAGCTCCTAATTGATTCCCGGGACTTTGGAATAGCGAATAAAATTGTCAATCAGGCGATGATGGGAGAGAGATGGATGGGACAGATCCCTGTCAGGAATAAGATGGGCGAAAGATTTTCAGCTGTTGCGACGAATACTCCATTTTATGATGATGATGGAACGTTGGTGGGTATCATATGCGTCTCGAGCGATTCACAGCCCTTTCAGGAGCCAAGAGTTGAAATGCCAGAAGTGAGGCATTCAGAAGCAGAGTCAAGCCTAAGCCGCCTGAGAAACACTGCTACTAATAAGCTTGGTCTTGATGCTCAACAGCCTCTGCAAGTCGCCATTGCCTCTAAGATATCCAATTTGGTCAGTCTTTTAGCTTTAAATATCATATGGTTTATTGCCATGTACCACGAGTTTACTGTTGGAACCAAATTAACAGGCATCCAAGGTGAGCAACAAAGTGAAGTCAAGGATTCGGACTGGAGAGAATCATATGGATCGTGATTATGAGAGTAGTGATATCCATCATTCTGATAATTGTCTCTCGGATGACAATAGGGAGGATGCAGCATCGAGTGGAGCTAGCACGCCCAGGGGAGATGTACCTCCATCCTCCTTTGGTGTTCACTACCAGAAAGAGGAGAAGTCGCCGGGAAAACATGCTAAAGATTCTAGCGATGAGAGTGAAAAACCTCCGATTCACAAGATCATTACATCCAAGGCAGAGGCATGGATTGGTAAAAGAGGGCTATCCTGGCCTTGGAAAGGCAATGAAAGGGAAGGATTAGAGGCCAGGATTGGAAGATCTGGTTTCATATCGTCGCAGAATGACCAAGAAAAGAAAAGTCCTCCCATGGCTAATCTAGAAAATCAGAACAATGAAAATAACCGCACTCTCAATGAAGCATCAGGTTCTTGGTCCTCGTTTAATGTTAACAGCACGAGCAGTGCCAGTAGCTGTGGAAGCACGAGTAGTGGTGCTGTGAATAAGGCGGACCTGGAAGCAGACTGTTTGGATTGTGAGATACTGTGGGAAGACTTGACAATTGGAGAACAAGTTGGGCAAGGTAATTGTCTTTCGTGAAAGTAGTATGCTTTTCGCCTGTAATTTTTCTTTAATTTTGGGTCTGGCTATTCATTATGCCAGTAGGACATACTCCGAAAAGGCTCTAAAATGAGTGCTATTATTGCAAATCATGGATAGTCCTTGAAAAGCCAGATCTGTTATTCTTCCATATTGATGTTTATATGTATATTCCCCGGTAACTTTGCTGAGATGCACTGCAAATGCATCCAGTCTCAATTGATTATTGTCATGCAGTGTAGATTTTTCTTGCTTCTGAGATCATTTGGTCATATTTGTTTCTGTGGGTTTGCGATGCTTATGGTAATAAACTGTACTCTCTTAGTGTTCATTCTGATATTTAGTCTGCCGTTCCTCCTCTCTCAGGTGCTTGTGGAACTGTCTATCACGCTCTGTGGTACGGATCAGTATGTTCTTCTACTCCCCTTAAATTTAGTTTAACAGAGTGATGCATGCTGTCATGATGTAAAATGCATGTACCTCACTTCATGGTATACGTACTACTTATCTCACTCCTCTAATAGCATTTGGCTATCTCTTATGCTATTCACTTATGGGCTTCAAGTTCTCTTTATAATATGTAATGCATGGTGGTGGAGTGAATTTTACTCATGTTGCCGACATGAAACACAGGAGAAATGTGTCATCTGTCTGGACAGTAGGTATTATTCTGTGTTTTGCTATAAGTGGCATGATAAATGTGGCACAAATGCCTGCTGAGGAGAAGTGGAAAGAAAGGAGAGTAGTGTTGTAATTGACTTTGTGATATCGTGTTGTTCCCATATATAACTAAATGATGTGGGTAACTTTAGTTGGTGCGTTCTGCTATGTTTTACTTATTTTGCTAAATGAAAGAGGAGATTTAGTGCAATGCATTTGGCTTCTGACTTTATCTCACTGTTTGGTATAGACCTATGCGATCTCCTGATGATGATTTTTTTTTTTTTTGGATTTTAACTTTCTCTGCATTTAATCCAATTGCAGGATGTGGCGGTGAAGGTATTCTCGATGCAAGAATATTCAGAAGAATTGATAAATTCCTTTAAACAAGAGGTTTGTTTTCTTTTTTGTTTTACTATGTCTCATGAGTTCTCTTTGTTTCTAATATTATTCAGCCAGGACATGCTGAGGGTCGCTTAGACTTTTTAATTTGAATAAGGCGTCTCTCGTAGGACATGATATGCAGGCTATGTCTTGCTCTAAGCCCGTTGGCCTGTCCTTGACTTGTTAATTGACATCATGAAAACATTGTTATGATAGTGTTTAGTGATTGCTGGATGCGAGGTGGCTGGTTGAATTTTGATAAGGGCCTTCCTTGACAGGTTGTAATTGCAGTTGATAATCTAGATTCAGACTGAGGCAGTGAGGGATAATGGGTTGGCCTTTTAGTTGATAATGAGCCCAAAAAGTGATCTATATTATCCCAGGATGTGACGAGTCAACATCGAGGTGCCAAATGACTCCATCTATGGTGTCACTTGCCCCTACATCTTCTGATTGTTCTTTTTTTTCTTTTTCCTTTTCCTGATAAGAACTACATAGTCAGATGGTTTAGGAAGAACATTCTGAAAACCAGTGTGATAAAGAGATGAAGTAAGATTGACCAATATGTTCAAACTGCATGCATTTATCTCTATCTCTCTGCACTTGTATGACTAGCCCGTATTTTATTATTTTATAAAATTCTGAAGCCTTTTAATGAATATAATTTTTGGTGCTTATTCTGTAGCAACTGGGATTTTTTCCCCAAAGCACGGATATAGTTTATTGGTGTCAGCTCTATTAGTGATGGCATTGGCAATTTTAATTCAAGTGTTGTTCCACTAATGCAGCAACGCAACATTTCCAGTACATGTAATGATAGCAGGTTTTGATCTTTCTTTTTTTTTTTTTTGCCAAAGGATTATGGATATATTTCCTTATATTTTCCATGCCTTGATCCATTGCATTATGATTAATTGTGTTGTGTTGGATAGATGTAATAGCATGTGGGTCTACGAAAGGATTATACCTTCTCGTTTTACTCAAAATGAGGAACTTTCTCATAGGACTTTGCGATTGTTATATGTCCATGCTCTCCCCCTCAGCATGCGTAGTACCATGCAGATTCTGAGAATCTCTTTTGATGTTACCACAATTTTTCTCACTTTTCATAAAGTACCATTAATATGACAGTTTTTTTTGTCCTTGCAGGTGTCTCTTATGAAAAGACTTCGGCACCCCAATGTTTTGCTTTTCATGGGAGCAGTAACTTCACCTCAGCGCCTCTGCATAGTCACCGAGTTTCTTCCACGGTACTTTCTCAATGCTTCTGAAAAGCAGGCTTTTTGATTATATGGTGCATCATGTTAAAGTTTGTTGTAATGTCTGGTTTATTGGTTTTCAGTGATTGTAATTTCTGTCGATATCCCGTCTCTATGGAACTAACAGTTGTTACGTGTGTTGATGCAGTGGAAGTTTGTTTCGCTTACTGCAGAGGAACACAGCCAAGTTGGATTGGAGACGCCGTGTTCATATGGCTTTGGATGTGGTAAGTATCTGCTTCCTATTCGTGTAACTTAATCCATTGTCTTCTAAGTGCAGTATTTTACATTTTGGTCACCTGAATGTTTTTTTTTTTTCATCTGTTTCTCAGTGAGCATTTGTTTTGCTCCTTTTTATATTGCCCTCATTTTGTTCTTGTTGATATCTTTTACATGTACATTCAGCATGTAACCAAATTCATCCTCTTGTAGGTGCAGTGTTTCACATTTTGGTCACCTGAATGTTTTTTTTTTTTTTCATCTGTTTCCCTGTCAGCGTTTGTTCTGCACCTTTTTATATTGCCCTCATTTTGTTCTTGTTGATATCTTTTAAATGTACATTTTACTTCCATGCTGATAAAAATTTGAGACGGGTGTCTTGAACCTTAGCATTCCTAACCTCCTGAGACTGCTTGGCCCGTGAACTTTTGGCCTCCAGAGTTTGTCAGTTATTTGAATTCTACTATCTCTTGTATGTTATCTTGCCGCTTTTAACATGTAATTATTGAATTGGGCACTTTTCAGGCTAGGGGCATGAATTATCTGCATCATTACAATCCTCCTATCATTCATCGTGATTTGAAGTCCTCGAATCTCTTAGTTGACAAGAATTGGAATGTGAAGGTGTGGCTACAATTACAGAGTTCCGTCCTTCTGTTTCAAGATATATCCCTTTTTTTAGATGCAATATATGGGTTTTTGCTTATGAGCTCATTTATGATTTGCTAAAATTGTAATTTAGGTGAGTGATTTTGGTCTGTCACGTCTGAAATCTAAAGCATATCTCACAACAAAAACTGGGAAGGGAACGGTATGAAAATTTTACTTACTATTTCTTCGATAACTCTTTTTAGTCATCATTTGTAACTTTCCTCTTTAAGTATCTGAAATTATAATTCTTGGCTGACTTGACCTGCAATCTCTCTCTCTCTCTCTCTCTTTTCTCTAGCCTCAATGGATGGCACCGGAAGTTCTCCGTAATGAAGCCTCAGACGAGAAGTATGTTTTTGTCTGTTGAGTTTTATTTTGAAGACTACTACCTTTATCTATCTAAAGATAGCTTTGGTATCCTCATTTACTTCTAATATTTCTCTGCATCTCCAGATCTGACGTGTACAGTTATGGAGTGGTCTTATGGGAAATTGCCACCCAGAAGATCCCGTGGGATAATCTCAATGCAGTGCAGGTATTTTTTTTCTTTTCTGTCACCACATTCCATTTCTTCTGAAAAATGCACCTTTTGGATCGGTAAACAAGATCCATTGAAAAAGGCATCGTGGCATCGTGGCATCTTGGATCTCTTTTTCACTTCTCTGTGGAGATGGACTTGGCAGGCTTTGTATTCAGCGACATTTTATGTGAACATGAAGGGGGGACTATGCCCGATCTGCCGTCTTTTTCTCTCCCTTTTGTTTCTGTTAGGAATTACATGAAATCTATCATTCGGAATGCTTTGAACAATGCTTTACTCAGGATACTTGCAGGTAATTGGTGCTGTGGGGTTTATGAATCAGCGGCTAGATATCCCTCATGATGTTGATCCACAGTGGGCATCTATAATTGAGAGCTGTTGGCACAGGTTCTTCTTCTCCTTTAGTGTTTATCAAGCCCTAAGTACAGTAAACAGAAGCATGGAGTCTGCAAAGGATAATTCATTCATCTTGGGTAGAAAATGGAGAAGCATTTTTCTGGTCACTAATGCAATAGAATTGGACACAGAAAACGATGCTCCATCTCCGATGAGCATTCGACATGTACCACTTGTAGTTAGGCAGTTTCATGACCTTTTTCTCTTCTGGCATAAGTTGATGTCATTCAGGAGCTTTTTTTTTTTTTTTCCTTTACCAAAAAAAAAAAAAAAAAATTGTCAATTTGTTACAATTCGATACTGATGTGCGATCTGCATTTTCTCCTAACCAGTGATCCAACGTGCCGACCGACGTTCCAGGAAATAATGGAAAGATTCAAAGATTTGCAGAGACAGAATGCACTTCAATTCCAGGCTTCCCGCTCTGCTGCCGGCGACAGCACTCCAAGGGAAACGTGAACCATCCGGTGCATCAAGAGGATTTGTCTATTCATTACATTGGTGAACGGTCCAAGCAAACCTGGCTATTCGCCAGGAAGTTGATGTTGCCAACCAATCTCGACTCGCTTTGCCACTTCTGGACCATGAAATTTGGCGACCAGATTTTTGAGACCATTTTGAGAGGATAGAATGTTTGTCCTTCGTTTGAGCAATTCAATTGCGGGTGGATCTAGGACGATTGTATGTCGCTTTTGTGCATTTACCGGAAAAGTCACAAAGGATCTTGTAGATATGTTGCAAAGTGTTGTGGAGATCGGAGGCTGAGCACATTAGGCATTGCCATCCATTTGTTTGTCATACATTTATAGGGGAACATTAGATTCTCATCATAAAGCTGTACAAATCAAATTGACTTTGACGGCTCTTAGTGGTGAAACAGAGAGATCTGCAATGGTAACGGGTTGCGCACTACTAAAGCTCAAAGTAGATTCTGCTTCTAAATCGCCGTTAGCCAAGTTGTTCGCCCCATGGAAGTCCATCAATGAAGATATCCATGCCTTTTCTACAGTCGTTAGCCGATCGTGCCAGGGGCTACTTCAACAAAATTTTACATGCGATCAAAGGTCTTTATTTTTCCAGAAAGTTTGATGCTTTAGTTTCTCGAATTAAATTCAGTCTACTGAGCTCAGACTTAGGGTCGCCATCCAACCAGGCATCAACCCAACAGCTCCTCCAAGCTTTGTATCGGAAATCGACCTCACATTATTGAGCATAGGCTCGTGGATTTATGATTTTTTGTTCGTCGAAATTGTACATGATTTTCGTACTGTCCAAAATTCCCGGCATGAACTACATGGAAGGGCAAAGACGCAGGGCTGAACATTAGCAACCAAAATCGGCGAGAGTACAAACAATCTCCCAGAAAGCAAGTCATGTATCCCCAAAAGAAGCACGACTCATACAGCTTTTTGATCCTACTTGGACAATGTTATGGGCAAGTCGGTATGTCCTCAGAAAAAATCACAAATCCCATTTTTCGTGCCACCAATTCTTTATCGAAGCAAGGAACGAATTGCAGCAACAGCATCACCTTTATGCTCACGTAAGGTCCTTTCAGCCACCTTCCGGTCCAGCTGTTTTCAGAATTTACCATACAATATTAGAAAGCTCAGGCCAGTGAGAATAAATGCGTTCAAGCACATGGCATAAGCTGACTGACCTCAAGTTCATTAGCGATTATATCAACGTCAGCTGCATTGATCTTCACAGCAGCCAATTCTTTCTCCCTAGGGAACAATGGGCCACAAGCATATTGTAAGTCAAATGAGATGACAAATAACCAAAAAGAAATTTATGCATTGAGTACCTGTGAAACAGCACCAGAGATTCACAAGTTAACACAAGCCAGAAACTAGATGAAACGGTTCCCTGAAAAATGGATGATAATGCATGGATGCATTTTCGCTATCGACAACCCTTGAGCCTAATAGTTGTAACAAGTACCAGCCTCAACACACAGAAGATCTTACATCCTCCACAGCTCAAATGTGGTAATGTGGTGTCAACCAAACTATATGATTGTGGTGCCATGGGAATTTCCATTTGTCAGAGGGCATGTTCTACTTGAAATGAAGGTGCGCAATGAAACCATAAGCTGAATTTTTTTATAAAGAAACATGAAGCATCTGTGCACACAGTACTCCAATTACACACTCCACTGCGTAGCGGACACTCAAAGCCACTTTCATCTCTATTTCTCTTTCAAGTAACTTCTCTCCTGCAAAGCCTATATGTGCCAGAATTGCTTGCATACACACTGTTTATTCCAAAAATGCTTGCTAGCTTCTTGATCGTGTTTACTCGCTGAAAAACTAAAAGCAAACGACCCCTTTGATATCAGTTGCGTAACTAAATACTCGGACAGGAGAGACCACATAGCCATGTAAGTGAAAGGCCAAATTTAAAAAAGATTAAAGCCGTAAGACCAACTCCACAAAATCCTTCCTCATGGGGAGAGATTAAACTCTTCAAGAAGCCAGCAAGTTGGTTGTTATTGTTAACACTCCTTCCAACCTAATTCAGTTTTGCTATCAAGCCAAGTATTCTCTGAATGTTGCCAACTTTGCAGAGGGAGAGAACTTGCTTCTGTTTCGACAACTTCACCTCTATTTTACCTTCAAGTACTCACTCTAATAAAATGGCAGTCAAACTCGACATGTTTTCCTGGAATATGAAAGCAGGCAATTTCCATGAAGCATAAAGCCAATCAAAGGAGTGTATGAAGTAACCAACAACATGGGTCTAAATCTCTCAGACTTTAAGAGTCACTATCATTACTATTTTATACTCTGCCTCATGAGTTGATAAGGATACAAATGATTGTCTCCCACTAGGCTACTATACCAAAAAAATTGCCCAGAACCCAAATTAAATACTTAACAATTGGTTGATAGACAAGTGCAAAAATCCTACATTGTTAGCATCACAACATCTGTCTAACTTTTGGATTTCACTACTTTTTGGTTAAAAAAAAAATTACCACACTCTAAAGTTCCCTGCAGGTATGAGATTAGTTCCACAACTAGCTAATGAGGTTTCATAAAATTCTATATGAACGTACTTGCAACTTTAACTTGCAAGTTTATCGAAAATTTCTTAGCTTTTTATCATGTGAAAAAATTATTTTATAATGGGCCTTTAACCTCCTCTTGAGAATGGCCTTTCATGAATGCAAAGACCTCAATTTTCTCAAAATCTTATGTGACTGTACGGCCTCATATTATCCAACTATTGCAGTATGAAACTAGCATGAATAGGGTACTTTGCACTTAGCTTTTGATCAAATAAACACTCGCAAGAGCTTGCAAAATAAACACAAGTAAAGTTCACTGAGAGAATGTATCAATTGTTTTTTCTGCTGTGAATGAGTTTTGGTGACTGAAGAAGTGAAGTGCCTGATCTCAAAGTTAGCCGTGCACGTCTTTGATTTGCTAGCTATAACAACCGACAAGCAATAGATGAGATTGCATGAAGAATAAGTGTTCGCTTCGATCTGTGGGAGAATAAGTGCCCTCTCGAGCACCGAGTCTGTAAAAGACCAGATAATGCGAACAACCTATCAAAGCAACTTCCACATAGCAAAGAACCCGGATTCTATTCGAATCATACCTCATCCTCATGGCGTGCCTATCGGCTTCCGCGGATGCAGCAATCGATGCCATCGCCTGCCACATCAAACAGTCAGTCAGATATCGCATTGAGATTTCCCGCAAGAACTACAGCATCCACTCAACCGAATCGCTCCAAAATTCCGCGAAATCATCACTTATGCCCACTCGCGCTCTTCAATTTCCAAAAAAGAGGGCACTCAAGTTAATTTTATGAGGGAAAAATTAGGGGTTAATATCGACAAAATTTGGAACACAATCAACGCAAAGAAACGATCTACCTGCCCACACAAAGATCAATTCTTACTACATATACGACAAAAACGATACAAAAACATTTATCTCCAGCAGCCTCTCGTATGAAATTCACCTGCAGAAAAACATCTCGTAACTTCACCGACACATTTCCCCTTCAATTTTTTCCTTTTCGTTTTTTCCCGGATGCAGAGCACAAGCGATGGAAGAGAGAGAAGAGGGAGGAGTGAAAAAAGAAGGAGACCTCTTGAACGCGAGTGGAATCGAGCTGGCGATCCTCGACGCGGTCGGTGAGCTTGTCGAGGGCCTTGCTCTGCTGCTGCAGGTCCTTGGAGTCCACCATCCTCTCGATCGCCGCATCGTCTGCTCCCTCCATTGCCGCCGCCTCTCTCTCTCTCTCTCTCTCTCTCTAGCTCGCTTCAGAGGCTGAGCTCACAGCAAGATAAAGAAGAAGAAGAAGTAGAAGAAGAAAGAAGAAGAAGAATAATAATCTGGGGAGATGACGAGCTCCAAAACCCTAACGTCAAATGCTGTATTTCCCGTAACCAGAGGTGTCAAATTCCTAGTTCGGGGTCGGGTCAGGTAGGTTTGGGTTGGGTCATTATATTCAACATTCATTTAAGTTTAATGTAAATTTTTCAATTCATACTCGATCCGATCTATACCCAACTCATACCCGACCCAACCCATATTAATAATATTTAACCAAATTTTTAAAAAATTATTCTATATTTTTTTTTAAGATTATATTACTAAAATACTTTCAAGCTTATTTTTTATATATATTAATTTTTAAAAAATGGTATTGCTAAAATATTTTTATACAATAAAAATTTAATGGACAATTTTTACAATTTTTTAAAAATATAATTTTAATTAATTTTTTATTTTATAAAAAATTAATTTTTATTTATTTTTATTAATTTTTATTTATTTTTAAATATAATTTTTCTTTTTCTTTTTTCTTCTTCTTTGGCCGGCCGCCGGCCACGACGAAGGCCGGGCGGCCGGCCACAGGGCGAGCCTCGAGCCTTGCCGGACGTTGGCGAGGCCTCCTGCCTCGCCAAATCCGCGAGCTCGAGCTCGCCCCGCCGCCGGATCCGGCGAGCTCGAGGCTCGACGCCGGCGAGGCTCGCCGGCGTCGAGCGAGCTCGAGCTTGCCCCTCGCCGGATCTGGTGAGGCTCGAGCCTCGCCCGACGCCGGCGAGTTTGAGTCTCGCCAGATCGGCGAGGCCTCCGCCTCGCCAGATCCGGCGAGCTCGAGCTCACCCGACGCTCCGCTGGCCGGTCGCTTGCTTGCGGCGGCGGAGGAAGAAGAAAGAAAAAAAAAAGAAGAAAGAAAAAAAAAGGAAAGAAAAAAGAAAAAAGAAAAGAAAAATAAAAAAATAGCTATAATTTCGATTTTAAAAAAAAATATTTTTGTAAAGTTAAAGAGAGAAGAGAGAGGTTGTGAGGTTTTGGGTGAAAATAAATGGGTCATTTTTAATGGGTTAAAAAATGGGTCTTAAATGGGTTAGAGAGCTAACCCATTTAAGATCCATATATCTCAGTTTTGACCCATTAAAACCCTAATGGGTGTTTTAAGCATGGGTCAATGACTAATGGGTCAAAATGACCATCACTTTGGGTTCAATCTTGGGAGCATCGATTTGGTTCATAAATCCTAAAAGTGGAATCGGTGTTTGGGCGGTTTGATTCCTAATTTCCAAGGGGAATCGGATCGGACTAACTACACATACTTTTTTTTTTTTATAAAAAAATTTCTCCAAAAAAAATTAATAAAATATGAATAAAACACTATCTTGTCTAGTGGCATTACAAATTATGGCACGATGATTGTTCACCCATTATCGCTTCCGTCAATATCTTAATATTTGTCATTTTCTGCATGAATACTCTTTAGTGGGGGAAAAAATTGACCAGTTCCATTAGATTGGATCGGAATCACACAGGACTGGATCGAAAACCGATCCACTTACCTTTTTCACATTTTCCAATATATTAATAACATACGATTATCATTTTTAATTGTCATTAAATCGATCTTTTAATTCTATTTTCAACGCTTAAAAAATTTTGCAATTTTGATTTTCTGTTCTTAATTTAATTTTAACCAAACATGCCTCTATATTTCTCGGATAATTTGGTTAAAGCCCTATCCTCAATCTTTCCATATCGCACCTAACCGAATCGAACCGAACCGAATTTGACCTAGCCAATCATCAATTCCTACTTTTCTCTGCTATTGCTTGAGTATTGAAATTGTTCATGTACCTAGTTTCATATCTAGTCAATTACATCCGTAAGCATAATAAAAAAAATAAAATCAAGTACATCTCGAATGAAACGTCGAGCAATAGCCATATAATTTTTTAACAGGAGAATGAACACTATATGAGTTTCACTGATATAGTAACTTGCGCATTCGTATCAATACATTCGCACTTAACAATACGAAGGAGTTTGAATTCAGCTAACGATATAACTCTTTATGCATCGAGCCGGTCCTCAATTCCTGTGTAAGAATATAGCATTTGAAGGAACAATTGTGTTTTCCTACTTCTCGAGTATTTGATTATGTTCATATTTTCGGGTTCATATCTAGTCGATTACATCCGTCGGAACAACGAGAAAAGAAAATCTAAGTACATTTCGAATGTGACGTCGAGCAATAGCCGCATTACTTTTCAAGGGGCGACCGAACACGGTCCGAGTTTCACATCTATAATAACTCGCGTGTTGGTATAAGGACAATTCGCGCTTTAACAATAGGAGAAGGAGCTTCGAATTCAGCTAGTGACATACGATCCTAATTTGCAACTTTCTTAAGAAAGCACTGATTTTGTTGCTGCTCGAGACTTCTTTTTGGAAATCAGACCAGACAACGTACGAGGATTATGTATCTACATAGGCCGGCATCGGTAGGGGGCCGACTTCATAGCCAGGCAGGGAGCCATTCCTTGCCGTCGATGAAGTCGATCGACATGAACGGCGCGGCTTCCTCTTCGGTGAGCTGACGCGACCACGGTGCTCGGTCGCTCGACTCGGCCCCCGGCCCGTGGCAGTGGTACTCCGCGTGGTGCAAGTTCCTGAGATTCATCCATTCGAAAACCGTCATCGCGGCACGCCGGCAACATTTACCGAATCTAACGAGTTATGATCACTTACTCTGTGCTGCCGTCGTAGCTCCAGTTGGTCCAGCCGTGGGGGACTATGGTCTTGGAGAGGTACGTCTTCGCGAACACGACCCTCGAGTAGGGGCCCTTCGCCCGGCCGAGGTAGACGTCGCTGATCCCGTACACCTTGCCTTTCACGAACACGAACCCGCTGTCCTCGTCCGCGCTCTCTCTGTTCTGCGCCGTGATCGACCCGTGGATCGACACCCTCTTGTCGTCGATGACGAATATCTCGCAGCTCTGCGCGTTTGCCACGGTCAGACATTTGGATTAAAATCTCGTTACCACGGTCGATTCCGTCCGCCACATTGGTAGGAAGATGAATTCATGCGGAAGTTATGCTTACGTGAAAGACGGACTGGCCTCGGCCGAAGATGAAGTCGATCGAGCCCTGGATGTAGCAGTTGTCGTAGTAATGCCGGCCCTTGTAGTCGAAGAGCGTGTTGTGGGTGCTGTAGAACGCGCAGTGGTAGAAAGCCACCTTATCCGCCGCCACGAACGCCGCGACCGACTGGTTCTGCGATGTGTACGCCACCCCTGTCGGAGCATCGTTCTGCATTGTGAAAGAAGGATCAGGATCATGCACGATCGAGATCGGCAAACAGAACTCGTGCAGCATCATTCTCTCCTTAACCTACGTCTCGACTCCTCCTCGAGCGAAAAAAAGCTCGGCAGAAGACGGACGCGATGAAATGGAATACGAAATTACAGCAGCAGGAGGTCTCGAGTTCAAACCTTAAAGCTAATACCGAAGGCGATGAAGTTAGGGGCTTCGACTTTGAAAGTCGCGGATTCGACGTTGTCGGCGGAGCTCTGCGCCCAAGTAATGATAGACCTTCCCTTACCATTCCCTCTCATGAATATGTACGGCTTGTCCTGTGGTATGTGCACCTTTTCCCTGCCAATCCGAATCAATTTCAAGAGACGAAAACTTTGCAGTTCGGATGATCAATCGCCAAAACCTCCATTTCGATGCAGTTTTTCGTTAAGCTCAAAAGCGAATATTTGCGCAACGCGCTCCATGTCGACGAATGTTTCGCTAAGCTAGAATGTCCTAATTTATGTTACCTGTAAACTCCTTTCCTAACGTGGATGATGACCCACTTGGAGTTCCCTGAGGGTACCGAATCCACGGCGGCCTGGACGGACTTGAAGTCCCCGTCGCCGTTTATGTCGACCTTTATCGCCCGGTCGGTGTTGATCTTCTGCGTCAGCAGCGGGGAGTCGATGACCGTGTTTGGGGACGACCGGTGGACGGCAGCGGCAGCGGTAGGGGGAGGAGCACGATGGAGACAGAGACGACGAGGGCGGCCACGAGGCCGAAATGGATTGCCCTCATCAAGGGTGAGCAGGGGAGCATACTTCTTCCAATTTGGCTTTTTCAGAGTTCTTTTGGGAGGGAGGCAGGCTTGTGGTGTGCAAAAATGGAGAATGCGGGGAAGGGGGATTTCAATGGATGATTTTTTTTTTTTGTGATTGTCGAGAAGGTTTTTCAATATGGGAGGTGGAGAATGGTGATGGTTTTGGGGCAGGTAAAGGAGGTGGTTAATGAAGGAGAGGTTTCACTGTTTTGCGGGGGAAGTCTAGATGATTTTTTGTGTGTGTGTTGTGTGGTTTAGATGTAATTGCAACCAAATTGCCATCTGGGGGAGATGGGTTTTGGGGAAACAAGAAATTGCTATTTTTAAAGAGAGTGAATTTCGTTTTCGCGATTCGAAAATGGACGGGAAATTGAATAATATAACCGATTTGTTGAGGCCCCTTTTTCCAATGTAGGGACAATTCTAGTGTTTCATGAGAAGAACGAAAAAAAAGAGACATTTATATGTATCGACAATAGAACATTGATAAGTTTTAAAAAAAATTGAAAACTTTGTACTCGATATATGCTTTTTTATCTTCTATTTCAAAATATTTCGCGCTTAGTATTCTTCTTATTATTCAGCATTTATAATTTAAGTAATCACTCATCATTCAACACATATAATTATTTAGTAATGCCCTCTTTATATATTAAACAAATCAATTTCAACAGAAACAATGAAGTTTTTTTATCAGTATAATTAAGCCTTTTGATCTATTGGAGTAAAAAGTAATGGTTCCTCATTAACGTGGAGGGAGGTGGAAAGGAATGGAGCTTAGAGATGATATATGGCCCCGCCACAAAACTCCACTTTCTTTAATTTTTTATCATTTATTGATTATCAACCTTAGGGTGTTTTGTTTTGTGAAAAACAATTCCGAGAAAACGTTTTCCTCATTTTCCAAGTTTGGCTCATTTAGGAAAATGAGTCAACGGAAAATGTTTTCTTAGTCAACATAAAATGTTTTTCTTTCAAAGTTTAAATTCACGAAAACGATTTTTCTTTTGAAAGAACCAAAAAATATTTTCCAAAATGTTTCAAGGTCCTTGCTTGATGAAAAATTTATTATTAAAAAGAATTTCTAATTAAAATTTTTGAATTTGTTATTATTATATCTTTTTTTTTTTTTTTTTTCTTTTCTCTCTTTCTTTGCCTGTGAACGTAAACCCTAATTTCTCCTCCCTCTCTCCTTCTCCTTTCCCCCTCCCTTTCATCACCACCGCCTCCTCCAACCCTAGCCCCTCCTACGCTCCCGTTGGCTTCGCTCCCTCCTCTTCCTCTTCGCCGGCGTCTTCTACACCTTCAATCATTTTTCAAATGCAATCCAAATACCAGAAAATATTTTCAGTCACGTATCACCAAACAAAAGAAAACTAACCATTTTCCTTGAAACTATTTCCAAAAATGTTACGTTTTTCGTGAAACAAATACACCCTTAATTTGTGTAAATTACAACCATTGTTTATTTAAGTTGCCAACTATTTTACTTATTACAATTTTTTTTTTAAATTAGAAAATATTTGCTTCAAATGATCAAATTTTTAAATGACCTATCCTTTTTTTGGTAAAGCTACAACCTCTTTATACTAAATTGCTGGCTTATTTGAATTATTTATCAACCTTTTTTCCTCCAATGAGGCAGCAAACTATTTTTTAATAGCAGACTTTTATGTTGACCCCACTAAAGTGTCAACATTGATTTAAGACACTAAAAATCCGATGTGGTAACATTTTATCAATTTTTCTATATGAAGTACTAAATTAGCATTAATAGTCTTAAATAACGTCATTCGACAAATTTTTTTTTTCTCAAACATAAACCCTAATTCGGACAAAGCAAGTAATTTCCCCAATTTCTTCAAATCTGAATTCGGAAGGCAATTTGGTCTGAATAGAGATAGCACAATTCAACCAGCACGTGGCCATCCCAGCTGGTGTCGAGCATGCCCGCTTTGGCAGCAGCTTGTTCATGAGGCCGAGTTGATCAATGGCGAAAATCGAGTTCATGAGGGCACTGTTGGCGGCAAAGAGGCCGAAACCTAGGAGGCGAGGTGGGGACTGTTGCCAGTTGGAGCTGAGGATGATGTCGATCCGGCCATGGTAGGTACTAGGGAGAGGAGTTGGGGTCATCGCCGAAGCCGAAGAACTTGCAGATGA
The DNA here is from genome assembly GCA_017140595.1 of Eucalyptus curtisii. Lineage (NCBI taxonomy): Eukaryota > Viridiplantae > Streptophyta > Magnoliopsida > Myrtales > Myrtaceae > Eucalyptus > Eucalyptus curtisii. The sequence continues at coordinate 31,366,097 of CM029501.1, forward strand.
GGGAAGAAAAAGCGGACCTGAGCAGGTCCTTAAACTGCTCATGGAGGTAAAGGCGGGAGAACCGTCCTGGGGTGAGAGATCCCGTACTCGCCTCTCCATCCTCTTAGCCGGTTGGTAAAAGATAGGCTGGGAATTTAGGAGCTTCTTAGTGGTGAGGGTAGACACCACGTCAGCAGAAATGCTAGCTAAGTTCGGGTAGGCTTGGGGTAACCAATCCTTGACCTGCGTCTGACTTGAAAGAAGGTGGGTGAAAATCCCACAGGCTTGGTAATGCGCCTTACAGCACTGTTCTAAAACCAACAGGTTACCAGGCTTCCCCCCTGGCTAAGCGAGGGAGAACAAGCGGCGACACAGAGAGACACGTTTGTTTTGAGAGAGAGATTCAATCGGAAGAGGATATGACGTCAAGTACAGAAAGGCCACGTCATAATCCATGACAGACTTGTTAGCCATGTATGATTAACATTTTATTAAAAAAACACAGAGCACTTGGGAAGCATTTAAGGGAACATTTTTCCTTGTAATTTGACATTTTTAAGTGAGTTGGCAAAAAATTTTGATACTAAAATGGTATCATATGAAAATTGTGGCATTTCTAGTTTCTTTCTCCCGTATATCATATAAACATTTGTTTGTTAAGTGATGTGTCGCATTTATCGACAACCCAAATGCAGTCAATCACCTGGAGAGCCAATGCAAAATTATAGCATGAAGCGTGACAATAATCTGTCTCGATAATGGCAATTGTTCTGCAAGTCAGTGTTGGAATTTAAGTTGGCGGAAGACGATTTATCTTTATCCGATGCGCAAACAACAATTAACCCCGGAACGAATGCTAAATTGCGGATGAATCACGAACAATAATACTTCATGTTGGTCTGAATGTAATCATAAGAAAAACACTCGATTTCCACGGCGTAAATGCAAACTGTTCTTGTAAAGGCGAAATGGAATGCTTTCTTTTTCTTTCGATGGAAATGGGACAAAACAAGGAGAGAATTCTGAGTGTACGTTATGCCAACCTTTCCAACTGTCGTTATCCCGGAGTCTTTTATATGACTCACTCACACCCTTTCAAAATGGTGTTTTTTCATCGTAACGTATCAAGACGATACGGTGCGTCCTCATCGCACCCCATCATGGACGTACTAGCTAAAATACAACACTTAGTATTACCGTACCCAAAGGATTTGGTATGTGGGGGCTCCACGGTTTCGTTCGTCATGCGGCAGGCATGATTTATGTGGGGGCTCCACGGTTTCGTTCGTCGGTTTCGTTCGTCATGCGGCAGGCATGATTTACCTCGAACCATCGTCATTCATTCGGACTAAATCACACAAAATCCCGTCCATTCTCGTATTCTCTTGTTCGACCTTTTCTTTTGCGTAAGCCTGTGTTGTCGGCTGTTTCTAAGACGAAGAGTGCATCAAACCAGCAAGAGCTCCCAAGCACCTCCCATCGTGTTAAATTTAGGTTGTTATGCAATTAAAACTTGGTGGTTAATTAAGAAAGACGTGTCATTAATGAAGAGTACATCGAGTGATTATTAGCTTTAAAATGATTGAATGTTGTGTTAAGATAAGAACATGTGATTTTTGCTACTAAAGTGGTTAATCATCTAAAACAAAACCACGCAATGGATATTATTAGAAAGTGCAATAAAAAAGCTTAGGTTTTATAGGTGATGGATGATCCCATGTATATAATACAGTGTGTATTAGAGAGAGTATTTGAAAAAAGCCTTCGCATGAATATAACTGAACTTGGACAAAAGGGTTATAATGAAGTGCAAGTAGTGTTTTGTAATTTATAATTGAAAAGTATGTTAGAAAGAAGTTTTGGTTTAAGGATGCGTTTGTTTTATAGAAAATGAGTGACTTGGAAAGTATTTTTCAAAAAATATTTGTTTATATCGTTTAGAAAAATTAGTTGATAGAAAATGTTTTCATTATCAATTACAATCCATGCCCGACTATTTTCATGGGTGATGAAAAAAAATTTCCATTTTATTTTTGTAAGTGATATAAGTAATTATTTTTCAAAAAATGTTTTCTAAATTACTCATTTTTCGTGAAAGAAATGCATCATAAAAGTCGTTTGGCAAAGACTATACGTTTCAAAAGTTATTTGGTGATTTTTATGTGATCAATTCAAGCTTTTTGTATATGAGTATCTCCTGCTTCGTCGAATTCCAGGACGTAAAATTTAGGGATATTTTTAGAGCCGAGGGAAGAAAGACTTTCTTTCTAATTGGGGGGACAGGACGTGCGGGCACTGACATATTATGTATTCAAGCCGGACATCACTTTTTAGTTTGTTTTGAATTGGAATATGGAATGATCACAACATTTACAATTTGGATGTTGAAAACAATATAAAGGAAACGCATTAACAACTTTATGAATAAAAAATCACATTTCTTTTTTGGCTAAATAAATCAAATGGAAAAAAATAGCATTAAATTGAATTCTTTCTCAATTAAAAAGAGAGTAATTTAGTAATAATACACACGGTCACATGTAACCCGAGAAAAGAAATAAACCCACGTACTTCTAAGTGAAATCTTTTTGAAGTTCACTTTGTGTAGAGGAGATAAAAAAGTACGGCTGCGGATGGCGTCCCTTATAGATTAAATCTATTAAGGCAGCTACTTTTCATTGTGTTGTCATGCTTATCCCGAAAATTTAGGGAAAAGAAAATCAACAAATATCTGCGAATTTTAATTTATCTATTTATCATACAAATATTTTCTAAAAAGATCAAATACAAGTTTAAATTTTAAATCACCTCAATTATATTTCCAAGGAGATTGACTATAATTGAATTTTGAACCCTAATCTCTAGGGTCCCCCAATTATTAATAGTAATTCAAGCAAATGCACCAAAAACATTCGAGGACATCAAATTTGAAAATAAACTACGCTCACGGGAAACTAAGGGTTTGTATAACAACATTCCTGTTTCTTTGTTCTTTTGTTCTCATGAATAAAAAAGAATAGGAATCCATTTAGTAATGTTAGTTAATTTTTTTTTCTTTTCAAAAATAGAAAAGTGCTCAGGGAATATATTTAGAATTGAAATAAAAAGTAAAAAAAAAAAAAAAAACTTCTTGCTTTGAGGAAGAAATAAGTTATTCTCTCTTTTTTAACTTCTTGCTTTGTCGTGGTAGATTACTTATTCATCCATCCGCCAATCTATCCCAAATTGTTGATTAATCTTTCTTTATTATTCTACCGCAAAGTTCCAATTTGGTGTCTATCATGTGTTCAGGACCAAAAAAAAAAAAAAAAAAAAAAAAAAAAAAAAAAAAGCTTAGAAGTTTGCTATTTAAATAGCCAAAGTATCCAAAAACAAATATGTGATGTTTCTTTGGCATCGTACTTATTTCGTCCGTCGCTTAAATGCAGTTAAAATAAATGATAGTATCTTTTATGTAAGTTTCAAATTGAAAAAACAGACCACAATGCAAGGAAGATCACTTATCCAAACAAACATCGATCCCTCAAACTTCATCGTAAAACCAAAATATCTGTAGAAAATATACCACCCGATACCAATTCCTCAAATATACATGTTTTTTGAAATTCATCGTCTTTATATAATTGACATTATTCCGGAAAAAACGTAGAACATTCTAAAAATCTAATCCAGAAGCTGAAAAATCAGATTCCTAAACCACTTCCAGATCGGCAATTTCCTCCTATAATCCTTCAGCTGTATCTCCTCCCCCTCTTTCTCAGAGCTATACAGTCACTGGATATTTGGGTGAAACCCAAGAACCACCAAAATCATGTCAAGAAACATGCGGCGCCGAACCACGCACTTCGCTTCTTCTTCTTCCGGCGGCGGCGGCGGCGGCGGCGTCGTCTCGGCCCCTGCCGAGCCTGGCAGGACGACGTCGGAGATCGAACAGATTGAGTCCTTCCCGCGCTTCGACGTGGTCTCCGACGACTCGGACCACTTCTACCGCAACCCCAGGCAAACCATCCCGGCCTCAACCCAGAAGAACATCATGCGTGAGTGGAAGCTCCTGGAGCAGCACCTGCCGGAGTCCATCACCGTGCGGGCCTACGAGAAGAGTGTTGACCTCCTCCGGGCCGCCATCGTGGGAGCCGCCGCCACGCCCTACCACGACGGCCTCTACTTCTTCGACATATCCTTCCCGCCCAATTACCCGGCGCAGCCGCCTCAGGTCCACTACCGGTCGTTCGGGTACCGGATCAACCCGAACCTCTACGCGAACGGCACCGTCTGCTTGAGCTTGCTCAATACGTGGAGCGGTAACTTTCTGTTCGCATTCACAGCACGATGCATGTTCATAAAAGCTTATACATTTCACCATTTTTTCCTTCTCTAATGACAATTATGAAGTGGAAACTCTCGTTTTCTAATTCGGAATGAAACTTATTTATCGAAGTTTTGGAATTTTGAATGTGTTAGGCTGGAGGAAGAGCGAGAGATGGAACCCGAAGGAGTCGACAATCCTGCAGGTGCTGCTATCGATCCAGGCCCTCGTGCTAAACGAGAAACCCTACTACAACGAACCGGGCTCCGGCATCTTCAAAATTCTCGGATCTTCCGGCGAGAAGAGCTCCTTCGCCTACAACGAGGTGACCTTCGTCCTCTCGTGCAAGTCCATGCTGCGCCTGCTCAGCCGGCCCCCGAGAGGGTTCGAGGTCCTCGTCGTGGGGCACTGCCGGGACAGGGCCCGCACCATACTGCAGGCCTGCAAGGCGTACGCCGACGGGCGTGTCCGGGTAGGGTACTTCCCGGAGGGCAACCCGCCGCAGCAGGGTCCGTCGTCTAGAGTGGTGGTGTCGCAGAAGTTCAAGGAGTCCATGAGGAGCTTGTATCCGCAGCTATTCGAAGCGTTCAGCAAGGAAGGGGCTTCGCTGGCTGGTTTGCTCAGAGAGCTGAGTTCGGACCAGAAGGGCGGCGACCTGCCTCTGGCGCCGGGGAAGAAGGGTTTATGGCCAATATCGTTGAAATGGCTAAGAACTTGTTGGGGATTGAATAGAATAGGAAATTGACAATTTGCCAATGTTATTTGATGGCGTACATTCCATTCTAGTAATAGTGCATAAATAGAGGTATATTGATTTCTTGAGAGATTGAACGTGCGGTGTCAGTTACGTGGTTGGCATAATCTATGTGATTAAATAGGTGCACTGGCACTTATGGTGGGTAGTGAACTCGTAATGTTATTCCTGTTTTTGGGTTTAAATTAGATGGAAGGTTTGCGGCCGAGACATGGGATCGAATGTCCTAAGCCTGCTCTAATTAGTATCTAATGCTTAGATTCATGTCCATGGGTAGAATGCCGAGTTAAACTTTACTATGCTTTGTATGTACTTTTTAAGGGAAAAATGTCAAAAAAGTTTTGAATTTTTTATTAGTGTCAATTTAGTTCTAAACCTTTTGATATAACATTAATTCATTCATCCTGGCTAACTTTGGTATTGCTGATGTGAATATCGGTTGATCTATGTGGCACGACTGATGCTAATGTGAATAACTTTTAATTATTTTTTCTTTATTTTTCCTTTCTTTCTCTCTTTTTTCCCCTTCTTCTTCCTTTAGTTGGAGCGGCTGGCTAGATACAAGGCCTAGCGAGCCTTGACCTCGCTAGAGGTGGGGCCCTGACCTTGTCAAATCTGGTGAGATTGGGCCTCGTCTAGCCCTGATAATGCTCACCCTCATCGGCCCTTGCCTTTAGTCAGTACCGAGGTCGTACGAGGAAGGGAAAAGAAACAAACGATAAAAAGATAATAAAAAGAAAAAAGGAAAAAGAAAAAAATAAAATACTTTTGAAAATTCATTAAAATATTATTATTAAAAGTTGGATAAGTCAGCATTGGTTGACATCGATGCTAAAGTTTGAAATTATTGTGTTGGTCTGATCTATAGAGGTTGAAATTATTGTGTTGGTCTAATCTATAGCAAGTGTTGGTTTGGATTTGAGTTTTGGTTGAGATTTGCTTGGCAAATTCATACAGCATAAATCGAATGAATTGGTAGGGCTGGCAAAATGGGTTCCGTATCCATTTTGTGACTCGAATTCGATAAGCCCAATTTGGTATGGTTAACTTGATTTTTTTTTAATGAGTTATCAATGAGTTGAGAAAAAATAAAGCCAAAAAAAAGTCACAAATGGGTCAGTTTAATATATTCACCCATTTTCCAAAACTCATACCAAGACCCGCTCAAGCTAAAAATTCCTCTGAAACAAAATGAATAAGAAAACTCGCCAGTTTTTCTCGATAGACATAATTCTCATAACTTCATAGTTGAGACTTGCGACACTGCCTCCGTTGCTCTTCTTTGAGATGCTGACCACGTTGAACTCGTCGTCCTCCAAGTTCATAAGCCGAGACCAGACCGGCCTGGCTAAATTGATGCCGTTCTGCAGCTGATTCGATAGCATGATTGGCTAGACTAGCCTTCAAATCCCTCGAACTCAAATCAATTCCCAACCTTGAATCCTAACTTCGAAATCCAAAAATTTCCCTCAGGCACCAACCCCCAACACAAGTCACGAACTCAAGGTGGATGGGGGAGGATCATGCCAAGTGAATAGCACGACTCGGGATCGACGATCGAGTTCAACTCAATTAGGGCGAAAGCACGACGAATAGAGAGTACTTAAGAGGCTTAGAATCGCCCCCGCACCGAGGGTCATTTACTGTCGGGACAGTATCAACGAGTGTGCATCTGAGGTTGACTTTTGACCTGTAACTAGTAATTGACTCTTAATTATAATGTTTATTGCTAAATCACAAATACCTTGCTTGAATTTTTATTTTTGGTCAGTTCTATTGTACTCCTATTCTAACTCTCACCTCCAGACTTTTTCCCTGCCTCCTTACGGAGCGTGAGAGTCCCCTTCCATGTGGGAGGAGTGGTCACTGGGGTAAACCGTGATAGTTAAAAACTTGCTTTGACCCATTTATGACATTTTTTTGGACTTTATTTTTTCTCAACCTCTTTAGAAAAATACGTGTTATCCATATGAAATTGGGTTCATTAAATTTGAGTCACAAAATGATTATGAAACTTGGGCGATGTACGGATCGATCGAGTGCATAAAAAAAAGAACCATGATAATCTCATTGTCGTTGCCAGATACAAAAGAGAAAATCGTGAAAATCATTTCGAATATTGAAAAGATGGATCGCGAATCACCAAAATCTGATTATGGCTTTTGATTTTTATTTGACCTTATCACGGTAGATTTTACAGATACACCCATCCATCTGATTCATTTATTATTCAATCGCAAAGTTCCAATTCGATATCTATCACGTTTTCATAAAAAAAAAAATCCTAGAATTTTGTTATTTAAAAAGCCAAATTATCCAAAAATAAATATTCGATGTTTCTTTTTGTATCGTAATTATTTCCTCCCTCGCTTGAATGCGATTAAAATAAGTGAAGGTATCTTTTATCCAAGTTTCAAACTGAAAAAAAAATCCACTGTGCAAGGAAGATCACATATCTAAACAAACATCAATCCCTCATGTATTTCATGGTAAAACCAAAATATCTGTAGAAAGTAGACCACCCGTTATCAAATTCCTCAAATATACATGTTTTGTAAAATTTATCGTCTTTATATAATCGACATTATTCCAAAAATATAGAATATTTTAAAAATCTAATCCAGAAGCTAAATATCAGATTCCTAAACCAACCCCAATTCGGCAATTCCTCCTGTAATCCTTCAGTTATATCTCCTCCCTCTCTTTCTCAGAGCTATACATACAGTCACTCGATATTTGGGCGAAACCCAAGAACCACCAAAATCATGTTAAGGAACAAGCGCCGCAAAACCGCGCCCCTCGCTCCTTCTTCTTCTTCCGCCTGCGGCGACGGCGGCAGCAGCGTCTCAGACGTCGCCGAGCCCAATGGGACGACGTCGGAGATCGAAGAGATCGAGCCGTTCCCGCGCTTCGACATGGTCGCAGACGACTCGGACCACTTCTACCGCGACCCCAGCCTAGCCATCCCGGCCTCGACCCAGAAGAAGATCATGCAGGAGTGGAAGCTCCTGGAGCAGCACCTGCCGGAGTCCATCACCGTGCGGGCCTACGAGAAGAGGGTTGGCCTCCTGCGGGCCGCCATCGTGGGCGCCGCCGCCACGCCCTACCACGACGGCCTCTACTTCTTCGATATATCCTTCCCTCCCAATTACCCGGCGCAGCCGCCTCTGGTCCACTACCTGTCGTTTGGGTACAGGATCAACCCGAACCTCTACACGAACGGCACCGTCTGCTTGAGCTTGCTCAATACGTGGAGCGGTAACTTTCTGTTCGCAATCACAGCACAATGCATGTTCATAAAAGCTTATATATTTAATGAATTTTTCTTTCTCTAATGACAATTATGAAGTCGAAACTCTCGGTTTCTAATTCGGAATGAAACTTATTTATCGAAATTTAGGAATTTTGTATGTGTTAGGCAAGAGGAAGAGCGAGAGATGGAACCCGAAGGAGTCGACCATCCTGCAGGTGCTGCTGTCGATCCAAGCCCTCGTGCTCAACGAGCGACCCTACTACAACGAGCCCGGCTACGGCGTCTTCAAGCCCGGAACTTCCGGCGAGAAGAATTCCTTCGCCTACAACGAGAACGCCTTCGTCCTCTCGTGCAAGTCCATGCTGCACCTGCTCGCCACGCCCCCGAGAGGGTTCGAGTTTTTGGTCGCGTGGCACTTCCGGGACCGGGCCCGCACCATACTCCGTGCCTGTGAGGCGTACGCCAATGGGCGAGTCCGGGTTGGGTACTTCCAGGATGGGGCGCCCCCGGAGGGTCCGTCGTCTAAGGTGGCGGTGCCGCAAAAGTTCAAAGAGTCCATGAAGAGCTTGTATCCGCAGCTATTCAAAGCGTTCGGCAAAGAAGGGGCTTCGTTAGCTGGTTTGCGCGAAGAGCTGAGTTCGGACCAGAAGGGCGGCAATCCGCTTCCGGTGCCGGAAAAGAAGCGTCTAGCGGACCAGAAGGGCGGCAACCTGCCTCCGGTGCCGGGAAAGAAGGGTCTAGCGGACCAGAAGGGTGGCAACCCGCTTCCGGTGCCGGGAAAGAAGGGTCTAGCGGACCAGAAGGGCGGTGACCTGCCTCCGGCCCTGGGAACGAATAGTTTAGTGGACCAGAAGGGCGGCAACCTGCCTCCGGTGCCGGGAAAGAAGGCTTTAGTGGTGAATGTCGTCGGAACGGTTAAGAAGTTCTTGGGATTGAAATAGGATAGGGAATTGACAATTTGCAAAGTTATTCGATAGGGTAAATTCCATTCTAGTCGTAGTGCACAAATAAAGGTACATTGATTTCTAGAGAGGTTGAACGTGCGGTGTCACTTATGTGATTGGCATAGTCTATGTGACTACATACGTGCACCGGCATTTATGGGTGAAGCGGCAATTCGTAGTAGTGAACTCGCAATTTGATTCCTGTTTTTGGGTTTAAATTAAATGGAAGGTTTGTGGCCGAGAAATGGAATCGAATGTCCTAGGCCCAATCTCGTTAGTGGCTCTTGGTTAGATATGAGTCCATGGACATGATGGGATTACTTGTGAAACTTTGCTTTATATCTACTCTTTTATCATTCAAATTATATATCTACGATCCGTATTAAAATACGGATTATTAGCATGACCTGTTGATGTTTTGCGTATCCTTTTTTACAATTCAGTAATGGATATCGAGCTTCTCATTCGACACGGGCTTGACGTCGAACGTTTCATGGTGAGCCGAGCAACAAAAGGTTGAAATTGCTACTTTGGTCTAATCTGCAGAAGTGAAATAATGGGTTTGATTTGACTTTTTATTTGAGATTTGTTCGATAATCGAACGAGTCAGGGATTGGATTGCATAAATTGAAAAAAAAGAAGGGAGTCCTAGCACGACATAGAGAAAATGGAAGTACTAAATAGAAAATTGCATAGATAGACATGGAATTGATATCGAGGTTAAGGGGGAAGATTGGCCTCCTCTATGAGTGTCATTTCAAATTTAATGGCTCAAGATTATCTTAGACGTTTTATACAAGGGATGCTTGCTAAAAATACTGGCACTAGTATGAGATTAAGGAACAAATTTTTCTTATTTTCTATTTTTTTTTGTCAGTCTTACTCTACTCTCATACTAATACTCATTCTTATATTTTTGCCTTACAAGGAGACAAGGCGTGGGAATTGAAATTCACATTTGAAGTTAAATCGTCTCTATTCCAACTCTCGAGAATCTTGTTCAATTATATGAGCAACCAGCAAGAATAAATCTAATATAAGGTAGTGGTGTCACCGTCGGTCTTGTCTAGTTCATGCGCCCACTGGGATTTTGTTCTTCGCTTGGAAACGTTTTCTGTGTATTGTTTGATTGCATGTGGATTTTGATGCAAGTGTTGATTCAGGTCCCATCAGCATGTAGAAGGGGCTTTGGGGCTCTAAAGGAGTTTGGGCAAAAGCGAAGGTCTTTGGTTTAATTTTTTGAGCACTTTGGGGAGATGCATTCACCCCACATGCACCTAAATAATAGTCATACCAAAAAAAAGAAAAAAGAAACTACCAATAGTGACCTCAATGTTACCAACGAGCAAGATATGGAGCTTTTCAAAAATCGTGCATCCTCGGTCGGAGTGAAATGGCCTCGATCGTTCCCTCCAAAGCTTGCTCAATTCTTAATTAATCCCGGTCTTTTCCTTTAATTTTTTGTAATTTTTGCCAATGATTATCCTTCTCTTTTAACTCCACAAACTATGGGGGTGAGTTTTCTAAAACCCCAAGTACCAAACAAAAAGAAGAAAAGAAGAAGATTCATAATGATAGAAATAAAAATAAAGATTAATTTTCACGAAACATTTTGTGACATCTCGAATTTCCAATTCTATTTTCAATAAATTGAAATGGGCATTTCATCTGCACGCATATAGTTCTTTTCCCTAAACTGATTACTCATGGGATAACTAGTCTACCAGGTGAAGCCGTTAAGAAATTCTAATGCATCGGACTCAAGAATTTGACTAGGAAATGACCTTTCGACCGAGTTAATCTGCAATGGTCATTACGGCACAGTTAAAAATTAATTAGAAACCGGAGATAGGTCGACTCGACGAAGCATGTGATCGAGTGTGGGTGATTTCCACCCGATCGCACAATTCTTGTCGATCGGCACTAGACCAGCTTTTTCGTCGTTTGGGTACCCCGTGTGTCCGTGTTTGAAACCTTGAGATTATCCGAACAACCGAGAGTCGCCAATGTATCAAAGATGTACATTGTAGCTTGAATTGATCAACCACAGGTCAAATGCACGAAAATTTCTAAAAGCTACCCGGTAGATCAGGACGCGCTAATATCGTGCCAGAGTGAAATTAACCGTGAAATTGAGATCGAATTTAGAAATTGGAAGTCCTGGTGTGACACGAATCATTTTAGGAACATTGACTCATCTTCGAAAGATTTTTCATGCAAACCGAGTTTTTCAGCAAAATAATCAAATTATGGCTAATTTAGTTCGGAAAATTGGTAGGCCCGCTTTTAGTTGTACTTTTGAGATCTAAGAGGGTTCTATGGTTAAGTGATTATGTGAATTGAAGTGTGGTGACATTGGATTAATTTTATGGACTTTAATTGAGCTCAATTAGAAGATAATTGATTGGAATTGAAGAATTTAATGTACAAGACTTGATGCCCCGGCGGAAAATGAAATTGAACCTATTGGGAAGATTGTGGTGGAAGATTTGGGTGAGTGAGAAGTGATGTCACATGAGATCATGGTGGGCCATTTTTGTTGGATTAAAGAAAAAAGAAAAAAGGAAAAGAAATGGTCCCATCTCTCTCTCTCTCATTCCTCTCTCCCTTCCGTCGATTTCCCCCTCTCCATCTCTCTTCGTGCTGCTCGACAGAACCCAACAGCCATGGCCGTCGCACGCCACCAGCCGGAGCCTCGCCGTTCGTCCGTCGCCACCGCCACTTCGCCCGACCGCGCACGCGGGCCACCGCCACCCTCTCTCCTCCATTCCTTCTTGTTGCTCGAGGAGCCCAGCACGCCAAAGACCAGCGAAACCAGAGCAGCTATCGCGCTTCATGTCGCCGTCTGCCACTAGACAGTCGCCATCGCACGCCGCAGGACCGCACGCCACCGCCGCCTGCCGTCCCGCGCTCCGCTGCTGCCCGCGCTCGGCCAGCGCCTGGCTGCGTCTCAGCCTCTGCCTGTGTGCCTCAGGAGCTGCCGGAGCTCGTCCCCGTCGCCGTCGACCTCCCCCACCAGCCCGTCCAAGCCCCGCCGGTCTTCCCTGCTTGTTTCGGTCCCAAGCCAACTCGGATCCGCCCTCTACCGGCAGCGGGTAGCAACCAGAAAAATGGGTATGGCAGCATGGTTTTGGCCCGTTTTGGCCGGCTTCCCGGCCCCGAAGGTTAGGTCCGCCTTTGGGAAAGTCGATCCCCTCGACGCCCTCGTCGTTTTGGTTCGCTCGGCTCGCTAATCGAGTGAGTTTAACTCACTAAATCTTGATTAGAGGGTTAATGATGCCCTAAGTGTGCTTAGTCTAAGTTAAGTAAGCTTAGGTGGTTAGATTAATTTATTTTAATTGTGGATTAGATTAGGAGTGCGATTAAATTAAAGTATGTTTAATTAGAGTTAATTGAGCGATTATATTATAATAACTCTTGATGGGACATAAAAGGGTTTGTTTTTTATTTAATTAAATGTTTCGAAATTCTGGAATTTTAATAATATATTATATTCCGAAATTATTAAAATATTAATAAAAAAATCAAAAAATTATTTTTGACCTCAATTGCTTAGAATTTCGTGCTGATCGTTACTGTGCATTTATAATTTGAATTTGATGAGTGGATAATGCAAACTGAGTGTTGGTTGTGAAAAATATGGATTTTATTCAGAAAATCTCAGGTGTCGGGTTTGGCACTGAAATTGGATTTTTAAGGATTACTATTGCAATTGGAGTATTTGAGTGAAATGCAAATTGTCCGGAGGTCAGTTTTGAATTGTTGTGTGCTGGTTGAAAGACTCGGTCACAGTAGAGGCTAGGCCAACTAGATCTGTATTCCTTTATAATCGCCGTCAATATAGTGACGAGGCTCGGTCAGTAGAGGCTAGGCCAATTGGACCTGTATTCCTTTATAATCGCCGTTAATATAGTGACGAGGCTCGGGTCATAGTAGAGGCTAGGCCAACTGGACCTATGCTCCTTCGGGAATGCCGTCGATGTAGTGACGAAGCCGCGCTCTAAGAGGGGGAGGCGATGCCTGGCATTAATGTCAGTAGATAGCCGAACTGCGAGTTGGCTATGTCCTTGTGTGGCAGTGAATAATAATTGAAATGCGTGCTAAGTGCGATTGTGATTTATATGAAAGTGAGGCGTTCTAATTGTTGAATTGTTATTACTACCTGAGCTTGTGTGATACAAATTGTGCTAATCTGCAAGAAGGAATTAAGACGAGGTAAGTCTTCTGTGTGATGTGGCTAGGCCACCCGGGGTGTATTTTCTTTCTAATAGGAGTTTAGGGGGTTAAACTTGCTGAGACAATGTCTCACCCCGTTGTGAGCCAAAAATTTCAGGTCCCAAGATGGCGGTCATGGAGGACCCAAAGCCCTAAGTCTGGAAAGGTGGAAACTGAAGGATCATTGAACGTGTCCTGCTAGTTGGTCTTAGGATAGTTCCCCTTTTGTTGAGCTGGTCTATTTTGTAGACAGTCCAGTGTTGTATTTCAACCTATGTGTTTATGAATGAGTGTTTGGTATTGTGATTGATTGCCTGCTTTTCTATCCCAAGTTAAATGTTGTCAAGGGATTTGTTTCGCTTCCGCATGCGTAATAGAATGAATGGGTCGGCGACGTATCTTGGGATGTCGCATATTTGATCAACCGCAGTGGGATGTGCGCGTGCTCGGGGTTCGGAGCGTGACAATTTAGGACCAAGTGAATTGTTTTGTGACAATGACGCTATACTCAAATTAGCGACAAATCAAGTATTTCACGAAAGAACAAAGCATATAGAGATTAATTTTCACTTCATATAAGAAAAAAAAATTCAAGCGGGCCTTGTGGTAACGAGAGGAATTGGAATGGTGGAACAACCTATAGACATTTTCACCAAATCGTTGTGTTAGAGACAACACGCATATCTATTGAACAAGCTAGGCACTTTCGACATATATAAACCGTCGGTTTGAGAGGGAGTTTTGGAAATATGATTTGATTTGATTTTAAATATCTAAATACGGTTTAATTGATTTGATGAATCTGTAAGATTGGATATTCGGATAGTAGTATAGGAAATGATATAATGTATATTCTTTCCTATTGTACTTCTTTCTTGTATTATAAATAGGCATGTGACACGTGTACAAGTACACAGCAATATAGAATACAAAATTCCTCCAATTCCTTTTCATTTTTTGTCATTAATGCCGTCACAATGGTTAAGAAGTTTCTAGGATTGAAATAATGGACAGTTTGCAATGATATTTGATGGGTACATTACACTAATGATGCGATGGACAATGTTAACCATAGCGCATGAAGACACATGGGTTTTAGAGAGATTGAATATGCGGTGTCACTTATGTGATAGGCATAGTCTATGTGACTAAATATGTGCAACAATACTGAGGCTGAAGCATAGATCCTTAGCAAAAGGAATTCTATTGTTTGTCTCTTTGCCCTTTATTCTCTTTGCTCGTTACCACGTGCAAATAAAAAATGTCAATTTTTTAGAAAAAAAAGGACCAGGAACTCATAAGTAATTTCTATCTTTTAGGGGTTGTTTGGCAATATGCCAAATAGTACCCGATTTTGATTTTTTGTTTTTGGGAGTAGTTTTGGAACATAATCGCATTTGATAAAATTTTTGTTCCCAAGAACAGATTTGGAGTAGAATCAAGAATAAAAAGAAAAAATTTGATTCTTGTTCCGGGAACAAAAAAAAGAATCAAAACCAACTCTTCTTCTTCTCTTTTCTTCCTTTTCATCGACCGCCATCCCGTGGTTGCTGTTTGTCGCCGTCCGCCGCCGCCGGTCACCAGCAACCGGTCCGACGAGCTCGCCGAGCCACCAGCGAGGCTTGGCTGACGAGGGCCGGCGATGCTTCGATGAGGTCGCTGGTCCTCGTCTCGCCGGTCGCCGGTTCAGCGACCGGCCGCAAGAAGAAGAAGAATAGGAGAAAAAGAAAAAAAAAAAGGAAAAAAGAAAAGAAAAAAAAGGAAAAAAATAAAAAATTATTTAAAAATTAAAAGAAATTGATTTGGAATAGAATCAATGAGCACGGTACCAAATGCAATTCTATTCAAGAATCAGAAATCTTGGACAGTTACCAAACGGCTTAAAATGTTTAGAAATTGTTCCCGGAAACATAATAAAAAATAATAATTTCTGATCAGAATCTAATCCCGATAACAGAATCGTTACCAAATGCGCTCTTAGATGTTAATTAAACGGAAGGTTTGTGGCCCACTCTCATTAGTGGCTATTGCTTGGACTCAAGTCTGTGGATATATGGCGATCACCAAAATTAAGTCAAACATTACCATGCTTTACATTAGGCCCGTTTAGTTCAACTTTATGAAAATGGCTTTGCATTTCCTCAAGTATCTTTAAATGAGTGGGCATTTGGTGAAGATAAGAGTATTTAGATACTCATTTTGGTATATATATTGTAAAGCATCTTTAAGATGAAAAGAAAACAAAAGAAGAGGAAAAATAGAGGAAGAGATGTAGATCCGTCGGAGAAGGCAAAATCGTGGGAGAGGTGGCTTGGGCTGGCGACAGCAGTGGTGCTGGTGGTGGTAGGGAGGTGGCTCATCTAAAGTTGTGTGATCTCAGGCGACGTACTATGTCGTGTGACCCAGCTGCCTGGTTGCTTGACTTCAGGCGGTAGGGCGCGCGGCCCTAGCAAAGGCTTTCTGGTGGCCAGATTTGGCCATCGATGGCTGAGCTTTGCTAGCTGAGCTTCGCCAGTTGACCAGCAAGTCTAAGGAAGAAGACGATGAATAGTGTTTTTTGAGAGCAAAAGAGGAAAACATGATTATCAATGAGAACAATATTAGAAAGAAAAAAAGTCATTAACCCTCACAATAATATTTCGAAAATACTGAAAGTCCAAAATAAGGATTTTCAACCTTCCAAATGTTAGCATTTGGCCAATGAGATCTCGAAATACTAAACCAAGCGTCTTATAATTTTCTCAAAGGGTTTTGAAAGCTCAAAACTCATTGGAAAAGTTGAACCAAATGGGCTATCTACCTTTTATCACTCAAATTATATGCCTTATATTCCCTATTTATAATAACGGATTGTTAGCATGATTTGCCGATGTTTGCATTTCTTTTTCTACAATTCAGTAAACGAACGAGGAGCTTCTCATTCGATACGGCCTTTGACGTTGCACTACAAGGCGAGCCGAATGACAGAAGGTTGAAATTACATGGTTTGATTTGACTCTTGATTTGAGATCTCTTCGATAATCGAACGAGTAAGGGATTGTATTGCATAAATAGAGAAAAAAGGGGAGTCCTATCAGTAAATAGTGAAAGTGGAAGTACTAATTAGAAAAATTGTTCCGTTTTCAAACACGGGACACATAAAAAATCGACGGGGGGCAGTTTCGTAAATATCGCGATCTTCCTCTCTCCTCTCTGCTCTCCGAGAAAAATGTTCGTCAATCCTCGTCGTCTTCGTCACTGAAAAACCTCGCGCTCGCCCGCGCTCCTCGTCGGGAGGGGTTTTGTGCAGACCTTCGAGGTCAACGGAATCCCGGCGCGACTCCTCCGCGATCCTTCCATGGCTCTCGGCTCCGTGTCTCTAGCGCTCTCTCTCCTCCTGGCGCTGAGTTTGCTCGCGCCTCGATCCGAGTCGGCGCCGCAGGCCTTCCGGCGAGATCCCGGCCATCCGCAGTGGCACCACGGCGCCTTCCAGGACGTCAGGGACGGCGTCCGGTCCGACGTCCGCCGCATGCTCCACTCTCGGGCCGAGGTTCTAGATCAATCGATCCCTCTCTCTCTCTCTTCCTCAGCTTCTCTGTTTGAATACTCTCAGCTCCTCCGGTGAGCTGATTTGGTGTTGCGTTAGCGATTGCGTATACGAATGAATGGAGCGAAGTATAAAGGATTTGAGGGAGGAGGAGGGGGCGATCCTTTGCTGGGGAGGCTTATCAGTGAGTTTAGGAAGAATTTGGGATCGTCAACTGCGAGAATTAGGGGCGTTGGTAGTAGAAGTACTGCGAAATTGTGATTCGGCAAGATCATGTGGTGTCTTATTTTGAAGGATAAGCGAACTGGCTGATTGCACATTGCTGCTTCTCACAAAGACATGTAATCGATATCGAAATGCGACCAGCTTCAAGTTCACTGGCTCAAGATTATCTTGCATGTTTTGTACAGACGACATTAGCTAAGGATCCTGGCACTAGTATGAAATTAAGGAACAGATTTTCCTGTCGCTGTATCTCTTTATAATATGAGAAATGAATGAGACTATATGTGATGTAAAGTAGTGGTGTCGCCAGTGTTCTTGTCTAGTTTATGCGTCTACTGAAATTTTATACTTCGCTGGGAAACATTTTTGTGTATCGCTTGATCGTGGGTGGATTTCGATGCAGGTGCCGTTTCAAGTCCCATTGGAAGTGAATGTAGTCCTTATAGGTTTTGACAGTGATGGAGGATATAGGTACAAAATGGACGCTCACAAGTTTGAAGAGTTCCTGAGAGTTAGCTTTCCGTCACACAGGCCTTTGTGTTTGGAGACAGGAGAGCCCATTGACATCGAGCATCACGTTGTGTATAATGCATATCATGTAATAATTTCTTTGTAGATTTTGTTTATATCTTTCTGCTCAGGAGTTTTCCCCTATCTTCTACTTTTGTTTTTGTTTTCGATTTTCAGTCATTACGATTTTGCTCGATAACATCTCTTTCAGTAGATGTAGTATTCTCTGTGCGTTGGTATCTTCTACAGTTAGTCATGAACTGTTGGTGATTTGGTATCTATCCTTGTCTGTATATGTAATTTGGCAGTAAACATAAACTCATCTTCTGTAATTGATGTATTACTTAATAGGCTGCGCAACCTGAACTCATTGCACTTGAGAAGGCCATGAAAGAGCACATGTTTCCTTCTGGAACGGCAAGAGAGGTAAGTTCTACAAAGTTATGTTGATTGCTGTGTTTGATCGTCTTTACAGTTTGAATGTATTGATGCTTCTTAACAATTTTTTTTTCCCGGAAAATTCAGACTGATTTTGGGAGAGAGGTACCTTTGTTTGAGGTGGAAGCAACTTCTGTGGAACCTGTATTTCAGAGGTTATATACCTACATATTCGATATGGAGGATGGTGGATTTTCTGCTTCGGAGATGGATAGACCTGTGCCGAATGCGATATTCATTGTTAACTTTGATAAAGTATAGTCTCAAATTCATTATTTATTGTTGTTCACATAGCAATGGTGTATTCTATTTTCTTCTGACTTCCTTTTCTGCTTTGTCGTAATTTAAGTTGTTGATGGACAACCAGAAAAGTTAACTTGAAACCATAACTTCTAGGACGTTTTTCTTTTTTCCTTCAAGGAGTTTCTGGTTGGGTGTCTGGCTGGATTTTAGGCTTCTCTCCTGTTGGCTTGTGACCTTCTCATCCTTTCTATTGATGGGCTTACTTTTGGTTTTTACAGGTCAGAATGGATCCCAGGAATAATTCAATTGATCTTGACACTTTGATGTATGGGAGAATAGGCCAATTGACTGAGGAAGACATGAAGAAACAGGAAGGAGATTACATATACCGCTACCGCTATAATGGCGGAGGGGCATCTCAAGTTTGGCTTGGATCTGGCAGGTACCAGTCCAGCAGTTACTATGTTGAAAACACATGATGGGATGGTTGTTTGCCTTTTTTTTTTTTGGTGAAAAATGATTGTTTGCCTTCTCTGTTTCTATGTTTACCTTTTCTTGAAGTGATTGGTATAATACGGAAAGTTCCACATTACAGTTGTTTGACTTCAGTTTTGTCAAGAAATTGTCAGTTAACACAAAAAATGAGAAGTTTAGGTGCTTAGAATGCAAGAATGTTCTGATATGTGTAGTCTGTCAAATTCGTGTTGCACTTCAGATTCGTTGTGATTGACCTCTCAGCTGGTCCTTGCACATATGGAAAGATTGAAACAGAGGAGGGAAGTGTCAGCTCCAGAACTCTGCCACGTTTACGAAACAGTATGTTCCCCAAGGGTTTCAGTGGTGTGAATGACCGTGCTTCCCATAATGTGTTTGATGGACAACTTGCTAGTCTTATAGCAACAACAGTCGAGCATGTTATAGCTCCAGACATAAGGTACATGGGACCTAATTGGTTTTTGCAAATTGCCAAGTTTTTATCTGCTTAATACGGACATACCTAGTATTAGATTGAGCTTAGTCATGTACTCATACTTTTGAATGCCTAGAATTATTTCTATGGGTTTACTGTTCATCTTTTGCTTTACACAAGTCCTCTGCATTTTGTTTATCCAGGTTTGAAACTGTTGATCTCACAACAAGGTTGCTTATACCAATCATTGTTCTTCAGAATCATAATCGGTTTAATATTATTGAAAAAGGCCACAATTACAGCATAGATATTGCGGAAATCGAGGCTGAGGTAAATGGCCTTTTCTTGTTCTTGTCTCTGGGCTAAATTATGCTATCTCTGATGAATATCAATTGTGTGTTGATCCTGTGGTACCGTCTCTAACACTATTATTGGGCTGATTGTGTCTTGACTTATGCCATTGGTGTCATAATCTTATTCACGGTACAAGATGACTCATTATTTGCAAGAAGTAAAGTGAAAATTTCAAAATCATATATGTTGGGACCTCATTCTGCGTCATGATTATTCAGAATTTAGATAATGCTTATGTTTGTTGTTAGCTGTCTTAGAGCAATTGTCTGTACTTTTCTTTTAATTTAGGAAGCTATGCAAGATTTTGCTTCCTCATTTTAATCAGTGGAGGTTACAGGTTTGATTGCCCTCTGGAATATGGCATCCCAGGCTTTTAGGAGGAAGACAGGTTTTGCATAAACACATACAATCTGCTAACATGTTCACCTAAAAGAATAATTTTGAGCTTTGGCTCAATGAATTAGGATAACATCCTTCAACTAAAAGAAATTCCAGTAGAGCAGCTCACAAAAATTGGTTCACTTTTCTAAGATTGTGTAAGGATGGAATGATGGAGCCTGTTGGATCCATTTCTTGGTGATAAGGTTGGTCCTCCTTTCAAAATGTGAGACATGTGGGTTCAGGAAACTTATTAGCGTTTGATCAATTGAAGAAGACGGTTAACAAGATAACTTAATTGTATTAGGCCGTAGCAATGTTCTCTTGTTTGTTAACCATGTACATGTTCGTTTTTGTGAAAGCCATGGCATATTGGTTGGATTCAATCATCTATATCGATTTGTCTAAATAAGAGTTACGCTAATTATTGCACCCTATTTTGCCATGCATGTTCCCTAGAGTCGGAAATTTTATTATGTTATTTTTCTGCTGCTTCTAGGTTAAGAAGATGGTTCATGATGGCCAAGAAGTAGTTATTATTGGGGGTTCACATGCTTTACATCGCCATGAGAAGCTTGCCATTGCCGTCTCTAAAGCAATGCGAGGGCATTCATTGCAAGAGACAAAAAAGGATGGACGTTTTCATGTTCATACTAAGACTTATCTTGATGGGGCTATTCTCAAAGAAGTGAGCTCTCTCTCTCTCTCTCTCTATAGGCAATACCTGATAACTACTCATGCCTATTTTATTTCTTTTGGGTGGGGTTTGAAAAGGCACAACAATTTGGAATAGTTCCGTAGTCAATGATTGTAGATTGCTCAGCCTGTACATACCTTCTCTTGAAGAGCTCCTTCTTCATATGTATATGTGTTTTCACCCCATTGATCCTTTGATCACTCACGATCTATGAAAAGGGTGAGGGATGAAAACAATGTGCCCAAGACCATGTGTAGTGCTGTGGCTAGCAGAGGCCTTAATGTTGTAGGGATTTTGCTAATTATTCTATGAGCAAATGGATTTACTTGGAGATAATATCTGTAGGAAATGGAACGGTCCACTGATGTGCTTGCTGCTGGTTTACTGGAAGTTGCAGATCCATCTCTTTCAAATAAATTTTTTCTCCGCCAGGTTAGTACATACTCGCTATACAATTTAATTATCTCCCGGTGTTACTAGATCAATGGCTAGCATTCTACACATTTCCAGTTTCTCAGAGCACTCAATGTTATGACATTGGAGATTTTGCTTTTCAGTATCTAGTGTGGTAATGTTTCTCTTGTTTTCTTTATGTAGGACTGGGTGAGTAATCCAGATGATTCAAGTGATTCCATACTTAAGCATAAGCCTCTTTGGGCCACTTATGAATCCAAGATTGGAAGGGACAAGAAAAAGGGGGTGAAAAAGAATGAGGGGGATTTGCACCGAACATATGGGACCAGAGTGATTCCTGTGTGAGAATGTCACTTTGTTGGAATTCTGTTACATAGTTCTGTTGCTATTTTATAATGCCATATTCCTAGATCTCATATGTTTTTTTCTCTATAAAATTTATAATTGTTACGAATGAAGCTATTACACTGTGCTAAATCCTACGTCAAAGTGGCCGAAACAACTTTGTTGTTCTCATATAAGAGGGTGAAGTTTTTATGTAATCCTGCATAATTTTCTTTTGGTAAAGATTATTGTTAGTACGTTCTCTTCGTATAGATTAGTAGTTGTTTGGTTTAGAACTGCACTTAACATTTATAAGGGGCTGTTCTGGGGAGTTGGCTTTGGGTGTCATATTAACTAAAGTCAAATCCTGAAATCAACCAAAAGTAAGAACCTTCATTGCTTGACTTCTCTGGGGTCTTCTGATGGATACTTTTCTTCTTCTTTTTTTTTTTTTTTTTGTATCTACCATTTAAAAAAAAAAAAAAATACCTTCCACTAATCTTGTGTCGAAAGCCTAAATTATGAGTCCCTTCTGCATAAGACCCGATGGCAGACAATATACTATTTCCAAAGAACTGTTGAGCTGTTTGAGATTGGTGAATGAAGCTTCTTGATGTCAAATTAGTTCCAATTTCTGGTTGCCATATGCTTCTTGAAATTAAACATGTCAAACTGTCTTTGACTACTCATTAATAACCCCTTGTTGGATCTCTGAAGACATTCAATATTCACGTGAGATAGAGTCTTGTTGGTTTCTATGTACTGGTGTAGAGACAGCTCCAGTCTGTTAGAGCAATACCTCTGCAATGCAGTTCTCCATGTATTATCTTTAGGTCATACACTATGTACATTTTCTCCCTCTATCTTCTATAACTATAAAATATAAATACTTTATGACAAAGTGCATGATTTTGGTAAATTTTTATGAACCGTACTATCATTGCCATCCTTGCTGATTTTCTCCCCTCTCCTGCATTTGAGCAAAGAAGATAAATGGATTGATATTAAAGTTCAATTTGTATTTCTTCTCCCCAGCTTCGTGCTATCACTGGCTGATGTGGATGCAAGTCTTATGATGGAAGATGAGAGTCTTGTGTGGACAAGCCGTGATGTTGTGATAGTACTTCAGCATCCCAATGAAAAGATACCACTGAGGTAAGGAGGCATGTCATTTGCAGGGTTCAAGTTTCAAAGTGTTGTTTTTACTGCATCCTTCAGTGTCAAGTCATAGAGTTCTAGCAGTAAGGATTTCTGGAGATGACTTTGGTTGGCTCTCTGTGCCTTTCATGTTCCTACTTTACCATTTATTTCCTCGGTATAGGTATCTCTAGTGTGTTTGCTGTCTCCTTCCGTGGGTGTGAACATAGTCAAGCTCTTAATTTCTTTGTTATTTTGATTACTAGATTTCTTTTGCAAGCATCAATCAACCATCTAACCATATCAAGACCCCTTATTTTATGGGGTTAATTTTACAAAAAGCCTCAAACTTGTAAACGTATGCCACATTTATCCCAAATATAATTTCGTGCCACAAGAAAGTCCAATCCGTGCCACATTTACCTTCCGTTAGCTTCCATCAATAACTCGGATGACTTGACTTCACGTGGAAATTCATATTTTTCTCATTATTTATTATTTTATTCTTATTATTTTCTATAATTTACTTAGAACACTCCAACCTATATACTCAGCTTTGTCGTTTTTTCTTTGTTGCTTCAATTAGCTCCCGTCTGCAAATGGTTTGGGTTTATTCTATCTCCCTCAGAGCACCCTGCTTTGTCTTCGTCTTTGTCTTTGTTGAGAGTGTACGTACCATTTTGACCATCTGAAAAGTTATATGTCCTCCGTACAGTTATGTTTCAGAAATAGAGAGAAGGCATGCTCTTCCTTATCAGGTTCAGCGCCATATAATAGCAGGGCTTGCATCTGCTGTTGGTGGGCTTACGGCACCTTATGAGAAGGCTTCTCATGTACACGAAAGAGCAGTTGTTAATTGGCTCTGGGCGACTGGTTGCCATCCATTTGGCCCATTCTCTAATACTTCCAAAATCAGTCAAATGCTGAAAGATGTTGCATTGGTGAGGCCTCTTCCTGTAAAACACAATAAAGTGAATCTCACTGTTATCTCTTGCCTGATGATGGATGCTGGAAACAGCTTGAATATCTGGCCCAGCATATCTATTTGTTTCTTGACCTTGATTGGTCGAAGATGTAGGTTAGCTCAGTGACTGTGTCATTAAGAGTCTGTTCAATTTTTTTGACAGAGGAATACAATATATGCACGTGTGGATGCTGCGCTTCACAAAATTCGTGATACATCAGAGGTGATTTAATCTACATTTATAATCTTGTTATTCATTTACTGTTGTCGATGCTCATCAAGGGCTCGTTTTGTACAGGTTGTACAAGGTTTTGCATCGGAATATCTGAAAACCCCGCTTGGTGAACCAGTCAAGGGGAAAAAGAGCAAATCAAGCACCGAGCTGTGGCTGGAGAAGTTCTACAAAAAGACTACTAACTTGCCAGAGCCTTTCCCTCATGAATTAGTTGAAAGATTGGAGAAGTACTTGGATGTAAGTGGCTATTTTCTTAAAATAGTTTTGCTTCAACACAATGTTTTGAAGATATTAAAATGCCCCGACTTCACTTGATGAACAGAGCCTTGAAGAGCAGCTTGTAGATCTATCCTCGTTGTTGTATGATCACCGGTTACGAGATGCACATCTAAACAGTTCGGACATTCTTCAAAGCACTATGTTCACATTACAGTAAGTCAATATTCCGTGAAACAAGATAGTTGATTTGCTGTTGCATCCGAAAGACTGAGTAGCATCTGCTTGTTTTTCATTTTCTAAATCCTATGCCTATATTTGGTGCAGATACGTGGACCGGGTTCTGGCTGGCGAGCGCGAGAAAATGAGATGCTGCAACATCCAGTACAAATATCCCATGCAGTCTTCTCAAACTTATGTTTATGGCGGCATTCTTATTGCTGGATTTATTGTCTATTTTGCGGTCATATTTTTCTCTAATCCTGTGCGCTGATTCAAGGGCGGGTTCGAAGAAGATTTGCATCCAGTCTTCTCAGGGCTTCTGTCATGTTGATTGGGATGAAGCGCCTGTCGCCAGACATTAGTTTGAGCTGCTGCGTTTTCACTGATGGAATTAGATGACCACACACAACACAGAATCCATCTTTTTGGTTCCCTGATATGGGAAGGCGGTCAATTAACATAGTGTGGTGGAAGATGAGAGCATCTGGTCGTTTTGCGACATGATAATGTTGATCCTTGCAGCTGACATAAGCTAAAAAGAGTTGGTTTTTGTTGTATTTGGCTGATGCCATGTTGAAACTAGGATATACAATTATCTCATCTTTGGTTGGCCTTAAACAACTAGCGTGTACAAAACGAAGAATTAATCACTTCAAATGGACCTTGGTCATCTCTGTTTGGTCTTCTCTTGTTTTCAATGCGTCTCTGTTGTGCCTCCTTAACGTGACCTTTAATTACTTCGGAGCATTCAAATTGGAAGTTTATGCTCATTGAGTTTTTGAACTTTTTTCGAGGACTTCTGTAAATAAGATAACTAATGGAATTTTTTGTTCCTTCATTGACGGAAGGAAAAGGTTTTGGTGAAGATGCGGTGGAGTTGCTGGTCTAGTCTTAGCACACGATTGTCATGAAATTATGCCGAGTCATCTTTGTAGACGCTTAGATGGAGGGATTTGATATGTCAATTGGAACAATCATGTATAAGAGAACCGCTTCTCCATTATTAGAAGTGACATCGATCCCAAGTCATGGCGGGGATACCCTCCGCTCTCGACTGGCAAAAGTCGGCATCGAAAGAACTGGAGAACTGGGCATTTTTCGCCGCTGGGTCTGAGGAAAAATAGAAAGGGAGAATTCAAGTCAGCTTCATATAAAACGACCCGTGCATGATCCCACAGCGAGTAAGAAAAATTGTGAGCGAGTTCTGTTGACAGCGCATCTCATTCCAAATCTTCTTTCTTGGCAAAGCATCTCAATCCTCCCATCACAAAGATGGCCGAGGTTACACTTAGGCCCACCAAGGACAGGTCCCCATCGAGTCTGGAAACGATTTGTCGGGTCTTGGCCAGAGTGGGGCTAGCTACCATGTCACTGCTGGCGTCACAAATTCAGCTAATTGTTTATTCTGGTGAAAAGGCCCCCCAAAAAAGAAATATTAGGTTTGATTTAAATATTAGATTTTGCATTAGACCGAATTTTTGGTCAAGACATTTATGACAAGTGGTCGTCTAGAAATAAGTATCCCAGTCCCCAGTGGGTAGGAAGGAGTCAAATAGAAAATGCAATAACTTGAAGTGCGAGGTTGGACATTTGCTACAACGGGACCACCATACGTGAGATCGTCGGTGGTAAACAAATACTACGATGGGAGAATATATTCTCTAGTGCTAAAGTCCAGAAGCCTCGGTCGACACTCTCTTGTCTTGAACAATTTCACTCCATTTGTCCATGCGTAATCAATGGCACAAAAACATCGGGGACAGTCTCCATCAAATTAGAGAGATAAATAGAACGTGGAAGCGGATGGAACAAAGGCTTCTATGGTTCTAACCGTATGACCCATTTGATGGTTCACGAGCCCCTGTAGCCAATGTCTGGCAAAGAAACTACATTGGCAAGTTGTCTAAAGATTTAGGGCTAAATTGGCCAAATTAAAAAGGTTTAGGATTAAATTGGATTATTACAATAGATTTTAGACAATTTTTCGAATTGTCCTAGACATATCTAAACCTTTTGAATCTTTAGGGATAAACAACTTATTGTAATTGATATTCAAATTTCAGCTTTATTCTTTTATGACACGTGAGATTAGTTTGACACTTTTATGAACTCGGGATGGAACGGAATTCATTGTCATTAGAGAAATTTACAAGTGTAAATCAATCGAGTGGTCAAAGTAAACTTTTACATGATTTTTATATGCATTAAGAGTTTGCTTCTTGCATCGTGTTATTAGGTTTGTTTCTTATTTGGAACATTGTAGAATTAAAATCATGAATGCAATAAGTAGAGTTGGGGAGCATATTCTTAAGATCGTTCTAGAAGTGGACCAGTCCAGATACGCGAAAACTGTCCAAAAGACCACTTATCCACTATGCAAAGGAAAAAAGGTTACATGGTTCTTCTATTAATGCTATGTTATAATACTTCCAAAGTTGTCTAGATCTCAATAATGTGGACTAAGCAATTATGCTATGCATTTGCAAGTTCTTCTTGATGTATTTAACTTTCTTCGCCATGTTAGATTTCTAAACGAGCAAGAGAAAATTCTCTTAATTAGAACTCGCATAATTTGTGTGTCCAGCAATACTTTATGTTCTTAGCCCTCGCCCCTCTTGGCACGATTCATTCCGTGACGCATGATTTAGGAAAGAAAATTCTCAAGCCTTAAGATCAACGTGGGTCTCTTTCATGGGCATTTTTCGTGACAAGTGACGACGATCGTTGCACAAATTTTTGATTCAACGCTCGTGTTCATTGAGTTGCTGACTTGGGGTGGTACGACCGAGGAAGCTGGAGTTAGTTGGCCGATATTCTCAGAAATGCATCGCAAATCATTGCTATTCGGAAAGGAAAAAAGTACTTAACTTTTCACCTCATAACATAAATGGTACATCTACTTTCAAAACTACATATTTACATTTAAAACTATATATATATATATATATATATATTATATTTATATAAATTTGCCTTTCATCTTGTCACACCCCATGCCTACCAATCAATAGAACACAAACCCTAGCCCGTTTCTCAGCTGCCAGAATGCCCGCCACTCGTCATGGGCACTCCCGACGCGGCGGCTAAGCCAATGGCCCCAACAGTTGTCGACCTTCCCCAACCGTAGCTGCATGGTGTCGCAGCCTCAGATCGAGGCTGTGGACTCCATGACTTCTCCGTGGTTGCCAATTCTTGTCAAGGATATATATGTTGGAAGATGACGATTCTTGAACGGTGATAGGGGATGTCGGCCAAGCAGTCCGAGGTAGCGATTATGGAGGCTGGCGGTGGCGGCGCCGGCAGCGGCGGCAGAGGGCGGCGGCGGACATGAATTGAGAGTTTTGGTATCTCGGTGATGTGGGTTGGGGTTAGCAGAGTTGGTGTAGCAAATTTATAATTTTAAAAGCGGAGATATGTTTTTAATATCAAATTGAGAATTCAAGGTATGTTTTTTCGTAATATTAAAGAAAAAGGACTTTTCTTTGGCAGGAATGATTTCCTATTTTGGCCGGCAATCTTTTGGCATGATACACGAGCCGAGCTCAATGAGAGCATCGAAAAAATAGAAAAAATGCGATATTAGTTTGGGGTCAATGATTGACATGGTCGACTTAGAATAATCTAGAATATACCTTTTGAATATACGAATATAAACAGAAACTAATTTGGCAGAATAACAAAAACTAACCTTAAGTTACAAAGTAGAATATGGTGGCTACATCATTATCAACGGGGTTTAGAACCTACTTTGTTTGATACCAAAATAAGAATTCCAGCCTCTATATAGTTACTAACTCACAATTCAACATTAAAGGACTTGAATTTTGTTTTTATTTTTTTTTGCTGTTTAATTTTGAAAATTTGAAATCTGAAATCCGAAATATTGATATGAAAAACCTCAAGAAAATTATGCATCCACAGCCTAATGCCCTAAAAAACCTCCAATTTTCTCTTTTGTCCCAATTTTACCATTTGTTTCATAAAAAACCTCCAACTTTATCCAAAAAAAAAAAAAAATTGAAACTTTAGGTCTTACCCCAATTTTACCGTTTAGTCTAAATTTTACCCAAAATTTTTTACAGTCTCATAAAAAATCACAAACTTTTACTTAAGTCACAAATTTGCCACCATTAATCCTGCGTCCAAAATTTCTCATTAACAATCGATAGATGGAAAATTCCCAAACACGAGCTGTTCGAATGCTCTTTGACCTTAAAAGATGGAACATTTCCAAGCACGAGGGATCCACGAGCGCAAATCACTAAGGGTGATTTTGACGAAAGGTTAATGGAGAGCAGATTGGAAACCTAAATAAAAATTGTGGCCTTTTATGAGATAAAAAAAATTGTAGTGTGATTGAAATTGGACCTAAAATTGAGTTTTTTTTAGACATAAAATTTAATGATAAATTTAGAATTAGACCTAAAGTTGATAGTTTTGTTTTGAGAAAGAATTTACGATGGATTTGGGACATGATTTAAAATTAAAAATTTCTTTATGAAATAAAAATAAAATGGAGACAAGAGTTAAAAGTTTGAGCCTTTTTAGGGTATTACGCCAGCATTCATGCAAAGGTCAATATCATTCAATCATTAGAAGTTAACCCCCTTTTTCTTTCTAAAGCTTAATCACATATTCACATGTAAATCACCACCATATCAGGTATTAGGAAGGAGGAGGAGGCAGATCCATCGGTCAGACCAAACAGCTCACGCCACAGAGCTTTTTAGTACGCACTGCAATACGACAGCAACGTGGCGACCACGTGCGACGACCGACCGTTTCGTTTGTCGAGCCCCCCCAATGACGTCACGACTTGCGTGTCATTCCGCCACGTGCGCCCATCGACATATCCCCACGGCGCTTACCTTGTCCACCAAGCCAAACGTCGTGACAACGATCACCCGCGGGTTCCCGTGATTTCCATGCACCTATTTGACTCGAATTAATTAATATATCTATGGCTATATAGCACCTAAAATATCGAATTTCGACAAGAATTTCCCCTGGAGGCAACTGTAAATACTAAAACATTATAAATAATTAAATTTCTTAGGCCTAGATCGATTCTTGTCCAATTAGCATTCTACTCTAGTCGGCGAGGTCATTGGCCCTCATCAAGTTGCCGACTAACCTATTGGCCATAGCCGATGCCCTATAGTAATGGGATGGCAACCACAAATGAGAGAGTTCGCACTAGTCTTTTGCCTTTTTCTTTTCTTAATTTTTTTTAATAATTTGTGTTTTCTTTTCATTTTTAAAATTTTAGTCTTTTTTTTTTAGTTTGTTTATTTTGTGGGGAAAAAGAGAAAAAAAAAAGAAAAAGAAAGATAAAAAGGAAGAAAAATAAGAAAATTTGAAGGATGAAATTGTCCTTAATTAGTTAATGAGGTGAAGTTTTTTTTGATATTGACATGACCACTTTATGCTTGTATTTGAGATAAGATTCGTTTCACGCCTTTATTTGAGAAATTAAAAATGTTTTAAATTTTTATTCAGAACTTTTCTAAATTTTAACTAGTACACTATTTTCGTGATATGCAAAAATGGGTATTCGGAAGACGTGACATGACATTACTTCAATAAAAATTCCCCCCCCCCCAACCTCCCAAAAATATATATAAACAATAAAAAAAAATTGAAAAAAGTGGGCCCCACACAAGACCCTGGCCCTTATATAAGCCAAAGCCCCTCTCTCTCTCTCGTTCCATTGTTCATCAAGTTCCGCATTTCGCCTTCCTTTCATTTGCAACCATACAAAAGAAGAAAACGTCAAACCCACCGAGAGGCGCCGACCGGAAGAAGATCCCTCCCGAATGTGCCCTTCCGACAGAAACTTCCGCCGCGAGGCCACGGCCAGGCCCCACCTCCGGTCGGCCTTCGACGTCCTCGACGCCGACCGCGACGGCAAGATCAGCAGCGACGACCTCCGCTCCTTCTACGCGGGGCTCTCCGGGGCCGGGCCCGCCCCCGGCGGCGGCGACGAGGACGTGCTGGCGACGATGATGGCGGTGGCGGACGCGAACCGCGACGGCTTCGTGGAGTACGAGGAGTTCGAGCGCGTGCTGAGCGGCGGCCGGGACGGTGACGCGGCCGCGGACGCTAAGACGGGCTCGAGGAGGACGCGGTCGCCGCCGCCGCCGCCGCCGTCGCGGGCGGCGGGCGGGCTCATGGGGGACGTGTTCAGGGTCATGGACAAGGACGGAGACGGGAGGCTGAGCTGCGAGGACCTGAGGAGCTACATGGCGTGGGCGGGGCTGGACGCCAGCGAGGACGAGATCAAGGCCATGATCAGGCTCGGCGGCGGCAGCGAGGCGGAGGGCGTGTCGCTGGACGGGCTGGTCAAGGTGTTGGCCGTCGACGGCGGCGGCTTCTTCTGAGGGTTTTCTTTCTCCGCCGGAACTCCTTTTCCCTTTTCGGTCCTCTTTTTCCGCAAGCCCCAAATCAAAACACGATTTCTAAGGTGGAGCTGGCTGATATAGAGTATATTTTGGCTTAAATTAGCAGAACATGTTTGTAAAATTTAGCGCGCGATGTAATTTATATTATGTCCACTTTATTATAATTGTATAATTCGGTCTTTCCGAGCTGTTTAGTGTTTATGATAAATTGGCTTTATTTTTTCCATCGCATAGCTACAATTATTATCCGACATAGAAAAGAATTCACTGCATTGCTGCTGTCTGTACCTCATTTTGCATTATTGGCGGTAGTTGGTTGCCCAGCCAAGTTCAATTTTGCACGGCGAAATAGAAGAGGGGTCGCTCTGCCAATGGGGCCCGACCTGAATGAGCCAACGATGTAATTTGAGTATGAGTGGACAAAATTCGCGTGCCCGAACGAGATCTAGGGAAATAATGATAGTCTAGGGACGCTATTTTGGACCGACGGGTTATTTAAAAAGCATAGAATCGAAAGCCGTCTCTTTTTCTGCGGAGGATGTCCTGTCTGTATGTCCCGTCTCTCGTGAAAGGATCCACGTCGGTCCGATCGAGTGGGCAAAGAGAGCATCTCGGCTGTGGATGTGTCCAATAGGCAGCTGGCCCTAAATAATCAAATCAGCCTCTTGTTGCACGATGCGAATTTTGATTTTGTACGAAGGGATCGGATTCGTGACTCTGACATAAAGTTGAGCTAGAAAATTGGAGGGTTGTGGTCTCGTGGATTCATTGAAAAGTATTTGTGAAGTTTACAGAAATTTGCAAGCAACCAATTTCTCTGCTAGAAGTCCAGCTTCGCCATTACCTACCTCGCCTAAATGTATTGAATTAATGACCTGCCACAGGACAAATTTACATGATTATATCTTTTGATCGTAGGGCGAAAATCTCTCTCTGTCAGAGAAGCATGTCATATCTTCGATTTAATAAGTTTTGAGAGTGCGGACCCTTGAAATTTTGTCTATTTAGAAGTCTCAAAGCCAATCCCAAACGACACAACGTGGTCCAGCCTGGGATTATGAACTATTTTTAAAAGATATGTCCCTGTAAACTAGATCGAATCATATCGTGAATGTGATTTGGTTGGATGGTTTGAATCGTATTATGCTCGCCCCTATGTATACAAACACATACAAAGACTAAAATGGCATCTGGCCTAGGAGGAAGATGATGTGTTTGAGGCTTAAAGATTGATACTTCATTGAAATAGCAAAGTCGATGATGTCATACAAGTTGCAACACTAGGGCTTCTATTGAACTACCCACTCAATATCCAAGAAAAATATTAAAAAAATTCTACATATATTGCATTTGTATAAATTCAGTTTTAAATCTTTATTTTGAATAATTTAGTCCTATATCTTTTAACATTTATTTTCAGTCCATTTGACTAATTTAAGCAGGAAATTATTGACATGGATGTCCATGGTTCTACATGGCATGGTATGTGCTAACATAGACATTTTGCCTAATTTGTTAATAATTTTTCTGAATTCTTTCCTCTATTTTTTTTCCTTTCTTTCTGTCGATGGCTAGCATAGGCCTTAGTCGGCAAGGGTGAGCTCCGATGAGGCCACCGTCGCTGGATCTAGTGAGGTTGAGTTTTGCCCTCACCTAGCGACACTCGGCGAGGACATCCCTTGCTTAGGCAAGGCCAATCCTTGCTGGCCAAGGCCTATGCTGGCCATCGGCAAAAAGGAGGGAAAAAAAGGAAAAAAAAATTAAAATGTTATAAAAAAATACGTCCATATTAGTGCCGGCGGTTAGTGTCAGTAATTTCTAGTTTAAATTAACTTGGACTGAATTGATACCGTTTCACTAGTTTTAATTCTCGCGAAAAATCTTTCACAAAATGCTGCATTTTGGTTTTATTATAGGAGACACAAGTTATGCGTTGAACTTGATAGCAAATGTCGAACGAAATGGAAAATTTTATTCTCAACTTTTATATATAACCCTGACAATTGATACTTGGATGGCTCCGAGACTAACTGCTTCTGGGTGCAAATTAAACGAGTGCCGGACACCTGGAGTGCCAAAACTTGGCACGGAGGGACGCTTAAGTGCCAAAAGTTAGGAAAGTGACAGTTAAGTGTCAAAATCTGAGTAAAATGGATCACTTAAGTGCAATCCGGCCAAAATGCCGATGTGGCGATTTTCCAACGGGATAAGTGCAAAACGATGTCGTTTTGCACGTTGATGTGGCTAGAAAATACAAAAACAACGTCGTTTTGTCTTTGACGTGATAAAAATTAATATAAAAATTAATTAAATTTAATTTAAAACTAAGTTTATTTAAAACATTTAAAAATACAAATACAAATATTAAAAAAAAAAAAGGGGAGATGGCTGAGGGCTGAGCCCTCGCCGCTACTTCCTCTCACCCACCTTTTTTTTTTTTTTTCTTTTTTTATAAATAAATTTAAATAATTATTATTATTTATTTTTATAATTTAATTTAATTAATTTTTATATTAACATTCAAATCTGCTTAAAAAAGCCGTCGTTTTTACCCCTTTTTTTTTTTTGTTGAATCAACATTCCGGTGAGCCACGTGACAAAAAAAATAATAAAAAATTGCCAAGTAAGATTTCCGGTGGGGTTCGCCGAAGATGGCACTTAAGTGTCTCACTTTTAAAAAAAAGTGATACTTAAGTGTCACTTTCCTAACTTTTGACACTTAAGTATCCATTCATGTCAAATTTTGGCACTTGGGCTGTACTTCTGCCCAAATTAAACTAGAATCTAATTAATGATGCAATTTGGACACTAGTAGCTAGATATTCTATATTTTGAACTCAAACTATGCCAGAATTTAATCCACGACACAGCTTGTTTTAGACGTAAAGTTGGAATCTAATCAACAATAATACCCTTAGATAGGAAACACAATGTCGGAATTTAATCAACGGCGTTAGGCTTATGAAACAACACTGAAATTTAATAGACGATGCTTGACCAATTAGAGATGCATGCCGTAATTTAATCAACGACGGAAATCTTAAAAGTTACAGCTAAAATACGATAAAGTAAAGAAAAAATAAAGATAGTTGTTGTATTGTTCGGGGGTTCTTCGTTAAATAGGTTGTGGTATTTATAGGACGAACTAGTAGCTATAAGTCGGTTTCCTCTCCTTGAGCACTACTCTTAACATTCTCCGCATTTTCCATTTCCTCTAACACCTTTATTCATCAACAACTGCTTCTTGACTTGTCGACGATGCCTGCACAACTTGCTCATTAAGTAAATAATAGCTCCCTATTTGTATGCCTATTTCTTGCAGAAGTTATTCTCACTTGTGCTTTGATGCTAATTTCACTTAATCTTCAAATCTGGTGCACTAACCCCATAGCGTGACACATGGCAGTCGGTTATTTGGCTATCGACTTTAGAATTTGTTTCTAGAATTCCATCGATTCTCAACTTAAGTAACCTCCACGAAACCTATTTTCCCTTTACTTTACGAACAAAACGGGGCGTTTCACCTATTATCCTCTTGTGGCTAGCACGTGGTGCCGGGGGTAATTTTGGATATCAACATATACAAATGTAAAAGTTTTGGAGCTAAATTGATTCAATTGAAATGTATTAGTACCAATGTAATAAATTTATGACTTTTTTTTTTTTTGGTTATTTTCCTCCCCAATACCCACACACAAGACCATATGTCAACTACATATGCATATTGACATGTACTGTTGCATCACATATAAGACCCGGCTTACATTTGACGTTCTAGATTCCTTTTTTGGGCCACAATTCTAGGTACATCCGGCATTGTCCTGCATAACTTATGCCCGACCTACTCACTGGGTATGCTTTTGGCCAATGTTACTGATCTTAACAGTGTTTGACATGATATGAGAGGTATACAGAGTGCAAACCCTAGCCAATAAAAGTGCCACCGCCTGCTGATGTTGATATAACCCGATAAATTCCTTAATTACGCGCCACCGTGATTCGGTTTTGTCGTTGGATTAGGTGCTCCAGAAGCATCATTGGCGCATCTCCAGGGTCCTATGAAGGAATCGGAATTGTATATATGGAGAGCTGCTATTACATCATTCGTGTGATGGGACGATGGGAACGGATAGAAACACTGCTCGAGAGGACAGCATGTAACGGAAACTCTCTCCTGGACGGCTTCGTTGACGTATGACCCGTGTTTTGTCGGTGATAGCAGAGTGGAAATAATCAACTTTCGGCAATAATGGAAGCCTATTTACTCTTGTTTTCGCACATTACAGTATCAAACAAGCCTATGCAACACATTCTCGTGCTGTCATACCATTACGGTCAGCGAGAACTTATGCTTGATTCGATCTTCGTGTTAGGAAAAGATGACAGGAGCCGTGAGGAAATCAGGAGAAAACTCTCTCATCTCGTCGTTCTCAATCTGGGTCGTCTTCAAAATGTATCTGATCAGATCACCGATCGATTTCAAGCTCAAAGGAGTCTTTGAGCCGTGTAATGAACAGACATTCTAACGCCATCTCTTGCCAGTCAACCACCAATCGCCATATGCTCATCCATTGGTTCAGCATTCTTGTCGATTGAATGACTTGACATACGCCAACTAAGTCATGTTCATTAGTGATTACATACGCCAGTCCACTGCTTGATTTTTTGAACTATGTGGCCATAATTTACTTGCAGAATACCTCCTCTTGGTTCCATTTTCCTATCCATTTCTATGATTGCTGGATTACATTCACGGAGTCATCGTCTCAACCAGTCAATCACAAGAGCTATTATTACCGACTGTATACATATTAAAAATTCATTACGTGAGCTGAGAGAATACTGCATTATCAACAGCAAGACCATAGACCAGGAATAGTCTATTTCTGTTTCTTCATTTTCCTCCCTAAATCAGTTCGCAGTAAATATAAGTAATGAGCTTCTTAGATTGTAACAGACATTGTTGTATGCTGTGGTCGGATAATATTATTGATCTAACTTCTCAAAGGACGCGAGTATTTAACGTGATTTTAAGACCGATTTACAACGAAAACTCCCGTAAATTGACGATGCAAAGAGCACCAAACATGAAAATCCTAGAGACATGCAGCAAATTATCATAGAGCCTTATGTTTGATCTCTTCACTCCGACTATGAACCTCTAGAAATGAATAAACGAAACCATAACTTCTAGAAAGTAGCTAGTTTGATCGGGCATATGAATGACTGCAAGATACATTGGCGAGTTAGACGCATCAGCATCGTTACATATGAAGGAGCTTTGAGGGAAGCTCCTTCTTCATCGCTGCACTGCATATATACAATGATATACAATGTGCAAAATAAGCTGAATAATGACACAAATATAGCCTTGGTTACATAATTTGATGAAACTAGCTTGCATATAGTCTCGATAACATATTGTCTTCCAATGCTTGCATAATTTGAATCCAATAAACTTTGCATTTGAATTTGAAAAGATACCATTTTATGTTAACTGGCTTTCCGACATGCCATTGGCACGTGATATGACATATGCTCAAAATTTTTTCTACAAGACTAGCATGGTCTCCATCTTTTAAGGTTTCCATCAAGTGAAATTATATCTCCTTGTCTTTCTCGTCCATTTCAACATCAAGAGTTTTTGTTGTACTGAAAATTCTTAACCTAATAAACCTCTGCATGCAGGAGAATATAAGATGTTACTAATCACTCTTTTTGGTACCCGATTATCTCTTGTCACATCGTTAACTTAATCTTGAAATTTCAGAGAAGACGTGACTTTATAACCACATAAAACCAAGCTACAGCCAGGTTTCTTTATCTCCATAACTTGTAGGACATAAACCGCATAGCAGGTATGGCCTAAGGGCCAGCTATGATGATGACATATGTGTGGCATCACACATAAATTACACGAGAGACACCATAAGGGTACAAAAAGCTGATCATTTCAACTTTCTGGTGGAAATCAACATGTGCCATGCATAAGATCTATGCTTTAAACATGAGGTTCCCCAACTTATTCATTCATCACTATATTTATAATTTACATTTAGACTGACCATCCTCACACCCCCCCCCCCCCCAGCCTAGCAGTTTAGGGGCGTGTGATCAAATGGTGAGAACTATCACCCTCATCATCGACCGGAGCACTTGAGTAGTTGTTGTATCCGTCGTTCTTCTCCCGCTGGGGCCCGGTTTTAGTGTCGGTGTAGCCTGTAGTAGTAGCAGTGGTAGGAGTAGAAGAGGTACTGGTAGTGCTCGTGAAATCGGGGTTCTTGCTTGAAGTAGTAGTAGCCATGAGCCGACGCCCCTGCAGATTCATGGGCTTTGCATCAGCTTGTAGGGCTGCCACAATCAGCATGAGGACAAGGAAGAGTGTAAATGCTGCCTTCATTGTTGGATTCAGTTGCTTGACCCTGAAAGAATGGATTTACAATCACACAATGATCATCTAACGAAAATTGTATGATTTGTTTTTCACCAAGGCGATAAAAAGGTGATTTATGACCTACTGATTCTAATAACAACCCTTTTCTCAATTTCCTTTTGCACCTAGTTTCAAGAAGTAAACAAAAAAGAAGTGATTAACTTAACTCCAAGCCACTTAAGCATATTCTTGATAGATGAGGTATTGCTACAGGAAGAAGACATTTGAAATCCAGGGTTTTGCTGGACATACCAGTTTATGCGACGTGAGAGTGTCTCTGCTTGGTGTGATGATCTGGTGGCCTCTTGCGTGGAATTTATAGGCGAGCGAAATTCTTCTGTTGCTAGGGTAGGGCACAGCATGCTTATCAGATAACAACTGCAAAATAAAGCACTCGAATCTTTCTTCAGAAAAGCAAATTTAGAGTGGGGGGATCACAATGCTGCACCACTGGTTCAGATTAGGCCACCAAGGATGTAATCATGATTAAGATTAATAATTAAGGCCGCCCGTGGGTTTGACATTCAAATGTTTAATAATTATTGAGGGGCAATGTCCTCATTCTAGGGTTCGTACAGTGAAGTAATGAGATAAAACGTGAAATCTTTTTTCTAATATGAGGTCTGTAATAACCTAAGTCTTTGACTCTCTTTCTAGAGGAAGAGGTGTCAATTTTTGAGGGCTCGAATCCGATTTCTCACTCCCATTTTTACCAAATTTTTTGGGGCCACCATTCTTTGCACATACATCTTGGGTTTCCACATGTCCTTTCACCCACACGTATCGAATTTGCATGCTTCAGGCCCTTCTTGTGCAGAGGTGTACCAAAGGTATGATATAATCAGTGTCATTTCCCAATAATTGACAGTTGGTAATCAAGAAACCTTTCCATAGACAAATTTATATTGCGGTAGTGATATTATGCGTGATGTTGGGCTATGGTCGTTTCGGTTAGAGTAGTATCCGGCTGTAAAACTCTCGTGTGGAGACAAATGAAGCCTAGCTGATAAAAAAAACAAGTCTTTTATCTTACGCGGAGTTTACACATGAAGAGTAAAGATATGGATGCTTGATGCGAGTAGTTAACAGAATCTTAAGGCCAGTTCACAATGAAAACTCCCATAGATTTGACGATGCAGAGAGCGCCAAACATAGAAATTGTAGGAACATGCAGCAAATCATCATATAATTCAAGGTACATGGTGAGTTAGATGCATTGGCATCGTTAGATCTGAAGGAACTTTGAGGGAAGCTCCTTCTTCATCGTTGCACTGCATATATACAACGGTATATAATGTGCAAATTAAGCTGAATAATGACACAAATATTGCCTCGACTACATAATTTGATGAAACGAGCAATCAAGGAACGTCAATACTGTGCCGTTGCCCTAGATAACGGATTATTTTGCAAAGACATAGATCTTTGGATATCGACAAAACACATACTTAGCTTAGCCATACTAAAAAACAAAGAAAAATAAAAAAATAAAAAAAAATAAAAAATTCAAAAAAAAATTAAATATGATTTAAAAGTTATTCACATCAGCGCTCAGCCAGCGTCAAGTTAATAATATCTAGCCAAAATTGACCGGATGGACTCAATTAACAAAAATGAAAATGTTAAGACTCAATGATAAAATTGAAAGGTTTATAGGACTAAAATGGCAAAAGTGCAAAATTTTGGATCTTTTAGACAATTTTCCCTTCTTGTTTGTACCAAAGAACGTATAATAAATACTTAAAAGTATGCATTTCTTACATTGTGGTTAGTTTTATATATCTCATGTGCCGTTAACTTAAACAAAATCATATATATGAATGGATATTTGTCTATAAATTTACATGGTTTTTCTCAATTCCTACCAACATATGAACATACCTCAATAGAAATCCAACCTCAAATTTAAAATTAAGAAACTATATGTATCAATCATATTCTTATATATGAATGGCATGGTTTTTCTCAATTCCTACCAACATATGAACATACCTCAATAGAAATCCAACCTCAAATTTAAAATTAAGATTGCAATGCTCGCATAATATGAATCCAATAAATTTTGCATTTGAATTTGGCAAAATACCATTTTTATGTTCACTTGCTTTTCGACTGATATGACATAGGCTCAAAAAAACTTTCTTCAAGACTAGCATGGTCTTCATCTTTTAGGGATTTCATCAAGTGAAATCTTATCTCATTTTCTTTCTCGTCCATTGCAGTATCATGAGTTTTGTTTGAATAAAAAATTCTTAACCTAATAAACCTCCGCATGCAATAAAACATATGATGCTATTCATCGCTCTATTTGGTACCTGATTATCTCTCGTCACAGCGTTTACTTAATCTTGAAGTTTCAGAGGAGACATGATTCTATAACCACATAAAACCAAGCTACGGCCAGGTTTTGTTATCTCCATATCTTGTAGAACACAAACCACATAGCGAATATGGCCTAAGGGCTATGATCACGACATATATGTTGCATCGCACATAAATCACACAGGAGAGACCTCATAAGGGAACACATAAAAGCTGATCATTTCAACTTTCCGGTGGAAATCAACATGTGCCTGTCATAAGATCTATGCTTTAAACAAGAGGTTCCCCCATTTATTCATTCATCACTATACCTATAATTTACATATAGACTAACCATCCCCAACTCCCAGCCGAACAGTTCAGGGGCCTGTTACCAAATGGTGAGAGCTATCGTCGTCAGAGATGGCTGGACCGCTTGAGTAGTTGTTGTATCCATCGTTCTTCTCCCGCTGGGGCCCTGTTTTAGCCTCAGTGTTGCCTGTAGTAGTAGCAGTGGTAGGAGTAGAAGAAGTACTAGTAGTGCTTGTGGGATCGGTGGTCTTGCTTGAAGTAGTAGTAGCGGCGGAAGTAGAAGAAAAGGTAGCATCGTTACTGCCAGCAATAGCTTTGTGGCCCATGCTCGCATCAGCGAGCCGACGCCCCTGCAGATTCATGGGCTTTGCATCCGCTTGTAGAGCTGCCATGATCAGCACGAGGACAAGGAAGAGCGCAAATACTGCCTTCATGGTTGGATTCAGTTGCTTGACCCTGAAAGGGTGGATTTACAATCACACAATGATCGTCCAACAAAAATCATATGATTTGTTCTTTATGGAGACGATAAAAAGATCGATTTATGACCTACTGATTCTAATAAGAACCCTTTTCTCAGTTTCCTTTACTAAAGAAAAAAAGGTAATTAACTTAACTCGAAGCCACTTGAGCATAGTCTTGATAGATGAGGTATAATACAAGAAGAAGATATTTGAAACCTAGAGTTTTGCTGAACATACCAGTTTATGCGATGAGGAAGTGTCTGCGCTTAATGTGATGATCTGGTGGTCCTTTGCGTGGAATTTATAGGGCAGCGAAGTTCTTCTGTAGCTAGGGTTAGAGAAACGCAGCATGCCCATCAGATAAGAACTGCAAATCAAAGCAGTCGAATCTTTCTTCTAAAAAAGCAGATTTGGAGTGGAGGGATCACGATGCTGCTGCACCACTAGAACAGGTTGAGCCACCAAGGATGTAATCATGATTAAGATTGATAATTAGGGGAACTCGTGGGTCGACATTCAAATGCTTCGTGATTATCGAGGGGCGCGATGTCCCCATTCTAGGGTTCACTTATGGGAGTAATGAGATAAAAGGTGAGATCGTTTAATTGATAATCATCCACAAGTACCAAGAGCATAATGAAACGTTAGTATGTCACCGACAGAAAGAAATTGTATATCAAGAATCTGACTAAAAATCAATAACAATACCAAACAAAACAAAGCTACAGGCATTTAATTAATCCTATTCTTGAAAAATACAGATTGAGAAATGCAGCGAGCAACAAATCCAGAACAATTAGAAGAAGGATTACTTCCTGTGGATGCCATAAACTGGGACCCTAAGATGCTCTAAAAAATTCATGTGCTTTGCCTTTGAGGGAGTTACGAGGATATACTTAGGGGTGAGCATCGTTCCAGGGTCAACCCCCGAGACCTCGGACGGGCCAACCCCCTGGGTCTGGTCCGGTTCACTAGGGAGATTGGTGGTCCTTGGTCCTAGAATTCCTGGACCAAGATCTTGTCGGTCGGTCCTCGGTCTAAGAGTTTCGGTCGGTCCAACCCAGACCAACCCTGATATATATTATTTATAATTTTTTTATATAGAGAAAATCTTAAAATAAATGACGTCAACAACATTAAACAGTTCTTTAGCGAGGAGTTCAAATAATTTTACATTGTTCTTTAATAACTTATGTTTTTAATGTCTTTTACGGCGTGAATAGTCATAATTTACGAATGAGGAAAATATTTTTGTAAGGAATCCTCACGCCGTCCAAAAAGGCACCTTATGGCATCCTCCTATAGTACTCGTTCTCTTTTGACTTATTTGTCATTTTAGTCTTCAATTTGCTGTAATCGAAAGAAACAACTTCTCTGCTCGTCACTCAACACTCGCCTCGCTCGCTTTGGATCACTTGTGCCGCTCACCGCTTCGTGCCACTCACCGTTCGATGCTCGCTTGGCTTGTTGCTCCCCGCTCGACATTCGATGCTCATTCTGTTCGACACTCACCTCACTTGATCGTCACCGCTTGCCTTTCTTAGTTGACCTCGCTCATCATCGAACCCATTGGGTCGGTACGATCCCTAGTTGCACTTTTAAGGAGTACAAAAAATAAAATAAGAAAATTATTGGTTGGTCCTAGGTTGACTTTGAAATTGGACCGAACCTATCGGGTCACTCCGGTCCTCAATCGCTTTTTTAAGGAGTACAAAAAATGAAATAAAAAATTATCGGTTGGTCCCGGGTTGACCCTGGAACCGGACCGAACCCATTGGGTCGGTCCGGTCCTCGGTCCCAAGCTCAATAAGGTCGGTCCTCGGTCCCAAAAATTGAAGACCAATACTGTGCGGGTTGGTCCTAGGGTTAGGGGGTGGACCGGCCCAACCCGGACCATGCTCACCCCTAGATATACTGGTTCTTCATAGCATGCATAAATACCTAATCAAGCATGCAATATAAACCCACTTCTATCAGCAGCTCATTCAAGGAGGTAAGCAAGAACTTTGCCAGGCTCAGAATTTTTGAAGAAGCATCTGTGATTTTGTGTATTTAGAAATCAAAATTACTTTAACTAGATGGAACTCGAAATGCGCAAGACCAAAGCGCTTTCACAAGCCAATCCCAAAGCATGAACAATCAATTAACCATTTCCAGTTTTTCAGAGGATAAGTTAAGGATTTAGCTCCCCACCTAAACTCTACATAATTCAATTTGAAAGAAACTCAAACTCTTCTCAAGAACTTTGGAATTCTCTCTCAAGTTGACCACAGGAAAAGACTTGCAGGCAATGCACATTACTAATGAATCGAGCCAAGCCACTCCAACATGTACAAGACGATAGCCAATATCAGTCGAGAGGAAAGGCCCATGATTCATACTTTCAGGCCATTCCGCAAGTGTTGGATCCTCTTACGACTGCCCAGCAGCTTTACGAGGTATTGCTTTCTTCTTAGCTTCGGCTTTGTGTCCGATGTCGCTGCTGGCAAGAGCAGCTTTTACACTCGAGATTGCTTCGGGTGTAATAATCTGCGCATCCTTTTGAAACAATTGCTGCGCCTATGCATGAAAAAGAAAAACTTTAAAAAGACATCAAACTTCTATGTAGTGTCCACTGGTATACACCACTAGCATGAGAAATTGCTCAAACAAAAATCCTTCAAGTTCGATCAATTCTCAACAAAATCAAAACTCTTCCCGCGGAAAATTCAATGAAATGCAGCCGCTTCTGGTTCCAGCTTATAACTCCAGACCCTAAAGCTAAGTCTAAACAAGAATCCCTCTCCACAGCTCATACCAAACAAATCGAGACCGACGGAATCCTCCAATTAACCCGCGCTTCAGCTCCGGCAACCGCACAATCGACGGACGAACTTTACCTGCTGAAACTGAGGGA
Source organism: Eucalyptus curtisii (assembly GCA_017140595.1). Taxonomy (NCBI): domain Eukaryota; kingdom Viridiplantae; phylum Streptophyta; class Magnoliopsida; order Myrtales; family Myrtaceae; genus Eucalyptus; species Eucalyptus curtisii. Next base: position 31,409,148 of record CM029501.1, read on the forward strand.
GGGCATAGACGCCGGCGATCGGCGAGGGCGGGGGAGCGGGGTAGACAGGCCCGGCGTAGGCCGTCGCTGCGGCGGCTGCTGCGGCGGCGGCGGCGGCGGCGGGGGGCGTACGGCGCGGAGGACTGCTGGAGGTGGAAGGGGAGGGGGAAGTAGGAAGATCCGGTCTGGTAGGTGAACTGGGAGGAGGCGGAGGCGGAGGCGGAGGCGGACGAGGGCAACGTCGACATGGGAAGGGATTTTGAGGGGGGCAGATTTTCTAGGGTTTCGTTCTTCGCTTCTGGTTCTGGAATTGAGGGAGAGCGACGATGGAGATGGCAAAGGGAGGGACAGGAGCTTCTCGATTTCTCTCTTCTTTGAATCTTTTTGGCTGGAGATTCCGATCGTTTATCTTGTTCACGCAATGGGTTTGCTTTTCCCTTTTATGAATTTCATACCTACCCGAATTTATTTTTGTGTCGCAAAAAAATTTAAGATCGACACAATAAAAAAAAAAAAAACACACACACACACACAAAAATTGAATTGATAAATTTATGATAAATTTACCCAAAATTATCTTTATTTACCACAAAAAAAAATCCTTAAATTAGTACTTCCATAATAAATATACCTTAACTAGTTTCTATTAAATTCTACCGTCAAACTGCCGAGATTGATGATATTTATTAGTTTGAGATGTACCAGTCTGTGGTAAAACTAATGCGCGATAAATTCGTCGTAAAATGTATTAATTTAGAGTTTTTAGTGATTAGAAAATTAGTTTTAGGAAAATTTATCAGAAGTGTACCAGTTAGAGATTTTTCGTGATATTAATCTAAAATTCTAAATTGATACGTGCATGCCGTATTTATTCCGAACTCGCCATTATGTCACGAAAAAATCTCAAACCACAGTGCTTATGCCACATTTACCACAATTTCACTATAATATTTCGTTAAATTTATCATAAGTGTATTTTCAGTGACACGAAAAAATAATTTGAGATAAACGATAAGAATGGTATTAGTAGTTTCGGATAAATTGTTATATAGATATACTAATTTGAGATTTCTGATTACATTAGTTCAAATGAGGAAAGACATGCATTTTCTAAACTTTTAAAACCTATTCTTCTAGGCACCATAAATTCCCTGTCCCGTAGAGTGCTCCGTCGATGTCTCGACTTAATCTCAATCAATGAGTCGCACCTCTTTCGTGCGTGTGTCGGCAACTGAAAAAAAGTTGATCCAGACACCGAGTGGAGCACCGTGCGGATTTAACGCTTCCGTCCTTCTTTTACGGGGATGGTGTTGGGCCGGCCGGTGGGCCTTGAGTTTTTGGGCCTGATGTAAGTTTCTGGTGGGCTCGTTTTATAGGGTCAAGTGTTGTAGGCTTTTCCTCAGACTCTGGAGCTCGTCCATGCTCACGCTCTGGCCGAACTAAATTAAAGGTAATATAGAAGCTAGTCCCTCTACCTCCGCGCCGCTTCACTTGTCTTTTCAACCGTGGAAGCATGTAAATGAGGTACGCATCGACGGTCAAGAAATGTCGAGACGTGCGTAGGAATACAGATGTCAATGGATTGGTAGGACGTCGAGGCACGTCCACTCTGTCCCGACTAGGCAATATCGGGTTGATTCGACTTCGTCCAATTCGGGTTTCGGTCATCACTTTATTATATCATCCTTTCAACAGCTTGATGGTCTTTTATGAAAATAATAATAATAATAATAATAATAAGTCATTTTGGTAATTTAATGCACTTTTTTTAGAAGTTTGTGCTTAACACTTTAATGATTAAGGGCGCGTTTGGTAACCATTTTGTTCTCGAAAATAATTTTTACTCGCAAATAATTTTTTTTATTCCGCTCCTGAGAATAATTTCTGAGTTTTTAAAAACGTTTTGTTACTGTTCAAAATGTCTACTCTCAAGATAGAAATGCATTTTGTTGGATTTTAAGATTCTTTTGTTTCTTTTTATTTATTAATGCTTTTATCATTTTTTTTTCTATGTTTTCTCTTTTCCTTTTTCCTTTTCCTTTTCAAATCTTACTAGTAAGGGGTGACTGAATTTTCATCATGATTGGAGAATAACTTTTGGAGTAGACGCATGGCCTTTTTGGCAGTGTAGAAACAAGTAATTTTTCCAGGATAACTTTGTTTTCCTTCAAATTCGGTACAAGTAATTTGGTCATACACAAACGAAATCATTAAAAGTTCATTGTGAAATAACTCAATGTCAAGTGGATCATCCATTTCCGCAATTTTGATAAGATGGGATCATCCACCTTCCAGATTGAATACCAGTGGGGCTTCTAATCGCAACCCAAGACTTGCTGGTGTAGGGAATTTATTGAGAAATGAAAGGAGTAGCTGAGTTGGTGGTTTTGCTACATTCATAGGAATATGTTTGTCGACACAAGCAAAACGGCCTAGTGATCGGAACGCAGCTTCACAAAACGACTTGGATTTCATAAGATCATTACTGAGATCGACTTTAAAGCCATTATTTTCTTATTAGCCTTGAGCACATGATTAATAATGATGGCCCTACTTTGCTTAAAGATATTAGAAGACAATTGCACTCTCACTTTGAGTTTAAAGTGCTGTATAACTTTCAAAAAGGAAATTGTTCTGCTGACTGGTTTGCTAATCTTGAAATCGATAAGTGCTTGGATACTAATTTCTTTTCATTACCCTAACTGCATCGAACAAATGGGGACCTGTTATCAAGACAACATCTTCACTAAATTGACGGCTTTATTACTTTAGTCAACAAACAAATTGGCACCATAAAAATGTCCGAATTGAAAGTGGGTCCATATACCTTGCAAGTCCTCGCAGGAAGTAGGCCAGCAGCTTGCATCTAATCAAATAGCTTCTCTGCAGCTTCGGGTCTGCCACCATGGAATAAGGCACCGATCAGAATGTTAAATGTGACGGCATTTGCATTGAACCTGTGAAGAGCTCTATTGACTCATCGAACTTTTTAGCATTGCAGTGTGCATCTATTTCAGTGTTGCAATTATAAACATCGGGCGAGCAGTTTTGTTCACCATCAGTTTGAGCAACTTAGCATAATTGATATGATGTGTGAGGCAACAACCGTCCGTCGATATGTTCGTGTAACTACATCAGGCTCTACACCTCCTTGACTCATCCCATCAACGACGCATTTTGCTCTGGTTGCCATCCCTTATATACAAAGTGCCCTGACCTCAGGGGAGAAAGTTCGAACATCTGGGATTACCCTCCTTTGCACCCTATCGATCAAAAGCCTTCTAGCCTCTACGCGTTTAACGGAACTGCATAGACACTCAACCAACGAGGAATAAGTAACAGCATCCGCGACGTAGCTTCCCGCACCATCCGCTCGAACAAAACCAGAGCTTCTCTCCACCGACCCTGATGCGTCGCGCCGTGAATCAGGTAGCTGTAAGTCAACAAATCAGGCCGGACAACTTTCCTGACCATCTTGATCGACAGAGCAAGAGCTTCTATCCACCGGCCTAAATAGCATAGACCCCCAATCAAGGAATTGTATGGGATGACATCCGGTTCGACACCTCTACCGACCATATCCTCCTTACAGAGAACGTCGATCACGGTATTGTAGGCGACCACATTCAGCCTGCAATTCTGCCTTTCCCACTTTCTCAGCAACTCCATCGCCAGACCTCTATCCTCCTTCCCCAACGCGCCTTTCAGAATGGCCGCCTACGTGTACGCGGCTGGGCCTCAACCCATGGTCTCCCATTTCGTTCGCCAGCCTCACCGCCCGATCCCTCTCTCCGCCCTCGCACTGCCCGTTGATCGGCGTGTTCAGCATCACCGAGTTGACCTCGAACCCGAGCTTCAAGACCCTGCCCAGAACTGCGAAACCCAGCTCCACCCTCCTCAAGCGGCATAGACAGTTCATCAGAATCCCCCAGATGTAGACATTCAAGCCCACCCCGCGAGAACCCATGTCCTCGATCAAAGCGACGGCGGCACAGTAATGCCTCATCCGAACCGCTCCTTCACGGGAGGCAGAGGTCGCATCTCGACGCTCGCGTCGAAGCGGGACAGGGCATCGAGAAGCCTCCCGAAACCGCCGCCGGCTCTAGATTCGCCGCGCGCGCAGCTCACTGATGGATCAGAACAACCAACGGGACCTGCGGAAGCGAAACGAGCGAATGAAGACGGAGCAGAGGGAGATCGCGCTCCTTCCGGAAAACATCGACTCGAGGAATTGGGTGCGATGAACTCCACGAGCGTCGTCACCTGAACGTCGGCACGCTCCTCTCAGTCCTCGTCACTCCGCTCTCCCGCTCTTCGCCGCCGCCGTCGCCGGCCGTCGCCGACATTTTCACGCGTGAGCTCTGTTCTGAGCTTCCATGGGCCCTTTTCTGCTCTTGAAATTCCTTCATGAATTGGGGCCCGGCCCGGCCCAAGAGAGCTCGAGTTCAAGACCCAAAAGGAAAGAGAAAGAAATAAAATAAGGAAAAATAGGAAGATATTCAGAGAATTGAGGAGTTACTTAGGATCCGTTCGTTTCACGGAAAATATCACGTTTCCGGAAAATATTTTCTAAGAAGTCATTTTTCAAAAGAATGACTTCTGATATTCAATTGGAACCCGAAATTTGAGTGGAGAATGCTTTTTATTGTTCGTTATCTAATTTGATTTTTTGACAAAAATTACCAAAAGAATTAAATTTTAATATTTTTAATTGACAAAAAATTAATTTTAATTTATATATATTTAAAAATTTGAATTTTTAATTATTTTTATTTTTAAAAATTGAATTTTTGTTATTTTTAATTTTTCTTTCCCCCCTCGTCTTTCCTCCTCCTTCCTCTGCCGCCGCGTGCCTTGACATGGCCGGCTGTCCGGCGGCCGACCAAGACGCGATCGTTAGATCTGGCGAGCTTAGGCTTGGCCGATCCAAGCGAGCCGTGAGCTCGCTGGCTAAAGGATGCGGCTTGCCTGGATTGAGCAAGCCACAAGCTCGTCGACCCGATCCAAGTGAGTCGAGCTTCGCCAAGGCCGGCGAGCTCGAGCCTCGCCCTTGTCGGATCTGACCTTGGGCGAGGCTGGAGTTGGCCTATGGCGGGTCATCGGCCGCCACGTTGGTTGGCCACCAGGTCAAGGAAGAAGAAAAGGAAAAGAATTAAAAACTCGATTTTTTTATTAAAAAAAAAAGAAGAAGAGAGGGAAAATAAAGAAAACAAAAAATAATTTGAATTGAAAAATAAAAAAGGAGGAGAAAGTGAGGGTTTATAGGGATGTGAGATGAGAAAGATCAAGTGAGGAAAATGTTTTCTATTTTTCAAAAGTGGAAAATGTTTTCTCCTAATTTATAAGAATTTTTTCCCTTGATGGAAAATATTCTCCCAAGGCAATTCATTTTCTATGAAGCGAACATCGAAAAATTCGGAAAACGTTTTCCCGGAAGTTATTTTCTATGAAACGAACGGGTCTTATTTTTAAATTTTACCATAGAAAAGAAAATCAACGGTCTTTCTATCGTGCTTTCTTTTCTTTTCTTCTTTTATTTTTTTAAATCATCCATAGAAAATCATTCAAATCAGCAAACTATAATAATAGGCATTGATTAACCCAGTTAATTTTATTAAGAAGCATGATAGATACAGTAAATCATTTTTAGAATATATTTTTGAGATCATTTATTTTATTCGAAACAATCACGTCCATATTTAAAAATATAAAGAGTCGTCTCGGAGATGCCGAATGCAACTTAGCAAAATCCCTTTCAGCGCAATATGCATCAAATTCATTGGATGCCCAATTAACTATGTGACATTTCTCGAATAAACGGAACCAAAATGCTAATTTTATATCGAACTTCCTCTGGTGATAAATAAATCGGGAATGTCAGCATGAATCGTCCAGACGTAGATACGGGTGATGTATTTTATTTTATTCCTCGGCAGTGCACGCTCGCCATTTGAGTCCATCTTGGCTTCTTGTTGCTTTCAATTCGGCCAGTGTCAGACAAATCTTGGGAGTCAATGTTGGGTAAAGAAGAGTGGCCAACTCCTATTTGGATTCGAATGACCTTTTGATATTAATATTCAAATTATCCTTCTCGCTTAATTAGCAAAAATCGGTATTTGGCAAATTGTAGAAGAAACGGGGCCGAAATCATTTTAATATTTAAATGCGTTGTGTTAAGACGCGTGCTTGTCTATTTATATACTAAAATAAGCCGTATCTAACTATCCATTGCTAAAATGTTAAAAAAGATCCCTGAAAAAAATAAAAATAAAGAAGAAATAATCTGTTACGAAACATGCTGGACATCTAAGCGAGTTTCGAAGTATTCAAAATAGAAAGTAGGCGATTCCATTGAGTTTTCGATTTCTTCTTAGACACTAAGCACGTATGTAATTTCGCAGAAAGAGAAAACTAGATTTTTTGGTATGTCTTTGTTTAATTTTCGGCTTCGTACCAACCATAATCCTCCTCTCATTTTTTTAAAAATTAGATTAGGGTTTCGAAAATTATTAAAGGATATATAAAAGCTAAGTTATTACGGCATTTTCCTTTTTTTTTTTTTAATCATTTTGGCTAGAAGGTACCAAACGCTAAAAACACAATTTATTTATATTAGGGAGAAGGGAGAAAAGTATTGTAACATGCCTTTCTCCGTAAAAAGCAAGAAAAAGACCTCCTTCCTAGTTCGTAAATAAAAAAATCGAAAAAGAGGAAAATGAAATGAAATAAATAATAAAAAAAATTCCAAGCAGTAATGTTTACGCTACAAGAGGCAAGGGGGACCCCACAAATTGCCAAACAACATCGAAACAGATAATCAAAATTATCATTTAATGAATAGTTAATTAATTTAATTTAATTAAGGAAGACAGAGCAAAACCCCATGGCTCTCTCTCCCCCTTTACCCTTTTCCCTTTTTTTGGGCCTTTTTAAAAGAAAAAACGTAACCGCCTCGTCGTGTCGTCGACTCTGTCTTCCTCCGCCGATCTTTTTCTGTTTCTTTTCCTCTCAATGGCGGGTCAAGATATCCCGACTGCCACGTATTTTGGAGGAATCTTTTATGGTATATTCAACATTCATAGAGCGAGCGTAGGGGTGTTCTTCGAACCCCAATCATCGATGAACTTCGATGGGGAGAACGCGATCGGAGGCGATGCTATTGCCGCCATGCTGATGGGGGTTGGGCACTCCAATTTGTTTACGATGCAGGTGACATCATTCATGGAACCCCTTACCGGGGTTCACATTGCTACCTTCTTAGGGAGTTGTGTCCTCGATGGGCAAATGAGGCTATTCACTCAGGTTTTTTTCTCTCAATTTTAGATTAGAATAAGCAACTATATGAAGTTATGAACTGACTCAAATTATTTTTTTAGCTTTTTATTTTAGTACTAGCAGACATGCCCGTGGGGATGCGCATCAACCATTCACACTTCACCACTCTGCCGGCTCCGATGGTGCCGGCTCCGGTGGTGCCACCAGATGAGGACGTGCCGGCGGGCGCGATCATACCGGTGGAGCCGGCACCACCGGCAGATGAGGACGTGCCGGCGGGCGCGGTCGTACCGGTGGATGATTTCCTGGGGAATGGCGCGTGACCGCTGTCCTGCTGAACGGCGCCGCATAGATTTTTTTTGGCTTATGTCTATAGACCGCATAGATTTTTTTTGGCTTATCTGGACTTGTCACATTTTATTTTAGAATCTTATTTTTTGAGATCTCAGTTGAGATCTCAATGCTTATATACTCAGATATCTCTTTTCTCTTATGATTGTATTCGGTTGCCGGGCATTATTGGCTATGGCAACTGTAACAAGCCCAACTATGTTTAATCAACTCCTTAAATCAATTAGGTTATTCTTCTGTTCATGCTTAATTCTTTATGTCATGTAATGATGGGCGGAGCTCTTAATAGCTGGATTGATACTTGATAGCCGTTATCCATGTGTAATGCCTGAAACATGTTGACTTATTCCACTTGTCAGGCCATTTGGTACCTTTACCCTGTTATCTACACATTTGTCAGGCCATTTGGTACCTTTACCCTGTTATCTACCTTGATGTGTGAAGTCATAAAAGTCCTCATGACGAAGGACCCTGATGAGGAAACATGGAGCTGGGAGGCGCGTGATATCTTACTAGATACCTGGACTGCGCTGCTCATGGTATACATTGTCATGCACTAGTTAGGCAAAAGAACATATGCATCCACCTTGTAACGCTGGTAAGCTACTTAATTTTTGTCTTGTTATCAATAACCGTGAATATCTGGCAAGTAGATACTTTGAAAAACTTAAAATTCTTGTTATTTTGGCATAAATGTCAACTCTGTCTTGATGTACTTCACAGGAATCCTGGAGCAAGCTGGCGATTGCTTTTGCTAATGAGAAAACGCTGTTTATGTTGAATGCATCTCACCAGGTAGGAGTTATAGTTTTCTCAAATGGGTTATAGTACTTTCTCCATTTTGCTGAACGTCGTCTTCTCTCTATTTGTTAGAAATCCTTGGCTCAAACACTTGTTCTTTCTGCATCTGGCTTTAGAGATTCTGAGCCAGCAAATCAGTGAGTGCGGTTCTCCTCTTTGTTCAGGAATAATTTAAAGCATTGATTTTGCCTCAGGACTAACGCCAAGGTGCGTTCTCAGGTATGTGAGAAATCTTATGGGACATATGACAACATACCTAGTAGAGATATCCTCCAGGAATGACTTGAAAAGAGTTGCTGAACAGCCAGATATGATCCTGTCGGTAAGGGATGGATTCTTTTTACACCAACTTGCGGCAACAAGGTCCAATTGTTTAACTACACACCTGTCAGTTACCATTTTCTTCCTCATTTTTCATTGAAGTGGGCTCATGTAGGTTAGTTGCCTGTTGGAGCGGCTTCGTGGAGCTGCCAGTGCAACGGAACCTCGAATGCAGAAGTCCATATATGAGATGGGGTTTCCAATATTAAATTTTACTTGAGTCTTCTCGGAGTTTATAAGCATGAGGTATTCATGTATAAACTTAGCACAATCCTTCCCATGTTAAGTCGTTATTCAAGTAAAAGTGGAATCTGCATCACAGCAAAGAATTTAGGTCCAGCAAATCACTGATGTATGTTTATTTAGTTAGAAATTCATAGTTGTTTTCTCAGCAAAAGAAGAAAATATAATTTTCTTTGATGGTGTTTACTTCTGGTCGCACAAGGTTCTAGTTTATGCGGCTCTGTGAATCCCTTTGCAGTTTTTCTCAACAACCAAAGTTGAAATAACAAATTCTGTCTTTAAGGTTAAAAATCAAAAAATGCTATACTCGAATTCATAGAAAATTTCTTGACTTAGAGAATGATGAAAAGGATTTCCAATGTTATCATCAGCAGACTACCTAAAATTATACGCACAAGCTTGTGTTCTGTAATGGGATATTTCTTTCAGATTGTGATGTCAATCTATATTATTATTCCACTTTTGAGCTGCAGTAGACACACGCTTGACTGAATTATCGTATTGGATGCCAAAGGTTTATTTGAGACTAACCCCTTTTAATTGTGTAGTCTGCAGTTATTTATTTGCTGCTTAAGTTTGTTGTTGAATGGGTGGACGGACAAATTACCTACCTTGAAGCACAGGAGTCCACAGTTGTTATTGATTACTGCATGCGCTTACTTCAACTTTACTTTACTCATCTCACAATACTGGCAAGGTAAGAAAACTATCTGTAGGTAGACTCTTCTTGTTGGCTGGCTGAGTTTCTCTAGAAGATTTTGAAGTAGTCCTAGTTGAAGCCCTTTTCCATCTCTTGTTTTGCTTTCGTAGCATCCATAATTTACAAAAAGGACCTTGTGACAGATTTTGTTTATGTTCCAGCTGCCGGTATTTATGCTTCTTCTTTTACTATCTTCTAGGTGACTGATTATTTTGGTTTTCTCCCTTCTTCCGAGATTTCTTTAAGTCTGTCAAGCAGCTTGCTTAATGATGCAAAAACAGAGAAATACAAAGATCCGCGGGCTCTGCTTCAACCCCTTTCTAGCTTTTGTTCAAAGGATCTGGTATTCTTACATTTCTGTTCATTGATTATTTCATGTTGTGCATTTCCTAATGTTTTCTGTATTTTGCTATCATAAATCATTTACTCCACCATACTTGATCAAGTGTAGGTTGATTTTTCATCGGATTCTTTGGAAGCCCATGGAACAAGCATATCTCAGGTGTATCTTATAATGCAAAGCACAAAGAGTTGTGTTAGATGGTGTCTAATTTTTGACTTTGCAGGTTGTCTTCTATGGTCTTCATACGGTCACTCCTCTGATATCTTTGGAGTTGCTGAAGTACCCCAAGCTCTGTTGTGATGTGAGTTGAGTCATCCACGTCATACAAGAAATGGACCTGGGAATTTTTCTCTTTGAGTTCTGCTTGATGTTTACTCCCCTCCTCTTTATCACTGCAGTACTTCTCGTTGCTGTCACATATGTTGGAAGTATATCCTGAAATGGTGGGACAACTAAACAATGAAGCCTTTAGTCATATTCTTGAGACTCTTGAATTTGGTCTACATCATCAGGTAATGCATTCAGCTTGTCTTTGTGAAAGTGGCTATCAGATGATGAGTCAATCTGAAGAAAGTTGTTCCTTAAATATATTTCTTTGTTGCTCATGGCTCCAGTAAATAGCACCATCAAAATTGGCATTCTTCTCCATGGTGCTCGGTTGATGTGCGTTTACTTTGGCCTGTGGCTTTATTTCTTTTTGAAATGTGAAAATGTTACTTTCTCCTCATGATTTTAGGATTCAGAAGTGGTTAACATGTGTTTAAGAGCTCTTCGAGCTCTTGCTTCCTACCACTACAAGGAAACAGCTAGTGGGAAGATGGGCTTGGGAACATGCCTCGAGTCTTAGAAACCCAAAGGGCGAACTACAGGAAGGCATTTTTAGTCGGTTCCTTCGTACAACCTTGCAGCTACTTCTTTTTGAGGATTATAGGTAGGGAACTCATCGATTTAGACCTTGTTAATGGAATATTACCGGCTATCTCGTCTCATGTTTAAACTCTGCTGTTTCAGTCCCGATCTGGTTGGTGCTGCTGCAGATGAGCTCTTTCCCTTGATACTTTGCGAGCAGGATCTATACCAGGTACATATGCACGTGCATGTCAGGTTGATATGGTACTCCTGCTGGATTATTTAGTGCATAGTAACCAAACTAGCATGTTATTTAATGAAAATGATCCGCTGACTGCGTATTTTTACAGAAACTAGGCAAGTTGATCGAGAGACAGGCCAATCAAACATTTAAATCGAGGCTGAAAAAACGCATTGCAATCTCTCACAAGTTCGAATCAGCTTTCTTGCACACTCGATCGGATGAACTACCAAAGGTTTAGGAAGAACCTGACCAACTTCCCGATTGAAGTTCGCGGGTTCTTGAGGATAGTGTAACGCGTGCAGAAGACGGTATCTCGTGTGTGGTGAGTGCTGCGGATGATGGAAGTTGCTGCTCTAAGAGAAGCTATAGATTTTTCAAGTGGTGAGAGCATTCTTTTGGACAAAGTGCATGCACATAGACACAAAGGTATGCCTGTGCACGAACTCATGGACACCCATTGATCCAAAGCTGGACCTGGAGAACTATGGAATCTGCTCATAAGGGGGGAATGCGGAAGGAAGAACTTGCTTCGGACGGGCGTGAAAAAGTCATCAATGATGATGTAGCAATTCTGTGCTTTCCTGTCATCATTTGTTTGGCAAAAGACCATTGATTTTGTGTTAACCACTTTGCAAATAGATCGTTCCACCCTATGATTACTATTTACTTATTGCTGGCAGTTTTTGTTCCAGCTCTCTCTCTCTCTCTCTCTCTCTACTATTTACTCAGCGCCTTGAGAATTCTACCCCTGCTCAGTACTGAGCCGCCACTAAGTATAATGGCGATTCCAAAAAGGCCTTCCTAATGTAAGCATAGGGAACAGTTTCTATGCCGAATGTGCCATAGTATAACAAACTATATACTGCATCGGAATTCAACGAAAAGAAGTGAAATGCAAGAAATGAAGCACGGATTATCATACGTCCGGCTTTCCATGATGGCATTCCATGATAAAATAACGGGCATTAACAGTATGAAATGGCGTTTAGGCAGATGGCCTGAGAACGCTGAAACTGATGAGATGATAGAAATCGGGTGATTACATAATTTGATTCCGACTTCAATGTGCCCATGGATCACTAGATTTAATACACAGTGAGAAAAAACCTCGAAAATCTTTAGATCACCGTCATAGAAATGAGTAAAAGTCGTGTTCTAAAGCTATTTGTGAAATATCCCCTTCTTTGAAAGCTTTGGCTTCTTCTGACTTTGATTCTGCCAGAATAACAAGAGAGATGTTAGCAGCGAAGGTGAGATCTGGGAAGGGAAAGATTCTTAAGATACCTTATGTCGTTCTAGAGCATCATAATCAGTTCTCTCCCTCCAGTTGCTTTTTCGGAGCTTAATCGGACGATTCCCCGCGTACTTACCTGAAATAGTACATAATTAAAAACAATTCAGTCCCTCACCCATGTATGTCAGGGTCAAGGTAACACATAGGGAGTTACGCATAGTAAAATTGATTATGATCACGGCAGACTGAAGGTTGAACCCAACTGCTCATTCTGATCCAAGGCCGATCACAATAAACCATTTCTCATCTTATAATATTAAATGAGCAATGAGCAATCCTAGACTAATTGAGATTGGTTTACAATATTGGTCTACTAAATGACATGTTAAACTGTGAATGGCCCCATTAAGAAGTAGGCCATATTCAAGTACCAAAACAGTTTGACAGTCATTTAGTAAATGAATTACATAAACCAGTCTAAATAATTCTAGCATTTTCCATATTATACTCATGTGGCAGAGCTAGGAATTCGACATAAAAAATCGAGTCCGTTGGTGTCCACACAGCGAAATTGACTTTACAGCAGATTAGCAATTCTTGTCATCTAGAAACCCTAAGTGTTCAAATGGAAGCTAAAGGGTTTTCATCAGAGGCCTAAACACAATAAGATAACAAGGAATCATCAAAGCCTCATTCACAAAAGAGACCCTTAGAGCAGCAATCTTGAAAGTACAATCCCTCCTCCACGCTAGGTGCTTCATAAAGATAACGATCTATTGCCTCAGAACTGATGCCCATGGTAAAGATGTGAAAGATTGCCAAAAATGAACATTCAAAAGCTAACAAAATCGATGAACATTTCAACCACAAGAAATTGTCCAAGGTATTCCAAATGCCTATTAAACACTCCAAAATGGTAGACTCAGTAGTCAGTGAAAAACATATAAGTACCATTCATCTCCTTGAGCGCAGCAGCAAGGTCAGTTGGGTCGGCAAAGCTAACAAATCCATAGCCCTTGGTTTTGCCTGTCCGCCTGTCTCTGACAACCTAAATTTAACAAATTTTGCGTAAGCATTTAGAACTTGTCACCACAAGAAGATTTAGCAAATAGGCATTGGATCGCAAAAAGACAATTGACTCAACTAAAAAAACAAAAACTTGAACAGTCCAAAGCATAGAAACGAGGTTCCAATAAGTTTATAAACTACAGGAAAGGACATTTACCCATCAATACAGCAAGGAAACAACCAAAAGCAAAATCAATCAACTGTGTGAAGGGAATTCAGTTATTTACTTTTCAACATCCATATATGTGCTTTGAAGACTAGCAGATACAGGGAAGGGAGCCAGAAACTTAGTCCTCTTAAGGCATATATTAGCAGAGAAATGAAATCTACAAATTAACTATGAAGGATTTTAAGTATCCAAATGAGGTATACTCTGAAGGAGTTGTGCACATAGTACTCGACTTTTCTTTTGCTCATTAATTTGGAAAATCAGCTACATTTTCCAGGAATTTCACCCCAAAAAAGAAATCATGGCAAAGTCGTTAGCCATACACAGGAAAATATGGAAGAACTTGTGCAGTAAAATAACATATCTATTGTGACATGTTCTACAAACGCCATCTAAAGCATTTGGATTCAATCATTGACAGATTGCCCTATAAGTAGCCTATCCTGTCAAGTATCCTTAGTACGATGCATTCAAGGCAGTGTTTCTAACTATAGCACAGCTAAAGCATACAGTGTGAAATGAGTCTCGCCTATTTGATGAACCATATCAACATTTTGTGGCAACACAGGGACGACTAATGCCGAGTTGAATATTTCAGTCATACTGCCTTATCAATTTATCTGTGTGCTTGAACTAACCTTCCAATGTACTCAGGATTACAAGATGCACCAATACACTAATAGAAAGCACGGGTCATGGAGACGCCTAATGAACTTCTACCCAGCATGAACTAATAGCGATGTGTACTTCAGCAATGCAACAATGAGCATAACCTACCTTATAACAGTTAAAATAACAGAATTGCTCTGAGTTCTTCAAACAAAAATCTGAAGCAAGAAATGCAACATCTTCACTCAACAGGTAATAAACAACAATCAAAGGAAACTGAAAATATCAATCTTTCAGGAACGTACCCTGGCCATGTTAAAGGAAGGAAATTGCGAAAAGGCTTTTGAAAGTACATCATCATTCACCTCATTACCAAGATCACCACGAAACTGTCCATCCGCAATAATTACACGACACCACGTTAAACTTCGTTAACTGGAAAGCACGAATAGAGCTAAAGACAAAATTGGGATCAAAGGGGGCGTGGTTAGAGTTCATCATTGTTAGGTAGGGGCTCTTAAAACGGCCATTAACGGTCTCTGTCCTTGGATTATGGCGTGGTTGAAGAGTTGTCAATTACATGCATCGTTAATGAGGGATTAGCATGGAAAAACAGTAGCATAATCACCATTAGATCAGAATCTCATTGGATGCTCACAGTCACGACGCATTAGTTAACCAACTAATTTCTAGGAAAGAAACGAAAATCTTTTGTATGGGTTATGTTCTCTTCACTTAACCGGTCCTCTTAAATGCAACCTCCATATACTCTTAAGTGTTTGAAGTGGTCTTCACTTTTCGAAATTTTAAACTTTGACATTTCTATATTAACGTGACATGAACATTCACAATCCATAAATGTTGACATGGATTTTCACATATAATTCCTTATAGTTTAAAACGTATACAATATGTCAAATTGGGAGAAAGCATAACAAAAATGTACCTTCTTATTTCAAAATAGTGTAAACAAGCTAGTTAAATTAGTATTAGATTGAAATAAGTGTAGAAACAAGATTTAAGGTTTTGTCCATTCATGAATTGAGGGCTTAATATTTTAAATAGGCCACAATCAGGTCATAAGTCTGTCGTAGGTGGAATCAGGCTTCAAAAATGACACATGGCGAATGACCAATTATTGCATGTGGGAGCCATGTCAGATTTTTGGATATCTAAACTCCTTCAATGGGGAGCTTGAGACATGGGGCATCGACGTTGTAGATTCACAATTTGGTATGTTTAAAGAGCTTGTAGACGATAAAATGGTCCATAATTTCCAATTCAAATTGACAAAAGTTTGCATGCACGATGATTTGTATGCACGGACTGTTTACGTATGCGCTTTGCTATATATAAACTTGTGATAAGCCCCCGACCTATGTTCTTAAAAATTGGCCCGCAATGTAAACAGCCATCCAAAAACGGAAACGAGTTGGGTGGCATCGTACATTTTGGAAAGTTGTGAAGTTCACTATCTGTAACCCCCAAATCCATTCCTCCGCACTCTTATTTATCTAGTCTTGAAGTTTCAGAGCAGACATGATTTCACAGCCACGTATAACCAAGCTAGGCCAAGTTTTCTTCAGTTTTCTGTATCTTGTAGTGCCCAAGAGTGATCACATATTGGTGGAAATTGATATGTGCCATGCATGCGATCTATACTTCAAACGTGAAGTTCCCCAACTGATTCATTCATTTGTTGTACCTATGTTTTACATAAAGATCGACCATCCCAGCCTCCAAGACAAGCGGTCTAGTGGCCCACTGAGAAATGGTGAGAACCATTGGAACCCCTGGGAATGGCGTTGTTGATGTTGGCCAGAGCGCTCGGGTTTTTATGACTCAAATGACCATTGTTGTTCTCATGTTCGTCCCGGTTTAGCATCAGTGTTGTTTGTAGTGGTAGAAGTGGTAGGAGCCAAATTACTAGTAGCAACCCATTGATCCGGTGTCTTGCTTGAATTGGCAGCAGTAGAAGAAACAGTAGCGTCGCTACCGCCAGCACTAGCTGTGAGACCCATGCTTGCGTCCCTGAGCTGACGCCCCTGCAGATTCATAGGCTGCTTGTGGGCTTGTAGAGCTGCCATGATCAGCACGAAGACGAGGAAGAACAAGAATATTGCCTTCACAGTCGGATCCAGTTGCTCAACCCTAAAAGGATATACTATTGTCCAATAGTAACAGAATGACTCTTTTGGGAAGCAATAAGGACGATTATAAGACCTACTGATTCAGACTAAAGTATTTCTCAATTTCCCCCCATGTTCAGTCTTTAGAATTTATAAAAGAAAATGGGTTATCTGACATACTCAAGACCACTTAAAGTTCTTGATTTTAGCTGAGGCATGATACTGAAAGAAGACATTCGAAACCTAGGGTTTCGCTGGATGGATTAGTTCATGTAACGATGGAATCTCTGCTCGTGTTATGTTTCTTGTGGTCCATTATATGCAACTAGTGAAATTGTTCTGCTGCTAGGATTAGAGATGACAGCACGTCGATCATCATCAGATATCAGCTCCGAAAGCACTCGGGAAAAAAATAAGGCAAGTTTCGAGTGGGGGGCTCACAACGCTGCTTCACCATTGGAAGAGAGGTCAAGCCACCGAAAAAGTCAACTAATCATGATTAAGATTGATAATTGAGGCAACTCGCGAGTTGAATTCAAATTCTTTATAATTTTACCGAGTAATAATGTCTTGGAACCTAGCCAATTTGGGAGCGGCTTTGTGACGATGGAATCAACCAGCAAAAAGCATCAAGGCTGTAAAGACTACTGCACCAATTTGCAGTACAATTTCAACTCAGTGAGTTGAATTCAAAGTACGTGGAGTGACGAGATAAAAGGTGAAATCTTGTTCTATCTGCAATAATTACTTGACAGTGCATTAAACAAAGTGTAACCTTGAGGACAAATTCACTAAAAGACAACGTCGGGATCAAAGGGAGTGGTTCTTTTAACGGCCACCAACGTTGTATATCTCTATCCTAGTATTATTACGTGGTAAAGTGCTAACTACATGCATCGTCATTAATGTGCAATTAGCAAGAAGAACAGTAGCTTAAACAACTTTAGATCTGCCTTATATAGCACCTCGCAGTCACACCGCATTAATTACTTGTTGGAGCTCATTTAATTATAATAGCTAAATCTTTCTAATGTAGGGAGTATAGCACCGATGCCGATCACCAAACCAGTACAGCAGATTCAGATTATTTGCATGTGGAGACGTACCTTAGTTTTAAAGGTGACGCCAAAACTGGACCCTTCTTTTTGACATATGTTTGATAAATATATTGTAGATATTTGAATTCAAAAGCGAATGGATATAGATGGCATGTAACGCCAAAGTTCATTATGTTTCTAACGGACTTAAGTGATTGAATGCAGTCTAAATTAGTAATAACATATAAAAGAATTGAACGCAGTCTAAATCGTTGAAGGGCATTGATCTATTTAGAGACTACATATGCCGTGTTTGTCAGAACAGAACAAATGCATTCATTGGCTAGTAACCTTCAAATTGCGAATACTCAGACATAACCCACGTAGGATCTCGTCCTCCGATAGGATCAACTAATGAATTTTTTTTTAATGAGACTGAGGCTTTTCATCACTTAATGTAAATTGTTTGGGAGATGAGTTCAACACCAGCGGCAGAATTTTAAGAGTCGCTTTCTTCTGTACTTTTATGAAGATTTTCGTGCTCCAATCTGCTCTCACAATACCTAGTTAGAAAGCTCTATTTATCTAGTTTCTAATATATCAAGTTTGAAGCGATTTGGAGTCTTCTAGAGGAAGTTATGCTTAATTTACCGAGTGATGCTCGGTCTACTCAAGAATGAGTTTTTGAGTCTTTCCAGGATTTGATCCTACGGACTATATTTTGTTCCTAGAGTCATGTTGAGTCAAGAGTCAATGTTCTTTATATTTTGATCAGGATAGTTGGTCTTGTCTTGTAAAATAAAAGATAAGGTGTATCAAAACTTGTCTATACCTTGAGGTTGTTCTATATTGAGTTTCTTTAAACTCTTAGGATTTTCATGATGGTTAAAGATTTTTAGTTGATGAGTTTCATAATTGAACTTGTGATATTTTTGTCGGACCACTACCGACTATTCTAAAATGTTAAATTGTTAGATGAATGCATTTTTTGTTATTTAAATATTCTAACAAAACTCTTGAATTAAATTTTTTTCTTGACTCTATATAATTTTTATCCAGTAAGTGGTAATTTACGTGCCATTTGTACCAAGGTGGATTCCTTAGGGGTGCATATTTACCCTATCGTATGCCTTGTATCATAAGGTAGATTCCTTAGGTGGTGAACATTTATTTCGTCACATAGGTACAACCTCTAAATCTCCTACCACTCCAACATCATCAACTATCTTGCTTCTTTGTATGGCATTGACACATGATATAACTAATTGACAAAATACTGAGGATTGTCCGAAGTAAACACTATATCTCTCTTACTATGTAATCCTTTCTTTTCTTTTCTTTTTAATTAGAAGACAAAATATCTAAACCTTTCGACTCGACTAATTAATAATCATCCTAAGTCCATGCAACTTGCCCCATTCACATGCAGCAAGTATAGCTCATTGTGATTTGAATACAAGATTTATGGTATCCAAACTAAGCGTTTAATCACTCAATTAATTCTTTAGATGTTAAAAGGGATACAAGCATAGTCCCTTATCCGTTCCAACGTCAAAAGATTTTATTGAAGCCAGATGCTTTGCCTGATAAACCCTCAGCCTCAGAGAGAATATGTAGTTACTCGACACTTCTTTGTTCAATAATCTACTGTAACACCTAAATCCTTTCCCAGCCCTTAATCTTGAAGTTTGGGAGTCAAGAAGTTACCACACAAAACCAAGCTACGGCTAGGTTTCTTTATTCGTCAATTTTGAGTACACGCACGATACATTATATAGCAGTTTGGCCTGAGAGCCAGCTGACTACATATAATGTTGCAGCATACCTATAAATCACACAATAGACAGTATGGCTACACAAAAGGTTTTCTCTCTTTTTCTTTTTTGGTGGTTCGGAGGGTACACGCAAAAGCCTATCGACTTTCAGTTCAGCCTTCTAATGGCCCCTCTCTTATCTCATGGTGAGAATTATCGGGATTGGTGCTGGCCGGAGCACTCGAGTAGCTACCATAACCATCGTTCTTCTCATGTTTTTGGGGCTCGCTTTCAGCGTCCGTGTCGCTTGTAGCATCAGCAGCAGCAGGAGTAGAAGCACTTGTATCGCTCAGGGATCTCGTAGTTTTGCTTGAAGTAGCAGCAGTAGTAGCGGCACCATCAGTAGAAACGGTGGCATCACTAACACCAGCACTGGCTTTGCGGCCCATGCTTGCATCGCTGAGCCGATGGTCTGCATCAGCTTGTAGAGCTGCCGTGGTCAGCATGAGCACAATGAAGAGCGCAAATATCACCTTCATGATCGGATCTGGTAGCTGGACTCTGAAAGACAGACTATATACAATCACATCGTGATCATCCAATAATAACCGACTTTTTTCTTTAAACGAAGCTACAAGACACCAGTTTAAGACCCTATTGATTTTGACGAGAAGCATTTCTCATTTTCCTTTCACATATAGCACCAAGAATTCAAAAATGTAAGTAATCAATACAACTTGAAAGGGATTAAACATACTTCTTGATTCTGGATGAGTTGCAGAACTGAAAGAAGATATTGAAATCTAGGGTTTTGTTGGACACACCAGTTTCTGCAAGGGAGGTATCTCTACTCAGTGTGTCGATGACTTGTTGGTCCTTATTGTTGCGCAATTTATAGGCAAGTAAAACTGTTTTGTTGATAGGGTTAGAGAAGAATGCATTCTTCATCAAAGAAAAACTCCAAAAGCAAGTTTAGAGTGGGGGGTTCACTATGTTGCTGAACCATTGGAAGGTGATAAGCCACCGAAGGAAGTAATCATGATTAACATAGATAGTTAAGGCAACTCGTGTGCTGACATTCAAACAGTTCATGATTATCGAGGAGGTTATATGTCCCCATTATATGGTTCAGCAATGGGTGGAATGAGATGGAAGGTGACATCTTTTTCCATCTGCAATAATTGCATGAAGATACATACATCAAACTATGCCAGCTTGGAGGACAATTTTTACTCCGTACAAAGTTGGGATCCAAGGGGTGTGGTTAAAGTTAATAATTGCAAGGTAGATAGGTTCTATTTAACGGCCATTAACAGTTTGATGTCCGAGTATTATCACGAGGTAAAAGAGTTAATAATTGCACGCATCCTTTAATGGGTGATTCCATGAGAACAGCAGCATAAAAGAACGTGAAATCAAGTTTGTCATTTGCATGCTCTCAGACGTGGCGCATTAATCGCTAGGGACGCGGTGAATCGTTAAAAGGGTAAAACTTCGAATGAAGTCTTCACTAAATTAGTATTGAATGCCCAGAATTAAGCTGATCAGATTAATACAAAAGCCATGTAGCTGTTGGTTGGTACTACCCCTCGTAGACCAGCCGCTACCGCCACTGGTTGAAGCTGCCATAGCTACCACCGATGCCCGCGATGATAGTACTCTCGTCAACAACCAGCATGTCCACAGCCCCTTTCGCCAGTAACTCCTCAACCACCACAAACCCTTGTTCGGTCCTCTCTCTCTCTCTCTCCCTGATCGAAACCAGAGCTCTCCATAACAGATCTCGTGACGGTGACATGAGGGCTAGATCTGCTTGTTATCGAGTAGGCAATGACGACGCACACAAATAGAAGAAATCAGAAGTAGATGTGAGATTTGGCTGCGTCATTGAGACGACGACACACACATCCCAGAGAGACCAAGAGAGATGGAATTTTTTTCTACTTGAAGGGCCTACTTAAAGTTGGGTAGGTCTTGACCAACTTAACTTTTTATAAAGCTTCAACTTAAAATATGGTAGTTCTAGACCTGCTTAACTTTCTATGAACGAGAAGTGTGAGAACATATGCATGTGTCATTGAATGAAACACTGAGAGAGCTCTTGGAGTTATCTAACTGCAGTTGTCGGTCCTAGGGTTTTACGTGACAGAGAAGACGGATTGCAGAACGAATGATCACACACACACACACATGTACATCTAGTTCATTTTGGCAGCATGTCATGCTATTACTTAGTCCAAACCGTCAATAGATACATATAACGGTATTGATTTCACTTTAGAAATGTGAAAAACTGTATCTCCATCCTACTTAATGCAATCTCTTCGATGTTGCAACTATTTGGCTCAAGAATTGCCATCCACTCTCGAATGTAGGTGAAGAACATCATGTTTATCCTCTGCGAGTGGTGGCTGAGATGGCCACAACTGAAGTGGTCGTCATCGGCAGGCAAAGGGTCATTTTCCAATAAGAAGAGTGCTTTGGTTAGGTGTTCTATCATCAAATGGAGCAAATGCTCAATTTGGTGATTCATGACACCATTCAATCTCAAGATCTCAATGTGGAGAAGTCAAAATTCATGTGACGAGATCAAGAAACACGTTTAGAGTGGGTTTCTATTAAAAGAAAATGTCAATTTAATCTACACAGCATCTTTTCCGTCACAAGAAAGACGATCTTACGTGTTTCATTCTGATTTCTGCATCTGGATAGATTTGGACCGGGTTATGTATCGAGCATAAAAGCCCTTGTCTAGCCCTACACTTTTTTTTTTTGGTCAAAATCTAGCCCTACATTTATTCAAAGGTAAAAGTATAGCATAAGTGTCAAAACTTCACATAGGGGACATTTAAGTGCCAAAAATTACGAAAGGCATACATAAGTGCCACTTTCTTTTAAAAATAAGATATGTGAGTGCCAACTTCGGCAAAAGGTATTGGAAATCTTATGTGGTATTTTTTTTAATAATATAACTCGCCTACGTGGCTCGCCAGAGAGTCGAGTCAGCAGCAAAGAAGAGCTAAGATGACATCATTTTGCCTCTTATTTGAATTTTAATATATATTTAATTAAATTAAATTTAAAACTAAAATTAAAAAATTTAAATAAATAAAAAAAGGGGGAGATTGCAGAATGGCGAGGGTGCCTCGCCATTCTGCAATCTCCCCCCCCCTTTTTTAATTTTAAAATGTAGTTTTAAATGTAATTTAATTAATATTTAAATATATATCAAATCTAAGGCAAAATAACATTATTTTTTGCTTATCTAACCACGTCAGCTTACAAAATGACGTCATTTTCGGCTTATCTAGCCATGTCGGGATACAAAACGATGTCATTTTGCACTTATCTCGCCAAAAAAACGTCATGTTAGCCTTTTGGCCAGATTTTCTCGCTATTGACACTTTACTGATTCATTTTACTCGGATTTTGGCACTTAAGTATATTTTTCCTAACTTTTGACACTTAAGTGTGCTCCCGTACCAAATTTTGGCACTTCAGGAGTCCGTGTGTCCTTATTCAAAAAAATATCAAACCTTACTTTATGAGAAAAAAAAAATGACGAGCAAGCTGCGCGTGTCGAATTACAAGTAAAAAACCTTACCGTTAATCGATGAGTGTGATTTCAGATTACATTGTCCAAGTATAGAAAATCTTTCCTTAAGTAGTTAAACCCTACAGCAGCTCTAATTCACCGCGTCGGCGCAACGGAACCTTTCTGAACTTGCTTCTGAAGTGCACATAACCACGTCAACGAACCTTCGTCGGGCCATCTAGTCTCAAAAGATCGCAGATACCCGAATCTTGGTTAATTTGCCCGAGCGCAGGGTCTAGGATGATCATATTCCTTCTTCTGCTTCTGTCAAGCGCATAAACGTAGCTCAAACTAGGAAGCGAAGACTCCGATGAGCGATATTGAGAGATATCGACACAGAAATTCAACTCACGACAAGCCACTCCATCTTGGTTATGATTTCGTAAAGGGCAAGTATTTATTCGATTTCAGCTCAAGGCACTTCAACTATGTCTCTCGATTCCTCGAATGTGCAAGCTTAGGGTGTGCATGACAATTTCTGGAACAGAAATCAATTTCTATTCTATGGACGAGTTTCTGAGTAAAGGAATATCAAACTTACGTTTGATAACAATTCAAAATTTCTATTTCTGAAATAAAAATTCGTTTGATAATAGAATAAAATTTCTATTTCTAGGAGCGGTAACGACCGTCGTTCGGTGGCTGGAGTCTGATGTTTGGTGATTGGCATTCGGCGTCCGGTGACTGGCGGCGGGCGGTCGAAGTCCGAAGTCCGAAGTCCGACGTTTGGTGTCCGACGCCAAGTCCGATGTCCCGGCGGCAAAGGGCCAAAGTCCGAGTCCGATCTGAGTCTGGCGACTGGCAACTGGTGTCCAACGTCTGGAGTTCGACGTCTGACGTTCGACATCTGAAGTCCAACGACAGGAGGCCGGCGGTAGGTGGCCAGTCGCCGGAGTCCAGCGGCGGGTGGCGGGCGACCGACATCCGGCGGTCGGTGGCGAGCGGCGAACAATCGTCGGCGAACATTTGGTGGTTGGTGATGAGCCTTCGGCATCCAATGATTGGTTATGAGCAGCCAACAATCGGTGGGCGTCCGGCATCCGGCGACTGGCGGTTGGCGACGGGCAGCCGAAGTGTAGTGGCCAACGGCCGATGTTTGGTGGCCGTGGCCGGTGGCGAGCGGCGGGCAATCGGCGGCGGGCATCCAACATCCCATGGGTAGCAAGTGGGTGACGGGCGGTGATGAGAGTGAATGATGAGAAAAATTTTGATTTCTCATTTCTGTTCCAGAAATAAAAAAGCTAAAAATTTTAATTTTTTATTTCTGTTCCAAATCTATTTCTGTAATAGAAATTTGTTCCAAAAATAGAAAAATTAAATTGCGTTATCAAATGGATTTCTGTTCCAAACTTGTTTCGGAGAATAGAAAAACAGAGAAATAGAGAACCAGAAATCATAATCGATTGCCTAACCACAGAAAGAATGGATTAATTAGAACATAATATCACGATAATCTAATAGTACAAGATTCTTTTTTATTCTTTTTGGAAGATCTATCAGTTGCGACAAGCATGCTTCAAAGATTGAAAAGAAAAAAGTAGTCGAGAACTCGAGATCATGATGTATCAAGTAAAATTAAAAAAGCAAGTTTGAAGTGGGGTGATCACTCTCTTGCTGCACCATTGGAGAAGGTTTAACTTTAAGCCACACGCCCCTAGAAGTAATGATGATTAAGATTTGATATCTAAGGCAACTCATGCGATCCAATTTTCAAAATCTTTATAGTCCTATCACGAGAGACTAGAAAAAATGGAGATGCCCTAGTCCTAATCATATGAATAATGTGATGATAAGACCAATTCATAACTCAGAATTTATATGTAAACTTTTGTTGCAGATGGGATCAAGGATGCAACCTATGTGATTTGTGAGCGATCTGATCTATAGGCAAACACTAAATCAATCTTTTAGGGTTCGAGCAGTAATGGAAGTAGTAAAATGAAAAGTAAAATCTTTCCAAAATGCAATAATCACATTGACACTGACGTTACAATTTGCGGTCTGAGGAAAAATATAACACGAAAGACAAGTAAAGTCGATAATTGAAATCAGGCAAATGTTTTATTTTATTTTATTTTAGAACACTCGAGTTTGACTAATATTGTCGGGTCACGATAGTGGTTTTTCACCTCTCCTCTCCAGAGCAGGCAATTACCAGGGCAGGAGGCCCTTGGACATGCTCCCCAGAAAATTTGCCTTCTTCGCAACGAATTAAACTCGTGTTTACGAGATAGAGAGAGAGGAGATATGTGTGAATCTGCGATTCGTGAAAGAAATCGAGAAAGTATAGTGGAAGATAGAGAAATTAGATTCTTATATACTTATTTTAATAACATTCAATTGTAAAAAAAAAAAAAAAAAAAAAAAAAAATCTATAAAACTTTTAGTGAAAAATGGCGGATTTTCATTTTTCAATACTTAAAAAAGAGGAACTTCATAAACATGGCGTCTTTAACTGAGTGTTGGGAAAATTGATTAGGTATCGGATTTTCCGATACGTGTTAATGTAATTCGTCAAAGAAATCAAGAAAGTATATTGGAAGATAGAGAAATTAGATTCTTATATTGTTATTTTAATAACATTCAATTGTAAAAAAAAAAAAAAAAATATAAAACTTTTAGCCAAAAATGGCGGATTTTTCATTTGTCAATACTTAAAGAAAAGGAACCTTCATAAACATGGCGTCTTTGATTGAGTGTCGGGAAAATTAATCACGTGTCGGATTTTTTGACACGTGTAGATCGAATGTTGAAGGATGTCTAAAAATGTCAAACATATATTAAAGTGTGCAATACGACGTGAAGGCTCCCGGAAAGTGTGAGTATTTTTTAGATCCAAAGAAGAATATAATCAAATAGCCAGTGGAGACTGCTGATTATCATTTCTAGGATCGAGCGGCAAATTTTTTTTTAAAAAATGATATATGAGATACTATATATAATTTTTTTTTAAATTATTTCCGCGAATTTATCTATTCCGTCGCTTGAAACGGCGGTACTCCCCGCGGCATATAAAGCACAGATTCGATCTGCGATCGATTCAGTTTCGCGCCACCACTCGCACTCCACAGAGAGAGAGAGAGAGAGATGAGAGAGCAGAAGGCGCCATTGAAGGAGAGCTCCCGCTCCGCGCCTCTCGATCGCCGATCGAGGCCCGCCGACGCCCCGCCGAAGAAACCTGCGCAGGTAAACGATTTTCCCCCTCCCGTCTTCCCTTCCCCGAGCGCGCTCCGATTCTCCGTCGCCGTTCGCGTCGATCGGTTCGGACTCGGCTCTAGCGATGTGCGGTGGTGCGCGGGGGGAACGCTAGCTTCGTTCTCTGACTTTCTTCAGTTGCTGAAGAAGAGCGCGAGCGTCGGCGTCGAAGGAACGGTGAAGAAGTCGATCGATCTGTCCTCCGTCTCCGAGGTTTCGGACGTCACTCACGATGATGAGACCGCCGAGGTAACGATTTTGGCTTCTTCTCTGAAATTTCCGAAATAGGTGAATCGTTTTGACGGATTAGGATGATCTGCGTGAACTTAGCCGCTGCGGAGGTTTTTCTGTTGCCAAATGCGGATTCAGAGATATATGCCTGAGCTTTTGCGGTCATCTTTTGCGTTTTGGCAGTAATCGGTGTCGTTCGCAGATGTGATTGTGTCGTGGTACCTCTGCCTAGGGAAATCATTTTAAGTAATGCGATGTATCATTTGCAATTGAAGAATTGCGTCTTTGTTGCTGTTAATGCTGCTGTCAGATTTTGCGAACTTGTGTCTACCGTTTCATGAAAGAGGAGGTGAAGGTCGTCTCATAGCAAGCTGGATTCGCAAGGACTTGCTTGATCGTGAAGTTTTTAGGAGCGGCATCTAGATATGGAATCCCATTGCTCATTCCCCTGATGAAATGCTTGATTCCACGACTCCATGGGCGTGATTGCTCAAAAATGCGAAAGCAGAATGGGATGCTTTGATTGCGAATGCCATTCGTGTGCTTCAGAACTGGCTGATAGGTTTAGGAAATCATCGTTAGTTTGTGTCATCTGAGTCGATTGCATTATGCAGGCTCATGAACTGGTCTTAAGTTAGCTACACTTGAAAAGTTCCTTGGTGGTTGATTCGCCGTAGCTACTCATTCTCGCTTTTTGTATTTGGGAATGCTAATAATTTTGTTCCCAGTATTCAGTTGCTTCCGCTCGCTTTTAACTTTACCTACTATTCCTCACCGGATGATACTAGATGATCCGGAGATTGCCGGACATTATTTCACTGGTTTTATGCCGCCCTGTTCGCAGATCGTCATGCAATCATTCGACCCTTCACTTTCTGTGGGTTCAGTTTCACCTGATCTCAGCTTCTCGTCAGAGATCACAGGTGATGATGGGAGTTTTCTGTTGGAAACCTGTGATTCCAGCAAGCCAGGCAATTCCAAGATTGGTTTTCTTGGTGCCAAAGTTTCGGCAGATCTTCTCACAGCAGCTCGAGCACAGGTCTTAAAGTCGCTTGATGTGAACCGTCAGTCGGTGAACCTTTTAGAAGGAGCAATCATGAATGGATTGGACGGGCTTCATAGTCCACCTGGAAAGAGAACCTACCCCAGCAAACTCGCTGCCTTGAATATCCATCTTTTCTTTTTTAGCCTTCTGCTATGGATACTTGCAATTTCAGTGTTTTTCTTCTTCAGCGCTGAATCTCAAAGGATGTATTTCGGCCCTTTACCGACTTAAGGTGTAAGTTTCAATGCTTATTGTTCTATAACGGTGAAAACTGTAGGTTTGATCCCATTGCTGCTCTTCTGTAAAGATGATCCAAACACTTGTTTGATATGGATCTGCATCATGGGAACATCGATACAGCTTTGAATTGAACTGAGTAATCAGTTCGGCATGCTTTTCGCCATTGAATAAAGCCATCGATTATAAGCCTATCTTTCATTTACAATTATCCTCTGTGACCTGGCCTCATGGGTAATGAGATGCATATCATCAGTAATTTGTTCTGTGCTTTGATTCTTGACCGGGACCTTATGGGGCTCCATGTGTTTACACAAAGGCATCTGAGCTCGGAGACACGGAGGTAATGGCCAGTTTCATCACACTTGAGCCGGTTTTGAACTAGTCTCAGCTGGGTTCAGGTACCAATTCAATGCCCAACATATATAAGAGGGTAGTTCATTGTTTAAGGCATTCGATGGTCATAATGATCCACATTTAGGGCTAGTTCCCATCTGCTGTGCCATATGTATATATAACTAAACATAGAGCTTTAGGAATTAGCCTGTCATGTTTGGCAAATTTTGCTTTGTGCTGTTATGTAAGGAAAGAAACTACTTGGCGACTCCTCTTTTCAATCAGCTAGCATAATTACAAGCTTTCGGCATATTTTGGGTCGCCCATGGAATTGCAAATCAATGATGAAGTCGCGTTTAGACTTTCAACTGGTCCTTTTTCTTGTTTTATCTAGGTGATCTTCCAGTGGAGATGACTAGTGCTTACTATCTGAACATACGAAGATATGCTGCCGAATCCAAAGCAAGGACATGTTGGCGGATCGGCTCGTCATGTTCCTTATTGAAATAGGATCTACGGGTCGCATAACTGGAAAGAAACTGACGGAGAGTTCATGAGTCTCTTGTAGTCTTGTAGATCAGCGAAACACATTGAGTTTCGCTAGTGGTGGATTTGGATCCTTTTCCGGAGTTCTTTCACTTGGGAAGCCTCGAGACCTCGGACCTTAGTACAGTATCGTCACATGGGCGGGTCGGAGCAGGTTTATGGGCCGCCAGTTTCATGGATATATATATATATATATATATATATATATATATATATGAAAAAGAAAGCCCATGAAGCCGTTGAATCCTTTCTCACTTAAATGACGCATATT
Source organism: Eucalyptus curtisii (assembly GCA_017140595.1). Classification (NCBI taxonomy): domain Eukaryota; kingdom Viridiplantae; phylum Streptophyta; class Magnoliopsida; order Myrtales; family Myrtaceae; genus Eucalyptus; species Eucalyptus curtisii. Next base: position 31,437,710 of record CM029501.1, read on the forward strand.
TCCGTTTTCATTTGACGAATTTAAACCTATCGAATTGGGAAACGCATTGTAACTGTGGCTTTCCTTAACCAACGCTACATCCCACACGACACGAATCGAATTTCAGATATTTTTTATTCGAGTTGGGTTTTTCTTATGAGTCGAACAAAATAATTTATCCTCTTCGTCCTTCTTGACTGATAAAAAAGTCGAAATTCGAATTAATCACCACTTGACAACTGTTGTTTTTCTTCAAGAAACAACATTCGACCTCAAAATATCAACACAACTGGCAGAGTTTTTATTACAACGAAGTTACTTCAACAATGATTTCCGCGTTCATTGTTACGTATCTACAAAATTGTGTCTCTCTTTGCTATTCCCGATCGAACAGGGGAGGCTTGATGCTTCATCTTTTTTCTTAATTAGACTGCTCAACTAATCCCATCCGTTAAGTAACAGGGGTGATGCATCTGTTGATTCTCCATCATCCATAGTGTCTTTTCCATCCCTTTTCCTCTCCAGCCACATGGGTTTTCCTATCCTCAGCTTAATTATTCCATCGTCCTTTGTCATGACTCCACCAGTTTCAACAACTTCATTGTCATATGATTCATAAGGAATCAATCAACTCATCAATCAGGATCAAATATGTGGCTAATCGGTGGTCACTCTTACGGGATAGCTTCTTGGGACTTGACATATTCATTGAACAGGGAGGGAATCCAATCTTGTGTAGATAATGTAGATTAACCATTAAAAGACAGCATAAAAAAGAAGAAGAAGATGTATACAAGATGTCAAGGCGGTGGTCATGGAAAGAAAAAAAAAAAAAATCTCCATCCTTGTGACAATTGTTAGAATCGGTCGATCTTGATTCGTATCACATGACTCGATTCTATTTATGACCTCAACAATAGATATTCATTGAGAGAATTACTAATCTCCTAAACCCCAAGTAGGAAAAGAACATCCGGAGTGCCAAAACTTAGCACGGAAGAACACTTAAGTGCCAAAAGTTACGAAACTAACATTTAAGTACCAAAATTGGAGCAAATGGATTAGTTAAATGCTAACGACAGTAAAATCTAGTCGAAATGTTTAGATGGCGATTTTCTTGCTAGACAAATGCAAAATGACATCATTTTGCAGGCTGACGTGGCTAAATAATTTATATACATATTAATTAAATTAAATTAAAAACTAAACCAATTTATATTTTAGAAAAAAAAGGGAAGAAGACTAAGATTGTAAGTGGCTAAGAGCTGAGCTTTCGCTGTCGCCTCCTCGTCGTTCGATAGAAAGGCTAAAGACAGTGGGGGAGGGTTGGCTAGGGTTGTTGAGCCTTGGTCGGGGGCCAACAACTTGACCAACAGACGACAAGGGCCTGCAAGCCCTTGCCAAAATTTGGGGCGAGCCGCAACCCTCGCCGAATCTAGGGGAGGGCTGCAACCCTCACCCCAGATCTCAAGGAGGGCTTGCAAGCCCAAGCCGTCGGTCGGTTGGGATCGCCGGCCCCTAGTTGCCGGCCCTTCCAGCGACGGCAAGGAAGCGGCAGTGAGGGCTCCACCCTCACCTTCCGCATCCTCCTCCTTTTTCTTTTGTTTTTCTTAAATTTTTTTGTAAATATAAATATTTTAATTTAATTAATATATATATATATTGAAATTCAAAAAAAGGCAAAACAATGTCGTTATGGTTTTTCGTTGTTGACTCGGCTCTCCAGTATACCATGTAAATGAGTTATATTATTAAAAAAATTACCACGTAAGATTTTTGGCACCTTCGCCGGACTTAGCACTCAAGTATTCCATTTTAAAAAAAATAATAATACTTAAGTGTCATTTTCGTAACTTTTAACACTTAAATATTCTCCTATGCCAAGCTTTGATCTCTAGGTGTGCGGCACTCAACCGTAAGCATATATAGCGATTCCCATGTGAATTTATGATTTGATACATATCCATCAATTTAGGGGATTCGATTTGTATGTTTACCTATCAAATTACATAACTTTTGTTGTCTTCTATGATGCGAGCTATACTTCGGTGGTTTTTAGATTAATGGAAAGTAAAATTTGTGATCTATAAAAATTGGTGGTCGACATTTGAATGAAATCCTTACGTTAATAAAACCAGCGAGATTATCACATCGTCTTGTGCATAGAAATCATTATATTGTGGCCCGTAGGGTTGCAAATCAATAATGAAGTCGTGTTTCGACTTTCAGCCGGTCCTTTTTTTCTTTTTGTCCTTCTTGTTCAATCTAGGCGGTCTTCCGCTGAATGGAGATAACTAGTTCTTATTGTGTGAACACGTCAAGATATGCTGCCGAGCCAAAAGTTCCGGTGCTGTCGGAACGAAGGCGTCTCGATTCCCGGCGTAATCCAAAACTCTATGGGTTGAAGCGAGTTTATGGGGCCCCAGTTTCATGCATATATAGGAAAAGAAAAGCCCATGAAGCCATTGATTCCTTACTCATTTCAATTGAGAGATGAGTAATGGAATTTCATCTACTTTGATTCGAGTCGGGAAATGGATTCAAACTTAATAGACGTTCTAACGAAACCAATCGCATGCATATGTGAGGGTTACCTTCTTCTCCATCCTATAACGGTAAGAAAGTCGAAATTTGAGTAGATCATGATTAATTATTGACGTATTTTTTTCTTATCTAGAAATCACATTCGACCTTGGGATACCGACGTGACCGGTGCGGTTTTCATCGGACTGGTGAAGGTACTTCTACAATGATTTCCCTGTCATGTACGTACGCATGATTTCCGTCGAGAACAAATCCACTTATCTGGCTGAATGCTTTATTTTTTTCTCAATTGGACTGCTCAACTAATCCAACTGTTAGGTACTGTTGATTATCCATCATCCGTGACATCTGCATCTTTTCCATCTCTTTCTCTCCAGCCACATGGGTTTGCTTTCCATTCAGCTTAGTTATTATAATGGTTCTTTGTCTAATATATTTAGCAGCCACCGATGACTCAACACTGATGCAAAATTCATTATCATATGATTCAGACATAATCAACTCATGTATCAGGATCAAGTACGTGATTGATTAGCGATTAATTGAGGAATCGGTGATTGCTCTTTATGGGGTTAGCTTCTTGGGACGTGACATTTTCCATTAAGAGGGAGAAGGCAATCGAATCTTGTGTAGATATTTTTAGTTATACCCATTAAGAAACAGCATAAGAAAGATTCGAAAGAAATTAAGGAGGTGGTCGTGAGAAAGATCCGGGATCAATGGAACAAAAACAAAGCTGATTAAGCAAGGGAAGCAAGAGAGTCTTTTTCTTCTTTTTCCGAATATTCATTCATGCCACAGCTATTAAAATCGATTGATTCTAGATTTGTCCAATTCAAACCACGGATCTCCTAAATCGCAAACGAATTTATTGATTCTTTTGTGAATTTACAATGCGACATGTATCTGTTGACTCTAGTGATTTGATTTTTGTATCTTTACCTATGAAATTATCTGATTTTATTGTATTTTATGATGCAGGCTACATTGTGATAGTTTGAAGAATATTGGAAGCAAAATATGCACTTCATAAATGAAAAAACATGTAAAGATCTGTGGCGTTATAATAGAACGTAAACTATACATTAACAAATAAAAACAGAGTAACATATCGATCTATACATAGAAATCATCACTCATTCTTGAAATCTTAACAGATGCCCCCATTAACAAAGTCAAAGTCATTCATAAATACCTACAACCCACGTACCGATTTCCGATATTTCGCCATGTCTTACAACTCGATCCGATTCTCGACGCATAAACCTAATATTTCGATTCACGAGTCTGTACTACAGCTATGCCGAGTCTAGAACAATGATGCATCGAGACGAACTTAGCAAGGTGGTGGGTGGTACCCGGAAGGCACGATCCCCAAGCCCAAAAAGAAGCTCCTATAATCTGCCCTATCATCTTTGGCGATCGCTGCTTTCTGCTTTGTTGAAAATATTGTTTTCTTTATTGGTCAGCAGGGCGCGGGGGACTCCGGTATGATAGGCTCGTTTTCGTGCAACTTGCTGGGAAAGCGTATTAGAGAAGCGATGAGTGCGCATCTAAAAGTTAACAAGGTCACTAGCAGAGTGGTTGGATGGTGGTGGTGGGGGGAAGAGACGGGGGTAAGTAGAGAGTCGAACCGGGTCTCTCAAGCAATGTCCTTGTTAAAACCACAAGTTATAGTCACTAAGAGCAGATATTCCGAAACCCTAATTTATTCAGAAGCTAGCTATTGTTCGATATGAGAACATGAACTCAATGAATATAGGCCTTTCGATCGCGTGATATCTCACCTGAAGTTTGTTGGATCTAAGGGCTGAAGTCAATTGCCTCGTCTTAGAATATTTAGGTGAGGAAGGGCGGGTGCGACCGGCTGAGGGGTGTACCTGTCCATTTTTTTTATAACCGTTCGATTCGCGTCATGTGACGTTTCATACTAATTAAAAAAAGAATTCCTAGCATGCTCGCCCCTTGTCTCTCCCTCCTCCCTCTCTCCCCTCCACCTCAAACCGCACTGCGCCTCCGGTCTCTCTATCGCTCGACCCCGCCATTTCCGATGAGCCAACTGCTGGCCTTTGCGCACGATGGGAAAAAACCTCATACAATCATTGCCGACCAAAGGATTGAGCTCAATCTGGCGTCGAGCGAGATCTAGGGCTCAAACCGAGCATAGCCAAGCCCGAGATCTTTGGCTCGCGCTTGACCCTAACCTGGATCTCAGTTCGGGCTTGTCGCAGCCACCGTCCTGTCACAATTGGCGGTGGCAGCAACGCCAAAGAGAGAAAATAAGGCTCAAGGATAATTACTGACGGTACTTAGATTGTTTTACAAAATGGATTTACCAAGTGAACGCATAACAAAACCACACAAATCTGACAAGCAAACCCATTCATACTATGCCATCATCACTTTGTCAACCAAGATCGTTCGTGGGTCTTGACAATGTGGAACATGAGACTCATCTGAAAAATCTTCCCACTGAACAAAATATTTATTTCAGGCGCGTAAAGCAACGAACGGGTCTTCTCGAGGGAAAGGTTCAGGGCATGAATAGAGGTGGTCTCCGCTTGGATCGAACTGCAAAGGTTGCCTCAACTTTACTCCTTCCTCGTCCTTCTTTCCTCCTCCTTTTTCTTGGCGGAAAACGTTGTTGGCAACCCTTTTGCCAGCCGACAATGAAAATCGTTTTCCACGCAGGCTATAATTCTCAACGGCCAACTTCTTACCTGCAAGCTATGTACGATATCGTACCCAAAATAATAAAAGAACAATGAAGAGTTTGTCGTGTTTTTTACTCTCTCTTCTTTTATCCCCCAAAATTTTCCCAGCTCTGGAGATGAATCAGCGGTTGTCGGGGATCCATGCATCCCCTCGGATTCTCGAGATCAACACGTCGATATCCCTCGTTCATGCTGACAGATGATTGGATAGTTGCAATTATTGAAGTACTTGGATGAATCCCCGAACATGTGAATTGAGATACGCTCCATGTCACCGTCCAGCGGTCCGTGACGGTTTCCGGATTTGGCTGGCGCGGTTTGGCTAGAGCTGAGGCTCTTGAGTAATTCATTAAAATTTCATTTTTTGGACTACCTTATTTGAATGGAATTTATCGTCTAAATTAAATTTTTTGACTAACTTATTCACCCAATTGAAAGGAAGAAATTATCTCATCTTTCTAAATATCCAACCTTATCAGATCAGTTTGCTTGGTGGCCATTGAGTCATCTCTAATCGTCTCTCTCATTTTCTATTGGGATAATGGTACTATTAGTATGCACTCAAATACTTAAATTTTTCTAGATGTTCGATTGAGTACTTTAACTTTTACAAATAACACTCAATCTGAAACTTCCGTTCGGTACATGAACGTGAATTGTCCATGTGGCACTAACGCCGTTAAGTGACCATTAAGTACACCAGTGTCAATGCTTATATGGAGAGTTTTTATCCACCTCATTAAAAGAATAAATCCATGCATTCATGTCATCCCCTTCACATGATTCGTGGGCTTGTGGGATATTTCATGAATTTCCACGTAATTAGATCTATGTCCGTGTTCTTGAATTATAAAAAAAGAAAAATCACCAACGTTGTCACTTGCACCACACAGTAATTTCCCCCCATGTGCAATTTGAATGCCCCTCCTCCGTTTTGGTGGGAAATGTTTCATTATGTCGAATCCAAGGGAGGCAAGCTTCTCCAGAAAACCATTACACTATAATGCCTTCAAAGAACCTAAAAAGAAAAACCCACATCTGCCCAGATTCTCTCCTAACCTCACCCTAAAACGAATTAGGTTTAGGACGATATGTCGCACCTTAGATCTAATCGAATCGAATCCATCATCATTACGGCATTGGAGGGACTCGAGAGACACATCTTGTGTGCGCTCCATGTGGGTTATAAAAGCCCATATAATAAAGTCGCTTTTTTGTACTTCGAAGCAAAGATTTAGTGCCTTGATTCAACATCACTCCTGTTTAATGAGTACAAGTCATCTACCATGTTTCACCACCCTTCCTGAAAACCCCAGGGTTTTATCTTCCCTTGTTTGTTGCTTAACACATGCATTACCATCAAAACAATAATAATCAGTAAACCTTTTTTTAAATCAGTTAATTAAGTATCTTTATTTAATTATTATGACCATATAGTTTTCTTTTCTATAAGATGGTTATCGGAAGCCAGCTGGAGCGAACCTGCGAGATTCATGTGAGTCTTGGAGCCACAAAAACGTTTCCATGACTTCATTTGAGAGTATGTAATTCGGCCTATGCTTTTCTAATGATCATTATGATATAACTATTGTTTTTTTCTTATCATGTAACATTAAGACTTGTGCCGAGGATGTGGGGCATTAGGTTCCTCGATTGGCAATAGAAAATCCCAAGGGAATTCCAATCAAGAGGCCATAAAGCCAACACACCACATGCAATACCCTTTTGTTTAATTATTATAATTTTTTCTTTTGGCGATCATCGCCAGCAGAACCAATCATTGCTGGGAATGACAACAAAAACGGGCCCACCGGCCACCACTTGACGGTGGTGCTTGTGGTGGTGGTGGTGGAAGCCAACACCGCAAATTTTGTGAATCTTTTTAGTTTATTCTCCTTCTTTTCGGTTGTTTTCTTAATCAAATTATACTTTCTGCTGTCTTGGTCAGGTCCGTTGAGCACGATGAATATGTTCCGGAAGCAACGGAGTTTTGACGGATCATCAATTCATCATTCGTGTTGAAATGTATGAACTGTCGTTCCATGAATTACAAAACTAGGTTCGACAGGGAGTGATTATGGGGTGAAGAGCTTATTGAGAAACATACGCTCCAAATAATTATTTTTTTGGGTTTCATTTTAGTTAAAAGAAAAACTGCCCTTTTATAAGAGGGGGATTGAGTGTCAAATTTGTATTTTTTTTAGTGGGTTTAGCCTCAAATGACTGTGTCAATTAGCCCTTGATTCAGCCCTTGAATGGCATGAAAACAGTTCCGTAAGGATAAAGGGGAAAAATGGGAACTTGTATCTCAAATTTCATAAGACTCCTGGAATTTGACTAGAGAAAAAGATAACACTAAATCTAGTACCATGTCAGAATACCTGACTCAAAAGTTTAAGTTGTTAGGTAGAAAGAGATCACATGAATATAAAGAGTATTTATGACTTGTTATTAAGTGATGTGGGACTATACTTGACCATTTCATAGAAGATTTTAGGTCTCAAGATTTCGACACGTCCAATATAACATTGTAGAGCTTGGAAACAAGAAAATCATATGTAATCCCTTATGAATCCCCTTGTCTTGTATGAATAGTTTTCCCTTTAACCATACATGATACATGAATTTCGTTATGTACGTGAAAATTGACTCAAAATATCATGCAACATAAAGAGAGGTGAGAGTTGATTGAAGCCGGACATTACTAAGAAGAAAAGCCATGGACGAGAAGCCAACTTGAGGGCCCGACGAGCCCACTCCAAGTAAGCAGTTTTTCGTGTGGTTTTGCCGTTAGGTCATGCACGGACCTATATGATTAGACGGTTCATGTGGAGTGAATTAATGTACCAAAAGAGTGTGAGGAAAATCTAAAAATAGCTCTCCTTGGGAAAATTATTCCTTACTAAGGACCTACATTACTTCATTTCACATAAGCCGGTAGATCATGTGAATTAGGTGAATGCATCTTTGATGAGCAAGACCCCAACTGCCAATGATAGCAACTGTTTTAGAGGTTTGTACCTCAAAGTTTTCATGTCCCGCCAACTCAAAATAACCTGAAAAAAAAAAATCCAAGTTGAACATAATAGTAGAAATAAAAACTCCTTTTAATTTTATATTCTGAGAGAAAAAATCTACTTCCTTATATTTGTAATATAGAAATTAAAGCATTCGTGGATGCGCATGTTTTTTTTTTTTTTTTTATGAAAGAAGGGTTTCTAACATATATCATGCGAAAGTGCACAAAGGTGGCAATGATGAGGAAAAGGCTAGACGAAGGCGCATTCACATTGGCCGCGAAGTTTATCGCCCAACATAATGAAAAACACGAGATAAACCTTATGTTCATGTTCCACACAATAAAAATCTCATTACTTTTTTCGTTGAAAACAAAGAAACTTAGTGAGCAAAGTTCGGCTCGTGAAATACTCGTTAATCTTGTGAATAAAGTAAAATGGGAGATATAGCTCGAGCAAGTGGCTCAAATGTGAAATCGTTAAAGCTCGGTGGTTCGACAAAAAGCGAGCTTGCATATTGTGCCTCGTCTAGACAGGGTGCATCCATTTATTTATTAGTAAAATCAATTGTATATGATTTCATTTTCCGATGATCCTAAATTTTATTTCAGCACTATTAATGAGATGTCCCCAAGCGAAATAAAAGAGGTACAAGTGCCCGACAAGAGCTTTTGTCCCATATTTTCTGCATCTATATTTCAATGTTAAAAAGGTAAACTTGGACATCAAGGATGATTAGTGTTTAATGCCTGCATTAATATTCTTAAGTGAATGAGAGAGTTCACTTGATAAGGACATTTCACAGAAGAATTTCGTCTCTCTCTCTTTTTCTTTTTCTTTTTTAAATTCGTACGATATATGTAAAATATGGCACGCTTATTTAGAAATATTAGTTTAAATTTGTCTCGTTTCTTTGAAGATCAAGGAGATTTTTTGACGAGGGTAACCCCACCACCTACTTGCTCTTACCTATTGGATACTAGGGTCAAGGCATGCGTGCATGAATAGCTTGCTTTGCACAGAAAGAAGATGAATGGTTATGAATGCTTAAGAATATAATAGCAATTTAGGAAGTCTGAAAATAACAGGAGGAAAGAAGTGAGTGTTTGCTTATGAAATCAGTGGGTACAAGAGAAATTAATGAAGGGCAATTTAGATAATCTAAAAGTGAAACGAAAGATTATTTTGGTTTATGTGTATAATATATATACTTATGCATAGAAAGAAAAATCAGTATTTGTGTATAATAAGTGGGCATAAGTTTAGAGAAAGTGAGGGCAATTTAGGAAATTTACTAGTGAGAGAGGGAAAGAAAGAAAGTTTGCTGGTTATCTAATCTAAAAGAACAGGTCGGCGAGAGAGAATGAAAGGAAGTGCGGTTTAGAAAATTTAAAGTGAGAAAAAGGAATGGGTTTCGCTTAACAGGTATCGTTCGTTTCTCATAACATTCTCGTGTAAGATAATCAGTCATTATAAAATATATTCATTATCAACAATAATATCTAAACATTTTTTGTGAACAGTGAAAATTGGGATCAGAGAAGACCGCGAATGAAAGAGGATGAGGAGGAGAGAGAAAGACGGGCAATGTTGGCATTTTGAATTTCTTTTAAGTTCGGTCTCGCATGGATGGATGCATGCATGTCGAATTCTAATTAGACCCCTAAAAATCAATGCTCAGAGAAAACCTTAACATGAAAAAAAAAAAGGCCTAAAACAGTAAGGAGAGAGAGAGAAAAGAGAGGGGGCGCCACATAATTATCAACCAAAGCACACAACAACAACAGCAAATTAAAAGAGCGGAAAGGGAGAGGGGGGCCCGTCGTGAAATGATCGGCAGAGCAATATAAAAAGTGTGACCAGCGACACGACGCGTGCTCCTTTCTTGATACCCTCTCTCTCTCTCTCTCTCTCTCTCTAAAAGCAGCATCGTCCGCCATCTTTATCTCCTTCCCGTCTCCCTCTGTTCGTTGGTTCGTCATCAATTCCCCGGAGAATTCTGCAGATGAATCGATCCCTCCGACCCTCGAGCGAGAATTCTCGTCCCTCATCGTCTCCCGACCTCAGCATCTGATCGTTTCGTTTCGGTTCGATTCGATTCACCCGCGTCACCGAATCGGCGGACCCTTCGGTTCCCAGTTCAGATTCTCTCTCTCCCTCTCTCTCTCTCTCTCTCTCTCTCTCTCTCTCTCTAGGATAGGAGATAGCATCCGTCTAAAGGCTGCGAAGTTCTGAGATTCCGAGACCCTTTTGCGTGTTTGAATCGAAGAGCCAGGAATCGGATCGACCCACCTCGTGCGATGTCGTCGTCCCTGATCTCGCCGAATCCGATCGGGACGATCAACCCCGCCACCGGCGGCGGCGCCGACCGGTCGCGGGAGGCTAAGACGAGGAGGAGGAAGAAGAAGGCTCAGGCTCAAGCCCAGGCCCAATCCAAGGCCCGCAGTCAGTCCTCCAAGTGGAAGTCCCAGGCCCAGCAGCAGATCTTCTCCTCCAACCTCCTCCGCGCCCTGGCCCAATCCCGGCGCGGCGGCGGCGGGGGAGGAGTGGGAGGCGGCGGCAGCAGCGGCGGGAGGGCCGTCCGCGAGGCGGCCGACAGGGCCCTGGCGGCGTCGGCCAAGGGGAGGACGCGTTGGAGCCGGGCCATCCTGGCGGGCCGGATCAGGATTAGCAAGTTCAGGAAGCGGAAGAGGCCCGCGGCGGTGGCGGCGGCGGCGGCGGCGGCGGCCGGGCGGTCGAGGAAGCCGAGGGTGAGCGTGTCGCGGCTGAGGGGGAAGGGGATGCCGGCCGTGCAGAGGAAGGTGAGGTTCCTCGGCCGGTGGTCCCCGGCTGCCGGAAAGAGCCGTTGCCGGTGATACTCGAGGAAGCCACCGACTACATCGAGGCCCTGGAGATGCAGGTCAGGGCCATGAGCGAGCTCGCGCGGCTTCTCTCCGGCGGCGCCTCCGTCGGCGCCGGCGCCGGCTCGAGCTCCGACTCTCCTCCCGAGCCGCTGCCGGGCCAGTGACTCCGGCTGCGCCGCCACGTGTCGGCCGGTCGCTCGGGACAACGACTTCCATTTTGTGAAGCCAATCTTTTGCCTTAAATTGTTTCTATCTTCTATATGATATTGTGAATATACATGCATTGAGTTTTTTTTTCTTCTCTAATTTCTTTTTTTTTTCCAATGGTATTTTAGTTTTTTATCTTCCTCCTACCGACTTTTTTTTCTTTGCAGGATCAGCAATTTTTTTCGACTTTAATAAACAAATTGATTGTCTCAACTTAGCAATATTATATGAAATCAATTGTGAGCAAAGTCGACATTATCGAGGTTGTGAAAGGCGTGCGTGACTCGAATTTGATTTTGAAGTCAGCTTAGGAAAAGATTGATCTAGTTCGTTTTGTTTTTATGCAAATCTCATTATCTATGAATCCTATGCATTTTGGATTTAACCGATTAAGTCAAACATGTTAGTTGTGAACTTATTCATTTGATCAAAGTGCAGTGTACTGCAGTTTCTTGAAGCACTTACTCAAAGGATAAAAAAATCAAACTTCAATTTCTTTTGCACAAGTGATTGAGATGATTCGAAAACATCATATGGAAATTGTATCACTCAATGTAATAAATGTTTTGAATGATGTCATTACTCTTTCTATTTAATGAGTTAAGTTATTGCCCGCTTACTTAACTGTATCAATCAATTCATTGACCCAATCAAATCTTTTAGGACATCGTTAGTTATGGTTATCAAACAAGTTTTATCTCATCAGGCGTTGATTTTTGTAGTTTTCAACATTCAATTGGTTTATCGAGGATGCCCTATTGATTTCTCAAAGGTCCACCACAGCCTTAGTGATTCGAGTATAATGGGTAATGCCTACGTAGTTCAGTCGGCGACTTAAATTCCAAATTAGTGAATAAGGCCAAAGGAATTTTTGTCCGAGGAGAATAATCGCAGGTGAATTCGAATCTCAAAACCTTCATACATGGAATCATCAAATACAAGGAGTCCCCAAAGGTGTGGGTTTCCCTCCAGAAAGTGCAAAGGAGATGTTAAGACCGATTGAGAAGAAAGCCACTTTTGCTCTGTGATGGAATCAACTACAGTGCCAAGAGAAATCGACAGAAAATATGATAATAAATAATAAATAACCAATAACCAATAAACTTAGAAAAAAGGAGGTATATCATGGACCATTTGATAATTGCCACGCGAGAGGACCCCACCAAGCCATCAAATTCGAACAGAAATGCCCGGTCGAGTCGAGTACTCAGATATTTCACAAATAACTCGTCGCTTTATGGTCGCGCCTCGCCTTCCTCACGGAACCACTCGGATCGTGCGTATCTACACGCCCACTGATTAATTATCTTTCACGAGCTTCTTCTTCTTTTTTTTTTGTAAGAAATACAGTGCGAGTCCACTAAAAAAGCACCGTTCATGCGTAATTATCTGCTCATAAAATAATAATAAAAATAAATTTTTGATCGAATGATATTTTAAGAAGAATATAGAGAGGGAGAGAAAGGGAGGCTATCAAGGGGGGTGGACCGGACCGGAATGGGCCCGGTTTCCGACAACAAAAGGGGTGGCTTTCCGTCCTCTCACCATCCGTCCCCAGCTCGAATTCAATTGGAGCGCATGTTTGCCGCGAGGGTTGTCACTTCTCCGGCACTGTCCAGTTCGATTAGGACGGAATGGCAAACCATGTTCTTTACCCATCAATCCAGGCATTCTCTTCAAAGAATTAACAATTCTTTCAAAGCACTCGACGCAGCCTCCCCGTGATGTGTGTCGAGGACTCGCCTCTCGAGTTAGACTATAGCCAATATACCGAAGAATGATTCTTATTCCGTGCTACGTAATAATCATAGTTGTCTATCAAACGGCATTTTGTATAGGATGTTGTTTTCACAAGTTAGATATTATTCTAAGCCGATCTCGCAACTAAGTCAAATCCTATTCATGCATGACATAAGCAAGCGAATTAAATAGTTTCAGCACATTCCCTGTAATCTCATTACAAAATTGTAATTTCAATTATACCGAAACTTCCATTTCTCCATACTCGATCAATTGGATGATTCCAATCATCACAACTATTTAACTATAAAATTCAACCTAGTTTTTTGTGATCCATCAATTAAATTCATCCCGAAACAATATTATTCCTCTCGAGTTTTTCTTTAGATGGGTCGGTCGGTCGAAATAATAATTGCAGGGGGGCGTTGATTTCTGGCTAATTAGGCAGGCGCATGTTCCTGTTCACAGTAAGGAAAAAGGGCACATGGGTCAGCGTGCATTTCGATTTGTCCACATATGCCAAAGCCGCTCTCCATGTGGGTTTCCTGTTTCGTGCTCTCTTTCTCGACTATTCCTATTTCCTCTGCTTTTGGAGGTTTTCCCTTTGCTTTTTTTTTGATAAAGATGAAACTCCTTTGTCCTTGCGACAGATTCTCAGGTCACCTTTCTTTAGCTGTCCACATGTCAAAAAAAAAAACTGATTTTTTTATTATTATATATTTGTCATTTATCATTCTCTCTTCTTCTTTTTTGTGGAAAAGGAAAATGAAGAAAAAAGGAACAAATTCATTTGTTCGTGGATAGGCCAAAACATGTGGAGGAGCATCTTCCTCGGAATCCTCCTCCTTCTTTGGTAATTAGTACTCTCCTCGATCGCTTCTCAAGCTCTCGCGGGGCTAAACGAAAGAGAGAACGAAGTTAACGATACATTTGTTTTGAAAAATATTTTTATTGTAGATAACAATTTATATTTAAAGATTTTTATGAACGATGAAAAGAATTTTATTCATTATTTTTACAAAAGATACAACCGACCATTTTTTTATAAAATATTATCAAATTATGCACTTTTCGCGAAAAAAAAACGCACCATGATGTATTTAATTATTGATTTTGATTTTCTTTCTTGTTTTAACTCTAACATTGATTTCATTAACTTTGATCTCATCATTTGAGGAATATGGGTAGGCCACAGAGGTTTAACGAATTTCATTAGAAGTTCATAGTTTAAGATCATGATCTTTTCTTTAAATAACTGGATTTGCTAAAAATTTAGTTACCTTGGTCCAATAAAGAAAATAGTTAAGAGCAATTATAGCACTATAATTAATTTTTTTCATAAGTACAGTCTTGATCATAGTGAGTAGTTAAAACTTTCAAATCAGAGATAGATAAAATCGCATGTGCAAAGTTTTCTTTGCATTGAGGGTGTGTGCTTTAATTTTGCAAAAATAATCCACTCTTTTATTCTCACACCTCGATATTGAAATTCATCGATAGTATTAGCTCTTATATAATGTGTTGGGATTTGATATATATATTAGACCCTTTTTGTTTGAATTCGGGGATTGCTTGTTCGTCTCTCTCTCATTCTCGATCTTGTTATCATAGATCCATAGGTTAGGTTTCTCGACTTGACCAAACTATATTGAGTGTCGATAACTCCCTTTTCGGATTTAGGATGAAGTTGTTGAAGATGCCATGGATTTTGTATTGCAAGGTGAAGCTCAAAGTTATCATCCATAGTGCTCAAATCACACCCATAGGAAGTTAGGCTAATCTTACTCCTTTCACCTTTTTTAAACCATAACTCTTATACTTTCTTATAAAAAAAGGTTGAGAATAGTTTCGATATTTCACTACTTACCCTGGAATCGTGCTTTGATCAGTTATGATCGTGCACTACTCATCGAGCTCTCTCTCATTCTCGATCTTGTTATCATAGGTTAAGTTTCTCAACTTGACCAAATCGTATCGAGTGTCGATAACTCTCTTTTGGATTTAGGATGAAGTTGTTGAAAATGCCATGGATTTTGCATGGTAGGGTCAAGCTCAAAGTTATCATCCAGAGTGCTCAGATCACACCTGTAGGAAGTTAGGCTAATCTTACTCCTTTCACCTTTTTTAAACCGGAACTCATATACTTTCTTCTTAAAAAAGTCGAGTAAAGTTTCGATATTTCACTACTTACCCTGGAATCGTGCTTTGATTAGTTATGGTCGTGCGCTACTCATCGAGCTTAAGCCTAGGACGACGGGTATCGATCTAAACTCATCCCGCTACCATCTCTACCTCTCACGCTTCCTTTGCAGATAGGGAGTTGACAAAACAAAAGCGACTTAAATCCATCGTTGCTGATGATCAGACGAGTGAAAAAGAGACATAGATGACGAGTAGATTCCTTAGATTGGGGTAAAACGTCTTGAGCATTATAATAGCGGCCATACAAGATGAAAAATCATTACTCAACACGAGCCATTGTCGTGGAAAACCCTAACAAAATTAAGTTGCAAACCCTACTTTTTTTCCGGCCATGCAAGCAATTAGAATCTCTCTCCTTTTGTGTAATGGTGCGCAGCATGTGACGATGTGAGCTATTAGCACAGAAACATGAGAAAAGCGGATAAAGCACATGCATTAAAACGTCACGAAGAAAGAAGAAAGAGAGAAGAAAGAAGCTGCTTCAACGTGGAGGGCCCAAAACTTTGTCCCTTATAAATCAAGTACATAAAATTAGATAAAACGAGAAAAAGAAAAAGGTCTATTAGATGGCAAACCAAAATAAATATTTATTCTTTTACCGTTTGATATATATAAAATTAAAGTCACCGGAATCGACTTTGGACAAAGCATGAAATCGAAATTCTCTATGTTCCGTTTCATGTTGTTCAATAGGGTTTTCTTCTTCCCACTTGTTATGTGGGTGAAATGTTTATTCATTCAGGAGGGGAAATAGTCTAATTAGTTCTAGACTTTACACGGATGTGAATTTGGTCTTAAACGTTTCTATTTTGTCAATTTAGTCATATATTTTTGTGGAAAATTCAAATATAATCTTTTTGACTAATTTTCGCCAGAAATTGCCGATGAAGTGGTCCAATTATTGCCATCTATTCTATGTGGCGCACATTGTAACGTCAATCTGGAGAGATAACATTGAACTTTCGTAAAGATTTAAGATTAAATTGGGAAAATTAAAAAGTTTAGAACTGAATTAATATTCATACAATAGATTAGAACGGCTTAGAGAATTTTCCCTCACTCAAAGCATCATTCACGAGACAATAACATGTGAACTACTATAGAAACAATGCTATATATTCTTTGTGCGAAGTACTATGGAAATAATGTTATATATTCTTTGTCTTAGGTTGTTGATATTATCTTACTTTACTTAAAGTTGATCCCATGTCAAAGTAAACGTTTTTCCTAGAAAAGCTCAAGACTAAATAAGAAAAGCCAATCTTTCTATGACTAGCACTCATGAAACCAAGCAAGAAATGATTGAATCATATCGTTGGGCAACGGTTATAGTACTACCGTGGCGTTTTAGGTTGACATTACCATTAGAAGCTAGTGATTGTTGGTGTTAAAACAACGAAAGGTGGGAATGATGCTAACAATCAAAGTAGATAGTTGGGCGTCGTAGTGTAAGCTTTCTATGTAGCTCTCTCTGCCGCTCAAGTTAATCTAACGTTTCTGACCCAAAAAAAAAAGAAAAGTTAATCTAACGTGGATCTAAACAATCTTCATGTTTTCAAACCTCTCCCCTGCACGAGAATGGTTACGAGAAGGGGATGGAAAAACCCTGTATGGGTCACCTCTTTTGTCAACCGGCCGAACCTAAGAGAGAAACCCTAAGGCCCCCTTTACATCCACAATCTGTCCACTTCAATAAATGTAGTACTGTTTTCTTTTTCGTGTACAATGAATCCATGCCTCCTGCAAGGAATTAGTGGTAGTGTCATTTTCACACGAAAAGGAGGGTCCACTATGGATAATTACATTAAGCATATTGCATGTTCCCTCTATGTTTGTGCCTGTGTTTGGAGAGAGAGAGAGAGAGAGGAATGAGATTTTCATGAAATCTTTACTTTAGAATTTTCAATACAAAGATTATGTGTATCAAGCATTCATACTAGATAGTCAATAGGGCATGATCGGGAGAACAATATGTAACTAAAATCGAATGAGGTCTTCGTTGATTTCTTTGGAGAATTATTGCATAAAATTCCTTAGATTACGCTAGGCATACTTAGATTGATTAACCAAGACGATTTACAAAGTGATGTCACGAATATTCTTTTTGGTCGGCCACTTGCTTTAAATGCTCAGTTTTCACTGTGTGTCAAATAAGCCGCCTTTTAAACTTAGTCTTTTTATACTAATTCCGATCACTCAAATCTAACTACATTGCTTAATCACTTACATAAAATATAAGTATGCTCATATGCAAAAGGTGGGAAACAAGTCAGTATACAGATTAGACATCTGTCATCTTTATGGATGGAAAAAGCATGATACAATGGAGTAAAGCGCGACTGAAATTGAGAGGCACCTTACCAATCTAAGTGGGTGCGGGTTAGGCCAGCCTAATCTGCTTGCCCCCATTTATTTGGATAGCTGATTGATTTAAGAAAGCTTATTTTATTATTATATTATGGATTCTTTACTTGATACATGCATGGTGGTTGTCAATTATTGGACTTTGGCCATATGAAATTTAAATCAGGGATTAGGTAGAAAACCCTAGTTTGCTATATATGTTTAGCTCTTGATGGGACTCTGAAACTTGTGGCTTTGATTTCTTTTACCCTGCCCTTTTAGCTGAAAGAGGCAAGCACTGAAGTGATTTGAAACTTGACCAGGAACAAAATCGAGAAAGTTTGATTATGGTCTCAGCATAGTACATGGGCGTAATTTTAGGCGGTCGGCAAGTTTGCGTTAGGCAATCAGCTACGCCGCTTCCTCAAAGTGCACGGTAGAAGTAATAATTGCCTAAAATCCAAGCGAATTTTATGCATTGAAAAACGATAGGATGAGTGACGATGACATCTTTTTATATAGAAGACCAGAAGAAAAATATCAGGTTTTATCACAGTAATTTACTGAAATGTGTTCGAGATCACCTGATCATTCAAGAGAAAATAGTTCTTTTTCATGAGAAATTTGTACTTTAAAAAGAGAATGGGCTTAGGTAAAAGGTTCTGGGCCTGACCAACCGAAAGCCCAGGCGTAACTGGTCTGTGGCCTAAACCGGCCGGCCGGCCAGCCCACTGGACCCTTTTTGGACCGCCCGGCCCGGGACTGCAAGGCCCGGCCCGATCCGGAACGATCCTCCACCACGACGTCGTGGCGGCCGACTCAAGACGACTCTAGAACCACCGCGCGCGGCGTCGTTTACTCTCTCCGATCCGGAAAGATCGAAGTCGTGACCGCCGACTCAAGAGGACTCCAGAACCGCCGCGCGCGGCGTCGGGTCCCGGCGAGGTCGCGGCGGAGAGAAGAGGAGCGCCGGGCCCTCCGTCCGCGGAAGTTGCTCGGACTCTTCCCTCGCTCGGTCAGGCGTCGACGTCGACTCTGCTGCTCTCGC
This sequence comes from Eucalyptus curtisii, assembly GCA_017140595.1. Taxonomy (NCBI): domain Eukaryota; kingdom Viridiplantae; phylum Streptophyta; class Magnoliopsida; order Myrtales; family Myrtaceae; genus Eucalyptus; species Eucalyptus curtisii. Next base: position 31,456,347 of record CM029501.1, read on the forward strand.
CTCCCTGCCGGAGCGGTCCTCACGAATCGCATTCTTATCGCTTGCGTTCTTTTCCCGTTTTTCCATCCGCCGCCGGCGTTCGACGCCTAGCTCGTCCGAGCCGAGCGGTCTCGGACGAGCGGTCAATGCTTGATTCGGCTGGAATTCAAATGCTGTCGCGCGCTTGACCCGGTCGTGGAGGTCTAGGGCTTTGTCGCTTGGCAGGCGTGTGCGGTTGTGTGGTTTGGTGCTTGTTGGATTTTGGAGGTCGAGTGGTGGGTGGGTCGTTGTTCGAAGGCTCTCCGGAAACGATCCGGAATGAGCCGGCAGAGTTGCTGGGGAAGGAGGGGAATTTAAATTTTGGATTTTTCCGCTCTTGGGGCGCTTGTTGTGATTGGTGTGGTGCTTGCTTGCAAGCGTCGGCAAATACTGGTTGGTAGAGATGAGACTCCTAGCTTAAACATGGGGATCTTCTGGTGGGCTGTCGTATTTCGCTCTGTTTATTTTTATTTGGACGGTCATGCAGCTGCTCATAGTCAGAGGCATGTCTTGGAGGTATAGGGCTTTATTGCTTTTAGGCGTCGGTAGTTGTAATTCCGGCTTTAGTTCGGAGGTCGAGTGGTTGGGTCATCGTTTGAAGGTTCTGTTACATATGTACTCTTTAGGATTAGGTTAATTGTGGTTAGGTCACATTGCATTTGCACCCTATATACAGAGTTCTTGATGTGTAATTTATACACCGCATTACATTTTCTCGGTGATTTAACATGCAGCTTAACTCGGTGGTAGAGCCCTTCTTGTCATATGAGGAAGCACTGGACGAGTCTATTGACGTTTGATCGGTGTTGACCATGTCCCCTGCCACGTCTTTGTTTCTGACTGGTTGTTCACATTCTCTATCCATTATGCTGTTTTTAACTGGAAAACTGCATATCATGGATGAACTGGTAACTCCCTTATCCATTCAAACCATTTTTAATGGATGAAATTATATCTTATGGGCTCTCAAAATGTCTAGTATTTTGAGAGGACGTCGACTTTGGCATTATGTAACTGATGATATCCGTGAGTCTACTGAGCCTGCTGATGAATTTGAGGATAAATTTGTTGAGCATTTGGATGGATGGGATAGCAAGAATCATTAGATTCTAGCATGGTTTTGAAACACTTAGATTCTATCTACTCGACTTCAGTTTGGTTGTTTCAATACAGCAAAGGAAGTCTGGGATCTGCTTGCTAGCCATTATTCCACTTCAGATGTTGCCCACCAATATTAACTGTTAAGGAAGCTATATGCATAAGGGGCCAGGTCATTCCATCAATGATTTTCTATCCTTGATGCATGTTATCTGGGATCAATTAATTTTATTTGAACCATGATGGGATGCAGCAACCAATGCTTGTTAATTTGCTGACTATTGTGATCATACGCATTTTATGCATTTTTTGATAGCCTTGAATGTGGAGTTTCAACCTGCACAATGTTCACTTATGCATAGAGATCCTTTTCCTCGTCTTGAGACAGTTGTCTCGGAATTATTGACTGAGGAGACTTGATTGGCTACCTTAAAGCACAATGCAATACCATATACATCTGTACACCTACTAATACGGTGCTTGCTACTTCCACTTCTTCCTCATTGCTCAACCAATTTTATAAGCATTGTTGCTGACATGGTCATCTTGCATCCAATTGCTACCGACTACGACCTAAGCAACTTATAGGGCCGGACAATCGATCTCGAAACTGAGGGCCATATGCAAGACTATCCGCCATTGATCCTACCATAGAGGCTTCTTCAAAGGGATTGTTTGTCACTCTATCCTTTTTGTGCCATTCTTCGAGAATCTGGTACTTCTAGCTCCTCCGTTCCTAGCAATACTACTCTGTCTGTCATTCAAGGTATTTCTGATTCATGGCTTTTTTACTCCGCCTGCTACAATTACACGACTTCAGATTCTGACTCGTGTCGATTTGAATCTTTCACTGTATGTGCACCTACTATTCACAATGATAGTTAGTCATACGGGAAACTTTTCAAAATCTACATTATCCTTACTTAACATCTTTATGGTTCCCAAACTCTCACTAAATTTGTTTTCCGTTGGACAATTGTGTGTAGTCAGTTTCGATCCATGAACGGGATAGACAATTGGGACAGGCCACATATTGGGACGCCTATTTGAGCTTGTTTCCTTAAATATTCCGAACTCTTTCACTGGTGGTGTTGCCACTGTGTTATCAGAAACTTGGCATTCTCAATTTGATCATGTTTCTTCATCTAAATGAAGTTCTTTGATTTCAAGTTGTCATCTAGGTTTTATTGACAATAAACATTTTGATTGTTTGGCTTATAAGTTGGAAAACATCACGTCTTACAGTTTGATCTTAGTGAATTTGTCTCTCATGCTTCCTTTGATCTAATTCACTTTGACATTTGGGAACCATTTCCAATCCCCGCTGCGAGCTATTCTCGTTATTTTATAATTTTTGTTGAAGATCATTCTAGTTATACTAACTTTGTCTTATGAAGAATTAATCCAAATTTAGTTGTACGTATCGTGAATTTTTTTCCATGATAAAAAACAATTTTCTCTAGATATTAAAGTTTTTTGTACTTATAATGCCTTGAAATATAGAGACACCTAATCTTTTAAAATTCTTTTTCAAAATGATACTATCATTCATTATTCTTGTCTAGGAATTTCCTAACAAAATGGTTAAGCAAAACGTAAACTAGACATATCTTAGATATCGCACACACTCTTTTGGTGTCGCCTCTTGTCCTAAATACTATCTGGAGAGGCTTATCATACTTTTGTATACATTATCAATCTTATTTTGTCACTCGTCATAGGAAACATGTCTCCTTAGGAGCACTTGTATGGCAATGTCCCCAATAATTGTCTTCTTTGAGTCTTTGGTAGTATTTGTTTTGTGCATCTTCTTCCACATGAACTCACTAAATTAGAATCTCATGTCCACATATGTTGGTATGACATTGAGCACAAAGAGTATATATGTTGCGATCCGGTCTCTTATCATCTTTGCGTGTTCAGTCATGTTACCTTTTGGGAACTCAAGATATTCTCCACTCTCTGTCTCTTTAATTCCTCTACTCATGTCCCCTTCTTTACCAATGCTTTAGTGGATTTATTCCCAGAAAATACCACACTTTTGCTTACTTATGAACCTTCCTCTCCAGGTTGTCTTCTCCTAATCTCGATGCATGTCCTTCTGGCAATACCACTTCCATAACTTCTGACATTCTGCTCCATTCACGGATTCTCTACTCTTGGACTTTACATCATCCTCTAATTGTCATTCCACCAGGGTGAATCAACCCTATCTTTTGACTTCGTAATTACTATTGCTTCCCTTTGTAGACCTTGCACATGTTGAGAAGCTTGTATGAATTCTTTGGCGGCAAGCAATGGCAGATGAGGGGTAAGCTTTATAATAAATTTCATTAATGGGATTTGGTTGATATGCCTCATGGTAAGAAATGACTCATGGTCAAATGTACATTTGAGTACCGTATACACTTTTCCTCCTGGTTGCATTTGTGCTGCCACTGTATTTTATTTTAGAAAGAAAATATACTATTGACTAATGGAATTCTGAAATATTGTGGAATGATCACTTTAGAAGTGTGTTGTGCACGCGCGCCCTCGAACATCGAGTACAACTTTGAAGCATTAAATGTGCAACTCCTATGGTGATGCTTAAGAGGTGTAATGACATTGACACCAAAGCTTCAATCATGATGATCATTTAGTTTGAGAAAGGAGAGTATTTGGGAAAGAGAAACAAGTCACACAACAGAAGCTTGTGGGCTGCCTCTTGGAGCGGATTGTCTATCTAGCATTTTATACGTCTCATGAATGCAATGGGCATATCCTCGATTAGGAAGGTTGCTACACCTGCTTGCAGTTTTCTTTCTCATCATTTTTTTATGTGGTTTCTATTTTTCTGGTTTAATGTTCTCTCAAGCTCGATTGAGTTTTCTTTTTCCCTCAAAGGAAGATGAGATTGGTTTACTCCTGCAATTAGTTTAATCCGATCTTTGGTTCTGAGATGTGTATGTTAACAATACATATTTGGCCTGAAAAGAATAAAAAGTTTATATAACAGTGAGGCCGGCACCTCCATGGTGTTATATAGTAAATTTCTCTTTACAACAACTGGAAGATATGAGGGCCCTTAGCTCTTTTTTCCCACTTTAACCCTTGGTGAGCTCATTTTGTTAGATATTAATCTTTATGATGTCGGCATGATATATTGTTCTTTTGCTTTTTCTGAGTTATTAATTCAATCTCTATATTTAATGTCAGGTAAATGGTCCTGATACGGAGAAGTGTTTACACATAGTCACTACTTTGCAGGCCAAGAAGGCTATTGGCAAGGTTCATTATTTTCATCCACTCCTGATTGTGTAAACTAGATTTTGGGGGGTTTAATTATTCTTTCACAAGTTGATAGGGAAGCGGAGGTATCTGCTTTTTATGAACGAGCTTCCCTTTTAGTAATTTGATTGAGATGTGCTGAGTTGTTGGACAAACCTCATGCTGAAACTGTGAGGTTTTAAATCTTGAAGATGGATTGTGGTTACCACATGACTGTTGCTCTTTCTTCTGTTTAGTGCGGTATGATACAGGTTCTTATTCTTGACAGCTAGTGGAGACCAAGTTAGTTCAAGATGTTCACAAATAATTAGCATAGAAACAAGACATTAGGTCTTAAATGCTTGCTCCCTCATTTACTGAAATGAAAAGTGTTGATGCACCTAGCTAGCGAGTCTTGTTTTTCCTTCCCATGTTGGGAAAATTTCTCATGCAGAGGTAGGAGGAGCGTGCTGGTTAGGTGCTCCATCTTCATATGATCCCTTTAAGTAAGAAATGATATCTGAATCTGGTGTGTGGTAAACTGAACTTTTCTATCAGTTGTTAGTAAATCTCCTATTCACCTTATTTATACCATACCACATCTTAGTTATCATCTAAAGCTTGTCAATGGTTTGGCATTGAAAATAATGATATTGTCTCCCCTGTTGCCAAGTCATGCATTAGAGTTTTTCAAATGCTAATATTATGATGTAGAGTAAGTATTTGCACTTGGGCTCTATAATGGCAATTACTTCTACAGATCCTTTCTCTGTGATTTGAGGAATCACGAGAGTACAGAAACATGGTATTGGTTTACTTGTCATTCTAGTTTAGGGCTTGCTTAATAGTATCATAAAAAAGGTGACAGAAAAGGTTGAGGTTTATCTAATTCAGAAGTTAATTTCTTTACTTTGTTTTTACTGTTTCATATTGGCTGCAAGTCTATGCACAGATAGCTTAATGAATGAATCCCAGAAGGCTAAGTCCTTTAGTTTTCTCCCATTTTTCAACATTTGCCTTTCCATCCTGCAAGTCTATAGTCAGATATCTCAATAAGGGGATACTAGATTTTCTTTGGGCACCCAGAGGGACGCTTATATAAGCTATATTGAAGTAAGCTGTGATTGAGCATGCCATTAGGCTGGCTGCTTGTGCAATGAGCATGTATGTTTCTAGCATTATAAGATAGAATAGTTGCCTGGGAGCTGGATTTAATTATTGAAATTCAAGCTGAATACCTTTGTGCCTGTATTTGAGTTGAGGTATCTAATGGGTATCTGACAGATTTTCTCATGCTGTTAACTTTTGAGGCTTTTTGCTATGTAAACTTGTTGATCTTGTCAACATATCATATTGTTGAAATCAGGAGTTCTCTCATTTTATCCTCTGGAGTTACTTTAAACTGTAATAGAACCCTGCATCAATCATCTTCTGACTGTGATGTCAATAAAATTTTCTCACATTCTTATTATGCAAGAAACTTTGCATGTCAATTATCTTTTTACTCCTTGAAAGTCTCTGAACCGATCATATTCTTTTTAACTTAAGGAAGCAGGTAGAGGATGCGCTAAGTGTAATTCTTGCTTTATTAGGAACTAATTTTTAAGCAGTCGACTTGACGTGGAATTTTTATTGTCTCTTCTATGTCCCTAATATATGTTAGTGATTCAAAGAGCCAATGCTGATCTTAATAATTGAGAGGTGATTTTTTACCCAGACACCTGAAATATCACCTGTAACATAACATTTATCTAGTCGCTGTGATGTGTGAACTCCAATGGTGAAGAAAGTGAACTGATTGGGATCAAAGTGGGCTTTAAAAACCTAAGGCCTTCAAAACTTCTACCAAGCAAAAGACACGCATCAAACTGAAAGGTTTTTATGGCTCTGTAATTTGGATACAGGCACTCCTGGCTGATTTTGCAGTCTCTGATGGCATCTCACATTGAAAATACTGAATCAGTATATGCTTATGGCGAAGAGCAAATTTTATGTGTTGGAGAATTCATGTGAAGAGGTCATAATTGAGTTTAAGCAATGTCCCTTTCTTTCCATTAATGTCAAGTATCTTATTTATTGCATAAATTCATGTTGCAGGCCTTCAACTCTTCTATGAAAGAACTTAGAGAATGCTAAAGCAAGTTTAGAAGTTCTTATTGCTGATCTACAATTCTTAAGGGACCAGGTAACAATCACACAGGTAAGTCAGAATCTTGTGCAAATTGTGGGTCCATGTTACCTTTCAAGCCGTTTACTTCATCAGTTTTGGGTAGATCTCTTAATCTTAAATTACTGCTGCTGTGATTTTTGTAATTGGCTTGAGGGTATTGGAAAGTCATGGTAATTTGTGAAATCCCGTCTTATGGTTATATCACACTTGTGTGCACCTGAAAAATTCTAACCTTTTTTTCTGGGGGAAAACAACCCTTGACAGGTGAATTATTTTTTGGCAGGTTACAATTGCTCGTGTGTATAATTGGGATGTTCACCAATGGAGAGTTTAGCAAGCTGTCGCTGCTGCAAAAGATGTGTAAAGGGATCTTTTTAATTCAAATCATGGTATCAGAATGTATACTCCTGATGAGAGTATAACTCCGATCTTACCATTTGCCATTAGGTGCATGGATTACTTACTGATCTGTGGTCTCAACTGTCAAACTTTGAAAACCAAGTGATTTTGGTTAGGTTTAGAGTCATTTGTTGCAGTACAAAAAACTTATGTCATGCAAAGAAATATTGATTTAGAACCTCTTGGGCTTGAGCTCTACTTTTTGAATGTTGTAAACTAATGTTGAGTTATCTTTTGTCGATATAATTTGTCTCATTTAGCCTTGATCATGTACGTTAATAAGAACCAACTTAAAATTTGAACTCGGGGGAAGAACTTGGACCTGTGTGAGCTCCACTTTGAAGGACATGTGTCAGCAAAAGTTTTTATAAGTCAAGTGACAGTGTCTTAATTTGGTGGGTCTATATGTTGTCAGACCTCACCTTATCTCAAGCCATCAAAAGGGTCATGGATCATCGATGTTTTTTATTATATTATCCAGTTCTTGGGTCAGAAAGAACATGATTAATGACCCAGATGTGTGATCAAGTCAATATTCATACTATAGCTGAGGATTATGACACTCAGTCTCAGCACCTTTCCAGAAAGGAAAGAATTATTTTAAGCAGTTAGGAGCTTGAAAGATGCGTCATTCTGCTACAATGTTTTCTGCTTTTTTGACTCAGATGTATCAGGTTCTGGTGGGGGCTTCATTGTTGGTTGTTTGTTAAAGCAGTGTGCGTTTTTTTTTATGCATCTGACAGGAAGTTGAATAGGGGGCTCATGCTCTGGTTCACCATTGGACCTAGGTTTTCTCGCATGGACCCAGGCATGTCGGTGGACATCCTCCAAAGTCAAACGGCATTTGCATTATTCTAGGTTGCGACATTGTGCGATCTCTTTGAAAGTTTTCATGTGAGGGAGGAAGAGAATATTTTGGGTTCTACGCCAGCCCTTGACAATTCGGGGCGTGGGGTGTGTTGGGTAGCAGTGGTACAATCGATGATAAGAAGTCGCTCCTTACTTTCATCTTAAAAATCTGTATTTTGGACTGCCTTGCAAATCAAGCGCTGCTCGGATGATCGCTCGAGCATTAATTTCTCGACAATTGCTGTGATGAGATTGTGTGTTGAAGTGCTCGGCTCTCTTCCTTACGGATGTTTCTCGACTTGAACATGACACGCCCGATTCCGAGTTGTGATGTTCATCGTCCTTTAACAGGACGTCTTCCTGGAGATGCTCCTTTTTTCATTTAGTCCTGTGTAACCTGTAAGTTACACAGGTGGTTCGAGAATCTCATGCGAGTTACAGTCGATCTTTGTGGAGCCCGACCAACTCGAAAATTACGGAGCCTTGAGTGACATCCACATGCAAGGTTATCGTGTTGAAGCTAATGTTGGAAGAAAAAGAAGAACATTGTTATGCGAAAAAAATCGGTTCATTGTCCCTCGACATGTAAAAAGCAGTTGATTCGGGACCCCCCTAAAATGATATTTTACAGGACTCAAAAGGCACCGAGAGCCAGATTTGTTGACCGATAGGGGACTGACGTGACGCCCGGAATTCTGTTTTTAATATGCAATTGCACCACCTAATTCATCATTGCCGATGTCATCATTACGTGTGTATTTTGTGTACTAATCTCCAGTGATTGGACCAAATAATATCCTACCAACATGATGATATCTTAATTTGTGTCCCCTAAAGGCGAATATAAGTCAATTGCAAAATGTTGGGATTGAATGGATTGAATGTAAATCTGCGAAATCATCAAGATAATGTCCTAGAGCAAAACAGATTATTTTTTTCGGTCGAAATTCCCACAACGAGAGATTGACGAGTGCATGAGAAGATGAACGGCACGACTTGCGATATCGTATGAACCGGTTGAGATAGATTCTTGTGTGAACATCATTGATTAGTATGAGAATAAGTCCGTCTCTCGGATACCACCAGGCGCAGAAGCGACTGACAAACTACTTGCCTTAGGCAGACTATGGAAGAAACTAAAATTGTCCTCCCCTCTTTCTCTCTCTCTCTCTCTCTCAAAAGAAGAAAGGTGTTTCCATGGGGAAGACATTGATTGACAAAAGCGGTCAACATGGAAATAGGTCCAAAGGCTGAAACCACCTCATACTGGGTTGACCTTTGCAGCGGAGGAGGGACCATGCAATTCATTCAATGCCGGTCCCAATTCTGTCCCCATGTGGTTTGACCGCATTTCACCGGTCATGCTTGCTTGATTGAACCAACCCCCCCAAAAAAAAATAAAAAAAATAAAGGAATTTCGAAAAAATTTGAACACCAAAAAATTAAATTTAAGATAGTGAATTATACATATACATATGTGTGTAGTGATCCCTGACAACCTGACATTCTATTTTCTAGAGTATCTTGCAACACAGAGAAAAGAGCTTTGATTTCCCCCCATTTCTCGTCCCAAGATTCCTAACATATAACTTTTGTAATAACAAAGAAATTGATCATACATGCTCACATGTAAATCCTTCTGAAATCATGAGAATTTTAGGTGCCCACCGGGTCGTGCGATGTTGTTTTCTCATCTGGCAGGTCACGGTCGAGTTAAGTTTTTTACCAATGGGGAGATCCAAGTTGCAAGAAAGAAATTGAGAAGAACCCCCTTTTTTTTTTCTTTTATTTATTGGATATATTTATTTTTGTTAGATTCGTAGGGCTTGATCAATGACCCGCCTAAAAATTTTTGCATTGGGAAAAATGCTGTCCACGAAAATAAAAAATAATAGGACTTGAAATGATGCTAGAAATAAGAAGGAGGGAGAGTTCTTGAAGTGACTTTTAACTTTGAAATTATCTTGCCCTAAACTAGTATACAAATGTTTATGATGGATGGCTTGTATGTGCTAAAAAAGTTGCATCATATTTGGTGCTAATGATGTGAAGACCGAGTCAACCATAGAAGCAGTCGTTCAGATTAGTCGTTGTTTTTACTCGATTTATTTTCCGATGGGCCACTTGACTTTTGGGATCTTCAGTTGGGTCATTCTAACTTTGTTCTTCCTTTAATTTAACTTAAATTGGTTTGCTTTTCATTAATAGTCGATGAGTTTAAAGTGGATGAAAAGTCAAACTGAAGTTCAGTGTGATCTAAAAGTTTGGTGATAGCAAAAAAGAGCCAATTGTTGAAAAGAACGATCTGATCGAAAGTTAAAAAAATATCTAGTAACATAGTAAAGAAATCGCGAGATCTATTCAAACAAAATATAGCATAAAAAAAAAAAAGGTTTGGGAACTATTGACATAATTTTATTTTGTGCAAAATAAAAAACATTTACGGGCAACCATGAAGGACCAAGTAACTGAGAACTTAAAAATACAAAAAACCAATTAGAAGAATGCTTTCATTTATTCGAAAATTCCCACATGAGCTCAAACTAAAATCAACACAAAATAAATAAATAAATAAATACCGCCCCGATTGGTGAAATCACACACATATATATATATATATATATATATATACACACACAGTTTCTTGCACCGTTTTATGCAAAATCGTGACGGCACCACTTCGGAAAAGAAATAATAAATAAATTAGGAGGAAGGAATAAATAAAAAGAGAAAATAGAAATAAAAAACTAAATAGAGACGTGCACGCAAAACGAGGCAGATTTGTCCTTCACTGCGTTGGCGAAATTAAAGTCGTTTTGTCCGCTTCTGTAAAAACGCGTTAACGCATCGAAAGATTTTTTTAAAGATTTAAATCGAAAGAAAAAGAAAATTAGATAAAGAATAATTGGGGCGGAAATTAAAAAAAAAAACTCCTGTTTGACTTTGACTTTTGGGGACTGTGTGGCTAGGATGCGAGGCAAGTCAAAAAGAAAGGGAGCCCAAAGGGTAAATTCGATAATTTATAGGGGGGAGGCCTGGAAATAATTATTATTGTAGTGAAGGGCCCCCTATCTCCATCGGATTAGAATAACTTGCAAATGCCGCAATCAGCGGTCAATCCCTCCCTCTCTCTCTCTTCAATTTCTTTTTTTAAAGAATATTTAAATAAAAAGATGTTTATCGGACCGAACTTTTAGATGTGAAATGGTCAACAGGTTCGGCTTTGGATCGGGTCGGGCGTGGGTCCGGACTCGAGTATGCCCGAGGGAAGGCGATATTCCTGAGTGAGGCCCGGTGACTCATGTTTGCGTGTCGAGTTTTGGTGGAGGGCATATAAGGGGGCTTAAGAGAGGACGAGACAAGTCGAGCAGGACGACATCGACCGGTGTTGGTTCTTAGTACATTTGCTTGCACAAAACATCTTGAATCATGGTCAATTCGTGTTCAAAGTTGTCTCGCCTGAGTGTCAAGGCACTCGTCATCATGTTCTTTGCTGTAAAAGAGTCGCACATCCATCGTCGTCTTGAATTTGATGTTTCATTCGAGTTATCTACATCAAAATTTTTCTTTTTAACATCACAAGGAACATATGACCACTTTGAGTTCTCTATACTTTTAATGATAATGTCTTTGGTTTTGGTGTGTTTTTTATCTGATCGCGGAACTTCGATTTTAATAACTTTATATATTCAAGGAGTGTCGAACTTTAATTTTAATAACTTGATACAGAGCGCCACGCTATATGATAATAAAACATGGAGAAATTTTCAATTTCTCTCTTGTCATTTGAACTTTTTAGGGATTCTTTTTGGCTAAGTTGGTGTCGGCAGTGTATCGCTCAAAGGGGCGCCACGTGATGCTCTGCCATGCCAAGCAAGACCGCAAGAGTTGCCATGCTGGCCTTTTGCCGTAGATTTGGCCAAACACGGCAAGAGAGCATCGACCCAGAAACTTCTAGGGGTACGTTGTTCTTTTACGGCTTTGCATGGCTGGGGCGATTTGAGGGTTTGATCTATTGAAATCAAAATTCAACGACCCAACTACGTATGCACTATAGTCTTTAGGGACCACGAACTTTAACCTAGGTTTTGCTATGTTGCGTGTTGCAGAGAGATGTGGCCTAGGCTCTCTTTGTAGTATTTTATGGGTGCATAGTGTAGTGAATTTACTCTCGTTTCCTCATTCGTGGACATGGGCTAGTATTCGAACCATACCACGAAAAACACTTTAGAACAAATTGACAATGCGGGAGATAAAAGAAAACCAATATTCTCGAAACGAGATTGGAAGGATATTATTTTGTACCGATCCCAATTTTTCAAATTTATATGGCGAAGGGAATAATTAGTGGTTGGCTCTCCCTAGAATCTAACTAGGGTTTTTGTACTAATTATGCGAAAGCATAGTCGGGTTTCCCATCGCACGTTAGGGTTACCACTTCCAACGTCAAATCTTAGGAATAGAATATCATGCATAAGCCCATCGACATATTGGGTACGTAATAGATTCACAAATAATGCACACATCTCTTCTATCTAATCACCCAATTTATTGCACTAAACTGGACTATATAGTTAGAAAAAGCTTCTCGAATCACCCCCGATGATTTTGCTCATGCTTTGTTTTGTCTAAGATGCCTTGTGATGGTGGGGGGGAACATGTTGTCTTCTCGTGAGCAGTTAGTGTCATGCTCGATTAGATTCACGGGGTCTATTTTTGAGCACACACTATGTTTTTCCCTTTTTCCGAAAGCGTGGCTTGTTCCGTTGAACGAGATAATATAGAAAAGAATTCTATCGTCCTAGGGCATCAATCTAGAAAGGGAATCGTCAAGTGCAACGCATGGAGATGCGAAGATACTTAAAAAAAAAACATGGGATTGGTTTTTTTCGGATTGTTATTTTATGTGTGTAGGTCTAAATCAAGCTCAATCTTAGAATATTTTTGATAGAGATATGTGACTTAAATGGTATCCTTTTTTATTTTCCTCGTTTGGTTAGGTAGTGTTACGGATCAATTTCCGGACATCGGCTAGCGTCCAGATCAAAGGATGGTCATCAAATGTTGGGGAGAAATTGACGAGAAATTACTTCATCGTGGAAACCTTGCCATGCTCAAGAGGCGTAAACTGGATATCTATTGATATAGGATCAATGATGTTTCCAAAGATTTTGAAGTTCGGTTTATCTTTGTTATTCATATAGGATTTTGGGTTGCCGGGCCTTTCCACGTTAGCAATTCCTAGTCAAATTTGACTATATTGGCAAATCAACAAAAAATTTAAGATTAAATTGATATATTTAAAAAGTTTATAACTGATTTGACAGCCTTACAATAGGATTAGAACATTTTAAATGATTATTCATGTTGTCTAATATCCATAACAGTAGCCTAATACCTTTGAAAATCACCGAAAGGGAGATTGAGTCTGAATCCATTATCGTACTTGGTTATTTTCCATTTCGTTCAACACGACACCTAGTTAGACTGACCTCTTCAAGCCACTCAATTATGAGGCAACTAACAATAAAAAAATATGAAGACTCGTGATGGCGATCATCCAATCGACCCCGACTCCAGCAGCCCTTGTTGAAAGACAAACAGAAGCCCCATATCTTCACCATTATAAGATCCAAGAGAAAATCGCACGTTCGCTCACTTAGTCCGACAAACTTCCACTTCGAATCACGAACAACGAAGCCGTGGACCGATCACATCTTCAATCATCCCGATCGTCTCTCTTTAACCATCCGACACGAGATCCTATCTCACTAGCTAATGCGCTCCCTCGCGCACGGTAACAACATACGCCCTCCTCCGAGCATTTCTCGTTACATTTGCTGAGCCTGCCCTTAAACTAAAGCAAGCAAAAAGATAACAATAACAAGAAATCAAACCATTTAAAAAGAACAAAACCAAATTGGTCGGCCGTAGAATATATTCCGTGGTTCCGTTGCGAAATCCGTTGAAAGCAGTTGGGAGGCTTTGTTTATATCGTGGAGGGATCCTGAAGAGATTCTCCTTTCTAATGCGTTGCTATATCGACATGGCACTTTCTTTGTCGCACATGTTCATGTTTGACCTCCTCTTTTACCGACCAAAAAAAAAAAAAAAAAAAGACCTCCTCTTTTGTCTTTGCACTTCAATCATGGTCCTGGGAGGTGGATTCTATATTGGAGGAGGAAGCGTTGTTTGCCCATGATGTATCGAATCAAATCTGATAAATTAAAGTTTCTGTTGAAGGAAGTTTTAGACCTCGATGAGTATTCCAACGCCCATGAATTTGCTAGCATGATATTCCGCTTTTGCCTCCTTGTGATGATTATATTCTATTCAGATGATATTGGCATAATCATATTCCACGGAGCTAATTTAATGTTTAAGCAAACGGGTGGTGTATGCTTAGATTAGGCGCACGGCGGAAATTCAATTCCCCTCCGCACTGTCGAGTGCATGAATCCCTTGTTGGGCAATTTGTTCCCAAGTTTTTTTATTAGCGTCTTACCTAATTTATTATTTTAGTGATGTATTCCTCCTAAAGTGTCGTCCACTGCTTGTCTCACTTATATAATCATTTAGACTCTCTCCATGTATCGGTTTAAACTTTGGGATTAAATATTTTATCATGGTATTTAGACGATATTGCATTTCAAATTTATAGGGGCGAGAACCTTCTAGTGCGTCAATTCCACATTCGGTTCTCCACGTGGAATGACATTCACAGCTCCTCATGCATTTTGGACTGATGATCTGCATTAGCTCACCGTGAAAAAAATTGTTAGATGAAACTGTCCACGCAGTCAAATCCTAACATTTCTCTCATATTTATTGAAGTTTGATCACCCCGTATCAAATGATATAAACACCTACGAGAAACATATCGAGGCGAGATTTCAAAGAAGGTGTGCGAAAATACGGCGCAAATACAATTCACCCCCTAGTCTTTGGCATTGTGACGATCCCTCGACTATTCAATTTTTGCAAATGTCCCACCTCAAGTCTTCGAAAAGGTAGTAATATCCCCCCTAGCGTGAGCTCTGGCCTTACTTCTGGCTGGAGCTCCGATTGCGTGCTCATAGTTAGGGGTTAGTATGGTTCGGGTGAATGGTTTCTACTAAGGATTAGTTCTAAAAAATTGAAATCAGAAACTGCATGTCGACGGTCCAATTCTTGGGTGGGTTCATGGAGCTAGTCCCACCAAGCTTCATGCATTCGGTGCAATGTTTTCCAGCAAGCCAAAGTAAAGTAAAAAATAAAGAGCTTCCTATTCTTAATGGCAATATTAGGAAAAAGATTGGTCTCATATTGAAAGTTGAGAGCCGAGGCCGTGAGTGAGAGATAGAGAAACAACTTAGGCAAGGTGAAAGTGAGATGATACGAGCACTCAATCAATGGATGTTGAGCTTCATATTAGAAATTCTAGGGTTTTCATTTTCTTAATATTTTTGTAGAAATTTTCTTAAAAATAATATATATTAATGGTTCGGTCCCGGTGGGTAGTCCCACATCTAGAATCGAGAATTAGATCAATACCCACTGATTCCAATAAATTGGAACTAGGAACTGGACTAATTTTTTTGGAAACCGTTTGTTTGGTTCTAGATAATTCTCAATTCCTTGGCACACCGTATCGATGATCATACAACCTTTTTCACGGCGGCAAAACCGTCCACAAAAACACATACCCATAATGGGAATAACAATGAGAGGAAGGAAATAAAAACTTCTGACATAAGAAATAGTGAATAAGAAAAAATAAAAATAGATAAGATAAGGAGGAGGAGGAGGAGGAGGAGGAGATAGGATGCTACTTATAAGGTGGGGAGAAATTCCCACTCGATGGATGATATTTGCACACACATCCTGAATAGCTTGTGGCCTACCATGTGAATGACCCAGCAAAGCTAAATTAGCCCCCCCTCCCCGAAAAAGATAATAATAATACCAAGGAAAAGGACCAGCCTTGAAAAACCCTAGGTATTAACACACCCATAATACAAGATAGGCTCCCCCCCACCAACACCAACAACTACATCACTTCACGTTTACGTCTGTTCTTTTGTCGTGGAACCGCAACGGAAGATAAAATACAAAAAAGTTAAGAAAAAGATAAAAAAAATTAGGAAAAATTGAGATATTAAATTCGATACTTTTGGACCTTTGACCGAATCCTATTTCGCGGTCCGGGAAGACGACAAGCGATTCTGTAATGTCACCCCTGAGACGGTCCATGTATTGCATTGCAACCATCCCACGACCCGAAACCACGGTCAAACTTCGGGAGTTTCGATCGCGATGTATCCGTTGCGCACTTCGCCGAGCTGGGGGGGTGAAGTGACCTCAGTGCCCCCGTGCTGGCCAATTGGGAATCAAGTGGCCCGTCCGTCTTGTGCACTTTTTGCGCTCTTTGTAATGTTTTCACTACGGTTTTTTGTTTGTTTTTACCAATTTAGGGACGCGGATTTGAAGGTCCGATTGTCTAGATAGCCTTGTCAATCATCGTGCGAATCTCATGAATTGATTCGTTCCAAACCTTTGGTCTATGCAGGTGATGCTATCCTAAAGCAATTTGCATGTAGTTGATGTAACACCACATTTCTTAAACTAAAAATCTCCCCGCATCCTAATTGATTGCGCCGAGTATGTGGACTCGTTTAATGCATAAGGTATTTGCTCTATCCGAGGGGCCCAAAAGCAAATTTATTGTCGGATTATTTAACTAGTCAGAGGCGTGTCTCACTTAAAAGTTGCTGCATGATAGATTATATCGTTCTGAGTTGATATAATAAAAGTTATGTCCGAGATTATCAGCCGAAATTTAACTTTTCTGGTTACAAGAAAAGGTTTTTGGTGCTTCTCGATTAGCAAAATGCATACCCACTACCCACTAATCTATTGCTCCTCATCCTTCTCCTCTCCGTTCAATTTTGTACTATTTAATTATTACTCATTTGTATTCAAAAATTATTTTATTTCGGCATAACGACATAATTTAAAGCTTTTTCCTATACTAGTTAGCCATCAAAATTTTCTATTGCTTATATACATTTGACACTAATTAGTTGCTTTCTACTTTGGTTATTTACTTTCATGTGTGCCTTCTATTCTCGACTTATGACGCATTAAATGATGTTGTACGTAAAGCATCTCGCGCTCCATTTTACTTAACATTTTTGTACAACGGCCCCCGCAATACAAGTGCAATAAACGTTTATGTTAACTTTGTCGACCTACATGGGGTCGGCGCATTTCCTGTACGACTACTGTTCTTCCTCATCACTTAGACCATTTCAACAGCCAAGGATGCACGAAAGCTTTACAAAATCATCATCACCCAATTTGACTCGCCATCCTCTTTGTCATCTCCACATCATGGATGGGCATGACTTAGAAAAGTAAAATCGATCTTCTAGATCACGGGGCTCGATCTTTCTAAGGTCATGGATGCCCCAAAGCACAAGCTAATGAAAGCTTTGTCGTCGATGGATTCTTTAATGGTTTAGTGCGCAATTGGTTAGAGGGTCTCGCAGCTTCCACAGAACTTACCCTTACATGTGCATGGTCAAAGGCGTTTTAAATAGGTATTCTAGGGTTTACCCATGTATCTCGCTCTCGTGCATTTTTTTAGTCAAAGAGGAAACTTCCCCTAAGATGATTTTGTATTCATTATAATACAAAGTCCAAGCTAACGGGCAGATCATGTTGGCATAATCTAATCGCGCGGGTCAAGTTAAGGATCCCTTGGAATCCGTAAGAATGTCCTCGTGAACGGATCCTTTTCCGTGTGGTCAATCTTGCAATTTTCACGTGGCTTGGAGAGAGAAGGAGAGAGGGAGGGTGAGAGAGTGATGGACAGGTCATTCTTAGATGGACCATCTGATTAAAGATCAACATTGACACGTATTGTTAGGG
Source organism: Eucalyptus curtisii (assembly GCA_017140595.1). NCBI lineage: Eukaryota > Viridiplantae > Streptophyta > Magnoliopsida > Myrtales > Myrtaceae > Eucalyptus > Eucalyptus curtisii. Next base: position 31,474,042 of record CM029501.1, read on the forward strand.
GGTTGTTTTCGTTAGATCAAAAACTTTATTTCCCCTAACGTTTAGTGTTGGCGCAATCGATTGATATGTAATGAGACTTTCACTTTGGGATGTGGAGGTCACTCGCTACCGACCGCATGCAAAATGCTCAAGATTAGGATTGCCTTGCATCGGCCAAAGAATTGGATTTAATCAGGTTATAGAGCTTATATGATATTTCGTGAGCCTTCCACGTCTTTATACTCATCTTTTTGCACTCGAATCTCATTTTCATTAGAGTAAAGAGACTATTTCCTGCGTTGAACTTCGACTATTCATTGCCATAAAAGCAAAAAATTTCCAGTGAAGTCTCTTCATGCCCGGCAAGGAAAAATAACAAACTTTCATGAAATTAATCATATTCTAGCTCAATTACATACTTATACATCAATTTTCGAATTACTTATAATATCCTTTATACCTTAACCTATAAGTTTACGAAAAGTAATTTTTAAAACCCCCCCCCCTTCCCCAACACATAAATTTCACACCTATACGTTCATATACATACATATAATTTGTGCAACTGAGGATGCGCGCTTCCTTTTCAAGACCTTTTGCTATTGATTGATGAAATAGAAGGGATCCAAAAAGCGACCTTTGCCATCGACCGCGAGATGTTCACATCCGTCTACCTTAAAAAAAATAGCCTTTGAATGGCAGTTGAGAAACCCGCCGATAATAAAATATTTATTTCTAATTAGTGCTTGAAAAAATTACGGCGGGGGCCAAAGAAATAAAATTAAATCGGAAACGATAGTGCGCGAGCCCTGAGATCACTTGATTGAAGGGGAAAAAAAGAAAGCCAAAAAAAAAAAAAAAAAAAAAAAAAAAGGAGAGAGAGAAAAAGAAAAGATCTGGAGGGCGTGCATTGGAAGCAATCGTAGAATATACTAAAACCGCGTAAAGCGCATGTGCTTTCACAACCCCCTGATCAAGAAAAAGCGCGCCCCCCTGATGTCGACACGTGGGCGCAGCTTTTGCGAGTCGTGGGGCCGACACCGACTCCGCCTGTCCGCACCCGCCTTGAGCCCTGCGCGAGGAGCTGTCCTCAGCAACCGTGTCGGAGATCAGATCACGCCGGTGTTCGGATCTGCCGACGGGGCCGGTAGAAATCAATCGGAATCGAGTGACGTGCACCGTGGAAGAAATATGCGATCTGGGTCGCAATTTCTAAGTTCAGATGTATCAAGGGTGAAAATTAGAATGAAAGATCGATGAAAGACGAATGATTTAGACACTTTTATAATGCTATTTTTAGGAATTCTACTTTTCATTTTTTTTTTCTATTCTCAGTTGTAATCGAGTGGTGTGAATCGTCGGAGAATTTGGGTCTGCATGATCATGATCTGAATATGTGACCAGCATAACAATATTTACACAAAAAAGTATTGAGCGTGCAAGTTAGACAGATGAGTCAACGGAATATTATTGATATAGAGATTTTTATGATATTATTTTTGAGGATTCTACTTTACACTTTTATTTTTTTATCTAATTCTAGTTTAGAACTACCCTTTTACAATGTTTTAAGGCTCCAAAATATCTTGTTCCTTTTCAAAATTATCATCATTTCAAAATTAAAATGAACAAACAAAAAGACGAAATGACTCACGATAGGGATAATATGATAGATCAGAGATAGAATTCCCAAAGAAACCGATATGTTAACCACTTTCTTGAACTTGCGATGGGGGTCAACATAGGAATCGATGAGTGGCCACGATGCCTCCAGAGATTACAAGAGACAACACGCGATCCCCGAAAGCTTTTCCTGGGGTGTGGCAGCTTCCGGGCAACTTGGATTTCACTTAAATGAAAAAGGGGTACCATACCAAACGATATATTCTCCATCAAAATCAAAAAGGGACAAAATCCGAATTCAAAAGAAGGGGAAGAGACGGTTCCCCTCGGAGGTTTCTTGCTCGAGAAACGGCTGCTGGCATGCTGCTGCATGTTACTCATCATGGGGGAGGAGGGTTTTATCTTGTAATGATAGCTTGCGAAATGGGCACGAACGTTGTTGTCGCCAAAAGCTGGCGCCCGGTATGCTTGCATCGCCCAATCAAATGGGGTTGCTTGCACGAGGACGCCTCGAATTTGCATGGGAAGTGTCGATGCATTTGGCCACCGAATCAAGCAAAAGACGGGGCATGGCCATAAAGCGCCTCGCCCTAACCCCACTCCACAACAAAAAAAGTGACGAAGAAAAGTGTATTATCATCATCTTCGCTCTTGATTGTACTATGACAGGACGATTCCGTGGCTAATAATAATATCCTAGGTTTCACATTAGGGTAGGGTTTTAAATTCGCGTTTAGTTGGATGGCATGATAGAAGGGATATGATGTGGGTATTATTGAATTAGTGGGGCTTGGGAGATAATTCGAAGGAAGGTATAATCAAAGATCTTGCCCATTCCACTTTGTCTGTAATACAAACTATAGGGGCGATCACCCGTTAATCAAACGAGCTCCCCATGCCTCTCACCTTTTTTTATTTTTTTTTTCTTTTTTTCATTTGAGAGTAGGAAGGCCTTTTGTTCCGAAGTAGTAAAATTTAAGATCCATTTCTCGAGATCGATTCTTATTAAAGTCGAGAGATCATAATGTATCCCGACCATTTCAGAAAACTTATTGTCCAGGATCGAAACGATTGTATCGATAACGTTACATAATTCTATTAACCATGCACATGTAGCTAGGAAGGCCAGATGAGATGGTGGTGAAAAGAGAAACAACGTGGATCACTAGCTGAGAAGAAAGGTTCCCGGCTCCTCGATAAGGTTTTCCTATCCTATACATACTAAAAAATCTAAACTTTATAGAGAGAAGAACCCATAAGTAAAAAGTAGGAAGTAATTCTCAACTTCAATGATTGCACTAGATGCGGTTTTTATTTCCACTTCTATCCCGGACTTGTGCCACGTTCATTTTCCCTCCCGTTCTCTCTATACTTATCATGCCGTAGTAATTAAGGTCATTAGGGCCTGGAGTTAGTACCTCATCTTTATTTACAAAGTTTGAAGTTTGAGCTAAACCTAAAAGCGACAAAAATAATAATTAAAAATGAAGAAGAAGAAGAAGAAGAAGAAGAAGAAAAAAAAAAGAGAGTTGGGGATGGAGGTCGTCTGAGGGCGTTGGCTTTGTCGGTAAAAGAAGGGACAGTGGCGACGGTGTTAAAATGGCGTCGGCATCCGCCATAAGACTTTCACATCAGTCGCCCCCCGACCCCACACGTGCAGAGAAGCTTCTCTCCCACGCTTGCCCCCGTTATCTTCCCCCGCGCAATCCTTTTTCTTTTTCTTTTGTTTCTTTGGCCCTTTTTTTCCTTTTTGAAAATCGCAAAAGAGTGTCCTGACGGTGGTGCCCTATTAAGTCTTGATGGGTATCTAGACACTTGTTAAACATGCTTATCGACAAAATTATTCGATTTTTTGGGCAAGTATATGATTCTGAATAGTATCTTGTTAGATATGCTTGAAAAGACATAAGGGCTTTAAGTGAACTTCATCTAAACAAATGATGCAATGATTCGGTTAACTAAGGGGGAAAGCTATTATCGAGATCAGAAAGCCGAGCGAGATGCTTTTGTTTTGTGGGTTTCTAAATTGATGAACGAGACTAAAGGGCCGGATAGAATTGAATAACCCCATCGAATAGGGGGGGAAAATCCCTTGAGATATATAGGTGAATCACTTGAACTAATTAAACAAATGGGTTGCTCCAATTAGTTTTTAGCTTTTAGTTTTTACTTAATAAAAAAAATTTGTAGCTAAACGCATCTTGATATTTTTTTCGATCTGAAATGAATCAAGTTCTCATAACACATATATAAGTTGACTAGTAGATCTACATAAATTTACATAATTATTAAAATTTAGATGACACATTAAATTTTGGCGAAAAGTTAAGAAAAGAAAACTCACTTTTTGACTTTTAATCGATTGTGAAAAGCCAAGGCCTAAAAGCAACCAAGATCCGAACCAAGGAACAACATTATTTCATAAGAAAAATAGTTTGATTTAACGTCGAAGTTTCACTTGTCGATGGGATACTTTTATGAATCTGGGATCGAACCTTTCCTTCGCCCCCTTTGATTGAGATAAATTTTCTTTCAACCATGTGTCCGATTGACAGATTACCAGCACAAACACTTTTTTACTTTCTAATTTCAACTCGCTTTGCATTTAGGCGGGTGATGTTCATAGTATTAATCCATCAAATGAAAAAAGGTACGGTCGGTTTTCCCTGGCGAGGAATAAATAGTCCTTTTAAGGGGGTTGCGTATATAAAGAATTTTTAATTTACGAAAAAAGAAAAAGAAAAGAAAAGAGTCTGGAAAGAGGGGGTTAAAAAAAAAAAAGAGAGAAGAAAAGCGAAGATGATAGGAGGACGCGAAAGGGAATACGTCTTTTGCGTATTCTTCTTTTTCTTTATTAAAATTATTTTTTTAATTTTATCTCGTGCCCATGTGGAACCGAAAACCCCGTCCACACTGGTCCGGGAAAAAACCGGTCAAATCTCCGCGTTAACTAACCACCGCAACCGGTAGCCGGTCGCCTCCCCCATTTAATGCTCCCCAACCGGCCCACAGCACTCCCCCGCCCCTAATACTATTCACACACGACGTATCCGATAATTGCCCTCCCATTTAAATTCTGCACCATATAATACTATAAAAAAAGGCTTCATTACATATATTGAAATTTAGTGTAAACATCGATTTCCGAGGACACTGTACATCGACAGGTCGGAGGCTAAATCTGGCGAGGTTGTACCTAATCAGAAGGCCAGTGACGGCTCTCGTCTTAAATTTCATTCGCGCTTGCGATTTCGAGTTCGGCTCGTGTCGGAGCGCTACATATTTGTTTGGGCGGGGGGAATTTCTGGCCTTCTCGATTTCTAGTAACCTTAACGCGACCGGCAAATGCCGGTCAAACCTAGGCGTGGAACCTCCTATATCCAAGCTGTTCTCCAAAAAGGAGGCCCCCAGCCCCACCTGTGTCCATTCAAATCCCAATTCAAAAAGCCTCTCTCTCTCTCTCTCTCTTCTCTCTAAACCCTTGCTCTCCAAGCTAAAAGCTACAGGCTAAAGGAAGCTCCCAGCTGAAGTGAAGAAAATGATGACGACGACGATGCGGCCGTGATTCATCACCATCGACGCGCATACATATTTATGGAAGGGAAAGACCAACCCCATCACCATCATCACCATCATCGACAGCAGCAGCAGCAGCAGCAGCAGCAACAGCAACAGCAGCAGAATCAAGATCGGTATCCCCAGCAGCAGAGGAACAAGATGATGGTGGATGCTCCGTCAATGGCGAATTCTCTATTCGCGGACGAACCCACGATGATAAATTACAACATCTTCGACATGCCCTCTGACGAGGTCGAGAAGGGATTCATGGAGCTGCTCGCCATCCCCGACAATTTAGACATCGCCCCTCCCGCCGCCGCCGCCGGCGCCCCTTCTTTCTTGATACACGACTTGCTCCACCACCACTACCAGCCCCCACCGCAGCATCTGCGGGGGGCGGCGGGGACACCGTCTCCGTCCTCGCAGCAGCAGCCGCTCCCCTCGCCGGCGTCCACCGTGCCGGAGACGTCGTCGGAGGTGGTGAACAACCCGGCGACGCCGAACTCGTCGTCGGTGTCGCTGTCGTCGAACGAGGCCGGGGGCAATGATGAGGAGGAGCGAGAGGCGAACAAGGCCGGGGAAGAGGAGGAGGAAGAGCAGAATCAAGATAAGTCTAAGAAACAGTGAGTTTCATTATTGTTCCCTTGCTTAATTAATTCCACGGTTTTATTTTATAAATATCCTCCCTTTAATTTTCCCCCTATCCTTCAGTACTTAGGTGCCCCAGAAAATAATGGCCCCATATATTATTTCCTCCAGTACCCTATTTTTTTCTTTCTTTTTTTTTGGTTCATGGGCTGTGATAACTCATGAGTCTTGTTCTTAAGATGATAAGATTCCCATTAACATGGAAAAAATGTTCTTGTTTTTCCAAAAAAAATTTAGGTTGCTTGATGAATGAGTTCCTTTTCTTGAGCTATACATACATACATACGTATATATTTATATCGTGCGTGTGCATCTGTCCGCGCGCATTTTAAGCGTGAAATTTAGTGGAGACACACAGACAAGAATCAAGAAATATATGATATGATGAGGGTCTCGTGAGTCCTCCATTTCTTTTCTCTTTTTGTCTTCTCTGTAGCGAAGATCTTGTGAAAGTGAACGTACTGTGCTTGTTTATGTGCGCGAGCTCAGGTTGAAACCCAAAAAGAAGAACCAGAAAAGGCAAAGGGAGCCGAGATTTGCGTTCATGACCAAGAGCGAGGTCGATCACCTGGACGACGGCTATCGGTGGCGGAAGTACGGCCAGAAAGCCGTCAAGAACAGCCCTTATCCGAGGTATCTTCTGGAAAAAAAAAAAGGAGACCCGCTTCACGTTTTTCCTCATTTCACACTCGAGTGCGCGTTCATACATTGTTCACACTAAAGAGAACAATATAAAAAACGCCCGTCCACCACTGGTAAACATGCGCACCTGAAGACAAGAAAAAAAAATTTGCTCTCGGCGGTCGTTTCTTGTGAAAACTGTTCGTTTTCTCATTGGTAAACATAATCTAGGGTGCAAATGTCGTTGAAAGTAGACTCTCTTTCTTTTGTGAATTCAACTATTTTTCTGATTCTTTATTTTTCTTTTCATGTTTATGATGGAGCAGGAGCTACTATCGTTGCACTACTGCAGGGTGTGGAGTGAAGAAGAGGGTGGAGAGATCTTCCGAGGATCCCTCCACCGTTGTCACCACTTACGAGGGCCAGCACACCCACCTCAGCCCCGCTACGACGAAGAGCGGCCTTGGCATAATCCAATCAGAAGCCGCTGCATCCTACTGCGGCGGTCTTCCAGCAACTGCCGCCTCATTTCTGATCCCAGATCACTATAACCCCCAGCAATTGCAACCCCTTAATGTGCCTTACTCTTTCACTTCACGTCCCTCTAATTTGAGCCTCCTTACAAGTACTACAACTACCACTACTTCCGAACCACATCGTTTTAGTCCCTCATTTCTGAGGTTTTACGAAGAGAAAGGTTTTGTCTCTGTGCCATCGTCGACCTCCTCGTCATCGGGTTTGGATTTGGCGAGAGATCATGGGCTGCTTCAGGACGTCATTGTGCCATCGCAGCTGAGGAATAAGCAGGAGCCAAAAGAGGAGTGACAAAACACATGATGATGATATATGCATATGCTCGTTTAAGTTGTGTTAATTTTACTGGTATGTAGTTCCTCTAACCATTTCTTCTTTTTTTGTAGCCTTATTATGGGGTCTGTATCTTCTTTTTTAGGAGTACCCATTTCACCATTGCATGCATTGGTGCTTTGTTTTGGGGTTTTCTCTTTGTAAAATGGTTTAGAGTTTTAGCAAATGGAGTAATTTAGTTTTATGGGTACTTTGATTTGACCTCTTCTTTGGTTATTTGTATCTAAACATGTTATTAGTCATGGGGGCATTCGGTACTGTATCTTAAACTTTTTGATAAGTTATTCAATTCTTGTTCTTTTTGGTTCTTGATCTCCTCCCTTTTCCTCCTCTCTTTGGTTATCAGGTGTGATTGATGGGATTTATTCTGTATATACAGTACGACGTGAGATTAGTAGTTGCAGATCGTGTTAGATGCATGGCATACATTCTTTTTTTTTTTTTTTTTTTTTTTTTTTTTCAAGTAAGGAACATCGTTTCTTTCTTTCTTCTTGTTTTTTTTTTTTTTTTTTTTTGGGAATTCAAATGCGTGCATGCTTGTCATGTTCAAATGTTAGGTGAAGTGTTGAAAGCTGAGCTAAAACTTTTCACACCGGATGTCGAAACCTTTTTTATGTGGAATAATTTGGCGGAGATATGGGATTAGGGTTTGTCAGCCTGTGGGAGGCTTGGAGAGAACTGTTTAGCTCTTTTTGGAAGCATTTTGGGGATTGGCGAGGAAAGTTGGAAATGTGGAGATTCAACTTGGGAATGTGTTCTTCCATCATGCATAATAGTGCAAAAGCTGGGAATAAACCCTAAAGATGGGATGGTCGTGTGAAAAGCTACATAGGGAGAGATTTAATGCATATATGCTTTCACAGCTCTCAGACATTTCACATGGACGTACATAGCTTGATCTCAATCTACCTTTTCAATTTATTAGATGGCTTTCATTATTTTTTTTTTTTGGGTCACTTTTTTTTTTTTTTGGCTCCCTTTTCAAGTGATTGCTTGTGGAGTTTTGAGTCATTGATGGGGGGTGATGTAAACGATATATAGCTAGGTAGGGGGTGGCTTTTCTATGGAAGGGATGGGTTTGAAGATCTTTCTTTGAGTGGATGATGTTGGTTTTCTTATTTTTCTTTCTAGCTTTTGAGCATATAGTTCATGATTTATGTTGGCATGATGATTCTTATGTTGGAGTTGTTAAGTCCTTGTCCGCATATTTTGTGAGATCTTTTGCATATGTGTGGTTCTTGAAAGCTTTTGCCGCTTATAGCCATGCATGGATGACATGGAGCTGAGGCATGCACGATGAAGCTTGATGAAACTAGATTTAATGGCCTACTTTATAGAAGCTTAATCTACACTGCTTTCTCCAACCTGTCAATCTTTTGCCGCCATATCAAACTTAATTTTTGCAGCAAAGTTCACGTCGTTGGGGGGAAGATGTTCAACATTTTTTTTTTTCTTTAGAGAATATGGAAGTGTTGCGACGTATTTTCTACAGGATCCAAGGTGGGTTCTTCTATTTTTTCCCAAAGTATGGGATGTGCGATATTATATCAAGGTGGCGAAAAGATTCGTTTTCATAACTCATTACCAATTCTCCGTTCATCCCTTTTGTAGATATACGCGTTCATGTACTTTTTTCCTCAGGTTAGATATTGGCTATGGATTACAAGGAATAATCTTCATGTGCATGCCTTGTGTGGCAATGAATAATGACATTATGGGCATGAATCAGCCATTGATGGCGGAGGATCAAAGCACTAAAACTATAACCAAGTGAAAAAAAAGTACCATGTAATTAGGTGTTTTTGATATTTGTTATATATTATTCTTTAGTAATTAAGTGCTAAGAATGATAATTTTTTTTCTTCCGCTTCTTTGTTTCACATGGACCTTCTTTGTGCAATAAGCTTACATGTGACGACCATTCACAAAGCGCGTCTATCTATAGGCATATAAGGGATAGGGAACGGTGGAAAATTGAGCTTGAGACCTTTTGAAAGTCTCCACGAGCAAATTCAAATTAGGTTAGTGTGGGCTTTGTACGTGTCTTGATTATCTGTTGCCAATATATACGTATATCGTATAGATAGCACCACTACGCAAACCGATTCTCTTCATTACGGACATAAAGAATATATTCCACGAAAATAATTACATACAAAAAGGACTAAAACTATGTATATTAGGAACATATGCTATAGTTGATTAATAACTAGATGATATCGCTGACTGACGAGTGTTTAACAAAGTGAGAATAACACTCAAAATGGTTTGGGTCATTTAAATACTTTACTAAAACTTTGCAGATCACTTATTCTCGATAAGAATTCTTAGTATCGGTCATTAAGACCATCAAAAGTATGAGCAAAACCCTCGTGTGTAAACGCATCAGCAGCAAGTCAAAAAACACAGGACCGCGTGGATTTGCAGTAAACAGCTTGCGTCTCCGCTAATAGATGTGCTCTCTGACAAAAGAGAGTTGAATGCTTTCTTGTTTGCTATACTTTTCTACAGCTAAAGATTGACTATATCTGAACTTCGTAAATTGTGCGCGCTATGCTTTTCATTTCGAGGTCTTGCTTAATTATTGATTTAGACTTTTCGTTTAGGTGTCCTAAAGTTGGCTCGGTCGCACGCCTTGCTCTTCATTCAAGACTGGCCGTGCCAACGCTCAGATTATTTGAATTAAATCCAAAAGCTTTATGCTATAGAAGAAATATGACGTGTACATGAAAGTCTAATTTGCTTAGATTTCTAGCGCTAGGTAACGTTTTCATATTCAAACCCGGAAAAAAAAAAAAAAGAGAAAAAAAAAGAAGACCACTTATCATGTAAGCAGGAACAACTTGAAGCTTACATGAATCGATGTAAAGGATAAAAAAGAAAGGGAGTTTCTAGGTAGAGGGCCAACATAAAGTGAAGTGATTTATTGCTCTTGGTATAGCAACGAAAAACAAAGAAAATGCGTGCATATCAATCATCCATTGAGTGCAGCTTATAGTCAAAAAGAGATTCCATTAAGAACCAAATACTCAGCGTCATCTTTTTGAACACATACTGGCGATTATATTCCTGCCCCCCCTAATAATAAGCTGGCTTTTTCGTATACACGCAAATGAAAAAAAATCAATGACAAATAGTGGGCTATATGTACAGCAAGGAGACACATGTATGTGACTATTCCCCCACCATGACAGTGAAGTTTCCATGATCTCTTGGATCTGCAGAATCTTTTCTCTACATAATTCGATGCTTCTTGCGAAATTCTGAACTTGGGGAAACATCATGTGAACGCATAGTGCACCGTGTCTAGGGCATGTGACCACCCTATTCAGTAGAATGGGCAACGATGATAAAACCCTAGGGCCTGGAAACCATGTGTGACCTACACAAGCAGACACGAGAACCTATCCACTAAAATTAACCAGATTCAACCCTAATTCATTTTTCTCATTTATATCATTGGAATATATTGCAGTGCAATGAAAAGGTCAAGAGGCTGACAAAGAACATGGATTGGTATGTGGTGGCCAATGGCCATCTTCGTCAATGGAGCAATATTTATGGGTACTTCTCTCCCTCAACAAGGCACGATAACTACTTTCCCAATAGGGTTAAGACGACCGTTCTATTTTCCACTATATCTATTTTATTGTGTTGGGAAAGTACAACACAAATGGGACAACATCACGCGTACATCAATCGGTCAACCCCAGAGACAAGAATACAATAATAGAATGGTAGGCATAATAGTGGTAAGAAAGAGAATTTTAGATTCAGGCCCTTTGATTTAGGCTCTTAAATTGGGTTATTAATTGGAAGACCCTTTTTCCTTGAATATTTTGAGACGTAGAAAAATGCAATCCAGGCGTAGAAAAATGCAGTCACGATGTATACTGAACATATCTTTTAATAGTGTTCTCTTTGTCGAGCATTTCAGAGGTGGATGAAGCTGAAGGACTTTTCATGTCGGAAGAGGAAAATATATCATCATTTGTCATTTCTTCGCCATAAGATTGCGTTTGGTAGGTCAGATAAAACTCTGGATATGAAAAATTTTGACCTAGTGGGTATTTGGAGTGACGTGAAATTCGAATATGACTGGATATAGAACTCCCACTTAAGAGGTGGGATAGACCAGATAGGATATGTAAAATTTGGAAAACTGAAAAATAAGGGGTCACGTGTGCAGACTGCAACCTAGAGAAGACTTCGCCACGCATTCATGAGGTGAAATCTATACCAGGCCTAAGCAAACTCTAATGGCCACCGCTCCTCCCACCAAAGCTAACTTGCTTCCCGCCTTTGACCGCCGGGAAAAAGCAACGTTGGAGCTCGCCCACCTTGTCTCTTCCATATGTCGCTCATCTCCATCTTGGCGGGTTCGTAATCCCAATCAGAGCTCGACGTCTCCTCTATGAAGAAAATGATCCGATGAAGTCGGCAACCGGAGCGACACAGCTCCTCAATCGCATCACTTGAAGCAAGTGGGACAGGAGGAGTTGGTCGCTCACAAACCGGATTTGAGCCGTCTCGGGGAAAGCTATTGAGGCTGTCGAACGAGTTGAAGTGCGGCAGTAGGAATCGATGTGGTATTTACGCTTGTTGAAGGAGATGAATTTCCCGCAAAGAGGAAGGTGTTGACTGCGGAGATGGGGGGACCGATGGAAAACTGAGACTCGGGGGCATCTCGAAGCGACGAAGTTGGGGTAGAGTGGGGCAAAATTTGTACGAGTTGGTCAAGGGCGACCTAAGGGAGGTCGCAGAAGGAGAGGGCCTCCTTGAAGTCATGGGGAAGAGGGGTGTCCAACATGAATGGCATATTGCGGAAGTCAAAAACTCATTTGGATAATATTTATTTGAATCCATGCTATATCTGGACGTTAACAAACATTGGATGACATATTTAAAATCCCATCCTATCCTTATTCAATTCGACACTATCCTATCCAGTAAAAATGTTTAGAACGCAGTTTAAATTCCTTAAACAAATTGTTATCTAGCACCATATTAGAGCGCATATTAAAGGTTTAAATATGGACACTCCCTTTTCTTATCATGCTATCTCTTTTCTTGTTGTTTTAGTTCCTTCCTAGTCCGTTTGACTTCGTTATGTCAGCTTCTTGCATCCCCGAAAGAAACCCTAGCTTACACGTAAGAGGGATAGCTATGCCCTAATCCTATTTGAAAATTCAGAACGCGCACGATAACATTTCTTTATTTTTCTATTTTTCTATTTCCGGAATAGGTTTGAAATAAAAATCCGTTTGGTAACACAATTTCATTTTTTCTATTTTTGGAATAGATTTTTAATCCATAAATAGGTTTAAAACAAAAATCATAAGTTGAAATTTTCAACTTTTCTATTTCTAGAATAAAAGTGAGAAATGAAAACTCTTCTCATCTTTTACTTTCGTCATTGTTCATTGCCAGTCGCCAGACACTAGACGTCAATTGTCAAACGTTGGACGTTGATCATTGTACGCCAGACACACGTTGCTGAATGCTTGTTGTTGGATGCTAGACGCCGCCTACCTGTTCTTGGGCGCCGGCTGGCCGCATCTCACCGCCACTCAGGAGGGAGAAATTTTGAGTTGTTATCAAATGAATTTTTATTCCAAAAACATAAATTTTGTATAGTCATCAAAAGCATATTTTTGCTTGGAAACTCGTCCGGGAAATGGAAATAAAAAAAATTAATTCCTAAACAGAAATTGATTTTTAGAATAGAATAATTATCTTTCGCGCCCTCAATGTTTTTTAAAGAAAATAAGGGGTTTAACAGTGTTGACGTTAGGCAACCTGTTCTTCATTCAATGGCATATATCACATCAGGAAAAAAGAAATTCCTGATTCCGTTTTGAAGTTTCGCACATGCTTAGAGGCCTTCTCTTAAACTAATTCAGAGAGTGCTAATTTGTTAAGCTAACCCGGTGATGGCGGTGGTGGCGGTGGCGGTGGTTGCTGGTTGGTGGGCGTGGGATGATGACCGACCAATGGTGCTAATCAAGATCCGAATGCGTGATTTGCTGGGCAAATTGAGATGTGATGGCGATTGCGATGGCAACAGTGGTGATGCTGGTGGAGGTTCATGCATGATCCTTTTTTTTTTTTTTTTTTATATTAATTTCATAGAGGACCCCTCCTCCATAAAACAAAAGTACCTAAAGATATCATAGGATCTTCGTCAGGGGATGTGCAATCGTTCCAATCATGGGCCGACCCGGTTAGAAGATCCTCATGGCCCCCATGACCATCAAAACAAGACATGTATAGGCCCAAAGTTGTGCGGCCCATCAGTTGACCTTTTTAATTCATTAGGTGCTGACCTAATTATTTTGGTCCTTAAGATTAATAATATGCAAAGCCACAAACTAATACATTCATGAAAAATTTATCTTAAACTAATTTTTTAATCATAAAAAAAAAACCAAATTAATACACATGTGATAAATTTACATTCACTTAATTTCTGTTAATTTTTTCTGTTAAATTACTTAATTGGATGACATATGATAATTGATAGGTATACCGATTTGAAATTTTACGCTTCGTTTGTCACAAGTGTATCCATTTGTGATATTTTTAATATTAATTCAATTTAACGGAAATTAATAGAAGGTAAATTTGTCATAAATATATTAATTTGAGATTTTTTATAGTAAATATATAGTTTATAGTAAATTTTTCATAGGTCTATTAGTTTAGAATTTTGTGGAATTAACCCAGGTCCTTATATAGATGTGGCATAAGTGGGGAGAATTATCAAAAAAATCATAAACATATTGCAATTGTGTCAATTTAGTCATAAACTTTTTTTTGGGCTAATTTAGTCCTACATCCTTTTACAATTGCGCTAATTCAGTCCATTTGACCAAAATTCACCGATCGGCGCTGACGTGGATGCCGGCGGGGAACGGTTGGCGGCAAATGTTGATGTGGCAATTTTTAAACATTTTTTATTTTTTTTGGAATTTTAAATATATTTTTTAAAATTTTTAATTCTTTTTTTTTCCCACCTTCTTCTTCCTCGACCTCGTCGGCCACCGCGAGGGTCAACCTTGCCGGTGGCCGGCGAGGCTCCCGGCCACCATTGGCACCGAGGCCCGAGGAGGCGGCTAGGGTTTTCTTGGTATGCGGCGTGCGGAAAGCCATCGGAGCTGATTGTAAAGCGAAGATGAAATGGGGGCAAACGACTCCTAGAAGGTTGGGCGCTGGAAGATGGGGCAGGAGCCTCGCCGGCCATTGGCGAGGTCGAACCTTGCCTTGGCTAGGTGAGGCCGGCCGGATCTGGCAAGGCTCGGCCTCACCCGGCCTTGGCAAGGGCCGAGCTCGCCGAATCCGGTGGGGCCTCGCCCTCGCTAGTGGCCGGCGAGGTCCAACCAGCAAGGGCGAGCCTCGCCGGCCAGAGGAAGAAGAAAGTGGGAAAAAAAAAAAGAAAAAATATTAAAATATTAAAACATATTAAAAATTTTGAAAAAAAATAAAAAAATAAAATTAAAAAATTGCCACATTAGCGTTCGCCGACCGGCGGTCCCCCGCCAGCGTCCACGTCAGCACCGGCAGGCCAATTTTGGCCGGATGAACTGAATTGACACAATTATAAAAGGTTTAGGACTAAATTGGCAAAAAAAAAAGTTGATGACTGAATTGGCACAATTGCAATAGGTTTAAGACTCTTTTGGTAATTCTCCCGGCCTAAGTGTGTGCGACTGTGAGTGATCAGCCACTTGTTTTGGTTGAGCATGCTTGATCTCTTAATTGATATTTGACTCTGCATGCGTCCTCAATTTACACTTTTGTGGCATTGCCATTCAGGGGAACAGGTGAACGAATCGCTTTAGATATTAAAAGTTCTCTAAACTACCACATCAGTAGCAGGTAGTAAGAACTCAGAACTTTCCTCTTCAACAGGTCTGTCTGTAACCCATGTTCAGACTTCAGTCACCCTTCAAATGGCATGAACCCTCTCTCTTTCTCTGTCTCTCTCTCTCTCTCTCTCTCTCAAACATGCGCGGGGGAGAAGTTGGAGAAGAGACATTGCAGAGAGAGGTGGTGTAACGTAAGCAATCACATGGCATTAGGTAATGTTGATTGATACGTCATAACAAAACACTTCAGTCACTGACCGTTTCTTGGCATTTGACTGTGTCCGTCAACCACTCTTCAGTGCCAAAACTGGCCACATTCCAATTCCTTTGGCCTCTATAAAATGTGATGCCATTGCTATCCAAATGATCCCACACCTTCACTCCTATTGCATTCCCTCGTCCTGAAGAAAGGAAAGAAAAATTCAAGTAGCTATCGGCCATGAGGGTGGCCGTGCGTTTGGCTCTCTTCTTGGCCATGCTTGAGCTGAGTGCCGTTGCCCTTTCGAAATCACCCACCACCTTGCGCGAAGAATGTGCAGACGATCACAATGCGAGCCCCTTGAGCACCACTTTCTATGAGGACACGTGCCCCGAAGCGGAGGCGATCATCTTTTCATGGGTCGATAGGGCGGTCTCCGAGGACCCGAGGATGGCCGCTTCGCTGCTGCGCCTTCATTTTCATGACTGTTTCGTCAATGCAAGTTTTGAAATCGATATTGTCGTGGCATTTTCTCTTTACAAATGTTCAAGTGAATAAGTTCAAGGTTCTTTTTTTTCTGTCAAATTATTTTTGGTGCAGGGATGCGATGCTTCTGTGCTTTTGGATGACATTGAAGGTTTCGTGGGAGAGAAGACGGCTGGACCGAACTTGAATTCCTTGAGGGGGTTCGAAGTGGTCGACGCTATAAAATCTGATCTTGAAACTGTTTGTCCTAGAACAGTTTCATGTGCCGACATCCTTGCAAGTGCTGCCAGAGACTCTGTTTTAGTGGTAGGTTTTCAATCCGAATGACACACTTAGGTACTCTGTAACTCATAAGAGTTTCTGAACTTTGAAGAGGGTTGTTAAGATATTACAGTCTAAGCTGATTCTTAGAATGAATCACAGTCGGGCGGGCCTGGATGGGATGTTCTGATGGGTCGGAGAGACAGCTTAGGTGCGAGCAGAGACGCAGCAAACAACAACATTCCGGCGCCGAATTCCACCGTGGAGATATTGGTTGCTAAGTTTCAGGGTGCTGGTCTCACCCTCAACGAGATGGTCGCCCTATCTGGTATCTTCTACTGTTTATTATCCGATCCCCTAGTTTTGCACATCATGCCCTTCAAGCGCTTGAAAATTCACCTAGTGCAATGTCATTTTTAGGGGAAATAATTAGACGCGGTGATGTAGAAAAGTAGTGTTAACATGTTTTTGCAGGTTATTATTCGGCGTATGTCGTCGCAGCAACCTGGTATTTAATGTTTAGGAACTTGGGTGATGAGACCAAGTCTGCACATGCTAACAATACTGGAATTAGAAAGGATCGTTTGCTACTTTCACGCAGGTGCGCACACTATGGGAAAGGCTAGATGCCCGACATTTAGATCGCGGTTCGCGGGCAGTGCCCACTCGACGGGTCCAAAGGCCAACCTGGACTTCCTTCAGTCACTGCAGCAGCTTTGCTCGGGTCCCGATAGCAATTCGACTGTAGCAGAGCTCGACCTAGTGACGCCCGCGACTTTTGACAACCAGTACTATGTGAACCTCGTCTCGGGACAGGGGCTGCTTCAGTCCGACCAGGTTCTCTTTGCCGGAGACGACCGGACGAGGCAAATAGTGGAGTCCTATGCAGAGGACCCCATGACGTTCTTCGAGGATTTCAAGCGCTCGATGCTGAGAATGGGGAGCCTGGGGCCGCTCACGGGGAAAGAGGGCGAAATCAGAAGTAATTGTAGAATCGTCAACTGATGCTCAGTTCGAATAACGATCAATCCGCAGATGTTTAGCTAGGACAGGAAAGAGCGGTTAGTAGTTAAGAAGAGTGGATTTTCCTAAGACTATATGTCAATGTGGTCATGGCCCTGGACCAGAAGTTGGTATCGGAAAGAAACTGAGACACTACTATTTACCATGAATCGAGCAGCTAACCAAGCCTCTCGGCTGAATTTGAATTTGACAGTGGTCTGCATAACGTCGGGCGTATGTTACTTACAAGTAGAGTAAGGGGGGGAAGTTCGTAGCCTAGGCAACAAAAGGGCAAAAATTCGATTCAACCACGGAGTTTATTATGCAATTTACTATGGCACACAGGCTTCTCATCGTAAGCCAGCGAAGCGAGAACCGTAAAGGATATAGAAGAAAAATATGCTACATCAATCATCAGTAGTTACAAATGGCTGGCTGATCTATCCCTACCATCGAGTACAAAAACATTCCGGCATTTCTACAAGCTGCGACAATATGCTGGGACCGCCTTCTATTTTGCTGCTCCACTCAAGTACCTGCAGAATCATGATATCCACATTGGTCAGCAATGGGCGCCAAATCTTGCATCAAGCCTAACAAACGCTATCAGATTATACTCGTATTTTTTCCTTGTCTGAGGAGCTTTCCGTGGGTACTCTCAACCTACGTCACCCACCTCACATGAGTCTTTACATCATGTGGATCTCACGTGATCTAATGGCTCATGGGAAGCGGGCTAACATCCAGCAGTACCTAAAGATTTTCCCTCATCGATGTGGTTGCTTAAGTCCTCCCCGAATAACTAACACGAAATAATGAGATCTGGAAGTATCATCATGCCTCCCAGATTACAGGTGCATGCAATTGTTTATAAATGATTTTCTGAAATTTTCAGGACTAGGAGGCTAGTAGGGCACTAATCTCCTTTTAGTATATCGGGCTTAAAACAAAGGGAGGTACTGTTGAAGTTTACTGTGGCAAAAAATAATACTTCGATTGGAGCTTCATTAATTCTCAATTTACAACAAGAATTTGCTCAGCCTTCATGAACTGCCACAGTTTCCAATTCCAAATAAAGCTGAACAGGATGAAAGATGCCAAAGAATTATTATGACAGACAAAGCAGCTCATTGAGAACTGTAATTTGCAGGTTAATATTAGACTCATAGAATCTGCAAAATCCTTAATTTCCCTGTTTAATGGTTCCTTCTAGAGTTTCTCTTGAAGAAAAGTGCGAAAATTTTTTTTCACTAGTAGGCCTCATTTATAAATTGCACAAGAAAAATCAAAGGACACGCGACCAAGAAAGGATATTATGACAACCTGTTGACTTATTCTTCAGCATCCATTGCTGAGCAGCCTGAAAACCCTGGCACAAATTGGCAAAAATAAGAGTTACTAGTGGTAGTTACTTAGAACATGCGGATCTGGAAAGCACCAGATACCTGCTGGAAGTGAGCTGGATCATTTACTGAATTAGCTGCCGCTTGAAACTGTGAATAACCAAGTTCCTAAACAACCAAAATTTGTAATAAGAA
Organism: Eucalyptus curtisii; assembly: GCA_017140595.1. Taxonomy (NCBI): domain Eukaryota; kingdom Viridiplantae; phylum Streptophyta; class Magnoliopsida; order Myrtales; family Myrtaceae; genus Eucalyptus; species Eucalyptus curtisii. The sequence continues at coordinate 31,492,692 of CM029501.1, forward strand.
GCACTGAGCAAGCCCAACTGAAAAGGTGCAACAGGCAACTCCAAGTGGAAAATTCTACAACAATGCTAGGACAGAGACATAAAATATTGGATGTCCATTTCATTTAAATTTCTCATTTTTACTGTAAAATTGCTCTTACCTCTCATTTCCTGCTTTATAAAGTGCATCTGCCGGCTCCTCTCAGAAAATTAAAAAGTACATATCTTATGTATCTTTTTTATGGCCACACAATACCATCTCATCTCAAGCATCTCTATGTGATAAGGTTAATCAACATGTTGAAACTGTCCTTTCTAGAGCTTTGATCAGCATAAAATAATTATAGTTCAAAACCTGTGCAAGTTTTCACAAATTTATATCTCTTTTTATGTCTCACAATAACTACCAATTGCAAAACAAATTAGGCAAACATAAACATGAAGTGAACAGATTGAATTGTTGAAGCATAAGTACAAAAAGAAATGATTGAATTGCCTAATTGTCAGAGAACAAGGATTGAATTAGTTGTTGATATGTATTTAATTATATCTGCCATTTAGGTTTAAGATATTCACATATAGGTCAATTTGCCCAGTTCAAATATTCTATATCTGAAGTTACTAATAAACTTAAGTATAACTGGTAGGGAAAACGCCATTCTTTCTTAAATTTCATCATTCAAATACCAAGACACATTAATTTAATCATTCGTAAAAGATTTGAGATGTTCATTTCTCCCCTGGCAGTGACTTCATAGAGTAGACCTTATTTTCAAAAGTCTAATGCAAGCACAACCAAGAAAGCTGCTCCCAAACATTAATGAGAAGCCACTAAGCTGCATAATGTAAACAACTGTTACTGGAGTAATCAAAACCCTCAAATAGTGATCATCACTACACCAGCTTGCCCAAGCAGAACAACGAATATGGTATCATGAAAGAGTAACTGGAACACTTTCCACGAGAGGATTTATATTTACCTGAATATTCTGGTGACTTGGAAGCATAGAAGCGTGATACTGTATTCCAAACGAGAAAATCATAAATAGAGAACTAGATGATATAGAAATTTGCAAGTATGGAGAGAAGCCCAGATAACACTGACCGATGAAGACAATAGAGGCTGTTGTAACAGCTGCTGAGGTAGCTGTCCCTGAAGTTGAGATTGTTGCTGCAGCTGCTGTGTTTGTGCACCCTGCTGAGGAGGCAACAGTTGAGGGGGTTGGGCATGAGTTAGCTGAACTGATGACTTTGGCGGTTGCTGCTGTTGTTGCTGCCTAAATATTTTCAACTCCTCAGGCTCCAGCCACTACAGCAAATACAGTAACATCATTCATATAAGTTGCAAACTAGCAGATGATGATGACAGAACATGCACCAAAAAACAATAGCAAGTACTCACCCTGCTTTCTCCAGTTACACTATTATAATAGTACTTAAATCCATCTGGTGATGTATGCTCCGTCCAAATACATTTTGCAGGAGCAAGATTTGGAGTTGATACAGGTATCGCCGGTGCAACAGATGATGATGAAGGCACTTCTGTAGCTGTTGTATTTGTTGACGTGCTTACCACTGGCTGCTGTACATTATTGTTCCACTGAGGCTGCAAAGACAAGAATATGCTCAGAGTTTGACAGTGCCCAATAAGCATTTCCAAGCAACTGAACTTCTCTATGAATCAGAATAACACAGTTAGTAATGTTGAGAAATAGTAGAACTCAAACTCTTGAACCTACAGTGGGATTCAACAACAAAAAAGTTGCCATTACAGCAGTTAGAAGTCCGGGTCGAGGTGCATCAACATCTTACATCCAAAGAATCAATGCGACACTTATATAAGCATCCCATATCAAACTGCAATCAAGAAACTTCTCTGGTTGCAGAAATCACTTCACGAGTAGCTTACCTCATTTACAAAGCAAAGCCTGTCCTAACACTGATTATTTATCAACATGGTTAATGTCCAAATCTATTACCAGTTCCTAGCAAAAGCCAAAACTAACTCTCTTCTAATCAGGTCATACCTGCTGATTTGTTGGCAGAGCTTGCTGTGGAACTGCATTTAGATTTGATGGCTGCATCATCTGCAGTTGCTGCTGCAGCTGGGAAAAAGCCTGCTGAGATGATTGATAACTAGCCTGCAAGGCCTGCGTCTGCTGTGACAACTTTTGAGCCAGCGGTGATGGGGACTGCTGAAACGACTGAAGCAAGTGCTGTTGAGCAGAAGCAGTCACTTGCGGTTGATTGGTTGCAGCAGGCCGAGGTTGGGATAGCAAATTCATATTTAAAGGGGTTTGCTGTACTGTCATAGAGGAGGCAGTCTGCTGGGCAGCAGGATGAGTAGAAGATAACTGCCCGCTTGAACCAACCAATGGCTGTGATGGCAGTGGTTGGCTGAATGGCATCGCGAGAGGAGGTGTTTGCAGCTGGTTCAATTGCCCTAACATTGCATAAGAATGTTGTGTCTGTGTGTATGACGTTGAAGGTTGATTGTGTGATTGAGAATGCAGTGACTGCTGAGGTGACTGAAGAGACATTTGTAAAGGTGCTATTTGCTGAACCCCAGATGGGAATTGTTGAAAAGGCTGAAAACACTGCAAGAAAGAAGGAAAGTACATCACATCCAAATAAGAGTAAGGTGGCAAATTGGACACCAACACATTCGTAAAAGGTGTACATGACACAAAGTGGAGCACAAAATATAAGCAGCCTAAAATAACAAGACAAGACTCACTCGTATCATGAATTAACACATTCTCATAGCAAGTCAATTCATTTAAAATTTTACATGAAATTTATGATATTTTAATGCTAATAGAAATAAGAATCACGATCATAAAACACTGACACCAATTGCCAGCTCCAATAAGGAGGGTCGATGCAAGGCAAATTGTTTGTCATTCTTCTTCCTATACCTGTTGTGCCATAGATGAGGATGGAGCTGCCGGTGAAGGAAGAAGACCATCTGTTGGCACAGTAGGACCCCCCAAGGGAACATTCTACAGTAAACGGAAGTGGAGATTAAATCAAGTATAAAAAATTATAAAATGAAATACAAGTAAACAACTCATGCAAACTGTAAACAGATGATAAGCAGGCCATGAATTATAAATCTAAAACAAGCACTGATAGTTGCATCAAAACAGTTCCATTCAAAGAGGTCATGGCCCAAAAACTGAGAAAAATAAAGCATTTCTGGTAGTTCTTGTGGATAGACCTATTACCCACTCCTTCCCTAAGGTGCCATTTTGCATGCAAACCAACCAAACACAAGCTACAATTTGAACCTGAAATTTTAGCCTGCCTACAAGTAAATTTTAGCCTTTCTGAAAACTAAGAGATTTACAAACTGATTACCATTCAAGTTATCACCTTTCGGTGCCTTTCCCATCCTATGATTCTTGCATTAGCTTAAGTTGACATCAACCAAAAGTTTATACGTCAAACTGATCAAAGAACCATTTGAAGGAAGCAAATAATAATCTAACAAAGAGGATATACTGCAAACTAACGATATTTTTCTATCACCAGGAAGATGTGTACTCTCCCAGCTATCCTCCACAAATATCTCAAAATTCCTTTCATTCTTTTTTATGCCATCAATCTGCTAGCTCTCTTTTGTCTTTAAGTTTAGGAGGTTAGAGGAAAGCAGTAATTTCATAAGAGGAGGAAGGAAATAAGCACCTTATAGAAAACTTGATCTATCTACCCCATTATTTGCCTTTTGCCCATCTCGAAGTCCACCTTCCTATTGAATAACTAAAATTACTGAAACCCATCAACCTAGCTCCCATTTTATCTTGCTGCCTACAACCTGTCATCCACCTAAATATGGCCAAAACTAAGGTAGTATATCACTTGCCGTTTCAAGATAGCTAAGTTAGACATTAACTCGTTTGCCGCTGCCTAGGTTCACACTATAAATTAAGAAGAGCTATAAGGAGATGTTACTCTCACTTAGAGATTCCATGAACACTCTTGACCTTTGTCATGATCAAAAAATCTCAACGATCTTTCAAATTAAGGTTAAAGAGATAACTACCTAGATATCACCGCCATAAATAATGTCATCTGTAAAACTTAAAGTAACTAAAGATTCCCCAAAGGAGATTGAAAATGTAATGGTTGAGCTTTGAACTAGCATTTAGAAGGATAAACAAAGACGGAGAGTACTTCTCATGAGGAGAGACGTTCTTACAGGATTTAGAGGCTTAGATACATCACCAGACTTGGGAAAAAACTGACCACCAAAATTGGGATGGCCTGAAAATGATGATGGCCCTAAGTTCTGAGCATTCATTGGATTCCAGGCACTTGGTGCCATCCGATCACCCACACTGTCACTAAAGTTGGGTGGGCCTCTGCTGAGAGCAAACACAAAGCTAGAGTTACACACAAAACGCTGGACAATACGAGGCAAGAAGAAGGAAGGAAATGAGACCTTGGTTCTGGGGCCTGAAAACGAGGACTGAAACCTGGGCCTCCAAAAGCAGGACCACCCTTGGAACTAGTGTCAAAAGGGGTTGAACATCAGAAGAGAGTAAACAGGGGATTTACCTAACTATATGGTCAACAAAAAATTGCACGTTGAGCAATAAGGTTAACAACCATTCTAAGTAATGCCCAAAATGAAAAGATCGATGAATAGGCAGATGATGAAAGAAACCAAGGCTGCGTTTGATTCAGCTTTTCCAAAAGACTTTGGCCTCTAAAGTCCCTTGAACGAAAATTGGGCCATTTAGTAAGAATTTTTTGGAGAGCATTGAGTGAAAGCCAGTATTGGCAAAGCTGAAAGCTCAAGGCTCAAGGGGGACCTACCTTGGGCTTTCAGCATTTTCAAAAAGCAGCACTCAGTGTTAATGAACTTTTTTCATCCAAAATTGCCCTCTCTGATATTTTCATATTCCACTCTTGCCCTCATAAAAACTGTTCATCTTCTCCAACGTCACAGAATAGAATGACCAGTTAAGCTCTGCCAAGAGTCGTGTGAGGCTAGCAGACCATTGCAGACCATCGCCAAGCCTTGTCGATAGTAGCGGGTCTGTTAGGCGAGATCTGGCCAGTCGAGCGCCGAGGTCAATGGTTGCCATGTGGAGCATTGCCAAGGTTTGCCGGGTCAAGGGTCACCCGACCTTGGAGCCCTTGCCTGGGCTCAATGGCCGTGACCCTCTGCTTCCACCCAAGGTCGTGCAACCATAGAGCCCTTGCTTGGGCAGAGGCAGTCCTCTGCTTCCACGATGGAGATGATGAACAGTAGACCCTTTGTTTTTCCCTTTTTTTTAAATGCAAAATTTAGTTTGCAAAAACCTATACCAAAAGTCACTTAACAAACAGTATTTCCCTTGACAAAGTACACATTGAGCCAAAGATCTTCAGGGAAATGACTTTTATTTCCCTAAAGGTCTCCCAAATGCAGCCTAAAACCCCTTTCTGGAAAAGAGCGAAAGGAAAAAGAACAAACAACGACACTATCTTGCCAAGGAAGTAGTAAAGCTTAGTTGGAACCTTGTATCTCCAAGCCGAGGCCGCTTAGGATCAGCAAATCGAACAGTTAATGGCTGATCACATCCCTATGACCAGAGCAAAAAATGAAGAGGATATTAAGAGCTGGCCAGACTAGTCTAAACCATAAATGACAGGATAAAGCATGCTTACTCTCATTGTATAGTTTCCATTCAAAGCATTTATAGCTGCCAATGCCATATCTCTATGAGAGTACTTGACAAATCCACAACCTTCAGATTAAAAATGGTTATGTTGATAAGTTGACGTAAAATAAACCATAAAAAATAAACATCCTAGTTGCTACCCTTCATGGGCACAAGCAACCATTGGTTGTGATGCCCAGTAAATGAACCAGTTGTGCAGCCTTCGGACACTTAACAATCTCAAAAGATAACAAGTTTGGCTTATCAAATCTATATGAAAACACTCAGAAATTCTACTATATTACAGTAAGAGAATGTTACATCTTTGATCAATTAAATAGATATCATATAGGATTGTTAAATGCCTAAGAAAAAGCCACAGTGGCATACTAAGCAGAGAAATTCTTCAGATCTACCATAATGATTTTCTTTCAATAAGTAACACCATAACAAGCAAAGGCTGCCCAACATTATTCATGTCTGGTATATAGTCTTTCAAATCTAAAAGAAGATAATAGACGCACCACGACTCTGCTTCATTTCATCGCGCATGAGATAAACGTCCTCAACTCGACCGTATGGTGTGAAAATCTGGCAGGCATCACACATAAGTAAGAAAAATCCAGTGGCTCCCATATTCAATATAAACTGATAAATATTAATAAAACAAAAGACAGAAGGCACATAGGAATAAAACCAAGCTTTCAGGATATGCCTAATCCTCCAAGCAAGAGACTGGATTTCATTAAATTGCTATGGAAAAATTCCTTTTTTACAATTGAGCACCCAGCATAGAAAACATGAGAAAGAAAAAGGTTGTTGATGTGAGTTATAAAAGCTGAAAAGAATTGTATTCACGTACTTCCTCCACTTCTTTCACAGTGGCCTGTTTGTTTAGAGAACCCACGAACAGCTTGTACTCAAACGCCCCTATTACCAAAGAGAGCCTCATCAAGATCAGCAACAACAAATGCTTCCAGATAAACAGGACCTCAAAAATCACAAATATCAACATTATGGCAACACCATCAATAGAACGCCAAGACGCCCATGTTCAATTCTAGAACGTGTCCTGCACTCTTCTTGATGATTCACAACAGCAGCCCACAAACTAATAAGCATTCTTTATCCTTCATTTAAATTGGTGGAAATATAATGTCAACTATCAAATTTAATGTAAATAGAAATGTGGGATCAGTAGACCAACATAAGACTCAGATCATAATACACCAAAATAGATCTTCTGTGTAAATTGTTTTGCTCAACTATAGAAGTGTCAATATAACTTTCAACACAAGAATTACAATTTTTTAAGTGTAAAGAATGAAAATTTAGCCATCCATATCTGTAAACAAGCAAAACCTTGAATACACAATTCATCCAACTTCCATGAGAAACCACGGAGGCATTTACACTGCCATGCACAACAGTGGTTTGCCTTGCCTAGGGAGTAAAAAAGAGAAACTATTGTTGCTCTGAGTTTCTGACAGATAGCAGCCCAACTGCAAGACATCACAATACTTGACCTAGTTATGGTCACCTTTAACAAGATCTTGATTGCTTTAACTGTGAAACAAACCCTAAGTCAATTCTTACAAGTAGATTCCTCACATGAATAATTTAAACTTCGCACACTTCTGGACCACCAAATCTCTTATACTTAAAAGAAGTTCACCAATATTTGAAAGCAGGATTAGTCATATATAGAACTTAAAGATCAAAGAAAAATACCAAGTCGTTCTCGTTCTCCATCAGCATATCTAACTTGAATTGGACCAACTCCCTGGAAAAAAGACATATAGAGAGGTTCTTTAGACCCCCATTCATTGAAGATTAGGCAGCAGAAAAAATACTCACCCCTGGAAGTGTGTATTGATTGTGTAAAGCTCTAATGGCCCTGTCAGCTTCCTCAGAGGTTGCATACTTGATAAAACAACATCCTGCATGAGCAGAAAGATTATATCCTGACAATGAAATCACCCCTCTACCAATTGCAGGCACATTTGGTACCAATATATTCGGCCATTCATTCCAGTATGAGGATCAATTCCCATCCTTATCAACTTCACTACAACATTTAAAAAAGAAAAAAGAAAAAAAGTAGTAGACAAGAAACAAAGCAAACCCTAAAGAGCAGAATTATTTGCCTAATTTGGTTGGTCAAGCTAAAAATAAGAGAAGTGCAAACCACTCAAGCAATCATTAAAGCTGTTAGATAATTACGCACCAGCATATCCAGTGATGCGTCCTAAAAATATGAAATACATACACCCCAGAAGACAATATAAAGCCAGGAAGCCATAAACCTAAATATCTTTAAAGGAGATCAATGCAACTGCTCTTATCCACTATCAAAACTATACTGCTGAATTAATCAACACCATTTCTCAAGAATAAAGTTGCAAATCATGTGTTCCAACAAATGCAAATATCAATCTTATTTGTTAGCTCTAAGAGCAGCATGACTTCAATGCGCCAATGCCAGAAGAGATATCGTTTTCCTTCTCAAATAAAAATACAAAGAAAAAAAAAGGAATAAAGAAGCAACACATAACCTAAATTTAGGGATATACCCTTGATTCCACAATTTAGAGCAACGGCATAACCATAGCTCCATGAAGATACAACATGTTACTTATAAATATGACACTAAATCGATGAATGTGGTGATGTCCCATCAAGCCACCACATCATTGTAAAGGATCACACCTACTCCAAAGAGAATAGCCAGTGACTTGAAATTTAATGTCCAATCATTCTACAGCACATCGCTGTAATCACCACTTAGTTGGAGATGACGAACAAGGCAAAGAGATTCATTCAAGTCAAAACAAATAAATATGATATTCATTGCCCACTCCCTGGAAATAGAAAAGAGCACGGAGTTCCAAGCCAAGCAAGGCCTTGAGAAAAATCAGAATGCGATCTGAAGGTCAAGCAAATGCCATTGGGAGAACATTTAGGGCTGTAAACCCAGGATTTGTATTTATACAAGACTATCTCTACCGATCATACAAGCACATTTAGCTAATGCCTGCAGCAGAAGTGATACATGAACTTCCATGATTTTGGAAGTTGCAAAAAGAGACCTCCCTCAATTTCTCCATAACAACTCAGAATATTCGCTCAAATAGGAAATCACCATCACACAAACAACACAAGGTGCTGTTGTTGAAGTCACAGCTCATGATACCGGCAATGATGCACCTCTTATCATCTTAACCACATCTGATGATCTAAATGTACTTGAAACAAATTGACTGGCCAAAACTCCGTGCTGGGAGTCACTTTCTATTTGCCAGTCATAAAACTAGCCTTCAATGTTTATAAGGCTCCATAACTCTCCAACTTTCAGGTTCCTATGCCATTTATACAGAACACAAACCAGTGCATCTATCTAGAAGATTGATGAACATATAACAGAAAGACTTAACCAACAGCAACAACAATTACATTTGATTGCACAACTCACTATAGTGAGTTATATCACTTCACATGTGATCAAAGTAATATCCATCCCGCTTAGTTTCACTGAATCAAGGAGCCAGAGACATGAAAGTGATTTAAGCTGATTCTATAACTGAAGCACAAAACTTTGGTCTGGTGAGAAGCAAAGAATAAATGAGATAACGAGAAAACTGATGATTGCCAAGACCGCTCACTCTATACGTTCACTACAAACCACCATGGCGATGCGTTTAGGCTAATATAGCTCCATATCTCGAGAACCAATCTAAGAAACCAAACCGAGGATGACAAGTGCATAATCTGGAAACCGCAGTCCCACCAGTAACCATCATGCCAAACCAATCACAACCTCAGAAAACACTCTCAGAGCAGCTTCCTTAATATCCTTACAAGGAAAGCTATCATATCACCTTGTAGGAGTTGTACTTGGAGTATTATTTTCAATCATCAGCACTAACAAACACATCTGGAACTGATTAAAATATCACATTCAAAACTTAAACCCAAAAAAAAAAAAAAAAAAAAAAATGCCAAGCCTTAGATCAAACAACCATCAATTACTCAGTACAACACGAGTTACTAGATGAACCAAACATGTCGACTGAGAAGAGAGAAGAGATAGATTACTCATTCATTTAACTGTCAATCAGCAATCCATATAATATGGAAGCAAACTCAACTTTTCAGTCAAATAATAGCATTCCAAATAATCTCACCCAAGCCACACATCATGTCAGAAGCCTCAGGTCTGAAATGTAGCATCACATAATCCCCTCCCAACACCATGTAATTGAAACGTGATAACAGGATACATTCCTGTAACACCATGCCAAAAGGACCGACATTTGACAAATTGCCTGCTTATGGTTCATGAGACCACAACTATTTACCAAACACATTTCACCTCCCATGTAGTCATTCATAACATTCATAACGACAAAGAAAGTCCCCACTAGTTTATCTCATCTACGTGACAAGTAATGACCATTCCAAGTCATTTGAAATGGATAGTACCAAACTTCCCAATGAAAACTCACTTTACTCATACACTTAAATTTATTAGCATCTGGTCATCAGCAATACTCAATTGTCACTGTTTGTACAATTTGACGCAATCACTGAAAATCCTAAAGAGCTACAGCAAGGAAAAAGACCATCCTATTTAAAGAAAAAGGAAAAATAAAAACTTGCTGGTTGAGTCCCCATCGCTGCAGCCTCAAATAATAGAACAGAAGTTGTCTTCCACTTCCAACAGCTATACATATATTGATTCATACTCTTTACTCTTCATGTTTGATAACAGACATAAAAATGAGTTCTCAACGAAAACCAAAAGCTCGTAACTTCTTGCAAAAACAAACTGAGATGAAAGATGAGCTCACGGATGCTCCCATCAGCCTCTCAATGGACCTGGAAAGAGATAGGAATGCTCGCGATCATTTTACTAAAATAGCACCCAGTACCTTGCTGTAGTCCTGTTCTCTTGTCCTTAATCATGGCAACTTCTATGACATTTCCATGTTCTTCAAACAGTGGGCGAATCTGATATTAAATAAGCAACATTTAGTGCAAACAAGGAAATAAAAAGCACATGGAAAAATGCAAAAGACATCACAGTTCTTTAAGAAAGCTGGAATCATCACAAGCATGTTAATGCCATAGATACGCCAATAACAATTAAACTTTGGAGATGTTCAAATGATGATCCAAGATTTCATCTATTCAATTGACATATTTTTAAGCAATCAATTGGTCCCTCAAGGAGGGTTGACGGTAAAACCATCGGTATCTTTCAGTTTACTTCCACTTTGTAGAGGTTCGATGTGGAGAAAGAAAAACGTGGACAAGGGTATTTATTGTGAATTTTGGATCGGAAGATGCAGAGTGGATATTTATGTCAAAAAATTGAGGGGCACATGCGTGTAGGGTTTTGGAAGTACATACAACAGCAATGTGATGCTTCATAAGTAGAAATTCCATTCGAGTATGATATCCAAAGTAGATGATGCAGAGACATTGCCTAAGAAAATGTGTTTCTTGATTTGATTGTATTAACAAGGAACAGAGAGCTAAGAGGGCTAACTATTTCAAGGCATAATGGAGAAGCAGATGCAGGAGATTGATATTTTACATAGGGCTCAAGATTGGAGCTCGAAGCTTTCTCTAATTTTTATGAGTAGCCATATTAAATGATGCTAGAAGTGGAAAACAACAATAGTCTGCAGTGGAATTGTTTTTTTTTTTTTAAGATTAAACAAATTCCTATTAATAAAGGTACTGAGAGGGTACTGCTCCTATACAAAATGACTTCAGAGGGGGAGGTTCCCATATACAAAGATTAAGAACAAGACACCATTTCTATCATTTAATGTGAGCTATAAGTATAAAACAACTTTCCCACTATACCAAAAGTAAAGAGTACATAACCGCTTATCTCCAAAGAGGTCTCAAGAAAATCTTCCTCATTGAAAAACTCTCTTGTTTTTCTCTTTCCAATGAGCCAAAAAGACAAGGATTCTTCTCCTTGTACTTCTGATTCTATTTTGTCAAGTTGTACTGCTCTATTGCCATTTCTACTCAACAGTAGGTACCATAGAATACTCTCACCCCTCAGAAATATTCTTCTCATGGTTAATTTCTTCTTTTCCAAAGAAGTTTTAGGATATATTCATTTTGAATAGTCTCCAAAGAAACGGAAAACGCCACTGCTAGGATTTTTTGGTGCAAGAATTCAAGAGAGAGCGTGGATCATTTATTATTAGATTGTAATTTGACCATGCAAATTTGGACTACAGGCTACAGCATTTGCAATTTTAGGAATAAGGTGGGCTACATCGGCCATGGTACGGCATGAACTTAGGGCTTGAAGAGATGCCATTAGTTATATGTCTGGTAAAGAACAAGCTATAAAGATGATTTGCCTTCTAATCATCTTGGGGTTCTTTTGGGGATAATCTATTATATAACCGTCACTTTGGTATAGCAGAAAAGTTCAATAACATACATCTAGTTTGTTGGAAATGTTAGAAGACTGGTGGCAAACGTGCTAAAGGAGTTTTATAGAAGGGTCATACCACTCTGATACCTTCTTAATAAAATTTTGTTTTATCATTAACTAAGAAAGAGATTATTTGTAAAAGCACCACCAAAGTGCATGTATGCTGTAATTCCAAAACTCAATTAAGTAGCATCACATAGAACAGGTCGTCAAGGTGTGGACTTACATCTTCCTCAGTGGCACTCCTCGGAACTGATCCAACAAAAAGTTTAGCAAAAGCAGCTCCATCAGAATGATCTAACAAAAAGAGGGAAAAAAGGTCAATCCACAAGAGCATTATGAAATGCCAAATAAGGAAACAAAGTAGTTATTCAAATAACATGTTTAAGTTTTTCTGAAAAGTTACAAAATGTATAAGCTAAAAGAATGGAAAACGTAACACAAAGGCATAAGAAAGAATCAAGAATCATCCTGTAAGTCACATGCATCACCACAACATTTGATGCAATTGAATGGATCTTGATCTAGATCTAACTAAAACAAGAAATGAGTTGAGTGCAATGAATATAAAAAGAGGATGTCCTTTCCATTCATAAGTTTTGTCGCATTAAAGGATGAATGAGAGAATGAAATGATGACTCTCAATACAGTAGTCATTTCAAGAATCCATAGAATATGATGAAAGGGAAATTAGCATTGTAACACCAAAGTGCCATGCAGTGCAAAGTAAAGGGCAAAGGATTTTTTTTTTTCCCTATAAGGTAATAAACTATTTTTATTGGGAAAGGAAAACGAGTTCCTGTTCAATAACTCAAAGCAAATTATTCACCTGTGAAAATGGGAATGAAAACAGTAGCAGATGACAAAACCATCATGAACTCATTCTTGCTCACAAACACGGCAAAGGATGAAAACTCTGTCAAATTCTAAATAAACACAGACAGTGATTTGCAGCACAGGAGGAGGCTAAGCATGGATCGAGTTGATCAGGACAGTTTGCTTACAATCTGACACATGCAAAGGATGATGCAACAACTAGGACAATGGATCTATATAGAAGATCAGCAGATAAGAAAGCAGTCAGAATAATGCAGTGAAAAAGTTGAAGATCCACTAAGGACAATTAGGAAAGTTGAGAAGTCAGTGAGACTGATTGTGGATGTATCATTACTCCCAACACTTTCTTTTTCATTATCTAACAGGAATTTGTGACTTTATCGAATGTTCCATAAAGGAGAAAAAGAAATAAAAGGAGATGTTAGATAACTAATTTTCACTATACTATTATCAGATTTCAAAGAGCAGCAAAAGAGAAAATGAACGGTTCAAAAAAATAAACACCTATTCCAAGCAAGTTGGAGTAAATATGCATGCTTCGACAAACACCTATTTCAGAATGACCGATAGCCCGAGCTAAGTTCGCCTCTTTGTAACTTAAATTCTCTTAAATGAAAGGATTACCAGCTTAACTTTGTTTTAAAAATTTCCTCTGGAGAGAACATTCAAATAAGAAAAAAAAAAAAATGGCTTTAAGGCCTTGATGCTGATACCAGGCATATAGAGTATTGGATACTCTAATTGATTGATCTGCTCAAGTTCTCTAAGGGTTTCATCTGGACCTATAAATCCCAACTTTTCTTTCCATATGGCGTGCTTAACAGACAGCGCTTGAAACATAAGTAATAATTCCCAAAGTGAGAGAGACCAGAGATCCTAAAACAGACCGGCAACACGTGAAGCTGACCAGGTTAGTTTGGATTAACTATGTGATGCAACCAGAAACAACTTCCTCATTGAAGATGATAAAAAGAAAGGAACTGCCCCTAATCAAGACCATCCCATTCCTGAAGCTAGAACTAGCAATCCACCGCACAGGAGATTGAATATGGCAGGATCATTGTACGAAAACATCGAAATACAATGCTTAAGCATACCATTATTCGATAACAAGAAGGTATGCGGAAAAGCACGCGGAACTAAATTGGCTAAGCCAAGAGTGATCAAAAGCGAACACGCAAAGAGGAAGCGCGCATAGCTGGAAAGCGCAAGCCGCCGCCCCCAACCACAAAAATTCACACCGAAGCTTCATAAAAATTCCAGCTTTCGGAACTCACCTAAATTAGGAGATCCTCCTCCCCTGCCGGAAAACCCCCGCTTCTGTCCAGCCAGAGGAGGCGGCGACGGCGCATCGTAGCCCTGCCCGTATCCTCTCCCGCCCCCGCCGCCCCTGTACCCGTCGCCGCCACCGCCGCGGCCCCCGGCAGGCCGGAACCCGCCGGGGCCCTGGTGGCGGGGCGGGCTGTCGAAGGGACGGTGGCCTCCCCCGCCGCCGCCGCCGCCGCCCCCTCCGCCGCGGAAGCTGCCGGGGCTGCGGCGGCCGCGGTGGTTGTTCACGGGGGCGTCGGAGAAGCGGGAGGGCCCCCTCGATTGGCGGTAGCCGTGGGCGTCCTGGTAGCCGCTGCCGCTGCTGCTGCTGCTGTTGTTGCTGCCATAGCGGTCCCCTCGGTGCCTATCCAGCTTGACCGTCGTGCTGCTCCGGCGGAACACGGCGGAACCCTAGCCTTGGAGCTCGATTGGCCGATGGTGGTGGCGGAGGAGAGAGGCGGAGGAGAGTGGTGAGGAGTGGAGCTGCTCTGGAAGGAGAAGAAAGAGAGAGGCGACGACGACGGTGGCTCCGGTCAAAGCAGAGCGAAGACGCGACTTTGGTTTTATTTGGGCCGGGCTCGTGAGCTTGGGTCGCGGGCCCGGCCCAAATGGGAAGGGCCCACGGATCGGCCCGAACTGGTTCGGGCCGAAAAGCCCAGATTCAACCAATGCTCTTGCCATCATCACTTTTCACTCCTAATGCCACTTTTTGCCCCTCTGAAAGTATCATGTGGTATTAAAAAAAAGAAAAAGTATCATGTGGTATCGTACGACCGCTTCAAATTGCTGTTGCATCAGATCCGGTTGCAAATTGACGCGCAACAAGCAACTTGGAATTAGATAAAAAGAAATTAGTGTCTGTCGGTCGATGACTGGCCGCTGAAGTTCCACAAATTAATTACGTCAGCAGCTTTAATGGATGCTTGCAAAAATGTGGAATGGCCCACCGACCCATTTGTTCAACTTTCTCCACCTTTTTAACGTTGCTTTGCTAACCTCTGTCCTTCCGTTCTGACTCTTCCTTTGTTTTGTCCTCTAGTTTTCAAAAAGAGATTTCCGTTAGAGAAAAGCCATGAAAACTTGTATCCCAATAGGCTTCCCAAGGATCACGTAGAAAACTCCATTGTTATTAGTTTCATCTCTCGTCGTTTTACAAAACTTCTACCACATAGGCTCGAGGGAGGTTTCAAAGCTTTTACTCCAGTTCATTGCGAAAGTTGAGCGCAGCAAATAGTAGTGAAGATTGAGTACTCTACTCTAATTCATTGCCAACATTGAGCAGATCAAAGAGGTGTGAAGGTTGAGAACTCCCAACTCCAATTCATTGTGAAAGTTGGGCATGGTTGAGTACTCTAGCATGACCACTCAAGCACTCTTGTTCTTCAATCCTAATAGGTTCTCTCTTAAATTGATGTGTAATAGAAATCTTTTATTTTTAAACAAAGTGATTTTCTTTTTTCGTTTTTCCCCCTTTTCCTCGTTCTTATGCCAAAGGTAGCATGAAGAAAATATTTCGAATTCAATTTCCATTTCCAAGGTGGTAGCCTTGGAATATTAAAAAAAGATGAAAATTAGTTAAAAAAGGGGTAACATTTTCAATAGATGAAACAACATTTGGTGGTTATTAGTAAAAAGTCTCCTTTCATAATAAACATAACTCAAGTGTTGACTCCAGTTCATTGCAAATCGGTAACTATCATATTCGATATCCCCGCTAAAATCGCTAACTTTCTTATTTTTTGCTCTTTTTACACTCATTTTTACCAAAATACCACCAATCATCGAAGAATTAACTCATAATTCTTATTATAACAAAAAAAAATTATCAATACACAACTCAACACATCATAATCAAAGTTCTTGGAAGTGAGGAACCCAACATGTTATCACTAAATTTCTCACACGTATTCATAAAACTCACTTAAAGTAAACACCCAGCAAGCAATCAAGTCAAGTACTCATTAGAACAACCAAACTTAGCATCTAGAGTTTTCACATACCTCGATAATAACTTGCGTAAAAATAAAGCTTTAGTTTTCTTCAAAGTAAAACAAAACTGAAATTAATGATTTTTGTCTTGAAAACGACAAATCCATTTGTGAAAAGTAGAAGAAAATAAATGAGTTTACCTCGTTCAAATTTGGAAATGAAGTCGAGACTTTAATAAAATATGCATGTAGAATCTTTTGCTTTTAATCTCGGAATTGAAAGTGACTGCTGAAAGGGAAGTAGAGAGTAATTGATAAAAAATGAAGCGGGGCATTCTCTTGGGAATTCTCTCTCTCTCTCTTGAAGTTGAGCACTTACCCTTAGATAAGGTAAGTACTTAAGAGTGAATTGATAAAGTTACTTAATTAATCAAGGGTAAAATCATGAGATCTAAGGGTAGAGAAGCTTGTTGCTCCAATTAAAAGAATTCATGTAACCCCTAAGTAAAGAGATGAGTCATCCCTTGCATTGATGAACTAGAAGTTAATACAAATGAAAGAGGTATGATATCAACAAGGCTAAGTTCAATGTCTCACTTGTTGATGGAAGAAAACTAGAATGCATGGTTCAAAGTGAGACTTGCCGATGGAAGAAAGAGTTAAAAGAATAATTTTTTTAAAGTAACTTTCGGTTAAAATACTAAAGAATAAAGTAAATCACTGCGTAAATATAAAAACTAGTGTCCGTTCTAAATATTGACACATCCGAAAAATATTTTGGACTTGTCAAAACGTTTAGCATAAATTTATGAACATAAATTAAGATCTAACTTTTGAACCTATCAAAACTTTCGTCAAAACTTCCAAATATTAGTAGATAATTAACTTAGTAAATTTCTAATTCATCACACAAATGTAATAGGCGTATCAATTGATTCCAGCCGAATTCCTACGTATTAATAAATATAAGAATTTTCCAAGTGTGACATTGAAGTTTTTAATGATTTGAGTATACTTGATGGAAGCCGCAAGATTATGTTTGAAAATAGTAAAAATTTGAAACATTGTGCAAATGTATACACTCATGTCATTGAATAGAATTTCCAAGCCTAGTTATTGTATACTTTTGTTTGAACTTGTTCTTAGATTAATAAATTGATGGGTCATTACATACTTGTGAGAATTGAAAGTAGTGAAAGGAAGCATATTATCCATTTTAGTTTAAGAGATTCTGCCATAACATATAACTGCAAGTTATTTGATATGTAATGATGATCGTGTATGCATACTTTAACACCATTTGGTTTACCATTTGTAAGAGGTTTCAAGGCTTTAAAGGGGTTTGGCTAAATGCAATAGTGTTTGGTTCAACATTTAGAAGACTTAAGGGAGATACGATTACATCTTCAAGGCTCTCTAGAGGTTTTTAGGGGAATGGAGGACTGAAGGTGCCTTGAAAAGTAGTATTTTTGAAGTGCCACTTCCTTGGTTTAGTGCAATTATATCAATTGTCCATCTCACCCAATATAATTTCATTTTTGCCATTTTATCTCTTTAATCGCATCTCTTTTGTCTCACTGACGACTCCCCCTCTTTTGTGCTCTCTTCACTCGCCTCTCTCATGCATCATTGACAACTCTCCCTATTGCGTGCCTTAAGCCGTGTTCCCTCACACCCACCTTTCTTGAGCTCTCTTCCACACGTCTGCTACCTTCGAGCTCTCTTTGTCACACCCACCCTCACACTTGCCTCTTTCCAAGTAATATTTCTCTACTTGTGTTGAAATTTTTGTAGAAATTTGCATGGTGATTACAATCTCGCTTATTTTTTAGCTACATAAGTAGTCTTCATTCGCGATTTCACAATGTCTTGCAGAAAATGAATTTTGAAATTTTCTTACAATCATTTGAGCTTCAATTGTTTATTGGGCAACTTAACTTTGCAAACAATCTTGCATAATCTCATTATATACAGTTTATATTAGGGGTGTGCAAAAGAATTGGGACCCGCCCGAACCGTCCGGAATCGGATCGGAATCGCCCGGAATCGGTGGTTCTTAAGGGAACCGGTCCGGTTCCCGATTCCAGGTTTATGGGAACCGGTAGGTACTGGTCCGATTCCCCGTTCCATGGGCAGATCCGCCCACCCGCCCATTCGGACCAGATCAGTTATATTATAACAATATATTAATTTTTAATATTAAAAAAATTCGAAATTAGCAAATCTAAAATTTAGGGCTCCAATCACCATATTGTCTCAATTAACGACTTTTCTACTCCATCTCGTCTCTCTCAATTCAAAATCTCCCCAAGATCCCTCTTCATTTCCGATTCACCTTCAGATCTACTCATCTCCCTTCGAGTCCTAGTCCAAACTCGGCGAAACAGTGAGTTGATTCTCTTTTCCTCCCTCAAACTTGAACTCTCTCTCCACGTCGTCACCACCTTCACAGTCATTGTCACTATCGTCCTCTTTGTTATTGGGCTCGTCCCGCTTCTACCTCCCCTCTTCCTCCTCCCCCTCCTCAAGCTTCTCCCCATCATCCTCATCTTCGGGGACGGGCGAACTCCAGGTCTAAAAACTGCTCATCATCCCTGTTGTCCTCCTCATTGTCAGTCTCGAGGGAGGAGTGGGAGACGGCGGAGGCGGTGGCGAAGATGGTGGTGGTGGCTGGGACGGAAGCTGAGTGAGGGTCGCGACCGCTACCGTCGCGAACACTGTCGCGGCCCTAGTACTTGAGAAGAATAAAACTACCATGGTCAGGAGAGCTAGAATAAGTAGATGTGGGGAGGGCGAAAAGGGGAAGGCGCAGAGGTTGGACCGGTTCTATGGTATCACCCGGGAACTAGACCGGACCGATGGTCCGGTTCCCAAGTGGATCTATGCAACTAGCGGGCGGTTCCCGGTTCTAATTTTTTGGAACCGGTTCTTAGCGGGCGATTCCCGGTTCTAGGTCGGGAACCGCCCACCCGGACCATACACACCTCTAGTTTATATATAGTTAAGAGAGTTGATGGCCAAAGACACTAATATGAGAATGTGCTATTATGTATTTAGAATGCATATGTTTATATTTAATAATTTAGCTCGTGACTTAGTAACATGCTGTAGTCTTAAAAGATCAAGGAATACTAATGTCGATTGTTAAAATATTTCTTTGTAAATTGGAACGTGGCATAGGTAATAGGTTAGCATAAGAATGCTTTCAACACTTTGGAGATACCATTAGTAGGCACTTTAATTTAATTTTAAATGAATAATATGATATTAGAAAAGATGTGATCTAACCAACCGATCAACAAAATAAAAAAGTTCCAAAGAAGATTGACAAAGATCAACGATGTTATCTATATTTCAATGTAAACAATTGTACAATAAAAACGAAAAATTAGATGTAAATCAAGTAACATTTGCACTTTTATTCTAAGATTGCATAGGAGTTATAAATGTTACACATCTCTCATTGGTGATATCTACATACGATCATATTCATTTTATTGGTCGAAAAGGAAATACAATTCAAAATGTATTGGTTGTATATCATTTTAACTCATTTTAACTTGGAATTTATCTATGCTTGTATCGATTGGGAGGGACAAGCTCATGTATCTGTATCTTCTATGAAGCAATTGGAAGACCTAATGCACAAATTTCTTATCATCTTCCAATTTCATTAATTAATGGTTTATGTACGTCTCTATATATCCATGTAGCATATGTTTATTAAATTTACATTATATTTGAGCAAATAAATATTATTTAGTAGATGTCAGATTTCCAAATCCCACAGATTTTTGGATCCATAAATATAAGTTATATCATTTGCTAGATGATTATTGAGAGGGAAAAGTATCAAAAAAGTGTTGAACATATTGCATTAATGTCAATTTAGTTATAAACCTTTTAATGGTGCCAATTTAGTATTAAACCATCAATTCAATCATAAAATTTTTTAATTGTGCCAAATTAGTCCTTAACTTTTTGAAATAATGCTAATTTAATCCTAAACGTTTTGATTTAGTGCCAATTCAGTCATTCTATTATTTTTGATCGGATATTACTAACATAAATGCTAGCCAGCTTATGTGGCACCTTAGTGCTGACATGGACAATTTTTAATAATATTTTAATAATATATATTTTTTATTTCTTTCTTTTCTTTTGTCTCCTTTCTTCTTCTTGCCTTTATCAGTGACCGACCACTAGCTAGAGGGTCGAACTCGTCAGATTTGGCTTGAGCGAGGCCAACCCTAGCTTGGGCCAAGGCAGCCTTAATGAGGGGATCCCTCGCTACGTGAGGGTTGGCCTCCCCAGGCTAAGGCGACTTGACTGGATTTGGTAAGGAGAACCCTTGCACAAGCGATATTCGACGAGGCTGACCCTCGTCGGGGCTCAACCTCACCATGGCCACACGAAGGCAGCCCGTCTAGGCATGGCTGGTGCTTGGTAACTTGCAAAAGGAAGAAGAAGAAAGGAGGGAAAAAATTGAAAATTTATTCAAATATTATTAAAAATTATCCATGTTAACAATATCCGGCTAAAATTAGCCGCAAATGACTGAATGAGCATCAAGTCAGAATGTTTAAGACTAAGTTAGCACTAGTTTAAAAGATTTAGGACTAAATTGACACTATTAAAAGGTTGGGTTAATATATTGAAAAACCCAAAACTTATACACTTTGACAAATTTACCCAAACTATATATATATATATATATATATATATATATATATATATATTTTTTTTTTTTTTTTTTTACTATGAAAAATCCGAAACTGGTACACCCGTGATAAATACCTCAAATGATCACAAAAAATCTCAAACCAGTACACTTGTGATATATTTATTTAAACTAATTCGTTTGACCACCAAAAACCCTAATATGATACTATACCCTTCATTAAATTGAATTACTACTACAAAAAACACAAAATCGAAACAATTATAATAAATAGAGAGTAAAATCTAAGCTGGTAAACTAGTTAACTGTCATGTGTCATCCAATTCAACATTTTGACAATAAAATTTAATAGATACTAATAAAGGGTAAATTTGTTTTAAATGTACTAGTTTGGGATAAATTTGTACGTTAGTTTGAAGTTTTTGGTAGTCAAAAAATTAGTTTAGGGTAAATTTATCACAAGTGCACCAGTATGGATTTTTTAAGTTATTAACCTTAAAAGGTTTAGAACTAAATTGACATAAATATAATAGGTTTAAGACTTTTTTGACACTTTTCTCATTATTGAGAAGTGTTCAATCGTGTCAATTCCTTGCTTTGCTTATAAATTGAGCGAGCCCTTAGCGTATTAAAAAGGAAGTGGAGATTCTAACTAATATGTCAAGTTATGCATATGAAAAACAAGTACAAATTGTCACAGCAACAATAGTTTTGCACAATTATATATAAAGAAATGTTGTAATTGATATGGATTTTAAACAATAAATTTGGATCTCCACTATGGATATTTAGTTTACCATAATGCTGTAAATAAGGGGGCAAGTGCTTCAAGTGATAATGCATTTTCCGACATAGCACTTTACGTGATGAAATGGGCATGAATTTAATTAAAAAGTTAAGGAGGTTTGTAATATTTAATGATAATTTATTTCTTTCCTCCATACACGTGATCATATTTATTATAATGAAATTACTCTCTTTTTAATTAAAAGATCAACTTTGATGTGATTTTTTTAATTATAAATTTTTTAAATATGTTTATTTTACAATACTCTCAATGCGAAAATATAAAAGTTGTGGTCTTTTTTTTTTTTCAATTAAAAAAAATTAAATTGGCATACCAAAGGACTTTCCAAATGCATGCTTGCTAAACAGTATTTCGCCAAAGTTGCATCCTAAGGCACTTTTTAATTACAATTTACCATATAGTATTTGCGTTTTTCCAAATCCCTTTAAGCTAAAGGCAAACATTTCCCCAAGGATATCCCTCAAAGCCAAATCAAACGAGCCCTTTATGCATCTTAACAAGGGACTCATTGTGATAATGTTAGTAAAAGCTCTTATGATGATGTTAAGTCAAAAACACTGCATTTGAAGAATTGATGCTGTTAGCTTTCAGTACGATGAACTTCAATGTGAATAATGATATTACATAGGAGTTTGCAACTATAACTATGCTGCATCTTCCCTCCCAAATTAGGAATAAAATAATGGGGGGAACTTATGATGTAAGGACAAAGTTTTGCAAAGAAACGTAAAAGAGTGAAGAAAGTAAAGCAAATTGGTTGGCGTGCCATTTTAATATTACAAGTACTTATTGAAGCCAGTGCCATCAATTTATGGAACTTTTGCAGCCGACCATGGGGTGATAGACTTTTAAATTGCTTTTATCAAGTTCTAAGTAACTTATCAAATATCAATTTATAATCAATCCGATAAAATAAAAGCGTGCTACATCAGCAGTTGACGTGATAGTAATGACACTACTGAATACTTTCCCCTAAAAGCACTATTTTGCATTTTCACACGAAACCCCATAAGCAAAAAGACTAAATTGCCCTCCCTTCATAAGATATCAACAACAAACTTTAAGCCTCCAAAACTTCATATCCTGTCTCTCTCAATCTCCAAGTTGGGAGCCAATCCCCATGAACAAAGAAGAGTAGAGAGCAATCGCCGTCGTGCTCGTGCCACCTTCTCTCTTCTCTAGTGATACCTTCAACTCCTCACCCGACTCTACGTGCGCGCGCGTGGAGCCTCCCTCAAGGCTCCTTGCGCCGAATCTAAGGTCGCCGGGAGTTTACACGAGATTGGCTGCCACTTGTGGCGGCGACGATCTTCATGAGCCCCTTCGTCTTCCTTCAAAGAGAGAGAGAGT
This sequence comes from Eucalyptus curtisii, assembly GCA_017140595.1. Lineage (NCBI taxonomy): Eukaryota > Viridiplantae > Streptophyta > Magnoliopsida > Myrtales > Myrtaceae > Eucalyptus > Eucalyptus curtisii. The sequence goes on from CM029501.1 coordinate 31,515,699, forward strand.
GGGGCACAATGGCAATGGGCTGGCTTACAGGCAACGGCGACGAAGACCTGGTTACAGATGCGGGTGAGGACACAACGGAGGTGGTGAAACCACAGTGGTAAATGGCAAAGGCTAGTATGTAATTTGAGTGCAACCTTTAGAGGATCTCAACCTTATAATCTATAAAGATTTGAGGGGCATCACGAAAAGCCGTGCGGGGGAGTCCTCACATCCAAGCTGCGCGATGCGTTTGCTTCTTCAATTATTGCTTCCTTTTTTTTAGGCGCACATTACAGTGAAGGGAATCTCTTCCGCTGCTGGTCCATCCATATTCTCATCCCGCACGGCGAGCGTGGCGATGATGCAAAACATCTGTCAGAGGATACGACACGACACCTGAATCAAATGCCGACCCCCAACGTCGCACAAGAACACAAAATTATCGACGCAAAAGGTGATGGCGACCGACGAAAGCACGATTCCTTTCCAGCCAAAGCCGACACGTTTCATCTCTGCTAGAGATCCAATGTTCTGTTTTTTTATTTCTTTCTTTTCTTTTGTTTGTTTCTTCGGGAGCGGTTCGGTTAGGTGATGGCCACGTGCCCTTTTGTTTCTATTCACAGCACGTGCAAAGCATGATTCGTGCGATCCGTGTTCCTCCTACTTTGGGCTAATTGCACTTCGCCCCCTGAATTATTGGATTCCGGGTTGCCCACCCAATTTTTCGAGTTCCGCGAAATGTCGCCTTTGGTATGATGAGACCTTTTTCTGCATCGCTAACGGTAGCTCCGGCCGATCCTATTCCGATCTCCGGCTAAAATGACCGATCAACATCTTTTATCGGAGGCAAATATATCCATAACAATGGAAACTAAGGATAGGTATAATTTCCTTTATTTATTCATGTTTAAATTTTTAACTTTTTTTTTGTTTTTTTTCTTGATAAATAAATTAACTCTTTCAATTGGAAAAGGGTTCTATTTATGTGAAAAGATTGAGCATCTTTTTGTGGGCAAAAAGGTGGGCATCTATAATTCCATTAGCAATGTTTATGTGAGTTTTTCACTCATTGACACATTCGGTCTATATTATAACCATTACTTATTTTAAGTGAGCACGTTGTACTTGCACCACTCATACGAATTGAGTGAACTTGAACTTATCTTGCATCATGGCACGATCTGAACCAATGTCTCGGGTAAATGAGGGTTTATGGATAGCAATGGATGATCAAGGGATTCCAACTCATAAACTTATGGGTCCCAAATCACATCGGCATAAAAACTTAAGTTTGACCCAAATACAATTGAATGCTTGGCTAGCCTGGCTTCGGAAAATCAACATCCAAATATAAAAATCTAAATATTTAAATTCAAAAGATAAACCCAACACAATGCCGTTAATATCTAATAGGATAAAGAAAATTAATTTAAGATAGCATCCCTACGAAAATCACAACTAAGATATGTTTTTTGGCCCAAAAAAGATTTACCCACGATTTATATCGTCGCCATACCCAAATTCCACAAAACTAAAGATAAGCTTCTAACAGCAAAAATAAGTAACAAACTAACTAATACTTGGAGTTAAAAATATCCAATCGGGGTTCTTCTTTTAACGATACACAAAAAAAAAAAAATTACATCTGAATTGTTGAACTTAAGACCAAGACATTACACTCGATTGCAAACTAACAGCAATGTAATTATATCACCATCATTAAAATTCGTAGAAAACAAGGACTGTGTTTTTCCAACAAGGACTCTGTTTGAGGAAGGAAAAAAAAGAAAAAAAGAGGAACGGGTGATCACTGGAAATCGGTTTATTTTTTTACTTTATCCAAAAAGGCAGATCTCGTTAAATATAGAGTAATGAATGGACGCTCGTGACACCTCATTCCACCCTTTTATATTATCCTTTTTCGGCTCTCTCTCTCTCCCTCTCTCTCTTTCACTCTGTTTTCGTTCTCTGTTTTCAAACACTTTCTTCCGTCTTCCTTCGCCGGTCACACCGTCGCCGGAGCTCCCCGAATGGCGAAGCACGAGGACCGTCCCGTCCCTGTCTACTCCGACCTCGAGCCCGTGTACGGCGACGGGTCCCAGCTGGAAGAGGCCCAGCTGCGCTTCGACAGGCTCAAGGCCAAGTTCGTCGAGGCCTTCGGCCATCCTCCCGACGCGTACGCTCGGTCGCCAGGTAAGTTTGGCGTGCCCCGCGGGGCGTCGTGGAGTAGTGGGTTCTGGGAAAGATTGGGTTTTGATTGATGGGTTTGTGCCGGTTGCTGTTGTTGATTGAGTTGGGCCGGCCTGTCTGTAGGGAGAGTGAATTTGATCGGGGAGCACATTGATTACGAGGGGTACTCGGTGTTGCCGATGGCGATACGGCAGGACACGATCGTGGGGATACGCAAGTACGATTCTGGGGAGGCGAAGCCGCTGCTTCGTATCGGGAATGTCAACGACAAGTACATGATGTGCAGTTATCCTGCTGATCCAGAGCAGGTGCTTTTGGCCTTGATACTGTAGTCAAATTCGTCATGCCTTCGTATTTTTTAATGGTCGACCATAGAATTTCTGTTTTGTTAGTTTTGGCTCATGGGTATGCAGGTGACTTGGTAAACTTAGCTGGATTAGTTCTGAGTTTCTTTGACTTTTTCATTCTAATTTGTGTGCATGTGTGTGTGTGAGAGAGAGAGAGAGAGAGAGATCGCCGGATACGACACTTGATTTACTGCTTGCTTATTCTAAGTTAATCTGTTTTTTGAACGAAGTTTAATACATTATGAAATCGGATGCATTCTGTCAAATTTCCATTTTTCTTGTCCCTTCATGAATTTGCTTCAATTTGTAGGAACTTGATTTGAATAATCACAAATGGGGCCATTACTTCATCTGTGGGTGAGAATCGAATTCCTTCAATGCTTCATTTCCTGCATGTCCCTGTAATTTTGCTAGCATAGTTAATTATTGTTATAATTTTTGTTGGAGGCTGTTTTTTTGTATTGGAGTGACAAATCAGTTTGGATAATCATTTAATAATGCCACTGCTTTTGGGGGTGGTTGTTGAAACAACATTTTTTTGGTTCTCAGGTACAAAGGTTTTTATGAATACGCAGCGTCAAAAGGACTAGATGTTGGTGTGCCAGTTTCACTTGATGTTATCATTGACGGAACAGTTCCAACAGGTGTATTTTCATTTGCTTTGGGCTTGTTTTTTGTTTTTGGACAGACGTTATTGGCCAAAAGTAATTTCTGCATTTTTACATTGAGGTCTAACCAATTGGTGTGGTTGTGTGCTTTGTGTGTTCCAGGCTCTGGACTTTCAAGCTCTGCAGCGTTTGTTTGTTCTTCTACAATTGCTATAATGGCAGTTCTTGGGGCAAACTTTCCCAAGGTAGCACTTGTCATTCACCAAGATCTCATAATGATGTCTATTTTGAAGGTTAATTCATGCGAGTTTTGTGTTCCTAACATATAGATACTAGTCATTATCAGAGTATGCTGATAGTGACCTGTTCTTAAATCATGTTTCATTGTTCATGTCATTTCTTAAGTATTGGTTTCTTACATCTCTAAGTGAAAAAAAATTGGGTTATCAACTACAGTTCTTGAATCTGTTTGGATGATGATCAGTTAGCTTACGTACTTCTCATGGTTACCCCCCATATGATTTGGTAATTTGTTTGAGTGTTTGACATGTTCACTACATTTCCTTTAATGTATCAGAAAGAACTTGCTCAATTGACATGCGAGTGTGAACGGCATATCGGAACTCAGTCTGGTGGAATGGATCAGGTCAGAAATCATTCAGATTGTCCCGAATTTCCGTTGCAGATTCAATTTTTGTCTTATCGTCAATCTTCTTTTTTTTTTTTTTTAAATGAAAATCATATGGTTTTCGTCTAGTTTGTAACTTGCTGACCTTGGGATTTGTGTTAGCTTTAGGTGTTGTTAATTCATCATACTTATGAAAGTTTTGGTATAAGGCTCTGTGTGACTCTGAAACGGTTAAGCTATATATTCTGAGGCCTCAGCCATGAACTGAGCTATTACTCAAGTTATAGCTTTGTTTTTCACTGAATAATTTGCGATATCCATTATACAGAGGGTCTTGTTTCCCTATCATGTTGCACTAATTGGTTGCTCTTTATGGTCCAATTTGGTTTCCTTGTATTCCACTAAAATCACTTCAACTCAGGTGACAGTCTCTCTCATGTAAACTGTGAGATTCTTTATTAGAAACATAGTCTGAGACTGGGAGTTATTGTATGGGATTCTACTGGAAAATGCTATCAATAAATTGACTTCTCTTAATTCATGTATTTCTCTTATTTTTGTGCCTCTAAATGTCAGCGAAACTTTCTTCCCACATTCTACTGGAAAATTCTATTGATGTACAGCTAGTTAGAAAAAAAATTGACTTCTCTTAATTAATGTATTTCTCTTATTTTTGTGCCTCAAATTGGCAGCGAAACTTTCTTCCTGCAAGACTTGACGGTGAAGACTAATATTTGCTTTTGTTTCACTTGACAGGCCATATCCGTGATGGCTAAACCTGGATTTGCTGAGCTCATTGATTTCAACCCTATTCGAGCAACTGATGTGCAACTTCCTGCTGGTGGAACATTTATAATAGCTCATTCTCTGGCAGAATCTCAGAAGGCTGTTACTGCCGCAACAAACTACAATAATAGGGTGGTGGAGTGCCGGTTAGCTGCGGTAGGTTTTTCTGTTTTCTTTCTTTTTCAAAGTCCTTAGCATAGGTTATCTTCATTCTGAGTTTTCAATTATCTAATACTTCCTATTAGCCATATGTGGCTGTGATAAATTGAGCAGATTCTTTCGTAAGTTTGAACTATTTTTTTAGAGTTGCGGTATACATTATGTCTGCCGAGTTCACTATTCTCTTCTAATTTCTTCTGCAGATTGTTCTCGGGATAAAGCTCGGAATGAAACCACAAGAGGCTATATCAAAAGTTAAAACTCTTTCTGATGTAGAAGGGTTGTGCTTATCATTTGCCAGTGAACATGGTTCTTCTGATCCTGTTGTTGCAGTTAAGGTATTTGTCGTTTCTCATCTTAGTTTCCCTTGTATTTGTATTATAAATTTCTTAGTTCCTGCTTGCCATTGTTTTTATGTATGGACTATGCAGTCTATCGGTCATTTTAACCTTCCAACTAACTCTCCCCTGTTGCTTTTCTTAAAAGGAACTTCTTAAGGAGGAACCTTATACAGCAGATGAGATTGAGCAAATTACTGAGGAAGATCTGCCATCTGTTTTAGGCCATTCTCCAACTTCTTTGGATGTGTTAAAAGCCGCCAAGCACTTCAAATTGTATCAGGTACTTCTTTTATCCTTAGTTTAAGGCGAAGCATTAATTTTATGAAGCACTTTTTTAGTGCTACCATTATCATAAAGTTCGCGATTGTTTGAACTTTGACAAACTTCAAAATTATGAAGATGTGATCTTTCCAAGCTTGGTTACTAAATGTTCTAATTTTAAATAATTGTCGAGAATTCCATTTTGGAAAGCATTTGAATTGTGTTAAGTCTATCTACACAACAACACACGTATATCGTAGAAGAAATGGTCACTCGTTGCTTCCCTGGACTAATTTTTTTGATTTAATCATCATAATCCTTGTTTAGAGGGCGTCTCATGTATATTCTGAAGCCAAGAGAGTGTATGCTTTCAAGGACACTGTATCATCTAATTTAAGGTCAGTTTTTACAGTTACCGACAGCTCTTTCCCTCCCTTCATGTACACACTGCCCGCATTGTCAATGATATCCTGGGAGACGAAGCACAAAAAACATGCTATGCAGCGCAAAGAACCTTATTCAATTTAGTAACATTTTCTCCTAGATCCTGAAGTGTTTATTGTGCGTATTGTTTCTGTTCTTTTACCAGTGAGCAGGATATGTTAGAGAAGCTTGGTGACCTCATGAATGAGAGCCATTACAGCTGCAGCGTTTTGTACGAGTGCAGGTACATTTTTACGTCCTACTTCCATATCGGTTCAGCACATGCTCATATGTATCACATGGTTGTGCACATGCTCAGAAGTATGCTGCGAAAGCATCACTTAGCTTATGCTTGCACTAGTGTCTCGTTTTCAACAATGAGGACTCTGATTAGTAGAGTAATCTGTTGATTTGATTACGCAATGAGGGCACATCTCTTATTAGACAGTAAAATCTCCGGATAATGAGGGCCGTAGTGAGAACTAAGAACACGTGAGCCAGTGGCGTTGATGTTCTTGACTAAAAAGCAAAGGGAATGAACCAGATCTATGATGTAGAGCATTAAGAGTGGGCTAATCAGATAAGTTGCTTTAGTGTTTTATGTCAGTAACACAATGCCCATCAGGTGGCGATGCTCGCAGTCCCCTTGCTTCATAATGGCAAGAAAGATTACCATAGTTCCTGTTTTCTGTTTTTGAACTGTTTATTTTCTTCCTTTGTCCTGTAATTAGCTGCCCCGAGTTGGAGGAGCTTGTGAAGGCTTGTCGCGACAATGGCGCTCTAGGCGCAAGGCTTACCGGAGCCGGATGGGGTGGTTGTGCAGTCGCTCTCGTCAAAGAGAGCATCGTCCCGCAGTTCATCCTCAATCTGAAGGTACTTGTTTTCATTCTGCACCGAAACTCGAATTGCTGCTGGAAAATAGTAACCGTCAATTTGACATCACATTCGAAAATCTCCTCAGGAGTGCTATTACCAATCGAGAATCGATCGGGGCGTGATCGACAAGAACGAGCTTGGGCTCTATATATTTGCCTCCAAGCCGTCAAGTGGGTCCGCCATTTTCAAGCTCTAGCATTCCTCTTGCTGATGTTTAACTTAAGAATTTCAGGGCACATTTCCAAGTGTTGGTCTTTGGGGAGGTTTCTCTGCGGGACTTGTTAGGAGGCCTGCCTTCTTATTGACTAAGTCTTGGAACAACACTTGCTTGAATAAGATGTTGACATCTCTCTAAAGATCAAGTTAATAAATATGATTTAGCTTGACATTTTGATTGACATGATTCCAATGAGGAAAGCAAGAAACTTGGGGGCATGTTCGTATGGCTCTTTTAAGCAAAAACTAATCACTTGTCCGCCAAAAAAAGTATAATTTATACTGAAAAAAGTTAGATAGGATTTAACTAATATGTATATGATAATAAAGTTTCAATGTCAATGGTGGGCATCTAGCCAAATGTATAATCTTTTACAAGAAAAATCATGGTGGATTGGATTCCCAACAATACATGTAATTGCATTTGGAAATTGAACTATACAAAGCATATTCCAGATGAAATAACTATATACGTATTCCGAATTAGAATATAGGTCAATTAAAAAATAATAATTTGAATCTCGACAAAAGGATGGGCAGCAATTTATTGATGGTGATGGAGAGTGAGGGCCACTAAGATTTTGACGAATAATTTTGGCCCCCCCATGGAAGCTATTCTTTCGTGAACGATGCATTGATTTCGATGGATCAAGACGCACGTGGTCTTGTTCCTCAGTTCCTAAATAATTGTGGGGGCTATATCTAGACTTTTATTTGGACATTAGAATGGAGAATAAAAATCTCTTTTTAGTATATTTTTGTAAAAAAAATTGGGGCAAGATTGTTAATAAGAACTCTTTGGGACCTCACATATTGCTCGTCATTCATGACATGTCCCCCACCAAACAAGGCATTGCAAAGAGGCTTTGATTAAGTTATTTTGAGCATCTATTTGAGATCTTTGGGGCATCATTCCATGCATCTCCTTGGCAAGTGTAGTTGGGTTGGGCCCATTCATCCCCACAGAATAAAAAAAAAAAAACTCCATATTTATATTATTCCCCATTTATTTTCTATATTTAAAAGTAAGAAATAGCTTGGGGAGTTCACTCTGCCCGGCTTCCTCCTCTACTATTTTTTTTTTCTCGGGATCTTTTTATTTTACTTTTTGAAGGTCAAATGTAATGTTCTCCCACTCGTTCAAAAAAGTCATCAAGAATGGAGCGGAAGCAAACTCGGTCCAAATTAATAAAGTCTTGGCATAATTAATCATTGTCAACACTTTCAATCTGTACTTTTTCCTTTTCTGAGAAATTTGGATGTAAAACACATGAAAGCCCCTCTTTTGAGCAACTAATACACGGCATTTACATATTTCTTATCATCTTTTCGTTGGCTATAAAATCAACAAATTCAAGAGTGATTTCCTTTTAATCTCATTAAAGTTGCGAAAGCGTGAGCTTTTTCAGCTATTGCATTTTGTAAAAGCTTATCCATATGATAATCATTCGAAATCAAATTCTTTTGCATCATCTATGCTCGAAAAGTCGAAAGAAAAATTCTAAATCAAAATTCAGATCATTTTAAAAAATCGAGTCAAAGATGTTAAGAATCAGAAAATTCGTTCAATCACGTGAGATATTTACTCGATCTGGACTTTCTTAACTTATGATTTGATCTACTAAATAATGCCCGACCGCAGCACGACTCGACATGAGCTGAGCTTCTCGGCAGCTGCCAAGAAAATCTTCCATAAGGAAACAAATAAATCTTCCAATTTATTCGAAAAATAGAAGAACAATAAATACTTTCCCAAAATTGGCATCTAAGCAAGTAACTGCCTTTTTTTTTTTTTTTTTTAAAGCACAAATTTGAAAAAAAAATAAAATGGTGGGGGTGACAAATTGCATATAAACAGGACACGCCATGTGTCGGTGAGGCTTCACCTCTGAACAACCTCGCCCTCCATCTCCCCTCTCTCTCTTTCCTCGGAAGACGCCAGCTGCTTTCGACACCACCTCGAAAATGGCGTCTCCCCTTTGTTATCCTCTGACAATTCAATAAGTTTGAATTGCTTTTCCTTGAAGAATTTCCCCCATTAACTTTCTCTCCCCATCTCTCGTGTTCCCGGCCTCTCGCCTCGAACCTTCTGGCCTCCTTCCCTCTGGCGCTGGAGCTTTGCCCGAAGGTGTCGAGATAAATCGTCGCCGTGTTCCGCGTGGGAGGAGATCTGGGGCTCTCTCGTTCGCTCTCTCTGGCAGGTAACCCATTGCTTGGTTTCGTCCGTTTCGTTGATTTGCGCGAGCGGTTCCTCGAAATGTTTAAGCTTTTTTTTGTTTTGGTGTTTTTGGAGTGTGTTTTTTCGGATTGTTTTGACGACCCTTTTGTACTCTTCTTCCGTTGGGAGTTTTTGGGATCGACTTCTTCTTGTGGGTTCTCGTTTTCTTTCTCTTAGGGGCTGTTTTCAAGCCTAAAGTTTCTAGCTTTACCTTCGTCTGCTGGATTTTCGGCACGAAGTTCGTATCTTTGGGATTAATGATTGATGTTTATTGCTTGAAACTTGCAGGTTGTGATTGGGTCGGGATTGCGGTTCGAAAATAGGCAAAGATCGCGTATATTTTGATTTGAAGTGAAGAGGGGGTTTGGCGTCTTGTTTGGCTTCTAGAGGAAGCTAGTCTCTATCTTGCAAAGAAAGTCCGGGGATATTTGAAGTCATATCATAGCCTCTTTTGCAAGTTAAAATTGCCACATTGTTTTTTGCTTAGTGAATGCCAAAGTCGCTTGCTTTGACGTGGCATGTATCTATGGCGAAGCAGTCTCCCTGAATCGGGTCTGAGTTTTGGAGCTTAGTTGTTAGATTCTAGCTGTTAGTAGGCCTTTTGCCGTCGTTGTGAACTCCTTTAAATTTGTATAGGAGAAAAGGTGTCAGATTGGGGGTTTCAATGGAACACAGAGAGATGGATTTTGATATTGATCTAGAAGTCGGTGGTAATTGTAGTGAAGAAGGTTCGAGCGAAGATTCTACTTCTGATACCAAAAAAGAAGTGAAGTTAGTTAGTGAGTTCTATGGGAGGCTTAATGATAGTCCGGCAAAAGATGAAGAGTGTGGCAGTTTTTATGGCAACATACTGAACTCGGATGGTGTTGATGCACGAAATATGGCTAAGTTGGTTGGAGAAAAGAGCCCAGGCAGCGCACAGAAGGAAAAGCGGAAAAAGACTAGCAATAAAAAGGCCCCTAAGCCTCCCCGGCCCCCAAGAGGTCCATCACTAGATTCCGCAGATCAAAAGCTGATTAAAGAGATTGCTCAACTTGCGATGTTGAAGCGTGCAAGGATTGAGCGGATGAAGGCCTTGAAGAAGGCAAAAATGACCAGGACATCATCATCTTCTCAGAACAGTGTCATTGCCATGGTGTTCACCGTTCTTTTCTTGCTCGTGATACTGTTTCAGGGTAATGTTACTTTGATCTTGTGTTAATGGCTTAGAGTTTCCTGCAAAGTTAGTTATTGCTCAAACCGAGACTAGATACAGAGGGGACATATGCCACTGGTAACTAATTTTGTGTAGTTGAGTATATCACTGATTTCCATACGTTTTTGCCTATTTAGATAAGAGAATTAATTTAATGTCATCTGGAGAAATGGATGTGGTTCTTCACTGAGATTTATTATTCCTCACACTGGAAGCTTGCCTTCAGACATTGGTAATATGTGTGTATTAAGAGGGCTGCGAAGTAGTTGCAAAACATATTACAACCTCAGTGTGCGTTTTTTTCCAATGGCCTAATTCTTCGCAAGTGCATTATCCTGCATAGACACAATATGGCACTACTAAGATTTCAAAATGTTTAGTGGATTTTCACTTTCTTCCAAAGCTGTTTGATAGCTTATGTTGTTCATAAGTCACAGTATTCTCAAGATGTTTTGGTCATTGCCCTCGCAGGAATTGCACCTAGAACAAAATCCTCGGTGGCAACCTTTGAAGGCTCCCCAGAGTCAGCAGGATCACCTTTGGGAGGTCTAATATCTGTTCAGTACAACCAAAATCCATATATCACTCACATGAATGGACCTGCATACGGTTCTCCACGGTGGGTTCCTTTTCTTTCAGTTTCTTTCTCTTGACAATATCAATTACTTTTAGTTTGGAAATGAAAACTGACACTCCTTGATTATCTCCACAGTTTGGTAGAGGAGGTTGCTGGTTCGAGTGCAGAGGGAAAGCCGGGTAGAGTTGCTGGATGATTTGGACCATTCAATCGCGATCTTTTTTTTACCTGTACAGGTGGCTACTACAAACTGTTTTGCTGGGTAATTTATCCCCTTTTGTATACTCTTCGAAGTCGGGGGAGTGAGTTAAATTATCCTGCATACGAGATGTTTATTTGTCACGGGATGCTCTGTCTTTGCATGGGTTGCCTCTCTAGCAACTCGTTGGCCAAAAGGATAATTTCCTAGCTGTCGTCTGGAAATGTTCCTGGAATAATTAGTTTTTTTCCATTGCATATCTAAGATCTGTTTCATTATTTGTCACATAAGCTAGAACCGATGTACTTGTAATTTGAAGAAAGAAATGCAGAGAAGAGCTGGCTAGCTTTGGATATTGTAAATTCTCGTGGCTACATGTACGTGGGTTCTCGGCGGTGTTTGAGAGTGCTGTAACCGTTGCAGATAGAGGGCAGTCAACTTTATCACCGCTCGTTTTTCATTTCAATACAATTTTGTAACCCTTCAGGTTTCGTGTAAGTAGGAGAGTGTTCTTCATGTGGCCATGTTAATGCGAGCAATCAGAGCCTTTAATGAAGTTCATCATGTTGAAGAAACTTCCGGCACATGGCCTCACGTGTGTGCAACTACTTATATTAAAAAAAAAATCTCTGTTGCTAGATCCAAGTCCACCTGGTCGCGTCTGAATTCCTTAATTCAAGATCAGGGGTTCGATCTGTTTCAACTCTCCTCTGAAACTGCAAGGCTGTTTCCTGATTTCTTGGTACGGTCAGCCCTGCATACAAATTTTGGAGATCCTGAGGAATTAAATGCATTCCTCTGTTTGAATTTTGTATGATGGTGAGATATGTGACAATAAATGATATGACTTTAATATTCGCAAAACAAATCAAGAGCATTTCTGAGAACTCACCTCCCATTATAGCTCTGTTGTTCTGTGGAGCCAGATGATCAGTTTGATTTCATATTTGCTGGTTCTCTTAGTCTTAGGTGGCCAACATTCAAATAATGCACCGACGAATCCGTGATGTATCCTTATGAGGTTTCGATGAGTGGTGCAATGTGATTGAAGTTATGCAAACTCTCATGATCCGATATTGGTGTTGTAGATCAGTCTCCATGCACACCATACGAGATTTACCGTTGTCTTTTGTTTGTGATTCTTGCTGACACGATGCATGCTAATCTCCTTGCTTCCTAATTGGGTTTCTTAACCGTATTCCCTAATTCTCAAACAAATGTTCGCATTTCAGGCACATCTCATTTCCCGACCTCAGTCTCGGATCGTTATCGCATGATTCGACCTTTATCATCCAGTCCTGTAAACCTACACCCGAGATCCATCGCCCTTGAATTCATATTAAGAGCATATATTTAAGCAGTTGTTCTCTTCTAATTGGCAGAGATGCATCTGGCTTACGATTAGTTTATGGCACTAGGAAAGTCAAGATCCCTACTTTAAGGAAGCTATTCTTGGTCTTGATTGAAGCATAAGCATTTTGTCGATATTAAAACGTCTATTCCATTTCTTTTGTTTATTGAAATCTCCGAAGAATTGGACATGAGAAGATCAGTCGAAACTGGGGAGAGAGAGAGAGAGAGAGAGAGAGAGAGAGAGAGAGAGAGAGAGAGATGACATCAAACTCTTTCATGAGTACCTATGTATGTAAGCTATATCGTGATCACATCTATAAAGCAAGATTATATATTTCCTCCTAGCACGTCCTCATCCTCATCATCTAAATTAGACCATTCACTCGAAGTACCAGGTTTCATCATCTTCTCTAAAGAATGTTGCAAGAGAGATCATCAATGGAGACTTATTTTAACCTTATGCAACATCTTGATAATAGCCACGGCCACGTCGCACAGCTCGCTCACGAGCTTATTCCTATTGCCCAACGGTGATGACACCTTCGATTTGGAGAACTCATTCTCGCATGTGTCGGCCTGGTCTCCTGCATCCGACACCCCGTACTCCGCGAATCCATATTGAGTCTTGTCGAAGGCAACGATGGCCTGAGGAAGCGTGTACTTCACGACCGGTATGTACAGCTCGGCGCAATAGTCTAACGGCCTCTCCAGCTGCGGGTCCTTAGCCTGATTGATCAGTGCCTCTATGTAACTCAATGTGTCGGTCGCGTTTGCCAAAGTCAAGTTCAGTATCATGCTGGCCAGGTCGCGGACAGTCGCGCCGGAGCGGATATGATGCGATCTCAAGGTCGAGATGCACAGATCAGGGTACGGCGTCTTCTTGCAAGTCTTCTTGATCAAGTCGACCCTCTTCCGGAGCGAAAGAGCGGGCGCCCACGGAGATGCAACGATTAGGTGGAAGAGAAAGATGAATGTGAGGAAGAAGAAGCCCTTCATTGTTTGACCTAATGAAGGAAAAGCAAAAAAAAAAGGAAAGTTGAAGGTTGATGATAGATTCAGAGATGGAGTAGGACTCGGCAAAATCCCAGTGCCTCTTAATCACACATTAAGAAGAGAAACGCGAACGCGTAATCCATAAAATAGATTTTGGCTTTGTCTTACAGAATATATAGCATTGCAGTATCATGCATGGCATTCCATAGCAGTGAAGAAAAAGGCAAATCAGTGTACGATCAGGAGTTGCGGGTAGTTTTTATCTTACCATGCATTGCACGCTTTCTTTATAGAGTTGCTTCCACAATTCATCTGGTGTAGTTTAATTAAAAGCACTTGCTTTGTGCTTTTGATAATCTGGTTATTTTTCATTTTGGCATGTACGTACGTAAGTATTTATGTAGGCGACGTAATAAAGAAATTCAATCGCATTGGATGCTTCTGTTCCACCTTGTAGCAATTAGCTTATATGAAGTATGTTGGTTGGGATTGGGGCTAGGGTTGTAGTTCAAAAACATGACTTTTTGTTTGTAAAATCTGTAGAACAATTGGCAGGAGTCTCTCAAACTTTAGATAGATATACAATATGGTAAATATATCATATTTGGTGTCTCTCTGTCGTTACTATTGTTTTTTAATTGATTCTCAGTTTTGGAAATATTGAAGTTGTTCAATATCTTTGCACTTTAATAAAATCTACAAAAGTGTGTCCCCAGTTTCAAGTGTAAACGGAGCAACCACCATGACATTTCGCCCCGGTCTGTTCAAGAAGACATATCATAATTGTCCTTTTTATTTTTATTTTTATTTTATATTTTCAATCACTGAAGATGACTAAATGGCCATGACTTCTTCGCATCCTTGCAAATAAATCAACAAGAGATTCAAAGCAAAGTTAACTGAATTCAATGTCCGAAATACGATACTATAACCTATTTAATCAGCACTTGTGTTGATAATCTATATATATTAAAGTCATTGGGTCACGAACAGTATTATGTAGCCCATTTGAGAGTTTTTCAATGACTTTAATTTTCTTTCCAAGCAAATTTATCTATATTTTTATTTATATTCTTTCTTTACACCAACCCCAAGACTACTATTTGTATCTAATATTTATCATAAGTAGATGGAGGAAATAGTAAAACACGAGATGATGTTCTCTTGAGGACTTCTAATGATATTAATTTTCTCCCAAACTCGTATTTATGGATTCTTGTTTTTAAAATGGAACTTATGTCAACATACAATACAAAAAGTTAGGTAGTACAGAGAGAATGAGGGTGCTCGATAATTTTTTTAATTATAGGTTTATTTTTCTCAAAATCAGCCTTTTTAAAATATTACACTTTTGATTTAACATTACTTTTAATCCAACCTTATGGTAGTATTTTAAAAAGTGCAACATGAAAAAAATTTAGGCTTTGTTTGTTTCGCAGAAAATGAATGATTTGGAAACTATTATTCTTAAAATAATTGTTTATATCAGTTAAAATAATTAGTCAACAAAAAATATTTTCATTATTGATAACAATTTATATTCAAAAATTTTCTTGGATGATAAAATATTATTCATTTATTCATTTTTATAAGCCATGTTAGAGATCATTTTGAGAAAATGTTTTTCAAATTATTTGTTTTCTACAAAACAAATGGACCCTATTGATTAAGTGTGCATAACTAGTTACTAATACCAATAAAAATGAAATGCCGAGTGGCTATTGCCATGTAAAATCTTAAAGGTTGGAAAAGAATTATTAATCTCAACATTCATGAAATAACGTTATGCTGTACATCACATAGATATAATGTGATTTTTATCTGCGCCAATTTTTGCAAATTTCATGATGTTCCTTAGCTCTTCTATTGTAAATTCTTCATGCATTTTGTGAGTCATTTTTTCTTCTTTTGAAACAAATACTAATACAAAAGGAATATAATGATGAGTCAAATTTAACCAGTCTCGGGCATCAGCAAAGGCTAGATTTCTATTAACTACATATAATGCAATTAGCTTCAAATTTTGATAGCTATGATCCAGGTATATGCACTATAAATAAAGAGTTTACCATAAGTATTCCCTTTTAGATTCATTATGATTGGTCTTTAAGAATAGGGAAAATGATGCTAATAGTCCTAAAATTTGACTCAATGTGTAATGTCATCTTTTGGCTTTGCATTCATTCAATGTGGTCATTGAATTACCATTAGATAGTCAAGGAAAAAATGTCCAAAAAAATCCTAAACCTATTGTGTGACTACCAATTCAATTTTAAACCTTTCAATCGTGCCAATTTAGTCTTAAACCTTTTAATAATTTGCCAATTTAATTCTAAACCTTTTTATCAATTTGTTGATAGAGTCCTTTCAGCTAATTATCCAAATAATATATTTAGGATAAAATTAGCAAGTTTTAAAACTGGCAGTGGCCTTGCTTTGCCTTCATAATCATTCAAGTCCAATATTGGTGACTTCAAGCCTCCAAAGGCCATTTCACAATTGGATGTGGAGAATTCCGCATTGTTCATGTGCTTTGACGTGGACTTGTATTTGACTTTCATCAAATTATCCTTGCCAACAAGCTCCATCTTGACTATGGCCCATTTGATTTGGCTTTCCCAAGGCCTCCAAAGCTTCTTGGAGAAAATATAAAATGTTTGGTAAGTGTTCTAGGGACTCTATTAGTCAAATGCCAGCATTGGAAATGTTGAAAGCCTAGAGTAGGTGATGACCTGTTTTGGGTTTTCAGCACCCCACTTACTTTAGGCTTTCAGCATTTTGAGAATGCAAATTCATGTTTACTATTCATCTCACATTCACTGTTCATCTTCCACAATCTACATTGAGGAGCTGCTGGAGGCCGATGATGGTGTCACTTGACGGGTTGTGTGTCCCCGGTGATGGCTGTGCGCAGGTGATGCCTTGGGTCAAGCAACCTCAAGCCACCTTGCTTGAGGTCGAGTGACTTCAGGCAAGGTTGTCTGGCGAACAGATCTAGCTGATGGCTAAGCTCCACTGGATTTAATTTTGACCCTTTTTAAAAAAATTAACAAAAACTCTTTACAAATGTAAGATTCACCAAATGGTATTAAAGTCAAAATTATTTTCCAATGCACTTTAAAGAAGTTTTTGATTTGTCAAATCATAATATTTTGAAAAACCCTCAAAAGTATTTTTCTTTTTCCAAAGTCATTATCCTAAAGCCAAATCAAAGGAGGCGTATGATGATTCTGTACAACTTCGCGCAGACGTACAATCCTCCATCGTTCTTGGACCAAGGGCTTTGCCGAGCAAGCCCTCGAATTTGTTCAGAATCGACTTGGCGTTCGCGTCGACCTTGTCGACGATGATTAGCCAAAGGGCTTTGGTGTCCGCGGCGGAGCTTTGGGATCGGACCCGAGAGCCTTGGCACAGAAGCCGGCGCGTTGCGTCTTCTTGCACGTATCGTCGACGAGGTCGGGCGGATGCGAATGGGAGGGATGAAAAGGAGTCATTGTGCTGATGGATGGAAATTACTGTGCTGCACGTCCGGGAAATTCAAGGGTCAAGCCCTGAAAAGCTCCTTTCAACTTTCACTCGAAGCAAAACTCATCGAAATTATGAAAGAAAAAATACTAATGACTTTATCGTAAATGAAAGTATCCTCTTTTGAAAAGTAGTAAGTCTCAAAGTCCTTAATATCAAATAAAAGTCAGATTTCAAATGTTGAAAATGAAAGTTAGAGCATTATTTTAGATATTAAAGAAAACATTACATGCTTTGGAGTAAATAAGCATTCATACGTGTCATAAAACTGAGGTTTTGTAGCAATTAAACTGCCATAAAACTTGTCCTCTCTAAAAGCCATAGCGTGTGATATGAAGACAGGCTCTTTTGCGTGTTGGTGGCACCATCAAAGTGATATTGTACTTTGTGTGTGTGCAACGAAATCAACTGATTAAAACTTACTCGAAAGTTTGATGTTTTCACTTCCTTAACTCAGACACTGCGAAACCAAGATGATCCATCCAAGACTTTTGAGTATGCCTATTCAAGCCTGCCAAGTTAGACGGTTCTCTCTCATGCACATGCTTGGGCGCACTCGAGAAGCAGAAAGCATATGATATATCATGACTGACATGGTGCATACTGTTGGGAAAAATATTAGATAATATAAAAATAAGAATTATTGAAAATTTGTTAAAAAAGATCATAAAATAATATTAATATGTCTGAGACATGCAAATACTGCCTTAAGGATAATTCTACCTTTTGAAGTATGAAACTCGATACAACAAGCTCTAGCAGCTATCCTCCCAATATATAACTGGCATTTTTATATATTCTGCATTGAATATTAGAAACAACAAGAACAACATCACTTGTATAATTTAGCTATTAGAAAAAAAAAAGGAAAGATGTGAGAATTAATGTATTTTAAAAGATTTTGGTTTTGAAGTTTAATTTATATTCTAGAGAGAGAGAAGGAGAGTTAATAAATCATTATAAATCTGTTGTAAAATAATGGAGGGTTTATGAAGAAATAAAGACGTTATAAAGTCGCTACATGACCGTTTTATAGACATTATATGACCGTTCTATATTAATGGAGGACAAAAATTAACCAATTACATTATCTAAGTGATATGTATTTAAACCAACCTTATGTTTGAAATTTGAAAATTTGTACCTCGGATTTGCTTGTTTCTCCACGTGTCATGATGACCCTATGATGCGTCCCGTGGGCGTGCATAACGCTTTTTCTGAGAGGCGTGAATTGTCGTAATTTGTATATACGTGTCTATTAGCTAGCGGAGAGGCGCTTGGTCATGGAAATGTCATCTATCATATCGATTAGTTATAAAATGAGCATGCTTTGGTATTGGATAAGATTCATAGGATCTTATCAAACGAAAACTGCACTTTCATTGGGAAACATTACAGGTCAATTTCCATTTTTGCTTCCGAGCTAAAGATTTCTTCTTCAACCTTTATTAATCTAGCAAACCATCTCACTGATCAATCAGTGCTCACAGCAGCAAACTGGCAATGGCGGCAGCCACAGAGGCCGCCTTGTTCTCATAATCGTTTGAGCCTGATAATGGCGACTTGCCTCCAAAGCCCTCTTCGCAAGAGGATGCCTGAATTGCCTCCTGCCTCATGTTGTCCACGGCGAACTTGGGGTCGCCTTTTGTCAAACTTTCCTTGCTCGAGGGCACCAAGGCGCTTATGCAATATTTGTACGACTCCTCGCAAGAGGTTAGCGCTTGCTTCGTCCCTCGGTCGGAGGATTTGCGCAGCAAGTCCTTGATTTTGGTCACAGTTGACTTGGCATTCGCATCGACCTTGTCGACCATGATTAGGCCTAGGGTTGCGGTGTCGGCAGTGGAGCTCCGGGGGTCAGACCTGAGAGCTGAGATGCAGAAGTCGGCGTACGGCGTCTTCTTGCATGTGTAGTCCACGAGGTCGGCAGATGTGAATGGGAGGATGGTGATGACAAGAATTTGAGTGAACGAGAGAAACGTGAAGAGCATTGGAGTCTTCATGTAATTGGAGTCTGTTCTTGAAGGAGACGACGATTCTGATGAGGCTTTGGACGAGGATGGTAAGAAAGGGAATTCTTTTGATGTAGAATGTGTGGCAGTTGATCATTTGGAAGAAATTGATACTTTCTACAATGATAGCCATATCTCTGTTATACCTAACACTTGATTCAGCATCATTCAAAAGCAAAAACCATCCTTTGAATGAGTTGTTTTCTTGAAGATATTACCAAGTTTTGTTTTTTTGTGGCTGTTCGACTTTGAAGTAGATAAACATTCAGACTAGTCATAAATGAGGTTTGTAGTAAATAACCTTCTATATTCTTATCCTCTCTACAAGCTAGCCATAGTGTCTGATATTTAGGCAGATTCTTTATAAAAGGAGCTTTTGTCTGTAAGACTTCATTAAAGAAATTCTTGAGGTCATTTCTCGAACATATAACCTTCTATGGCGATTCCATATGGAAATTAATAAGCTGACCGGCAGAGTGACGGTATAATCAGCACCATATATTTTCCTAAGGATATGGGTCTTTTTTTTTTTTTTTTGGGGGGGGGGGGGGGGGGGGGAATAAGGATATGGGTCTCACCAACAGCTTTTATGCGTGTGCTTTAAAATGCACGATTCTCTTTGTACCGTTACTCTTTTCTTGTAAAGGTACTGTTATTATGCTAGTCATGTTCATTCCGTATGTCCACAATTTTATTTTTTCCATTTTGGCACATAAGGCTTGAACCACGTCAGTTTGCACGAAAGCCACCTTTTACTCCTCTGTGTTTGAGACCATTCCAAGCCCTATCCGCAACTTTATCAGAGACACCAAACTGCGGTACCAAAGAGCCACAGAAAGACCAATGTCAAGATTTGAAGAATAATCATTATCATATCACCAAACGGTAGCACCAAAGAGCAGATTCAAGTGCTTCTTTGCACAAGGAATTCACAACACAAGATTTACTTCCGTTTCTTTTTTCTTTTCTTTTTTTACTGTTG
This sequence comes from Eucalyptus curtisii, assembly GCA_017140595.1. Taxonomy (NCBI): domain Eukaryota; kingdom Viridiplantae; phylum Streptophyta; class Magnoliopsida; order Myrtales; family Myrtaceae; genus Eucalyptus; species Eucalyptus curtisii. The sequence goes on from CM029501.1 coordinate 31,535,564, forward strand.
TACACAAACTTTAGTCCTTGTTACTAAGTTTTTAAATCCTTCAATGATTTTTCTTACGTCTTGTCCCTGTTCGGGTATGAATATGAAAAATTCATTAAAAAATAGCAAACAAGATCAAACAACTATGAATAAATTTGTACAACTAAAGCAAAGTGTGCCAAATAAGTTTCAAGTTTTGATTTTTCACAAAGGAGCTATGGATTGATGTAAAAAAATCAATTTGCATTCAGGTATCAGAACCATTTTAGTTTCTGAAAAAACAGAGGAGACCTTATTCACAAAGTTGGCAATTAAGGTCACCCAATGAAAGAATCAAGTTCTAAAAAATTGCATGCATTGGGTAGAAACATCAACAAACAAGTTTCATGTATACGCCTAAAGTGAGGAAATACACAAGAATCTTTCCACTTAAAAAAAAAAAAAAAAATTAATGGAGAGAACACAATCCTACTCAAAAGGAGAATGTCTGGTTATGAAAAAGTTTAGCTAGAGGCATGATTAGAGCAAGGTAGGGAAAAGTTTGCTGAAAGTCCTAAATGTTATGTATGTAATATGTTCGAGTTCATTGTGTTTTTCAGTTAACACAATCAAGCGCAAATTACCTTTTTTTAAAAAGCATAATCAAATTTTTCCGGTCACTAATATTGAAATTACCCAAAGCAGCAACCGTAATTGCACACATGGAAAATCTTGATTGTACCAAGTGAATAGTTCAAAACTCGGGTACGTTTTTCATACTTGATTATGCTTTTTTGGAAGGATTAAAAACTTGATCATACCAATTGTATAGTTCAAAACTCGGTTACACTTGGTAGGAAAGATTAAGCAAATCGAATTGCAACAAATAAATTTAGAAGCAAGGTTTAAAGTGCATTCCATATATAAAATTCTAAAGATGACTCCACTAGACATGATTTTTAATGCTCTTTGATCACATCGATGATTCTTTTGTAGAATAATCAGAAGAATAGTATCTTATTTATGCTCTCTACTTACGTGGCCCAATTGTAGATTTTTTTTGTGGGGTTTCGGTACAAGCGCCAAAGATATGATCACGGTCGAGTTGGGTAGCTCAGATTGCACTCAGCATGAGCGATAAGCATTGATCCAATTTGAAAAGACTCTGGCCTGAGCAGAGGAAATTATCTAATAATATAACTACCAATGACAGGATAAAGTTCCAAATCCTCTAATTTCATGGAGGTGATTGCTCAATAACTTTGTCTTTATTAATAATTGGCAAAAGCATGTCTACTTTTTGGTTGATGAGGCTTATCTGATCTTTTGCGAGTTGATGCCACCATCGAGGGGATAAGGTACTTTATTTACATTTAACGAAACGAACTGATTAGAGCTTGTTCGAAAATTGATGTCTTCACTCCCACAGCTCGACAACTTGAAGCAAACGTGATCGGTTCAAGTTTTTCGATTTGGTCTATTCCAGGTCTACCAAATTATTCGTTATCAAGGTGATAAAGCGGGCACTGAAAGCAGAAAATATCCGTTGTAACGTGGCTGACGCCTGGTAAACTGGTCAGTTATATTGTCTAATTGACATGTATTCAAACCAACCCTATCTTCTGAACACTCTTTATCTCCGATTTGCTTGTTTCTCCCCGTGTCAAGATTATATGATACATCCCATCCACAAAATACTTTTCTCAAAGGCCTGGGTTATTGTGGTTTGTCCTCTCGTATATCTATGAGGTAGTGGGGAGGCACTTGATCATTGGAACATATACATTAATAAATTTATTCGGTATCCGATAAACGAGTGGAAAATTCTAATCCTCAATTAAGGAAAAATGACTGATAAGAATCTAAGTTTGACTTAATAAACTTCCAATAGCTGGTCATATGTATGATCAAGTGTGTAAAAATGTTTACTTCAGGAGGAAAAATATCATATTTCATCTACTTTAAAATGAGTATGCTTTGGTTTTTGGTACTATTAACAGAATTTCATTAAACAAAACCTGCACATTCATTAAGAAACATTTCGGTTCAGTTTTCATATTGCTTCAGATCTATACATTTTTTTCTACTGCCCATTCATCTCTCTGATCATCACTATTCACAGCAATAAACCGGCAATGGCAGAAGCGACCATGGCGGCTTTGTGCTCATAATCGTTCGAGTCCGATATTGGTGACTTTGAGCCTCCGAAGCCCGCTTCACACTCCTGCACGTCGTTTACCGCGGCATTCATGTACTCCACGGCGAACTTGTAGTCACCTTTCGTCAAACTTTCCTTGCTAGGGGGCACCATCGCGCTTATGATGAATCCGTACGACTGCTCGCAAGAGGCCAATGCCTGCTTCGTCCTCGGGTGGGCGGCTTTGCCGCGCAAGTACTTGATTTTGGTCACAGTCGACTTGGCATGGGCCTCGACCTTGTCGACCATGATTAGGCCTAGGGTTTTGGTGTCTGCGGTGGAGCTCCGGGGGTCCAAACTGAGAGCTGCGGCGCAGAAGACGGTGTATGGCGTCTTCTTGCATGTGTAGTTCACGAGGTCGGTGGAGGCGGATGCGAACGGGAGGACGGTGATGAGAAGAATTTGAGAGAACGAGAGAAGTTTGAAGACCACTGGAGTCTTCATGTTACTGGAGTTTGTTTTTGAAGGAGATGATGATGCCGATGAGGTTTTGGAAGAGGATTGTAAGGAATGGAATTCTTATGGTGTAGAAATGCGGGCTACTTCACCCTTTATATAGAGCCAGAGGTAATGATTGATTCCTCTTGTGGAGCGTCATAAATATTAGGCATCGTGCCCGAGGAAATTCATACAATAATTCAAGGTTCAAGTGCTTATTAAAAATAAGAACAAATGACTATCGAATCCCACTCAGCAGAATATGAATTAACACATCATCGTTGAGAAAAAAAAAATGAGAAATGATTATGTGACAGCTTTTTAATTTATTCTAAGAATAATTAATCAAAAAATTATATAATAAATAATTACAAAATTATTATGCGGCTCACTCTTTCAAGAATTTGTAGCTCATAATAAATTGTTATTTTCATAGTAACCCAAAAATTATTATGCTAGCAAAATCCAAAAAAAAAATATTGAGGAAAGTAATCGTGGTGTTGAAATATGGAAATTACTTTGCCACACATTCGGCAAATATAAGGTCAAGCTCTCAAGAAGTCATTTTAACTTTCGATCAACACAAAAATAGATGAAATTATGCAAAAGGAAGAGTACATCTAAAATACTAAAAGCTATTGTAGAAGTGCAATTGAGTCATAATTTTTTTTTTTTAAAAAAGTGTAATTAAATTCTAGAACTTGCCAAGTTAATGCAATTGGTAAAATTGTCCAAAAAGCCATAAACTTATAATTATGTCTTAAACATTTTAATTTTACCAATTGAGTCCCAAATTTTTTCACATTTTGCAATTGAGTTCATTCGATCAATTTTGACTGGAAATAGATAACGTTGAACTTTTTAATAATTTTTTGATTTATATATATTTTATTTTTCTTTATTTTTTTAGGGTTTAGGAGAGAGGGCTGGCGAGGGTAGCTAGCAACCATCGGCACCAGCCCTCGCTAGCCATAGGCGAGGGCTGACCAACCCTCAATGGCCATGGGGGAGGGCATCGAAAACCATAATCTTAAATCTTATCCTATCCACTAGCCGTAATATTTGATTCTTATATTCTATTAAATTTTGGTGATGGTATGTGGTATAGATCTCGATGTGAAGGTGTGTGTGTGTGTCAGTACGATATTTCTCGGCAAAGGGACAAATTGAAAGGAGTTTATTCAATTATAATAGCTGGTTTATACGAGGAAAAGCATGCCATGGGAATTTGTGGTCGAGTTGATTGGTCTGTATACATTATGCGAGGATTACAAGCCTATCGATAGACTTCACTTTTATGTCAGAAGATTTTTCTCAATCATGGGTTTTTTTCTTGTCGGCCACGTCCACTAAGCAGACAAGAACCTAGACTGCCCTTGATTTCTCAAGATCGGACAAGAAAGCTCTCTAAAATCGATCATTAATTTAGCGCGGCTCCCCTACAGCGTCTCGGATTTGACCTGTGATAACGATTTAGTGAATATCTCCGCAACTTCGTCCCCGGTTTAGCAATACTCGAGCTCGATCTCTCCAATACTTTGCAATACTCCAACCCCCAATTTGCTTGTTTCTCCACGTGTCATGATCATGAGACAAAATAGTTTGTTTGAGAGGTCTAAATTTTTGTAATATATCCACTCAAATGTCTGTTGATTAGTGGAGTTGATTGTGGAATTGTGTACTTAATACATTTGCTTTAATCTCTGATAGATAAGTGGAAAAATTTAATCCTCAATTGAGGAAAAGTTACAGTTAAGAATCTAAGTTTAAGTTATTAACTTCAAATAGCTAGTCATATATTTAATTAGGAGAGTAAGAATGTTTACTTGTGGAGGAAAGCAACGATGGCTGCCTTTTCTCTATCATATTGATCGGCTTTCGAATGGCTATGGTTCAAGTACTGCATACAATTAATACAATTTCGTCGGTAAAAAGACATTTAAAATGTCAAAAGTTTTTTTTTTCGAATTACTTAAATATTTTAATAAAAATTACTTAAGTGTCAAATTTCGATTTAGGTAGTTAGATCTCGTGGCAATATATTATTCTTTGGATCGACATGGCTCGTTGTAACTTGACTTAGCATTTATATCTGAACGATATCGTTTAGCATGATTTTCCTCAATTTAGAACCCTAATTTGACCAAACTGAGCAAACCCCAACTTAAGAAATAAGCAAGCAGAAGTATTCCCTTGTAAATGAATCTGATCAAAAACCTCTGGTTTGGTGATTAGAATCTCCTAGAAGTGATGATGAGTTAAATCGACAATGGTGGAGGAATCTTTGAGTGAGATTCCACCTCGTTGAAGCTCTCGAATGCCAAACAAGAAGGAAAAAAAAAAAAAAAGACAGAATAATTTGGGTATGCTTTCAAAAATGATATGAGTGGCAACGGATAAAGTGATTGATTATTTGCCGTACATAATTCTTGACGCTTCTAGTGTCCTACCGAATTTCATCATACGAGCACTGCACTTTCGTCAAGAAACATTGTGGTTTTATTTTCATTTTGCTTCCGAGCTATACATGTATTCTACCACCGTTATTAATCGAACAAATCATCTCTCTTATCGTCAGTGCTCACAGCAATGAACTGGCAATGGTGGAAGCCAACAAGCCTGCGTTGCGCTCAAACACGTTCGCGTCGTATATCGGCGACTTTGGGCCTCCGAATCCGAAGCCTGCTTCGCACTCCTGCGCCGCGTCCGCTGCGTCGTTCATGTACTGCACAGCGAACTTGTAGTCACCTTTCGTGAAACTTTCCCTGCTTGGCGGCACCAACGAACTTCTGATATTTCCGTACAACGCCTCGCAAGAGGTCAGCGCCTGCTTCGTCTTTGGGTCGGGGGATTTGCCGAGCAAGTCCTTGATCTCGTCCAGAGACAGCTCGGCGTTTGAGTCGGCCGCGTCGACAGAGATTAGGCCTAGGGTTGGGGTGTCCGCGGTGGAGCTGCGGGGGTCAGACCTGAGGATCGCGATGCAGGAGTCGAGGTCCGGCATCTTCTTGCAGGTGTCGTCAACGAGGTCGGCGGATGCGAGTGGGAGGATGGTGATGAGAAGAAGTTGAGTGAACGAGAGAAGTGTGAAGAGCATTGGAGTCTTCATATTGCTGGAGTCTGTTATTGAAGGAGACGATTATGCCGATGAGGTTTTGGAAGAGGATTGTTAAGAAAAGGAATACTTTTGGCGTAGAAATGTGTGCTGGTTGATCCTTTAAATCGAGGTTGATTGCTTCCCGCAATGGAAAATAATCATAAGGGTTTGACAATTTCCATTTTTTTCTTTTGGTCGAAGATACTATACCTTTTAGACACATGACACTTACCTTAAAAATGGAGGGAGATTATCAAAGATATTAATGAGTTTTGTTATCGCGGATGTTTTGGAAATTAGGTTGCCGCACATCGGGCGATTTAGGGGTCATTTCCTCAAAAAGTCCTTTTAGCATTCACTCGACGCAAAATTAAATGAAAATATGGGAAAATAGAACCATTGACTAAGGAGGATTACTCAGAAGTCTTTAACATTAAATAAAAGTCAGATTTCAAATGTCCCATATAAAATTATTATGGGGCTCACTTTTTCAAGAATTTATGGCTCAAAATAAACTGTTATTTTCACAGTAACTTAAAAACTATTATACTAACAAAGTCCAAAAAAATATTGAGGAAAGTAATCGTGGTGCTGAAAGATGGAAATTACTTTCCCACATGTTGGTCAAATATAAGGTCGAGCCCTCAAGAAGTCATTCTAACTTTCGATCAACACAAAATTATATGAAATTATGCAAAAGGATGAGTACTAAAATCCTAAAAGCTGTTGTAGAAATATATATATATATATATATATATATATATATAATCAAATTCTAGAACTTGCCAAGTTGATGCAATCGAGAGAATTTTCCAAAAGGCCTTAAACCTATAATTATGTCTTAAACCTTTTAATTTTTCCAACCCGAGCGAGGTTGTGCCCCTCGACTAGGTCCGGTGAGGGCTTGCATCCTAAGAAGCACCGACACTCTCCGGAAGCCTTCGTGTCGTGTCCGACACTCCGAGATTGCGCCCCTCGAATAGGGCCGGTGAGGGCTTGCATCCTAAGAAGCACCGACACTCTCCGGAAGCCTTCGTGTCGTGTCCGACACTCCGACACGCTCCGACACGTGGTCAACTCTTTCCGACACGCTTCGACACGTGAGTTTGAAATTCCGACATGCGATTTCGATACGCATGGGGTCAATTTTAAAATTTTTCAATACTTAAGGGGTTGAAATGTAAATATATGAAAAAATAATGAAAATAACAAAAATAAAGGGGAAAGAAGAAAAGTCTTACTCTCAAGTTTCTCACTTATAAGTTTTGATCTTCTCGTGAGTGACGATGAAACGCCTCTCTTCTCGTCGGCGTCGTTCCGTTGCCCCCACATATTTAAAGTTAGAATTTTTTTTTGCTTCTTTCCGCCTCTCGTAAGCATCCCTTGTGAGTTATTTATCTTTTTTGGTCTATGTTATTGGTTTGTGAGTTATCTCTCACATTTTCCGTGACGAATTTAGTAATTTTATTTTCTTTTGGTCATACTTCGAGAGTTCTTGTTCTAGATTTTCATTTTTCTCAAACCTTGTTTTGCAGAGGAGCTTCAAGCTAGTCTATATCATGAACTCCGAACTCTATTTAGGATTATAGGAAATCTCACTAATCTCCGACAAGTATAAAAAAACATGACATGTTCCTTCAAGTTTACTCTTCATGTTTGCAATTTTTGAATTTCTCATTCAATCTTTGTTAAAGTAAAACAATGAATGATATTAACAAATGTTGGATTAATATTTTTAGTATAAATTAATTCTATGCTCTTTTTATTACTTATTTATTTATTTATGCATTTATATATAAAAATATTTATTTAATATATAACGTGTCGGAACATGTCGAAATTATCTATTTTTTGAGAAATGACGTGTCAGCATGTCGTGTCGTGTCGTGTCGCGTGTCCGCGTCGGTGCTACATAACTTGCACTCCCTTTGCTTTAGTCAACAAGGGCCTTGACACATTCGCTCAGGGCCAGTGAGGGTCTATCGACCACCCTCACCCCTTGCCGGCCACCCTTGCCGACCTTCTCTCCAAAACCCTAAAAAAAAAAAAAAAAGAAGAAGAAAAAAAGTAAAAAGGAAAAAAAAAGCATGAAAATTCAAAAATTTATTAAAATATTATTTTAAAAAGTGGCACGTTAGTGCCGGTAGTACAATTTCTAGTCAAAATAGACTGGATTGACTTAATTGGCAAAAAGTGAAACAATTTAGACTTAATTGATAAAATTGAAAAGTTTTAAGACTGAATTGTCATATGTTTAAGATGTTTTGAACAATTTTCCCTAGTGCAATCAATTCTCTCCTTTAATTCTGTATAATTTGACTCATAAAAAATGTCAATGTGGCTTTTTATTATTTTCTCTCTTCTTACTAACATTAGCTTTAACTAAATCATGAAGTATGAAATTAAAACGATGCCATTTTAGTCCAAATTATAATTTCAAATTTTATTTAAATTAGATTAACAAAATAAAAAGGAAAAATGTTATTTTCTTTAAAATGAACAAAAGGCTCAAAAAAATTTAAATAAACGTCGACTTCAAATGTTCAAAATTAAAAAAAAAAAGGTTTGATTATTAACAAGAGACTATATTTTCTTTTTTGGAGGAGAAAAAGAAGAGATTACATGCTTTGTATGTTGGAAATTTTCTATAATATGGGCTTACATGAATTAATTTTCTATTTTAAATAATCGGGTTAATAGATATTTCAATATTTATTGAACCCTACAATGATATGATTGAATTGGATATTGGTATCTATTAATAACGGGCCTAGTTGAGCAGTAAGGTGTATGTAATTGTGTTTAATTAAAGCCTATAATGGGAAGCGCCCAATTGACTAAGTCCCCTCTCTAACTTATAAAATGGTAGGTTAGACCTATCAGTTGCTTAATCCCATTGAAAGCTACTATACTGAAATAGGTTATATAGAGGAAGACTGGCATTCCGATAGATCTCTAATTATCAAAGTGATATGTTTTTCTTCAAGTGAAGCAATGGCTCAAACATGTATGTTTTATTCTGCTGTGTTTATCGATCTCAATGTTTTATAATCATATATGGATCCGGTTGTTTTTGATTGATTAGTTATTTATGTGAATAATTTTCTACATGTGGCATTAGAGTCGACTCTCGACTGCGTGTGGGGCCTTGTGTGTGCGCCCCTCAGTCCCCGGACGTGTGCAAGGAGGGAGTTCTAGGCTGCTTTATAAAGCAATGGGACCTCTAATTGTACATATGCGTTTTCTTAGGATAGTATGGGCTGTCCTGAGAAGAATAAAACCGTGAGAATTTAGCATCCAAAGCGAACAATATGTGTACATCGGAGATCATGTCGATTATCCTCTTCACTAGCCATAGTATTTAATTCTTATATTCTATTAAATTTTGGTGATGGTATGTGGTATAGATCTCGATGTGAAGGTGTGTGTATGTCAGTACGATATTTCTCAGCAAAGGGACAAATTGAAAGGAGTTCATTCAATTATAATAGCTGGTTTATACGAGGAAAGTAGGCCATGGGAATTTGTGGTCGAGTTGATTGGTCCATATACAGTATGCGAGGATTACAAGCCTATCGATAGACTTCACTTTTATACAAGCCTATCGATAGACTTCACTTTTATGTGAGAAGATTTTTCTCAATCATGGGTTTTTTTCTTGTCGGCCATGTCCACTAAGTAGACAAGAACCTAGACTGCCCTTGAAGCTCTCTAAAATCGATCATTAATTTACCACCGCTCCCCGACACGCGGACCCTTGAGTGCCATAAGTTGGCATAAAGGGACACTTAAGTGCCAAAATCGAAGCAAAATCGATCATTTAAGTGCCACTTCGGCCAAAATCTGGCTAAAACGCTGACGTGTCAATTTTCCGGTGAAGCAAGTGCAAAATGGTGTCGTTTTGGTACTGACGCGGTAAAAAATTAATATAAAAATTAATTAATTAAATTAAAAATTAAATTTATTTAAAACATTTATAAAAAATACAAATATTACAAAAATTTTAAAAAAATTGAAAAAAAAGGGAGGTGGCTGAGGGCTGGCGACGAAGGAGGGAGGGTCGGCTGGGGTCGCCGGCCTTGGCCGGGGACCGGCGATCCCGGCGACGTAGCGAGGGTCGACGGGAAGGAGGAAGAGGGGAGGCGCCGACGCTGCCGAGGAGGAGGAAAAAAAGGGGGGGGGGGGGAGGAGGAGGGAGGCAGGCCGCCGCCGCGCCGCCATCTCCCCTTCGTCGCCGGGGAGGTGGGGGAGGGTCGGGCCGAGGCCGCCGAGCCCCGGCCGAGGGCTGGCGGCCCCAGCCGACCGGCAACCTCGGCCAACCCTCCCCCACCTTCCAAGCGATGGCGAGGAGGCGGCGGCGGCAAGGGTTTAGCCCTTAGCCGCCGATTGCCTTCCTCCTCCTCCTCCTCCTTTTTTTAAATAAATAAATAAAAATTATTATTATTATTATTTTTTGTTTTAAATTTAATTTACTTAATTTTTATATTAATTTAAAATTCAAATTATGCCACAACGACGTCGTTTTGGCCGATTTAAGAGCTCTATTTTGGCCAACTATATAAACGGCGTCGTTTTTGGTGAATTAAAGTCGAGTTAGCTCTCCGGCGAGCCACCATGGCAAGAAATATTAATATTTAATTGCCACGTATGATTTCCGGCCGGCTTCGCCGAAGGTGGCACTCAGGTGTCCCACTTTTCTTAAAATGTGGTACTTAAGTGTCACTTTTGTAAGTTTTGGCACTCAAGTGTTCCTTTGTGCCAACTTTTGGCACTTGAAGCAATCTTTTGCCCATATTTGACTTGTGATAACAATTTAGTGAATATCTCCACAACTTCGTCCCTAGTTTAACTATACTCGAGCTCGATCTCTCCAATACTTTGCGGTACTCCAATCCCCAATTTTCTTGTTTCTCCACGTGCCATGATCATGAGACAAAATAATTTGTTTTTTTTTTTTTGGTCGGTAGACAAAATAGTTTGTTTGAGAGGTTTGAACTATTGTAATATATCCACTCAAATGTCTATTAATTAGTGAGAGGCGCTTGATTGTGGAATTGTGTACTTAATACATTTGCTTTAATCTTCGATGGATAAGTGGAAAAATTTAATCCTCAGTTGAGGAAAAGTTACTGTTAAGAGTCTAAGTTTAAGTTATTAACTTCAAATAGCTAGTCATATATTTAATTAGGAGAGTAAGAATGTTTACTTGAGGAGGAAAGCAACAATGGCTGTCTTTTCTCTATCATATTGATCAGCTTTAGAATGGCTATGGTTCAAGTACTGTATACAATTAATACAATTTCATCGGTAAAAAGACATTTAAAATGCCAATTTTTTTTTTCTAATCACTTAAATATATAAAAAAAGATCACTTAAGTGTCAATTTCGATTTAGGTGGTTGGATTTTGTGGCAATTTATTATTCTTTGGATCGACATGGCTCGTTGTAACCTGACTTAACATCTATATCTGAACGATATCATTTAGCATGATTTTCCCCAATTTAAAACCCTAATTTGACCAAATTGACCAAATCCCAACTTAAGAAATAAGCAAGCAGAATTATTTGGTTGAAGGAGAACTATGGAACCTTTGGTTGTGTTTAAAAAGATAGAGAGAGGGAGAGAAAGAGAAGAGCACGGGCAGAAGTAGGGGAAAGCAAGAAACAAGGGAGAGAGGAGAAAGAAGAGAAAGGAAAAAGGGAAAAAAGGGAAAAAATTTGGCGTGCTCGTGATCCGGACGCCTCATCAAGCCGACTCAAGTGTGTTTTGCAACACCAGTAAGAAATCAAAGCTTTTAATCACCTACTTGAAGCAATCGCAGCAATTAGGGCTCGAAATTCGGATTTCTTGGATATGTGTGTGGCGAAGCGTGATTTTTGAGTCGTTGAGCTGTATATTTTTGTAAAAATAATACTTTGGGATGTTGTGAAGCTATAGCATCTTACGGATCGTGATTTGAGCTTACGGTTTGTCCGTAATGGAATTTTGAAGTTGGGGGCGCATTCTGGTACTGTAGCGAACATTAGCTTCGAGCCTATTTTTTTTGTTGTTTTTGGTACTTTTTTGGGGTTGCTGAGTTGGGGTTGTTGTTAAGAGAGCTTTCTAAAGACTGCAAGACGACTTGAAACGGAATTTTGTGGAGGAAGTTATGGCGCGACAAATTTGGTGCATGGGCTGCGCCTAGCGGGAAACATTGGGTTTCCGCTAAATTGTGAGCTTTCATGGCGCATAGGTGTTGTTTTATCGACTAATAGGCCTAGTATAGGCGAGTCGTTATAAGAATATCCCTTTTTACTCGGCCTTTTGATATTGTTTTTCCGTTAATTGTTAGGAATCCGAGTGCGTGGTTCGAGTGAGTGTCGAAATTGATTTTTGACTTTTCCCAGGTGAGTGACACTAGTTCTTCTTTGTATTTTAAACTCATGTTTTGAGAAACGTGGTGGATTATATAATCTATGAGTTGATAAAAAGCATATTTTGTTGCATAAAATAGGATCGAGCTATTACTGCCTTTTGTTGTTCGAAGTGAGTTATATTTCGACTTCGATTTGAATGGTTGTTTGAAAAAGGATTTGTCAAATTCTTTATGAAAGAATCTTGAAATTTTTTGGAGAATGCTTTGATATTTATATATCAAATTTTGAGTTGTGATATGACTTTCTTTCTGATGTTGGATTACTGGATATTGTGATTGGTGGTTGGTGTTCAATGTCTCTGTGGACCCTGAGGGGTGTGTGGGTATGTGCATACTAGTCTAAGATATCCTTGTGGGCCGAGCCACCGGCTAATAATAGGTGGAGACCTTGCCAAGGGGGGAATCTTGGTCGTCTTGTCACGGGCGTTACGCGTGACTATGATTAGACATTTGAGCATGAATTGGTCAATGGAGTGGACCATTGACGTGCGATTTGAGTTTAGTCGATGGAATGAACCATCGATGTGATTTGATAAGATTAATCAATGGAATAGACCATTGATACATGTTTTATGAGATTGACTAATGGACTTGACTAATGGACTGGACCATTGGTACTTTCGGTATTTGAGTTATGATTTTGTATTATGATAAAGTGAGTTATGCTTGTGTTTTAAATGTGCATAGTGATTTCTCGATCCACTTAGAAGAAATGTGTTACTCACCGAGCCGTGGTAGCTCACTCCTCTCATCTACTTGTTTTTTAGGTTCTTCAGCGAGTCGCGAATATGCGTGAGCGTTCGTTCGGGGAGGACTTTTGTGGTGGAAATTTTTGGGTATGACTTGTGCATAGTTGATAAGTTTATAAGTTAGTCTTTGGAGTAGGTGTATGTTTTGATTTGGTGGATTATAGATATACTCTGATATTGTAACCAAATACCCTTTTTATCACACACACACACACACACACACACACACACACACACACACACACATATGTGGATGTTTATATGTTGATATCGGGTTGAATCTTGGTTATGTTGAGGTTACGTCCTTTGGTGAAAGGACAACCGTGTCATGCCATTGTTCTTATGGATTGGGGTGTGACATTTGTTGGTATCAGAGCTTAGGTTTTGATTTGTTTGGGTAGATGTGGGACGATGTGAGATTGTGTGATAGATTTTTAACGCATTAGCCTTTTAGATACTAAGTCGTAGCTCCATTCTTGGATTCAGGTGATCATGTGTGACTCGGAGACACTTGCTTCGTTTTGTAGAAATAGTAAAGGCAAGCAAGTTGTCGCCCCTGATGCTAGAGACTAAGGGTGAGCATGGTCCGGGTTGGTCCGGGCCACCCCCTAACCCTAGGACCAACCCGTACAGTGTCGGTCCTCAATTTTTAGGACCGAGGACCGACCCTATTGAGCCTAGGATCAAGGACCGGACCGACCTAATGGGTTCAGTCCGGTTCCAGGGTCAACCCGGGACCGATCGATAATTTTTTTCGTTTTGTTTTTTATACTCCCTAAAAAAGCAAACCTACAAATTCAAATTACACATCCATCTATAATGCGACATTGTGCAACCAACTATAAATACCAATGCATATTCAGCAAATTTAAGATGACACAATAATATAAATTTTGTACCTGCTAACCGCTCATCAAGATATGGGACAAGATGGAAAGTTCTTGTAATCATCTATCTTTAATATTCATAACACCATATGCAAAAGCGTTTTCCAGCATTTGATCATGTAGAGTCCACTCAACCAAAAAATTAGCTTCACACCACTTGACTAGCATTTGATCATGTAGAGTCCACTCAACCAAAAAATGAGCTTCACATACGCGAAGCAAACGTGGAAAAATAAAAATTCAGCACAAATCAAGAGCATTGAAGATCTCAAATGAAGCACAAAGTAGAACTCACTAGCCAAGTTGTGTTTGGAAAGCAAGGGCGAGCCGAGCGTTAGGGTTTCTAGTTAGGGCTTTTTTTTTTTTTTTCCTTTTGATTTACTCGGTGATAAGCAAGGCGACCGGCACGAGTGGCGAGCGGCAAGCGTCGAGCGTCAAGTGGGGCGAGCGTCAACTGGCGAGCGGCAAGCGTTGAGCGAGGCCAGTGGCAAGCGATAAGCGTTGAGCGAGGCTAGCGGCAAGTGGTGAGTGGCGAGCGTTGAGCGAGGCCAGCGACGACAGCAAAGGGCGAGTGGCAAGCGGTGAGCGACGCGAGTGGCGCGCATGGTCAGAGGTGAGCGGCGCGAGCAACCAGAGGCGAGCGGAATGTTGCTACTTTTGATTTTGGCAAATTGAAGAACAAAGAAGACAAAATGGAAGAGAACGTACTTTGGGGAAGGAAGCCATGAGGAGATTTACGGCGTAAACTTCGCGCCGTTTTGGACGTCGCAAGTCCGTGACCGTGAGGACTCCTTGGTCCTCACGGTGAAGAAAATACTCTGGACTGTGGAGGAGGACGCCGTGAAGACCTTTACGTTGTAAAATTCACACCTTTTGTATGCCGTCTATTCATGACTATGAGCCTGAGGAGTCAACAGCTTTAACATCATTTTACTTAGGGTTTTTATTTTATTTTTATAATAGACATTTTACTTAGGTTTGAATATATAAAAGAATTATATATAATATAATATAATATAATATACAAGGTTGGTCCAAGGTTGGACCGACCCAAAACTCGAGGACCGAGGACCAATCCGCATAGTGTCGGTTATGGAATTTCAGGACCAAGGACCGACCCAGTCCCCTTAGGAACCGGACCAGGACCGGTAGGGTTGGGCCGGTCCAGGGTCAATCTAGGGTCGACCCTAGACCGCTGCTCACCCCTACTAGAGACACGCCTCAAGCTTCTCGAGGTGCGTCTTTAAGGAGGAGACGGGAGGATCGGCATGATGGAGGTCCTAACTCACATGAAGTTAGGGAAGTTAACCAACGGTCGTTTCCCCCGATTGACTTCGAGCAAGCCATGATTCATTGGTATCGTCAGGCAAAGGAATTAAGTGGAGATGGAGCAACTGGCTCATACACCTTCGCCCAATTCAGAGAGGCGAAACCACCCGCTTATGATGGGAAAGCTGATCTTTTTGCAACTGAGCAGTGGACTAGAAAGATTGAAGGGATCTTTGAAGCTTAAGGTGTTCCCGAAGACAAGAAGGTTAGCTTTGCTTCTCGATACTTAGAAGACGAGGTAGAGCATTGGTGGGAGGAAATGAGGCCAGCTTTTGGAGATCGGGGTGGTGCTATAGCTTGGGAGGACTTTAAGCAGGCTTTCAATGCCCAATTCCCAGTGTCATTTCAGGCAAAAATGAAGAGTGATTTTATACACATATCTCAAGGCGACTCCACGGTTTTGGAGTATGTAGCCCGCTTTAATCAGATGAGTAGATTTGCTGAGCAATATGTGTCTAATGAGCAAGATAAGGCTGATCACTTTCAGAGGGGGCTCTGATATGAAATTGGTTCTGCACCCACACCTCTAGCATTGACAACTTATAAAGACATGCTGGAACGAGCCATCATAGTGGAACAAAAGATTTTGGAGCGTGAGGTACAAAGTGTACCTCAACATAAGAAGTTGAGATCCATTGACTATCAGGATAGCGGTGTCGGTGGCAGCGGAAAGATGAAAGCTTTTAACCAGCCATGAAAGCCCAGAATTCCAAGCCCTTGTACTACCTGTGGGAGACGACATAGCGGTCCTTGTTATCGCAAGAGAGAAACATGTTTCACTTGTGGAAAAATGGGACATATGGCACATGATTGTCCAACACAGAAGAATGCCCATGGAGATAGTAGAGTATGTTTTGTATGTGGGCAACCTGGGCATCGAGCCTATACTTGTTTTGTGAGGAAGACTGCCCCTCTAGTTGATAAGCCACAAGAAGGCTAGCAAAGGCAAAGGATGACTGGGAAAGTTTTTACGATGACAGGAGAGGATGTGGCGGCTTCTAATACAGTTGTTGCAGGTAATATTTCTATTGCCTCGCAACCTGCTTATGCATTGTTTGATCCCGGTGCCACGCATTCCTTTACTTCCATTGACTTTGCAAAGAAACTTGATGTATTGCCTAAGCTTCTAAAATATGAATTGTGTATTGATACTCCCACTTGGTGATTGTTGACACCGAAATTTCGTCGACATTTTAAACATCCATTTTGCAAAAAAAAAAAATTAAAAAAAAAAAGAAAGAAAAAGAAATAAAAAAAGGAATGAATGAAAAACAAAAAAAAAATGAATGAAAACATAAAAGAAGAAGAAGAAGAAGAAGAAAACAAGAAAAGATGAAAAAAGAGAGAAGAAAACATAAAATAAAATAAAAACAAAATAAAGAAAACAAAATAAAAATGAAAAGGGGCATTTGGAGAATAGATTCTCTCTCTGGGAGGGCTCTCGCTGGATCTCGGGGGAAGGCCATTTTGACAAGACTTTCTCTCTCTTTACAGTCGGTTTTCTCTCTCTCTGGGGTCTCCTTCACGAACTCTGGTTTCGAAACGGTTTTTCCAGTGGCTCCCTGCTTCTCCACCGCCTCACCCGCTGCTCCATTTCCGTCACCGTCGCCGGGCGATCGCCATAGATATAGCACGCAGCCGGAGCAGGCGGCTCACGCGAGCGAGAGAACACGCGGACACCCGCCCGCAGCTCCGTATTCGCGGTTCAAGACGCGGTTCTCCGGTTCTCTCCGTAAGATCGAGCTCCATCGCTGGCGATCGGGAGTAAGGGACTTCGTCGTCGTCAAGCAAGCCCGTCGAAGCTCGTTTTCTTCTGTTTCTCAGATTGTCAAACATTTCGGCGGATCGGGGTTTCTCGGCTTTAATGTTTTCGAGGCACTCGCAACTCCTTCAATTCTGTTTCGTCGGTTTTGATCGGCAGTCTGGTTCGTTGAACACCCGATTGTGACTGATAATCGATCGTTCCTCGCTGAGCGACGAAACTCGATTCGGACTCCTCTGTTCATTCACTGAAGTTGCAGATTCAACCGAGGTAAGCAAAACGAAAATCCTTTTAATAGCATCCGATGAGGCGAGGGCTTCTCGTGTCGAAATACACTCTCGACAATGAAAGTTCGGGGCCAGGATGCATTGCAATCTGAAATGATTTTTGAACTTGGATGGGCTTTGTTCTGCAATTTCGTATCTCTGACCTCTTTGCGCATATGCCTGAAAATGAGTTTGTATATGTGCTTTTTGGTGCTTGATGTCTGCATGAGAGTTGAAGATGGTTCGATTAGCTTTCCAACGAGCTATAGCACGTCCCGATCAGAGATCATTAGCTACCTGAAATCCTTTTCGAAAGTTAAGAAGGGATTCTGGAAAACTGATACATTGCAGTTTACTGTTATACTTTGTTCGACCTTGTCTATTTTTCTTCCGATTTTCTATCAAATTTTGTGCTTGGATTCATAGATCGGTGTCGTATGAAAAGTTGCTTGAACTATCCTTGCCTACAACATAAAGATTTTTTAGAATTTTTGGAGTTGATTTGATTAGGAAAATGTTCATTAAATCTTCCTTTTGTCCTGGCTGTGGCCTGATTGTTATTTGTCTTGGATGAACTGTTAAACATGCTCTTTTGGTCTCGAGATCTCCATGAAAGTCATAGTATATTCCATGGGCTTTTCAACAATATAAAGATTGCATCAATCGACCTTTGTTTTCCCTGTCAATTGCATGTTTGAAGTTCTGCTATAATCTGTTGATGTTGCTGTAATGTTGATTGCTAGAACGATCTGTACAGTTTACTATTTTTGTGTGATCTTCTGCATATAGATTTTGGTTAGAGTGTCCTCATGTGATTTGATCCTAACATTCAGACCTAAGTGCACAAAATATTGTGGAGTTTTCTCATGTCATATAGATAGGATCAAGCATGATTGTTCTTTAGCTTTTGCTGCCTTGTTTTGTCCCTGATTGACTTTCTGTGCAAATGGCTTGATATCAGTTTATAAATGTGGTTTTTTGTGTTTGAAGTCTTCATGAAGGTCGAAGAAGGTTCGAATATCTTTCCAATGAGCTATAGAATGCCCTGATTGAATCTCATTTGATATGGTTTTCACATGTCCAAAGTTCAGTCCAGAATCTGTCCTGTTTGAGACCTGATGCGTGTGCTCAAATTTGAGCTAGTAAACATGCTTTGCTGGAGTTGAATCTTTCATGAGAGTCATTGGAAATTTCATAAGCTTTCTAACAAGGTATAGCTTGAATCAAGTGGTCATCGTTAGCAAGGTCGATAGCTTCCATAAAGTCATGTTTGAGTTGCTGCAATCTATAATGTTGGATTTTGCTCTGTTCCTTTTCTGTTTTCATATAGATTTTCGTGAACAAAGTAGGACTTCGATGTCTCATGATAAATGATCAGGACATTTCCTTCTATATACTTGGTCTTTCATAGATTTTCTTTATGTCTTCATTTCAATAAATATCATCTATGTTTTGTACAATCCTTACTGTGATTTTACCTGATTGTGTTGCTATGAAAATGTCTTCAATCAAGCTCCTTAAGAGCATATTTGATGCTTGATGCCTTCTAGACATACTTAGAGCATATCATAAGCTTCGCAATGATGTATGGCATGCCTCATTTGAGGATCATTGGCCATGTAAAAACCATGCATCAAGTCGATATACCACAACTGAAATTGTTATGCATTTTGGTTCTAATGACAAGTCACATATCAATGTTAATGGATTTGTGTGACCTTTTGTACATGGATTTAGGGTTGAATGTCTAAATCAAACTTTTTCTTCACATTTAACCCTACGTCATGTTCAAATTTCATGATTTTCATGCATTGATTAGATGACTTGGTAAGTCTGTTATCATGCATCATTTTCTGTTTTACTTGTGATTGATTTGCATGCTTTAGCGATTGTTGCTTTTTGACCACGAATTTGATCTTATTTGAACTTGATACATCTTAGGAAATTTCATTCATGAAAGTTCTTCATGAAATGCTTGATGTTCTGTGCTTTTCTTAGAACCAATCACACATGCATGGGTTTTACCCCAATTGCTTTGATCTTGTTTGTGATGTTTGTTTCCTTCCACTGTATATACCTAGTTATAGGTTTCTTAGATTGAGTTTAGATTAGGACCCCGAAGATGGAGAAGGTGTGAAGATGGTGGAGGTCGATGTCCATTCCAACCATTTTCATGTAATATTCATTTCCCCGACATATGTCTCGAGTCCCATCTGTTGTATAAAACCCGACGAGTTGCGGGTTTCTCTCTTTTTCTCATATATTTCCCCTTCATAATTTTAGGATTGCATGATAGATTTACTGCTTTCCTTGATTGTCTACTTACTGTCTTGCAATTTTAATTCCATTAATTGTTTTCTTTTCATGCTTTTCTAGAAATAGAATAAAATGAAAATGATCAACCACGCATGATCACTTAGTTTAGGACTGATGATCCTGAATATGTAAAAAGAAACTCATGGACATGTTAGGAATAGCATAACATACTGTTTAGGTACCGAAAGGGCGTTAATAGCAATATTAGCGTAACCCAAGTCCCCGAACCTAGATATCTGGTTGCGTAGGAATCGAGGGAACACTTCCGACCCTCGATTGGGTTTTCTAGCCGACCCCCAAAACGAGGCTAGTGGCGACTCCTGTCTATTTTTAGGTTGTCATAAATAATTATACTGTACAAAATAAATTCGCTGTCACGCGGGATACGAGCTTGGGAGAGCTCGTGATCTTATGATCAAGTATCCCTAAACCCGACATTTCCCTCCTTTGACTTGCGAGGGGTGGCGAGATCGGGTCGCGACAGTGATTGCTTGATTGCTGATCGTGTTTTCAAGAATTGTATGTTGCGAATTGATGATGTACCATTGCCTGTGGATTTGGTGGAGTTAGATATATGGGATTTTGATGTTATTCTAGGAATGGATTGGTTATCAAAATATTATGCCATTGTTGATTGTTATTCAAAGAAAGTTATTTTTCGACCTATTCTATTTTTCGGGAATTTATAAAGGCGCTTTTCCAAGGTTGATTTCAGCTATGCAAGCAAGAAAGCTTTTGAGAAAGGTTTGTTACGATTATTTGGCTTGTGTAAAAGACATAAGTAAGGAGCCGGTAAAGCTAGAAAATGTTCGTGTTGTTAGAGAATTTCCTAATGTATTTCCTGAAGATTTACTTGGCTTGCCTCCTAATAGAGAGATAGAGTTTTGTAGCGATTTAATGCCTGGTACAACACCTATCTCTAAGACCCCATATCGGATGGCACCTTCTGAATTGAGTGAGTTGAAAACACAACTGCAAGAGCTTTTGGATAAGGGTTTTATCAGGCCTAGTGTATCGCCTATGTTCTATTTGTGAAGAAGAAAGACGGTAGTATGCGACTTTGCATAGATTACCGAGAACTTAACAAGGTGACGATAAAAAATAAATATCCTTTGCCCTGGATCGATGATTTATTTGATCAACGTCAAGGGGCTAAGGTATTTTCTAAGATCGACCTTCGTTCTGGGTATCATCAGTTGAAGATAAAAGTTGACGATGTGCCAAAGACCGCTTTCAGAACAAGGTATGGGCATTATGAATTTCTTGTCATGCCTTTTGGGTTAACGAATGCACTTGTAGCTTTTATGGATTTGATGAACAGGGTATTCAAGCAATTTCTTGACAGATTTATTGTGGTATTCATTGATGATATTTTGGTGTATTTGAGGAGTTTGGGAGAACATGAACAACGCTTGAGAGTTGTTTTACAAACTTTGCGTGAAAGAAGTTGTATGCAAAGTTTAGTAAGTGTGCCTTCTGGCTTGATCACATATAATTCTTGGGTCATGTAATATCAAAGGATGGTATCTCAGTTGATCCAAAGAAAGTTGAAGTAGTTGTTCAATGGAATCGCCCTACCAATGTCACGGAGGTAAGAAGTTTTCTAGGGTTAGCAGGTTATTACATGCGATTTATAGAAGGGTTTTCTAAAATTGCCAGTCCACTTACTCGCCTAACTCAGAAGGTAGTTAAATTTGTGTGGTCAGATCAATGTGAGCGTAGTTTCCAAGAGTGGAAGAGGCGATTGGTGTCGGCTCCTATATTAACTTTGCCTTCGGGAATTGGTGGCTTTACAATTTATTGGGATGCATCTAAGGAAGGTTTAGGTTGTGTTCTTATGCAGGATGGTAAAGTTGTGGCATATGCCTCTAGACAGTTGAAGGCTCATGAGAAGAACTATCCTACTCATGATCTGGAATTGGCGGTGGTTGTGTTTGCCTTAAAAATATGGTGGCACTACTTGTATGGTGAAAAATGTGAAGTCTTTACCGATCACAAGAGTTTGAAATATATTTTTACTCAGAAAGAACTTAACATGAGGTAGAGGAGATGGCTAGAACTTCTGAAGGATTATGACTTATCCATCAATTACCATCCTGGTAAAGCTAACGTGGTAGCTGATGCCTTGAGTCGCAAATCCTCTGGAAATATGGTAGCATTGCTCACTTCTCAAAAGCCTATTCTTGAGGATATGAGAAAGCTAGACCTGGAGGTTTTGGTCCATCGGCTTGGTGTTTGGTAAGCTAATCTTCGAGTACAACCGACATTGATTGACAAAATCAAGCTAAACAAAATGAAGATACTCAATTGGAAAAGATCAGAGAAGGTGTAGAAGCTGGGAAACAAGATGACTTTAGTATCCACGTAGATGGGTCATTGAGGTTTCGTGGTCGATTATGTGTTCCCGATGATTCAGAATTGAAAAAGGAGATATTACAAGAAGCTCATAGCACTAGATTCTCGATTCATCCGGAGAGCACTAAGATGTACAGGGATTTGAGAGGAAATTTTTGGTGGATCAATATGAAGAAAGATATTGTGAAGTTTGTCGACCAATGCCTAATTTGCCAGCAAGTGAAAATTGAGCATCAGAAACCAGGTGGCTAGCTGCACCTACTTGAAGTACCTAAATGGAAGTGGGAGCATATTACCATGGATTTCATCGTCGGCTTATCGAGGACGCCTAGTGGTAAGAATGCCATATGGGTGATTGTTGATCGATTGACTAAATCTGCACACTTTTTGTCTTATCGATTCGGCCTTTCACTTGAAGACATGGCAAAGCGATACGTTAATGAGATAGTGAGACTTCATGGAATTCCAGTGAGTATTGTTTCTGATAGAGATCCCAGGTTTGTGTCCAACTTTAGGAAGAGTTTACAAGGGGCGTTAGGTACTCAACTCAACTTTAGCACATCTTTTCACCGACGACGGATGGTCGACGAGAGAGAACTATTCGTAGACGTTAGAGGATATGCTACGATCTTGTGTTATTGATTTTGGTGGTTCGTGGGACTAACATTTACACTTGGCAGACTTTTCTTATAATAACAGTTATCATTCCAGCATTAAGATGGCTCCTTTTGAAGCTTTGTATGGGCGTAAATGTAGGACTCCTGTTTGCTGGGATGATGTTGGTGAGAAAAGATTAACCGGCCCTGAATACATACAACAATCATAAGAGAAAATCAAACTCATTCGAGAGCGTTTGAAAACAGCACAAAGCCGTCAGAAAAGTTATGCGGACCTTAAGAGGCACAAAGAAGAATCTAATGTAGGAGACCATGTATTCTTGAAGGTTTCTCCTATGAAAGGCGTCATGAGATTTGGCACGCGTGGTAAATTAAGCCCAAGGTACGTGGGACCGTTCTTGATATTAGAAAAGATTGGTGAAGTTGCTTATAAACTGGCTCTACCACCAGCATTATCTGGAGTCCATAATGTATTCCATGTGTCCTTATTACGGAAATATGTGCCAAGTCCTGATCACGTTCTGGATTTTACATCATTGAAGTTGAGAGAAAACTTAACGTACGAAGAGCAGCCCATTTGTATTATTGATAAGAAGGATCAGGTGTTACGGCGATGCACTATTCCTTACGTGAAAATCCAGTGGAAAAATCACACGGAGAGAGAGGCCACTTGGGAACTTGAGGAAGAGGCAAGGCGCAAATACCCTCACTTGTTTCATGATTGAGGTACCTATAAATTTCGAGGACGAAATTTTTTTTAAGGAGGGGAGAATGTAATATATGGGCTTTAAAAAAGCAGGGAAAATAAATGGTTGAAAAGTAAAAAAAGGAAGCTGAAGGAAATTGTGGAACCTTCGGCTGTGTTTTAAAAAGATAGAGAGGGGGAGAGAAAGAGAAGAGCATGGGCAGAAGTAGGGGAAAGCAAGAAACAAGGGAGAGAGGAGAAAGAAGAGAAAGAAAAAAGGGAAAAAATTTGGCACGCTCGTGATCCGGACGCCTCATCAAGCCGACTCAAGTGTGTTTTGCAACGCCGGTAAGAAATCGAAGCTTTTAATCACCTACGTGAAGCAATCGCCGCAATTAGGGCTCGAAATTCGGATTTCTTGGATATGTGTGTGGCGAAGCCCGATTTTTGAGTCGTTGAGCTGTATATTTTTGTAGAAATGGTACTTTGGGATGTTGTAAAGCTATAGCATCTTACGGATCGTGATTTGAGCTTACGGTTTGTCTGGAACGGAATTTTGAAGTTGGGGGCGCATTCTGATACTGTAGCGAACAGTAGCTTCGAGCCTTTTTTTGTTGTTGTTGTTTTTGGTGCTGTTTTGGGGTGGCTGAGTTGGGGTTGTTGTTGTACGTTAAGAGAGCTTTCTAAAGACTGCAAGACGGCTTGAAACGGAATTTTGTGTAGAAAGTTATGGCGCGACAAAGTTGGTGCATGGGCTGCGCCTAGCGGGAAACATTGGGTTTCCGCTAAATTGTGAGCTTTCATGGCGCATATGTGTTGTTTTATCGACTAATAGGCCTAGTATAGGTGAGTCGTTATAAGAATATCCCTTTTTACTCGGCTTTTTGATATTCATATCATTCAAATTAACACATATGATCCCTATTCTCCACCTCGGGATTGAACCAGATCAGCTAGCCCCAGCCCATTTTTCTTCCTCTACTGTCCAAGAGCATTCCAACCTAGCTCTACTCACACTGAACTCACTAGAGCAAGATAGCTGGAGTCCGGGACCACTGTCAATCTCGAATAGCAATCACAAGCTTTGGCTTGAAGACTGACGTCATAATCATCATGCCGTCGCAGTGGTAGGGATGGCAATGTCGATGGGGTTCTGAGAAGTCATTGTCGGATCATCCTTAATGATAACTTTTTGACGCGAAAAGGGTGAT
This sequence comes from Eucalyptus curtisii, assembly GCA_017140595.1. Taxonomy (NCBI): domain Eukaryota; kingdom Viridiplantae; phylum Streptophyta; class Magnoliopsida; order Myrtales; family Myrtaceae; genus Eucalyptus; species Eucalyptus curtisii. The sequence goes on from CM029501.1 coordinate 31,559,844, forward strand.
TGTTTATGTGTATTTCATGTTCCAAAGATGTTTGCGTCCTAGTATTATGCACAGAAAATGATAGTAAAAAACAAATGAGAATTACCTTTGTCCATGCATCAACTATATATCAAGAAAGGCTCCAACTTTGGGAAAATATAAAGAGAGTAAAGTTTCATTTGTTTCGTAGAAAATAAATTTCAAAAAAATATTTTTTGGATTTTCCAACATTCGTTTCACCGAAAATGAATTAGTTAAGGAAAACGTTTTTCGTTATTGAAAAAAAAAAAAACCTTCAAAAGTGGGGAAAATATTTTTCATTTTTCAAAATGTAGAAAACATTTTCCATCATTTAGTCAACATCATTTTCTTTCACCAAACAAAATTTTCTTTTATTTTTATATTTTTTCTTTTTTAAATAGAGTTTTTAATTATTATCTTTTCTTTTTCTTCTTCCTTGGTTAGCTCGAGCCTCGCCACAAGCCAACGAGGCTTGAGCTTGCTAGATATCGGCTAGGCTCAAGCTCATCGATCTGTGGCGAGGTGGGTGAGCCTAGTTTGACACGCTCGAGCTCCCCGAGGCAAGAGTTAGCGAGGCTCAGCTTGTTGATCCACGTCTTGGTTGGTTACTTCGAGCGGTTGGCCATCGCGAGGCATGCAACGATAGAGGAAGGAGGGGAAAAAAGGAAGGAAGAGGAAGGAAAAGAAAAAGGGAAAAAAGAGAGGGAAAGAAAATAGAAAATATAAAGAAAATTAAAAATAATAAAAATTCAATTTTAAAAATATAAAAAATAATTAAAAATTAAAATTCAATTTTTTTGGTAATTTTCGTAGAAAATCAAATTAGATACTAAACAAGGAAAAATATTTTTTTTACTTATTTTCAGGTTTCAACCGAACACTTGAATATCATCATTTTCTTGAAAAATGGTTTTCTAATTTTTTTTTCCAAATTCTCGGAAACGTGGCGTTTCTAAAAATGTTTTTTAAGAAGTCATTTTCTAAAAAAATATAATTATTTTTTTGTTGTTTTGGTGAAGCCTGAAAATGAAGCGGATACTATTTTCATCTCTTAGGTAAGGAAAATCTTCTCCCCCATGCATTATTTTTCAATTATTATTTTATTTATTTTTAAAAATTAATTTTAAATTAATTTTTTTATTTTTATTTTTATTTTCTTTTTTTTATCTTCTTCTTCTTCGACCACTTACCAAGCATGGCGACTAGCGAAGGTGAGGCTGAGCTCACCACTGGCCAATCTAGCGAGGCCTGAGCTCACCACTCACTAATCTAGTGAGCAGCGAACTTGAGCCCTAGCTCACCATCGATCAAGCGAGCCTTGAGCTCACTGATCTGGTGAGCAACGAGATCACTAGATGTCGGCAAGCCTCTAGCTCGCCTGAGGTCGGTGAGCTCGAGGCTCGCTTATGGCCGGTTGCGAAGTTAAAAGAAAAAAAAAAGAGAGAAAAAAAAGAATTAAAAATTCGATTTTTTTGAAAAAATGGAAAAAAAAACAGAACAAAAGAAAAATGGAAATGTTAACATGAGTTGATATAAGAGAAAGTGAGCGAGGAAAATATTTTCCTCATCTTGAAAAGTGAAAAACATTTTCCTTTATTTTAGAAGACTTTTTTCCACTGATGGAAAATGTTTTCACCGATCAATGTACTATCGGTGAAACGAATGCCTAAAAATTAGGAAAATTTTTTCTTGGAAGTTGTTTTTCGTAAAACGAACAGAGCCTAAGTCATTCCAACCAGCTTCCTTGGATTCATATGGGCGATTCTAATGAAATTCTGTATCCTTAGGATAAGGTAGTTAGACGTATGGTTGAATGCTACAAGTTAGCTGCTTTTCGAGACTTTTTCAATGATTGTTCTCTCATGAAGCTCGAATGCAAAGAATGTGCATTTACATGAGCAAATAATAGGGATGGAGCTCGAATGCAAAGAATGTGCATTTACATGGGCAAATAATAGGGATGGAAATGCTTATGTAAAGGAAAAAAATAGACAGAGTTCCATGTAATGTAGAATGGAGAGTGATTTTACCAAATGCCAAAGTCTACGATATACTGGCAATTGGCTCTATCATAGCCCATTGTTTTTAACACTCTCGGCAGAAGAGGATTGGAGTCTCCATATTACTGCAGTTTATTTTTGGAGGAGATGACGATGCTAATTGCTGATGAGGTTTTGGAAGAGTGTAGTGAAGGAATGAATTCTTTTGGTGTAGAAATGTGTGCTAGTTGAGCCTTTAAATTGAGGTTGAGATTGTTTTCTCATATGAAAGAAATTTATTAGGGTTTGATACTTTCTATATGGAGCCCTATCTTTGTTGACACATAACACAGCATCATTTAAATACTTTTGCTTGGCTGATTTTTCTTTTCCTCAAAATGGAGGGACATAATTAAGATATCATAAACAGTTGTTATTCTGTGGTTGTTCATCTCTGTGACAAACAAAAAGATAGAAATTGAGGAAAGGAATCATTGTGCTGAAAGATGGAAATTACTTCGCCGCACGTCTGGCAAATTCAAGGATCAAGCCCTCAAAAACTCTTTTCAACTTTCACTCAAAACAAAAATAAAAGAAATTATTTAAAAAAAATACTAATGGCTTCATCGTAAATGAAAAGGTCCTCCTTTGAGAAGTAGTAAGTCTCAAAGTCCTTAATATAAGATAAAATAAAAGTCAGATTTCAAATGTTGAAAATGACAGTTAGAGCAAAAATTTATGTATAATAGAAAAAAAGAGAATTACCAAAATAGTTTTAAACATCTTGCAATTGTGCGATTCGGTTTGAAACTTTTTTTCACCGATTAAAGGGTAAATTTCAATAAAAGACCCAAAGTGCCCTCATTTTTTTCAAATAAGGACCCAAAGTGAGTTTTATTTCAAATAAAGATGTGAAATGATCTTAGTTGTTTCAAATAAGAACTTGAAGTGGCATTGGTTGTTTCAAATAGGGGCTCTGTTGGTCGCTAGCCGGCTAACTTCTCCGATTGGTCAAAAGCGTTTTCGTCCAAACTTTCTTTTCTTTTTTTCTCTTTTCTTCTTTTTTTTTTTCCCGCATCAATCGGCGACCGCTAGTAAAGGCCAATGAGGGCTTGGCGACCCTCATCGGTCGCTGGAAAGGGTCGGTGAGGATGAGGGCTCAATGACCTCGCTGGTCACTAGGAAGGGCTAGCAAGGACTTGACGACCCTCATTGGCCACTGGCAGGGTTTATCGAGCCATTTCTTAAGGCAAGCAAGGCCAACCCTCGCCAGATCTAGCGAAGGTGGCCTCGCCCCCTCGTTAGTCCTTACCAGCAGTCGGCAAGGTCACAAAACCCTTGTAGATGGCTGTGAGGGGTGGCCTCCCCTAGGGCAAGAGTCACCTTGCCTAGTCGAGGCCGTCCTTCATGGCCATTTGTGAGGGCTTGGTGACCTCGCCAACAGCTGGTAGGGGCGACCCTCGCCTAGCCCTTTATGGGCGTGGATGATGGTTGGTCGATCATCGGCGAAGAGGAAGAAGAACTAGAAAATAAAAAAGAAAAAAAAAAAAAAGGAAAATGGAAAATGAAGAAAATACCCTCGATCATCAAAAAGTCATACTCTTATTTAAAATAAACATAATCACATGTCCTTATTTGAAAAAGTAATGACACTTCATACCCTTATTTGAAAAAATGATGGCACTTCAAACCCTTATTTGAAATACAATTCACTTTGGATTCTTATTTGAGAAAATGAAGGCACTTTAGACCTCATTTTGGAATTTTCCCCTATTAAATTATACACTTTTTGAATTTGCGTTAATTTAGTTTATCTAGCTAATTTTGACCAACCGTCGTTAACATGTACATCGGCCTTTTTACATGGTGCGATCGTCACTAATTGATCTATAAATCGAGATTGAGATTGCTTCTTCCAATGGAAGAAATGGATTAGGGTTAGTAATTTTTACATTGGCAGCCATATCCTTTTAGCCTTACCAAAGCATCCTTTAAAGACTATTTTTTTTTTATAAAAAAAATTACTTAAAATGGAGGGCTATGTAATCAAGATATTAACAAGTTTTGTTATTTTGTGGCCGTTGATTTTTGTGATAAAATAAAATCGAGCAAGGAAGTCCTTGTGCTGAAAGATGGAAATTACTTTCCTGCACGCGTGGCAAATTCAAGGGTCAATCCCTCAAAAGGTCTTTTTCAACTTTCTCACTCAAAACAAAAATAAACGAAATTATGAAAAAATAAAGCTCTGGTCTCCACACCTCAGGATTGAACGAAGATCAATTTGCGCCAACCCACCCTTTAATTCCTCATATATCTAAGAGCAATCCCAAGGGAAAAAGCACAAAAAAAAAAATCGTTCATTCCTCGCTAGCCATGTCGAGTACTAGCCAAAGGCCAAAAGGAAAGAGAAGGAAAAAATAACAATAAAAAAATTGAAAAAAATATTCAAAAATATGATCACGTCAGGATCAACCGTGTCATATAGGATTGTGGTGTCCACTTCAATAAATTTCAATGTAAATTGACTGGATGAACTCAATTGATACAAATGCGAAAATGTTTATGACTAAATTGATCAAATTAAAAGATTTATAATAAATTTGTACAAATATAATATGTTTACGAATTTTTAGTACTTCTCCTACATTCCAAGCACTATCCACATTGAAATCACTATAGTAAGATGGCAGCAGGCCAGCCAAGACCATTGTCATGTCATCGTCATTGGTAGAGATAACGAAGGGGCTCTAAGAGTTTATTATTGGATTATCCTTACTGATGTATATTTCAAATGGTTCTCTCTCAATCAGTTTAAGTTTTTGGATTAGATTTTCTAACATGGTATCGGAACTAGCACTACTCCTTTTGCATATGTGCATCCACTCCCTTTAGTCAAATTCCATGTATTGCTCTTAACCTAATTTGTACGGGAGAGGGTGTTGAAATATTACCACACCTCATTTGGCAACGTGTCCTATGTAATTTCCACCCACCTATTATCTAAGTTTTTGGGTTAGATTTTTTTAATAAAGCGTACTAACTAATGAGGTGACAAGTATTATTCTGAATTCAGTTTCTAACTTGTAGTCTAAATGAGCTTAAGCTCTATTTGGTAACATATCTAATAATGCATAATTCTATTCTATTGTTTTCCGGAATATAAAGAAAACAAAAATCCATTTCGTAACTTTTTTGGAACACTTCTTCTTCTTCCTTTAGCCAATTTTCAACCTTAGCGATGGCCAACGAGGTGAGGCTCCCCTGAAGCTAGCGAGGTCGTCGATCCTCATCTGGCCAGTCACCAAAGCTGGCGATTGGCTAGATGAAGGAGAAAAAGAAAAGAAAAGAAAAGAAAAGAAAAGAAAAGAAAAGAAAAAGTAGAAAATGCAATAAATTTATTAAATGATTAAAAGGAAATGATTTGAACTGAAGATTTTGAGGGTAATATCGAATGCATTTTCTATCCCATGAATAAAAATATTGTACAGTTACCAAACACCTTTAAATATTTAGAAATTTGTCTAAGGAACATAACAAAAAAAAAAAAAATCTATTTCTATTATTCGAAACAGATCTCTCTCCATCAGCCACTTCATTTTGCAATTTTGTGCCTTGAGGACAATCTCTCTGTTATGTGTGGACAAGAAAGCTCAAAACTTGTCCATCCTTGACTAGAACATTTTTCTTTTTTTGGGAAGAAAATTGATTAGAACATTAACATTTTTTATTTAGCCAGTTTAATCTCTTGACAATTTGTCAATTTAATATCGCAAAATAAAAAGTTTTTTGCAATTTTTTTTTTCCTTTTATCTTCTTTCTTCTTTCTAGTTCCTTACTTTTTCCTATTTCCCACTATTGGTCAATGGTCACATGCCAAGCCACTGAGGCCTCCATCCACCGACAAAGGGAAATAGGTAAAACAAGAAAAAATGAAAAACTAAAGAAAAATAAGAAAAAAAAAAAAGAAAATTTACTAAAATCATTCATGTCAACAATAATCTTGCCACATAAAATAATTGAGGCAGATCTGCCAAACACATCAGCAATTTCTACCCAAAGTTAGGCTGAATCACTACATTGAAAAATTATGAAGAACTTCAAAACTAAATTGGATAAATTAGAAAGTTTGAAATTAAATTAATGTCCGATAAATTTATGATTTTTTGGGACAATTTTATTCCGTTTTCAGATGGCGGAAATTTGCACGTGACCTGGTCCTAAGAGGTGACGCGGCTCAATCTTATGTAGCACTAAACAAGCAAAGCAACAAAGCCTTGCCCTCCTCTTCAGACAACGTTATCGCTGTCGAAACAGTAACACCGCGTGACCACTCGCGGAGGCGTAGCTGCTGTACAGAGCACGAGCATAGCGGGACCGCCGACGGCACCAGTTCGACGGAAATCGAACAATGCCGGCTCGTCATCGCCTTCTGCACCATATCGGCATGCCACGATACAAATCTTTAAGCTAATTGAGAAGACGTTCTCTTTGCCAAGCAGAAGACTGGAATTTCGCATCAATTGGCTGAAACCTTTCGATTTTCCGATCGATCGAATTCGAAATGAAACCAATTCGAGCACCGCCGTAATCACAGAAACCGTGAACCGCACAAACGGATTCCATCGACGAATTTCCTCGTTCAGGAATTCAATCGAACACCTAACCGACATCGACGACCGGAATCACGAGCTCGAAGGGCTCGCACAATCTCAACCAATCACACGGCCAATTCGATGGTAAACGAACTGAATTCCCCATGAAAAATTTTAGATTCACCAGTGAACATTCATGAAAATTTCATTATATAACTACACAGCATATACATATACACACGCACGGCGAGCAAAAAAATTCTCACGGAGGAGGAAGCGGGGGAGCTGGAGATTGATCAGAGAGTGCACCCGCAGAAGACGAAGAAGAAGCAGAGCATCGCGGCCAGGGCCAGGGACTCCAGCACCGTGATGACCGTGAACAGCACGTCGTCCACGACGAAGTCGAACAGCCGGAAGCCCCGCGCCGTGAGGTAGGAGAGGTCGAACCCCGGCCACCGGAAGATCGACGTCGGCAGCGAGAAGCCGAATCCCGGCCATCGGAAGGCCGCCGCCGACCACCGGAAGATCGACGCCGGCATCTGATCTTCTCTCTCTCTCCGGAGTGTTCGGTGAGAAGGTAGATGGGGGAGGAAATTGAATGATTGCCAACTCATCGCGGAATGAGCAATAAATGACTTTCGCAAATACTTGGGGAGGAAAATAGAAATAAATAAATATCTCCCCGGGGGGTGCGATTCTATCCCATCTGGAACACGTGCTCGGGGCCCGGCGGGGGGGGGGGGGGCTAAATTGAAAATTACGTGCAAATTAGGAATTAATTCATTTATTAGCTGCCAAAATGAATGTTGATCACTAAAAAATGCGTGCGGGGGTTAGGAATTGAGGTAGTTTGGTCAATTGGGAATGGTTTCATTTGACTGAAAGATGGAGCCAATGTTGATTCCAAATAGTAGTCATAGAGAGATTATTATTATTATTTTTTGGATAATCACGTCATCTCTTTTTGAGACGAAAATTTTAATAACATCAATCTAGGCATATTTGCAAGGAAAATTAGGTGCATGATGCGTGCGAGATAAAAGTGGTTGGGTACGAATTTACGGTATTATCTAATCCAATTAAGAGAAAAATCACGCATCGTGTATTAGCAATTTTGCGGCACAAGTGCTTTCCAAAGGCTATCCAAGCAAGTTACTCGGCACCTGGATAAGAAGGGCTAGAAACGGGTATCATGACTAAGTTCCAAATGAGTCGAACTCCAACCGAGTCGTGCTAATTTCGGTATTGAGTTTCTTCTGGGGTTGCAAACCCAGTTCTTTGCCAAATTCAATCATTGGTTTCCTTCTGACTTCTCAACGCAAGCCAACCACAAAATTTTTAAAAAATCGAAAGAGAAGTCGTTAACGTTAGGTTTATCATCTCTGAGTTTGCTACCACACGTAATTCATTTAACGAAAAGAAAGGATGAAAGGCGTGGGATTAGCAGGACGACAGCAACGCTGGTGTTGACAGAAGGGGACGGGGGGGCTTTTTTGTCGTGTAGCTGGGCTCTCCTCTCATGACACGAGAAGTTACTTTTGGAATCCGAATACGACAGTCGTTTTTGATCTCGCTCGGTCTCTGGAGTCTTCCCGTCGTGCGTTCTGGACGAGAGGGCTGTGTACGCACGTCGATGTCTCTGGAATGCCCACGCAACGGGCCCTGAGTGGCGGACAAATCCGAAGGGGGATGGTGAATTCGTGTTGATTTTCAATTGAAATGTTAAACAACTGGAGACCTCTAAAAGGTAATTATAGGGCAGACTAGGTCATAAGCAAAGCGTGAGAAGAGATTCATATCAGGCCAGCCTGGCCGAGCTAGACTTCCTAACTAAATCCCTCATTGTTCAAGGCTAGATCGGACCGGTCGGGAGCCGTCGGACCCACGATTAGGAAAATCAAATGTATAGTCATGAGTTGTCTCCTTTAACCAAGCCCCTGTGCACCCCCCCGGATGTACATATCTCCATAACAATGTGTACCGTGCGCTTGGTGATGGTAGGATTGAGCAGACCCAACTGATTGAATTGCGAACTTGCGATCGGCACCCAAGTTTGCCTATAAATATCGTTGACTCGGCGGGAAGGCGAGTCTCTTCCACGGACTAGGCACGCCAATACCGGGAACCGCGTGATCGCGGCCGTACGTTGATGTGGGTCGTCGATTCGATGGTTGAGATTCATAGGGATAACATGGCTCGACGAAACTGGGTCACGATTGGAATGGGCCGAAAACCCAAAACCAAAGGAAGCTCTTGGGCCGGAACACCGTCCTTTGGGCCGACCAACGGCCTGGATGAGCCACGGCCCACGATCCAACGGCACAAGGGAACCCTAGACGGCGCCCCGGGATCGGCACGTGACGGGCACGTGACGCGAAGAGGCAAACCGGGAGACGCGTCTACTAAAAAGTGAAAACGGAGAGAGCGCGAGCGCCTCCAGTGCCCAAAGGAAAAACAAATCCCCCAACCCACACCGTCCGATCCATCGCCACGTCACCGATCCGGACCAACCCGGATCCAACGGCTCAGATCCGCGTTGCAGGAGCTACCCTGCTCGAGAACAATCGAAGAAGCTCCTCCCCCAAAAAAATTTTTGCTCCCCTTTTTTCCATTTTCTCGAAGATTTTTCCGTTCGTTTTTGTTCGAATCGAGCCGAGAAATCATCGAAATCTGGTCCCGGCGAGCGCGAGGTCGCGATTGCGACGATGAATTCCGACGAGGAGGAGGAGATCGAGTTCGAGGAGGACGAGAAAGTTAGGGCTGTGAAGGAGGACGGCGTCCCCGCCGCCGTCGACGAGGACGACGAGGAGGACGACGAGGAAGAGGAGGAAGATGGCGTGCAAAGTCAGGAGGAAGCGAACGGCGCAGAAGGCGGGCGGCGCGACGGCGTGGACGACGAGGACGACGGCGAGGACGAGGACGACGATGAGGACGACGATGACGAGGACGACGATGATGAGGACGACGACGACGATGTGCAGGAGATCGTGGACATGAGGTCCGACGAGCCGGTGGTTGAGGTTCGGGAGGATAACGAGGTTATCGTGTTGAAGGAGGACGACGAGGATGACGATGATGATGAGGAGGATGGAGTACAGAGTCAGGAGGAAGAGAATGGCGAGGAAGACGAGGGCGACGGCGAGGACGACGACGACGACAGCAGCGAGGACGATGATGACGAGGACGAGGACGGCGATGTGCAGGAGGTTCTGCAGTCGTCTCGAGGACCTCCGCCGGTTTATTCCGTGGACGACGACGACGACGACAACGTCGACGAGGAAGGCGAAGGCGTCCGCGGCGGCCAGGGCAACGACGATGACGACGGCGGCGACGACGAGGATGAGAGCGACGATATGGAGGCCGAAGAGGAGGTAAGAAACGACAGGAAATCTAAATCATAGCTGAAACCCTTTGTCCGTTCGAGAATCGTGCTGATTTTTGAAAGGCCCAAAGTTAGATCTAGCGATGCTTGCTGCTCAAGATCCGGGTGCTTCCTGAAACCTAAAAAACTGCGATTGAAGAGATTGAGATTGCAACTGTCATGTTGGTTTTCTGATCTAGAAAAAGGGTTTTCTGTTACCTCAAATTGAACGATCTTGGGCTTGGGTTTTCCTTCTGATTGAGCCAACTGGGTTTTTTTCTCCATATCTACACGGCGATGATCCTGGATCGGCTCTCGAGTTCTTGATGCCTCGTGCGTGTTGCTGGTGTTTTCTTGATATGCTTCTTTCTGGGTGTTTGTCGAATTCGTCGGTTTTTCGTTTGTTTGTGTCGTTGAGTAGAAACGAGGTACATGTCTTCAGTTTCTCGCTTCCTCTTTTTTGGGGTTCCTTTTGTTTGATGAAAGAATCGGAATTCATTATTCTCTTTCTTTGTTCCATTTGGATGTCAGTTGTCGAGTGTTATAGTGAGGAGTGCTCACTATTGACACGGGTGAACTGGATGCGTTGTCACATGTGTGTTGTTGTCATTGCTAAGATGAGTTCTTAAGCCAGAAGTTGTGGGTTTGTTTGTTGAATTTTTACATTGGTCAAGTTGGGTGCATCGTGTCTTTGGTCTTGTTTTTCTGTTGCGGTACCATTGAAACTATGTTGTCTCCTTTGCTTCAAAATAGGTGTTAACTTGTTATTACATGTTATCACATCAGGCTAAATGTTACATGGACACATGTTGATCTGATAGGCCCTCTATAGTTGCTGCTTAGAGATCCAGGCCTGAATTTACGTTTCTGCCCAGAGCATGGATAGTCCCTTTCCTTTTCTGTTAAAGTTTGTATTTTTAATTTTTATTATGAACGTACTTATCCAGGTCCTTTGCTTTAGGCATTTAGAGTGAAGGGACCCCCAAAAGAACCCAAACTCAAATGGCTTTGGTTCTCGATTCTCTGTCACCTAATCCGATTATGTTGTTTTGTTTCATGATCTTCCTGAAAGCTCCTGCTTCTTTGGCTTGTGATCTTCTTGAACTGCCTCTTTACATGTTCTAAAGATATCCTAAGAATATCGCGAATGGAACTGCAGGAGGATACCGGAGCACAGTATATGGTTCGGCCCCTTAGTCGCGCCGAGGATGAGGAAGAAGACAACAGCGACTACCTGGAGCAACATGAGAACGGATTGGAGCAAGAAGAAGACATCGATGAAGATGATGAGGTGGAGGATGAAGAAGATGGAGTGGAAGAAATGGAGATAGATGAAGATGGCGGTGGGAAGGTTGAGGATCCGCCCACGAAGAGGAAGAGGGCAGATAGAGAAGAGGAAGATGAGGAGGAGGAGGATTCTGAGGACAGTGATGTAGATGATGAGAGGCCTCACAAGAGATGAGGCCCCGGCCCAGTTTCCTTTGTGATGGTCTTGAGTCCATTAGGATTTGATACATCTGTCCCCTCTCTCTCTCTCTCTGGGGTTAAATTGTGACATTATGCTGGTGCTATATATAACGTTTAGGGTAGATTAAAAAAACTATTTTTTTTCTTTTCTGTTTGCATAGGTTATGTCGGGGATTGTGGGAAAGAAGATGGTTTAGATCTTTGTCAAATTCGATTGTAGATGACAAGGTGTTGAAGATTTCCATTTTTGCAAGTATGGTGCAATTGCAACTTCTCTTTCCTTGGTGCTCTGTTGACCATGCATGATTTGCCCGTTTGTTCTAAGGGCTAGAGTTGTATATTTCTGAGATGTCTTTTCTTTGGCCCCACGATGATTCCTCTTGAGTCTTGACTGCGCGAGCGGCTATTGCAGGGAAAACTACAGATTCACCCTCTTCTTTCTGTCTAATTTCCATTTTAGTCCCTCAAGTTGGATGATTCATCTCATTCGCTCAATTTCTCTATGAAGACCTGCTTTTTTTCTCATGTTCACCGTTCCTAACCTCTGAATTCCAATTGCGCATACGGTTTGTGAATAACACGTTTGGAGCATGACACCTCTTTGCTCATTCGAGACCAATTAAGGTGTCTCCGTCCGTTGGAGATTGTGATAATCAACCATTGCCGTAGTAACTGTTGTTAGCATCCTCATGGTCGGATTTCGTCTTAGGATGGCACTATAGTTGATAAGGTTTGCATGAAGACATTTTTTATTATGCGCGAGTGTCAGACGATAAAGTGTTAGTATTTTCAACAAAAAGGATTTCACTGAGTGAATTTTAAAAGCTTAAGGATTAGATAGAACAAGAAAAAAAAACCCATGCAAGGATCATATTGAATATTAGAAAAGAGTTAAGGATCACTCAGGCCATTGCCTCTCAAAGGAAAAAATGAAAAACACAACTGTACTTAAATGAAAGCAAATAAAAAAAAATTCATCATTTTTCTAAACCTTAAGAGAAAATATTGGGTGTAATTCTAATGTTACGTCATTTTCGGAATAGTCCATTGACTGAGCAACACGTGTGCTCGCTGGCCCACCTGTCCCCTCTCTCTTCATAGTTTCTCTCCCTCCTGACTCACGTCTTAACTTTGCTCTCGTTGGCCTCCGCCTCCACCTCCGCCTCCGTCTTGTCCACTGCTGCCGTCTTCACCTCCACGTCATCCGTTGTCATATGCTCTAAGTGTCAATTTTGGAAAATATGTCTGAAATTCGACTTGCAAGAGTGGATCACGGCCAGACAGAGATGAAAAAACGTTCCGATTGCTGTTACTCCAGAGGGTTTTTGGTGCTGTTCCTCTCCTGCAGTGTTTCAGAAAAGCTCAAAGTTCAAAACACTGTGAGCAAGCCGACCATCCCTCACCTCCATACAAGTCTAATATCCAGAAAAACCCAAGTTCAACTTTACTCCAAAATGTGTGTATTTAGAAGCTTTCATGAGAAATAAAAAGACAAGAACAACTAATCATGGGTTAAAAGTAACGACAACATTAAGTTAAAAACATGTTGTCAAAAATAGAGGTGGTGTGGTCATGTCACAAATGGCTAAAGCATATGGTTGCAAAGTAGATATTTTGATAAATTGTCAACATATCTAGTGAATTAATGCGTAAATGTGGAAACAATGACCATTCTAAATAATGAAAAGTCAAGAAAAGAAAACATTTTGAATGCTCTAAAATGTTCAACAAGAATTATCGGATGCTAAGAGGGACTTAACTCAGTAAGTTTCCAACCTACGCTCATCCAATAGTAATTTCAGAGCGTATTAGTCTCCTTTAACAAATGGAAAAATGTCACAAATGGTCCCCGAACTTCTACTTAATGTGCAATCTTGTCCCTAAGCTTTTGATTTGCTTAATTTGGTCTTTGAACTATTAACAAATGTTCAATTTAATCATTCCATTCAATCCGTTAAATACTAACTGTTTTTCTTTTCTTCTTCTCTCTTCCCTCCGCCGGCCATGGTGGAGCCGGCGGAAAGTCGGCGTCCGAGAGGGTCGCCCTCGCCGGGCCGGCTAGGGCCGCCTCACCCGACGCCGTGAGGGCGACCCTCGCCGAACGCCGGCTTCCCTCCGCCGGCTCCGCCATGGCCGACGGAGGGAAGAGAGAAGAAGAAGAAAAAAAAAAAGAAAAAGACTAAAATGCCCAATTCCGTTAACTTTAACTAACGGAATGACGAAATCGGTCAATTTTATAATAGTTAGGGACTAGATCGGACATTTATCGATAATTCATGAACTAAATTGAGCAAATCGAAAGTTTAGGGACGAAATTGCACATTAAGTAGAAGTTCATGGACCATTTGTGACATTTTCCCTTAACAAATAGTATGACAATACATGCTTTTCCGTCACTCTAAATAATTGACATAAGAGCAAATGTTCAGTAATTCGATCCTAACGGAATCAGTCATGGAAAACTACGGGTGCGGAGACAATTCTGGCCTTCCTCTATTGCCATGTTAAAATCCGACTAGAATTTATCGTATACATTTCTTGCATATTAATAATTAATGTAGGAATATCTAGATGTCACATCTCGGGCCTCGCCACTCGCCCCTGAAGGATCCGTCGCCCAACTGGAGCAACCTCCCACCCAAGGAGACAATCCTCCTCGACGGCTGCAACTACAAGCACTGGTTCATTGTTATGAAGTTCCCCACTGACCACAAGCCCTCCGACGAAAGTTGATCAATGCTTACGTCAAAACCCTAGCCTCCATTATCACAAGGTACATAGTAGAAGAAGAATAGATTCGAGCATGGATAGTGGTCTCTTGTTCTTTGAAATCATGGGTAGTGAGGTCTCAAATTGATTTTTTCTGGTTGCTTCATTTGCCTTTGTTTTGGTGGAGCGATATGATTTCCAAGGCGAATTTTCTCTGACTGAAAGATATTCCCCGGTCTGAACGAGCAATTTCTATTCCAAGGAAATACTTTGGCGATCCTAGATCTTTTATATGAAAAGTGGAGTGCAAGTATTGCTTGAAACTCTTGACAAATGTCTCATCATTTCCCATGATCAATATATCATCTACATATATCATTAAGTATATAGATGACGTACCTTTGGTCCATGTGAAAACAACATAATCAAACTTGGATTGTCGAAACCCGAGCGATCGGGGACTCGTAGAATTTTGCATACCATTGTCTGGATGCTTGCTTGAGCCCATATAAGGATTTGCGGAGACGACACACTTTATCCTCCCCATGTCTCCGTAAACCTGGTGGTATGTCCATATAGATTTCTTCATCCAGATCTCCATGCAAGAAGGCGTTGTGGACATCCATTTGGTGTAGTGGCCAGTCTCGATGAGCTGCAACCGAAAGGAACGACCGGACGGTAGCATCTTTGGCAACTGGGGAGAAGGTCTCGTGATAATCAAACCCTTCCTTCTGTGTAAAACCTTTTGCCACTAACCGTGCCTTGTACCTTTCAACAGAACCATCAGCTCGGTATTTGATTTTGTAGACCCACTTGCATCCAATAGGCTTGCGATGTGGAGGCAGACTGACAAGATCCCATGTTTGGTTATCTATCAGTGCTTGTAATTCTGATTCCATAGCCTTCTGCCATCGTGGATCAGTACTTGCTTCATCATAGGTTGAAGGTTCTGGTTCTTCAGTGTTGACACCTCAATTTTATTTAGGCTTATTTTATTAATTAAGTTTTTAATTTATTTTATCTTTTCGGATAAATAGATAATAAAAACAGAAAAAAACAGGAAAAAACAAAAAAAAGAAGCGGCCCATTTCTCCTCCAAATTGCCGGCCCCCCCCTTTTTTTTCTCCTTCTTCTTCCTTCTTCTTCTTCCTCGCTCCTTCCTTCTCCGCCTCTGTAGTTCACGCGCAGAAGACGACGACGCGCGCAAAGGACGGCCTACGACCGAGAGGAGTAGGCCGACGTCGGCCGGAGAGGATAAGATCTCAGGCGCCATCAATGCCAAGCACGCTTCGCTGGATAAGCTCGGATGGGACGCCGGTCCAGCCAAGGAGAACCGCTCGGCGCACAAAGGGGACCGGCGGTCGAAGCTCCGTCGACCGGACCTCCTCACCTATAAATAGCGGAGCACTTCCGTCGTCGAAGGGGACGAGCGAGCTCAAAGATCTTCCCACCGAGAGACTTCGGGGAGGAATGGAAGAGCGAGCGAGAGAGAAATCGGGTCGCGAGCTCGGCCGACCTCCCACCGAGAGACTTCGGGGGAGGCCGCCGCGAACAAGTCCGAAGAGGTCGATCCGGCCGGTGGAGGCTTGGATCTGGCCGGAGAGAGAGAAGCGAGGTCGGAGGAGGTGCGGGGGTTCTCGGATTCGCGAAGAGGGCGGAAGAAGAGGTCCCACCCCCGACGCCGCCGCTTGTGCCAAATCCCGCCGTGCCGCCGTCTCGCTGTCACCGTAGTTGAGCCTTGGGCCACCGTCTCGATCCTCGCCCTCGTTGCCGTCGAGCGCCTCCGCCGCTGCCGCCTTCGATCCGGCATTATTGCCGTCGCGTCCCGTTCGAGAGAAGGTAAAAAAAAAAAAAGCGTCGCCGTTACCGTTGCCGTTCATCGTAGCCGTTTTCCGTCGACCTAGCCGTCGTCGCCGTCGCCGTCGCCATTGTCGCCGCCGCCGCCGTAGTCGCCGTTGCCGCCAAACACCCCGGTTTCCCCCCCGCGCCGCGGATTCGCAAACCCTAGGGTTTGCGATTTTCCGGTCATCGAATCGGATCCGGTCTCGGAACCGGGTAGGTTTTTTGCAAGGGAGCCGGGTCGTGGAGCGGGCTGTCGGATCGGGTTGTCGGGCCGGGCCGGTTGTCCCTAAACACCGGCCACGACGCCGTTTCAATATAAATAAAAAAAAAAAAAAAGAAAGAGGGCAAAAATCCGAGTCGGGCCCGCGTCCGCGTGCGGGTCGTCGACCCGGGTCGGACCCAACCCGCGGATCCGACCCGGTTAGTTTTTATAATATTTTTAATAATAAATAATAAATAATATTTCAAAAAAATCAAAAATAATTTATTTTTGAAAAAAATATTAAAAAATGTTTTAATTTCCAGAAAATCGAAAAATATTTAAAAAATGTTGAAAAATGTTTTATTTTCTAAAAAAATCGAGAAAAGTAAAAAATAATTTATTTTCCAAAAATATTTTTTGAAAAATATTAAAAAAATATTTTATTTTCCGAAAAAAAAATCAAAAATATTCCATATTTTCCAAAAAATGCCAAAAATCCAAAAAAAGCCAAAAATTCATGAAAAAGCCAAAAAATTCAGAAAAAGCCAAAAAGACTTGTATTTTCCAAAAAAAAAACCAAAAAAAATCAAAAAAAATCCCTTTTATGTCAAAAAAAATTAGAAAAAGACTCAAGAAATGTTTTTCCTCCCAAAAATCCGACGAAAGTTGATCAATGCTTACGTCAAAACCCTAGCCTCCATTATCACAAGGTACATAGTAGAAGAAGAATAGATTCGAGCATGGATAGTGGTCTCTTGTTCTTTGAAATCATGGGTAGTGAGGTCTCAAATTGATTTTTTCTGGTTGCTTCATTTGCCTTTGTTTTGGTGGAGTTGGTTTATGCAGTTTGTGATTGTGCATATTGATTATCCATGTTTTTGAAGACTGCACATATATTACATGTATATCTCCCTCTGCTTATGTATGTCTTGCTTAAAATATTATCTTAATATAGTTATCTAATAAAATCTATAAATAGGCTAATGTATTATTCATTAATATATATCTTGAATGATTATATTTAAGGTAATAAGATAAAAGTAATACCGAACATAATTAATAAGTCATATACACCATCAAATGAGGTGTATGCATAATCTTAAAAAAATATGTAGAATCAAATAAATATTCTAATATTGCTAACAACTTTCTTCCTTTATTGCTTCTTGGAGTTCACATGATGTCATGTCCGTCAAACGCTGGCAAAGCCCAAAAGAAAAAAAAAGGATAGGGATCGATCAATTGATATTGGAAGTGATCAGACGCTAGATTAAAGAAAAATATCGGAAAAAATGTCATTGTACATATATTTAGTTAGCTTGAATCCCCGAAATGCTGCACGGAAGAAGAGAAAATACACAATGTAATATCTATGAAATATGACCTAAACACTTAGCGGTTTTTTTGCTCCTGGCTTAGCGTTATCCTCCTTGCGTTGGCTTGTGGACATAAACATCAGGAAATTGTCCTGAGGAATTGTCATGAGATTCATGTTTTGTTCATCAGAAGTGGATGGGGCCGCCGGTCCCATGAAAACTGCCGTGAGACATAAGGAAGATAAAGCCTCCACTTCGAAAAGTTCACATGCACAAGCTGGTGGCCACGAAATGTTGGGGTCGATTTTAAAGATAACCTTTCACTGCGGCAAGGATGGAGAGTGCCGCGTGCATCTTGTTGGGTTTGATAGATCTTAGTACAAAAGTTAGTTAATAAGGATGAATGTGGGAAAAGAGTCAGAAAAACCTTAAACCTTTTATTAGTGTCAATTTAGTCTTAAACCTTTTAGTGATATCAATTTACTCATAAACCTTTTGATTTGATGCCAATTTAGTCTTAAAACTTTTATTTGGTATCGATTTAGTTTTAAATATCTTGATCTAGTGACAACTTAGGCGTTACAGCTAATTTTGGCTGGATATTACTAATGTGGATACCGGTCAACTAACGTGGTATGACCGACGCTAACGTAAACAACTTTTAATATTATTTTAATAAATTTTCAAATTATTAATTAATTAATTAATTTTCTTATTTCCTTTTTTTTTCTTCTCTTTTCCCTTTTCCCTTTTCTTTCTCTCTCTTTTTTTCTCTTCCCCTCTCCTTCCTTTTTCACCGGCTTCCTCCAAGGGTCCTTCCCATTTGAGCTTGAGCCCTCGATCACGCTAGGCAGGTGAGGCTCCCCTTCTCCGGATTTGGTGAGGGTCAGGCCTCACCGGCCATGGGCGAGGCTCGATCTTGCCAAATTTGGGGAGGTTGAGTCTCGCCGGACTTGGCAAGGTTGGGCCTCGCGTTGCCTCGCCCGCCCCTCGCCCACCCAACGCAAGGCCACCCTCACCGCTGGTGGTGAGGGCTTGAGCCTCGCCAGTGGTCGGCAAGGCTTGCCAGAGGCCAGAAAGGTCGACCTAGACCTTGCGGCCCTTAGCTTTGGCTAGTCACCCAGCTAGCGATTGGCTAGAGGAAAGAGGAGGGGAAGGGAAAAAAAAAGAAAAAGAAAAGAAAAGAAATAAATTAATAAATAATTAGAAAAAAATATTAAAATATTATTCAAAGTTGTCCACGTTACCGACCGCATTCACGCGATAATATCTAGCCAAAATTAGTCGAAATGACTGAATTAGCATTAAATCAAAAGATTTATGACTAAATTGGTACAAAATCATAAAGTTTTAAGACTAAATTGGTATCAATAGATTTTATGACAAATTAGTAAAAAGCAAAATGTTTATGATTGAATTGGTACCAATAAAATGTTTAGAACTAAATTGGTATAAACGCAAAAAGTTTAGGATCCTTTGACACTTTCCCCGGATGAATTTAGGAAGCAATTCTCGTAATGCTGTAAGCCTGTTATTGTGAAAAAGGGGTCGTTGATGAGAACCCCAATTCTCAATTTTGAATCTTTGATCATGCGTCACCCACTTCAACTAAATGCGACTTATTTTTGTTTGTTTGTCGAACTTTCCTACATCTGCTCCGAATCTCCACCTCTAGCGTAATGATCCGACAGGACCAAATGATAATTTCCTCATCCGACTATTGTTGCATACATCTCTTTGAATGAGATTGCTTCTAGACACTACAATTACTCCATAAATTTAATGTACACATTGATGTGATATAATCTTATAGGATGTGAAAAGTTCTTATCCAATTATTAACTTGAATCCATAACGTTCCCATTTTTCCTTTCTTCCTAATTTTTTCCTAATTGAATTTCACCACCATTCCAAACTACATTAATCATATTTTGCCTCAGCGTAAGTGAAATCAAATGATTGAATTGAGCTGGACCAATTAGATTGAATTGCCTCAAGTTTTGCCACTTGTTGAGGGGATGTTAGAGATAATTAGGGTTTTCTCTAGAAAATTTTTTTATGGTAAAGATATTTTAATAATTCTGTTGATTATTCATATCTTTCAAGATTGTACATTTATTATATGTACATTCCACGTATGTTGCACATACATTGCATGTAAATTACACGTATGTTGCTTACTAGATAATAAGATTAGTGCATAAATTTAATGTACATTTTTCGGGAGACAATGACATGTGTGGTCCCTTAATTATTTTTTAATTTTTAATATGATCCTTGAACTGTTTTTATTTTATTTTATTTTTGTTCCATCTAATCCTCAAGCTTTTAAAATCCACTCATTATAGTCCTTCCATTAAAAATCCTAACATTTGCTCTACGACAGGCCATTGCAACAGTTGTTTCCTATTGCTATCAGGCCATATTTTCCTTGGAATCGCCTGCGTCAAAGCAATAGAATGTAACGGCATTCACAATCAAGATTTAGGGAATCACAGCTGCTCAGGTTCGCATATTTGCTCTTAGTCCGGTGCACCCAAATTTGATTGATGATTCTTTCCTGACCGCGTCTACGTGCTTGTTTCCTATGTTGATTCGTTTACTTAGGACAAATTAGGAATTTGAAGATTTCTACATATTAACACATGCTTCAGTGAGGGAAGGTCCTACAAGTTCAGTCCTGTCATTATGAATGTTCGCAGGCTGATGGAGACGTGGTATTCTCATTCTCAAGCCTGGACAGGGCTGAGCAATTTAATTCGAGTCATTTTTCTTGTTCATAATAAGCTTCTTGGATTAATTCCCTTTTTCTTTGGGGGTTAAATGCAGCTCATCTCTAAATTAAAAAATCTACAAAATTGTGATATGATCCATCATCAATCTTTTAACTCATTGCTTGTTCCAGTTGGAGGGATTATATATGAAATTGTGACGTTGGATATAAATCGTCTAGATCGATCATTCCGTGTGTTGAGCTTCGGGGTCGAAGGCAAGATGTGCACCACATCTAGGGTGTACCTGACTATCACGGTGGTCGACAACACCCGTCTCTTCGCCTTCAACGACGGGACTCAGACAATCATGATCGAGACTTTCGACCACCCCTAGAGCATGAATCAGCCTGTCATTGAGCGAGTGGCTATCGCAGGGAAAACTAAAGATTTCCCCGCTTTTTTCTGTCTAATTTTCATTTTAGTCCCTCAATTTTGATGATTTAACATCAGTCGCTTAATTTCTCTATGAAGACTTGCCCATTTTCTTATATTCACTATGTTAACCCTGTCAACTATACGATTTACAAATAACACGCGTGGAGTTTGACGCCTCTCGCTCCGTCAAGACCCATTGAGGCGCTACCATCCGGCGGAAATTGTAATAATAATCAACCGCTGTTGTAGCAGCTCTTGTTAACATTTCATGCTCGGATTTTGTCTTTTGGATGGCTCTATAGTTGATAGGGTTTTTACTCTGTCTGAGTTCTTTTGTAAGTGGAATGGAATTGAATTTTGTTACATTCTATTGTTGCCACATGTTGATGGGACCTTAGAGATAATTATGAATTTCTCCAGAATAATTTTCTCTGGTAAAGATGTATTGATAATTCTGTTAATTATCCATATCTTTTAAAATTGTAGGTATATTGCACATACATTGCTTACTAGATACTAAGATTAGTGCATAAATTTAATGTACATTTTTGGGGAGGCAATGATATGTATGATCCCTTAATTATTATTTTTTTATGTTTAATAAGATCCTTGAACAGTTTAATAAGAGCTTGACACCTCTTGCTCATCCGAGACCAGTCGCGGCGCCACTGTCCCCTGGAGATTGTAATAATAATCAACTGCTGTCGTAGGAGCTCTTGTTAGCATCCTTGTGCTCGCATTTTAACTTTTGGATGGCACTATAGTTGACAGGGTTTGTATCAGTTCGTTCTTTATTATTCCCGAACATGACTCCATGTTCAGACACCGAGGATAAACTGGTTGTGTGAATCTTATCACATAATGTTTATATCCCGCAGCAATATTGACGTAATATCATTCTTCAATCGAGTATCTTTCTTCATCATGATTTTTTCGACTTGTGCTTGTTTTATACGTAGACGCACAAATACATAATACAAGTATAACGTAAAAGATGTTACTGTAATTTCGATGAGCAATATTTCACGTAACTCTCATGTCGATGCTATGTAAATTCCAATGATGAACATATAGATAACGGGGCGAAATTTATGAAACGGATACGATAATTGAAATTTAAAATCGGACTGTCCCTAATTATCGCACCAACCTACGTAAGGCGGGATTTGAGAAGGGGAATTAACTAAGGAGGAAAGTAGAAACATGGATTTCATTACTTTAATTTGCTGAAGGCTCAAGGCATGATCCGTGCAAAACTTTACCTGAAGATCAGGTAGAATAATCAAAAAGCCCAGAATTTTCATTTATTGTCACAATCTTCTACATCGACCGTAGATGAGACCTTGCAATGTGACCATTCCCTCCCTTGGGATAGAATCCTCCCGGAACGCTCTCGTCGCCGCTCCCATACACGATCCTCAGTATCTCCTCCGGCGTCCGGTCGTACGAGACCGAGTACTTGTCACCCACAAGCACGTTCTCCTTGATCTTCCCCTCGGCGCCTAGGTGGAGGGGCACGACGAGGCCCTCATCCTTAAGCCCGTCGTGCCCCAGCTTGTTTCTCAGCTCCGACATCCGGTCCGTGAACTCCGCCACGGTTATCCCGTATGGCTTGACTTCCCAGGCAGCCCGCTCATATAGAAGGGCTCGGATCACTGCATCCTGACCCGATTCCACGCCGAGTAGGCCCGCGACAAGCTGAAAAGCATTCACAAGACGGGCGCAAGGATTCATAGGTTGCTCATTAAATTTTTTATGAAGTAGATAACTTGTAGAGATTGTTTGCTGTACCCTTTTGGAGACAGAGCCCTGAAGCTTGGGGTTTGCTCCAACATAGCCTGTGAGGCCAACATAAGGGACCAAGTAGGAGGCAAGCAAGAAGTTAATTTCATTGGCATATGGATCAAATGGAGGCTTTAAAGCATGCCCAAATGCATTGTCCATCACTTTGGCAAATGAAGCCGCAGACAAATTCAGCAGTGGCCTTGGAAACCCCTTCACTGTCTTCTTGATGGCCCTGCATTGATTTAAATAAAAAATGAACAGTGTGATTTGGTCATCAGCAACTAAAAATTTCCCCCATGATGATAGGAACTTGTTCTAGATGGGTTAAATGTGTGGAGAACAATTAGCCTCAGGCATAAAAGAACCCCCAAAATCTAGGTTGGCAAATGAGAATTAGCACCAAAGTTCGTCTCTAACATTTAAAAAGAAAAAAAAAAAAAAAAGAGAATGAGCATCAAAGTAAGGGAAAATAATTAACGGAAAAGAAAGATATGGGCATGACTTCTCTAATGAAAGGACTCACTTTAAGTGACCAACTTCTTGGAGAGCAAATTGCAAGATGATATCCTTGATGAGAGGACCCAAGTTGGCAGCCCTTGCTCCAGTTGGGGACGGACCTCCCATGGTCAAGTTTGGGGCCACCTTGTCCAATCCATACCCCAATGAGGCATACAGGAAGAGCTCTGCCTCAAAGTACTCCAGATTCAGGGGAAACTCCAGTAGATCTACATCGCTTCTTGGGACTTTGTGACGATAATGGGACTCGAGGTCCATGCCATTTGAGCTCGGGACGAGAAGCAGAAGGAAGAAGAAGAGAGCCATGGAGGCGGTGGCGATAAAGTTGGTGAATGCCATGACCTAAGCTTTGGGTGTCCGTTCTGTGTTTGTGTCGTGCGAGTCTCAAATTGGGTTGTGTGCATATATATAAGGTGTACCAGGTCATGCATGTGTGGCGTTGCGTTTAAGGGGAGGAAAAGGTGGATAAGTGCCTAGTCAAAGAACAAAGGATTGCTACGTGGGAGATCACATGAACAGTTGGGGTTATGGGAGGGAATTTAGGAAGGTGTCCTGCTTTTTCCTTGTTTTTGGTTTGAATTGGAAATTGTCTCGGCATGGAGATGTGGCTTTTTGCTATTTAGGGTAATTTCTTTTCGGCCCGAAATAAGAAGGGCGAAAAAAAATCCTAAGGTTGTCTATCGAGGGTTATTTCTTTTTGGCAAGAAAAAATCCAAGAATTATGAATTCATTCGGTCTGGTGACTCGGCCGAACTTGGCTCTTAGTCACTCATTTAGGAAATAGAGATTTCCTCAAGATATTTGGATTGGACAAACATGTATGTAACACCGGCATGTCATATATCCCGTTCATAACTCTAATTAACATGAATGATTGCAGTCACTATACAATATTCCACTAACATTGACTTAGAAAAAGAAAACACAACCTATTACGAGGGTAATAACTAATGATAGGATAATTATGGGATTAACATATGGTCCTTATGATGCAAATTATCTTCATAGAGTATCATGAGTCATGGGTGGGCTCGAATTTAATAATTGAAGCGTTAAAAAGATGCGAAATGCATGGCTACGAGTAAATTTTAAATTTTTTTTTCTTGCAATGCAGGCCATGACCCTTCATAAATTAGAAATAATTATATACAAATTGATTTATGACGAAATTATCTTCTTGAGGCCAAATGGAGTAGGCAACGAGGAATTTCCCTTTGTACATTTTATTCTGTTTGGCAATATATCATATCTTTGACCATCTTAGAATTTTTTAATCTTCATACAGGTAACTTAAACAATGACAATACCTAAACTCGTAGTTAGCATAAAGTTCCGGAGACAGAAAGAAGTCTCTCTCTTAAAGCCTCAAATTCCAGTGTCTAACAAAGAGTAAAAACATTTATTAAAATAAATTTATAAAACCGGACCTAGAAAAGTCCATCCATATATATATTTTTAAATTCTATATAACAGCATTTCCTTAGCTACTAGAGTTGCCCTAATGGCCACTCTTCCCACTTGGGAAGGGAGAGGTGAGGAGTTTAATTTCCCACCTTCTCAAGAGATAGCCTTGGAAACTTGAGTGAGGAAGCAGAGTTACCATGCGCATTATATGCACAGTGGCTTATAAAATAGACATAACATAGCGACAAACCAAAAAAACAAACCGCTTTTCATCATCTTTTCTCCAGATATCATTTTTTTTTTTTGGAATGAGTGCATTAGAAGTCATAAAATATTTTTCAAAAGTACAATCAAATTATAAAACTCGTCAAGTTTGTACTATTATGGATCTTCATCAACATTTCGCGTCACTCAAATTGGATGGAATTATCGAAAGTACTCAATTGCACTTTAGGACAAGTTATTAGATTTAATAGCACTTTTTGAAAGATTTAATACTTGATTATGCTATGTTCACATATTTTAGAACTTTCGTCCATTTATTTTTTTCTAGTGTAAAAGCTAACAAAAACCCTAAATTATGCCAACTATGACAAATTTACCCTAAACGTTTTTGTGTGACATTGAAAATCTCAAAAGTGTATCCGTACGACACATTTACTATTCATCAAAGTTTAGTCAATGAGAATCATAAAAAATCTGTCTATATGGATACTTGAAATCCTAAAATAAATAGTGTTGACATGGCACCCGCATGACTTAAGCAAAATTAAGACAATGTTATTATGGCTGAAAATTCATCTAATGGAATTTTAATGGCGGGTAAATGTGTCACATAAGTACAAGTTTGGGTCTTTTATGTCACTAAAAAAAGTTAGGATAAATGTGCTTGGGTTTTTTATGACTTTTTTCCTTTTTTCTACTTGGAGTGGCTCTTCTCTTGTTAGTGTTTAATCTCTTTTCCTTCTTACCAATTATTTATTTCTTTCTCCGTTTACAATAAAGTTACCGTTGACCCCTCTTGACATTAAGCCCAAAAATAAAGAAGTAAATAACTCATATGAGGTCATGACAAGTACACATAACCGATAGGTAAGATTGTCAAATGAGTGGATCGAGTCAAAAATGGTTCGATCTAAATTGATTTATTTAACCCGTTTTAATCCTATTAACCCGTTTTAACCCATTTATATATTGTACAAATTTAATTACCTATACCCTACTTGGTCTATATTAGTAAAACATTTCCATATTTAATCTAACCAAAGAAATTCCATATCCATCTAACTTGCTTTAAATTCTTTATGTGTATATGTTATTTGGATAAAATTATTGTTTCACTATAAGATCTTAAAGAATTGCATAGAATGTTCAATTTTTGAATTGATTCACACTAAAGAAATAAGAGAAAGTTAGTATATGATAGCGAATTAATAAAATCACAATAACAAATAACCCATAAAATGACTCAACTTATACAGGTTAAGAAATGAATGTCAAATTGAGTTAAACTTCAGTGATTATTTATGTCATTTTCCCTATCTTTATTTTTAACTATGAACTCACTTAAGGAGATTATTGCTTTAGGCATTTAGAGTAAAGGGACCCCCAAAAGAACCCCAACACAGATGACTTTTGTTGTTGATTCTATATCACCTGATCCCGTTATGTTTTCTTGTCTCAAGATCTATCTAAAAGCTCCTGTTTCTTTGGCCTGTGATTTCATTGAACGGCATCTTTGTAAGTCCTAAAGATATCTTAATAATGTTGGGAATGGAACTGCAGGAGGGTAGTGGAGCACAGTATGTGGTTTGGCCTCTCAATTGCGCCGAGGACGAGCATGAAGCCAGCAGCGATTACCTGGAGCAACATGAGAATGGGTTGGAGCAAGAAGAAGACATTGAGGAAGATGATGAGGTGGATGATGAAGAAGATGGAGTGGCAGAAGAGGGGAGGTAGATGAAGATGGCCGTGGGAAGGCTGAGGATCCGCCCACAAAGAGGAAGAGGGCAGTTAGAGACGCGGAGGAGGAGGATTCTGAGGACAGTGATGTAGATGATGAGAGACCTCCTCGTGTTGGCCCCGAGTCCATTAGGACTTGACACATCCGTCCCCACCTCTATCTGGGTCAAATTGTCGACAATATCCTGGTGCTATATATAATGTATAGGATAGATGAAGAAATCTATATAAATTTTTTTTATCTTTTCATAATTTTTTCTGTCAGTAACATTTCATGTAATCCCTACTTTCGATCCTTTGAAAATTCTGATGATCCACGTACAAATAATCAGGGCAAAATTGATGAATTGGGTGCAATCATTGAAAATCAAAATCGAAGTTGTCCCCACTTATCACATCAACCTAGGTAAGACGGGATTTGATAAGGAATCAACTAAGGAGGAATTTAGAAACATAATATTCATTATTTTAATTTGCTGAAGGCTTCCGGCATGATCTGTACAGAAGTCCATTTGAAGATCGGGAGCACAATCAAAAGTCACAAATTTTTCATTGATTATCACAATCATCTACACCGACCGGAGATAAGACCCAGCAATGCGTCCATTCCCTCCTTTGGGATAGAATCCTCCCGGGACTCTCGCATCGCCGCTCCCATACACGATACTCAGTATCTCCTCCGGCGTTCGGTCGTACGCGACCGAGTATTCATCGCCTGCGAGCACGTTCCCCTTGATCTTCCCCTCGGCGCCTAGGTGGGGGGGTACGACGAGGCCCTCGTCCTTAAGCCCGTCATGCCCGAGTTTGTTCCTCAGCTCCGAAATCCTATTTGTGAACTCCGCCACGATTATCCCATATGGCTCGACTTTCTTGTGCGCCCGCTCGTATAGAAGGGCTCGGATCACTGCATCCTGACCTGATTCGACGCCGAGAAGGCCCGCAACAAGCTGAAAAGCATTCACAAGACGGACGCAAGGATTCATAGGTAGCTCACTAGAATTTGACAAATAAGATTAACTTGTAGAGATTGTTCGCTATACCCTTTTGGAGACAGAGCCATGAAGCTTGGGGTTTGTTCCAACATAGCCTGTGAGGCCAACATAAGGGACCAGATAGGAGGCAAGCAAGAAGTTAAGTTCATTGGCATATGGGTCGAATGGAGGCTTCAAAGCATGCCCAAATGCTTTGTCTATCACTTGGGCAAATGAATCCGCAGACAAATTCAGCAGCGGCCTTGGAAACCCCTTCACTGTCTTCTTGATGGCCCTGCATTGATTTAAAAAAAAAGGACTCTCTGATTTGGTCATCAACAAAGGAAAGTCTAGGTCGGCAAATGAGTGTTAGCATCAGTGTTCCTCTCTAACATAAAACAAATGAGAATGACCATCAAAGTTTGCAAAATAAATAACAAAAATGGTTTGATTTTGCACTCCAAAATCGAACCATATGACATCTCTAATGAAAGGACTCACTTTAAATGACCGACTTCTTGGTAAGCAAATTGCAAGATGATATCCTTGATGAGAGGACCCAAGTTGGCAGCCCTAGCTCCAACTGGGGATGGACCTCCCAGGGTCAAGTTCGGGGCCACCTTGTCCAATCCATACCCCAACGAGGCATACAAGAAGAGCTCTGCCTCAAAGTACTCCAAATTCAGCGGAAACTCCAGTAGGTCCACATCGCTCTTCGGGACTTCGTGATCGTGATGGGACTCGAGGTCCGCGCAGTTCGAGCTTGGGATGAGGAGGAGGAGGAGGAGGAGGTAGAAGAGAGCCATCGAGGTGCTGGCCATGAGGTTGGTGAATGCCATGGCCTAAGCTTTGGGTGTTTGTGTTGTGCGAGTCTCAAATTTGGTTGTGAGCATATATATAAGGTGTCCCGGGTTACGTATTTGGGCATTGCGTTTAGGCGAGGAGGAAAAGGTGTCTAAGTGCTTAGTCAAAGAACAAAGGATTTCTGACCAAAAAAAGAAGAAGAAAGGATTGCTTTGACTTTTGTTTGAAGTATAAATTGTCTCTGCATTGGGATGAGGCATCTTTGCTATTCACGTCATTTAGGGTAATATAAGAAGGAATATCTAAGGTTGCCTTTTGGAAATCGAGGGTTACTTTTCTAGGAAGAAAAAAAATCTAAGATAATGAATTCATGATATGACTAGGTTCAGTGAATCAGTTAAACTTGGTATTTAGACCCTTATTTAAGAAATAGGGATTTCTTCATGAGATTTGGATTGAAAAAACATGCATGTACCACCGGCACGTCATGCATGCCCGCTCGTCGCTCTCTTCAACGCTGATAATTGTGGCCATTATAATTAATTTTCCACTAGCATTGACTTAGAAAAAAAAAAAACACAACGTACTACGAGGGTAATAACTAATGATACAATAGTTATGTAATTAACATATGGTCCTCCTGATTTTGACGAAAAGACAAAGACATACGGTCGTCCTGATGGAAACTAACTTCATAGAATATCATGGGTCAAGGGTGCGCTAGAATTTGCAAATTGAAGTTTTAAAAGATGCCAAATGCATGGCTAGGGGTAAATTTAAAATATTTTTCTTACAATGAAGGCCATGACCCTTCATAAATTAGAAATAAGTATATACAAATTGATTTATGACGAAATTATCTGCTTAAGGCCAAGTGAAGTAGGCAACGAGGAATTTCCCTCTATACATTTATTTCTATTTGGCAATATATCATATATTCGATCATCATAGAATTTTTTAATCTTCACATAGTTACGCAATAGAGACGTCTAGAATGACAATAACTAAACTTTTAGTTAGTATAAAGTTCTAGAGACAATAAGAAATCTCTCTCTTGTATGATTAAGCCACAAACTCTAGTGTCTAACAAAAAGAGTAAAAACATTTATTAATATGGATTTACAAAACAAGACCTAGAGAAGTCCATCCATATTACAAAAAATTCTATGTAACTGCTTTCTGTTAATTACTATGGCTTTCCCCAATGGCCATCCATCGCACTTTGGAAGGGAGAGGTAACGTGTTTGACTCCCCACCTTCTCAAAGGACTGGGGCGGGGACGGTTACATGAAGGAGCAAAGTTTTGCAACCTATGCACCCTCAAACAAACCACCTTTTGTCAGGTTTTCTCTAGATATTATCTTTTTTTTTTTTTTTTTTTTTGGGAACGAGTGCATCAAAAGTCTTAAAATATGTTATGAAAGTGCAATCAAGTAGTAAAACTTGTTAAATTGGTTCTATTGTGGATCTTTATCAACATTTCCTATCACTCATATTGGATGTAGTTATTGAAAGTACTCAATTGGACCAATCAGACAAGTTTTTAGATTTGATAGCACTTTCTAAAAGTTCTAATACTTGATTATGCTTTGTTGAGAAATTTTAGAACTCTCGTCCATTTATTTTGCCTAGAGCAAAAGCTACCAAAAATCCTAAACTATACCCACTGTGACACATTTATTTTAAACTTTTCTGTATGGCACAAAAAATTTCAAACTTATAAATGTGACATATTTATTGTTCATCAAAGTTCTATCAATGAGAATCATTAAAAATCCACCTTTATAGATGCTAAAAAGCAAATAGTGTTGATACGGTGCCCATGTGATTTAAGTAAAATAATAATAACATTATTTTGGCCGAAAAATCATCTAATGGAATATTGACGGAAGATAAATGTGTAACATAGATACAAGTTTAGGGTTTTTTATGTAACAATAGAAAGTTTAGGATAAATGTATGACAACGAGTATAGTTTGTGTGTTTTTTCTATGAGTAAAAAGTGTTCATGGAAAATGTGTCCCTTCCCCAGCCCAAAATTTCTATTGACAGTTTGAGGGTTTTTGTGGCCTTTTCCATTTTTTCTACTTGGAGCGGCTCTTATCTTATAAGTGCTATCTCTTCCTTCTCATCAATTATCTATTTCTTTCTCCATTTTCAATAAAGTTAGTGTTGACCCCTCTTGACATCAAGCCCAAACATAAAAAAGTTATGAACTCATACGAGGTTATGACAAGTACACTTAAATGATTGTTATAGTTGTCAAATGGGTAGGTCGAGTAGAAAATTGTCTGATTTAAATTGATCTATTTAACCCATTTTAATTCATTTATATGCAGTATAAATTTTGAAACTTAGACCCGGCCTAATCCATATTATTAAAGTACTTTCATATTTAATCTGACCTATGGAAATCCGTACCCATCTAGTTAACTCACTTTTATGTTTTTGGATAAATTGTTGTTTTTACCATGAGATTCTAAAGAATTGACTTTCAACGATGACTAGAATGTTCAATTTTTGTATTGATTGGCACTAAAGAATAACAGAAAATTAGTACTTGTTAGCGAATTTATAAAATTACAACAACAAATAACCCATATAATGACTCAACTCATCATATAAAGATTAAGAAATTGATATTAAATTGGGTCAGAATATAGTGATCATTATGTCATTTTCCCTATCCTTAATTTTTTATTTTTACTAAGAAACTACTTAAGCAGGTCCTTGCTTGAGGCACCTAGAGTAAAGGGACTCCCAAAAGAACCCCAACCCAAATGGCTTTTGTTCTCGATTCTATATCACTTGATCCAATTATATTTTCTTGTCTCAAGATTAATCTCAAAGCTCCTGTTTCTTTGGCATGTGATCTCATTGAACTATGTCTTTGTATGTCCTAAAGATATCTTAATAATGTTGGGAACGAATCTGCAGCAGGATAGTGGTTTGGCCTCTCAGTCGCACGAGGATGAGCATGAAGACAACATCGATTACCTAGAGCAATAGGAGAATGGGTTGGAGCGAGAAGAACACATTGAGGAAAATGACAGGAAAAATTATTCAAAAAGTTATAAATCTATTACACTTTTATCAATTCAATTATAAACTTTTCAATTTTGTCAATTGAGTTTAAACATTTTCACGTTTTGCAAAAGTTGATTCAATCCGGCCAAAATTGGCTAGAATTATTGACGTGAATGTCAATTGTCAAGGATGAAGACATTGAGGAAGATTATGAGGTCAAGGATGAAGAAGATGGAGTGGACGAAGAGGAGGAGGTAGATGAAGATGGCTGTGGGAAGAATGCAGATCCACCCGCAAAGAGGAACAGGGCAGGGAGAAAGAGGATGCTTCCGAGGATAGTGATGTAGATGATAAGACTTATTATGGGGGAGAGAGAGAGAGAGAGAGAGACCTCCCAACTGATGAGGCCGCGACCCAGTTCCTTATGGTGGTCTTGAGTCCATTGAGATTTGATGCATCTGTCTCTCCACTCTTTGGGGTTAAATCGTGACGTTATGCTGGTGCTATATATCATGTTTAGTATAGATGAAAATAATTATAATTATTTTTTTAATCTTTTCTAGTTTGCAAAGATATGTGGGGGATTGCAGGAAATAAGACGGTTTAGATCTTCGTCAAATCTGATTGTAGATGACAAGGTGTCCAAGATTTCCATTTTCGCAGTATGGTGCAATTGCAACTTCTCTTTCCATGGGCTCTGTTGAGTATGCAAGATTTGCCGGTTTGTTCTAAGGACTAGAGTTGTATATCCGAGTTGTCTTTTCTTCATCCCCATGATGACTTCTGTTGATTGAGCAATTGGCTATTGCAAAGAAACTTACAAATTTTCCCACTTTGTTAGGTCTAATTTTCATTCTAGCCCCTCACATTTGTCGATTTAACATCATTAGTCCAATATCTTTATAAAAGACCAGCTTGGTTTCTTATATTCACCATGTTAATAATTTGAATTTCAATTTTGCGCATACGATTTTACAAAGAAAACACGTAAAGGTTGTTGTCTCTTGCTTATCCGAGACCAACAGATACGCCACTGTCCGTTGGAGATTGTGATAATCAACCGCTGCCATGGCCCGTAGCAACTCGTGTTAGCATCCTCATGCTTGGATTTCGTCTTTCGGATGGCACCATAGATTATGGGATTTGTATTAGGTCTTTCTTTATCATATGCAGGGATGACTCACATTCCGACACGGACCGTGAATTGGTTATGATGAATCTCGTCATATAATGCCACTATCACATAACGACATTGAAATGATGTCGTCTCTTCAATTGAGCATCTTTATTTGCCATGATTTTTGCGATGTGTGCTTGTTTTATACATAGGTGCACGATTTCCTGATATAAATGTTCCGTGAAAGATATTTCATTATTATTTCATCATTATTTTCGTTGGTTACATTTCATGTAACTCCTACGTTTGATCCTTTGAAAATTCTGATGAACATACAAATAATCAGGGCAAAGTTGACGAATTGGTGCGATAATGAAAAAATCAAAATCGAACTTGTCCCCAGTTATCGCATTAACCTAGGTAAGACGAGAATTGATAACGGAATTAACTAAGGAGGAATGTAGAAACATAAATTTCATTATTTTAGTAGGATGAAAACTCCCGGCATGATCTGTACGGAAGTCCATTTGAAGATCAGGAAGCATAATCAAAAGTCACAATTTTTCATTGATTATCACAATCTTCTACACCGACCGGAGATAAGACCTAGCAATGCGGCCATTCCCTCCCTTGGGATAGAATCCTCCCGGGACTCTCGCATCGCCGCTCCCATACACGATACTCAGTATCTCCTCCGGCGTTCGGTCGTACGCGACCGAGTATTCATCGCCTGCGAGCACGTTCCCCTTGATCTTCCCCTCGGCGCCTAGGTGGGGGGGTACGACGAGGCCCTCGTCCTTAAGCCCGTCATGCCCGAGTTTGTTCCTTAGCTCCGAAATCCGATTCGTGAACTCCGCCACGGTTATCCCATATGGCTCGACTTTCTTGTGCGCCCGCTCGTACAGAAGGGCACGGATCACCGCATCCTGACCTGATTCGACACCGAGAAGGCCCGCAACAAGCTGAAAAGCATTCACAAGACGGGCGCAAGGATTCACAGGTAAATCACTAAAATTTGACAAAGAAGATTAACTTGTAGAGATTGTTTGCTATACCCTTTTGGAGACAGAGCCAAGGAGCTTGGGGTTTGCTCCAACATAGCCTGTGAGGCCAACATAAGGGACCAGATAGGAGGCAATCAAGAAGTTAAGTTCATTGGCATATGGGTCGAATGGAGGCTTCAAAGAATGCCCAAATGCTTTGTCTATCACTTGGGCAAATGAATCCGCAGACAAATTCAGCAGCGGCCTTGGAAACCCCTTCACTGTCTTCTTGATGGCCCTGCATTGATTCAAAAAAAAAAAAAAAAAAAAAAACGGACAGTGTGATTTGGTCATCAGCAAAGGAAAGTCTAGGTCGGCAAATGAGAATTAGCATCGGTGTTCCTCTCTAACATAAAACAAAGTGAGAATGACTATCACAGTTTGCAAAATAAATAACAAAAAAGAAAGATATGGGTTTGATTTTGCACTCCAAAGTCAAACCATATGACATCTCTAATGAAAGGACTCACTTCAAATGACCGACTTCTTGGTAAGCAAATTGCAAGATGATAGCCTTGATGAGAGGACCCAAGTTGGCAGCCCTAGCTCCAACTGGGGATGGACCTCCCAGGGTCAAGTTCGGGGCCTCCTTGTCCAATCCATACCCCAACGAGGCATACAAGAAGAGCTCTGCCTCAAAGTACTCCAAATTCAGCGGAAACTCCAGTAGATCCACATCGCTCTTCGGGACTTCGTCATGGTGACGAGACTCGAGGTCCGTGCAGTTCGAGCTTGGGATGAGAAGGAGGAGGAGGAAGAAGAGAGCCATCGAGGCGGTGGCCATGAAGTTGGTGAATGCCATGGCCTCAGATTTGGGTGTTTGTTCTTTTCAGTATTTGTGCCGTGCGAGTCTCAAATTTGGTTGTGAGCATATTTATAAGGTGTCCCGGGTCACGCATTTGGGCATTGCGTTTAGGCGAGGGGGAAAAGTTGTCTAGGTGCTTAGTCAAAGACCAAAGGATTGCTTTGACTTTCGTTTGAATTGGAAATTATCTCTGCATGGGGATGAGGCATTTTAGCTATTCACGCCATTTAGGGTAATTTAAGAAGGGAAAAATCTCAGGTTGCCTTTTGGAAATCGAGGGTATCTTCTCTAGAAAGGAAAAAAAAATATAAGATAATGAATTCATGATATGACTAGATTCAACGAATCAACTAAATTTGACGTTTAGACGCTTATTTAAGAAATAGAGATTTCTTAATGAGATTTGGATTGGAAAAACATGTACGTACCATCGGCACGTATACGTGCCCGCTCGTGGCTCTCTTCTGATAATTGTGGCCATTATAATTAATTTTCCACTAACATTGACTCCAAAAAAAAAAAAAAAACACAACCTACTAGGAGGCTAATAACTAATGATACGATAGTTATGTAATTAACGTATGGTCCTCCTGATTTTGACGAAAAGACAAAAACATATGGTCCTCCTGATAGAAACTAACTTCATAGAGCATCATGAGTCAAGGGTGCGCTTGAATTTGCAAATGGAAGTGTTATAAGATGCCAAATGCATGGCTAGAAGTAAATTTAAATTATTTTTCCTTGCAGTGCAGGCCATGACCCTTCATAAATTAGAAATAAGTATATACAAATTGATTTATGATGAAATTATCTGCTTGAGGCCAGGTGGAGTAGGCAACGAGGAATTTCCCCCTCTACATTTAGTTCTATTTGGCAATATATCAAATATTGGATCATCATAGATTTTTTTAATCTTCACATAGTTACGCAATAGAAACATATACAATGACAATAACTAAACTCGCAGTTAGTATAAAGTTCTAGACAATAAGAAATCTCTCTCTTGTATGATTAAGCCAAAAATTCCCGTGTCTAATAAAAAGAATAAAAACGTTTATTAATATGGATTTAAAAAACAAGACCTAGAGAAGTCCATCCATATTACAAAAAGTTCTCTGTAACTGCTTTCCATTAATCACTGCAGGGTTGTCCCAATGGCCATCCTTCCCACTTGGAAAGGGAGAGGTGACGTATTTGATTTCCCACATTCTCAAGGAGCTGATGTGGAGACACTTGAATGAAGGAGTAGAGTTTTGCAACCTATGTACCATGAAACAAACCGCATTTCGTCATGTTTTCTCTAGATATTATCTTCTTTTTCTTTTTTTGGAATAAGTTCATCAAAAATCTTAAAATATGTTGTGAAAGTGTAATCAAATACTAAAACTCGTTAAATTGGTTCTATTGTGAATCTTTATCAACATTTCCCATCACTCAAATTGGATGTAGTTATCGAAAGTACTCGATTGGATCAATTAGACAAGTTTTTAGATTTGATAGCACTTTTTAAAAGTTCTAATACTTGATTATGCTTTGTTGACAAATTTTAGAACTCTCGTCCATTTATTTTTGTCCAGGGCAAAAGCGACCAAAAATTCCTAAACTATACCTATTATGATACATTTATTCTAAACTTTTTTGTATGGCACAAAAAATTCCAAACTTATACATTGTGACACATTAATTGTTCATCATAGTACCATCAATGAGTATCGTTAAAAATCTACCTTTATGAACGCTAGAAAGCAGAAAGTATTGATATGGTGCCTGTGTGACTTAAGTAAAATAAAAACAATATCATTTTTGGTTGAAAAATCATTTAATGGAATCTTACGAAAGGTAAATGCATCATAGGTACAAGTTTAGGATTTTTTATATAACAATAAAAAGTTTCAAATAAATGTATCACAACAAGTATAGTATGGGGGTTTTTTATGTTACCAAAAAATGTTCAGGGTAAATGTGTCTCAGTCAACAATTTGAAGGTCTTTTGTGGCTTTTTCCATTTTTTTCCCACTTGGAGTGGCTCTTATCTTATTAGTGTTATCTCTTTCTTCTCATTAATTATCTATTTCTTTCTTCATTTTTAATAAAGTTAGTATTGGCCCCTCTTGACATCAAGCCCAAACATAAGGAAGTTTAGAACTCATATGATGTCACGACAAGTACACTTAAACGATTGGTACAACCGTCAAGTGGGTAGGTCCAGTCGAAAATTATCTGATGTAAATTGATCTATTTAACCCGATTTAACTCATTCATATGTAATATAACTTTTGTAACCCTAACCCATATTATTAAAATACTTACATATATAATCTGACCTACAAAAATCCGTACGCATCTAGTTAACTCACTTTTATGTTATTTGGATAAAATTGTTTGGACTATAAGATGCTAAAGAATTGACTTTTAACCGTGGATAGAATGTTCAATTTTTCTATTGATTGGCACTAAAGAATAAGATAAAGTTAGTACTTATTAGCGAATTTATAAAATTACAACAACAAATAATCCACATAATGACTCAACTCATCATATATAAGTTAAGAAATTGGTATTAAATTGGGTCAAAATTCAATGATCATTATGTCATTTTCCCTATCTTTAATTTCTAATTTTTACTATGAAACTACTTAAGCAGATTCTTGCTTTAGGCACAGAAAGTAAAGGGACTCCCAAAAGAACCCCAACCCGGATGGCTTTTATTCTCGATTCTATATCACTTGATCTAATTATGTTTTCTTGTCTTAAAATCTATATGAAAGCTCCTATTTCTTTGGCATGTGATCTCATTGAACTGCATCTGTGTGAATCCTAAAGATATCTTGATAATGTTGGGAATGGAACTGCAAGAGGATAGTGGGGCACAACATGTGGTTTGGCCTATCAGTCGTGCTGAGGATGAGCGTGAAGACTACAGTCATTACCTAGAGCAATAGGAGAATGGGTTGGAGCGAGAAGAAGACATTGAGGAAGATGAAGGGAAAAATTATCCAAAAAGTCTTAAACTTATTGCACTTTTGCCAATCCAATTATAAACATTTCAATTTTACCAATTGAGTATTAAATATTTTCACCTTTTACGAGTTGATTCAATCCAACTAAAATTGGCCAGAAATTGTTGACATGAACGTCAATTGTCAAGGAAAAAGACATTGAGGAAGATGATGAGGTCAAGGATGAAGAAGATGGAGTGGAAGAAGAGGAGGAGGTAGATGAAAAAGGCTGTGGGAAGGATGCGGATCCACCCACAAAGAGGAAGAGGGCAGGGAGGAGGAGGATGCTTCCAAGGACAGTGATGCAGATGATAAGACTCTTATCATAAGAGAGAGACCTCCCAAGAGATAAGGCCCTGACCTAGTTCCTCACGATGGTCTTGAGTCCACTGGGATTTGATGCATCTGTCTCCCCCTCTCTTGGGGTTGCATTACGACTTTATGCTAGTGCTATATATCATGTTTTAGTATAGATGAAAAAACTATTTTTGAAAATCTTTTCTAATTTGCAAAGATATGTAGGGGATCACAGGAAAGAAGACGGTTTAAATCGTTGTCAAATTTGATTTTAGATGACAAGGTGTTGAAGATTTCCATTTTTGCACTATGGTGCAATAGCAACTTCTCTTTCCATGGTGCTCTGTTGATTATGCAAGATTTGCCCGTTTGTTCTAAGGACTAGAGTTGTATTTTTAAGCTGTCTTTCTTCATCCCCATGATGATTCCTACTGACTGAGCAACTGGCTATTGCAAGGAAACTTACAAATTTCCCCACCTTGTTCGGTCTAATTTTCATTTCAGCTCCTCAAATTTGACGATTTAACGTCATTCCCTCAATATCTCTATAAAAGACCTGCCTGGTTTCTTAGGCTGCGCATGACAATGCTTCTTGACTGGGGAAGAGTTTTTTTTTTTTTAAGAAATAGTTCTTATCTATTTCTATTCCGGAGAACAATTTCTAAGTAAAAGAACGTGTTTGGTAACTACACAAAATTTCTATTCTTGAAATAGAAAAAGAATAGAAATGCGTTTGGTAACGCAACCATTTTTTTTTTTGTATTTATTCGTTTTTTATTCTTGCTCACGGATCGCCGACCGCCAATCGCTACCTCGCAACCCGCCACCATCACTGCATGACCGCCGGCTACTAACCGTCACCGCCGATCGCCGCCGCACAGCCCATCGGTTGCCACCTCCTGCGGCGGCGGCTAGCGATCGGCAGTTGGCGGTGGCTCCGGACGGTTGGAGGTGGCCGCGGCAAGAGAGAGGAATAAAAGAAAAATAAAAAATAAAATTAACTTATTTCTAGAAATTGTTCCCGTGAACAAGAAGCAACTTTTTTTTGTTCCTCATTTCTGCTCCAAATCTATTTTCGAGCTAACTTTCTATTATGGGGAATAGAAAAACAATTTGGCGTTACCAAACGGATTTCTGTTCTTTTTTTGTTCCGGGAAACAAAAGAACATAAATTCGGAGGAATAGAAATGTTATCATGTGCTGCCTAACATGTCAATCATTTGAAATCCAATTCTGCACATACGATTTACAAATAAAACATGTAGAGGTTGACGCCTCTTGCTTATCCGAGACCAACTAAGACGCCACTGTCCGTCTTGGATGGCACTATATTTGATAGGATTTGTATCAGGTCTTTCTTCATCATGTGCGAGCATGACTTCGCCTTCCGACACAGAGGGTGAATTGGTTATGATGAATCTTGTCATATAATGCCACTATCACATGGCAACATTGAAATGATGCCATCTCTTCAATCGAGCATCTTTATTTTCCATGATTTTTGCGATGCATGCTTGTTTTATACACAGATGCACGGTTACGTTATATAAATGTCATGTTAAAGATATTTCATTATTATATCATCATTATTTCTGTAGGTAACATTTCATGTAACTCCTACGTTCAATGTTTCAAAAATTCTGATGATGCACATATAAATAATTAGGGTGAAATTGACGGATTGGGCGCGATCATGGAAATTGAAAATCGACCTTGTCCCCAGTTATCGCATCGACCTAGGTAAGATGGGGTTTGAGAAGGGGAATTAACTAAGGAGGAATGTAGAAACATAAATCTCATTATTTTAATTTACTAAAGGCTCCCGGCATTAGCTGTACAGAATTCTATTTGAAGATCAGGGAGCATAATCAAAAGTCACAAATTTTTCATTTATTATCACAATCTTTTACACCGACAGGAGATGAGCCCTAGCGATGCGACCATTCCCTCCCTTGGGATAGAATCCTCCCGGGACTCTCGCATCGCCGCTCCCATACACGATCCTCGGTGTCCCTCCGGCATCTGGTCGTCCGCGACTGAGTACTCGTCGCCTGCGAGCACGTTCCCCTTGCTCTTCCCCACGGCGCGCAGGTGGGGAGGTGCGATGAGATCCCTCGTCCTTGAGCCCGTCGTGCCCGAGTTTGTTCCTCAGCTCCGAAATCTGGTCCGTGACCTCCGCCACAGTTATCCCATACGGCTCGACCTTCTTGTGCGCCCGCTCGTATAGAAGGGTTCGGATCACCATATCCTAACCCGATTCGACACCGAGAAGGCCCGCGACAAGCTGAAAAGCATTCACAAGACGAGCACAAGGATTCATAGGTAGCTCACTAAAATTTGACAAAGAAGATTAACTTGTAGAGATTGTTTGCTATACCCTTTTGGAGACAGAGCCATCAAGTTTGGGGTTTGCTCCAACATAGCCTGTGAGGCCAACATAAGGGACCAGATAGGAGGCAAGCAGGAAGTTGAGTTCATTGGCATATGGGTCGAATGGAGGCTTCAAAGCATGCCCAGATGCTTTGTCTATCACTTGGGCAAGTGAATCCGCAGACAAATTCAGCAGCGGCCTTGGAAACCCTTCACTGTCTTACCGATGGCCCTGCATTGATTCAAAATAAAAATAAAAATGGACAGTGTGATTTGGTCATCAGCAAAGGAAAGTCTAGGTCGGCAAATGAGAAATGGCATCAGTGTTCCTCTCTAACATTATACAAAGTGAGAATGACTATCAAAGTTTGGAAAATAAATAACAAAAAAGGTTTGATTTTGTAATCCAAAATCAAACCATATGACACCTCCAATGAAAGGACTCACTTCA
The DNA here is from genome assembly GCA_017140595.1 of Eucalyptus curtisii. Taxonomy (NCBI): domain Eukaryota; kingdom Viridiplantae; phylum Streptophyta; class Magnoliopsida; order Myrtales; family Myrtaceae; genus Eucalyptus; species Eucalyptus curtisii. The sequence continues at coordinate 31,600,012 of CM029501.1, forward strand.
AGTGACCAACTTCTTGGTAAGCAAATTGCAAGATGATAGCCTTGATGAGAGGACCCAAGTTGGCAGCCCTAGCTCCAAGTGGGGATTGACCTCCCAGGGTCAAGTTCGGGGCCACCTTGTCCAATCCATACCCCAACGAGGCATACAACAAGAGGTCTACCTCAAAGTACTCCAAATTCAGCGGAAACTCCAGTAGATCCACACCGCTCTTCGGGACTTCCTGATCGTAATGGGACTCAAGGTCCGCACGGTTCGAGCTCGGGATGAGGAGGAGGAGGAGGAGGAGGAGGAGGTAGAAGAGAGCCATTGAGGTGGTGGCCATGAAGTTGGTGAATGCCATGGCTTAAGCTTTGGGTGTTTGTTCTTATCAGTGTTTGTGTTGTGCGAATCTCGGATTGGGTTCTGTGCATATATACGAGGTGTCCTGGGTCATGTATTTGGGCATTGCGTTTAGGCGAGGAGGAAAAGGTGTCTTAAGTGCTTAGTCAAAGAACAAAGGATTGCTTTGACTTTGGTTTGAATTGGAAATTGTCTATTTAGGGTAATTTAAGAAAGAAAAAATCTAAGGTTGCCTTTCGGAAATCGAGGGTTACTTTTTTGGTAAGAAAAAAATCTAAAATAATGAATTCACGACACGGCTCTTAAACACTTGGATTTTTTCCAATCTAAGAAAAAATCGATGTTCAATGAATCGGCTAAACTTGGCTGTTAGACACTTAGGCTGCGTTTGGCGGTCGGGATAAAACTCGGGATAGAATATGATTTATCCTATCATACGTTTGGTGCTCGCTCAAGATATGATAAAGTCGGATATAATGGTGATATTGACAGGATAAAATTATTACATGGGGGAGGTGAGATAAAGGTGGATATGAAAGTTATTTTTCTCAAAAAATAAACTTATTAAATTAACAAATTTGAAATTATATTTCAATATAAATAATATTTGAATTCATTTTAAAAATAAAAAATTAAATTTATTTTTAATTAATCTTTTTTAATTTATATATTCAACTTTATATTAAAAACATTCAATCTATAAATTAAATATTTATATTTATTATATATTTTAGGTATTTTTGTATTTTAGGTATGTTTTAGTACAATTTACTATTTGATGAAATTTTATTAAAGAATGGTGAAAGAGGAAAAAAGAAATAACAAAGAAAATAATGTAAAAAAGAGGAAAAATAAAATAAAAATAAATTAAGGAATAATGTTACAAGAGATTTTCACCATCTCCGTTTATGAACATTTAGGTTCATTTATAATGATATGTCATTTATATAGAAAAAAATGTACATGATATGATGTAAACATATCCGATTTTAATACTGCGATTCATCAAACAATGGATAGGATATAAAAAAATCACGGGATTTCATATCCTATCATATCATGTCCAGTCCTATCCCGATTAGAAATCCAAATGACCAAACGTAGCCTTAGTGAAGAATTAAAGACTTCTTCATGACATTTAGATTGGAAAAACATGTATGTACCACCGGCACGTCATATATGCCGGCTCGTAACTCTATTTAACGCTAATAACTGTGGTCATTATAATTAATCTTCCACTAACATCGACTTAGAAAGAAAAGCACAACCTACTACGAGGGTAAAAACTTATGATAGGATATTTATGTGATTAAAAAATGGTCCTCCTGATTTTGACCCAAAAAAACAACAGATGGTCCTCCTGATGGAAACTAACTTCATATAATATCATGTGTCAAGGGTGCGCTTGAATATGCAAATTGAAGTGTTAAAAGTTGCCAATTGCATGGCTATGATTAAATTTAAATATGTTTCTTGCAATGCAGACCATGAACCTTCCCTATATTAGAGATAATTATATTGGTAAATTGATTTATAACACAATATCTGATTCTACGGCCAAGTGCAGTTGGCCACGAGGATTTTACCCTTTATACAATTAAATTTTATTGGCAATATCATCTTTGAATGTTTTTTAATCTTCATCTATTTACGCGCTGGAAACGTAAACAATGACAATGCCTAAACTCGTTGTCAGTGTAAAGCCCTAGAGACAGAAAGAAATCTCTCCCTAAGATATAGCTATTAATTCCAACGGATGACAAGGGGAACAAAAACACAGCTGCGCTATTTATACCTCTGACATGACTAAGTCCTCCCAAATTTAATAAAAGGAATAAATTGTCTTTAACCATTCAAGTGCAATTAAGTGATGGCTCCAAATCTATTTACTTTCCTTATTTTTAAGTTTTTCAGTTTCTATATAGGATTTAGTTACCAAAAGGACAAAATTCCCATGTATATTAAAAGGAACTATTTTTTTTTAATTGATAGATTTTACTTGCATAAAAGTTAGTTTTATCGAAAAGAAAAAATTCAAAGAAACCTAGTTCTTTTCTTCGTTGTCAATCAAATTTATAGATAAATTGTCGAGTAGAATCTAGAATTAATTTAGCATAGACAATTTTTTAACACAATCATTTGTTAATAAATTTTCACTTGAGCATATGATCATCAAATCCCATCTTATTGGTCTTATTATACATATAATATCTAATACATAATATATAATGGAATGATTAGATGAAGGAAAAAAATTCTTTGAAGATTTTTCAAAATAAAATCACAATTAAACTCTCTAAAGTGCAACTTTAAAGATGAAATTTTATAAATCAAAACATTGCATTAAACAAGATTTTTTTAAAATATCAGTCAAATCTCATTATTTCGAATTCACAAACATTAATAAGTGTTCATGAAAAGATAGTTAGATGTCTTATTGTGCATAATATTTTTTGTGTGTTCTTAGATATTTCAATAATGCCTTACATGCTTTGTGTAAAAATATCTCCGCAATAGTAAGGAAAAAAGAGAAGTCCTTTATATATATTATAGGCTAATGAAATAAAAATAAAAAATTCACCAAGAAAGTGGGTTTTTTGTGATAAGAGAGACAAAAAAAAAGATAAATTAGTTTTTTACTTTATAAAGAAATTTCTCTTTTTTTCTTATTATTAACGAGATACTTTTATATGGAGCATGTAAAATATTATAAGAATATCAAGGAAAAAAGAAAGAATGGGGTTATCACTTTGCAATTGAATGATTAATGCCTATATTATCGTTTTAGTATAAATGGGGTGGAATTAGTCATATAAGCAATGGAAATAGTGCCACCTTAAAGACATTTATTAATATGGATGTATTAAACCTCAACCAAAAAAAAAAAAAAAAAGATGTACTAAACAAGATTTAAGTAATGTCCATCTATATTTTTTTTCAAAAAAAAAAAAAGTCTTTATAACTTCTTTCCATCATCATGTTTTCTCCAGATATTATTTTTTTTTTTAAAATAAATACATCAAAAGTCTAAATTTATTGTAAAAGTACAATCAAGTTTTAAAAGTCATAAGATTTGTACTATTGTTGATCTTCGTCAACATTTCCCATCACTCAAATTGGGTGGAGCAAACAAAAGTACTTGGTCACACTAAATGAATAAGTTATAGTAATTAATTATACTTTGTTGACATTTTAGAGAACTTTTGTCCATTTATTGTTTCCACTAATAGCGGATCTCATCTTACCAATGTTAATCGCTCTTCCTTCTTATCAATTATCTATTTCTTTCTCAATTTCCAATAAAGTTGCTGTTGACCCCTGTTGACTCTAGGCCCAAACATAAAGAAGTTAATGGCTCAAATGAGATCATGACAAATACACTTAATCGATGGGATGCCTAATAAACTAATCAATCACGAAGGCCACAATATAGACTTGTCAAAATGGCTATAAATCTATTTCTTAACCCATATTTGATGGGTTATATGGATAAATATATTTACCAAATGAGTTTAGAATAATAATACCCAAAATAATATGGGTGTTGAATGGATTCACAATTTACTTAAACTCAACCCACTTCTATAACTTTCTCTCGCCCTCACTCAATTCCATGTTTGCTTACTCCGTACTCTCACCTCGCTTTGGATATGAGTTTTCTTAGATTACGTTAAGTATATAAGTGTTTAGTAATATGGGTCAAATCAAGTATGGTTCACTAGATTCATGTTCAATGAAAATAAGTCAAAACGAGTTAAATTAGTTTATATAGGCGAATCATTTTTGTCCCAACCCGACCCACTGTTTGATAGATCTACCACAACAATACAAATTAACCTAAAAGGCCCATTGATCTTGAGGAGGTCATTAATCATGTTGTTCCAAGAGACAGATTTTAGGTGAAGTAAATGACATGTGGCCACAATCGATTGACTAAAGTATGAATCAAAGATTGAGCCAAAGGGATCAATCGACTAGAGGTGAGCATCAGTCTATGGTCAAACCTGGACCAGCCCAACTCGACCAATTCTAGTCCAATCCCCAAGGGACTAGGTCGTACCTTGGTCCTAGGGTCCCTAGACCTCAATTCTAGCAATTTAGGATTGGTCCAACCCGGACCAACCTTGTATATATATATATATATATATATATATATATATATATATATATATGTTTTTGTCTACTCTAAATTCTAGCACATCCTCCCCTATTCTCCTTGCAATTCAATTTGTCATGTAAATTAGAAAGTAAAAACCTAAACCGAATTTGAGGCAAAAAAAAAAAGAAACCCTCTTCACTCGCCTCAACCTTGCTCACTTTGCTCACGACTCGCTTCTCTTCACTTGCCTCATTCGCCTTGTCGCTCACCTATGTTCACTAACCTCGCCGTTCACCTCTATTCTCTCATTTCTCATGTTTGTTTTTATGATTTGTTGCTTTAAGCAAGTGTAAGTTTCTATTGTTATCTCATTTTATATTTATGTTTGATATGTATTATGTTCATAATTTGGTTGCTCAATGTCGCATTATTGATGAATATGTAATTTGAAATAGTATGTTTGTCCTTTTAAGGAATATTAAAAAGGAAACAAAAAAATAAACGGTTGGTCCCCGGTTGACTCTGGAACCGGATTGAACCCATAGGGTCGGTCCGGTTCTCGGTCCTAAGCTCAACAAGATCAGTCATTGATCCCAAAAATTGAAAACTGACATTGTGCGGGTTGGTCATTCGGCGGATTAGTCCCTAGGTTAGGTGCTAGACCAACTTAATCCGGACCATACTCATCCCTACGATCGACCAAGGATAACAATAGCTGAGGAATCAAGAGCTATTACAAGTCATTCCTAAAGGACCATGCAAGTTGAGGCGTTTAGAGATTCTTGTGAGAAAAAGATTAGGACACGTAATGGAATGACTCATAAAAGATATGGGAGCGGTTACAAATCATCCCTAAAGTATTGTGCAAGTTAAGACATTTAGAGACTCTTGTGGGAAAAGATCAAGACGCATAACGAAGTGACTCATAAAAGATATTGGAAGAATCAAAGGAAAGACGCACGCATACACAAATAATACATACATGCAAGAATCACACGACATCAGTCAAGATATCAGAAAATCACCAAGAGCATTGTACATTTGGAAGCAGAGAAGATTATTCATGACAAATTGATTTGGATTAGATTTTGTCTAAGTTTGAGTTTCGAGTCTGGATTTTATAAGGATTCCAAGTTTTAGTATTCATCTTTGATTGAAAAGCTTTCCAGTCATATTCTGTAAGCTTTTCACTTTCTCTTCACACTTTAGTCATCTCCATGAAGAAGTTCTTGTTCAAATTTAGTAATCGAATAAGTATTCAATCCAAGTCCATATGTTCTGATTCACTAATGTTCCATGTAATGATTTCCTTATTTGTTCCCAATCTGCTGTACGTGCATTATTTTAGTAGTTCGAATTTTACAAACTCCTTGAAACTTTCGAGGCATATTAAAATCGATACACTTTTGATTTGAAGTTAATATAGTACTTCAATCGAGCACTGACCATCCTCAATCAGACTTAAAACACTAAAACATGAAACTTTTTCGAATTATGTATTCGGTTCTGAACTTAAGTATTTACGAGAGACAATAAAGGAATTCCCTCAATTAGTTCTATGTTGGTATCAGCTTAGTAGAATAGAATTATATGAGTCCTGTGGGTGGTTTTATATCGTCAAATAAAGCGTTAAAAGTTGTCCAATGCATTAGGTTTAAAGGAGCCTACCTATTTTTTTGAAAGTGATTATTATTCGGTCCACCACTTGAATTAGAGATAGCACAGCCAAAGTTATTTTAAACAAAGGAATCTGTCATTCTTTAGAAAAGGGACAAGAAACATTAGCTACGTTTCGCTTTAGGCTTTTAATCTCTTTCTTCGCTCTAAATACCATAATTAATCTTCATATTTAGAAAAGGAAAAGGCTACCATAACCGTCCTTTGCAAAGTAACGGTCTCACGGTCAAAGGGAAGCCATAAACATATTTCGAGGAACTTTTTACAAGTTCAATTGAGAGACAAAATCACAAGAGAATCAACGGAATCAATTTTTTTGAATATGAAGAAATAAAAATAAAATAGCTACCCCGCAACAAGTTGTCGATGTTTAGCTGGGGTATGGCCGTTCCTATTCAAAACTAACGGCGCGGTTATCTCAGCATTTTCCCCATTTTTATTATATAGAAATACATTTTCCAAAGCAAGTCACAATCAAATCTGTTGAGGAAATATTCAAACAAGGTTCCAATTGTCTAGGATCATCAATAATATTTAAACAATAAGAAACATACGAAGAACTCGGTTGCAACTATTCTCCGGCCAAAAAACAAGATTCTAGTTCCCAAATAAAATAAAATAACTTACTAATAAAAAAAAATAGGAATGTAATTATCTTGTATAATTTGAACTCTGGATTATTATATGATCTTGAAATCTGATAAGTCATAACTATGGATTAAGGTTTGTTCATTCTGCTTCTTGATTGTAAGAAAGCAAAAGGTATTCATTGTCGTCAAATTTTAGTTTGTATCTATATATTTTAGACATATAATGCTTAAATTTTTCTTCTAATTTCGCTCAGATGAATGGAGTCCGTATTAAAAATAACTTCACTAATGAAAATAATGATAGTGATGAAGACGAGATGGACAATGCAAACGAAGATGATAGTGATGAAAGTGTCACGACACCAAAAAACGTAAGTTTTTTTTGTTCATCTTTTAAATTTAATAGATCTATAGAACGACATTGATGATCTCTCTTTAGTAAGTGATAATAATGTGCTACTTATAATTATTCATATTGCGGTAGCTCTTTTATTTTGTATTTCTTCATATTCAAAAAAATTGATTCCATGGTCCTTTTGTGATTTTGTCTCTCAATTGAGCTTGTAAAAAGAAACTTAAAAGTAAAAACAGAAAAACAAAATAGGAAACATACGGTCAAATATTGGAACCGGTTGAGGAAGTCTCCCGGTTTCCTCGAAATATGTTTATGACTAGCCTTTTCCTTTAGAAAACGAGAATAGGTGGTTCAAGAAGATTGTTTCAGAAAGGTTGTCGCCTGACACACAACCTTGATGAGTTCACGAAAGCCGCAATATTGTTTTTGAGAGCAAAAGTTTTAAATCTCTTCCTAAATTTCAGTGCTTCTAAGTACTAAGACTGCGTTTGGTTTAGCATTTCCAAGGGACTTTTAGCCTCTAAAGCCCCTTGGGGAAATACTAGACTATTTGGCAACTATTTCGAAGTAGCTTTCAAGTGAAAGTCAGCATTGGAAAAGCTGAAAGCCTAATGTTAGTAGAAACTAGCTTTAAGCTTTCAGCATTTGGCCAAATGCTGAAATTTTTTTTTTTTCCAAAACTGTCATCACTCATTCTTCAAATTTCTTATTTTCCCTTATTATTATTTTTTTAAATGACAAAATAATGCTAAAAAATCAAATTTATATAAATGCTAAAAAAATTAAATATATTTTGGTCTTTTTAAAAAAAATATTTATATATTTGATTTTTTTAGCATATATATTTAATTTTTTTTAGCATTATTGTCAAAGTTTATATTCAAAAAGTTGCATGCATTATTTTTTCGATTTTAAACAAATGAAATTAAAAAAAAAACTAATATTAATCACCCAAAGGGCTTTTCAAATGTGTTTTCTACCAAACGGCATTTCTCTCAAAGTTGCTTTTCAAAACATAGTTTACCAAACGGCCTTTACATTTGCCAAAAGTCCTTTAGGCTAAACTTTTTTGTATTTTCCCAATGGGTTTTTAAAATGCTGAACCAAACGCACCCTAAGACCTATCACATTAGCGTGATTAAATTCCGCCATTAACTCCGTCCAATCTGACTAGTGACAAATGTCGACCCCAATGTCATTAGGTTTTCCCCTTGGTTTGATTATGAAACTATAATCTTGATAATCACACTTTAGAGGCACTTGGAAGACATTTATTTGATTATCATAACTTATGAAAAAAAAAGGTTCATTTGAGTGTCATAACCTTCAATCAATCACTTGAGTATTATAATTATTTAAAAACGTTCACCTATTTGCAAAAAATTTGACGTGACATAGCACATGTGGTGAATGTGTTTAAAAGGTTAATGGCACTCAAGCGATGGATTGAAAAGTTATATGTGTTGTACATAAGTAATGTCACTCATATGATCGAAAATAAGCTATAATTATTAAGTAAACACAATACGAAAGTTATAATACTTGTGTGCTTTTTTCTCACATGTCCAAAGGGGGAGCGGGAGAGAGAAATAGATGAGCATGAGTAAACAGAATTGAGAAACATGTTATGCATACATTCGCAGCGAAATATCATGTCGTATTAAGATGACATCATCGAGATAATCATGATCCTCATTTCGAAAAATCCAAGATTTGACTATCGCCATTTTAGCATTGTAGAGAACTATAATTGATGCGGTGATAGTATGCATGCATCAACACGACACTTACCAGCATATATAGTTTGCATGAGGACAGAATTTTCATTCAAGAATCTTGGATTTAGAGGAAGGAGGGGCCAGAAAACTGAGTTTCCTTGCCTAAATGCATGTCAAGTTTTCATTTATGTTTTTTTAGGGTGATGCACACTTACGCATCTTTTATTTAATAGAAAACGAATAATTTGAAAAATATTTTTCAAAATATGATAATTTATATCTCTCATAAAAATGAATAAACAAAAAATATTTTTATCGTCCACAAATATATTAAGGCATAATTTATTATCGATAATAAAAAAAAATTTATTGATTAATTATTTCAAGCCATACAAGTGGTTACTAGCAAGAAATTCTATTCCAAAACATTTCTTTTTTGAGAAGTATTAAGCACATTTCGATCCTCAAATTGGAAAGATGCCGATTCGTTCAAAAGAAGAGGACAAAGGTCATTATCAGAAGGAAATAGAGAAAAAAAAATGGCTGGCTCATTTGTTGTTTAATGCAAGAAGACATTCCTTTTTTTCTATTCCTAAACTTTTTTCTAACCAAAAACCTTGGAATATCCTAAGCCACAAAAGATGCCGCTGGCCCCAAGCTTTTGTCCCCCCGAATATCACCACATATCTTTAACCCTCCTTTTGCTCCATCATCTCCAGTTCCTTATTTTCAAATTTTGGGTTCATATGCATTTCGCTTTCGAGAGGTCGGCAGCCCAAAAATTTACCTTTTCTAGCTTGGCCCCCCGCATGACAATGACTCGGGCTACAGAAGGATTCTCTACTCGATCGGCGATCATTAAATAAGAGAAGGATTCTTGATCAGTTGGATTGGTGGTCTCTTATCTCTCGTAAATTGTAGGAACGACAACTATCAGAATAGGTAAGGTTTCCCCTCATCGGTGACTTCTCCTTGCATCGTGCGCACCGAGCCCCATGTGCTCTGGATGCATCAAATTCGTTATGCGTTTTAACTTTCATCATTCGAATTCCCTTTTTCAAAGAAACCCGCCAATCTTCTATAGCTGACAATACCTCACTGGATTAAGATAGAATACAAGCATGTTATCCGACTTTTCTTAACATTTTAAATGGCTTGTTTAGAAGATATGCATGTCAAGTCTAATTACCTTTTTAGATTGGGTAGATCTTTTATTTAAATATCATTTCACATAAATCTCTAATTCATGGGAGACAAGTTCAAAATACTATAACAGGATTAAATCGTTGATTAAAAGAAAACAAAATCAAGTGTTTTTCATAAAAGAATGTCTAACTCCTTCTTAAAAAAAATATATCAATTTTAGGTTGGGTTTCCACTCTATCCAAACTATTTTTTCTCATAAAAAAATCACTAATAGTTAGTACTCAAATTTGACTTCGTCGCGTGTCTTCTAATGATGTCATGAAAGATTTGATGTGTCATTCTGATTGCATACCTCTCTCTCTATCCTTCTCATGTGTCATTCTCCATTGCCTTTATTTTTCCTCTATTTTTATTTTCCCCTTTTGTCCTTCCATCTTCTTCAGCCCCAATTCGACCTCAAAGAATCCCTTCATCGCGAAGAAAAGCAGTCATAGCAAACCAAAACACCGCACGATCTAAAACCCAAAAGGCAAAACCCGCGCTTTCAAAAGATCTCAAGCTTCTCCCCCAAGAGATCTTTTCGAAAGAAAAAAACATAGAAAAAAAAACAAAGACAAGCACAGAATCATTCGCGAAGGGAGAGAGAGATGTGCAATCGAATCACTCATCGAATGAAAATTTGACGGGGACAAGATTCGAGTATCCATTGAAAGTTGATATTTTTACCATAATATAAAAAATAAAAAAGTTCGAGCTGGAGCCTGACTTATAATTGGTGCATTTTAAAGTTGATCGACAAATGACCTTGTTAGAATTAGTCCGATCTCGACCCTGCCCAGGTCTGGGTACATCTACGAATATTTACATTTGTCCTAGTAAAAGAAAACTGAGTTAGTAAAGATAAAAAAAAGATAACAATTAAATACAAAACCAAAGTAAAAATAGTAATAATTTCGATGCATTGGATACGTATAAGTTTAATGCATCATGGCTATTGATTTTGGCAGATGTTAGAAGATTTAAAGGCCATGTTCCTGTAATTAGGAGTGATCGGTTTTCGATTGGGTTGGTTCCACCCATGAACTAGAAACTAGACCAATTGATTAGGGTTTAGTTCCTGAGTTGGACCAATTTGATCTTGACAATTTCATTTCTCTGCTCTTTAAAAAAATATAATAAAATAAAATAAAAAATTGCATCGATCTGGTCTAATCCAATTGGTCTGGATTGTTCGGTTCTGTACCCAAAAAGGGAACCGGACAGTTCTAAATTTTTGAAACCGGACATCAAACCGGTTTGATTTCAGTCCGGTTCCGTGAACACGGTCCCCTATATGAAGCACCAAAATAATATCTCTAAAACGTGGACCCTAGTCAACATTAAATTAAAGGAGCATATAAATGATCACGCATCATCATTCATTACATCACAACCCCATACATGCACGATTTAAACTCTTCACATACGAATTCAAATACCCCCAAAGCACCAACCCAACACCAACACCAACACCAACACCACCCAAATAAAGGCCAAAAAAGCCAATCCATAGTCATCACTCTCCCTTCCGCGTACGTAACCCTTTTCCCATCCCTCCCTCATCTCGACCTTCCTTTTCCACCTCCGCCATCTCCATCATCTCCATCTCCTTCTTCCTCGAGGATGGCTCTCGTCACGGACGAGATGAAGACCAAGGCCGAGGTGTACCACGGCGACGAGATCTGCCGCGAGAAGCTGAACCTCCTCCTGGCGGAGATCGGCCTCCCCAACGGCCTCGTCACGGCGTCCCAGGAGATCGAGGAGTACGGCTACGACAAGGGCGCGGGGCTGGTGTGGCTCAAGCACCGCAAGAAGGCCGAGCAGAAGGTGGCCGACAACGTGGTCGTCTCCTACGACACCGTCGTGTCGGCCTACGTCGAGCCCAACCGGATCCGCAAGCTCCGCGGGGTCAAGGCCAAGGAGTTCCTCAACGTCTGGGTGAAGCTGAGCGAGATCCACATCGACGGCGGGGGCGGCTCCCCGGCGCCCACGGCCGAGCTCATGATCACGTTCAAGACCCCCGTCGGGCTCTCCCGGTCGTTCCCGGTCTCGGCCTTCGAATAGCGACGACGCCGGAGATGGCGACAATTGGTTGGAGGAAAATCGGGGCACAAAAATTGAACTGTTGATAAATTTGTATAAAACAAGGTACCCAATAACATATTATCTCTGATTTGATTTATTAAAAATATTTTTGCTGCCTGCTTCTTGTTTACTGTATATTATATATTAATTTAGTGAATTGATTAGAAAATGGGGTGGTTAATTGTATTTAGTAAGTGATGGACCATGGAAGAGATTGGGGGAGATGCTTTTCTTAGTAGGGGGTTTCCCGAAAGATGCTACCCGGGGAAAGAATATGCTTCTTAATTTAGAATGACACTCCTTTTGTTCGCTTCGTCACGCGACCTTTTCCGTAGCACCATCCATCATTTCGTGTGAAATCAGTGAGGACGCGCAGGAAGTCGCTAGAAGAGATCGTTTTCGCCATTTCCTTTCCAGGCGGATCCACTAGATTCCAATATTGGGACTGTCAATTCGTCTTGATATATTACAGTGAGCTAATTCGTTCACGTGAATGGTCAACACGGGCATCACCGTCTCTTCCTTGATCGTACTGTTTCATTTCATGTTTCACGCAAGTTGGGAGATGGCGATAGGTAGTCGATCCAATACGGTTCGGGGATGTTGAGTGAATTTACGTTTCGTGAGATTGATTTCATTAGTTGTAGCTTATACTCGATGGGAATTCGCATCGAATGATATCTGGCCAGGGGCGACAGCCCCACTAGCCCTCTTGCTCCGTTGTTGGTTGTAAGCGACCAGGTCATTAAGATTTTGCCTAACAGTCGGAACCCGCTCTGAGTAGAGGTCCTACTCTGTGACCGAGTTATAGATGCCCGAGATCGAGGCAGTATGTTCTTTCGCCCTCACACTCGCATTCCCCAGCTAATACTGAAAAGAAAAAGGAATGCAAAGAAAGGAGTCAGATCAACATATAGCCTCGTAAATGCAGTGACATGCCATCCAAAGAGCAAGGCTGAACAAAGGAAGAAGTTTTGATTGACCAAAAGTTAAAGCACTTGTGCATGTGTACATCAGTACGCAGATGAGTTAAACGTAGGGATCTCGGCACAGCTACACTGTATGATCCACAACCAGATGTATACGTGAGCAGTGTCCAACTACTTTGATGCATTCCAAGAGCTGACATCAATGACACGGAGGATCACCAAATGTAACATTCAGCTAACCACAATTCACAAGCTCACGAACCTTACGTGAGCAGTATCCAACTACTTGGATGAAGTTGCAGCCATACAGAACTTTCTACGAGAACTAGACATATTCACAATCTGTATTGACCTAGGAGCCTATACATAATCAACCGATCAGTCCTACACCTTCAAAACAGGATCAGAGAACAGAAGAAACGAACCATAGTGGATGGCCATTGCAAGATGTCGACAATGGCATCATGTCGGACAAAGCAACGAGTCAGGAGTAAACTTACAATTGAAGCAGAGGCCCAAAGTTACTGCACAGTCGACTGCTTCAAACAGACCTACTACCCTGGAAAAGAAATGAACCAAGAACCACATCTTAAGGTCGTCATTTTCCAAAAAATACACCACAACCAGATGCATTGGGCTACTGGTGCTTATATGCGCAACTACAGCAGATGCCTACTCATACAAGGATGAAACCAAAAAGTTCATAGTCCGATCTACCTATGATCAATTTATTAAAATTTATGTATGGCACATATCAAACGTGGCATGCTCTCTGTGTCAAAGAAATAAATGTTCAGAGGGGCTGTAGTTCATCGTACCCTGGAAGTGATAATCCATCGACCACCAATCCATTCTTGATGAGGTCTAAGATTGTGATGTTCAAATTCCAATTCCTCACTTGATGTTATAAAGTAGACTTTGTACTTCAAGCCTCCAAGAATTTGGGAAATATGACCCACCCACCAGCCATCATTATACCAAGCATCAACCATTTCGTCCTGTGCAAAAGTGTGTGCACATTTAATGTCAGGAGGAAAAGGCCTAATATGTGAACTCTCTGCTACTTCTTTGAGGAATTCGGTTTCGTCATCCGTCTGCAAAGTCTGATACTCAACCAAAAACTTGTCTCCAGTCGTATTGATGATCACTGCAGGGTACCAACAGCCCCTATAACCATCTTCATCGCTTCTCACCTCCACTTTCATTCCCTTACTGAATTTCACTTTTATATTAGCATTGCCAAACTCCGTTTTACCTCTTAAACTTGCTATTCTCAATACCACCTCAGTAGAATTATCCTACATTTTGATATTCCAAAGTTAGAACCACGGAAAGAAAGGATGATACTAAGTAAAATCGTATGGCAGAAATCACTGACCAAACAATGAGAGATGCCATACACAACTACTGATGCTGTCATCCATCAATCAAAGAGTTGTTTGCTTATTTTGTCTCTGAGCACACGCAGTCATGCAGCAGCTGAAATGCATATGTTTTTACTTGATACCAGTCATATATTTAATCCCAGTAAAGTAACCAATATGAAACTGGTTATGCTTTGTTGCAATCACTTCATGACTTAACTTTCTTTTCCAAAGGTAAAACTATTTATTCAAATAATGGAGGTTTAGATGTTAGATATTTTCTCATATCCACCAAACAAATACACCATAATTTATTGTATGCACAAGAAGAAAGCTAGAGTTTCTGTGGATAACATTATGATAAAGCATTTATCGAGCATGATGCTTATTGACAGGTGTGACTTTCTACTGCATGAACCGGAGTCCATACATATAAGCTTCATAGTTCACTCTTCCAGCAAAAAATATTTGATCACTTCAACATAGGGGAAAGCAAGAAAATTAACCGATAACATGGGATGGCACTGCATTTACAACGAGTCTCTTTTCAAGAACCCATTAGCTACATGATTGTCCTAGAGAAGCAAGTCAATCTTTTCAAGCAACCGATTAAGTGCTACAATTAAATAAAGGAATCTGGTCTTTGAATTCAAAGAGTTATAAACTCAGATCGGGAAAACATAGTACAACTGCCATGTGAAATACTCTCTAGTTCATCAGACGTCATTGACTGGCACCAATTTGCATCAAAGTAATTGAAATATGGTTTGACTGATTAAGTGTTCCTCTAAACTTGTGAAATCACAAATTTGACACCATCAAGAACTCCTTATGTATAGCATTCTCCATGCAACCAATCAAAATCACAACAAGGCATGGGGGACGTTCGGCCAGGAATGAAACAAAAGCATGAACCTGAATGACAGAACTCCACCAAAACAATTCATCACAAAATTAGAAGCTACCGTAGTTCTTACCCGGGAAGCAATGACCCACTGGCCGTCATTCCAGTCCTGGTGAAGCCTCAGATTAGACTCATTGAAAATTAGTTCTTCATTGGATGTGCTGAAGTAGACAACATACTGAGAGCCTTTTAGAACTTTGGAAATTACACCGACCCACCATCCGTCATTGTACCAAGCATCAACTTTGTCGAGCTGCTTGAAACGCCTGGCTGGAAGATGAGGAGGGTAGGGCCTGATATACCATGAATATGCTTCTTCCCTCAAAGGTTCAGTTTCGTCATCTGTTTTCAAGGTTAGGTATTCGACCAGATACTTGTCATTTCCTATATAGTCGATGACAATTGCGGAAAACCAAGAACCCTCATAACCTTTTTCATCACTGCTGACCTCCACAGTTTTACCCTTTCCAAACTCGGGGGTGGCAATGATGTCCCTTTATCGAGTCTTATCTTGAATTTTATCTTGTGAGGCTTTAACTCCATTGTAGATGACTTCTCCTGCAAGTCAATTTTCAAGAACTACAAATGTGTTAGAAGAAAGATGGCAAAAATATAAAATATCCTCAATGCTAGGTCTAACTGAGCATATGGAGTCATTCAGCCACCAAAGATACATAACAACTTGCCAGCATGTGCCGGCTAATGCCAATGGAGGCCAGAGGTAACGACGCTTCAGAAACATTACCTAACTGAAAGTCAAGAAAATGATATCAGATCGACATGTATCGAAAAGATTACTTCAAATTTATCTACGCCAAAGCCAGGGAACACCTACGAACTAACTTTGTCGCCACCAAAAATTTTGGCCTCCTTTTCGCAGGCTTCTGGGTACTCCTTGATCTTGCAAACTCACACTCATCTAAATTGCAAATGCAAGATAAAAGTCCAACCTGGGCAGCCACTATCTACAGAGAAGCTCGATAGACTATTGTCAAGTGCAGCATAAATAATTTGGCCCTCCTAAACCGTTCCAGCCCGCGAAAGCATGAATCTTTATGACGTGGCAACAAAAACAACACGCTATTAATTCGATTAACTTACAAAAGAAAAGATTTCACGTTAATCTTAGCTGAACAGAGAACCTACAACGGACATAAACTATTCTCGACCATCAGTCTCTCGACGAAAAGAAGCCGCGAGACGTTTCTACCTGCATTTCACCGCCGGCGAAAGGCGGGGTCCAAACCCCATCGCCGCTCCACTCCCGGTGACGCCTCAACTCCCACTGTCCAAACTCCACCTCCTCGCTCCCCCCTCCCACCGCCACCAGATACCTGGAGTCCTCCCGAATCTCCCTGATCTCGCCGAAATGCCACGCGTCCTCCCGGTACGCGTCCACCTCCTCCCCTACCCGGAACCGCTCGTGCATCTCCCGCGGCGGGGCGGGCCTCGCCCGGGCCAGGTCCACGTACTCCCTCAGCCGCCGCCGCTCCCCTCCGGACCGCCGCCGCCGCCGTCGCCCGTCAGGGTCAGGTACTCGACGAAGATGAGCTTCTTGGCGCGGGCCGGCGACCGGAGCACGGTGGCGGGGTAGAGGGCGCCGCGGAGGCCGGGGCGGAGGATCTCGACGGCGTCGCCCTTGGCGAAGGAGGAGGGGAGGGGCGGCATTTGCAGGGTCGTGCCCTAGAAGAAGGAGAGAATCTGCGTGCGAAGGAGATGGTGTTGGGGAGGAAGTGAATGCTGACCGAGATCATCGAGAGAGAGAGAGAGCGCGAAATGGTGCTAAAACGGGCTAATTAGCGAGGAGGTATAATCTGTTTGCTTTTTTGGCTAAACCAAAGGGACCCCACTCCCTCTTGCTTTTTCCTTTTTTTTTTTTTTTTTTTTAACTTTTTGTTGAGTAGGGCAATTTTGAAAAAAAGAAACTACATTGATTATCTCTTAACTTCATTTTAAGGTACAATGCCGTTCCTGAATTTTTAATTTATTAGACGAGGTCCTTGCCTGAACTTTTGATTTACGGAGTGATTCGTTGTGGATATAATGCGATTAGTCTCGTGTAGTTGAAAGTGTGGTTGGAGCATGGAATAGACACTCTTTTTTCATATTTGATGAAGGTTGGTTGGGTTAAGTATTTTGATATGGGGACGTTTTGAAAATTCTTTTAGTGTTTCGAGTTAGATAAAACAGATGATACGAGTTTTCGCGAAATTTTTGAAACAATCATAAAAAGTGGAGGTCACCTAATGTGAAAACTGGCATTAAGATATTTATTATGATGAGCCATTAATGTTTGTTTTCTATAATGGGCCTGAGTGATATAATCTGCTTGCTTTTTTGGCTAAACCAAAGGGGCCCCACTCCCTCTTGCTTTTGTCTTTTTTGACCTTTTTGTTGAGTAGGGCAATTTTGAAAAAAGAAACTACATAGTTTTAGGGTGCGATGCCGAACATGAATTTCTAAATTGTTAGACGTGATCCCTACCTGAACTTTTGATATTGTTGCAATATGAAGATATTCAATGTGGTCCCTCAACTTAAATTAATTGAATGATAAATGAATCTCGATACGGGATGATTCGTTGTAGATGTAATGTGATTAGTCTCGTGTAGTTGAAAGTGTGGTTGGAGCATTGAATAGGCACACTTTTTTCATATTTGATGAAGGTTGGTTGGGTTGAGTATTTTGATATGGGGATGTTTTGAAAACTTTTTCAGTGTTTCGAGTTAGATAAAATTGACGGTACGAGTTTTCACAAAATTTTTGAAACAATCAAAGGTAAGAATTGGAGGTCACCTAATGTA
This sequence comes from Eucalyptus curtisii, assembly GCA_017140595.1. Lineage (NCBI taxonomy): Eukaryota > Viridiplantae > Streptophyta > Magnoliopsida > Myrtales > Myrtaceae > Eucalyptus > Eucalyptus curtisii. The sequence goes on from CM029501.1 coordinate 31,618,061, forward strand.
GAAAACCGGCATTAAGATATTTATTATGATGAGCCGTTAATTTTTGTTTTCTATAATGGGCCTAAGTGAATTTCTTCAAACTTTCGACACCATGTAAAATATAAATATAGATATCTCCGTATAAGATGTTACATAGAGGTGACCGAGGTTTATCTCCCATCCAAAACCAGCCTTGCCCTACGACATGGACTTTCCCATGGAACGAGGACCTCGCTTGGTCCATTCAAGTCCAATTCCAAAGAGAATTGGGTAGGTTTGCGAGTTCAAAATATGAAAACCAATTAGGTTCAATTTGATTTCTAGGTTGAGCCTTAAACTTACTGGTTATACGAAAGAATTGAGTTTATTATAAATATATATCACTTTTTTGATAAGTTACTAAAAAAAAAAAAAAAAAACTCACAAGGACAACATCTGAACTTTAAAAAAAAAAAAAGGATATCTAATTTCAATACATTCAAAATTAAAAAGAAATGAGGGATAATTTTCCGGTTCTATATGGCAATTGGTAGGTTCAATTCCAGGTCGATTTTGGGGTAGGCTAGTTTGTAGCAGAACCACGTGGACCATGTTCACCACTTAAATTATTACACTATTATGTCATATTTCGTTTTATTTGCGAATTACAAATGTGAATAGAAACATAAGGAATAAAGGCCTTGAGCTCTTTTGACTTTTTTAAGATTGTTTTTAGAATGATATCTGTAAAGTATTTTGAAGTTTGCTTTTCATATACTCTAAGTAAACGTGGATTTGATGGCATATTAGAGGATGTACATCGCAACAGGCGGATTTCATATATATATATATATATATATATATATATATATATATATATATATATATATATATATTCCTTGTAACATAACTTCAAACAATATCACAAACTCACATAATAGTTTGTCCACGAAGATTCGCCAGGCCTCATACTCCTACATATGTTTGTGTTTTATTTCGACATGATATGATGTTTATATCCATCGTTGCATCTAAATCTCTTTATTTTTATTTTAGTTGTCTAACTTCAAACAAAACAAAAAAAGAAAAAGAAAACAGACAGGTAAAATAAACAGTCTTATCCCATCTCAATGCAAAAGTAGAAATTACCATCACTTCCTTTCAAATTATATGAAAATCAAACACATTTTATTATTTCTTTAACTCTGTCCCACAGTGAAAATGAAAAATAGCAGGATAAAAAGAATAAATTTTTATCTCTGCCTGCGGAGATCTTGACCGGTCAAGAAAGAGTGAAGGAGCGCAAGGGCCTCACTGGGCTTGTCCAGAGGCACCAAGTGACCAGCGCCTCTTACTGTTACTAATGCCAATCCTCCTTCATATTCCACAATCCTCCCCGCAACCTGCCCCCAAAAAAAAAAAAAAATTATTATTATTATTATTACTTTTTGCTCACTAATCCCACTTTTTTTAATTATAATTGCGGCATTTTCGAACTAAAAAAATTATAATCACAATATTAATTGATTATCTTTTCCTTAGAAAAATACGTGTTTAAAGGGAACGACAAAGCAAAATGATAATAATGTAAAAAATTAATAACTGCTAACCTGATGATCATGGTACCATGAGCGCCAGGGCGATTTAATAGACAGCCCAAGAGCTTCCACGCAGTACCTCGACCCGATCACCGGCACTCTCCCGTCCGCGTCGCCGCTGTCTCCCGAAACCCAAACCCGAAGTCGATCAATAACATCAATTAATTCTTTCTTGTTCTCTTCATTAGGATTATTCCCGACTCCGTAATCATATGTATGATAGCGAGTTAATTAGATGCGAGTGTCGAATTCCACAAAATACATTGGTAGCAATGTACTTGTATTGATACGATCCAATGCGACTAATAATGAGAGCACGGGCTCGGGAGAGTTCAATGATATCTTTTGTGTTCTTTATCATGTTAATGGTACCATCTACTTTGCAAGGAGGAATTTATCGATGAAATCTTTTTCCTCCGGTTAAATAACCAGAAAATGAGAGAGAAAACCATGAAGCAAATTGTGATCTTACCTGTACACCCATATCTTGAGCCCACCCTTGATGAGCTTGGTGTAGATTGGCAGTACTGAGAAGACCGAGTAGCCATACGTATATCCCAAGGATTGACTTGGGGGAAACAAAAAGAACAGAGGCGGAAGGAAAAATCAGGGAAAGAAGAATGCGTCAGAAAGCGATGAAGATGATGACGGATGAAGATGGACGAAGATGGATGACGATTCAATGCTTATTGAGTCGTCCGCATACGTACTTGCACGCCTTCCAGCTGATGGTGTTGGAGTTGACTGTCCTCACGTGGAGAGAAGATTGAACATCTTGTCTGTTGAGGTACATCTCTACATACTCAGCGAAACATGGGTCATACCCTCCTGGGATTCTCATCCTCCTCGAACTGTATCCATTCACCTGCAACAATCGCATTTCCGGGCCGACTATAATCAGGATTTACATGGACTGAGCGAATGAGTCGACTGTATCCAAACGTGGTTGACGAGATGAGCCGACCGTGTGCGTTTGTGATTGCGTTGGTTACCTTGGTGAGCGGCTCGAAGCGGCTTTCACTTGTGTGAGACAGAGTAGAAGATGCCGAGGAGGAGTTGAGGAGACATGTCGGGGCGTAGATGTTGTAGATGTCGATCTCTTGCTTGTAGGTTGTGAACACGGTGTTCATGCCCTCGTTGCACTCGTCAGACCAGTCGGGGACTGTGAAATTGCAGGCTCGCTCGCATTTGTGGTAGAGTTGGTCTGAGATCACAGCGTGGCTCCATGCATACTCGAGCACGGCCTTGTAGTCATAGTAGTCATTCGTTTCTGGATTCCCTACCTGCAACTTGACTAGTCAATTTCGTATTGCTACTCTCAATATTGCTTCTTCTTTTTTTCCGGGTTATTGATTCGTTATATGTCATCAGTAGGTTCACAAGTTAAGACGACCCCGAGACTTTAAGACACTGTTGCTTTTATTGGGTGATTGAATATGACTGTAATGCAATTTCTTCTTTGCCATTGTTGATAAGCAGTCACGAAAGAGATTAACAAAATCGAAAATGAAAGTTGAATAACAAAAACGAAATGTCGGGATCGGAATCATCAATTTCTTGGGACAGGGTTCGAGGTTTGTTGAGTAACTCACAATGAAGCCTTTAAGGTTGATTGGTGTGTACTTAGCCGTGTCTTTGTTCCTGTCATAGATCAGCTCAGCTAGCTGAGGAACATAGTGACCTGTGAAAGTAACAGAGAAATGTCTGAACCAAGCTTGGCATATGAGAGAGAGAGAGAGAGAGAGAGAGAGAGAGAGAGAGAGAGAGACCTGCATAGCTTTCTCCAGCAAGGAAGCAATCATGGGTCTTGAACTGTGGGAACTTTTGAAGCCAATTCACTAAGAAGCTGTATGCATCTTCAGCTGAGAATAATTCAAGCACTCTCCTTCACCAGTCATTAAGTTCATTTCAAGAGCAACAGCTGAACTGAAAGAAAGGTAGATATTTACCAACAAAGGCATCATCCAGCACGGACAGATCAGAAGATGTGTCGGTGTAAGAGAACCCGACTCCAACTGGCGACTCCACGAACAGCAGATTCGCTTCTGCAGCAGAAAGTCAACAGCTCATCAAGTTCCTTTATTTTTCTTTGCTTTTTCTATCTCTTTTGTTTTTTATGCTAAGACCAATTATGACTAGGTTGCTTCGTCAAAAAAGAAGGAAAGACCTTGATTCCAAGCATGTTTGTTGTAGAGAAGGCCAGTCCCGTTGGTGTTTACTCTGAGGGGCCCCAACTCAACGGCAGCGCCGTACCCGACCGATGAACAACCAGGCCCTTCACAAATCAATTGCCAAACAGAACAGCAAAAACCATCAACAATCAAGCATTCTTGTTTCCATTATCAATTAGTGCAAATATTGCATGTTTCTACCTCCATTGAACCAGAGAAGAAGAGGTCTCTGGGAAGGTTGAGACTGGGCCTCAAAGAACCAGTAGAAGAGGGCCCTCCCATGGGCCTCATTTACTGTGATATAGCCTGAGAAGTGAGAGATGGAGGGGGTTGAGGGCTGCCCTGGGAGATTTATGACCCTGTCTGATTCTGAGTCCTGAGATAATACCCCTTCCCCTTCTGGTGGGAGTGCCTGCTTCTGCTGTTGCTGCTGCTGCTGCTGCTCTCTCTGTTTCTTGGGGTGTTTTAACGCAGGTGGTGGTCAAGGGGCTGCTCAGGAAGACTAGGAGGTGGATGGACAATAGAATGAGGGTGTTGACTGAGGATAGCGATGCCATCTCTCTTGTTCCCAAGAAAGCTTTGGATGGACAAGGAAGTGTCCTGGAGGCCCCCTTTAAATAATTGAGAGAGAGAGGGAGAGACGCATTCTCGTTGTATGTCGATAACATAATGGACTGTCTTTCACCAAGGTCATCATTATGTGGATAAAGTCCAATATACATGAAAAATCTCTTGGCTAAGTATTATGTTCTGTCTTGACCACAAAAAAAATCTCGTATTTTTTTTCAAAATCCAATTCCAAGAAGAATTAAGTAGGTTTGCTAGTTCAAAATCTAGGAACCAATCAAGTTCAATTCGATCGATTCCTAAGTAGAACTAGTGACTATATACACATACATACATACATACATACATACATACATACATACATACATACATATATATATATTGTCAAGCCTATTACCTATCATAGGAGATTGACATGACCAATCTTTTCTCTCAAAGGACGCAACTTCAAAAGCAATCAATAACCTATAATCAAATATATATCTCTATCTATGGATATTTGATAACTAGAAAACCATTACTTGAGAAAACCTCATTTGAATTTTATAAAGGCAAGAAGTGCCGTATCAAAGTTTCTATAATCTATAAAAAGAAATATTTACACCTCAAACTCAACTAAACCCAACAAATTTCATCGCAGATATATATACAACTCCCTCAAACTAAACTGAAAATCCAACTTCCAAAAGTCCTTGTCAATAACACTTTTCTACTATTAGTCGCTAATAAGTAATCTAAAAAGATTTGGAAAGAATGAGGTGAGTAATCACAGTTCAGTAAGTAATATATATCTTGTAAGTAGTTTGAGCATCCATTTTGCACATTTACAAAACAATATTAGGGACTCATTTTTCAAATCTAATACATAGTATGCTTACAATACCAAAAATAAGTTGTATCATTTCAACAAAAACTTAAATGTGTCAAAATCCACATTTAAATCAACAACATCGTATCATACATCAATGGTCTATTCCATTAATCAGTCTCACTTCAAATCACATGTCAAGGGTCAATTCTATCAACTAATTTTAAATCACTTGTCAATGATTTGTTCCATTAACCAAACTCATGCTATCTAACAATGATCATGATCATGCATAACGCTTTTTGACAAGGCAACCAAGATTCTTCTTAGCTAAGTTTCCACATATATTGTCGATATCACCAATTGACACACAAGGATATCTTTATATTAGTATGCATACCAAAAAAAAACCCTTAACTAGATTCACAACAATATTAAGCACCCAATCCACATTCTCTAATATCAGGAATCAAATCCAAAATCAATATAACCAGTTAATTTCATAAAACAAAATGCAAAAAAAAATTTTTCAACTTCATTCATCAAACATAATACATTTCATAAGATATTTCTGAAACCATTTCGAAATTCTTCATAAACCAAATTCACAAATTGAAATGTACAACATTTCGTAACATTTTTCAAATTATTTTAGAACTCATTCCATAAACTAATTCGCAAAATAATACATGTAGATATAAACTTTTACAACACCTTTCATAACACAATTTTGAAATTTTTTCACAATAATTAACTCACAAATTGTTTTCAAAATTGCTTTCCATACCCTTTCAAATAGTCAAAAGGTTAGTAAATACCCTATTCAAATTTTATGCATCAAAACATGCTATTTCATAACATATAATATATCTAATCTATATCGCTTTCATGAGTTTACAAATTTAAAGGAGATAACACTACTCACCTGGAAATGCCTCAAAACTAATTAATGAAGGTTACTTAATCCTCAAGCTCACAATCCAATCATATAAGTGAGAAATAACATTAAAATTGAGTGAAAGGCTACCTCAACTCGGCTAACTAACCTTAAACACTAACAAAACGACTCACTCGCTCACAAATTGTTCATCCAAAGAGATCACCCAAAGTTGTTTGCAATGTGGAGCTTGCGCAAAATTGATCATGCCATAATTCTCTTAATTAAACTCTGCTTCAAGTGAACTTAAAGTAGAAAAGCCCTTTTGGAGTACTAGAATATCCGTAAATTGACCGACCTAAAATCAACAAAATTCAGCCCAAAAGCTACTAGTCACGTATTGTCCATCATGCGCGTCCAACTTCGAAAATTTGTTTCAGGTAGATCTTAAGTATGAATCAATTTTGTAAAAACTCACAGCTCTACAAAACCCTAAATTATCAATCTTTTATAATTTCTCAACTTAAAACCTCCAACATCAGATTTCATAGTTTAAATTTCATTTGATCCAAAATTGAATCCTAATACCAAAAATTATCCCAAATAGAAGAACAAAGGGTGAGAGCACTTACGAAATGTTGTGAACCAAAGTAAATCCAACTCGATGAGGTCATTGAGCATACCCACAAATCCCTCTTCTCCTTCTTCCGTTTCTTTCCTTCTTCTCCTTTCTTTTCCCTTTTCTATTCATTCGTGCGTTTTTCCTTTTAAGGATTGAAGTCCACTTTCTTTTTCTTTTCTTTTTTTTATTCAACTCTACTTTTGACCAAGTCAAAAGAGATAATAAAAATAAAAGACAATATTACATACATTTATATATATTAAAATGTATTGCTTCTATAATAAATTAACAACTCAAAATAAAATATTGAAAAATTTCAAATAAGGATCTAAAATATCTTCATTTTCTATTTTTTTTTTTTTCATAAAAAAATTTAGAAAAAGAAAAACATAAGTGGCCATCGCCCTATCGTTGGCAAGGTAGCGACAATGGCCAATGTGGTCCCTAGCTCATAGGTGAGGACCAGCAACTCTCGCCTAGCCAACCCTCTCCCAAATCTGGGTGAGAATCACCCTGCCCTTGCCCCAGCCTAGTGGCCCTCACCCGGATTTGGGAATTGGTCAGTGTCCTCTCCCGCTTTTGAGGAAGGCCTACTAGCCCTTGCCTTTGGTCGACTAAGGTCACTGGCTCTTGACCATAGGCGGGTGGGGCTATTTTTCCTTTTCTTTAATTTTTATTTTTAAAAAAATTAATCTAATTTAATTTAAATTTAACTTGTGCTTTGACGAAAATATTCTTGATCGGTCGGAATATTTTGTCGACCAAGTGACTAGACTCTTATTTAAAATAATCATAACCACTTCAAGTCCTCTTTTGGGATTATATAACTACTTTAGGCCTTTATTTGAGAAAATAATAGTATTTCATGTTTTTATTTGGAATTTTCCCTAAAATATAAGAGCTCATAAAAGCAAAGTCTGAACTAAAAAAATGGATATTTATTTTTAAGTATATTCATAATTAAAAATAAATGAAGGGCAATTATTTAGTTCTGCATGGGAATTGATAGGTTCAGTTCCAGGTCAACCTTAGAATAGACCAGCTTGTTTATCAATTCCTACTTTGGAGCTGAGCCACGTGGATGATGTTCATCCCTAAATTATTACACTATATAAGCCTATATCATTTCATTCATAGACTTTAAATTGTGAATAGAAATATAGGAAATAGAGTGCTTTTGACTTTTCTAGGCGGCTGCTAGAGTGCTTTTTGGAAAGTATTTTGGAGTTTTCTTTTTACATAATAAAGTATACGTGGATTTGATGGCATATTAGAGATCAGGTGCAATTCATTACATATATAATAGCATGGCGACATGGGAGCGAAAAAGAAAAAGAGGAGAATAGAGTCTCCTCACTTTAGACATAACAGGCTCTGCAAGAGGCCCGCATGACAAGCTATTAGCTTAGAGGTAAAGCATGCCCTTGATAATTGCATTATTGTGCTTGGGCAAAGGGCTCTTAATCACATAATTATGATTCGTTCGTTTTGCAGAAAATATTACGTTTCCGAAAAATATTTTCTCGAAAATCATTTTCCAAGAAAACAACTATACTAAAAACTAAACATGAAGTAGAAAATATTTTCTATTATTCAATACTTAATTTAATTTTCTAGGAAAAATTACCAAAAAAAACGAAATTTACTTTTTTAATCTACCCAAAAAATAATTTTAATTTTTATATATATTTTTAAAAAAATTGAATTTTCATTTTCATTTTTCTTTTTTTTTACTTTCCCTTCCTCCTTCTTCTTTTTTCCCCCTCCTTCCTCCGCCGTCGCGTACCTTGGCAATGGCTGCCTCCCTAGCGATCGGCCAAGACGCAAGTCAACAAGCCCAAGCTCTGCTAAGGCCAGCGGGCACGTGGCTCGCTAAATCCAAGCAAGCTTGAGCTCCCCTGAGGTGGGTCGGATGAGGCTTGACCGCCAAACATCGACAAACCTCTGGCAACCTCAAGCAAAGCTCAAGCCTTGCCCTCCTCACCGGATCTGGCCTCAGGCGAGCTTGAGCCTCACCAACCTGTATTGAGACTTGAGATGGCCTATGACCAGCAACCAGCCGAGGAAGAAAAAAAAGAAAATGAAATAAAAAGAATAAAAATTAATCTAAAATTCGATATAAAAAAAAGAAACATAATAATAAAAGGAAAATGTATTTGGTGAAAGAATTTATGGAAAATGTTTTTCACTTTTTGAAAAGCGGAAAATATGTTCCTCACTTTTGAAGACATTTTTTCAATTATGGAGAATGTTTTTCTCAACTAGTTTATTTTCCACAAACTGAATTTTTTAAAATCCGGAAAATAATTTTCTAGAAAATATTTTCTGTGAAACAAATGAAGTCTTAGTTTAATGTGATTATCAATGTCTCACCCTGAGATGTGGATCATAGTACACACACCCCATTAAGTTCAAACAATATCATATTTCGATCATTCATCAGTACATTTGGCTCACATATTAGTTTGTCCTTGAGATTCTCCTAGCCTTATACTTAGGTAAGTTTGTGTTTAATTTTGACAGGATGTGAACATTATAAGATCCATTACTGCTTTGATACATGAAAACCAATTCATGAATAAGGTTTAAATCAAACATTGCATCATAATCTCTTTATTATTTGTCTAACTTGACACACAATAAAAAGAAAAGAAAAATAAAATAAACACTCTAATCCCATCTCAATGCAGAAGTAAAATTACCATCACTTCCATTTTAAATACGTGAAATGTCTCTGTTCCACAGGGAAAATAACAAATAGCAACAAAAAGATAAAACAATTATCTCTGCTTGGGGAGGTCTTGACCGGTCAAGAAAGAATGGAAGAGAGCAAGAGCTTCACTGGGCTTGTTGAGAGGCACCAGGTGACCTGCACCCCTCACTGTCAACAGTGTCAATCCTTCTTCATATTCCACCATCCTCCCTCCAACCTGCCAAAAAAAAAAAAAAAAAAAAAAAAAAAAAAAAAAAAAAAAAAGACTAATAATTTTTGCTCACTAATCCCAATTTTTAATTGTAATTGCGATTTTAATTGATCATCTTTTCCTTGAAAAATTATGTGTAAAGGAAATAAGAAAGCAAAATGACAATGCAAGAAATAATGACTTACCTGATGATCATGGTACCACGAATGCCAAGGAGATTTAATAGACAGCCCAAGAGCTTCGACGCAGTACCTCGTCCCAATCACCGGCACTCTACCGTCTGCATCACCACTGTCCCTCGAAACCCAAACACAAATTCTATCAATAGCGTCAATAAATTCTTTCTTTGGTTTTTTTGGGATTATTCCCAGCTCCGCAAGCATATATATGATCGCAAGTTATTCAGAGAATTTATAGGCGAAATGCTTTCTTGATTAAATAGCCAAAAATTAGGGGAAACCATGAAGCAAGTTTTAATCAAGATGCAGAGAGTACCTGTACACCCATATTTTGAGCCCTCCCTTAATGAGTTTGGTGTAGATAGGCAGCACTGAGAACACCGTGTAGTTATACGTATTCAACATGGAATTGCTAACCAAAAGACAAAAATAAACAATTGATGCATTATTTAAAAAGCAGTACGATGATGATGATTATTTAATGCCCATTGAGTCTATATACTTACTTGCAGACATTCCATTTAAAGTTGGAATTGACTGCTCTCACATGGAGAGAAGACTGAACATCTTGTCTGTTGAAGTACAGTTCTGCGTACTGAGAGTAACATGGATCATACCCTCCTGGGATTCTCACCCTCCTCAAACCATATCCATTCACCTACAAGAATTGAAATATCGGGCCGACTATGATCAGATGCGCATAGACCGAGCAAAGGACGTGAATTGTCCAACTTTCATTCGCCAAACACCCACATGATTCTGATTGACCGTATCTGTTGCGTTGGTGGTCAAATGAGCCGTATGCACATGTAACTAAACTTGTTGCGATTGCATTGATTACCTTGGTGAGCGACTCGAAGCGGCTTTCGCTAGTATGAGATGGAGAAGAAGATGTGGAGGAGGAGTTGAGGAGGCATATCGGGGTGTAGATGTTGTAGAAGTCGATCTCTTGCTGGTAGGAGGCGAACAGGACGCTCATGGCCTCGTTGCACTCGCTAGACCAGTTGGGGACTTTGAAATCACAAACTTGCTTGCATTTATCGTAGAGCTGGTCCGAGATCACAGCATGGCTCCATGCATACTCGAGCAGGCCCTTGTAGTCATAGTAGTCATTCGTTTCTGGATTCCCCACCTGCAACGTGATTAGTCAATTTCGTATTTCTACTTTCAATATTGACGTTTTCTTACGGATTATTTATTTGGTTTTTGTCATCAATAGCTCTTCTGTCGAAGCAAGGAGCAGAATTCACTCAGGTTCGGCTTTCGTCGTGTGCATCTGGCACGCAAGTTAAAACGAGTGCAGGACATAAAAGATGCTGTTACTTTTATTGGGTGTTGATCACGAGTGTAGTGCATATTTTTCTTCACCATGGTTAACAAAATTGAAGTCGAAAGTCACGGAGCATAAACAATCATTAATTTCTTGGGACAGGGTTCGAGGCTTTTTTAGTAACTTACAATGAAGCCTTTGAGGTTGATTGGTGTGTATTTAGCTGTGTCTTTATTTCTGTCATAGATTAGCTCAGCTAGCTGAGGAACATAGTGACCTGTGAAGAAAACAAGGAAATGTCTGATTCAAGCTTGGCATATGTCAGAGAGAGGGAGGGAGAGAGAGAGAGAGAGAGAGAGAGAGACCTGCATAGCTCTCTCCAGCAAGGAAGAAATCATAAGTCTTGAACTGCGGGAACTTTTGAAGCCAATTCACTATGAAGCTGTATGCATCCTCAGCTGAGAAAAACTCAAATACTCTCCTTCATCAGTTTTTAAGTTCGTTTCAAAAGCAACACTTGAGCCAAAGGATTGGAACTTTTTCTGTTTACTACAATTGAATCAATTAACACATTACCGACAAAGGCATCATCTATCATGGACAGATCAGAGGATGTGTTGGTGTAAGAGAACCCAACTCCAACTGGTGACTCCACAAACAGCAGATTTGCTTCTGCAGCACAAGTCAGCAACTCAAATTAAATTGCTTCGCTGTCCTTTGCTTTTCTCTCTCTCTCTCTCTCTCTCTCTCTCTTTTTTTCTCTACCTGAGACCAATTATGACCGAGTTTCTTTGCCAAAAAGAGGACTTTTCATATCCATTTCTTGAAGGAATGTTGCTTTTTTAGATAAACTAATTCTTGAATGTGACATTGGACTAAAATAAAGGAAAGAAAGACCTTGGTTCCAAGCAAATTCGTTGTATAGAAGGTCAGTCCCATTGGTGTCCACTCTGAGGGGCCCCAATTCCACAGCAGCACCATACCCAATTGATGAGCAACCAGGACCTTCACAAATTAACTTCCAAAAAGTCAAAAACTAGCAACAGCAAAAAACCCATCAACAATCAGACATTCCTGTTTTGAATGATACCTCCATTGAGCCAGAGAACAAGAGGTCTCTGTGAAGGTTGAGTCTGGGCCTCGAAGAACCAGTAGAAGAGGGCCCTCCCATGGGCTTCATTGACTGTGATGTAGCCTGAGAACTGGGAGATTGAGGGGGTTGAGGGCTGTCCTGGGAGATTTATGACCCTGTCTGATTCTGCTGTGTCCCGAGATTCCTCCCCTGGTGAGAATGTCTGGGGTCGTTGTTCTGTTTCTGGGGGCGATTTAATGCCGGTGGTGATTGAAGGGCTGCTTAGGTAGACTAGGAGGTGGATGGACAGGAGTGAGAGAGTGAGGGTATTAATTGAGGATGGAGATGATGCCATCTCTCTCGTTGCTCCCAAGGAAGCTTAGGATTGACCGGCGGGGTCCCGGAGGCCCTGGTTAAATAATTGAGGGAGAGCGAAAGCGACTGGGAGAGAGACAGGGAGAAGCGATGCATTATTATTTATATGTCAATTACATGATGGACTTCTGCCAAGTTCACTATCATGCACAGAAGCATCGAGATGCATGTGGCTTTTGACCCCACGAATCCACCAAGTAGACCAACCTGTTATGGATGATCAGTGCTTGACTACATCAGAGAAGTGGGACTTGAATGTATGAAAACTTACCCAGAAACAAAAGGAATGCAGGTATCCTCCGTAGGTTAACAAGTGTAAGAATCTATCTTGGCTAGAGCATTATCTCCTCTATTCCCCACAAGAAAAAAAAAAAAAAAAGAAAAATTATCATCTTACTGTCGACAAACCTAGTATCAAGCCATTGATAATCATTAGCATCTGAAGTGGAATAGAAGAGCTGTAAAGTTCTGCACTCAATCTGATGATAAAGGCCCATAGCTGTGCACTTACCTTGAATTGCAGAGCATCTGCGCACTATAATTCTCATCTCGTGATATCTTCGACTTTTATCATTTTCTGGCTGGTGAGATTGCATTGATGAAGACCTTCATGGAATTGCGCTGAATGCATCTTTTTCTGACGAATTGACACGAGTATCTTGAGAATCAGATTGGGATGAACCCAAAAAGATTAAAAGACCGTCCACTTTCCGGTTTTGTGAAATCAAACGACTGGCTGATGCAAAAAGTGATGGTGTCCGTACTCTCCATCGGTGTGCAATTTGTGACCTAATCTTGTTATGCACATGAACGCATGACCAAGCTGGCACTATGGATGGAGTCAAACCATGTAAACTTAGGTTTCGGGAGATCGTGATAGCTTTAAATGTTCAAGGGAACGGATCGTCATCCTCTCAATTTGGCCTCGAAACAATGACATCCTCTACAAACACATCACAACCCCTTGGTATTAATGATCTAGAGAGCCTGAGATGAGCAAGTAACCGGTGAACATAACAATTCTAGGTAACGTGATACCAGAGATACTTATGTCCTGGCACAACCTAATATTGCAGCCTACAGAATGTAACTGGAGCCCGTACCTGGAACAAGTTTAGTCTTTAGCCCCGAAAAGAAGAAATTCAACTTGACCACGGGTAAGAAGAAGCACGACACCAAACTCGCAAGCAACAAAATATAGATTTTCTACTTTGTCTTACATTTGAATTTACAGTGATTTACAACAAACTAAAGCGAAATTATTCATGTTACAGGAATATTTATTCCTCTCACATTGGCGAGTATCATATCATGCAGGCACAGCCAACATGCCTTGCGAGAGGGTCGGAGTATTACTCCTGGAAAACCTACCATGTAAATATATACACTTACACTAGGGATTGGACAAATTTTTACTTGGGGCTACCCAATAAAATTACACCAGGTTTCGGGAAATACGAGGAGAATGATAACCCTACTGATGGATCGTCCACTACATCCTCCTCCTGTAACACAAGCTTTTGCCAAGCTTTACCGCACTTTAGGAATATGCATCCTCCAACTATTCCTTCGATGTCTTGAAAAGTTCACCTTGCTGCAGAAAAGTAATCAAGAACATTTAGCCAAAAAAGAGCAGAGAATCTTGATAGGTATGATAAATTAAGGGGTCATTGTTGCTCTAATGTCCAACATCAAAGACAGGACGAAGCTTGGAAGTAATAATTGTGAAATTCATCTAAATGTCGAAGGAAAAAATAGCTACAAATAAATACCTGCTTCGTTCATTCTCAATCATAGCAGGTTTGCTTCTACTATTCAGCATAATTCCGAAACATAGGGGTCAGCGGCAATAACAAGATTCATCATGCAAAGTAGAAGGTTGTGCAGGCATTTCCTTGAGGCTAATCTAAAAGGTTGTGTGTTCAAATTTCAGTCCTGCTCTACAGGCCTTTCCCTTTAAAAGAAAAATAAAAGCAACAACTCTCTCTGACCTTGTGAAGAAATAATAGTTCAGTGTCCAAACATGTAAGAACATTTCAATAGCGAAGTGATTGACCATACACAGTCCACAAGGTTAAGTTCTTAGTTGTTCATGAGAACAGATGGTGAAAGCTTCTATACCATAACTAGTAGCTTGACAGGAGTGCAGCCTATTAGATCAGGCTACGTTTTATGGTAGCCAAAAAACTAGATGGGGCTAGGATTATCATCAACGTCAAGTTACATACTGTGTACTCAGCAACTGTTTGAAGGAATTCAAGTTTTGCCCTGCCACAACCCCCCTTGAAGGACCTTTTGGAGAACCTTATAGTCATAGGGTGTGTTTGGGAGAGCATGTGTACTCAAGTTACATACTGTGTACTTAGTTTCTTAAGTTCCTTGTCTTAAGTCTTGCTTTGGTTTGATTGATGACGCAGAAATATAGGAGTCGGAATTTACCTTGCTCCCTTTTGATCTACTCAGGCAAGACTATTCAATGGCAGACACCTTTGATAACTATCAAGACTATTCAATGGCAGACACCTTTGATAACTATCTTTGATGTACCATGACTGGTAAAATTAGATTATTACCAGAACCAGAACATTAGCATATGACAAAGCAAACATCAGTACCTTACATAGAGACCGACAACAAAAATCAGAGACATTAAGGAAGAGGCTGAAGGATTATTTCTTCTTCTTCCTCTGAGATTTCCTTTTCTTTCTCAGTGGGAAAGAAAGAAATATGCATCTGAACAAGCGGCTGAAGGGGTCCTGAAGACCTTCCATCTCATAATGTCCAAATCTCCAATCCCGGGGGACATAAGGCCGTTGGGTGGGTTTGTCCAGGCCTCCTGTAAGAAGGTAAAACAGAATCACAGTTTGGAAAGAATGGCTGAAAAGGTTTGGCCAAATACTCTCTTGTGGGAACTAGAAGCACTTCCATACCCGTCCATGATTGGTATTTAAGTTCCTATAGATCTCCTTTTCTGCTATAACTTAAAATAAAAAAGAACTAGCTTTTTCTGACCAAAAAAAAGCGTTCCTGAAACCTCTCAAAAGTAGGAAACTACATGAAGCCACCAAACATAAATTAGACATCTAGGTTATCTATCTGTTTCTGGCCAAAAAGAAGTTGTCTGTCTGTTAAACTAATATAGCACTGTGGATGCAGATACATAATTTGGTCATACCTGCGTACATCAATCCATGTTTGTCCACTGCTCGATAGAAAGGCCTTGTTTTTTTATCTTTAGCGGCTCTATAGAGTTCGTTCCATGCAAGCATTCGGTCTTCCCTAGTGATTCTACCTGTTGTTACCACCTGAGGCAAATGGAAAATGATCACTGAAAGGTAAAGAAGGAAAAGAGTGGAGAAGAAGAGGGGGGTTAGCCTGACAGGAGTTGAGTGGGGGTATAAACGAACTATCAAGGTAGCAAGCATAGACCTTACTTTAGAAAACAAATGGTATGATGGGCGTGGTACCCGAGCAAGACCATTGGCTCGGTCAACTGCTACTAGTCCGAACTTTGGACCATAACCGTCTGCCCACTCCCAGTTATCAGATATAGTCCAGAATAGGTAACCAAGCACACGGACCCCCTACAGATGGAAAGAAGCAGAGCTAGCCAAAGCGAAATCGGACAAAGGATAATTCACAGAAAAAGTTGAATTGCAGAGTTGCAGGTCAAACCATGAGCATAGCTGCGTAAATAGCAAGCAGATGTTCCAATAAATATGGCCGACGTATCAAATCTGTCTCATCAGAAACTCCATTCTCTGTAATGATGAAGGGTATATTTAGATGCTTGTATCTTTCATTGAATTGTAGCAACATGCGAAACAAGCCATCAGGATAAACGCCGCGTCCAGATTCACTATATTCATCAGTCTCCACTAGTTTCAATCCAGCACCACAGACCACCTCCTGAGAAGCAAGAATGTGTATACATTATTGCAATGATTTTTTAGTGGTATGAGGATGTCAGATGTCGAGTAGAGAAAGAACCTGTCCATAATAGTTGATGCCTATAAAATCGAGCTTCTCAGATATACTATCCACATATGGGAAGAGAGTCAAAGAATTGGCCACTGAAACAGAGGCAACATCAAACAGGCCATGAGGACGCATAAAAGAGACATTGTGTGCCACTCCAACTGGTGGATTTGACAAGGCTCCGCTGTAAATACCACAAAAGATTGTGAAAAAATAACATTTATACTAAAGGTTATAACAGTAGCCAATGTCAATGAACAAGGTCAAGGCAGCATAAAAACTTTTAGCAGCAATGACTTAGACCATCTAAATGAGACTGACCACATAACAATACACTGGAAGAGTGAGTACATGGATGCATGCACCAGTGCTGTTGACACTTAACACATAATATTGATGTTCCAAAAGAAAATTAAAATTCAATCGGAGAAGAAACCTTTGTCCGTGGATATAATCATAGGCCTTCATGTGTGCAACAGCAATCCAATGCATAGCCTGTTTAAAAACTCCAGTTGGCAGTGCAGAAGTGGCAGCCTCCAACATATCAGGGTGGCCACCAGGCCAAGCACCAGCGCAGTAGGTAAGCATAACAAATACATGAGGCTCATTAAATGTAATCCAGTAATCCACACAATCTGAAACAGAGTCAACAACAAGCCTGCAATGCAAGATCACTGAAATTAACTTTAAGCATGTGTACATACATATACTTCGCTCACAAAGTAATGGTGCAACATAAGATCGGTGCTCATGATGAGACAGCTGCAATATAATACAGGACAGTATCATTTGGACTAGTTCACAGCAGCGAGCTATGCCACAAACAAGCAGAAGCTGAATATATTCCTTTTCTACTGCTTCAACCCATTAGTGAAAACTATTTTACTCTCAGCACACCCTTGGAAACTGCATCGGTTTAGCTCTGAACATAGAGCTTCTGGACCATGAATCCGCAGAGAGGAACAAAATGAAACCACGATTAAAAAAAAAAAAAATTGAACAAAGGTTTCTGTGAGCTTTGAATACTACAGTCTAGGTACAGGTGACTAATTTGATTTCGCTGAACAGTCAGTCAGACTTGATTGCACTGTCGAAAGAGAGACAAAGCCTGTAATGTCCGAACCCCACAAAACAATCAGTGGATATGGTAAGGAAGACTAACATTGTAAATTTCATGAAGTAATCAACAGTTTTTTCCATCTTCCAGCCTCCATATTCACCTGCCCATGGTGGCAAAGAGTGATGAAAGAGAGTGAGCATCACCTTCATCCCATAAGAGCGAACCCTATTGATGATCCACTTATAGCGCTCTAAAGCTGCATAATTAACCTGAAAAGGAGAAGTGCAGCCTATCAATTATTTCCAATGAATAATACTCTTCATTCACAACATCTTCATGTTAAAGACAGTTCAGCAAAACACATTTAAGAAAAAGCAATCTTCTTTATTCCAAGTTTCGATACCGCAACTTGGACAAATCAAGAATCATCATTAGTTGAGTTTATGAATGGCCAATATCAGACTAACGCTATCTTTAAGTCCGTTGACTGGTTCCTCCGGCATGACTCGTGTCCAGTCTATCCCCATTCTGAAAACACTGATCCCAGTATCTTTAGCAAGTTTTAGTTCAGTGTCAGGATCACTCCAAAACCTTAATCTCTCCTCCCTGAAAGTGATTCAAACAATACAAACATCAATTCCATAGAAAATTAATCTACAAGTCACCTTTATATTTTATTATTGTTTTTTTTTTAATGTTTGCCAGAGACAAAAGATACTATAATGGAAACAGAGAGATGATAATGTATGTAGATAAAACTCAAGAATATGTCAATAAATCCTCTTGAACAGAGAAAAAACACATTTCCCGGACATATATTAAATGATCAAGTGCCTAGGCTTTCAACACTTGAAAACTTAGGCTTACGGATGTGGAACATTATGCCAGGAAGCAACATTATGATGGCCCGCTTCATCTGGTGTAGCATCTGTTTCTTCTTCCTCCACAAACTTTTGGAATCCTCTAATCATGGCTTCCATAGAAACCGTAAGAGGCTTTTTCTTTTTCACTATTTTATTAGCCTTTTTGTTAGATGATGAAGCTTGCTGAGAACTGCCATCTCCAGCAGCTGAAGCGATGACTGCATCTGCAGTTTGGGGTCCTTGCTGTGACTCCGGCTTGTCACTGGGGGTCTCTTCTGCAAACTGGAGCCATGCATCATCAAGCTTATCCTCAACATGTGCAGGTGCTGTCGCCAATCCAAAAAAAAACTCCTCCCCCTCTGCAAGAGTTAGAAATTATAAAGTTATTCAGCAAACCAATCCTCCCCCCCCCACTTTCTCTCAATCAGCAGTTAGTATTGCGTATGCATCAATCCATGTAGGTAAACTCTATTCTCCGCTCCCTTATCTAAATCATCACAACACTCGAATCAGCCAACTTCAAATTCTAAATCTCCCACTGTTTAACAACAGTGGTGTCTTAACTGAGGACAGTCATTCATGTTGGCCATGATTCATTAACAATCACATCACACGTGTCACTCATTCGAGATCACAACTTATACACAACATTCTCATCATCCCACTAAATTTTGTGCGCTCACACAGGCTGCACATCAAACCGCATCCATGAAGAGTTTGAGAGTCACAAATTTCTTATGTCCACAAAAAATTAGTGAAGAGATAGCTGAACAGGACGACATTAATTCAGTTTGCAAGTAAAACAGGTCCTACAAGATAGTGCATGTGAAGAGCTAACTTATAAATAAGTGACAGACATATTTTCCCTCAAAGACTCAAAATTTATGACAGCATCCAGGTGACAATATGAGAACCGCAATTGAGGGACTATGATCAATTATAAAGGTCGAGGTTCAAATATAGAGAGTGCTCATGCGTGACTCCCAGTTTTAGCATCTGAGATTTGACTTTTCTTCAGTACCGACCACGTCGAATCTTCAAAATCACCTTAAATATTTGCCGTGGCTTTACGAAAACTACAACATTCCATTTTTCATGGGATGACTAAAGAGCAAACCATTCCAAATGGAGCAGCGTGCCAACGAGCTACGACAGTCGTCAGCAAACGCTTACTACAGACTCATCGTCATCCAGCACCGTTTCAGAGATTCAAAGCGGAAATCTTAATCCCTCGCCAGAATCTCAACACCGCAACTCCTCCATCGACCTCAACAACCACTACGCACGCACCCGCGCACCGCAACAAGCAACAGCGTTCGCCGTTCAACCGGCGAGCGCCTCCAGCTCGCGAGAAATCAATCGATCATCGAGCGAGCGAGGTTGCTCGGAGAAACGTACCGGCGCCGGCGTTGAACACGGCGAGGACGTCCGCGGACTCGTCGATGGGCGTCCTGAAGGGGCGCAGGTTCTTCCTGCGGAAGCGGGAGAAGGAGAAGGCGTTGGCCGCGACGGTCACCGTCACCAGGACCCCCGCGACCTTCGTCGCCGACACGAAGATCGCCGCGAACGCCATCGCCGGCCGCCGGAGCTAGTCGGCCCCCGGAGCTGCCAGAACGCGGGAGAAGCTTCAAGAAGCGAGAGAGAGAGAGAGTGTGTCCTTCCGTTTTGGATTCGGGGGCGGAGAAGATGCGAGGATGGTTCGAACGATCCACGCGTCGCGATTTTAACGGTCGTCTTAACGGACTTGCTTCGCGCTCTGGATTTCCTGATTCCGACGGATGCGTTAACGTGCGAAGTTCGGACATCGATACTCCGTCATTTTCGGACTTAAGAAAGATACCTCGAATCATGTCGGCCGAAACTAGCTAGAACACGTTACATGAGTTCGAGTCGGCATCCGACTCGAGCTCGATCGATAATTTGAAATGCGCAATTCGATTAAGCAAGATGTTTTTTGTGGTCGAAATTCGATTGAATTTGGAACTCGGAGTTAGTTCCGTGCCCGATCCGTGCTCTGTTTTCGCCGTCCTTTTCTTAGTTTTTCTCCACGGCTCTTGCTGCTGCCGCCTTGTCTTCACCTTGCCTCCTATCCCAATGGGGTCCTCACGCTGGCCGACGCCGAGGTCGTGCCACTCATCTCCCCTCCTGCCTCGGCGGGCTCTTCCCACAACCCGCTATCGCGGGCCCATCTTGCTGTCGCCGGTTCGCCTCGCCTCCGATTCGGGTTCTTCCTAGTCGCCGCCACGGGCTTGTCCGGCCCCGTCCGTCCTTCATTTAGTTGCTGAGAAGTTCTGAGCCCAATATCATGGATCCTACATATTTCTCATGTGGGCTTTTCCTGTTGATACAAGTGAATTTATTCAAAACAAAAAATTCATTTTCTTGGAACATGCTTCTCTCTTGTGACAAAAGCTTCATGGCCCAGAACATAGATTAGACTAAAAAGGGGCCAACGGGCAATAACCGAGAATCAAACATGAACCAATGGGGCAACCTGTGAAGTGGGCCTAAAAACTTGACCCGGCCCATGAAAAAGAGTAAGAGCCCAACCCGACCCAAAATTTCGCATCGGCCCAATTATGATTATTACTTATAAGCCTAGATTGTCACCATGCCAATCCATACATGGTACACGTACATTCAATTAATGCATCGAAACCCTTAATTAATCCTCTCGATAGAGGCTAAACTGTTAAATTTTTCTTTTTTGGCCGGGTGCTGGGCTTTTCCCTAGGACTGAGAGGATTCCTAGAGACAATATTCATGAATTACTGAGCTATTTTATTGCTTCCAAGAGTCACCTAGGAAAACTAAAACTAAATTTTCCTAGCTCCCTAGGTAGCCGCTCGTCAATTTGCAAAAAAGCAATTATAGGCGAAGCATCACATATCTTTCTCGAATTTTCCAATTTTCCTAATTTAAATTCCTCAAATTGAAGTGACCCAAAAGATCGTAATTTAGTGTCGTCATTATAATAATGGAGCAAGAGGGTAAAGTTTCGACTATAAGAAAGAGAGAGAAAGAGATAGAGAGAGAGAGAGAGGCGATTTCCAAAAATCCCTCAGACAGCGAGCCCTGCGCACTCCTAGACGCTTCCCTTGCTCCCGAGGATTAATTTAATTAGTTTAGCAATTTTATGTATCATGTTGTCTCTGGGGTCAAATTGCAACAGTTGAAACTTGTCGGGTCACCCATTTTTATCGCGTAATTTCATTAGCGTATATAAATCGTGTGAGTCCGCTTTAATCGTGTGTCTATTGTTTAGTTGAGCTCGAGCGGAGTAATTAGAGAACGTCATGTTATCTCTCGTCATCTGTTCTGATTTCAAGAAAATGAGAATTTATGTGTGAGGCGTGTGAAGAACGCGACAAAGGAGATAGGTAGCTACGTATTCGTCCGCGGTCAAAGCATCATCATCGAGTACTACATGCCTAATAAAGAGACAGTCGGGGTAAAACTTTTTTGCCAAATACAGCACCGGAAGATGATTTGGTAAGGCAAAAGATTCTCCATTATTTTAGTGAGGAAAATGTATATGCAGATTATCTAGTAAATTGGATTATCCAACCCAATAATGCGGGTGATAATTATGTAATAGATAAGCCATCAATAGGTTTGCTTTCTTTGTTGTTATGGAATCACATTGGGTTCCATTTTATTAGGAGAGTAACGATGTAATTTTTGAACTTTGCCCCTTTATTTATCAAAAAAGAAAAAGGCCAAAAAGCGTGGTAATCTTTCCATAATGTCTATCCACCAATAAAACATGTCGTCGTGACAAATGGAACATGAAAAAAAAAAATAGCAAAACTATGGTTGAAGAGGCATTTTGTAATCTCCTAAAGAAATAGAAAGGGCTAAATGTGCTAACCCCATTTGAGGCGGACGACAAAAAGGGTGTCGGAATCTCCATTTGAGGGAAGAAATCGAGTTCTCAAAGCAAGAGATAAAGATCCAATTCTTCATCATTAGAGAGTATCATGCGCGGACAATCAGTCATTTAGGACTCCTTTGTTGCAGCCTACCTTCAATTCCAAAGCATTCTCCGTACTAGCTTCTTCGACTCGTACTAGGATCATCAGATGATCATGAACGCCAATTTGGACAGAGATGAGCCACTCCTTTCCGAACCTTAAGTTACCGAGGATCAGCTTTCTGAAATTCACCGAGAAGATAACTGCGTCTGCACATTTTTCTGCACGTTGGTTGGAGAAAAGAGGAGAGACTTCCAGATGAAAAGACGTGTGAAGGACATGCGCGTAGTGGAGTGTTATGCAGAAATTGGGTCTGAACAAAGTTATGATAAGAGTCGAAGTTGGACATGGACGGGAACGCGCGCAGGCTCGCAGACCACAATTTTCCAAAGCGTACCGTCTTTCGTTTTTCGCACATTTCGATTCCTTGTACTTTTGACTTCCGAATTTTCAATTTCATGTAATTTCCTTGAACGCGTTTCAATTAAGATGTATTTTGTTTTCATGTACTCTTGATGCCTATGCACTTTACTTTTCACCATGCTTAGCTTCGCACAGAGTTCCCGCGTACTTTTTTGCTCAATGTGGAGTCAACAAGCGATCTCAGTTGCTCTCCGATCTTATTAAGTTTGGATCGCCTCGGCTCCTACCAATCTTCTCAATGACACCATTAAGAGTCTCATTCAACAAATTCCCTCAAAATGGTGTTCGGTAAGAAGCGGAGCTACTGGGGTTTGTCAGAGTTTCGGCACCATGCAGTGGCATCTATGACCCTCCGGTCATTGTCGGGGGTCCATTGGTGAGTATGTGGAAGAATTTTCTTCAATTCCTCTATGTTTGGAGGAGAATTGCACTGTAAATTATGAGGGTTTGTCTTTAAGTCAATGTTCTTATGTTTGACAAAATAGTTGTTTACTTATGTTAATCCATCGTTTGAACCACGGAAAGAAATTATGAATCTTGATGGCTGGATATTTTGAAGTGCAAGAACTGCCACCGTCTCAAGTGGCTTCGCTTAAAGCACGGAAGCAAAGTCCTGCTTGACTCTCACGGGCAACTTTTCATTGATGAATGGGAATTTTCACTTAAGCCACAAGGAAGACGTTAGAAGTGCACAGCAAAAAACCGATACCTGTTATCTAATTTTTTTTTATATGGCATTTTTCTCTAAAACAACTTACACGTGCATCATAACATTATTCCCCTCACGTGTAAACGCAATGCTATTTATGCTCCCGTTTTATCTAGGTATTCTTTTGCACCAACATATCTAACTTAAATCTCCATCAATGCCCAACTCTTCACATCAATTTTTCATATGGGATTTTGCACTAAGACAACTCACATGTACCTCTTAACAAACATTGTTCCCTCTTAATCCAGTTATCCTTCTGCATCAACATAATTTAATTTAAATCTCCATCAACGCCCAACTTCATTCTTGGTCTCTTTCTCTAAACTGAACCATAAAATTTGTCATCGAGCCCATTGTGTCAATCTCCCTTTAATCAAGTTATCATTCCGCATTAACATATCCTAACTCGAATCTTCATCAACGCTCAACCTCATCTTTAGTCTCTTTCTATAAACCGAACCATGAAATTTGCCATTAGGCCCATGTTGTCTAGACTAAACCATGAATGTCTGCTATGGGTTCTTTCACCTGGGGAGATCATTAACTTGCTCTACACCACACTAATCACCCTTAATCTAGGTATCCTTTTGTATCAGCATATCTTAACTTAAATCTCCTTCAACACTCAACTTCACCCTCAGTCTCTTTCTCTAAACCGAACCATGAAGTTTGCCATCGGACCCACATACACCACCATTGGCTTTGATTTTGCTGGGAGGAGGTTTACCAATCGACCATCGGATTTGATATTAATTTGTTGGGAGGGTACACTAGAAAATTGATACCTTTCACTTGAGAAGATCGTCAAGAAGGAGCTCAAGTCCGAGCCTATAACATATTTAATTGGACTCACCTTGACTCAAAACTTAAATTAATGAGTAATGAGCCAATTAAGATATATTAACTACTCTACATTACACTAATTCTCCGATGTGAGACCTCTTCCACATAACTCACACGTGTATTTTAATGGTATCATTGAAAAATGGAGACCAATGCTCAGGTTTATACTTGGCAAGCCTATCGAAGGAATTATTTGAAAACACAGTCGAAATCACAACATAGCCGTTTTCTTCGGAATAAAAGAAGCTGATTTATTGTAAACTTGCATTATTCGACCTAGCTTGGTCATAACCAAAGCAAGGCCGAATTGTCATTAGTGCAAACAATAAAATAAAATAAAATAAATGCCACGCCGTGCATGTAAAAATGCTTTCGGCATGGCGGTTTTGATGTCATGTTTTTTCTGCTTCAACATACACATCCAAGCATCCCAAGCACGAAACCCTAGATACTAGAGCGAACGAATCGAATATGGGCTTTCTTGGTCCGTTTGCTGCGATGTCGGAATGAGCACTAAGGTTCGCGAATTGCAGTGACACGTCCTCGTTCCAATTCGTGGCATGAAATCTTGGCCTCTTGCAGGGAACAACACCAAAAACTAAAAAGCAAAAAAGGGACTGACAGCATGTACCTGTTCCTCAGTTAAAATTCGAGAGTTACAACACCGGGCATGGGAGTCTGCAACGTCGTGAAATTTTATATACGAACGAGCGGTTCCTCCTCTCGCTTGTGAAAACACAGAGAGTGGACCACCGGAAGACACATCTCCCCTCCACCCTCCATGAGCCATCAAGAATCTTTGCAGGGAGGGGTCTCTTTTGTTCCCTTTCCTCCTCCTCCCAAGCGGGTCTTGCCAAAATTGCATGATGATCGCTGGGCCGAGGTGGACCCGAGCCGCTTCTAAATTTGCTCGGAGAAGAGAAGCAAAGCGAACCAAATCGAACCGAACCGAACCATGATAGCTAGCTTCCTTGTCGCCAAGAAATAATGATGCACCAGAAGAAGAAACAAAGGGAGGAAAATATCAAGCCAAAGGACAAAACCAGCCCTGGTGGCATCCATCTTGGAGAGGCCTCTATCTCTCTCTCTCTCTGCTTTCCACCCCAAGATCTGAAAATTATTGGTTTCCTGATTGGGTATTGTGGCGAACTTTCATGGGAGGTCATGCGAGAGGGACAGTGAAGAATCCTGCAGAAAAAATATAACCATTCTCATACTACGGCCAAGGACTCTTGCGCTGCCGATGGATGGTGTTTGCATATGTGATTTCCTAGTATTCCGGTGATTCCTTGTCTCGAGCTGATCACATCACCACCCTCTCGCCATGATATGATAGACCCATCATGGGTCACATGTCACGTCTGGCTTTCCAGCATCTGCTCGCTTGCAGTTCTAGGGCAGTAGAGCATATTTCATGTGGGTTAAAAATAAGATCGATCCTCAACCTAGTTTCAACATAGCTGGAGTATAGTTAATTGTGGAGGACGCCAGGTACAATGAAATTAGATATTATCGACATATAATTCAAAGGAAACTAATCGTGTCAAATAACGCCGTATCGTCTGCAGTTAAACTGTTGCGATAGGGCGAGCAATTGAACAATAATATAGACAGAAGAATAAAATAAATCGAACACCGGATTTACGTGGCTCAGTCGTAAAGACATACGTTCACGGGGAGAGCAGCAGCGAATTTCACTATAGATCAAGCAATACAATGAGATTACACACTCGAGTCACTCAAATACTCTCTCAATATTTCCCAAGCCCTAATTACACCTAATAACGCACGCAGTATTTAGCCTTGGAATTCCTCAAGAAATAATCTTTTAATCTCATAAAGGAATTACACGCAAATCTTATCACAAGATATCGGCTACAAACACTAATCTTTCTTGGATGTAATTTACGGACAAGAACGACAAAGAAAATCCCTCCCAAGCACTCGACGACTAGACGATGCTTCAAAAACACTTCTTCATGATCAACCCTCTTCCATCCACGGCCACAAGTCTCGCCCGATTTTATATATATATAAGTGAGACATTTATTCTTTTGTCAACTTCTCATAAGATTTCGTTTCATATCTTGTCTGATTTTATCCAAAACATATCTATGTATATTTTAAACAAAATTCAAGTCCAAGTCAAAGTTGAACTTTCCTATTTCAGCAGCCAAATTCTCCAACACAGATTCAAACTTTGGAAAGTTGATCTTAAGATCTTCTCTGCTCAATTTCGAACGTCGCAACATATCCAATTCGAAATATTCGGAATTCCACATTGGACTCAAACTCGAGACATATTTTAACAATCTCCACATTGGCTCGACGTTTGAGCCAAATTGCAATCGCTTCGCAAAAATTCAAACTCTACTGCTACTCTTCCATAACTCCCGATGGGCTCAACCACCACAGATATTATCCAAATCCAAGCCTTGCTTAAACTTCGCCATAACCGAGGACATTATCAGAATACCAACTCCACATGCACTTTTAACTGCTTTGCAAGGATTTTCTGACACAACCTCCTTAACCGCAGACGAAGTAAAACCATTGTTACATTCATATCTGCTAGGAGATCGAATACGTATCTTGTTAATTTCAGCAGTTACAGCAACTGTTGGCTCTATAAGCTCCATCTCGCTACAAGCACCATCTGTGTCGATTACTTTACTAGTACCCGTATACGATACCTCAGGAGTTTCTGGTCGCAACTCCTTCTCAAGTTGAACACCGTCCAGATCCGTAATAACACCGCCATAAACACTCCTAGCCAGAAGTACTGGAGACTCATCAAGGGTAACTTCTCTGCTGTTAACAGGTGAATTTATATATGGGCACCACAACAGATCGCCCCGCTCACCTTGTGCATAGCCATGGAATATGCACCTTGCCCTCCAATCGAGCTTACCATCACTCACTCGAAAATAACACGGACAACCAAACATTCTAATAATAGAATAACCAGCAACGTTACCTGACCACACTTCTTCATGAGTCTGCCATTCAATAGCAGTTGATGGGAATCTATTTACTAGGCAGCTTATCGTACTAAGCACATCAGCTAGGATTATCCTAGCAATACCAACACTAGAGATCATTTTACGGACCGTCTCTAGTAATGTTCTGCTCATCAATTCTGTAAATTATTGTGATTTACTGGCACTTGTGTGGTGTTTCATTATGCCCTTTTTCATGCAGAATTTATTTGCCAACTCCGAGCAGAACTCCATGCTATTGTTAGTCCGCACATACTTGATCGACTTACTAGTCTTCGTTTCAAACAAAGCTCTCAACCGCGTGATCCTGACACCAGCATCAAACTTGTGCATTGGCACAAACACCCAGGTCTTCCTCGAGCAGTTAATAGACTCTCAAACAGATGCATCCAATGTCTCCGGCCGAAACCTGTCACTGTCTCACCTTGAAGTTTATACAAGCTTCCGTGCTTGATTCCTTTCATTATCACCAAGGTACCTCGAACAACCTTCAGAACTCCACCTTCTGAAGAATACCTACAACCAACTGAATCTAGGGTACCCAAGGAAATTAAGTTCTTTTTCAATTCTGAAACATGTCTTACTCCAGTCAATGTCCTCACAATACCATCATGCATTCTGATTTTAACATCACCAACACCCACAACATCGCACTCAGCGTTGTTCCCTAACTGGACTTTACCACTACTCGTGCACTGATAAGTGATAAACTAGTTTCTATTTGATGTGACATGAAAAGAACAACCAGAATCCATAATCCATCCATCGAACGATGAATCATTGGTGACAGACAAGACATAATCGGCATTATTTGCTACAGCTGCAACATTATCTGCAGAATCAACTATAATTCCCTTACACTTCTCATTCTTCTGCTGAAGGCAATTTCTTCTAAAATGCCCCCTCTTGCCACAACTCCAACAGATAACACCACTAGTCCTAGACTGACTACGCGTGTTCATATCAGTACTACTCTTACCCACACGTGTTCTAAATCTTTCTCTATTTCCACCTACTAAAGCAGCAGATACATGTTCGCCAAATTCTCTTCTACGAATATCCTCGCTCAAAATCAAATCTCGAACCCCATCAAACGTCAAACTTGTTGACCCAGAGGAATTACTAACAAGAGTAACAGTAATATTCCAACTATCAAGCAATGAGGATAACAGAATTAAAGCACGTACCTCATCTTCAAAGTCAATCTCAACTGAACTCAATTGACTAACAATCACATTAAATTCATTGATATGATCTGCAACTGACGCACATTCGTTCATCTTCAAATTAAACAGACGTCGCATCAAATAGACCTTGTTGATCGCAGAGGGCTTCTCGTACATATCTGATAGGGCTTGCATCAAATCAGCAGTGGTCTTCTCCTTCAAGATGTTAAACGCGACGTTACGAGCCAACGTCAGTTGAATAACACTCATAGCTCGTTTATCCAGCAAATCCCAATCAGCTTGCTTCATCGACTCTGGTTTCTCCCTAGATAAGGGCAAATGCAGTTTCAACTGGTAAAGATAATCTCCAATCTGCATCTTCCGGAAACTAAAATCATTCCCATCAAATTTGTCGATTCTCACTTTTACTTATTCTGTCGCCATCGATTCGCTTCAACTTAGCCAAGCCTAGCTTTGATACCACTTGTTGCGATAGGGCGAGCGATCGAACAATAATATAGATTGAAGAAGAAAATAAATCGGACACTGGATTTACGTGGTTCAATCGTAAAGACCTACGTCCACGGGGAGAGCAGCAGCGAATTTCACTATAGATCAAGCGATATAAGGAGATTACACACTCGAGTCACTCAAACACTCTCCCGATGTTTCCTAAGCCCCAATTACACCTAATAACGCACGCAGTGTTTAGCCCAGGAATTTCTCAAGAAATAATCTTTCAATCTCACGAAGAAATTACACGCAAATCTTATCACAAGATTTAAATCGGCTACAAATACTAATCTTTCTTGGATGTAATTCACGGACAAGAACGACAAAAAAAATCCCTCCCAAGCACTCGACGACTAGACGGCGCTTCAAAAACACTTCTTCATGATCAATCATCTTCTATCAACGGCCACAAGTATATATATATAAGTGAGACATTTATTCTTTTGCCAACTTCTCATAGGATAATGTTTCCTATCTTGCCCGATTTTATCCAAAACATATCTTTGTATATTTTAAACAAAATCCAAGTCCAAGTCAAAGTTGAACTTTCCTATTTCACCGGCCAAATTCTCTAACGCAGATTCAAACTTTGGGAAGTTGATCTTCGGATCTTCTTTGCTCAATTTCGAACATCCACAACATATCCAATTCGGAATATTCAGAATTTCACATTGGACTCAAACTCGAGACATATTTTAACATAAACAACCATAACTCATTCGTTCTTGCAAATCTCGGGTACGAAAAATTCATTAAATGTTAAAACAAACATGTCCCTAAAAAGAAACCTCAACGTTGAATAAGAGACTTTAATATGGGGGGAACCATGCTTGCTAAAAACCTCAAAAGAAGGCTATTCGTATCTTTTGCTGATACACATTTCTACTAAAAAAAAAAAGTTTTTCGGAGCACCAAATGGCTGTATCCTGAAAGTTCAAAACCAGCATACCAATAGAAGAGGAGGAGCTAAAACAAGCCATCGCAACTCCGATCCATTGGCCATGAACATCGAGAATGTAGTAGATGATATTATGAACAAAATCAATACCTATAAAACAAAACCATGGTCTGCAAATTATTTTGTGGAATCTAACGTACGCGCCACTCAAATCATGTGTTGCCGGTTGATAGGATCTCCCGTACGAGCCACGTACTAGAACCGTGTTAGGGTTTGACATCGAGCAAACGTTGGAGTAGTCAATACGTGTACCAACTTCTTGTCCGTGACTATAGAGCCGGCATGTGCTGAGCCAATCCAATTTGTTCTACAAATTAGAAAAACAAGGACTCTTTCACCTCGCTCGCCGATCTAATACGCACGCAATTACGCGTGCATGGCCTTCTTTGAATGCTGCTTATAGAGGTTCACTGAATGTGATCATTTTGCTTGCTTTTGGACTGCTCATTGTATTGATGTACACTGCATCAATCGGCAAACGTGACCTTACAACACTAAGAAATCCATTTGTTTTGAGGAAAACCTCATAATTCCAGAAGATATTTCCCTTTATCAGATTAGGGAATTATTTTCCTAACCTTAAACATGAATACCATAAATGGATTCCTTTTGCCGATAATTTTCAACTAATCAAACGGGTGAAAATCCAAGAAACTAATTCATCAATAACTCTTTCACTCAAACAAGGCACATCCTAATATGACGGTGTTCGTCACATGCTCGCACGACGACTCTTTTATCTCACCAATACAATATCTAGGGTACGGAATTTATTCGCTTTTGTATATTATTAAATTAACTTCCCTTCTATAACAATCATGACATTAGGGAGCTTGAAACGACGCCACGCATTTCAATCGAAGATAAAGAACAGAGGCCGAGGAATTGGGGGTGACGAATTTTCATTTCTTTGACCATATTTTTCATCTTTGGAGACCGTGATTGCTCGCATACCCTTGCGATCCCATTCCCCCACAATTTTTTTTTTCTCTTGCTTTTTGCGACATTTATTAATTTATTTTATGTTGGTTACGTATGATATGTGCGATAATCTAGACAAAAATATTATATACCTTCTTTGGATTTTGGTAAGTAATTTATGTTTCCATGTCGTATAGATTCTCCTCGTCCTCTATTTGTTGCCGTATTCCGGCATACACCAAGGAATTTGTCCATTTTGAGCCGAGTCTTACGGAGTATATTTTTCAAAAAAACAATAACAATAATAGTAATCTCGAGTGTCTAGTTTTTTCATTAACCATGCATGTCTTCTACATATTTCTATGTCTATTTTTCGAGCATTGAATCATTTTGAGGAACCACATGTATTTTGTGGGTAAACCCGCTATACTCCAGCTGGATGGGATTGTCCACTCGGATTTTCTCAATGACTTTTTTTTTTTTAAATTTAAGGGTAAAAGGTCATGAGATCTACCTCCAATTTATTATAGTTCTTTGGCTCCATTCATTTCACAAAAAACAAATAATTTAGGGAACATTTTCTTAAAAATAATCATTGCATCTCTTGAAATAACTAATTAATGGAAAATATTTTCATTGTCAACAAAAACTTATATTTAAACATTTTTATGGACGGTGAAATTTTTTTCATTCATTCATTCATTCATTTTTAGGAGTAACACAGACAATCATATTGAAAATGATGTTTTTCAGATTATTTATTTTTTACGATACACACTTCACATGGGTTCTTTCATGTCATTGTTAGATGTGAAAAAGAGATTATCCAATAATTAACAGCTGAAATTGGCATTGTTTTACTAAAATGAATCTGCTTTAATTAACTAAACTCCTAGTCAATATTCACCTCCAAGAATAATTATATGAATTAACAAAAATTTACGAAGTTAAGGTTAATGGCCAATTGAGTTTATCCCCATCAGAAAACCTTTTAGATCCGATCTCGGAATAAAATCATACCATCTGATGGATCGTCATTATAATTTGCTTACTTTTACGTTTTGAAATTGAGGGAAAATTCTTAAAAAGAAATTGAGCAAATGAATCGATAATTAAATTACGTGGAAATAGTCATAAAAAACCTTATTTTTTCCCGCAACTAGAAAATGATTACGACGAATTCATTTCATAATATATAGAAACATCTTTTATTTTTTTTTATTTTTTTTTGGCGGGCTGGGCATGAAATTCAGGTACGACGAAGGGGTGAAGCTGAAGCTGGCAGGTAGAAGAAGAAAGCCCGCCCGCGACCGGTTCAACCCGACGGACAATAACATGCCAGGTGGACAATCGTGCGGTCGTCCTTTCTCGAGACCTTTTCACGCGTTGACTCAGAAATTGCCTGGCGACGCCTCAATAATGGGACGGCCGATTCCAGACACCATTATTTACTTTGTCCTTCTTCTTTTCTTTTTTTTTTTTTTTTTTTTTTCTTTTTTAATCTTCTGGTGGATATGTATGGCATGTACCGGGATTACATGAGCTCGCTACTGTTTGAACCGTTGAATCATGTGATTCTTACGCGGGCCCTACATGGTTCAGTGGTTGAGATGAAATAAGCCCATTTGGTCCCGGTATGTCTTAAGAATTTTTTGCCGCTAGAACCGCCGGACAATACCAAAGGATGTCCTCTAGGACACTCTTCTACTCCCATTGATTGTTCTCTAGAAACATTAATAGTCCAATTCGAAATAGGTCATTCTTTCAACGCATGTCATCGCTCAATTTTCATAATGTCTTAATATGCCTTTGGTTTTTTTCCCCCTATTTTGGGGTGTCTCAACTTGTGCCCCTATAGCATTTACCTAACTTGTTTGTAAGAAGTTTGAGATTTGAGAATGCGACACGTCCAATTTGATGGGTTTTAGCTGGTGTGGATTAGAGATGTCGGTGAATGAAGTTATTTGTGAACTGTCTCCTATTCAAGCTCGACTTGGCTCAATTCTTCTCCGTTTGACTAAGTAACTGCCGAGCACGAGTTTACCCAAAACTTAGTCAAGTTGAACTCGAGCTTCTCGCTTCCATTGGAGCTAAAGGTGAGCTCAATTACCGATTTATAGCGGCTCAAATACGACCTTAAACGAGTCTCTCAAATAGGCCATCTCAAGATAACCTGATTTTCCATTTTCCCCGGGTCGAGAGGGGGCCGGCCATCGGTGTCGGCGGCAGCGGGGTCGGCCTCCACGGGCGGGGGCGGGCGGGTCCCCGGGTGGCCAAAAGGTCTTGCCGACGTCATCTCAGAGTCCAGCTTACATTCTTCCTGGGCCTGGATCGGGACCTGTCGCTGTCAGATCCGTTTGGCACAGCCCAATGGATGGCTTTGGCTCTCTCTGCCCTCCGAACGAATCACCGAAATCTCTCCTCCTTATAACCCTCTCCATCTCAAGCTCCTTCTCTCCACTCCCAACATCATCATCTCTCTCTCTCTCTCTGTGTTGCAGAGTGGAGAGGGGAGAAGACGCTTCGGAAGATGAGACGCAAGCACGCCTATCTTCAAGGTACGCTTTGCATCATCAGACTACGGTTCCACACCATGGACCCCTCGCGTGTTCATGGCGTGACGCCTGCTTGTGTTCTTCTCTTTTCTTTTCGCCTGCTGAATCAATTACCGCCCGACGCTTGCCGGAAAGTCTTCGCCTGTTCTCAATGCCGGATGATCTTGTATTTACGCATGGAGATGTAAGCCGCATGTGATGCTGCCGAAGCTCGAAAGCAGTCGTTCCTCCACATGCATATGTTTTCTTGATCACGAGTTGCGCCTTCCGTTGATACAGTGATTGTTTCGAGGAAAAACCACGGGCGCGATGCACCTAATTCGATTCTCTTCGTACTCCAAATTCATCTCCACCAATTTAATATTTTGATATTACTTTATCTTTTGTAGGTCAACTTGAAGAGGTCCCCATAGATGGAATCTTTGCTGGATTTCAAGCAAAAGCAGCAGCATGGAGCTCTTTAGAAATGGATGCTTGCTCGTGCTAATTTGGCGCTATCCTATCTGAGCTTTTTCCCCCCAACTTCTCTTTTTTCATTTTTCCATTTCTATGTTCTCGTCCTCCCCGTCCCGTTCCGCCCTTCTTGACCTTGTAAGACCTTTTCTTGACCTTGTAAGACCCCCCTCCATTCCCGCCCCGTCACTTCTCCTTCAGGCCCCGGGCTCTGAATCGCGAGCGAGCGATGTAGAGTACCGTCGCCTGCCTTCCCCGTTCCCACCCAACTCATCTTCTCCTTCCTTGTCTATCCCTCCTGAGCTACTCCGTCCCGAAATAAACAAAAAGAAGGCCGAACATGCCTATATCTCCTTTCTCCCGAAACAAAGCTTATCCGCCTGACATGCGGACTTAATTGCAGACTTGAGCCTCTGTTAGCCTCTAAAATATGTGAAAAGAAGACTTAGGGAAGGATAAAAAAGTGTGAAATATTACCAGGGTCTCTTCTGGTATTCTATGTTTTCTTAGCAAAGAGAGTATTAATTGCTGTTGCTGTTATTCTTGAAGGTTTATATGGCGTGTATGTATGCCCTTTTCGTTGTTGAGTAAAGGGCAATCGATTGCAAATTGTTTTCCCTCTTTTATCCCTTTTTTTGTTTTTTTTGTATCTGTATGGGAGGCAGAAACATGCGGTTGCCAGGGCATCGGTTTCGTTGTTTTATATGTTGTTGGGAGAGCCTAAAAATTCGAAAAAAAAGAAGGAAAAGATAAAAACAAAGAAAGAGTGCGTGCAGATCAGAGTAAATATTCTCTCACGTCTCTCTCTGGTGAGAGCTTCTCTTCCTCGTGACCGTTCTTATGTTATGTACTGTATTATTGGAACTCTCTCTCTCTCTCTCTCTAGATCTTTTTTCTTTTATTTGCATTTTTACTTCTAGCTGCTGCAATGCTATTAATGAGGAGTGGAAGAAAACAGACGGTGAAGGACTCCCATGATCATTGTACCAGAATAAAGAAAGAAAATAAGCTTCTGTTTTTTCCACAGAGAGAGAAAGAGAGAGAGAGAGAGAGAGTTTTTGTTTTTTGGGGATTTGCTTCTTGTTTTATACAAGACAAGTGGGTTGGAGGCGAAAGAGGCCTGGATTCTTTTGCAGTTGAAGGTGTTTTAGGTCCACCTTGAAATTTTCCCCTTTTTAGCCTTCAAAGGACATGGTTCGATCTTGCGAAGCCCATGGCAGTTCGGATCGACTTTTGAGCTGGTCGCTTCTTCTTCTTCTTCTTCTTTTAATCCTTTTGGGCAATCGGTGTTGTGTCCGCGAATCTTTGAGCAGCTATTGATTTATCACTTGACGGGATTAAACCATGTAGGTAACATTTCTTTCGCATTGGATGTGGTAGCCTTAAGTCCCATGCATACTACGTAACTTGACGGAGTAGACAGATCAACGGACTAGGGGTCGCCAAGCATCATGTAACATGTTCACCAATTATCATGAACAACCCTCACCAATTATCATGAACAACCCATTATGATTAAGCTCATCTCGAGTCTTCTAATTCTTTACACCTCTGAATCAACTGTGATCGGCATAAGGGTCTTGTTAATGAGAAAATTGCAATATTTTTCTCAGTTAATTAATTAACAAATTCTCGAGGAGCACTTATTTTAATTAAATCCTCATGCGACGCGCTTTGTTAAGAAGAGAAACGATCTATTGAACAATTCCGATCAGAATTGAATTACCATAGAACAATTGTTAGACGGCATAAATTCATTTTCTCAGCGTGCAAAAAAGGGTTAGAACTTCTGCCATGTATTTCACAAACACCTTAAAACCGCAGCGTCACTTTTAAGAAGCCGTCGCTCTCAGCTGAAGGTGTAGGAATTTCAAAAAACATATATTGTCATACGCACAAGTTACAATGTCTGAGAACGCGGATATAGTACAATGTCAAGATGTCTACAATGCAATCAAAGTAATAACAAATAGAGTTTTACTCTATATCTTAGTTCAGCATCGACTACAGTGCGAGCTTGCGTGGGCCACGATTGACAATAAATTGAAATGGATCGGACCCAACTTACATGCGCTGCTAAAGTATTCTTTTTTTTTTTTTAACGAGTAAATGAAACCCTACTTTATAGGCATGCAATCCCACAAGTTTGTCGGTTCAGATGGCAAATCACCTTTCGGTTCGATTTAGATTCTCCCATACAATTGGACCGGCATGACGCATTCATAATCTTGTGAGTTAGCCAGCTAGTATTGCCAACATTAGGGGAAAAAATATTCTTAATTGACTTTGTACAAGTAAAAAAGTCTCTGTTTTTCTTAGTCAACAAAATAATGAAGCTAGGCATAGTTGGCCCTCAAGATTCCTAACCTTAGCATTGGGAACTTGTCAGCATCACCTTCAATAAAAAATAAAAATAAAAATAAAGAGGGGGAAAGAGGGAATTTAATGAATAGGGGTTACCAACCTATTTCATCACCTATGTCAATTCACATCCACAGGTATGTCCCATGGAGAGAAAAAAATTTTCATGTTGACATCTGTGGTGTGATGTTGACGTTAGTTCAATTTGAACATGAATTGAATAACTCTAGCTAGGGCTAAGGAAAAAAAAAATCTATGCGTGATTGGACATTTGTAGGGCCATGAACTCAACTCAATGTGTTTTGCAATTGCTCATCTTCAAGGTTGCACCTAACAACGCATCCCGTGAGCACATTCATTGATTTAAAAATGAGAAAGGAGGAGTTGTGCAAATCAGCTTGGAAACATCATCATATGAGAGAATTGATTGAGAGATTTCATTGCCTTACCTCGCTATTGCGAGTAATTTATGTAGGAATGGTTGGCCGAGACGGAAATAATCACGTGATTGCATAGCACCTTTCATGTAATTAGTACATGTTACTTTGGGAAAAAGCTAGCCATATATGATGATAAGTAATCGATCAAGCATGTGATTTAGGTCACATGTTGGAGTCAAAGCACTTGTGCAATGAGTGCATGATGGGAAGGAATGGTGCTGGTTCCTGTTTAGGGGGTTTGCTTTTGGAGTTCCGCGTACGAAAAGGAGGCAAGCCGAGAAATTTCAAGCACAAAATGATGGTGGCCACTAGTGGTGGGGGTGTTAGAAAAGTGAAGTGTCTTTTACCCTCGTTTCTCACTTGGCTAGTTTAGTACTCTCCTTTCTCTCTCTAGCATTATTGGGAATTCGTCGAGTTATATAGATTAGATTCATTCGGACATATATAGGTTCTCGAAAAAATGAGAGGGAACATCTTCTTTCAACATAGGACTAATCTAGAGTGATGTTTCACTTTGTCAAGCTAGAATTCGATGAGATGGCTAGGAAGAGGAATAGAACTATTAATTGCGATCCAGACCTTGCGGCAAATCATGTGTTCGAATCACAGCACCTCGTGGGTAAGATTCGAACCCCTGTCACCTCCAAGATAGAAAAGTCATCCAACTCCAATCCATTTCGCCCTCTACTATGATATGTATTGCAAGGTATTTATCTACGGACAAATCATAAGGCCGGTCAACCAACCATAGAAGAAACGTGGCACATCGCGATCGACACCCAGGTGTTTTCTCTTGATACACCGCTTTAGTATTTGTAAAGATACTGTCAGAAAATTGTTGTGAGTGACTTGTTCCCGTTAAAATTTAATTTGATCATCCTCAGGAATAATCTACTGCACTATCCTATAAAATGGCTTCGTATGGTTTGACAATTTTTCAACTAATCACAATTTATAATGTTCAGATCCCACAATAGCAGTCCGATACATTCACATAAGGAAATTGCCAAGAGAAAACTCAAATCCAAACCTATAGCTTATCAAATTAGACCCCACTTCATTTTAAAACTTTAACAAATAAGTTATGGGCTAATTATGATTATTAATTGTTTCACATCACATCAATTATACAATGTGGGATATTTCTAACGTAACTCACACATGCATCTCCCCCTCACATGTATACAAAATGCCAAATCTACCCCTTAATTTAGGTATCTTTTTGCATTAACATATCTCAATTTGAATCACCACTTGTTGCCTTGTGAGGGGCGCAACAACAACAATGGCCACTTTCATCCCTAGTTTTTTCTTCTTCGGACTGAACCATGAATATTGCCATCTGGAACTCGTTACACCATAAACCCCACATTCACCCAAGTCTTCTTCGTAGATTGAACCATGAAGGCTACACATAAATCGTGTTGGTCAAGAGATTCATTCATTGAGATATTTACCAAAATTGATACACATTAGGAGTGTGTCATCTATCTACCACCAGTTCTGATATTATTTGTTGGAAGAAAGTAGCAGAACCACGGCATCTTTATTTGGGAGATTGTCAAGAAGGATCTCAAGTCCGAACCTGTTAATATATCTATTTAAACCTACATTCACTCAAAAATTTAAACCAATGATTATAAGCCAACTAAGAGTATTACTTACTCCACACTTCACCAATTTATGATGTTAGGCTTATCTAACACCAATCACATGTGCATCTCAATCAATAAGTTTTAAAGGTTGTGTGTGTGTGCACGTATACACACACACACATACATACATACATGTAAGTTTTTGGATTGAAATTTATTTTGATATAACTTTAGATGGAAATTCCAATTTCCTCATACTCATCTAATTAGTCATTTTGAATATTCCTAGATTTTTTAATCTTATTTATATTCTTCATTTACTTCTGATTTCTATTGTTTGTTTGTTTGATTGATTTGCATATGAGAAGAATATAAAAATTTATGATATGGATAATTTAAATTTATTACTTAAAGAGGCCAATTTATCATCTGAATACATCCTCGATGGTTTGGATTTGCTCTCTTATCCCTTTTCCTTTTGTGTTCTTTTCTTTATCATTCCCTTTTTCTCCTTTCTTCACTTTGCCCCTCCTTAATCCCAACTCCTACATACATAGTTGAGCCCCTTCTCCATCGCTAGCCACTATCGCTGTCGAACTTCATTTGAGCCGTGTGATCCACCACACTCGCCCCTCAAATCTCTCTCTCTCTCTCTCTCTCTCTCTCTCTCTCTCTCTCTCTCTCTCTCTCGTATAGTGATGTCATTGTAGTTCCAACCTGGAACCGAAAGTTGCTTGTTGCCACTAGCATAGCAATCGCGCCCCTCTATCTTTGTGGAGAGAGATCAATCATTAGATACCAAAAATCATATGTTGCTTGTTGCCACTATCACTACGGTTGCATCTCATCTATCTTTGTGGAGAAAGATCGGATATTGAGTTCGGATTTTAGAGACAAGTCCCTCCAAATCTAGGGCATCACTCTTTTTTGGGTAAATGCATCATAAGCAATTACCTCTAATCGCCAAGGATCTATATCCCCAAATTTTATGTAAACAATCAAACTTAACCAACCATTTCATAGATGAAAATAAATTAATCGATAGTAATTCGTTTTTCTTTTGGCCCACCCTCTCTCTCTCTCTCTCTCTCTCTCTCTCTCTCTCTCTCTCTCTCTCTCTCAATGGGGTATGTGGGAGCCAAGGGAAATGTGACCACAAAACAGCTAGAATTCAGGTTACCCTCATGATTCCCCCCTCTTCACATATTCCCAAAAGGGCTCCCCCTGTGTTAGGCATCTCCAACATCTGGCCCCATCCCCTCGATCCCCTCTTTCCTTCTTTTGGGTAACATCCTAACATGGCTCCTTCATTAGGTCCTCGCTTACTTTTCCTGAGAATCATTACTCTCAAGACCTTCCCAAAGTAGGAATACGTCCCCCCGCCCCCTCAATAATGGAGGATGGAATTCCCCCTTCCCTTTTTCTTCCAATCCTTAAAGATGGAGAAAGATGAAAGGAAACGGTTCAATACTCCATCTCAGCCCGACCTGCCACGTCGAGACACTCAACGCTCGGCCTCGAAGTTGACTGAGTTTGACTTTTCTATCTGAGATCGGGCTTGATTTAAACTTGGTATGGTTATACAGAGTTGATGATGATGTTAGAACTCTTGAGCGCTCAATGAGTGAAGGGAATGGAAGATCCATACGTGCTTTCATCTTCCAAGAAGCGCAAATAATGACCTTACGACTATGGCTTAAGTTGCCATTATCTTGCTCTCGAGAGTGAAACGACTCTATTACCCTGCCAAATCAGTATCCGAAATCTCGAATTTCCAAACTACGTTTAAAACTTACTGCAAATTGCACCGTCAAGCACCTTTGTCAATGAAGTCGCTCCCCATCCTTTCCATTTTACGACCGATCCTAAAACTTCACTCTTATCCTAACATGGTAAATTATCGGGATAATTATACAAAAAGTCATAAATTTATGGTACGGATGTCATTACAAAACTAAATTTTTTAATTTGGCCAATTTAATTTTAAAAGTTTTGACAATTTATCAATGTAGTCGTTCTAGTAAATTTTGATTGACAATCATTTACGTAGACGCCAGTCGTCCTACATAGCACGGTTGGAGGATGACTAGCGCTGACGTAAATATCTTTTGCAATTTTTCAGAATCTTTTATTTTTTTCTCTTTCATTTTTTCTTATTTTCCTCAACTGGCTGATGGTCACAAGCAAGGGTTGCCCTTGCCAACCATCACTTATCATCAGCCATAGCCAAGGCATCAGTGATTAGCAAAGGAAAATGGGGGGAAAAGAGGAAAAAATCATAATTTTTTTTTTAAATTGTCCTCATTAGTACCGGTCATACCGTATAGAGTAGTTAATACTGATTGGACCACCACGTTAGTGATTTTTTTACCAAAATTGATTGAAAAAGCTACACCGGCTAGATTGAAAATTTTAATATTAAATTTAACATTGATACAATATATTTATAACTTTTTTGGTAATTTCTCCATAAACCATCTCATGACCAAGGAAAATGAAAAAAAAAAACCAAAACAACTTGATTACAGTTTGTTCATTTCATGAATTGGATAGTTTATGACTCGACCGCCGCGCAAGCACGGGATAATATTCAATCAACTTCCTCTCATTAAACCAAGAGGAAAACAACAGGAAAAATCAATCGAAAGGTATCCACACACACATCATAATCAGTGGATATAACCTAAGTGCTTCACTTATAATTCCGTACGGGCAAAGTCGTCCGGTATAATATAGATTAAGAAAGTGAAGTGGGGTGCCCACTTTTTTTTCTGTAAGGACATCTAGAAACGTATTAAACAAATTATAAATCTATTATTAAACTCCCCAATCCTACAGATTCATGAAAACCACAAAGCTCTAGGAACATTGTTTTCAATCTTCGGTTGTGGTCTAGGATTTCTCTTCCTTAGCTTAGTCTAATCCATTGCCATCACTTCCGAAATACTTTTCAAGCTGACAAGACGCCTGAAAGCTCATCCTTGCCAGCCTCCAATCATCCCTAAGATCCTCATCCTTAGCTTAGTCTAATCCATCCAATTCCATCAGATTAAATGATGTGGATACCAGAACTTATCTTTGATCGCATGGGATTGTTCTGTTGTTCATGAATTCAGAGTCATGCGGGGGTCGAAACCCTAGCTTTCTGTAAGCTATGTTTTCGACCGAGCCTCCGGTCATATAGGTGAAGAGATCTTAAAACTGCATGTGAAAATCAATTATTAATTGACAGCGGTCAAAATAAAAACTTCGAGATATCTAACTGTCATTGATTCCACGAGATCTCAACTCTATGTGGAGCACAAATACTCCAATATTAGGGTAATTTAGAGTGAATATGCAAATCACTTAAATTAATGAAAGCTAGGTGAATAATCATAGTATTGAGAAAATGTTTGTGTCTATAATTTTTTATGAGATAAGAGGGTAAATTTAAGCACTTTGCCTAATCTATTGGAAGCATGGAGAGAGAAAAAAGGCATGATCATCTTTGAAATCTATTGGATCTTTATAACCACTGACACATGTAGAGGCTCGGTTACCCGAAAACCCATGGAACACATCATGCAATGTCCATGAAATGGTTAGGTCCCGACCATTACATGTGGCATTGACTCAAAGCAGTTTGCATGCAGTTGGTGAGATTTAAATATATGTATTCAGTTCTCAAGATGGAAATGCCTTAATTGCGCCAAGCCTAACAGTCACATAGAAATGATTAGATGCGAACAATTGTCAAGGACCACAATCATACAAAATTCAGGGACTAGAATGCAACAAATGGTTGAACTTCGGAGATCATGGGTGTCTTTTATTCTTAAATAAGACTTTGAAATGCAGTGGTAAACTTTGGGCCAGAC
This sequence comes from Eucalyptus curtisii, assembly GCA_017140595.1. Taxonomy (NCBI): domain Eukaryota; kingdom Viridiplantae; phylum Streptophyta; class Magnoliopsida; order Myrtales; family Myrtaceae; genus Eucalyptus; species Eucalyptus curtisii. The sequence continues at coordinate 31,660,156 of CM029501.1, forward strand.
AAAAGGGACTAAACATGCCTGATGGCCAGGCCTATATATTTTGGGCTTGACCAAGTAAAATACTAGGCAAGTCTCTGAGCTAAAGACTTTTGGAATGGACTGATCATATGTCCAAGGCAAAAGAGAGCATCTTCTCCTGCAAACAGATTCAGTGACCGCGCACATACGAATGGGACTTTACCAACATTTTTATATTAAAGTCTCTACGCAATATCAATCAACTAGGCATAATTGGCCCGCAATTACATTCCATCTCAACCCCCATTATAAAATATAACTAATAAAATGGTGCAGTCAACAATCTGGCAAAAAGAACACGTGAAAATTGACTTTTTATAATGAATAGAGTCGAGCTTGGATTTCATTAATTTTTCGAAATGGGATTAATGTGAAAAAGGTTCGAGACGTTATTTTCTTATCAGCCGCCGGCCATGTCGTTCTCGGGACCAGCGGACTGCGAGGACGATGTTACAAATTCTTAAAAAATTCAAGACCATTGTTAAGAAAGTCAAGGGATTCAACCACTAAGAGGGTCGGCTTAGTTATCCATTCTTGTTGTTCGAAAACGTGCGATTCCCATTGAGGCTTCATTGAGGTCATGACCAAGAGTTGTATGGGCCTTGGCCCAACTTTTTTGGTTTGATTTGCAACTCTTCTATTACCTTCCAAAATTTCAAAGCTTGGGTATTTGGCTCCTCCATTTCCACATTCTTCTTCATTTCTTCCAAGGGTCGTGTGAGAATATAAGGCCATTTAACTCAGCTTTAACTACTCAACCCCACAAGTTCAAAAGCAGGTTTTGTGCATACTAACCTTCGAGAACCCCGGCCGCCATATGGAGGACACCTTAGTCGACGCACGTGTATTTGATATTATTAATGACGGATCAACTCGATTGATTTTTAGAATTTCGACCCCGCTTCCAATCATGACTTACCTCATAGACGAATTATTCGATACCGTCAGACCACTTATATGCAACTTGCAATATTTAATTCGCGAGAGAATTGAAGCTCCTATTTCTTCCCGTCTCTTCCTTTTCCCCGTTTCTTTTTTAATCTTCACGGTGATCGATTAGAGTTTGGACAACAAGTTCAAGTGGAAAACGCTGACTTTGAAATCGGCCGACTCCGACATCGGCGCAGGAAGTGACCCACCCTGTGCTGGAGTTAACGAGTTCTCACTATACAACGTGCAACAAGAATTTCAAACAAGGAAGTGATTAAATTAAATTGATTGACCCGTGTTTTGTGCATTTTGCGTGTTGTTTATTAAAAATTGCGTACTGCCGCCTAGGCAAGCACTAAGGTGCTAATTCCCCCATTGATTGTTTATTAGCAAGCACCATTAATGATTGTTTATTAGCAAGCACCATTAATATATCCGACGCCTATCTCTTTTCTCTGAATAAAAGTATTGCCATTGCTACATAAAAATAATTAAATTCACATGAGGAATTTAGAATCGTCATCAAGAGAGCGCTGATAATCCATAGAAAAGACAAATCCCTTATGAGACACCCGATGCATATCGTTTATCAAGAAAGTGGATAGATTTGCCATTTCTTGAAACTTAGGAAAAGCTAATTCGTCAAACCAGATTTAGCGAACTCAAAAACGTTAATTACTTATAAGTTATCAACGTAACAAAAATGAAAATGAAAACATATAACAGATGGGGCTTATTAGGACGTATTCGGAGAAAATGCTTTCGATTTTTCCTCTACATACAACAAGTTAAAAAATCGGAATTAACCTTGCATGTCGACAGGTCCCTGGCTTTTGAAGTCTTGAAATAATGAAAAAAAAAAAGTTGCGCCATTAAAGTAATGTGTTGTAGTGCCACATGAATTGGATAGTGTGGAATAAGCACACTCTTTTTTCGTGGGGCGCAAGAAGTGGAATAAGTACACCTTATAAAGACTTTTGAGTCATCGAGACGTTTCTCTATGTGATCTTCTTATTTTATTGTCTCTCAAAACTGCGATTTTCAACTCGAGCAATATAAATAAATAAATAAATCCTCGCCCGTACCACCGTGGCGGTTGATCTAGTGGCATAGGGCATACTCTCAAGTAGTTTGCGGCTCCTCGGGTCAGGTGTGAATCCTTTAATCGATCTACAGCCACCCTAAGAAATCTTGATTTATCTACGACATGGGCTCGGTCGGGCCATCATGTAGGGTGACTCTACTTTCGCTAGTACTGTGGTAGAGCGGTGGTGAAGAGCTCGTTCAAAATGAGCGGCTAATGATCCAAACTGAATATTCTGTCATGAGTATGGAACTCCTATGATAACACCCAATAGAATCATAGACACTGATTGGCCCTTTACATCTCTTCATTCGTCTGAAAAATAAAAAGTCCTCACACATAGTTGAAATGACAATCCATGTATAGCTTTATATGTTTGTAGTTACTTTCATTATCTTGTTGATAAATGAATATTTCCTCTCCAATTGGTTGATTGTGTTTATCTACACGCGCATCATACTCGGTGGATATTTGAGATTTGATTATTAGTTTTGGGTATCAAATTTATGCTCGAATCTTCTCCCATTGAGGGAGCTAAATGGTCAAGGTCAAACTTAAGGGTTGATTAAGGAATCGGTACTTTTGAACGGCTAGAGTAATTGACCACAATCTTTTCTTCATCAGATTGCCGGTCCTTCTAGTGCTTTAAGCGAGTTAAGAATCTTTGTTGTCTTATGTTGTAAGTATGACGGTCAAATAAAACATGCATATGTATATATATAGAAAATGTGTGGCATGTCGTGTTTGACAAGCAATATCTAGTGTCCTAAGTAAAGATGAGTTACTTAAAAAACAGTAAGCTGTTCAAAAAGTTCCTCTCTTTGACATCAAAAGTGAACCAAAACGATGACTGCTCTCGCATGTGTTAAATAAAGAAAGAAGAATCTACGACAAAGTGGAAGTGTATCATAAACCAAATAGAAATGCTTATGTGATCGTCCTTAGTTAACTTTGAGAATAACGGTTTGTTTAGAATCACAAAAAAATAAATAACAAATCGAAAATTATTATGGAGTCCATTTTTTAAAAATTTCGTGGCTCACAATGTACTGTTATTTTAACAGTAATCCAAAAATTATTATGCTAACAAAACCCTAAACCAAAAGACTATTTCTACCGGAATCGTACTCATCTCATGCCCTAAATGTACCATCCAAGGAAACAACGGCATGTTGATTTACAGAAAACCAGCCAAACTTAAAAGGATTCCCTTTGAAGTTCATCTTGAAACAAAAGGTTCTCTCGGGTGCTTTAGATAAAACCGATCAACGTCTCTGACGGCTCACATGCGTACGCTCACACAAATCGAGGGCAAACATTTCACTTTCCATAAATCGAATAATGCGAAGGCGATGATACCAAATAATTCCGAAGACAACAAGAAGTGGAACAACGAGATACGGACAAGATCTGAATTCTTGACTTGTACTATGATGTTAGGTCAGACAGCCATTCTACTATAGTCTCCAGGAAAAGGATCCACAATGCACATCCTAGAGAATTTCTTAACGAGTTAGTTTTGGTGAATATATGATATCTCCACGAGGGATCTCCTCTAAATCATGTGTTTCTCATAAAGCCCTACCCAATTTTCCAAATTTAGATTCAGCCCAAAAAGGTTAAGCTAGGATCGCAACTCCATTCCTCAAACTCCAAAGCTTGCATGTAGAAGGAGATAACTAAAGTTATCCACACATTAAAGATGTAATCTCAGCCAAATGAATCATAAACACCAAGTTCATCACCCGATCACTCAATGCATAAGTGGAAGCTCCATCATGCCAACTTCCCGCAAGTGTTACGGCCTGGTAATACCTTCTATACATTTAGGGCATGATTGCCCTAAGAAGAAAGAACTCACGAAAGCGACCAACACCCACACCTCAAAAACTTTTCCTCAACTTGTGGTGTTGAAAGGACTTGAGAGGAAGGGAAGAGAAAAAGGGAAAGCTTTGCACAATTCATCCCATTACGAGCATTTCACTTTCGGCGCAAAGCTTCACGCAAGTGATCAGTGAGCTTAAAATTGGAGATGACAGATGTACAGGGATGGGGAGGAATAACTTGGACTTTTCGATACGTCAATCACCTGAAAATGTAATGGCACGTTACAAGAATGATGGCATGACCATCCTTGAAGAAATTATATCTCATACTCATCCTGTCAAATCCAACCAACTGTTTATACATAAATTACAAGGCTCACATTGGACTCCATAAACTAGGTATTTCTTTATGCATATGTTATATCGTGATTGATTCTGTTCATCATATCACTCACGGAACTAATTCTATATAATATTCTCTAGTGCCGCCGATAATTGCCGTGTTTCTTTTCGCATGGCTTACTGTTTTTGTCCTTTTGAGTGTACATGTGTTTGATGTGATGATTGCACATGTGTTGGTGTTGTGTGGAAAAATTATGCTTGTGGGGTCGTCGTCTCGGCCTCTGTTTGTGAAAGAGTTGCCCTAGCTGTGGAGGTTTTTTCTGAATATGGCAACGTGCGGTTCATCCATTTGTGTGATGATCATTTTGGAAAAGAAAGATCGAAGAGCTTTATAGGAGATCAGATGATGATTTGAAAAGACGGGATTCTATCGATTTCGTAGATATCGAACATGGGGAGCGCTGACTTTTTAGGATGAATTACACCTCAGTACTCTGTACACTTGCACTATCAACGTACAGAAACCATAGCATACGCTTCAGTAAGTAGATATCGTCAGAACCCATGATAGAGGCTTCAGATAATCGTATAATCGAAGTAATAGAGTTCGAGTTTGGCTCATGTAGCCTTGTACTCTAATTATTTACCATCAATGCTATGATCAATGACCAAGACGTTGTTCGTCCCACTATCTTGGTTCTTAGGATGCATTTATTTTGTGGAAAGTGAAAAATTTGGAAAATGTTTTCGGGATAATACAAAAAAAAAATCATAAACATTTTAATTGTGTTGATTTACTCATAACCATTTTTTACATTTTGTCAATTGAATCTATTCAACCAATTTTGTTAGGAAATTGCTTACGTGTAGGCCAACTATTTTATGAGGCATAACCAATATTGACGTAAACAAGTTTATAATAATTTAATTTTTGAATTTTTAAATAATTTTTGAATTTTTTATTATTTTTCTTTTCTTTACTATTTTTTGACTAAGGGTTGGCAAGGGTCGCCAGCTAACCCTTACCAACTTTAGGCATGGGCCGCAATGCTCTCGTTGATCATTAGGTGAGAATTGTAAGCTGTGGCCGATGAGGGCATGGCCCTCGACCAATGCCTTCACTATGGCTTGGGAGGGCCACAATGGCCTCACCGGCCATAGAGGGCATGCAAGCCCTCGCCCGATTTGGGCATAATTGTAAATTGTAATGCCTATATTAGCAACGGCATTGCGGCCCTCACCCAAATCTAGCCCTCACCTATGGCTGACAATGGTTGGCCAGCAATTCTGGCTAGCCCTTGGTACCTCCAAAAAAAAGGTAAAGAAAGAAATGGAAAAAAATCATAAAAAATTTATGAAAAATCAAGAAATACTAAAATATTATTAAAGATGTCCTAAGTTAGTGTCAGTCATACCATATAGGACGACTAGTTTCAATGTCAGCAATTCACAGTTAAAATTGATTGAATGAACTCAATTGGTAAAAGGTAGAAAAAATTATAACTAAGTTTGGCACAATTATAAGGTTTATGGTTAAATTAGCACAAGTGCAATATGTTTAAGACTTTTTCAGTAACTTTCCCAAATCTTTTCCTAAAAACGATTGGTTATATCATTTACAGAAATGGATGGACAAAAAATATTTTCTTCATCCACGAAAATATTTAGACATAAAATTTATCAATAATTAAAACATTTTTTATTGAGTATTTATTTCAATCGAAATAAGCAATCTATTTTTATAAAATATTTTATAAACCATTCATTTTTCATGAATCAAATGGAGACTTAATACAAATTTTAACAAACACATTATAATATATGAAATGTCAAATGAAGCTCCTATATTTCATGATCTTATTTTATCTCCACACATCTTATGTAAAAATTTTGCATGGATGACTAACCGTGACATATATATATATAAGTATAATCTACAGACTGATGGCTTTCCCTTCTATTGAAGATCAGAGCAATAGTTCATAATTTATGAGTCATGCTTCAATTTTTAAGTGTTGGCGTCACACAGCCAAATTAGGCTTTCATCTTCTTCTTTTTTATACTTCATAAGACAAATACTTGATATTGGGGCATGTCTATTTTTGTAAAAGGAAACTCAATGTGAATCCTCGCACGGTTCAAGTTCAATGTCCCGTTGCTCGTTTCCTACTTTTAAAAGGCTTCCTTTAGTAATCTACTTTTTAGTTTCATCTTCAAGAACACTATGTTTGAATTTCAACTTGGAATTACAAAAATATGAAAAAAAAACTATAAATTATTATCAACTATAGGTTAAGTGCTCTTCAAAATCGAATGGTCGATGCAAGAAAAACCCTTGCAAAATAAAAAGAAGGCCTGTTTAAATCAAGGGGAATTACAAAAAAAAAAAAAAAAAAAAAAAGTCAAACCTGTTTCATTTATACCAATTCAATTATGAACTTTTCAATTATACCAATTTAGTCCTAAACATTTTTTCACATTTTGCCATTAAAGTCGATTTGGTCAATTTTGATCTGAAATTGATAACGTGGTCACTAACAGTATTACATGACACGACCGGCATTGATATTAACATTTTTTTTATAAACTTTTAGATAATTTTAATTATTTTTTTTCTTTTCTTTTTTCTAATTTTTTCTTCTTCTTCTTCTTTAGGCTTGAGGACTGGTAAGGGTCACCGACCATAGGCAAGGGCCAAACGCGCTCGCTGACACTAGGTGAGGGTGTCACGGCCCTCGCAGGCTCTAAGCAAGGTCCTACGTGGTATGTTAGTGCCGGTCGCATCACATAGAATCGCCGGTAACCATGTAATCTATTTCCAGCCAAAATTAGCAAAACATGAAAAATTTATAACTAAATGGGCATAATTAAAAGATATAAATATAATAAGTTTGGGACTTTTTTTTTGTAATTTTTCCTTTAAATAATGACAAAAAGATCATAGTTCTCTTTTGGATGTCCACTAAAATCGGTTTGATGGATGGATTGATTTCTGTCTGTTCATGATATTCCTAAACAGAATTCAGGTTTGTTGGTGGTGGACATAAAATCACACCATCTTAATCGAATCATTTGATTTAATGAAGCTCTATCACGACCCCTTCCGGGCTATTGAAACCCTACTTTGATCCCATTCGACCCAAAAAAAAAACCCTACTTGGATCCTTGATGCCCTTTCCATCAATGGAAGAAAAGGGTGATGACAATCACATCACAAGCTCTTTCCAAGTTGTCTTGTCACTTCAACTACTGAGCATTTTGTCAACAAGTTACCTTTGTTTGACCAATCGACGAACCCCACCAATGGAAAAGTCATTCTATGAGGCAGGGCGCGCGAGATTTTTCCAAATTCTATCATTGATTGATTCATTTGGGACGGACTTAAAAAGATTAATCATGTTTCAATTCAAGGCGCGAGTGAAGGAGGAAGAGAATCGGTATAGGCATGTATAGGTATTTAGGGTCTACTAGTCCCCAACCAAATGCATTGTAAGAGAAGAAGGTCTAAAAGCAAGTACCTTTCTATCACCAACCAAATAGTGCTGACAATAACCCTCCACTATCAGAGGGAAAGAAAGAATTCTTTCCTTGACGCGTTACCAGAGATCAAATCACACATCTCTAGACCCTCTAACCCTAATCGCGTGTCCATCTTTCAACCATAAACATCGCCCCGTTTGTTTTCATTTTCGAAAGTATAGCGGATACGATATGCTCGATTTGTCGGTGACTAAGATCCTACCGACGTATTTGTGGTATGTTTCGACGGGAAAGACTGCGAGATTATCGTCTAAACCTAATTACTTTGTTGCTACAGCGGCACATCCTTGGACGAAGCTATGCATCAAGCTCAAACCGGAGGTCATATGGCATCAAGATCGAGGCTCTTAAAACGAGACACGACGGTGCTTTAGGGACCCTTCAATGATGGCAAGACGAGACATGGCAATAGCCCACGTGGAACTTCGCGTATGGCCTCGTGCCTTGACCAAGAAGGGAAGTCTCTTAAGTCGTTGTTCTTCTTTCGTTCTTCTTTTTTCTTTTCGGTCCACTTCAAGGTGGGCCGACAGATGAGAAATTGAAGATTTGCGTTTGGATAGTTTGACGAGAAAAGCATGGAGAGATTAAATCGAAGTGCTTCTTTCCTGGGTTGAAAGAGAATGCGAATGGAGTCCAGTTGTACATTCCTTTCGTATCTTGGAGATAAATACAGATGCATCGACCCCATCTTTGTTATCAAGTAGAAAGAGGTTGCGTATCCTAATTAGTAACCGGCGATCTAACTTCGAGAAACCCTAGAAAAGGAGGAAAACAGTCAATCATTCACCTCATATATATCTTAACGAAATCCTCTTCGCAAAAAAGTTGAACTTTCTTCTTTCTTTTTTTGTCTATTCCTTTCTAAAACACACCTTAAAAGGGGACACAAACACACGTTTCTTTCAATTAATCCTTCCTGAAATATGTGCTTTTAATTTTGAATTTATTAACATAGACATTACCCATATTTATTTTGTGTTCAGTTTAGATGAGGGTGATGTTCAATTATGTAACTCATCACTTTGCTACAATCATTAAGTCTACAAAAGTATAATCGTAAATTTAGGTCATGATAATGAGAAAATGATATGTGGGATAATGAAACATCAAGAAAAATAATGTTAGGATGTCAAACTCAAAAACTTAACTTTATAAGTAGAAGGAAATCGCATGAATTTAACAAAAATATAATTCTTGTAAACAAACAATATGTGATATTTTTTAAAAATGCAAAAAAAAAAAAAAGATAAGGAAGTCAAGGAAAAATCATTTAAAAAGTTCCAAACACATTATACGGCGGCCAATTCACTTATAAACCTTTCAATTGTGCATATCTAGTTACAACCTTTTTTTACAACTTCTCAATTCTTCTACCTGATTTGAGGCAAATGACATAGACAACAGCTGTTTTGCGTGGCATAACCAGCACTGATAAACCAATTTTCAAATATATCAAAATTTTGTGAATTTTTTATTCTTTTTTTTTTTTTTTGCCAACTCGAGATTGACGAGGGTGTTGGGCCATTGCCTAGATCCAAGCAAGGGGTTCGCAGCCTTTCGCCTATGGCTAGTGAGGGTCGGCTAGCGTCCTTGTGACCCAAAGTTGGAAAAGAAAAAGAAGAAAGAAAAGACAAGGAAAAAGGAAAGAAAAAAAAATGAAAAATCATAAAAATATAAACTTCATAAAAATTATCTATGTTAGGATCGGTAGTACCACATAGAAGAGTCATCATTTATATCAGTGATTTCAGCCAAAATTAGTTGAAATTACTATATTAACAAATTGTCATAAGACTAAGCATTAAATTGGCCAACATTGAAATGTTTTGAATTGAATTTGCCACTACATAATATGTTTGGACTTTTTTGGCAACTTTTCCACAAGGGCAAGAGCCAAGAGCCAAGAGCTTCAATTTTCAAAGACAGCACTATCAAATCAATGAAAATAAGAATACAAAAATACGGGTACGATGACTAAGCTATGGTATGGTTTTTCAAATATTAGAAGGAAAATAAAGAAAGAAAGGAAATATGCCGGTGACAAGGGGCATCAATTAGAAACGAAAGGCAAAGTCATAGGTGGAATTGTTGGACAAATGGGACATGTTTCAATGGTTTCGGCTGTCAGTGCTTCAGTCCAGGAAGCCTCCCCGATTGGGCGGCCCAATTTCGTCTTTTACAAGAAAAATTAGAAAATATATTGAGTTATGTTCATCTGCTTTAGTAGGGACACGTGGCAGCTTCCCAACACGACGACCCCCCTTTTCGGGGGACCACTTCGGTGGCTTCTCTTCCAGGCACGCGGCCTACAAAGATTCCCGCCGCCGTAACCATTTCTCCTCTCTCTCTCTCTCTCTCTCTCTCTCCACTCACCATTTTATCACGTTTCAGTACGTCAATTTTGAACAGCGATGACTATGTTTGTGGCTTTAGATCTTCAAGAAAGATGATCTAGCGTTGAGTGATTTCTTGGCTTAGCATCTTTTATGTAATTGACGTCGGGGTTGACATACGGAATCTTGCCGACACAGAAATATGCATCAGATGAAATCTGTGGGTGAGTTTGGAACCGGAGTTAATCTCTCTCTCTCTCTCTAACCTCAAAATTCTCAAAACTTTCACTAGTAAATTATTAAGATGCACATGATGATCGTGTTAGAAAAATTTCACTTATACATTGACATAGTATGAAACAATTAATAGCCTTAGTTTGCTTGTATTTCATGGACTTAAACTTTTGAATGAAATTAGATCTAATTAATTGATGGGGGTTTGAGCTTAGGCTCTCCCTTAACAATCTCCTCAATAAAGATATTGGGTTTCTATTGTTCCCTTTTTAATAAATGATACCGAAGTCAATCATTGATTGATCAACTCCCAATCTACTCAATCTTTAATGAGTATCTCAAAAAAGAAGTGTCATGACCAACGAAGGGCAAAGTCCATTATTCAATTTGGCGAAAGAGAGTAAGGATGAAAGACGATGTCGTTGCTGTCCTCACACACAAGGGCATAGGTTCAAGTTGAAATGCCTCGACATGGAAGGATTGTTGAGACACATATTAGTTGGAATAGTTAATAGTTATACTTTATCGATAACTCATTGGTTCAAGCTTTTTTAGTAAAAGTGGATCTAATTGAATATATTGATAGATATGGACTAGAGCTCCTTAATGGTAATCTCCCTAAGCAAAGTTATTTGATTTTTGCAACGTCGACCAAACATACACACATGGGCATGCACTCAATTTATGGTTTTTGCTTATAGACTTTTAGCAAGATAGAAATGGAGCAAAATTCTCCAACAATCATGCATCACCCCCTCGTAATAGGCTTTACTAGTATAACAATCTTTGAATTACTATAAGAATAACAGCTTGTTATAAGTCACAAATTTCTTAAAGAGTGGACCTCATAACAATTTATAATTATTTGTTATTTGGGTTTTTATGATCCAGAACAGATTCTCATTCTCACAGTAAATTAAAACTATCACCTAATTATTTATCCCACATAATTAACCATATTCACCCACTTCTTATTATGTGATAAAATTCCACAAACCACAAATTCTTGGAAGAGTGGACCACACAATAATTTATAATTATTTATTATTTGATTTTGTGTCCAAGATAAACTGTTATTCTCACAATAAATTAAAAATACCTAATTATTTCTCCCTAAATTCTATCTAACAAATGGGGTACAACCATCATATGACCGTACAAAATCTCTCGAAAGCAAAAACAAGCAAGAGAGAGAGAGGAAGAGGAAATAGAGACGATGTTTCGTTTAGACTATTACTCTTATAGTAAATTAAAAAAAAAGTCAATCAATCATTTCTGTCTAAATTCCGTCTAGCCAAACAGGGTACAATCATCATTTGACCATACGAAATCTCTCAAAAGCAAAACCAAGCAAGAGAGAGAGGGAGAGGAAATAGAGATGATGTTTCATTCAAAATGTTATTTTCACAGTAACTTCAAGACCGTCACTTAAACATTTCTTTCTAAATTCGGTCTAGACAAATGGGGTACAACTATCAAAAACTCTCAAAAGCAAAACCAAGCAAGAGAGAAAGGGAGAGGAAATAGAGATGATATTTTATTCAAATTATTATTCTCACAATATATTCAAAACCGACACCTAATCATTTCTCTCTAAATTCTATCTAGACAAAATGGGATACACCCATCACTTGAACGTACGAAATCTCTCAAAAGCAAAACCAAGAGAGAGAGAGAGAGAGAGAGGAAACAGAGATGATGTTTCGTTTAAACAAACTTAAAAAAGGCAAAAATCCCCGCCAAGGGGGCTTCACTTGGTTCCCAAGAGGACGACTGATCAAGCGACGCCACGTCCCCAATCGCATTGCCGCTCGAACCCTTTTCTTGGGGCAAATCTAGAAACATGGGACTTCTTCCTCCTCCGTTCAGGCCCCATGGACATCCGTTTTTTGTCAAAAAGCTTTGCGATTAAGATAATGGCTTTCGACTTTGCTTCTCTTTCCTCCCCAAGCTTTTTCCCCCCCTGCTCAACAGCCCTTTTGGAGGTAAAAAGACGGTGGAGCCAATAATGCAGACCCCTCTCGCTTGCATTAAACAAGCCTCATCTTTCTCTTTTGATTAGCTTCCAGCCCATGACCTCCCACTAGAGACAATCAAATCACGATCGAACGAGAACGAGATCGGATGAGGATATAATGAAATATGCTTTTGTCATTTAATTAATTAAGATATGTCTTTCGTGCTGGCAAATCACCCTAAAGATTTACTAGGTTCGATAGATAAAGTATCATCTTGTCAATAATTAATGTTCGATATGGACAGAGGAAGAAAAAAAATAGATTAAGCGAGAATAAGCTCGAGTTACAAGTTCGCCCCCCAATCAAAGAAAAAATCAAACAAAGAAAATACGACCAAGAAAAATCCGAAATTAGGACTCCCCTACGGAAATTAACCGGAACCGCTACTACGATTTTTTCGTTTCTCGCTCGGCAAAAGTTATATTTTTCATGCGGAGCGAGATCGATTCCCCCTATTTTCTTCACAAATTTCCCTGTTTACAATCGAATTTCGCTTTCGAGCCTCCTAATATAATTTTTTTTTTTTTTTTTATGATTTCTTTCCTTCTTCTTCTCAGAAGTTATTGTTGATGATAGAAGCCGCGTGCTGCTGCTGCTGCTGCTGTTGTAAGTACCAATCATCCGCCATATTCCACAAGTTGTCCGACGTGCCCCCATCGTCCAACCACTGATTGTTGTTCTGATCCATGCACGCTTGGAAGTCCATTCCATAGTTGAAGTATCCACAAGGACTAGAAAGAGACGACTCCTGGTAGCATCCTTGGCCATTATTGTTAGGCTGGTAGTAATCCGGGTTCGGGTTGTCGCCGGCCGGGATAGGGTAGTACTCGGTCAGGTCGGTCAGGTCCGAGACGGGCGAGACCTGCGCACCGAATGAGTCGGAAGACGCCGTCGTGCAGGAGTTCTCCGGGGTGCTGTAGCTGGGCGCCGCATTCACTCGCCCGCCCATGCCCGCCAGGGCCGGTGGGAAAGCCATGCCGCCGATGTTGGATGCTGCGTTGGTGGCCATTGTGGGGGGGCCTGCCATGGCGGCGGCGGCGGCGGTAGCGGTCGAGACAGAGGTGGAGGCGGCTTGGATCCTCTCGACCAGCCTCGGCATCCAGAGGTATTTCATGGCGTCCTTGAACTGCTTGCTGTTGACGTCGCATTTGAGCTGCTTCGCGTGCTTCTGCACCCGGGTTCGCCAGTAGTTCTTGATCTCGTTGTCGGTCCTGCCCGGCAAGTGTTGTGCGATCTTCGACCATCTATAGATAATCACCCGGAAAAGGAAACCGTCGATAATTCATCTAGACGGGAAATGAACATGTCTCAATATTTTGGGGGGCATAGAGACACGTACCGATTGCCCCAGCGAGAATGGAGCTCGAGGATCAAGAGCTGCTCTTCGAGGGTTATGTTCCCGCGCCGAACGTCGGGGCGGAGGTAATTCAGCCACCGCAGCCGGCAACTCTTTCCTGTCCGTTTCAAACCTGTTGAATCCGTCGTCGCAAACACGAGCATTGATTAGAATGAATAGAGCCGAGTTCTTTTTTTCTGGGTAAAAGTAGCCATCAAGATACAGCAAAGGGAATGGACAGCAAAGCATCCCTATCGACCTCCCGTGCGCATGCTTTTTCGATTTACGCAACCTTTTACATCCAACTTAAAGCGGGCGGGTTTCAAAAAGAAACCACCGGCCATACGACGACGACGACATACTTCCCATGATGTTCTTTGATTCTTTTAAGGAATACGTAACCCGCACATCTCCTCCAGTCTCGAACGAAAAAGTCGATAAAGAAGAGGGAGAAAGTAAAAGAGGCGAGCTGTATTTTTCCCATGTGGGGTTTCTCTATCGAGAAAACGTGTGCCGCTTGGCTTTCCACTTGACTCCAAGTCCAACGCATTTCACGTTTGGCTTCTTGGACAGATGGACGGCTCAAGCCGAGATGAAAGAGAGACCCGGGCTTCGCTTTCGATCCGAGAATGACCCCGGCTCATCGATCGACAAACCAACTAACTTCACGATGCTACATAATGATCACCTTCCATAATATGCACCAGTAAATCTCGAGAGTTCTTGAGAATATTGATCCGTAATTTACCTGCGCTGCGGGCGAGGGAGTTCCAGCGTCCTTCGCCGTGGTTGGCAATGTAATTGACGAGGGTGAGGTCCTCCTCCACCGTCCACGGACCTCGCCGCAAGTCCTCCATCATCGCCTGCTGATCGTCCTCCTGGCTGTCGCTGTCGCCGCCGCTGCCGCTGCCGCCGTGGTGGGCGCCTCTGATCATCCCCCTCGCGTCCATCCTCACCGTCCTCCTCCCGGCCGTGGCTCGCCCCGTTCTCGGTGTCCTTCCGCCTCGTGGGGACTGACCGACTGGTTGATTGATGGCGGAGAAAAGCTGGAACGAGGAGAGAGAAAACTTGGGCCTTTGCGATGAGAGAGAGTGAGATAGAGAGAGAGAGAGAGAGAGGAAGGAAGGAAGAGATTGATGGGATTAGTACAGGGAGGACAGAGAAGGTGGGGCTTTTATAGAGGAAAAGAACGGGGGTTGGGCCAATAAAGAAGAGCGGAAAAAGAAGGAAAGAAAATAATGGAGAACAAATTTTTTTTTATTTTTTTAATTTAATGTAGCATACGTGTGAAAAATGCAAAGCCGCAGCAGGGGAAAGAGGAGATGTTGTTTGAGTAAGTGTTTAAATTAACACTTTAAAATAAGAGAGGGGCTTTTAATTTAATCTTAATTGTGGTGGGATCGAGACAGCTTGTTTGACTCTTTGACTTTTCCGACCTATCTTCGAATTTAATGTGATGAGGAGAGAGAGAGGGCTTGAAAGTGTTTTCCGTCCTTCTCGAAACAATTTGCTACTCCATTTTACTTTTTCTTTTCTTTTCTTTTTTGGGTTTTTAATTTACTTTTGTTGATCCCGCTTGGATCGTCCTTACGATCGGTCCAAAACATGAATCGGCTGTGATTGGATTTTCTCCTTCTTGAGTGATATTTTTTATGATATCGTGAGTCATATTTTTTCTTCTCTTGATTTTGAAATGCATTCTTATCGGGTGAATTTAATTTATGCTTGTGCATAAGTGTGGTAAATTTTGCTTCACATCATTGATATTTAGAGGATGAAAAGTTCTAGATTTATTACGTGGGTGACTAGGGAGTGAAAAAAGGTTGCATCCCGAGATCATGGTTTGGTGATATCATAAGCAAAATCATGAGTTGCTTCTTTTTTATGCGTTTTGACCTATTAAAATGTACCGAGATGATAACATCGGAATTTACTATATGAGCTAACAAATATAAGTAGAGATAAAAGATTGAAACGCGAAATTATATTTCATGCCTTTTTTTTTATTATTATCTTCTCTAGTGAAAGCTATAGTATGAGCTAGAGCCTCCGTGCACAAAATAATGGCACTAAGTGTCTCCCTTTGGGCCGTCCCTAAGCTAGCATCTTAATGGGACTCGCTAAGTCAACTTAATTACGTAAACTACACAAATTCCACTTAAATTTGAAATGAGCTAAAAATAAACGAGTGCCATTTATTATTCGATTTGCTTTGTAAGCCTAGCTCATTTTTATGATTTTACATGACAAATGTTAGAATGTCCAATCTAAAAACTTAAGTCAATGATTCGAGGAAAATCATATATATATATAAAGAGTGGTAAAAACTTTGCAGACAAATCATGTGAGGTGCTTTGACATCCTCTCTCACATGCAAATCAGATTATAAATAACACTTGGAATTGGATGAATTGGAGGGCCACGCATGCGAAATAAACCAAGATAGGACCCGACTCTAGTACCATACCAGAATGTTCAACTTAGAAACTCAAGTCAATAAGAGGATGTTGATGAATACTTGAGCAACAAAGTTGAGACCAATTGTTGTCGTTTGTGAGAGTGCACGGTATGTATTTAGAGTACTAACATTTTCTTATTTATCATATCTTGAATATCTTATGTAGTAGACTGTTATTTTGCTCATTTAGCATGGGTAATTAGAGGCGCTTCTTTCTAACTTCTCTTCACACATATTTGCTCCTCACCAATTGTTATCGATCACTTATTTAATCGTCATCGATCGAGATCACAAATATTATTTGACGTTGATTTATTTCTTTCAGAAAGCATAGAATATCTCGTGTGATTCCATGAGTCACACCAAATTATTTTATTTGACATCACGCTTTTACCTTTTTTTAGTGTAGAAACATTTAATACGGTCTCTATAACCTCTTTCAATTTATTGAATCATATTTCGTAACTATGTATACACAATGCACATAAGTAGCATCAAAAAGTAAATTGAGTTTTTTCCTTTTTTCTCTTTCCAACTCCTTCATCTTTTTCAAGTCAAGAAACGGCACATTGATTTAGTGAAACTCAACCCCACCTCCAAAATGGCTACGGCCACGGGCATTAGGGTGGCTTTGTGTCATTTAGTTGATCTTTAGATTGCCAAAGGACTTTTTAGTGGGCCCATACTTTATTTAGAGGAATTGCCTATTTGAAGTAATTGTCCAATGCTTAGTGTTGTTGCCACTCTACCACCCTCATTAGATTCGCAGCATACCTATGAGCTTGTGTATGTAAAAAGAATAAAAAGAATAAAATTTTTATAAAAAAAAAAAAATCTCCCTTATGCTTCCGATTTTTTATTCCGGAGTAACTTAAATTAATTTTTCAAAGAAAAGTGATGACAAACTAATCTTTTAAAAGTTTATCCGACTTATGACAATACCCCAAAATGAAAGTCATCACAAATGTATATCAAAGAACCGGATAAATTATTTTCCTTCCTAATATAAATCGAACTTGACATCGATCCTCACAACCAAGATTTACTCTATAAATACAAATTCTTGGTTTCTTTTTTCTTCCAATGTATATTTAAGAACGAGATAAATTCTCTAATTTTTACAAATAGAGATTGAACTCGACATCCATCCTCATAAGTAAGAATTCTCTCACTAAATATAAATTCTTGGTATTTTTTTCCCTCTCCAGTCTCCACTTCTTTTTATTGTAATTATTTTCGAATAGGAGCGTGGAGGCTCGAGACTATTAAGAAGCTGAAAAGCCAAATTATATATTTATATGTGCAAAACTTTTAAATAGTGGTTCCTTTCCTGAGGCTCTTTTTATTCCTCGCTATACCATCGAGATGGACCACGTAGGTATTAGAGGCCGTCCGCTTCCTTTAATTGCGGCTGAGTTTGCAGACGTGACGGTAACTTTTTTCTGTGCTTTGTGGCACGAGAGCTGTCCCGGTGCGGGGAATGTCAGACGAGCCATCGAGCCGCCCGTGTCTATGTCTCGGAGATCCTTCGAGGGGCGGGGGAAAAGGAAGGGGTCGCTTTTTAAAGTGTACGGGACTAAGGATAGTCATGTCTTAGGGGTTGTGATATTCGCTAGGGTTCTTGTTTTTTTAAGCTGTGAAGACGTGGAATAAAGAGAGATGGGTAGGATCTTTCTTTGATCTTATTGAACAAGAGGTCTGTTAGGCTCGATTTGGATTAAGAGATAATCGATCATGTTTGGTGCTTGTGATGGGAGATGGGAGTGTTGTGGCCCATGCCCATACTTACCATTAGGGGTGAGCATGATTGCAGGGTAGAACTTGGAACCTGAGAATCGGACCGGTAAAAATTTGTAGGTTTCAGGTTCCAAGGTATGCACAATCGGTTTTGAGTTCTAAAAAATGAGGAACCTATTTCGATGGGTAGGTTTTAGATTCTTAGTTGAAGGAACGTGGAACCTGGAACTTATAACTTGTAACCCGAAACCTATAACATAAAACTTAAAACAAGTTTTGATATTTTTCTTGATCCATGTCTATATGCGATCTTTCGATAGTCCATGCTATTCGATGATGAATGTATAATCTAGAAACACTGGTCCAATTTTAATTTTATAGCTAGGATTTTTACTTTATTAATATTCATATTTTTCATATATCTAAATATAAGTAATGATTAGTGATTTGTAATCTTTCAAATAATAACATAAGTGGGACCTGAGTAGACCTTGAAACCTATAACAGGATAGGTTCCAAGTTCTAGGATATGCAAGATAGGTTTCAGGTTCAAAAAAAAAAAAATAAGAAACCTATTTTAACGGGTAGATTCCAAGTTTAAGATAGAACATGTACGGAACTTAGAACCGCTCAACTCTACTTTTATCTAATTGAATTCATTGCTGTTGATAGTTTTGTTTATTTTGTATCATTTTTGATAAATGACAAGCTTATTTATTATTATTGTGTTCATTTTCATTTTGTTTAACTAAAAAAAAAAAAAAAAGAACTTGTTGGTCCTTGGAATCGACCTTGGAACCTGTGATAGGATACATGGTTGATTCTAGGTTTCAGGTTCCAATGGGTAGGTTCTAGGCGGAACCTGGAACTGTTCACCCATGTTACCATCCTATCTACTATTGGATTCTCACCGTGTGGGAATCTGACACTTGTTGAAGGAAGAAACCTAGCTTCTCCATGTGTGTAGGCGTAAGCACGTGTTATCCTCCCCTTTGTTGAGATCCTCGGCTTGGAGGTAGATGACGGTTTTTGAGCTTGCAAAGCCCAGTTATAGCCGCTTTCGACCCTAATTGATCTTGAACCGATGCCCGTTTAAGGCATTGACCTTAAACCAACATTGGTTAAGGGAAGTTGAGACCTAGATCTCATATGTAAGCTTGGCTTGAGCTTCCGGCGAGTTGAGATCTAAGGCTCAATCTCAACTATTGAGCCTCAAATCTCAGCTCGTTGACGACGAGAAGGTGCAAAGCCGCTGGGGTGAGGTGGCGTGCAATGGCGGTGGGGATGTGACCTTGTCCTTTCCAAAGGCTTGATTAAGGAGAGAGAGGATTTTTCGGATGAGGTATTTGTGGATTCGTGACGCAAATCTACCAGTCAATAATAAGATGTAGCAAGAGATGAGCATAAGGGGTGGGAATTTTACCCTCCACACCCATGTACAACATTCTATCAAGGCAACGTTGGGGTTTTGCCCCCATCTTTCCAAAGGAGCAAGTTGAAAGAACCCAAAAAAAAAAAGACTTCCATCAAGTTTGTCAGGGGTTATAATAATAAATCAAAATTTTGTCAAGTACGTAGAGACAACTAAAACTCAACTTGAATCTAACGTAAAAATTTGGATCGCAGAAAAATTGCTCCATATTTGAAAGTTGTAAAACAAATCTTAAATTGCTTTTGAACATGAATTATTCATGATGAATGTCACATTAAACCTGTCATAAAAAGTAAATTGCGCTACTAGATTTTCTGTAATATCACACCATGTGTGGATAACTTATACTTAGATCATGACAAATTGTCTTGGAAAAATTACATTTTATGGTATGTCGTACATAATTACGACGAAGCATGGTAATTTCGTACAATATTAGCATTCCATCATAGAGAATTGGCTTTTTTACGTGGACCAATGAAGGCTCGCGATGCAAGGAAATTCTCGCATTGGAGAACATGTGCTGCGACAATCGCACATTTGTCGCATGTAAGACCCAATCGAAGTACTCTTGTATGAAAATGGAGCAGCTTTTTCAACAAATTCAACGAAGGAATTATTATTTTTTTCTGTGGCAATTAATTAATTAGACCTTTATTTTATAATCTAATGGCCCTTTCAAGCACTCTCTTTAATAGCTATGAGTTAAAAGGTGATTTTACTTGATAAGTGACCGTAAAATAGTCATGTAAACTGACATATATTCGCAATTTTTTCCATTGTATCCTGTTTGTGGATTTATTTATTTATTTATTGGATATTAGCTGTTGTGTTTTGATCATATGAATTAGTTCCTAATTTTATAGAGAAAATTGAGTGCATATTTATTGATTCTTAAGATATTATTAGAGCATGATAAAACTCATGTTCAAACTCCCACCTCTCTCTCTCTCTCTCTCTCTCTCTCTCTCTCTCTCCCTCCTTATTTTAACGAGTTTACATAATCCCATGACCATCATGACCATCATCGACTCCTCCCTTTGCCCGTTATTTTTCCCATGTGGCGAGCGATATTTTTGGCCAATTTTTGCACGCCAAGCTAACCACATGTTTTGGGTCATTTAATTAAAGGCGGACCATCCACGTTAGGGTAAGGGAAACCCTAAGGAATTACTTACTTACAGTTATAGGCTGACCCCAAGTAATTATGTCGAAGTCAAGAGGACCTCACACTTATCGAGGTGCAAGACTCTAGATGACTTACTCGATGGATTATTGTTTCTTATTACACTTGTTCTTAGGATAAGTTCTCCTAGTAGGTCCAACCCAATTACTTTATATTATATGGGTAGAATTTCTTAATTCTTGAGTGTAAAATAATACTATGGTCTCAATGATCAATAACTAATTTTTATGTACGATGACTGAGCCGAGGAAGGAGACTTTCTATTTACATGCCACCCTTATTAAATATACGCCGTCATTTATCAATCGGTTCTCTTTGATAAAATAATTAAATTTTAACCAACGTCTTCATCTAATAGCTTGATGAATAGCTAATATTACAATTTATACAAATCATGATGGATTTGTCTCGCAAATGAGCTAATTGGTTAAAAAATGTTAATATCCAGCAAGGTGATGGTTCAAATTATCAAAGGGGGTACGTTTCCATGACGAAATAGTCATCCCACTAACTGAAATTTTGTCCGCAAGCAGGTAAAAGAAGTCAATTATAGAGTGAGTGAGCGAATATAATAAACAAAAGCTGACACGTACTAACTATAAAAAAAAAAATTAAATCAGTTATATCTCAGTTCATGTAAGTCGTAGCAATGTCCCCATCTCAATGGGGAAATTAATCAACATTCTAAGTCACTGTACATGTGTACTTCGCTTTGCTCTAGCACATGATATTTCCTTTGCCCATCACAATCATCAGCTAAAATTTTTTTTATTGCGTTTGCAACCTAACACCTCTTCCAATCCAAAAAGAGATCGCATGTAGATAAAGAGTATATAAATCAAGTAGATAAATTATATGAAATACTTTAACAGAATATAATGAGATCAATGCTAGTCGTGTGTGTCCGATTGGTCCCCCTTTTTTTTTTTGTATCACGATATTTCTCATGAGAATTCATTGTCAATCGTAAATATTCAATGCAATCAAAGAAGTACTGAACTCACCACAAAAGTTGTAGAATACAATTCATCTGTGGCGTGTGAGAAGGGTTAATTGAAATGATTAGGGCAAATAAACCAGAGGTTAATATGATTAAAGTGGACTTCCAGAAAGATTCTGATGGTTCACTTGCATCCTCCCCAGAAGCAAACTGCTAAGAACAAAACAAAACAAAACAATAAATAAACACATGAATAAGAAAATAAATAAAAGAAAAAAGCCATTCTCTCTTCTATCTACCTGTCTGATGCGTGCCTTACTAGGGTTAAGTCAAGTTTCATTTTCTTGCTAGCCGTAGCTTCCTAGAGAATATTTTCTGTGGTTATTAAAATAGAATTTATAGGAATCTAAGTTGTTGGATCCGGAGATTTTTTGGACATGACCCTTTGAAATCAGAAGTCTTACTATATAGTGTAGTTGGTAATGTTTTACCACAAACTCGGACACAAAAAATAGAAATGAAAAACAAGAAAGACAGTCTTAAAGACCAAGATGATCACCTGAGGTCTAAATTTTATTTTACTCGGGCTTTTTCCATTATCTACGAATTCGAGAAAGATATTATCGTGCTTTCTTTATGTCCATTGGAAAGATCTTGAATTTCACTGGAAATGGAGTTGGGTTTCTCTAGTTACTTAAGAATCACTCTATCGAATTAAAGTCCAAATTCAAGAACCACAAGATGAGAGAGAGAGAGAGAGAGAGAGAGAGAGAGAGAGAGAGAGAGCTCTCTCTCTCTCTCTCTCTCTCTCTCTCTCTCTCTCATCCGTCGTGTCCTGAGATCTTGAAACCTCAGAGTCCAATGTTGCAGAATCCCGTTGCATCATTAGTGGAATCTGTCAAATGGTCCCCCAAACATTAGAAAGTTTTAACCAAAGCGCTTCGAGGATTTAACTTAAGTGGGATAATCATGAGGAGGGAACGACGCTGACACGCCCCCCATCCATCGCTTCGCTTCTTGGGTCCTCTTGTCAAACTGCAAAGCCGTTTTTTCAGGGCAAAAATGGAGTTTGGAGTTGACACTTCCACTTAGACGGTGAGATCTCTCTAGAGAGAGAGAGAGAGAGAGGGGAATTTATAAATAGAGGGTAGGATTATTCTCTTGGAAATTCCATAGCCTGATGCGTCTTTGACCGAAACATATATGGGTTAGACCCAAAAGCCAAATTCCCTTTTTTTTCTTTATTCGGGGGAATTCACCATTCTTTGACCTCTAAACAGTTCGGGAACGCGGGGGCACATTATATTTTTCCCCTAACAAAGTATGTGTTAGGTATCGGAGATGGATGACCGTTTGACGAGGATGCGCCTTCGCTGCTGTAGTAGAATAATGTAGCGAAAGAGGGGACGTGGGAATGATTCTTCGTATGGTGATATGATATAATAATGGGGGAAGTATATCAGGTTGAAGGTCGAATAAACCAGGAGTCTAAAAAACGAGACAGCACACAGATGAAGCTTGCATGAGCCCTAATTTGGTCTCGTGTAAGGACATTCTATGCACTCTCTCTTCATTGCAAATTGTGTTTGATTAACGAGGAGGGGGTGGCTTTGAATTTGCTTTAGGTATAGCTTAAGTTAGCGGTTGAAACAGCAGTATCTATTTCATTCTTGTATGTCTTTTTTCCTCAATCCGAAGACTAAATGATAGTGGAATCCGGGGCGGATAAGTTAAGTCCATGTCTGTGGATGAAAATTCGATTAGAATCTAAGATGTATAGAAAACAAGAAATGGACATCATGGTGGATGAAAAAGAGAAGGCGAAAGTTCAAGTACAAGCCATCATAAAGCCGATTCTGTTATCCTTTATAGTTGGATTTTTTTTTTTTAATGAGATAAAGGATACATATCTTAAAAGATAAATCTCTTTTTTGGATGGATTTGGATTCTCTATTTTGTTGAATGTTGCTTAAAGTTTGTATTGAGATGCACGTATTAAAAAGTCTCGCATTGAAGAATTGGTTTGGTGTTTGTAATTACTACATCTTTATTGATCTAAAGTAAAAGTAAATCTAATTGAATATATTAATGAGCTCCATCTTGGCAATCTCCTTATTTTTGTTGCACACTTCCAACTATTTGACCTCATTCGTTTAGGAACCAACTTGATTTTTGAAAGAGAGCAAACAAAATTTTGGAGTGCGCGAGGACATTTGAAATAAGTGGAGACAAGTGGAGCAACAACTGTGTGTTTGAATTGCAAGGTTTAGACATTCGAAGGAGGATTTGGGTGTGGCCTAACGTCTGACTCTAACACAATCTGAACAAGTTAAAGCACTGGGGATGTCCGACCTAGCTCTGATTAAGTTTGCGTTTTTAACCTAATGTGCTCACAAGGTCAAACCAAATTGGAGAGAGAGTTATGGGAGCCATAAAAAAATAGAGTTTAATTTTGCGTTTTTAACCTAATGTGCTCACAAGGTCAAACCAAATTGGAGAGAGAGTTATGGGAGCCATAAAAAAAGAGAGTTTGTGAGGAGAACAGTATTTTCTTTTCAGTTAATTATTGTAGGCATTTGAGCGTAATTGGATCCCAAGAAACACTTGAGTGAATGTGCTATTCAATCATTTTTACTCTCTACATCTTGATTATTGTAGAACTGTCTCATTTCACATTTTCTTGCTCTACCCATAAATTATCTAGTAATAGGTCATACACAACGAGATCTACATATAGAGTAACATGAACGAATTATATAAAGATTAACAGGGTAGCCACCCCCTCTTAGTCCTTTTTTGCCAGAGTGTAGGGCATACGATTTCGGTTTGGAAATAAGGACTTCGCCGCTTAATGGATAACCATTTGCTACCAATGAAGTTTTTCTCTCGTGTTGAAGGTGATTGGAGTTGCACCAACGGAAACCATAAATTTCATGTACAATAGAAGAGTATTTGATTAGATCTTCTTCTTCTTTTCACTTTTTAGAATATGATCGGAAGTCTTCCTTCAATTTTATACTATTCAGTAGTATTGATCATGATACTAGAAAATTTCCTTGCCTTTTTTTTTTTTCTACCAACGGGGTTATGAACGAGTCGTGCACAAAACACTGTACACGTTCCTTGACGCTAAGGACATCCTTGAAGAGTGGGGGATTTCATGATATTTTTATTAATAGGATATCTTGTGTTTCTAATATTTAATAGTTGGCACGTTGAACTGTACACATAAAATAAATAAATAAAAAGGCAGGTTTGGATTGATCCTAACCAAATGATTATAAACTGCTCAAGCATAATTCATATCGATTCTAACTAGATGATTACGAACTACCTAGGCATGCCTCTAGGCTATGTAATCCTTTGTGTCAATCCTCTGCGTACCACTCTTCCTCTTTTTTTTTTTTTTTTTTTTGGCCGGTTATATATAGGAATCCCAATGACAACTACTTTAGGTTATTGTAGCGGTTAAATATCACCTTAGAAAATTTATAGAAATTGATTACTCTATCCAAGTTGGGTTGAAATATCCTAAGGATTGTCGTTCATTCAATGTAAACATGTCAAATTCACTCAATTTTTGTTATAAATCACATCCAACATGTCTCCCCAATGAAATATAACTGACGCACTTATCGTTTGATTTTCCATAAATAGCTCCCACCATTTTCGTTATTTCTTCTTTTAGCAGATTCAAGTTTCAACCATTGCTAGGTCAGCATCTTGATATGTACGCAGGCCCTCGCGTAATCTATTTAAACCTAAGTCGACGTAGCCATCTTCGAGTCAAAAAAAGGCTGAGCAAAATTATAATATCATCCCCTCGCTTGAGCTATTATATTCACATTACATTGCGATCGGATCTAGATGGAATACCCCAAACCAGGGAATTCAGCTAAATAAAACGTTGGATTAATCAAGCAATAATCGCCTTCTTTAATTCATACTGCATACTCTATCTGAATTTTTATATTCACTCACGTGTCTCCTGTTCTTTCTTCTTCTTCTTTTTTCGTAGCGAATAAAGAATGCAAGATTGCACAAAGGCCAGAGAGCTACAGTGCGTGGCAGAGCCGATGATGGATTGCGTGATCTTCTAATCAAGATGCGATTATATTTTAATCAGTCTTTGCTTTCATTTCTCTCGTGGGGCAATTGAGATGGTCATTAGGGTCATATTTTTTTTTTTTTTTTTTAATGGAGGCTGTAACAATAAAATATCGGTGAAAGATACGGCCTATGCTAATCTCAGCTAATGAGTAGGAAGGAGGAGGAGGAGGAGGAGGAAGGAGCCAAAAGCATTTTCTACGGAAAGGTGGCAAAAGCGATCAAAGGAAAGAGACGACCCACCCCATTGTCTCGTCCATCAGACGCACGCCTCGAAAGAAAGCTAAACAGATTGAAATGAAAATTTTAATTTTATTCAATTGGTGTCTTTATGTTCCCCACCATTTGTCTTCGCCAATCTTATATTTTAATGTGCGTGACCATATTGGTTTCTAACTCCACATTGGAAGCATTTGGATGTGAAGATAAGAGTTTGTCCTTTTGGTCCTTGAAACTGTGGCTCTTGTTTTCATTTTAGTCCCCGGAGTATGATTTTCGCAAAGGAGGGGCCCTTTTCATCAAGTCTCCGTCTTATTTTTAATGTGTGCCCTTTGGTTCCTTATATTTTTTGTCGAGTATCATTTTTGACCTGCATACGCTCTCTCTGAGATGAGGGTATCATTCATTTACTCCAAGATGCAATAAAATTCGATAGTTAAATTGTAGAAGTACCGCTAACTCTTATAGAAATTGAAAAAAAAAAAAAGACTCCAAGAGATAGTCTTTTTTTTTTTTTTTATAAAAAAATTGGAGTTGTTTTGACTTCTAACTTTTTATTCCAATCCTTGGAATTTTATAACTCTCATAATATAACTTTTATTCAATGCGAAATATCACTGAACACACAAAAATCGACATGTCTAATCCTATGCAAACTTTCCTTTTCTTTTCAAAAATTATAATATAAACCCTAGGGTTAGCATAATCAGTTAAATGTCAGATGATTTCCAACTTAGGAACTGGAGATCACATGTTCAAACCTCCAAAGCTAGATGCAAATTGCTCTATATTAAGACTCCTGGCATAAGCCAAAAGCATAGATTAGATTGGTTACAAGATATAGAATGGGTTTCCACCTTATCGGGTCTTTGTGCCCGTGTTCTTGAATTATTAAGAAAATAACAAAAAAACATTCCACAACAATACCTCACCCTTCAAAGACCATATGCAGTACATGATCCAAATGGATGTTACAGCTATAACCACGGACCAAAAGTATAAAACTTTCTTTCTCGTTGCTGCCTTTTTACTTTTTGGGGAGGAGCGTGTGTTCTTGATTCTTGAACCGCGGGGGCAAGCATTCATGAACCTTGATAAGTCCTTCGATAGTTTAATGATTTGAGTTGATGGTTCGTGGGCGAGGGCGATCGCTCCGTTTCCTGTGGTCCCCTGCTCTTTGTCAGCATCTTTTCTGCATCAGGTTTCACACCCAACGCCAACCACACGTTGTTCAGGTGAGACGGAGGAGATCAGGTACGGCGGCGTGCGCGGGGCAGGCGGCGATGCCGGCTGTTCCGGTGCTCCGGCACGTGTCCAATCCAGCAGCCACCCAATCAAGTGATTCGACATGGTTACTAGAAATCCCACTCGGGGAGGTGAAGATGGAACTCCTTTTCCTTTTTGCCATTCTTGATTGGCATGCCTCGGTTCATCCTATTGTCGTCTTGAGAGAATTTTTCTCAACTAACTTGAGAAAAACTTACCTTGGTTGAAACTATATAATTTCGTTGCCTATCAACTCTAACGTCAAGACATTCTAAATTATATTTCAATTCGGCACAATTGATTAAGGTCGGATCATTATGAAGAACTGGATATTTGTCGCTTATATGATCTCCATAAGGATGCATTGTCTTTTACTGAATTATGCGACAATTGACTCGGATAATCCAAGCATTGTATGAGAAGAAATATTTTTCTCCAGCTATTTTATTTTGAAAATATATTCCATTCATACATGATAGAGTTGCTTTATTTACATTTAAAACTCCATGGGTATTATATTTACTTGTAATTAATGGACCTCAACTGCCATAATATTTTACAAAAACAAAAAGATAAATAAAAATACATATAAAGACAACCCATATGAGCAACTTTCTTTCTTTACTAGTTTACCCTTTGTTTGCTTCAAACTACTTTCAGAAACTAAAGAATCGAGTAGACCCACGAATTCTTCTCATTCATAGGAAGCGATGAGTAAATGTCCACTGTAATATGTGATAATAACTTTCTATATGGACTTAAACAATCCTAATGATACCTAAAGAAAATGTTTACTCTTAGAACGAATTGTTTGTCGAGACATTTGGAATTACAACCTCAACCATACGGAATCGTTGTTTCTTAGTTCACTCCACCATCCTTCCAATACCTAAATAAAACCCTACTTTCCGTTGAACCTTAACGTAGACCCAGGTCTAATTAACTAGATATTTTCCTTAAGTTCATATTTTGGTTAAATGAACCGAACATTTAGTTAGTGTTATTAGGAGTCCAAAAGCGCCAGTATTATATGTTATCTCAAATTGAACAGGCACCGAAAGCCATTCAATGGTATACACATCAATTTTCCATTCGATCCATTTGAATAATGCTTCTAATTCGAACTAATTTTCTCGGTCAAAGATAGAGACATAAAACACAGTGTTAAAAATGAAGTTGGTGATCGTTTTGTGGGTGACATTGACCAGATGACGTCAATGGTGACGCGATAATGATGGACTTGTACTAGTATAGTTTCGAGGAAAATGACCTGGTGACGTGGATGTGCAATTGGAGCTTGAATTTTATATGTTAGAAAATGACCAAGAATTGAATTTTTTTTGTCCAAGAGACACCCTAGTCCAGATTCAATGGTGCCTCCATGTTTGTAAATTGACACATCTTTTGAACGCCCTTTTCTATCGTCTTAAATTAATAATTTTCGCAATTCGTTTTTTGGATTTATTCGATTGCTTGTGGCTTGTTACTCGTGAACAGTCGGTCTTTCCCCCTTCATTATGCCGTGATTACCACCTCTTCCGTTCTGGCTAAGTCGTCTGCTTTCGCTTTCCAACTTAAGTAGACATGTAGTGCTTGTCATGCATGCTATTTTTGTCACATAATGTGATGCAACAGCATTATTTTATGGGAATTTACAAAGCATATTATGTTGGAAAACCCCGTCACTAAGTCCACGAACTTAATTATATTCTCGTTGAATCCGATTCGTCTAGAGAAAACTTGTGGTGTCCTTCGCTATTGTGGACTTCGTGGTCTTGTCTCGGATATTTTAAAGATTTAATCAAGAATGGACAGAAAAACATGGGTCGTCAATTAGTCTAAACAACCGAAATTTCAACAAAGAGATTGATTAAGAATGCCGACGACGCGTTTGTTGATGTCGTGTTAGTCCGCGGTTTGTTTGCTAATTTGGACATGCTTGGGCAAAAATGGTGATATCAAGGGAATTTTGACTTTGTTAATACTTTAGTATTGAAACAAGAGTGTCATGTTTGATGTTGAGAATAGCGATTCGTCGTACCGTGTGATATACCTATTTTGTGAACTGGGGACTCGGAAACTTGTTATCAAAGGTCGAAAGCTCTCAAAGTCAGAGAATTAGTAATTATAAGAAGTGATCGCAAATCTTCACATAAAAAGAGTAAATAATAAGGAGAATATTAATGAAAATTACACCGAGCACCTATCGATGAGTGGGGTGGCCACCATTGCTAGCCCTTGGGCTCATTTTGATAATTCAATTTTATCTTTCATTAAAATGTGCTCGAAGGCGGGTGATCCTCTCTGTTGCCCACAAGGGCTTGGGTGAGGGCTTGCGACATCCTCACTGGCCACAATGAGGGCTTGTTAGCCCTCATCAGATCCGACCATGGTCATAATGCTCTTGCCGGCCCTTAGGTGAGGTCACTGACCTTGTGAAGAAAAAAGAAAGAAAGAAAATTAAAAATTAATATAAAATTTGGGCAAATTTTTAAAAAATATAAAATTATAGTTCACGTTAATTGTGGTTGTACCACATAGGACAATCGAAACTGGCTACACTATCACATCAGCATATATCCTCTCAAAACTATTCAGAAGGACTATATTAACAATTCGTTGAAAATTTAAGACTAAATTGGCAAATCCTCAAAATGTCGAGGATTTCATTGACACAATTGAAAGGTGTATGACTGAATTAGCAAATTGTCAAAATATTTAAAACTAAATTAATACAGTGAAAAAGTTTATGATAAAATTGATCACCATAAAATAGAATTAGGAATTTTTGGATAATTTACTATAAAAAAAAAAATCACACAAAGCAATCCAATCAGTTTCTTACTTCCGCTAATCGCTGCGCACTCATTATGTCAGCCTTAGGTAGACAATTCAAAGCATAAGCACGAGGCCAAGTTTCTAGATATACTTCGACATGAAATGGTGGATTCATATAGTACAACGGGAAAAAAAATAATTCAATGTCTTTCATCATTCTCATGGGGACCGTCCGACATCTTACTACCAAATTCAATTACACGATCGATTCATTATTCAGTCTTTTGTATTATCAAAGTAGCAAAAACTAAAAAGAGAGAGAGAGAGAGAAACACGTGCACATGCACGTTGACATGCAAAGCAACAAATTATTCATCGTCATTGATGAGTCCTCGCTCGTCCTCAAAGCGATTTAAATAAATTCTACATATATGTCATATCTATAGAAAAATAGTTAGCTTTTGAGTTGCAATCTGAACACATACATGCATGGCGATTAAGGCTGCTTCTGGAGTTTTTTTTTTTAAAAAAATCTTTTTTTAATCGGATACATACATAAGAATTTAGCCATACTCCTGAACCCTTATGTTCAACATAGGAACAAAGGTCGCAACAGCCTCTTTCTCGTGTGCAAAATCAGGACGACAACCTCGACCATGCTTGGAAACATTCTACAAGTTTAAGCATTGTTTAATGATGACACGATGGAAAGGTGCTGAATTCAATTAATCAAGTCTTTCGATGTCCAAACGCATGATTAATTGAACTTAGCAAAGGGGAAGCAGACAAGGACGCGACAGCCTATTCCCTTCCGTTCGTGCAACATCCAGGCGACAACCTCGACCATGCCTGGGAACATTCCATAGTTTTTTAAGTACCGAACGCTGTCGAATGATGACACGATAGAAAGATGCCAAGTTCATTTAATCATGAGTCCGTGTCTGAACTCGGTAAGCCCTCAAGCAAGCCCCCATTAGCAAAAGCACTTTCTAATTGATACTTTCTTGTCGCTCTTGCTCTCATTTCTTCTCGCTTTGAGAGACAACCGGTTTGGCTAAAGCCCAGCACTATTGCACATAAAAGTGGAGACAAGCTCATACGTGTACCCTCCTTTTCGAGACTATTATATTCGACCCATGCTCGGGTTATAACTTTATATTAAGTGAAAAAAGGAAGGATTAGTGAGCGAATTAATCCACCAAGACAATCCAAAATGTGAATGCTGCTAGCCATCATAAGCTTGAAAAGAAACAAGACGGAGGGTTAAATTTATAGTTCTTTTGCATCATGATCGACATGCACAGCACGGAGCAGTGAAAAGATGGATGTCTCTCTAGCAACTAAAGCCATCTTGCTTCTTTCTTCTTTTATTTTTTCTAAGTAGGGATCGGAAAAAGTTTCAAAACCTATGCGTGTCTATAAAGTGGAGATGACCCTTCGTGCGCTTGGTTTTCGGGTTGTCAACAAAAGAAGCGCTCTCATCATTTCTATGTTCTTGTTGCCACGATTGTTTTTCTTCCTCGATCAAAACCATTTCCAACCGCGTTAGGTTGTTGGACGACTTGAGGTCCGTTTGTTCGAAGGATAACTGGTTTTGAAAAATTGTATCCTGACTTTCCAGTGTTTAGATGACAGAAAAGTAGTTGATCTACGGAAAACATGATCCATGGACTAAAACCAACAAACTTAGATTGGTTGGGAAAAAAATTGCTAGCAAAAAGGGAATCACTTTCCCTAAATAAAAAACAAACTATTTTTCTTGAAAATGATTTCTATGGAAAAATTATTTTTCTTTGTTGGTAAATTTTTCAGTTAAACAAATGCACTTTAAGTGTCTCAATATCACGAACGAGAGTTCTTGGGGAATGAAAATCCAAAATAATGTATTGGGTAATCAAGTGACTTGACTATCTTCTGTAATGGAGCAACTTTTTGATGCACAGTCAAGAGATTGTTATTCGAAGGGATAGCCATTGATGATCAATGGCTGATAGGGGTAATAAGCTCTTGGCTTGGTTTGATTCCTAGTTTTTGGGACCTGGAATCGGACTGGACTGAATCAACTGATTCAGTCAAGTCCAGTGGAATCGATCACTTAGAATTTTTTTTTTTTAAAAAAATACTAGAGTTGTTACTATTTTAGGGTTTATAATTATTTTTAAGAAATTAAAAAATATATATTTTCTTTGAAAGAAAAAGAGTCAATTCGGTCTGGTTTGTTTCTCCCTCGAGACTAAGGACCAGATAGGGAATTGGACCGGATCAAAAATCACTATTTCCAATTCTTATGGAATCGGGAATTGGACTGATGCCCAAGGAAATTGGACCAAGCTGGCCCATCCGGGCGGTTCTTGATTTAATTAGTCCAATATGCTCACCCTAACAACTGAGATTCAATATCCAATGGCATTTGGCACGATGCCGCTGGAAGTCATAGTAAACTAACATGTATCGGAGATGACCAACTAAGGAGAGTGACAACAAGAAGTCACTCGCTCTCTATGGCAACACCGGTGGTGACGATGCTCAATTAGCCGGGGGCAACGGCGGGCGGTGGGGGTAATTCACTAGTACTAACGCGTGCGGCAGCCTCAGAACAATACTCGCCGCAGGCACGGCTTCGGCGTGAAAACGACTTCGCCTTCCAAAAGCAACGTAAGTCAATGCACATGTAAGTCACAAACGACTAACACATCATAATCAAGAAAAACGTTTCCCAATTTGGTTCATCACTTCTTCTATGCGCCCATCACAGAAATTTTGACCAGGAGGGGGAAGCAGAAACATCATCTTTCCAAACCGTTACCGCTAGAGTCAAAAGGATCCAACACTAGGTGAGAAAACATGGGATTGATGTTGGTCATTTGCCATTTCCTACGAATCAAGTATATCCCCACGAGCAAGTTTTCGAAGGACGAGGTCGGTTGAAGGTCGACTTAGTAATGATATAAACAAGCATAGTGCCCTAAAAATTTACCATTATATCGATTAATCCAATATCCCTTTGAGGGGTTTAGGCCAAACGAGAGTCGTTAAGTTTCGCTCAATCGGCATGTGTGCATGTCGGTCGGTCCACATAAGCTAGCTAGTGTCGTTGACCGACCAAAGTGCCCGAATCCACGACAACCGACTCAAATCTTTGCAATCCTCTACTCCACAGAAGAGAAAAAATAAGGAGGAAGGAAGAGAGAAAGAGGCATAAGCCTCATCCCTTTGACCATTCTAATGATTCGAAAGTCAGTCAAAGTCCAAGGGGCAAGTTGCGAAATCTTTGTGGAATTTGAAGAGTGTGTCCGGAGTGGAGGATGAACCCCGAATCGTGGTTCGGGTCGAGAAGCATATTGCCCATCGGGGGTTGAATCGTATTGGAAATTTGTAGAACCCTGGGAGGTAGCTAACTGGATTGGAAATTGGGCAAATAGAAAAACGGGCTGTGCTTTTGCCGGAAGACCTAATTGTTGTTGACCTTTCGGAGCTTCGAGTGAGTTACGTAGAAAATACATGGGAATGACGATGTTTTGTAACCTGTGCTTTCGTAGCGTGAGATGCAAGAAATAATCATTGATGTGTGGATTATGTGAGACTCCTATAAAGCTATGTAGGAGAAAAATCTATCATCTCTAGTTTGAACTTTTTGGAAAAACTCGACGCATTGGCAAAATGAAATTATCGGTCAAATTCTATTGTTTTTCACAGGGAGAACTTCAATACTAGTCACGGTAGATGAGTTTTGCGAGGTTGACGAAATATTGGACTAATGTGGGACAATCATAAATATCACACGTGAATGAGAAGATTTAAGATATCGATGGTGTGGAGAGCAGCTGTCGATCCTTAGAAACTTAGCTACTTAAATACAACTCGACATTAAAGTCAAGACGAGATGAGCTCCGAGACCGGGACATTGGGTTATATCGTATGCTTGGCCTCTTGTGCTGGAAGCGACACTCGGAGTTTGGTTTCTGGCGATTAGCATCCGTCACTATATCGATAGCAATTAGGCGTTCGGGGCCAGAAGGAGGCAAGCAAATGAAGGGATGCATTTCCTGTAGGGGCAAATCGGTTGGTTGGGCCAGTGGCCTCACACGAGAAAGTCCGACCAACCCCACTCCGGCCCAAATGGGCCCAACCCAAACATTCATGTGATACCGTAACACTCGAATTAAAAAAAAAAAAAAATTGCAGGAACTCACCGTTAAGATTTCGACCCCAAAAAAAAAAAGAAAAACTATTTGGTAATATGGGCTCCAGAAAAGCCGATTTCATTGGGCCCAAATTCTCGGGCCTCTCCATCACCGTCGCGGTTGGGCTATCCGGCCCGTTCTGTTGTCTGAGCGGGCCTTAGGCCCGGAAAGAAAGACGAGAAAGCGTGGAAGCGCCGGCTCTTCGACCGGCCTGCGAACTTCATCGTCGTTCTCGATCGTCGTCTCGAGATCGAGTGCAGAGGCTCTCTACGTTCGTCGCCGTCGTCGAAACCGGAGCTCGGTTCTCGCCGCCGTCCGGAGCTACCTGGTGAAGCGCGGATTTGAAGGAGGGTAGGAGGTAGAGAGAGAGAGAGAGAGAGAGAGAGAGAGAGAGAGGGGAGGGATGGTGAAGGTGCGGATGAACACGGCCGACGTGGCCGCGGAGGTGAAGTGCCTGCGCCGCCTGATCGGCATGCGTTGCTCCAACGTCTACGATCTCTCTCCCAAGGTCCTTTCCTTTCCTCCTCGGCTCCATTTCCCGTTTTCGCCTTCGCTCCATCTGTTTCGATTCGTTTCGTTCCGCTGGCCGATTGTCGGTTCTAGGGAAAAGGAAAAACTCGGTAGTCCTGCGCTTGGGGGAATGCGGTTGAGGTTGGGCTTGGGATGAAGTCGTTTGATTTTGCGTAGGGCCTGGATGCTCCAGGCTCCGGTATCGTCGGTATCGCGTGTTTTATTTGGACCTCTCTCGCGTATCCTAATTTGTATTGTTGCCGCGGATTGAGAATTTCGGGAAGATTTTGCTTTGGAGTGATGTAGTTTCTGCTTTCCTTGCTGTTGTGTTTTTTTATTTGATGAAATGGAAAAGATTGAATGAATTTTCTTCTTTGGTGTTGTTTGTGGGAATTGGTCGACAGACGTATGTGTTCAAGCTTATGAATAGCAGTGGAGTGACGGAATCGGGAGAAAGTGAAAAAGTTCTGTTGTTGATGGAGAGCGGCATCCGTTTGCACACCACCGATTATGTGAGGTAATCTTGCGTATTACGGGTCATCTTTTTGCAATATGGTTGCATGAGACTCTGGCAATACATGAATATACTGTGGAAGTTGATCTTATCTTTGAATTGCAACAATGCTACATTGGCCGTGTATTACTGTAGGGGTAACTACTAGAAACGTGTTTGCGTTTTACCCAATGACCACTTAGATACCTCTACCTTGAAAATACCAAATACAAACGTGAATTACCTTTGGAGACTACTTTGCACCTTCACATCAATTATTCTTGTCTATATTTACAAAAATGTCATTTTCTTTCCAAAAGTGCCAATCTCCAAATCCTAAATAACCACTCCCATCCAAACCTTAAGCAATATGCTAAAATGAGTTCACGAGGAGGGGCGATTTGGTATTTTCAATGTTGGGTTATGCTTAGAGGCATGTGAAGGATAATTGGTGAAAATGGAGGCTTGTAAGCGGGCGGGCATTGGGTAAGTGAAGTATGTGTTTGGTATTTTTTTCTTATTTTTGTTGACTCTTTCTAGGCTTCGAGTCAACATTACACTTTAACTTATGACTTATGAGTGGCAGTTTTCTTAGAGGAAGTTAGAGCTAGTGCACAACCATTGTATGGACAATGGTGTGCATTACAGTTTATGGCTTTGTACTCCCCTTTAAAGAAAGCTGATATGATGAGGAAAGCATGAAGCATGCAAATCCAATGCGTGGCTTGCAAGTTGGAGGATTGTTAAGACCCAAGGCATATAAAGAAGGGAAACCCATTAATTGGTGAAAGGTAGTGTAAGGAAGTGAACTCAGTACCTTTAGCTCCGATAGAAAGTTGAAGTTGGGCGCTTAACTGTACTTCTCAAAGTTTAAGCTGATGGAGTTTGATTCATCTTTCACTTTATAGCTTGACAAAGGATATGGGGGTCTGGGACTACCTCCATGTAGTGAGCTAAGAAAAATGAACATGAAAACCTTGTCAGCTGATCAGCTAAAGAAAAACTAATTATGGTATCGATAGTAACTGCAACTACTTAATGGTGAATTATTGCACTAAGAATGTTATGAATTTGCTTTAGGGATAAGAGTAACACGCCTTCTGGGTTTACCCTCAAGTTGAGGAAACACATACGCACAAGAAGGCTAGAGGATGTGAGGCAGCTTGGTTATGACAGGGTATACTCTTGTTATCTGAACTTTGAGTCTTCTATGTAGATCCTTTGATTTCATCGCTTACATTTAGGTGGAATTATATTGGTTAGTTGCTTGTTTTAATCGTTCATACCTTGTTTCAGATAGTACTCTTTCAATTTGGCCTGGGTGTGAATGCATACTATGTTATACTGGAGCTTTATGCCCAAGGAAATATTATCCTGGTGGATTCAGAGTTCATGGTTATGACGCTTCTTCGATCGCACAGGTATATGTTTTGTTATTGAATGCAAGGTCCGTACTTTTAGGAAGAAACAAAATTAATGTTCTCACTTATCAGACTTGCTTGTTTTTGCCTCACGAGTAGATGTGCATCTTCTGTCTTTGTGGAAAGAAGGTTTTTTGATAATCTGAGGCTGATTAGTGAGCTGACTAGTAGTCTAGGTATACTCTCATTTTGCTTTTTTTGACTTCTTGTGGAAAGTGGGCACTGTATGAACAATCATCCCCTCCCCTGTTGGTGTGGGTGGCTTGCTCAATTAGGGGATGCGTTGGCTTCACGTGAATGGCGACAACCTATTGATGAAGAGAGGAAATCCTTTACCTGAAGTGCCCATTTCAGTAAAGCGCATTATCTAACAATTGATCACAATGCATCTTCCTCTCGTCTCCTTATTGGATATTTTGGTAGCTACAGACTTACTTAATGATTTCAGACAATTTTAG
This sequence comes from Eucalyptus curtisii, assembly GCA_017140595.1. NCBI lineage: Eukaryota > Viridiplantae > Streptophyta > Magnoliopsida > Myrtales > Myrtaceae > Eucalyptus > Eucalyptus curtisii. The sequence continues at coordinate 31,697,006 of CM029501.1, forward strand.
CTGTCATGGTTTCTACATTTTTCTCGAAATATTCTGTCAACTGTTGTTGCCGTGTTGTCTGAAATCTATTAAAACCATAGGGCCTTTGTTAAAATAATAATAATAATAATAATACACGGAAGCTTGTTGGTAAGATATAGCATATCATGGCTCATGAGCTACCTAAATGTATCATCAACCGTATTCTTTTAGGTCCTGCATGGTCTTGATATTGACAGTTATAAACATTCCATGTTCCCCACTCTGAGGGCAGTGCATTGACCATTTCCATGCTAGCAAATCTAATTGAACTTACCTGATGGATTTTATTCATGATTTATTACTTGGACTGGTAGATAAATAACAAGCTTTCTAATAAAACAGAGATGATGATAAAGGGGTTGCAATAATGTCACGCCATCGATATCCTACAGAAATTTGCCGGGTATTGGAGAGAACTACTCCTCAAAAGTTGCAGGCTGCCCTTAAACCGTCCGAAGAACGGAATGATGATAAGCCTCCGAATAACGGAGGGGGAAAAGATGCATCTGAAATATCGACTGAAAAGAAAGGAGGTCGAAAGGGCGTGAAGTCATCTGAGTCTGGAAAAAATACCAATGATGGTAATCGTGGCAGACAAGCCACTTTGAAAGTAGTTCTCGGGGAGGCCCTAGGGTATGGGCCCGCACTTTCTGAGCATATTATATTAGACTCTGGTCTGGCCCCCAGTATGAAGTTTCCTAAAGAAGATGAGTTAGATGATGAGACTGTCCAAAGATTGATCAAAGCTGTTGGGAAATTTGAGGATTGGCTGCAGGATGTGATCTCTGGAGATACAATTCCTGAAGGATACATTTTGCTGCAGAATAAGAATCAGAAGAAGAGCTTCAAGCTCCTTCTGAAACTGGAAGCCAGGTACTGTTTTTGTTTCTTAAAATTGCGATTTTAGTCTATCTTGCTTCTCACCACATATCCAGTCAAATTTCTAACTGCACAAAAACTATTACTGACTGATATTTTTACAGATCTACGATGAGTTCTGTCCCATTTTATTGAACCAATTCAAATCTAGGGACCATATCAAATTTCAGACTTTTGATGCAGCTTTGGATGAGTTTTATAGTAAAATTGAGAGTCAACGGGTAGAACAACAACAAAAGGCAAAAGAGGGCTCTGCAGTTCAAAAACTTAATAAAATACGCTTGGATCAGGTATCGATCTCTTTTATTTAACTTCTAGTTTCTCTGAGCGTTCTAATTGCTGAGTCCCTTCTAATTCATTTGTCTATTTGTAATTTTCCTTGTGGAAGTGGAGGTTTCGATAATGGTGGTCTAGCTACTTCCTAAATGTGTCTTACTTGCACATATATATTTGTGTTGATGTATCATACAGACATGTCTTGTCCTCCATTATTCTGACTGTTATGTTGATTATTAACGATTGCTAGTTCTTGCTGCTCATAATATTCTTTGCTTTTGCTGTTGTTTCCATTGTTAAACCTTTTTCTGTTGTGCGTCCATGCCGGAGTTATTTTCTCATGTTCACTACGTGAAGAGAATGGGTTTCAGTTGCAGGATTAGTTTCTTATCTTGACATGAAACTTGCTAGCATACAGGTTTACCTTTATGCCTTATGTGGTAACTTTTTGTTTTCTCCTTTACTTTTTGACATAGGAAAATCGTGTGCACACACTAAAAAAGGAAGTTGATCGCTGTGTTAAAATGGCTGAATTGATAGAATACAACTTAGAAGATGTTGATGCAGCCATAATAGCTGTCCGAGTGGCTCTTGCAAAAGGTATGAGTTGGGAGGATCTTGCTCGCATGGTGAAAGAAGAGAAGAAGTCGGGTAACCCTGTGGCTGGTCTTATTGACAAACTCTATCTGGAAAGAAATTGTATGACGTTGCTGTTAAGCAACAACCTTGATGAGATGGATGATGAAGAAAAGACACTCCCTGCGGATAAGGTATTTGTTGAAATTAAGCTTTAATCGCATTGAAGGGAAATATATTATCATTGTTCAGACCTAGGCCTCCATCACTTGATCTAGCTAAGGTTATTCATTTTCTCGATGATAATCTTTGCAAAGAGATAAAGAGATATCAAATCATTTGGTGATGTTTGGCAGAAAAAGTCTCTTGCTTATGAGTCTTGTTATACTTGAAACTGTGGGTGATTTCCCAGTGAAAGTTTCAGTCACTCAATTCTGAGGGTACTTCCATCTGGGTCCTTAAAATTTTTATTATTTTCAGTCAAGTCATTGGATTATTTAGAACTTTCAATTGGGTCACTGCACTTTTGAAGTACGTGGGTAGCTCATCAACTTTCTGTTGATAATGTAACAGAAAGATGACATGGCACTTTGTCTCCATGTCACATGGCATGCCACATAAATATTCCTGTTGCTTCTAATGGATGGTTGACTGAGCCAAGTGCTTCCAGAATTTATTCAACTTGTTGAAAGTTTTGAAAGTTCAATTGCCTGATTGAACCAGCACCGAAATTGAGTGACTTGATTCACCTTGTAATTCCTTTTTCTTGTACTTGCTGAAGACAGTCTTTGTTCCTTTTTCCCTTTTCTGTGAGGGTCCTTTTTAAAAAAAAAAAAAAAAAAAAATTCCTTCCATCTTGCATGTTTTGGAAAGAACATCATGTACAGCTGTTTGGCACAAATTTTGGTTTAATCACCCTCTCACCCTCCCGCTTTTTATAGGTTGAAGTCGATTTAGCATTATCTGCGCATGCCAATGCCCGTCGATGGTATGAACAAAAGAAAAAGCAGGAAACCAAGCAAGAAAAGACCATTACGGCACATGAAAAAGCTTTCAAAGCAGCTGAGAGAAAGACACGTCTCCAGCTTTCTCAGGTACACACTTCCTTGTTTCATTAATGCTCCACTTGATTCTGGGCAACAGCTACCAAATCTGAGAGGTTTGGTGGGGTATTAGCCATCAGGTGATCTGAGTTTTAGCCATCACCAAAGAACTTATTGAAAAGAGAATATTATGCTAAAATAGGCATAACCTTTTACATTTACTTGAGGTGGTAGAAACCAACTTATTGGGACTGTTTGTACTAGGATATAGATGCGATTTTATGGTTCAACATGATGCTTTTAAAGGTGTACCCCGGACCAAATCATTGAGAAAGACCGGAATGTTAGACAATGTATGCCGAATAAGCAGCTGCTACCCCTTGATCAGTTTAGTTTTTCGAAGTGGAAAAGGGATTGAAAAAACTATTTTACACAATACAGGCACTGAGGTCACATTCGCTTTTTCCTAATTTGCAGTTTAGAGTATGATAGACTTGTCTGGCCACTATGATTCACATGAGTAAACTTTATCAAGCTATGGATTTTTACAGGTGTTTATTCATGTTGTTCTTGAAATGAAGGATGATTGAACTACCGTGGACATTGATTTTCTAGCATCATAATGTTCAACGATATATTTTAAAGTCAAAATTTGTCCTTTTGGACTTCAGTCTCTGATGCCTTTCCCTAAATAATCCAGGAAAAGACAGTTGCAACAATTACTCATATGCGCAAAGTCCATTGGTTCGAGAAATTTAATTGGTTCATCAGCAGTGAGAATTATTTGATTATCAGCGGCCGTGATGCTCAACAGAATGAGATGATAGTCAAGCGTTATATGTCAAAAGGAGATCTGTAAGTTATTATTGCGGAATTTTATTTTATTATTTTTGAAGGATCTTTACTTTTTTTTTTCCCTCTTTTCTTTTGGTGTTTCCCCCCCGGGGGGGGGGGGGGGGTAAGGAGGGCGTGCGAGAGGAATAGAATCTTGTCATCTGCATGGTGACATTATAATGCAGAATGGAGTGAACTTTTGTAAACATACAGAGATGTAAGAAGAATTCTCGAGAGTCTATCAATTAATGCAAAGTGTTTGAATAGCAGAGGTAAACCTTTCAGTCTTTCACGAGCTGAAATGCACCGCTATGTTATCCACCAATGATATATGTTGATGATGTTGTCCTTGCTTTGAAGTTTGGACCAATAATTTTCTTTCTGATACTCATGACTATCTGTTTGTCATTTTATTTGCCATTGATGGGATTATTATTGAATTCCCAATGTGTATCTTCATTTGGCTGCCTTCCCTGCACTGATCAGGTGCAATTTAAGTGAGTTCATGTGATCTTATCCTGGATCGTACTGACTGGAAGCAACGAAATACCACATTTCTTATAACACTATCTAGCCATGTGCCTGTTAAAGTATGTACTAAAATTATAGGAAGTGAGTAAATGAAATGTGATAATGATGCATCCGTTCCCTCCTGGGATCTATGAATCTTCAACTTTTGGCTAAAGGCATTAGCTTTTATGAACTAACTAGATTTTTGTTCTTGTTCAACTATTAAAGAATTGAATTCTTATTGAAGCTTGTTAGTTGCTGCTTATCATGTCAATTCAACTCTTGAACAGCTATGTACATGCCGATCTTCATGGAGCATCTAGCACAGTGATAAAGAACCACAGGCCAGAGCAATCTATACCCCCTCTTACTTTAAATCAAGCTGGATGTTTCACGGTAATCGTCTTCCTCATGGTCAGATTATATTTATACTCTTTGTTAGTGTTCAGTGATTGTCTTCCTCACAGTCGGATTATGCATATGCTTTCTATTAATGTGAGGCTGTGCAAAGGTGAACTTTATTACTGAAAATGATCAATTGCTACTTTTGGTGCTTGTTTTAGGTTTGTCACAGCCAGGCATGGGATTCAAAGATTATCACCAGTGCTTGGTGGGTCTATCCCCACCAAGTCAGTAAAACTGCTCCCACTGGTGAATATCTTACCGTGGGAAGTTTCATGATCCGTGGAAAGAAGAACTTTCTCCCCCCTCACCCTCTTGTGATGGGTTTTGGGTTGTTGTTTCGGTTGGATGAGAGCTCTTTGGGTTCACATTTGAATGAAAGGAGAGTGAGAGGTGAGGAGGAGGGCACTGATGATGTAGAAGAAAATGGGTCTGTTCGAGAAGAACCTGATACTGACTCTGAAAAGGAAGTGACGGAGGAGAAAATCACTACAGAGTTGGAAAGAGTTCCTGATTCCACAACAGAAAATTTTGAACATGCATCAGAATCCACGGCTAAAGATAACTTGACACACGATGCCTCTGCAATCTCCTCTTCTAGAGGTAGCGACCGAGATGACTTCCATATTGCGCAGAGTGGGGCCCTGAATGGTGGTGATGGAAACAACATAGCTGATGGTTTAGTAAATGGTGCTGCTTCAATGAACCCACAATTGGATGATCTCATTGATAAAGCACTTGGACTTGGATCTGCTTCCCAGGCTAGTATGAATTATAGGCTTCAAGCTTCTCAATCAGATTCATTGGGAGAACACAATCAGGAAGAGAAAAAAGTTCCAACTAGAGATAAACCTCATACTTCAAAAGCTGAAAGAAGAAAATTCAAGAAAGGTATGCAGAGTAATGTTTCTGCGGAAACACTCGTGGATGAGGAAGTCAATAAATCAAAGGAAAGTGTTTCTGCTGATGATTCTGAAAAACAAGTTCAGAGTGTGAAACCTGGTGGGGGGAAAATCAGCCGTGGTCAGAGGAGTAAACTCAAAAAGATGAAAGAGAAGTATGCTGATCAGGATGAGGAAGAAAGAAGTATTCGCATGGCATTATTGGCTGTAAGTTATATATTCTGCAACACGATTTACACTAGCCAAGTTACAAAATATTTCCTTGTCAATATCTCCTGTTCATTTTTCCCTTCATTGATTTGGTCTTTTGACGTCTCTTTGCTGAAGTAGCTTCTTCAACAAGCCAATAATTGTAGCTTGTTTTCTTATTACTTTTCATGTGATTTACAAATTTAATGAATTGATGGGAAGCATTTATATAACCTCTGAGAAAAATAAGAAGTATCTGTACATTATTTAATCATACATAACCGACTAATTTCCAGGAAAGAAAGTCGAATCAGCAGCGCTGTCAATCTATAGCGTCGGTACTAAAACACCCTCATTGTCAGAGCTTCTGGCAAAACATCTGACTCTTTCCTCATCTACTGACCTAGTAAAACCAAACTTGAGGGCGGCATGCTCCCACCCAACTCACATGCACACACTCTGATGAAACAGGCAAACTTGGAGAGGCTTTGACATACATCTCTAACTGAGACATGGTGGTGGAAGATACACTCTGTGAAATGCATTTGACAGTATTGTATAGAAATTGTCACACCATTTCACCTTGAAAGGCCCTTTAATATTGTGATAAATATGAACATTTTCATTAATTATTTGTGTCAAAATTGCACTCCACTTGAATGTATTTTCGTTTTGTGCATATGGGCCTAGTTGCGCTCTGATTATTTATTAGATGAATGTGGACCCCGTCACTCTATAGTTTCTAATGATGTCTCTTTTAAAATTTTATAGTCTGCTGGAAAGGCGCAAAAGAATGATGTTGAATCGCAGAAGGGAAATGCTGCTCCACAGAAGGGGAAACAACCTGTTAGTGGTATGTACACAGGTTTTAATTGAATTCTTAATGAACATCATTTTTTCTGATAGGAATCTTTTCTATGTCAGCTGTTTCAAATTGCTAGGGAGATGAGTAGTAATTGGATAAATATCATCATCAGATAAGGTTGTAGTATGTAGGCTACCTGGATGTTAAACAACTTGAGAGAATGTTAAGAGCTCGATTAGCTAGAAATTTAAAGTGATGAAAATAGGGGACTGTACCATGTCTGTCCTCAGTTCATTTATCAAGGTGACAGCAATCTCTCTCCTTCCTAAACTTCTATTTTTGGGCTTTTAATCTCCCTTTTTATATCCTTACTATTATATTGTAATTTTTTACTCTTAGGAGAGTACGAGTTCAAATAAGATCTTGTTTATCTTTGCCCACAATATGCAGGTCCAGAAGATGTGCAAAAAATATGTTACAAATGCAAAAAGGTAGGTCACCTTTCCCGTGACTGTCCAGAGCATCCAGATGATGCTTCACGAAGTCATGCGAATGTTGAAGTTGAGGTTCAGGGTCACTTGCCTTCAGGAGATACTCTCTCTGATATGGACAGAGTAACCATGGAGGAGGAGGATATTCATGAAATTGGTGAAGAAGAGAAAGGCAAATTAAATGATGTGGACTACTTGACTGGGAATCCACTACCTAGCGATATTCTCTTGTATGCAGTCCCCATCTGTGGGCCATACAATGCAGTTCAATCCTACAAATATCGCGTGAAGATTGTCCCTGGAACTGCAAAGAAGGGAAAAGGTACTTGCGCTTGAGTATCTTATTATTGGAATTACTATCTCCCGCTCTCCTCTCCATGCCTGCGTTTATGCTTTTTGAATGCGACTAGTTCACCAAGAATTTTGGTTATTGCAGCTACAAAAACGGCAATGAACTTGTTTGGCCATATGCCTGAGGCGACAACTAGGGAGAAGGAATTGATGAAGGCTTGTACAGAGCCTGAGTTGGTTGCCGCAATTGTTGGCAATGTGAAGATTACTGCCGCGGGTCTTACTCAGCTAAAGCAAAAGCAAAAGAAGGTCAAGAAGAGTGGAAAACAAGAAAGGTAGCGAGAAAATAGGAGTATGTGGTCTAACAATAGTCGCTCTATAGGTTTGAAGATGGAGATACTGTTTTTCTTGTGATAGAAAGTTATTCTTTTTCTTATTTTAGAACTTTTCTATTCTGGAATTTTGAGAGGTGTAAAGGAGTACCGTGTACATAAGCTACAGGTCCATGCTGCGAAAATTTATTGGACCAATGAATCATGAAATGTTGGCAATTTTTCAGAGAGAATGAGGTAAACGGATGTGGACCTAAAAAAGGCATAGCCTGACATGAGCTCCAACGTTTGGCTGCTTGGAATGGTTTTCTGCTAGCATTTTGGAAGGCCACATGAATCATAAAAAGGTGCTTGCTTTACTACAATGAGTGGCAAGCTAGGTAACACCGATATGACAGGTAACACTGATACTGGCAGATAACATGACACGTAATGTTGTTTCCAAAAAAAAAGAGAATATCAATATGTTGAAACATATATATCAAATTTGTATTTTTATATATAAATTATAAATTATCATTTTAATTATTTTAATCAAATTAATTTCATTTTAATTCTTAAATAAATAAATAATAAAAAGAGACGAGAGTGAATTTATACCAAAAACATTCATTTATCATTTGTTAGTATTATTTATTGTTTTAATTGGACAAATTCAATTCCATTACAATATTTCATAAAACTTTGAGGGAAAAAAATAAGTAATCCACATTCTGGACTCGTATATCAGAGGGCATGTTAGAAGAGGAAAAAGAACAAACTCGATGGGTGAATTATGCGTAATGAGAAGTGAGAGCTAATAGAAAAGAAGATTAGGTTTTTTTCTTTCTTCATTGATCATTTTTATTTTTTTATATATATTTACATTTTGGTTTCTTATTCATTGAAAATTTTTAAAATTGATCATGTGCTTTTCGGAATCATGCGTCGAATTTTGAACTCACATGTCAGAATCATGTGTTAGAATTCCAAATTCACATGTCGGAATTTCGAACTCGCGTGTCCAACACGTGTAGGAGTATTCGACTCGACACCAAAACTGTTGAAAAGTGCCAATGCTTCCTAGGTGATAAAAAGGAGTGCCAAAATTTTCGTACAATGCTTACTTAAGTGTTAAAACTTCTTTTTCGCTCATTTGAGTGTCACATCAAAGTAAAATCAATTACTTGAGCATCAATTTCGGCAAATCATCTTATGTGGAATCTATTAATTTATTAATATTTTATGAATTTTTGTTTTTGTTTTTGTTTTTGCTTTTTGTTTTTACTTTTTTTCTTTAGGGCTGGGAGGCAAAACCCTTGCCCTCGACTGCAAAGGCCTTGGGCGTGGCCGTCGAGGCCTCACTAACCGCTAGCAAGGTCACGATGCCCTCACCAACTCTAGGCAATGTTGCCGATGAGACCACAATGCCCTCACCTAAGGCCTTTGCGACGAGGGCAAGGCCTGGCCATAAAGGCCCTAGCGAGGGCCCTCACCAACCCAATCTGGGTGAGGGTTTCACGGCTGGCAAGGGTCACAAGTGACCCTTGTCGATCCTAAAGGAAAAAAAAAAAAAAAAAAAATAAAAAAAATATTTAAAAAATTATTCATGTCGGCGTATGGCGAAATAACGTCGGATGATTGGCATCCACATTGAATTTTTCGACAAGGCAAATTGAAATCGGTAGTTAAATGATAGATTTTTCAAATTTGTGACACACAATATTTAACACTCTAAGTAAGCTCTCTACGAAAGTTTTGACACCCCCACCATCCTTACCCTACAATGCTGTTGTGTATATGATGGATAAATTCCGTCTGGATTCTTACTGTCTACAGCCCATAATTGCTGCCTTTCCTCGATCCGATGTTGCATCTATATTGAGAATCAATATAGTAATCTAATTGTCTTTAACAAAATATATGTGACGTGTCGTGCATTTGCCGTATATACATTTGCTTAGATCACAGTGCTCTTCTTCTCATTTTGTTTTACTGGGTCGTTTCCAAAGTTTTACAAAGCCAAATGCTCTGTGACGTCCGTCTCGGTTTAAAGGAAACACGGAAGAGCTCGAATCTGGCAACACAGAGGATGGTCGAATCAATAATTTCTTTTCCTCGCTTCTTTGCACGGCACACGTGCCGATATTTGTGCAACCTGCAACAGTTTCTCTACAAGAAATGACTTAACTGGAAACATTACACTACGGCGATATCAATCACGGGCTGCGGGAACATCGCTCAAGTCTAGGCCTTCTGCTGGCAAATCGGAAGAAAGCGGACCCAAGATCCCGTCAGAACTCAGAGTCAATCCGCTCTGCAGTATCAAGAAAAGAACTGTTATTTTTCATCACATGAATCTGTAAAAGCTATGACTAAATGTGCGCTGCTCACAGTAGCAGACCCGACAACAAGCGAAATAACGACAAAGCATAGCATACATCATTCTCAATGTCCAGGACAAAGTATGCAATCAGAAGTATGAAAATGGTATATTCAAAAGTGTGTCAAAAGTAGAATGTCCATGCTATGGAGCTCTTTGTGGATCCTTGCAAGAAAAACAGCTAAAATTGGTAACGCCTTTACAACAACCAAGATGCAAAGGAATGGAAAGATCATGCTTCAATTAGCGAGAAAATTTTTTATGTTGCTCGTGTGAGTTATTTCTCTCCTGTTTAGTACCAAAGGGCAAAACTCATGTCAAAACAAGTGTCTTATGTAGCACTTTCATTTGTTCCAATAGCCAATTATCGGTCTTTATAAAAGCCCGGAATTGGCTGGAAGAGTCAATCAGGGACCAGCCCGACTAAGCGAAGGGAATTACCTCAGGCTGGAACCTAAGCATATCTGCACGAGCCATCGCTTCTGCTTGAGCAATTCTCTGCCTGAATGTCTGTGCCATCTCCTCCGCCTATTACATTGAGGCCCATCCAAAATAAGTATGTCACGAGGCAGCAATATATGATTCACATTTGTAACAAAAAAAAAAAAAAAAACAAAAGAATGCGATCCAAAATTTTCTAGTCAGAGATCTTGGCAGTCTTGAGCAATAGGTTTCATCCATGTCTTTTATGTCTCAACATTCTTCACCAAAGGCTTAATCATTCCCAAGCGCTATAAATGTCCTTTCACTAATCAAGTAAGATCCACATTCCACCCTCAAGAACTAAATCATCACCAGATAAAACAAAGTTGAACTGGCATAAAGCATCAAAAATTGTGTATTTGAGACCAATACCTTCTCAAAAACAAGCTTTGGGTTGCGAATCATGTCACCAGGAGTTGGCTCTAACTTCTTGGTTGAAAGACTCACTCTGCCTCTCTCGCGGTCGTGGCTCAAAATCATAACCTACACCAGGCGAGCTAGTTAGAGGTTTATCTACTAATCAAAAGTGAAATTTCCAGCAAACTAACTATACAAACTAATTAGGCATATAACCTTGAGAGTATCTCCAGGTTGAAGAACAGTAGCTATGTCGGAGACGCGGTCATGGCTGATCTGACTGACATGGAGGAGTCCGTTGATACCACCAATATCGATGAACGCACCATAAGGCTTCAGACTTTGAACTGTTCCTATAACCACTGATCCAATGCCTAACTGGGCCTGGCTATCTGCCATTGCCTTGCGGTTACTGAGGACAAGTCTAGACTGCTCCTCATCAACTTCCACAAACTTCAGTGGGAGTTCCTTCTCAATAAGCTCTTCTGCAATTGTTTTCTGATGCATATTCAAAAAAATTGAATAAATTAATTACAATACCAGTTCGGACAGAAAAAATTCATCAACAAAATTCGATCAATGGTTTGGAACTAAGAAATAGATAGCATCATGAACTAATAAAACAGACATCAGACAGTAACATGAAGGCCTGATAACAGTATGATTCACAAGCAAACAATTCAACAAAAAATTTGGGGAAGCCACGTCAAAAATGAGAGAGCTTACGGTTGATATTTGAGAGAAAGGAACAAATCCTCGCAAGCCCTCCACCACGGCAACCACTCCACCTTTGTTTGCACCAACAACCTGATATACAAAAAGACCTTAAATTAACCAATTGTTTAATTGGAAAAAAGTAATAGGAAATCGCTGAGCACATGAAAGAGGAAGAGTAGACTGTCACGAGACCTCCTGGGTCATAGCAAGGACAGAAAATAGTTTCAGGGTCAGGATAATTACGAAAAGAATTTGGATATCAGCAAGACAAAGGAGTGAGTAGGGGGGCAATTTTGCACCCTCGCCTTCAGTGACATGCCAAGAGAACTCAATGAACAAAGCAAATAGTGCATTTGACAGCTTGGAATACCAGCAGGATGGTAACGCTAAAAGCAACAGTGCAAACCTTGCCCTTAACCACGACATCCTCAGCCTGAAGCTGCCTACATCTTTCCCAAGCAAGATCATACTGTATTGTTCTTAAGCTCAAGATCAAGCTATCATCAGCTTCATTTTCACCGATAATTACGAACTCCTCTTTCATGCCAGGAACTATACCAGCTTCTTCGACATGCTTTATCCTGTGAATGCATGCCTCTTGGACAGGCAATAAGGCTGAAGATTTTGCAGTAATATCAACAAGCGCCCCATTGCCATCTGTACAGAAAACTGTTCCCTTCACCTGAAAAAAATGCGCACGGTATCAACCCCACATGCTCATGCACACTCATGTAAATTGAAATAAATAAAACCATGTGAAAAGGGCAAATCTCAGACAATTTATGCGGCTAATAAGTAAGGATGGCAACACCATTCCAATATTCAACGCTTTAAGGAAGTTACAGCATTTGTCAGTCCCGGCCAGGAAACGGTGGTCGAACATTTCATTCACTCTTAGACGCCTATTTCAATGAGGAACCAATCTCTGCCTACGTGCAGAAGCTGTATGTCCTCACTTCAGGTAATTTTCCAGGAAATGCTCCCCACTCGACAAGCAAGAGGTACAAAGAGCAGACACAACTGGAAGTAAGCTTATCATTCTCTGTGATACCAGATTATAAATTTCATCGCCACCGCTATCTCCTCACAATTCCACCAGTGAAGACCATTATTTATGAACCAGCAAAACTTCGTAAAATCAATCCACATAACAACCCCATCACCATATCCGTCGACGGCAAACTCACGCCTTTATCTTGACCCGACATTCAGATTGCAAGCTCTCGCCAATCAGTCCCTTCTACCCTTCACTTTTTCTCCAACAAAGGTCGCCCATTTCCCAAATCAAACCCGACTTCGCATCCACCCAACGAAGACCCATCTCTCCACACACGCGTTAAATCACGAAGAAAGCAGGAACCCACCGACCTTGGTCCCGAGCTCGGAGTTGAAGTCGTACTTGTCGAGGGCGGTGTGGAAGTCCTCGAGCGTGAAGGCGACGCCCTCCATGGGAGCGGTGCGGCACCGCTCGTAGGCGTCGTCGAAGAGGTGCTTGAGCTCGTTCCTGTCCCGGGTCCGGGCATTGGAGATGACCACCGCGGAGACGACGGTCTTGGAAGGGCCGGGTCGGGCCGGAGCCTGCCGGTGCCGGTGAGTAGGGGCGAAGGGCTTGGACAGCGGCGGGCATCGGAGGCCGGTGAACTGCTGCGCCAAAGACGCCATTTTTGCGGCTTCCCTCCCTGCTCGGTCGCCTGCTGCAACTGCGTGTCTAGTGCCTTCTGGGTTGGATTGGGTAAGAGAGAGTTTCTTGTCGGATTAGATAAGGTGAGAGGCGAAGGCGACGCAGCAGTGGCGAATGGCGATGGCCACAGAAGGGTGGTGCTCTGCCGATGAACCGAACCAAGATCAAACGGTTCGGTTTTGTCGGTTGTTCGGTTTGGTTTTTGTGTCGATTTGTCGGTTTGCTTTCACTTTGATTGGTTTTAAAACCTAGACTAGCCTAACCCAGCCGGTTTCTTATTTGGTTCCCAGGAGGATTGGACCGGAGTGTCACTAGAACTTATATTGTGTAAGTTCATTCATGATCTTGAGGCTTTATGGGACAGGGTCAATCCAATCCTAAGTCCCGATCCCAAAAATTAGAGACCAACATTGTGTTCGATTGGTTCTTGAGTCAAATGCTAGATCAACTCAATTCGGGCCATGCTCATTTTTAAAAAAATCGATAGAATCGAATTAAACCGATAATATATGCCAAAACTTTGTTTGTTTCGCGAACAATGAATAATTTGAGATGATCGTTCATATCGTTCGAAATAATTAGCCAACGAAAATTATTTTCATTATCGGTAAAAGTTTATGTCAAAATATTTTGCGAATGATGAATACATTTTTTGTTTATTCATTTATTATAAACAATATGAGTGATATTTTTAAGAAAATTATTTCATAAATCATTCATTTTCTAGGCAACAAATAAGACTTAAAATATTTTCCTCCTATCACAAGCTAAAAGCCTATTGAGATGACTATTTCTCTGGGGATCATGGATCGAGCAAGAACAAGGCTTTTTGTTTGTTTTATTATTTAGACATTGAGCTATGCTTCTATTCACTTTTTCCGTTAACAAAAATTTAAGCTATACTGTTATGGATAATTTTGTTTTGTTTTTCAATGGTCGTAATTGAATGTGCATTTTAAGTTGTTGATGATTATACTAGCTGTTAATGTACTTTCACTTGTGTGTCGACCCGATATTAACAGTTCCATATCATACCAAATCGAAGTTATTAATTTGGTTTGATTTATGATTTAATTGGTTTGTTTTGGATCTAAGTCAAGGTTTTCAATGTTAATAAGTTTGTTTGGGTCGAAAGTGTTCCTAAATTGACCCCAAATCAACCGCGAACACCTCTCACACTCTATCGACGCACATTTTCGCAATACTAGCAAGTCAAGGATGATGTTGGGTAGGCAGTATGCAGTAAAGTTTGATACCTTCTTCTAGGGAGATTGCCAAAAGGAAGCTCAAGTCCGAACCTGTTAGTATATTTAATTAGACACACTTTCACTCAAAAACTTAAATCAATGAATTATAGGTAACTAGAATATATATTGACTGTTTCAAATTATATGAATTCTCAACTCACGTGTATTCTAACAATTTCTTATTTATGTGTGAACTCCAGTATTAGATTTGTTCCCCCTTAATTTCGGTATCTTTCTATATTAACTTATCTCAACTTGAATTTCCAACGTACTGAACCATGAAATCCGCTAGTTGAGTCTCTTAACTTATCTCAACTTGAATTTCCAACGTACTAAACCATGAAATCCGCTAGTTGAGTCTCCAACGCATTAGACTATGAAGTCTGGCGCTGAGTAGCCTTCTACATTAACTTTTTTCAACCTGCTTAAATCTCCAACACCCATCTTCATCCTTGGTCTCTTATTTCAAACCAAATTAGAAGTCTACAACACAATGCCCATCTGCCCTGCAATCGATACATATTTGGAGTGGGCCACCAGAGCCCTAAAACTAATACACATTGAGACTAGCCCACTAACTCATTTTTACACCACAATGTCCATCAGCAATTGTCGACTCTAATACCATAGCAAAAGTTTAACACCTTCTTCTAAGAAGATTACTAAAAGGGAGCCTAAGGCCAGGCTCGTTAATATATCCAGTTTTATATTCACTCAAAAACCTAAGTTAATGAGTTATGAGTCAATTATGATATGTTAACCACTCCATGCCATATCAATTCTAAGATGTGATACTTTGTGTATTCTAATATGTTGGATGTTATGGCGGATTTGTGATAGTGTTGGAAACAAACCGGAGTTTTGATGGGTTTTTTCTTTGCTGCCTCAATACACTAGCTTTTTTGTTTACTTTTTCATTACTGAAACAACCTTAATTCAGATTTGGTTATTTGTGGTCGTTCTTATCCACTTTACAGGTTACTCGATTTGGGTAATTTGCCAGATCACATTATATGAGATCTTAACTATAATAGTTACATGCGGGATAGACTATTCAACATGAAAATTTGGTGCTTATTGACATAAGAAAAGATACATAGAAAATCATTAAAAAGGGAAACAAAATCTAGATTCAATTAATATCAGATAAATACTGATTAAATTAAAAATATATTACTGAGTTTTTTTAATTCAATCTCAAATTTTTACAGGAAAAAGAAAACTTATATGATAACCCAAGCATTATACTAAGGTAAAAATAACGAACGATTGTTATTATGAATTAATCTCACAAATACCACATATTCCAAATATGAATTTAATCCTCCTCGTCTTATTTGAGCTTATTTTTTAAACCAATTAAAATCATGGATTATTTTCTCTCTTTGCACATTTAAATCAAATTATTTTCGTCCCTGTGCTTTTTCCCTTTTTTTTTTTGGTTCTTAATTACAGTTAAATCCCCAAAAAAAGAGAAAAATACTTTTGAAGGAGACTCGTCGAGTCACCTATTTCACGGCAGAGAAGCTTCTTTTTAGCTGCTGGCGATGTTTATGTCCGGAGCTCCATCGATGCTCGTCGTCTCCGATGTCTGCAACCATCAGCCCCGACGCCTCAGGCTCAGGTAGACTCTCTCCTCCGCGAGAAGAGCTCAAATGGGTTCATCTTCATCTTCCTCGATTACCCATGTTGTCTGCGCTGATCTGCTTTCTTTTCTCTCGCTGAAAAGATTCCTCCTTTACCCGCAAATCTCTGTGGTTTCTATCAATCAAGTTCGAGTTTTTAGGAGGTCGGTTGGCTCTTTTTGTTTGAGATTGATGGAGGGCAACGCTGTGGCTTAGAGCTTTAGGGGGTTTGATTCTTTTCTCTCTACCTCCTTCGATTCGCTATCAAGATTCGAGCTTTCCTCGGGGAGGGGAAAAAAGGGCAGGTTTTGCTTCGAATTTTCGGCGGCTTAGAAGGCTTTCTGTATCATTGGGACACTTCTTGCTATTTAATTCGCATCATATTCTAGATTAGCAGGAAAAAGGGAGGAGCTATCTTGACGTGCATTGCCCTGATTCTCTGATGTGTTTTTGAAGAGCTTGATGTTGCGAAATTATGAAATGTCTGCGTGGTTTGTTATTGTGGGATGGGGAAGTCTCTTTTCTCTATGTTTTGATGATTGGTTGTGCTCCAACTTTCAGATAAAGTGAGAGAAAAGGAGGGGACAGGGATGGAGGCAGTGAAAGAAGGGGGTGTTCTTGCAAGCTCAGGACCTGAGCCCTCAGAAACTGGTGAGCCCGTGTGCTTTTTCTTCTGCTTTTTATTCGGTTTCGTTGTATGTACTTATCTGTTAAGCGCCATGGAGCATGAGCTGAAGAGCACTGGGGCTAAGATTTTCTTATGAATCGGCCAGATGTGAAAGCTAGGGTTGATGCTATGTGGGAGCAAATGAACAGAGGGACCTCTAAGCAGATACTCCAATCCGTTTGCAGAAAGCCCAGTTCAACCGTGAATAACAATAAGCGCAAGACGTCCACCGTGAGAATATTTCTTACTTTGTTATGGTTTGAGTGAATATAATAGTTAGCACATAACCTTTGGCTTTACTTTGTAGAATTGGATGAATTATCTAGGCTTGGCTCCTAAGAAGGCAGAATCATTGTCACAAGAGAAACCCCAGGAAAGGCCTAATCTAGTCCAGAATGGAAGTAATGATGAGGCTAAGAGGCTTGCCGCCGCTGCTCTCTCAGCAGTAAGGGAGGCAGCAGCGGCTGCTGCTTCAGGGAGGGGTAAAGTTGAGGTAAGTACATTTCACACTGAGGAGGAAGAACCTGCATATGCCTTTTCAATCTTTTGTACCTGCTTTTCAGTCTAGTATTCTGTTACTTCAGTTTGAGAAGTAGTTGAACGGTCATTATTTGCTCCCACTGTTAAGATTGGATGTGGTGGAAAAGTGAAATATGTAGATTTTTTCCCCTCCGATTGATCTGTTCCTTACGTGAATGGCTTGTGTCTGATTCTTATCTAGATCACTGAAATTCGGGACTTTGCCGGTCAAGATATAGAAGTAAAGAAGCTTGTGGATGCCGATTCAAGAGAGGCATCCGACAAGGCCAAGGCTACTGCACCTTCTGCTGTTGATGCCGTTCTTGAACAAATAAAGAAGAAACCGAAGCTGAGTGTGCTTGACAAAACGAAGAAGGACTGGGGAGAGTTTAAAGGAGAGAACCAGGGAATGGAAGAGGAGCTTGATGCCTACAAGAAAAGCTCGAATCAGTACCTGGACAGAGTTTCCTTCTTGCAACGAGCAGACTACCGTGAGTTCGAGAGGGAAAGAGATGCACGCCTTGCCATGCAATCCAGGAGGAAGCCAGATATGCGGGATGAGTCATGAAAATGGAACAGAGTTGACTATACATGCTGGCGCATCTTGTGGAGGAGTGTGGCCACTGCTCCAGAAGTGTGAAATCCCCTGAAAGGGGACCTGAAGGCCAGCCATAAGTGAAGTTGTTATGAGGAGAGGTTTTGAAGAGCAGTCTCTCTTCTCCTTGAGAAACTAGTTTATTGTGGGAGATTTTTGGTCAATTCTCAGTTTCACCGTTCCTCTTTTCATCTGTGGGGGAATGAATTAGGGAAGAGCCTGTTTTCTGGTTAATGGGGTAACATTGCTTCGTGGTGATGAATTTAACGGATGAATCTCCAGTGTCACATTGTTTGATGTAATGTTCATGATGCTAGTAGAGCAGGACACATAACCAATGCCAATGGTCATGGATTATTGTTTCCAATTCCAAAGATCCGTATTAGCTTTTTGGACGAAAAAGCATAGCCTCTATGATGGGTTTGAATTGCGCCTGGTTATAGTCGAATCATCTTTCCCTCTCAATAAAATTTCTAAATCTTGATAGCATGAATGGCGATCGGATCACTATAATGAAGTTAGAAGAGCAACTTAGGAAAATAAAGCTTCCTTAATATGAAGATGCGAAGTGGAATTTAGGCCTCACTGAGACGGGCTTTAATAGGATTTCTCGGGTTTTAGTAGGAGTTTTCCTGATATACCAATACCGCCCCAGTAAACCGACTGGCAAGGAATGGCCAGACTTCAACCTAAACTAGAAATTGAAATTATGACAAAAAAAAACCTAGGAATTGAAATGGAACATATGAATGCTGGATCTTGGGATGCATCTCCTACAGTTTGCATGCAATACTGGGCAACTTGAAGACCCAAGTTTTTAAATCGTCCATAACGGGAAGCTCCCACGTGATTTCAATCTTTCAAGCAGGAAAACAATCACATCTGTATGGCCAAACCAGCATCCTAACTTACAAACAACCAAAAACTTAAATCCTGGGGATGGCCCCATTCCTGCATAGATCCTGCTAAAGTGTTTATGAACATTGATAGCAAAAACGCTACAAGGTCATTCTGTTATTGCAGACAGAGTATGACAGCAAACTTCTCTTTGGACACTCGGACTCTTCCAAATAATGTAGACAAGAAGAAACCGGAAGTTTTCAGCCAGAGATTTCAAAATCGAAAAATGCAGTGAATGTAAATCCAGAAATCTAGATGTGAATGGGCTTGTCATAAGTTGCCATAGCAGCTTCCTTCAATGCCTCACTCATCGTCGGATGTGCGTGGCACACACGTGCAATGTCCTCACTGGAAGCATCATATGCCAGGGCCAACACTGCCTCATGAATGAGTTCGCCAGCATTTGGTGCCATGATATGAACTCCCAATATCTTGTCTGTCTCCTTGTCAGCCACAATCTTGACAATCCCTTCTGCATCATCAATCGCCTTGGCCCTGCTATTAGCCAAGAAAGGGAATTTCCCCACACGGTAATCAACACCAAGTGCCTTCACCTGCTCCTCAGTCTTTCCAACAGATGCAACCTCAGGATGTGTGTATACAACACCAGGGACCTTGTCATAGTCCACATGACCAACTTTACCAGCAATGAACTCTACACAAGCAACTCCATCCTCTTCGGCTTTGTGAGCCAGCATTGGGCCTGGAATTACATCTCCAATTGCATAGACACCGGGCACATTTGTAGCAAATCGGTCATTGACTGGTATCCTTCCAACCTTGTCGGTCTCCACTCCTATCTTTTCTAGCCCAAGACCTGCTGTAAATGGAGTTCTGCCAGCAGAAACGAGAACAACATCAGCTTCAAGGATTGTCTGTGCACCACCGGCTGCTGGCTCGAGGGTCAACTTTACAATGTCTCCAGATGTGTCAACTCCGACAACTTTGGTCTTGAGCATGAACTTCATCTTCTGTTTCTCGAGGGAACGTTGAAATTGCTTGCGGATTTCCCCATCCATAGAAGGCACTATATCTGGCGCAAACTCAACTACTGTCACCTCTGATCCCAGTCGGCCCCACACTGAACCCATCTCTAGGCCTATGTAACCCGCTCCAATCACCACCAGTCTTTTTGGAATTTCGGACAGAGCTAAGGCCCCAGTTGAAGAGACTATCCTCTTTTCATCAATGGTTATCCCCGGTAAAGATTTCACATCAGAGCCAGTGGCAACTATTATGTTCTTGCCCTTTACGACTGTATTGCCACCATCGATGGTGTCTACTGAGACCTCTGAGGGGGAGACGAACTTTCCATACCCTTTAACATAGGTCACCTTATTTTTCTTGAACAGACCTTCGATACCTTTGGTCAAACCGGAAACTGCTTTGTCCTTTTGGGCCATCATGGCAGGTAAATCAACCTCAACAGACGGGAATTTCACACCATGGCTGGCAAAAGAATGCTTCGCTTCATGATACATGTGCGAGGAATGAAGCAGTGCCTGGTCATAGTAAGGGAAACAACAAAGGGAAAATGGAGTTGGAAAACATTCTGTCATTGCTAAAGCATTGTCCACATGCAAAGTAAAGGGAAGTCTAAAACTAACCACCAAGACAAGATTTCAAGTGCCCATAAATGAAGGTTTAATTCATATCAACTGAAATATATTAATGTAGAATCTAATCAAACAAAGATGCCCGACTACATATCTTGAAGATGTGCACGAAAGCAAAACGGATGCACTAACATCCGGACTACGGAAAATCGATGGTAGATAAAGAACGATAAGAACCAAATACTATATGAGCATATAAACAGCTTAATAGTAATAAAAAAAAGTTCAAGACTCACAAATTTACCCAAAAAAGGCGCTTTTCAAATGAAGAAGCTTGTTCGTCAACCATAAAAGAAAAGGTATTCTAAAGCATACAAACTGAAGGGCAGCAAAGAACTCCGATTTGCTCACAATCAAATAAGAATGGTTTCAATTCTTTCGAGCAGTATAGGTGTCCACAAGCAACAGTCATCTTAAACACTTGAACAAGTTTCCCCATTTGTTTTTCTTGTGACGCCACACTCCCACCTCGACACTAAAGCCCAAATAAACAACAGACTAAATCCTCGCGTCGCTCGAGAATCAGGATTACAGAGATTACTCTCCTTGTTTAACTCTCCTCGAGAATCGAAAGCCCTCAGGTAATAATCTCTATATCTGCGGACTTCCGTTAGGTCCACCACAATTCATTCCAAACTCTAAATCTACACAAGCAGACATATTCAACTCACATGAAATTCACAACAAAATTTGAAAAAAAAAAAAAAAAAAAAAAAAACAGCTCTTGAGGGGGAAAAGGAAGAGACTTCCCTCCTCAAACCAACATAATTCGCTCCTCCAATCCAAACAAGTAGGAACAAACGACGAGACAAAACCACAAGATCCAACCGCAACCTCCAAAATCGGACGCAGGCACATCACCACCACCCCCACCACCTTCACAAAAGACACGACCGCAAGCACCGGAAATCCAAAAACCCCAAGAAAAATCACCTTGGAAGGAATACAGCCGACGTTGAGGCAGGTCCCGCCGAGGGCGCCGCGCTTCTCGATGCAGGTGGTCTTGAGCCCGAGCTGGGCCGCCTTGATGGCCGCCACATAGCCGCCTGGGCCGCCGCCGATGACGACGACGTCGTTGTCGTCGGATCCCCCGGAGGCGAAGCCCCGGGAGAAGGCGGTCAGGGAGCCGGAGTACCGGAGCGCCGCCGGGGAGGCGCAGGTGAGGAAGCGCGACGCCTTCCTCCTCGCGATACTCGCCATCGCCATTCGCTCGCGGGAAGGGAGGGGAGCGCCGGAGACCGGTCGCCGGAATCGGAGCTCGTCGGGAGGATCGGACGGTCGAGATCGCGCGGGAGGAGGAGGAGGAGGAGCTCCGATGGGAGAGAGAAGAGAGGAGAGAGAAATGATAAGTTTTTGCCAGCGTTTATCGTGAGAGAAAGAGAATTAAAGAGGGAGGCGCCGTCCTCGGGTGCGGCGGCGGCGCGCGGTAAGCTCTCGTGGTCGAGCGGCCCGGACCGTTGGATCAGCGCGGGCGGGATTTAGGGGGACGGCGGCGATGTCGTCGCGGGAGTGGTTGGTCGGGTGGCGTCTCTTTGGTGCGCGCGTGCCGCGTTTGACTGAGGGGGGAGAAATTGGAAGGAAGGGTCGAGATTTATGGCTCCTCCTCGTCGGCCAATCGGAACCGTACATCTTGTTGCCCTTGATTTCCCGTTGACAAAATGTTTTAATATTTGTTTAGAGGATGTTTGATTACCTCTAATTTTATTTTCAATTATAAAGAATTTAAAATTTGTAAAAATTTTTACGCATTATTTATTTGAAATTAATTTTTGGTTATGCATAATAATAAATAGTTATTCAACATCATTTTCATAAAAGGACCTGAATACGTCCTAAAACTGTTTTGTCTGAACTCTAAGAAGTAAAGTTTATGGTATTTTTAAGGGCGATGGAAGAAAAACTCTCTCCAATTAGGGGAGAATATGACGTGCGGGCATTTACACGTTAAAATAGAAAAAGCATCTAAGTTGAGCACTGCATTATCATATTATCATTGAAAGTTCATATCGGAAGCTTGCTTCCTGTTTGTTTGACAAGTGTCTAAAACCAACACATCTAACCTTACTCTGGTTTTAGACACTATGCGAAGAGCAATTATTATGTCTGAGTGCTGGTTTTACTATTTTCATATGTTTCTCCGTACGATTTTCCCCCCTTGCTATAATAAGCCATGGCACGCTATCAGCGTTAATTAATAGAAATGGGGATAGTAATTCTATCCTGTATAGTGAATGTAAATTAATTAATGTCAGCAACATCGATTATAATTTGGAAAAATAAAAAACATTAAACTTTCCAACGGGAATATTAATAGTTTAAAAATAAGTGAGCGGAATGTTGATGCAATACCTCATATAATATGTACATATTCAAGGTTCGCGAAAAGAAAAGGGAGAATATATACGAAGTAATATACAATTTCGTGAATTTTAGTGCAATGCGTATTAAAAACTAGATGAATTCACATGCTTTTGGTAATTTTATAAATTTATTGCTTACAAGACCAACTTTGAGTGAATGATAATGCACCTTTCATACAACCTTTGCTTTCGAGTAATCTTGAAAATAATAGGATCAATTTCATTCGGAAACAGAAGTAATCAAAGATAATACAGAAACAAATTTAATTGCTTTTCTGATTTCTGCTTTCAAGATAATAGTGTATGTTGGGTCTTGTTTCTAAAATACTTGATTCTAGCTATGTCAATATAGTGTTTTCGAGTGGAAAATTACTTTTTTCGCTTTCAAAAGTATTCAAACCGTCCATGTAAACGAATCAAACGATTCTTAATTTGAAGACAGGGGCGCCATGCCTTGTGCTTGTAAAATCACAGCAGCACATAAATAACATTGTAAAGAGTCATTTCATAAATGATACAATAGATTGAACTTCTCATACTGAGAAACTGCCTAGAAGTTTGTATTATTATGTAAGTTTCAACGTGGGTGTAGTAATTTCTCAAAATACAACCGGTTCAATTGATTAGAATGAGTTTAAAACTATAACTTCTTGCAGTGTCTACAATGATAAAAGTGAATGACCGTTGTTGGTGTGTTTTGAGGCTAAAACTAGCGTAAAGCCAATAGAACCTAACATAACGCAGCAGACTATTGTTCCTTTCCCTTTACAATGCGATATGTATACAGCTCAAGCTTTTGCACAGCGATCCTACAAATCTTCTCAGCATGATTAAAGACTTAGAGATGCAGAGGTCTTCAAAGGATCAGAAGAACACTTCCCTCTACCTCTTGCCTATCAATCTCACAATTTTTAATTGATGAATTCTCGGCATCCTACAGTTCGAACATACTCTCGAATACGGGGGGACATCTCAAGATCCGTAGATAAGGTTATGTGTCGACTTCCAAGCCGCGAATAACTATCGAATTCGGCAGTTCTTTTGTTTTGCTTATCTACTGGTACAGAGCTCTCTGAGGATGAATCTGATCCTAAAAGATAGAACTTTTCACATATTTCTCCTGGCAAGGCAGGATAATCTGGGCCGGGGAGGAGGAGATGGGGAATGGTGGCCTCACAAGCCCTACCACTTGATCTAGAGTTCGGTGGAGGAGAATAATCATGAAGTGATGTAAATTCCAAAGGGCTTGGATTGGATGAGGGTATGAAGCCGGAGGACTCTCCACCTCAAACCCGGGAAAAAGACAACTTCCAAGTCTGTGGCCACAAAGCCCTTTTGAGTTGAAATCTCGTTTATCCAATCTTAAAACCAGCAGTGACCAAACATAAGACAGCCACAAAAGTCGGATCGAATCGTGTGAATGGCTCACGCGCTTCGAAAAAATTCAAACCCATGAACTCGTGCTTTACATTCTCATTCACACACGAACAAACAGAAGACAGCACAATAGTTACAGCAGGATTAGCGCTTTACATTCTTATTCACACACGAATTCACAAGGAAAACATAGAAGGTCTTTCCGTAATTCGGACTGTCAGTGTTACCAAGAGCTGCAAATCTTGAATAAAATGGAGCATGGACGACTCATCCATGGAGTTCCTCGATCGATTTAACATATCTCACAGAAGTCTTTACAAATGACGGGACAAATGAGGCGGTGCGAGCACATCTCAAGCGGCAAAAGTTCCAAACAATACACTCCAGCAACACTACAAAACTGCTGGCTGTTTTTTTCTAAATCATCTGAAACAGCCATAAACAGATAAAGATCATGCTCCACAATGGTGTGACGCGAAAAATAATGGTATTCACAAAATATGCACTCAATTTCCGAGCAAGCTCTGCAACCTGTTCCTTGCCTCCTCAGAGAGAATGCAGCATCTAAATCTTCGCCTCTGGGATTGGAATGACTCTGGCCGATCCGAGGAGCTGAGGCATATCACTATCACTGTGAGATTGTCACTAGTATTCAGGCGCAATGCTTCCATGACAAGTTCTCTGGCACATTGATGAGGGTCACTGTGCCGTCTAAGCCCCTGCCTGACTAGACTAACTGCATACTGACTTGTCATCACGTCCCATATTCCGTCGCACCCAATTATCAAAAACTCATCATCCTCCGTCAAGATAACTTGTCGGATATCAGGATCAGCAATTAGTGGTGAAGCAGACCCCAGTGGAAGCTTCAAGTCCCAATCCCCAAGAGCACGGGTAACAGATAGGCAGCCATTTAGATATCCATCATTGATCCAACCACCCAGTTCCTCCACACGTTTTCGCTCAGGTGAAAAGGAGGGCCTATGATCTTGGGACATCTCAACGGCAACCCCTTTCCTACACAAAACAGCTCTACAATCACCGACATTGGCTACCAACAAATGTCTTCCAAGTATCAAAGCGGTCAGTGCTGTTGTTCCACATGAGTTGCTCACGCTGCAATCACCTTCCAAGGCCAGGTCTGCTAGAAGAAAAGCTTTACGATGATAACTCTCCAGCTCTTTCAAGAAGATATCATCAATCGCAGATGTCTCAGGTAAAACAGTATCTTCAAAGAATAACTTCATTGCATTCCTCTTGACGTATGCAGCTGCCTCAGGGCCCCCATGGCCATCGAAAACTGCATAGAAGGCACTTGGTGTGCAACATTCAGAACCCAAATGGGCAGACAAATCATCGACCCTGATGTGTTCGTCTTCCATGGAAGGTCGAGAGCCCACGTCAAAGTAGCTGCCGGACCGAATCCTTGGAACGAACTTAACAACATCAGACACAACAGCAGCATCGTTCACAGTCTCAAGGCCGTTGACAACCTGCAGAACAAAGAATTAGATAAGCAACAAATTTAAGGTCATGATGAACATCTTCAATCAAACAAGAGACCAGCAAATAGAGTCGAATAGATTAAAGCTTGCAGACTCAGAAAACAGTTAGCAGAATCTCCATATTTAGATCCACAAGTGTTACTGGCTATCAAACTTCTTAACATGTCATGCTTGGACTCTTGAATTGGTCTTGTTCTGTCATAACTATGAAAATTCTAGACGAAACCCATGAAGAGAAAATGCACCCAAACTCCTCCAAAAGTAAAGCACATCCAAAGCATAAGCTAGACGCCATCACAACATCATAAAAGACCTCAGTTCACCAATCATATGACGCCTAAATATCAAAGAGAAGCTGATTATTTAGAAGAGGAACATCAAACCTACATGTACAACACCACAAAATTCAAAGATATAATCTTTGATACTGCACAGCCAATAAACTCCATATGAAGCATGAAAACACCAATCATCCTCCCGAATCATGTTGTTAAATCCCCACCGTCAAGTAAATCCAAATTTAAACATATTGGCCTATACTACTCGAGCCAAACTTCCTAGCGAAGAAAAGATGCCACAATATCAGATCCCAGAGCCAAAATTCTCTAAAGCAGAAATCCCAAAAACAACAACAACCCCGTGTCCAAATCATCTGATAACTAGTAACTGACGACAGCAGCTAATCCACCGCAAACAGACGACTTCATCCCCCTCGCAGAGCACGCAGATTCAACTAAAAATCAGGCCCTAAAATCTAAACTAACTCCCGAACTCAAACAACCATCCGATCCAGATCGAGCTCACCGGAGTCCGGCTCCGGCGAACCCAGAAAACGACCCTCAAGACTGCCGGCGCCGTTCGAAAAACTCGCGCAAAATCCAAACGGCTTAAGAATCACGGGCGTTACCGATTCGATGCCGGAGACGCCGGCGGGGACCTCCGCCTCCGTAACCATCGTCTCACTCACGATCATCTCTCGACCAGCTCGCGATCCGGGGGACGGGAAAATTTCAGGGTTTCGATCGGAAAAGCTCCTCGACTTCGACTTCGACTTCGAATTCCTCTTCTTCTTCTTCTTCTTCCTTGTGGTCGCCGACGCGTTCTAGGGTTTTCTGATTTTTCTCGGGTTCTCCGAAAAGATTGCTCGTGGCGGAGGCGAGTCGACGCGGAGATTTATAGGGAAAGGCGGCCGGGGCAGGTGGTGACCGGCTGGACCCACAAGGCGCGTCGGGCGCAGGACACGTGGCGGTAAAGGATGTGGCGGACACGGAATCGGAACGGACAACAACGTAATCGAAGCGGAGTCCTTTACATGATATAATAATATTTAACTTTTTAGGGGCGAAAGTGCGACCTTTCTTTTTGGCGGTTCGTGGCGGGGGGATTTACGGATTTGCCCTTTGGGCCGGGGGATTGGACCGGCCTTTTCTGGCGGCTGTCACTTGCGCGACGGCGCGTCGTTTTGGGGAACGGCGGGCGCCCGGGTTTTCGACCGCCGTTTTCAGGGAGGAGTTTTTTCCGGTGCCGGTCGGGCCGGGTCGCGTGAGGACCACCCGGCTGCGGTATTCGGGTCTCTTTTGCGGAGTACGCAAAGCGCGTTTGCTAAGCAAAGAGAGGCGTGCGTCCTAAGCTACTGCCGACCCAAAAAAGAATGGTCAATCCGTCTCCACAAATAGAAAGTTCACAATTCGAATTCAAGTGGAGTTCTGACGAAGCATCGAAATCCAGAAATTTCGATTTAGTGGATGGGTCGCTTACTAAGTTTCGATTCGCATAATTCGTCGGTCGATGGCGGCGGCCCTCTCGATGTGAAAATTGGGTGCACTCTCCTCTCCCGTGCCAAGAGATTGAGAGCTTTTAGGAGGAGAAAAGAGGCCGGCAGCGAGAGCTTGATTTGCAGACTGTTTTTCCGAGTTCTTATTCTTGAATCAAACCGAATTACAGAAAGAAAAACATAGTTAAGTTCGGTAGTTCGAACTATGGTATGCTATGCTATAGGTGTGCACGGAAAACGGAATAAGCAGCCCGATTCTTGATTCTTGGTATGGAACTAAATTATTCGAATCGGGCTGATATGTTTTTTCTTATCCATAAAGAGTAAAAAAAAAGGAAATTGTCAAAAACTCTAAACCGAGCCAATTCAATTCCTAACCTTATCAATATGTTCTAGGTGAAACCGACTCAATTGGAGAACCAACTACTCCTACGTAATTATCCCCCAGCTTGCATCCTTGTTTTCTTCTTTCTTCCTTTTTTGTTTCCTAGGTATATCGCATAATGGCATGAATGAAGAGAGGCTGTCGTGTAATGTACGGCCTGACGGGAACCGGAAGTTCAGACCAAAGGTGTGAACGCCATAGAGAAATTTGGTCGGTACCCCACTTGGGTGTTTTAATTATTGAAGCAGTGATGTTAATCTTCTCCAGCGCTACTTTATCTTTATTTTCTAGGGGGTCAATGAAATTACCAACTCACGTTGCTAACCATCCAGAAAGTCTCCTTCCCTCTCCATAAACTTTGATATACGCTCCAATAATGGTGCGGATTAGGAAGGCGATAATCATGGCGTGAGTTGAAATAATTTTAAGCCAACTTCGGGCACGTTTATCAAATGGCGTGTTTTTTTGATTAGGTAGAGCCCGCAGCACGGCATCTCGCGACGCGAATTATATAGATGGGAATCTTCTGAAGGAGATGTGATCTTAATCGCTTCGTCCGCGGCCGAATTAATTCGAGTTAAATTCGGGAATTTACGTAATTAATGGGGATCGATTGAAAGTGGGGTTTCTCGACTTCTCTTGAAATACACGAGAAATTTGCAAAGATTACGAAACGTGTTTTCCACGTGGTTCGCGAGTCGACCACCCGACGCGTTTGACTTTTCAGACGAGAACGAGATTATCGAAAACTAGACATGACCACAGCCACCGACATTACTTTTGTTTTCTTTTGTTTTTGTTTTTTTTTTCCCATTTCGTTGCTCCGCAAAAAGGCCAAGATTTTCATGGACTGCTGGCGTCAAGCGCGCGCAAAAGTTAAATAAATATCCAAAAAGCAGTATGAAATGGAGAATTACCTTGGATAAGAAAAGGAAGAGTGCGCATAGTTTGGTTATTTTTTTTAACAGCGACGTCGACGGTCGATGGTCGATGCTGATCGCTATAAAAAAAGGACATGAATCTCGTGCGCGTCTTATGATAAGAACGACGGGCATTTAGATGAACGGGACCGAGCGATGTGTGATGTCGAAAGTGCCGCTCATCGCTCATCGTCCGTCGGTACGTGCAAAAAAAAATGTCCCTAATGTTTGCAATCTCTAGAACTGGGTTATTGCCGTGAGAAAATAGATGACTTGTGTCTTACGGCCTCAGCCTCATTTTCGTGAGTGGGAGATGATCTGTGTTCCCTCCAGCCAGAGGTAAAAGGAAAGAAAAGAGGGACGTGTAAAGGAGGAATGACGACGGGAGAGGGAGGGCCTTTTGCTTTCACCAGCTTGCTTGAAGAGAAGCAAAGAAGGAAGCTTTTGCAGCCCCGGTAAAGAAAGCAGAACGATGAGGACGCTAAGTTACTTCGTTTTCAGGGCTAAGGTTCTGGGCGTCGTTTGCCCTTCACTACGTGTCATCTAGGACGGTCAGTGACTCGATGGGTTTTGTAGCACGATTCCTATTTCTGTCTTTTGCCCCCATCGTTTGCGGTCCCCTCCCACGTCAAATTTGACGAGTACATTGTAACAAGCATATGTATTGGCACGTCGAGTCATTGATTGAATGGGCCTAAAATCGTTGTACGAACTCTCGTTCGAGTACCTCGAATGAATAATTGTTGTAAAAGTGTTTATCATGTTGGGTAACGATAGTGACTGCATCACTACGTGCAAATAGAAATGAACACTTTGTGGTCCTTGAGGATTGCTTCGAGCATCGAATAGTTTTCTTGCAAAAAACACTGTTCCTTCTTTGAGTGTGGTGTCTGTCCGACGTGGTCCACACTCCACATGCAAAAAAGCAGAGAGCGGACAAAGGGAAATGTTGAAAAAAAGCGCACTTGCCCATCTCTCGTTGCATGTCGATTGAAGTGGACCTGCTGGTCTCCACATGTTTCGAAGATTTCTAGGCCACATACGTGTCCAATTCGCATTGTTTGTGGTACACTCATCAAGAGATGCAGATGACCTAACTTGGGCAAGTCTCTGATTGAGCCATTTGCCAATGAAATGACTGCCTGAAGATGATCCCGTCGCATTCCATTCCACATCTTCTGAATGTCCAAATGGAGCTGAACACCACTTTGCACTTGGTACGAGTGGGGCACGGTCTGTCCTATCAAACAGAAGAATGAATATGATAGATATATGGAAGGACCTCTTGGTAGCTTTCGCCAGCTGCCTGAAGATGAAGAAGCTTTTGAGCTAAAGGTGGAGGAAGCAAGCGGTGGGAAGGAAACACATGGAAGATGGGACACACCTTGATGACCCTTTACAAAAATCAGACGTGGGTTAGTGGCTTTTTCTATGCTTTGCGCTGGGTAGATGACAAGAAGAACTCTGTGATGATTCATTACATGAATGAAAGAACCAACAAATAGGGAGTTTTCAGACCATCCAACCACAAAGTTCAATGAAATTTCGTGAGTCATTACTCCATTTTGGCGTTTGAAGAAGAACCGTGGCATTGGGATTCGTGTGGAAACACTCCCTTGCTGCTGGAAAAACGGCGATTCCGTCGAGAGACTTTCTGGGTTCTTTCATACAAGATTGAGGGCACTTTTTACATGCGAGATGAACTTCATTCACAACAGTTGGGCTGGTGCTCTTTCTGCAGCTTCTCCCAGAGGCACAGCAGCTTCCTTGGGCCTTGATAATGGGCAAGAATGTAATCAGAGTCGCATCCAGCATTATAGAATCTGTCGTCACTTATGTAGTGCACTTCCTTGCCGCTGTTCTTGAAGTGCTCTATCCATATGCCCATCGCAACATCTTCTAGCTTAAACCACTGAAAATTGGAAAAAAGAGCACATACAATGAGTTGGTCTCAGCTAAAATGAAGAATAGACTATATTCCTGGCTCGTTTAGCCACAAGGTTCCTGTCTTTAATCTCTCTATATGACACAATCGAACAGCTTAGACTTACCTTAAGATCTCCTTCTTGGTGGCCCTGAACAATAAACTTTGCAATGTCTTGAGAGATTATATAACCTGGACCGTGAGCCCATGGAGGATACTTATCATGTGGCCACTCCTACATTAAGGACCAGGAGAATGTCTTAACAAGTAAAGCAAGTATCATGTTTTCTAGGGGAAGATGGATATGGATAAAGGCCATACCTTCTCACTGACATACCATTTGCTGTCCTTTTCTCTATGGGGAGATGAGTCGGAAGATATGAGACCATACAAGAGACCATTAGATGGTTTTCCCTTGAGAATTGACAGTACTTCATTGATCCTCACAAAAGCGTCATCATCTGCTTTCATGATGTACTTGGCAGGGACGATTTTCGTCTGCATAATCCATATATGATAACTCATAAGATATTTTAAACAATAAACATGCAACACCAGGATTTCAAATTATGAAATATAAAAGCAAGACCCCCCCGGGTTCCTGGGGGAATCTTTTCCAGGTATGTTAT
Source organism: Eucalyptus curtisii (assembly GCA_017140595.1). Classification (NCBI taxonomy): domain Eukaryota; kingdom Viridiplantae; phylum Streptophyta; class Magnoliopsida; order Myrtales; family Myrtaceae; genus Eucalyptus; species Eucalyptus curtisii. Next base: position 31,728,200 of record CM029501.1, read on the forward strand.
CCAACTTATGATGGGGAATTTCAATTAGTAAATTTTGTAAGCTTTACATAAAATTTCTTCTGGTCCAGTAGTCAAGACTTTTTAGGAATTATCCTTTGACAATCAGGTCTATGCACAGAAAAGAGCATGTAGAAGATCCCACATCCCTTTGACATAAATTAGCCCTATACCCCACGCATACCCACTTTCACCTGATAACAGCTTTCATTTAATTTGTTTTCTTAACACTCTGGCTACCATGAAGAATGGTTTTAGCAAGGGTCAGAGGTGTTTGTTGAAAGCTTTTCATGTAGGCTGATTGTCTATCAACTATAAAGCAAATGAAGATGGAATCGTGCACCTCCATGCTGATGAGATGATTTTTGGCATTACCATCATACTTGATAAGTATCCGCACCTGATTCTCCATGCGAAAACATAATGGACATTTCTTGTGAAAATATATATCAAGTCATTTTACATACCCCCATAATGCAGATTGCAACTGTCTTGTAACTGATAAGGCTGTAATAATCTACAAAAGGCATGAATTGGATGTCCTCGTATGCTTGAGCTTCTTTCCACAGCTCAACATTTACTTGCATGTTTTGGTGCTGCAGTTAATGGTACATACCAGGTGATCAGTATGAATAATCATAGCACTGCTGGTTGTGAGAAAAGATGCTAACGAAGTATTGCCCTGTTGCTATAGTGATCATGATACTTGGGAAATGTAAGCGCCTTCAGAGATGCTTAAATAAGCTTGAACACATACGTATGTACCCCAAAGATGTGTGTGTTTGGGCTAGAAAATCTATTCTACAGACTAAGCAGGTAAACAGGCTTAAAGAAAGCACTGTGAAGAGCAGACCTCTTACTGAACCAGATCCACTTTACTTTTTGGCTGAAATACCTGATATCCACTTGACAACAGTGGCCCAAAACACATTAAAATCAAGGAACACAAGAAAAAAAAGAAATATCATTTGGTACTTTCAGGATGGATTTGATATTTGACTATTACTTAGCATGTGCTTACCTTTTCATCAATGAACAGTACGCAATAATGTGCAATTATCATCGAGACATTCATGACACATTAAAGGGCTATATTCGTAGAAACAGCTATTACTCCAGAGAGTTATCCCAAGTTTCAGTAGAAGGAACATAGGATGCGAGTCTTAATCACTTACAAGACCAATGAAAAATCGAACAGCTACATCCCCAGAGCGTATGGCTTCATATTGCATCCAAGACCTCCTTATAGCCATTCGTCTCTCAAAATTATTCCCAGTTGAGAAAACTCCAATCAACATCACAAGTCTTTTCCGGGTAATTAATGGAGCTTTGAGATGCTCAGCATCAACAACCAACTCATGATCCTCAGATACAGGCAAACCTTCAGCTATAGTTGATAACACATCCAAATCACCAACCACTTCAACACGATTAACTGACCATGGTTCAAGTTTCTGCATTAGGAAAACTCTCACATAGCAATTGAAGTGACTACAACAGCACTAGGCCGTAATTAGAGAAGAAGTAACTAACTGCATCCTTTACCTCCCTGAAAGCAAATGATGTTTCATGCCTTCCATTAACTGTCATATGGAAACCCTCCAGACCAACCCATAGTGTGGCAGTGAATAAACTCCCTTCTGCAAATGGAAAATTGGCACTTGCATGGACACTTCTAGATACATTGGTCAAACTTTCACTGCCTCTTGCATTTGAACTTTCTGCCACAGTACCTCTAATCAATTGTTCATTGCAAAGAGCAAGTCCACCCAGCATAAAACCTGCTATGACATGTCAGACAAAGGTAACTGCGGTAAATCTAAGAGAGAAGACAAGGCATATTAATGGAGAAAAGAAGACAGATCGATGTTAGAGATAGGTTTAGAAATTCAGCCAGCAAAATGTACAGAGTATCCATCTCTAGAAAAGCCCATCCATTCCATTCCTACTCCATGTTTCAACTATTCCATCGGATGAGTTCGATGAGATGCATCATTGCTGGGGATATTCAACTACATGCACAACAGTTTAATGCAGCAATCGGAGTAAGTGGATAACCACTAAGGGCTATCTTTGGAGTCAACAATTCTATCACCCACTCATGAGTACATAAACCAAGGACCATGTAATCTCTCTTCATCATCTCCATTCAATCTCAAATTACTAAAAGTTGCATCACAACTGAAGCCTTCTGGCAAGAGAGAGAGAGGTATTAAACATAGATACATGAATCAACTTAAAATTAGAAAGAAAACTAGTGAGAGAAATTAAAGGTCAATATAAAAAACCTTTCAAGCTCTTAACAGATCCATGAGCAGGACATCTCTCCTCTTTACCCCATCCAAATTCATCAGTCCAGGTATTTTGCACGACAAATGGTTCCTCTGTCATATTCTCTCCAGGCAAAGTCACATTATAATGCAAGACGATAGGCGCATCAGCCCCTTGAGAAATTTGTGATCCTATCAGATCAATATGAAAGCTTCCCTGGCCACCATGAGGAATGGCAACCAGTGTAACTGAGGAATCCTCAATTAGCCCACACGGCAGCTCAAGGAAAGTTAGATTGCTTGAATTCGTCTTCCTAAATCTACTCACAAACGGTGGGCAATTTCTATCTTCACTGATGTTGACAATACTAGCCTGGGAGGCTTCTTTGTTAAGCAGAATAGCAGAGAAATCCTTCCACACGACGGAGGCCTCATGTATTCCTTTAGCCGTTTCTGGAAGTGCATCCGACCTGGAAAGCAGCTTCCGCATCTGAGCCCACACAAGAAGGTACTTATGCTTTTCGACTGAAATATTTCTCAAGCCATATAGGTCATCCAGTCCTTTAAAATTAACAAGAGTGGGCTTCTCCGACCGTCTGATTTTAAGCGCTGTCGCCTTATTCTGAAAGGGCCGCGGAGAACCATCGTCTTTCACTCGAGATTTATCGCTAGGATGGTTTCTGAAGAAATCATACGCAGACTGCTTGTGCCGCTTGATCACCTTGTTTCCCACCAGGCTGTAACGGAACACCAAGATCGTAGCAAGAGCTAGAATCAACATGCCCCCTGACCATTTCTTCATTTCTCAACAAAGCATAAGCAAAACACGAAGTCCCGTTCCACACCTCCACTACTTAACCCTTCCGTCCGTTCATGTTAAGCAAATCAACAGCAGCAAATATCGCAACGCGCAAGATGGCTCGACTCCTCCCGTCTCACCTCTCCTCTCCCAGCGTTCTGTCCAAGAGAAATGGTATGGTAATGCCAAGATTGTCAATTCACGAAAAAATTTCGACTTTACGAGGGAATAGCAAAACTAGACTAAACTCGACAGCTGACAAGATATCACAAGGACCCTTAATCGTTCATTCGCGGCTGATCAGCCACGCACCCGCATCGACATCGAAGAAAGATCACCTCACTAGAAGCCGACACACTCCAAATACCGCTGTCATTCCGCATGAAATCTCCGCATACCGGCTTTCAAACCGACACTGGTTTCGCATCAGTTACTAACACAACATCAGCCGATCTCCATCCAAAGCGAAAACCCAACCCAACCATTCCCGCTCAAAAAAAAAAAAAAAAAAAAAAAAAAAAAAAACTGAAAGAAAGAAAGAGTCAATCCAGACAAGAACCGAAACAGAATCACCTACCGCCAATCGGGTCTCAAAGGCGGCGACTCCTTCCGCGAAAAGAAACCATTTTGACCGCCATTGTCGGGTTCGCGGAGCCGGAAACGGGAGCCGCCAGCTCGGGACCGAGCTAGTCCAAGCGAAGCCACGGCGCGTCGAGAGTGCCGCCACGGATGCGGGCTCCCCGAGACCGGAGAGGTGGCTCGAGCCTCGCCGGCGGCGGACGAGGGCGGAAAACGACGGCGTCCTCCGGCCGAGGGGATAGCGGAAGCGTGCGGGATCTCCTGTCGGAGCGAGCATGAAGTAGGAGGAGGGAACCGGTTGTTGCTGCTGCTGCTACTGCTACTACAGTGAGGGTGTAATTATAAGGTGCGGCGAGTTCTACGGTAAGATGGTGGGGACAGCACGTGCCGGGACGTGCCGTTCGGTGATCATTTTGAGGTGCCACGTCGGTCGGAAAAAACATGACTGCGGTAATAACTCTTCCCCACAATTTTACATTTTTTTTTTCTTCTCCAGTCATTTTCTTAACCACCATCTAATTTAGGGCGACCAATGAACATTGAAACAAGATTGAAAAAGGCAAAAAGAAGTTTTATTGAATTCTGTATTTGAAGATTCAACGCATGCTTTGCGAATCTGCAATCGAAACTGACAAAGCTCCGACAAGTCTAGTGCATTATCTCTATGGTTGTCGCTAAACGAAATTCGGCTTCGAAGAAGCCTAATTGCGATGACCTTAAAATTAAGAGCGAGCAAAAAGTCATAGAAAAAAAGAAGAAATCAAGAACAAAATGTTGATTGCTCAAAAAATTCAAAAGGTAAACTGCCCCAATTTGAGGAATTAAGATTAGGTTCACACCACATTTTGCCCCAGTTCATTAATTTGGGCCAAATGGCATCATTTAGGTTTAATAAAGCTAATTTCATTTTGCTAGGAAGTTTTGTCGGGTGTATATTAAAAATTGTGATGTCGGATTTTCTACCTAGCTGTAACACGTAAGTGATCATTGGAACAATTTTAGTACTAGAAGGGATGTTGTGAGAAAGTGATGTTACCTCTAGTCCATTTCTCATGGAGAAGCGAGGCATTCAAGAGCAATTATATGTATTTGAATGAGAATTTACGTTTGTTGAAAAAGATGAGAGCCTTAGTAAATTTATTAAACCAATTGAATAACTTATTGCATGATTCTACAAAATAATATCAGAGATTACTTATTTAATAATTACATTGGAATCTAATCTCAATTTAAAGTTTTTCTAAATCTTGAAAAGATACTACACAAGCGACAAAGCTTAGAGGGCTTACTCATTACTTACTCTTTTTTTACGATGTTTAAAAATAAATGGCAAAGAATCATTGAAGGTTCCCTAACAGATAATTACCTTTATAATTACATTAGCGAATTGTCAAAAGTTTAAAACTAACTCAACCAAATCAAATGATTTAATATTGAATTAATATCCGTATAATAAATTTAAGACTTTTTTGGTAAAAGGGTCTAAACTAAGAGTCGTGATATGGCCAGGTGGTGCAATGCCAGTCCGCAATTACAAGCTTTAGCTTCTTTATTTTACATTTTTTTTTCAAATTTCTTTCTTTAAAAAAAAAAACAGTAACTTCTTAAGGCGCCAATGTACACTCGACAGACCCGTCATTGCTTTTGTTACGTAATACCAATAATTGATCATATAATGTATGGATGATATTGCACAAAAAATGGTCAAAGTTGACATAACACAAATGGAAAGAGTTCAAAGACTCAACACGACCAAACAAAATGGTTCGAATAAAATCCGATGATAAAAAAAATTAAGAATTTTTAGGTTGTACACCTCATTTTCTTGGGATTGTAGTTCAATCGGTCAGACCACCGCCCTATCAAGGCAGGTTCCAGCCTCGTCAGTCCCAACGGAATCCAATCCAATAAAAAATACATTAATTCATCTCTCCATTTTTTTTTGTAAAAAGGGGTACAAATAGCCGAATTTCATTCCAACGGGGATTCCTCTGATTTTTTTTTTCATTTATATTTGAATTTGATTTAAATCTTTCAAAAATTGAAATGCGCCTGGAAATAAAGCATAAAATAATCGACAAGGAACACGGGTCGTCACAAATAAAGGGAACCTTGAACTATTGTGATTAAATTTCTGAAAGTCTCATCGGCTCTACTATTGAGTGAGAGGTCAACGTATCGATATCTCCATCCAGCCAATGTCGCAAAATAAGGGAACATTGAACTATGTGATTAGCAACTTATTAGTATTACTAGTAATAGTCATAGGTAATTAGCAATACTTTTTGCATATCGAAGTCCCTTTCGATATATCTCTAAATCAAAGTATGCAGGCTTCTGCCAGTTTCAGGGAGTCGAAAGGATATAAGAAAGTCAAGGAGTAATTGAGTAAGGAGGAGATTATGAAATACAGAGATTTTCTTTTTCTGCAGAAACCTTTACAGTGAGGCTAATTTACCTAAAAAGTATCACTATATCGAGAAGCACTACATGTTTATAAGTGAGCGCATAATCCGATTGGGGATAAAGCGATTGATCTTTTACAATTCTTCCTCCCCCCACCCCCCAATCAAAGCAAACTAGCCATGTGATTTTTTGTGCCCGACGAAAGGGCTTGAAACAATTGTGCATTTACATGTATGAATCTACATATATGTGCTAGAAAACGGGCTATACAGGTTCTCATGCCATCTCTCAGTTGGATTACCTTTCTGTCTCGAAGATGTAGATCTTCATTTCCATGTAGGAGACGGCCTTTCTGCATTTTTATGCCACTTGCAGCATCTGAAGAACATAATGCAATTGAGTCACCCATATACACAATTCATCTTCTAAAATTTTGGTGTGCAAGACCTGTCACTTTCAAATAGTGAAACGAAAGTTGATTACTGGTGAGGGGAGAAACCCCCTTTGCCCATAAAATGGAGAGAGATCATTTCCGCAGAGAGCAAACACTAATACTATTGATTTGTTAGCATTCTTCCCACAATGCAGTGACTATGCAAGCAGACAGAGCATACAAAGTGTTTATGCAAGCAGGAAGATCAGTTATAACTCCCAGCGAGGGAAGATACCCCCCTTGCCCCTAAAATGGAGAGAGATCATTTGCACGGAGCGCAAACACTAATAATACTGATTTGTTAGCTTCCCACATAATGCAGCGACTATGCAAGCAGACAGAGCATGCCAAGTGTTTATGCAAGCAGGAAGATCAGTTATAACTCTCTCTCCCCATTCACGTTTGGCTGTTGTCAAAAAGAATTAATCAACATTCCACAGGTCGCAAATTCAGGTAATTAAAAGAAAAAGAAAAAACTCATCCAAAACTTTACTACAAGGGTCCATTAAGATGGGTAAATTCACTGGTGGTCAATGAACTTCAGCGGAATTTGCAATCAAATCACCAAATTTTGATTTCAACCACCCCAAGTTACTACACTTACATTTCTTGCAATTGATGCACTTTGACTGGAATTTGGCCAAATTCTGGAAGAAATGCTGCCACAATAGACACTTTGCAATGATGTGGCATCCCAAACATTGGTCACGTGTCCACCATGTCAATGACACACCAGAAAATTGGCCGGATTGCAATCATAAGTGCATCAATGGTGAATAGATTAAAGTTTAGCATATTGGGTGAATGAAATTGAAGTTCAGTGATCTCATTGCAAAATTCACTAAAGTTCAGTGCCTACATCCCTTCTAAAACTTCATATATTTATGAGATAAGTTCTTAAGCCAAGAAAAGCATAAAAGAGAAGGCATACCATTTGGTGCACTATGGAGCAAAATCTTATCGAATAATCTCAATTCACTGGCTTGATGTTGGCAGAGCCTATATCCACACCTCCTCCGGGCTGAGTTCTACTTTTAACCGATACTGCTGCCAAAAGTAGAATTCAGAGTAGACTGCTTCCAAAAGTAGAATTTAGAGGTACTGACACAGGAACCTGTTGGGGAGACCACATGCTATTTGATTCCTTTGGATTGATTTCACCGTCATTGCCATCACTGATAGGGGAATATGGTTTTTTGACTTTGTTTTTCAGCATTTCCTGCAACTTGTTGCAAACAATGCCAATTCATTCAAGGATGCCTTAGCATCTTCAACAACAACCGAAACAACAAATACATAATCCTTTTCTTACTGAATGGGCTCGGCCATTCAGGTTATCACATCAAGATGATTTTTTTTAATGCACATATTGAAATCAAGTAGGGTAAAGTAGCAATTATTGGAAACAGGAAGTTTCAAATGTTATATTAGAAAGAAAAGCAGTCGTTTAGAAAATTAAAGGAGCCTAAAGCCTGCCTAAACAACTGAAGCAATTCCAATGCCATAAACGCATGTAAAGCATCGTAAATTTTTAGACAAACACACATGAACAAGTGCAAACCTTTGATTTACTCGGTCCATAAGTACTCATTGCTCTCTCAACCGAACAGTATATTGCTTGAGCTTGATGGCTATCGCGAGTGCATTTTATAACACGGACCTGCTCCTTAAATTCTGGTGATCTAGTTTTCAGATAAAGAACCAGCTGTGAAAATGGAGCTTTGGGTTGGTCTTTCTTTCCATGAGTTAATTCCATTGTCACCAGGTCATCCCAGAGCACATCCCACAAGACAGAACACGGATCTCTAGCAGGGTTGTATTTTCTCTGAGCAATGATGTTTGATGGTTGCTGATATAGAACACAAAGGCAATGTCATTTCACTGTAGACCTTTCAGGGTGGTACTAGGCATGGGAAAGCACTATCTGCCATCACGATATGCATCAACTTACTTGCAACAATATTACTCGTCGATGAGTGACCATAAGAATTTTTCCCTTTGGAAGCAAAAAATGATCTTCATATGCATCTGATAATGCAAACTTTCCACGTACTTTGAAAAGATCAACCTGGCCAAAGAATGAACCACATTCTGCCAGCTGCAAGATAACCTTCACAATGGGCGAAAATTAATTAGAGATCTGACCATAAAAAATATGGCTTATGCTACAAATCTGCAACTTATTAGCTCTATTATTCAAACTTTGTCCATTATTGGGGAATGTTTTCATCTTTCTTAAGAAGGTCATCTAGATTATTAAGCAGAAATTCTGGCATTCCTGTGGAGAACCGGTAATTCTCATGCTAAAAGGGCTGAAGTGAATTTAGATATATCTGTTTGCCTACGGAGGAGGAGAACTAGGCCTTAAAAATATAAAACAGCGGAAATAAAGCTTGTATTATGAGTTGTATTCAGCTAATCTTTACTCAGTCTGGTTCCATGCAGTTTTCTTGGTTGAGAATGTACAAGCTGAAGGACAGGCCTTTTTGGACTTCAACTGTCTCATCCAGCACTTTGCTTGTTCGGAGGAAATTTCTGATGCTGCTCGACCTTATATCAAGTACATCACTGTAGATAGGGGATCATTTTGCTTTATGGCATCATGATAGGCATCCTCCAGGCCCCATGCTAAAGCATTTTGCTAGCAGGATTTTGTATCATTCTGTTCTACATTTTCAGTCTAAAGATGGTCCCCTTCGGTGCAAATTCAAGCTCTCCTATGTGGCTCTGTTGTGCCAAAGTCTCCTGGACATTGTTTATATCCAGTGAATTTACAGTAGGGAGTGGTTGAAACTCTCCAAGGCCTAAGGGTTTGAAGGTGCTGTGACGTAAACTGGCAAAGGTTCAGTCCTTGTATAATCAGGAATATTTCCTAGTTGGCCATGCATAATAGATTAGCTACCAAGGATAGACAACTGAAATGGACCTTGCAAGCTTCTCCGCCTGCTGCTTGTGTGAGTCTGCCATGGAAGATAGATACTATTTTTTGGTTGGCTGTCCTATCTCCTCCAAAGTATAGCCTGCTGGAAATGTTAAACTACTTGGGCTACTTCTACTTTCAAGGCAATGCCTTTTCCTCAACTATTATTCAAGCTTTCTTGGAATGCATTCTTTTACTGTATTTGGGTTCCAAGAAACTCTTGTTTTAAATAGCTCTTCTTTTGCTGCTCCTTTTTGTTTCTTTGTTTGCACGGTAAAAGTGCACCACTGAAAGGCACCAAGGGGATGCCAACCGATATGCACAATCATCTATGGTATAAGGAGTCTAGGTCAACGATAGCATTTACATCAAAACACATGCTACATCTGATCCAGAACTTCAAAGCAAAAAGTCAAGAAGCCATAATTCTAACAAAATGAACCAACATTATGGAAGACGCTCCTAATGGAAGCCCAATCAAGCTCTTAGCTCTTTTTCCACATATTCTGCACTAGCCCACAGAAAAACCAAAACTGACATGCCAAATTCCAAAGCTTCATAATCTGGTTCTGTTGAAAATTAAAAGGAGAATCTCTTTGGATAGACGTAGAACTCAGCGTCAAAAATTGGGATCTTGTTGAATGGTAAAATAGATACCATGGGTCTACTTGGGCATTTAGTAAGTTTTGCTCCTCAACTTTTGTTTTGTCAATCAATTTCATCTGCTGCAACACTAAAAAAATTTCAAACAAGGAATACCTGTCCCTCAGCTTTATACTCATCGTAAGGTCGAAGCAAATTATCGCCACTGATCACACGAGGTAACCTCCGGCGAAGAAGTTGCTCTTCAGAAGTAACAGCAGAAATTATCTTCATTCTCATGGCATTTGCACCTTCAGTTGTTTTCGACAAAAGATCCAGAACCCCACTCACAGGTTGGGCTGCTGCACCAATTAGTCCCTTCCCCACTCCTTGAACAAACCCCTCAACGCCAGAGCTTTTTGCTCCTTCAAGAGGCTTTGTCAGTATGCCAGTGACTCCTCTGAATAGTCCTTTTGCCAGTGCTCCACCTCCCTCTCTAATAACATCACTTATGTCATCTACACCCTTGTTTTCCTGCAAAGATCGCATTGAAGAGAAAATTGAGACAGTTATTGAGAAGTGTGCCAAAAGTTGAAATGCTAAGCCAGTAAATAGTGACATGATGAAGACACAAGAAAATAACAAAACTGGTATAGCCCCGCAAGACGTTATTCAGAAAGGCCTCCAACCGGAGATATAATACATAGGCAGGTTGGAGAGTGTGCTTTGGGTCAGTCTTCCACCTTTCGAAAGAAAAAGTATATATTCCAACTTGGTAACCGCTTCTCAAATTTTTAAATAATAGTCTGCCAAATACGCTTCATTGAAAATAATGCCCCAAGGGAGACCTAAGTGAATGATCGTGACTGATAAAAAAAATCAAAAAAGAAAAAGTAGATGATTGGGATAGATCTTAACTGACAACCCAAAACAGTAGAAAGCAAAGCACCATTTAGTCCTTCAGCCAGTAGGATAAGCTCATTCTACTCAAGTTATCTTAAACCAGGACACTGCTTCAAAACATAAGAGGATATTTCTTATAGACAATGTAACTGCTAAATGTCATCTTCACAAAGATGATAGTCCGCGACGATGATACTACTTACACATCTGGAAGGTATATTTCCATGGTGGTCCATGTGAATGACATTGTTATCTCAAAAGATGATGTGAATGGTGTTAATCAGTTGAAACCTGGTTGTCAGATTCGAGTCTTGCAATAGTGGTCCTGGTCTACTAAAAGTGCTATGCTATTGTACCAAAAGCAAAGGCAACTGAGCTCACATCGGCCTGAAAACCCTGATTACAATATATACTGCGCCACCTTTCCAAATTTTATTTCATTTTTTTCCTCCAACCCATTTTCAGTTCCTTTTTATTGTCTAATTCCCTTTTGTTTTAGCATTTTAGGCCAACTTTAATCAATTGAAATTAATATTCAGTAATTAGAAAAAGAAAAGGGGGTGCTCCTGGTGGAACCGTCCTACAACTGACCAGTACTTAAACTGCCAGTTCAGTTTCCCAGTTCTGGATCAGGACCTCCAGTACTCGATCATCCCTACTTTATCCTGTGCCATGCTTCAAAGATGCACACTACCCATAACCTAGCCATTGACAATTCTCATGAGCTGCTGCCACAAGACCCTTAGGTCTACATCATCCTCAAATGACCCCAAAAAAAAAGACACAAGATCTAGCTAGAAAACACCCAGAAAGAAATCCCTAGGTTCAACAATTGGAAAGAATGTTTACACAAATGACACTAAACTGCTCCCAATGTTGGAAGAGGCTCTCACATATCCAACTTTCTCCTGCATCATCCTATCCACATGATGGCAGAACAGTGGTAATAGCCAGTGTGTCACATGTATAACTTGAGTGATGTTGTGTTTTAGAGGCCATGGCCAACCATGCTGACTGCCATGGCCAACCATGCTCACCAGACTTGGAGGTGGAGTATCAATGCGTAGACTTAATGGTCTCCACGCTAGTCTCCTATATCAGTATAACAAATTGGCCTGAAGCCAGACGATCCTAGACCATGATGCCGCATTCCCACCCATTTGAGACTTGAGTTTCACATATTTCAATATTTCCTAACAGACTTTAATTACACGTGCAGATTCATACATCCTTGGGTAGTGAAATGATACCAAAGTTAACCGACTAAGTGAATAACATATACCTGTCTTTGGCGACTCTGTATGAACTTTTTGTCCATTGACAAGGCAGCTACACCTTTGCTCATATGTCCAAGGGCGCTGCTTGCATTACCCAATATATCCATACCAGAGAGAAGTTGCAGGGGTTGGCTGAGAAGATCCTTCCTTATGTTTAAGACAGCACTGCTAATCATAGAACTCTGCCTCATGGACACATTTTCACGAAATCTTTGATTTATTTTCACCTGAGACATGATTCAGTTTGTTATAATCGGACGTAACTCCACATCTATTATGCAGCAGAGAATACACAAGGAAAAAAAACTAATATTCTTTTCCTTAAGTGGATAAACCCTAGGACCATGAGTGACCCCACAGATCTCATGAACTAGACAAGAACGACAGTTATTTTGGGTAAGCTGCCTGAACAAAAGGATTGATGTGGGAAATCAAACTTATACCATGCAAAATTATGGAACTTAAAGTTTATCTTCACTAGTCATAAGCATGACTGTTTCTCCAATAGCTCACCCAAAGTATCCTTTTTGATGCTCAAACAAGATTATACCCTGATACTGAGACAGCCAAGGAGTTGGCTCTAACAGACGCCATAAAGAAGAATTTAAGTGCACTGCTGGAAAATCTGAGATCTCACGCAGCCAACATACTAGTCAATCACATTGAGAACCATATAAAAGTGACATAAAGAAGAATGGTGCACAATAAAACAGAAGATATGATGGGTTGTCCCTAATATGCACTGTCACAATGTGAGACACGTTTCCTCCTATTGTTCCTTCCTTTCAGGAATTTAAGGTGAGATGATTATTTATGATTTGTATGAATATTAGATTCGGACATAACTAAAGAAAATTAGTACAAAGAGAATACAAATATGAAAAGACTAACAGGCATATTCTCGGTGTTCCCCAGTGCAGTCATTAAGGATGACCAAAACCCAAGTACACCCTTTGGCCGTTGACTCGGTGACATGGCCATTGATACTTTGAATCGAACTTCGGACAAACTGAGAACCCTGCCATTTCAGATAACTCAGCAAGTTTCAGGCAACTTTAAACAGAGGAAAGATATCATTAAAATATCACATAAGCTTGCTGCATACCCAATTTGAATGATAGGATCAACTGAAACAGCAGTTGTTTTAGTCTCATATAGCCTACTAAGGTTGACCTGCTGGATCATCTCATGAAGGCGCCAAATTATTGGTTCGTGAATGTTTATAAGAAAAGCAGAATTTTCAGGCCCCTAATCATGAGAAAAGGGAAGCAGTCAGATGATGTGTCACTAGTAAAGCTCGAAAAACTCACAAGCATCAAGCAACCAAACACAAAACAGTTACACTCACCTGGACTCCAATAAAAGGATATGTAAATAAATCAAGAGATCCATTAGATTGCATGGTTATGGACAGTTTCAAGACATAATCAGTTTCCTCCACGACTCTCTGTGGTCTAAAGAGAACTGGCATTGGAGTTAGAGGAAGTTGATTATCCACTTGCAATCCACGCATTCGTAGTTTGCACCTGCAACAGAAAAATTAGCTGCTCATCAGAAGAAGCAGCAAACATGGCAGTACTGTCAACAATAAAGACACACGACTTGGCAATGGCAATGCCATTACTGCTTGCTTCAACTGAAGAGAGGACAATATATATCACCTACCCAATCCAGCTTCAGGTGCTACCAACACAAAACCCAGAATAGCAACTAGTTAACTTAGGGCGTGTCAGGAGTGACTTCTACTTCTTACTTTTTGCTTTTCCAAATCTTGTGAGGCACTCATTTTGACCTTAATTTTTAAACCTAAACACCTGAAAACTATCAAGATCTAAAACACATAGACCTACACAGAATTTTTAGCTTGAGTAATATTTAAAATTTTAGCGGGAAGCATAAAAGCTACCTTTTGCTATTTATAAATTTAAACAAACAGACTCTTAACAGTTGCAATGAACATTCTTCTTCCTCCAAAAAGAATATTCAACCAAGACTTGTTTATCAAAAGAGCGTTGCGACTTTCACATTGCTAATCTTCTACGGTCCTGTCATCGGTAAAAAGTCTGTTCATGACCTCTATCTTCTAATTTTCCCCTCATAAAAGTAACCTCGCATTGTCTGATCTTAACACAGGAAAATCTCTCTTACCAAAGAAGTGGAATTAAATTTTCAAAAGATTTGTCACCGCAAGTCTCACGTGTCAAACTCCGCATCACAGACTCAGGTTCAGAAGCACTTTCATCAGCCACTATTTTCCTCTTCATATCAAGTAAGTCACTTCAGGCTCAAGCAGAGTAGAAGATAACATGTCATTTTTGCTACTAAGTCGCACATATTTAATTCGTACCAAGGTGGAAAAGGAAGGTCAAGGCCAGCAGTGCAGACATCCACATGTACAAGAGCAGAAAAACCTACCTACTGATTCCAGAGCCCAACCCAGTTGAATAGGCAAGCAAAAGATTCTGGATGGACAGATATAATATCTCTTCAGGAGTATGGTCAACAATGGATAGCCCAAAGTCAGCAATTTCAACAATAACATGAAATTCATCCTCAGGAATTGACGGTACTTGTTGGCCTTTCTCATCTCTAGAAACATGTGGCATTGGCAATGAAATGCCTTTACTCCTAATTGTGGAAGAACCGTTGTCTGGCATCCAGTCAGTGATCCTCACAATATTGACTTTTTCCTCTTTCAGAACAGTAACTCGTATAGCTCTGACAAGCCCATCAGCCACATGGATGGGCTGGTAATCACCAATCTCATCAATATTGTACTTCTCAGATGCCATTTCATTAGCCCCACCTACCAAGATTTCCAACAAGCGTCTTCTACCAAGATCTTCCCACAGAAAAGAAGCAGCAGAGTTTGGAAGAAGACACTGCCAAGATTCGCTGCCACCTTCTACTTGGTGGAAGTGAATAGGCAAAAACATTGAGCGGTTTTCAATCCTGGAATTAGAGATTAAAAATGTTAACAATAAAAGAGGAGAAAAGAATAGCCCTATTGAGGTGATGAGAAAGCAGAGGTTTGTACTCTGATAATGCACAAGAGAAGTTTCTGACAGAAAAGCAGGAAAAAGGAAAATAATAACAGGTCAAAAATTTCATCCTAAGCAGCATATTAACATAATAGACCTTGACATTTCCACTTTGAGTTCCTAGCTATGATACACAAGAAGACTTTCAGTGAATATTTCAGAGAAATTCAAAAGTGCAGGAAAAGAAAGAAATTGATAATAGTCTCACAAAACACACATTGCAAATGCATGTCTACTTTCCCAGATGTCCCAGGCTTTACAGGCAAACCAATGAGGAGACGATGGCTAATTCCGGTAAGAAATTTAAGAAGAGAAGATCACCTGTAAGGACTGGACAATGAATTCGGACGAAACAGAACTTCATATCGGGAGTTCTTTGTTCCACTTCTTACTTCAACTCTTAGCTGCATTAGATCATTTCCACTTTCTTTTAACAAGAAAATACGCATCACACCTTCACTTGAAACACTGAATGGTGTGCTCCATTTGTACCCATCCACTCGCAACTGTAGCAAAATCAATATTCTCTAATGAGAAAAGTACAAAACAATGACCATATAAGAGAAGATGCCCTATCATATGAGATACCTTAATTAATTCAACTTCAGCAGAAGATTGCCACTTAAAGGTTTTTGGAGGATCAGTTGGATGCAGCCACTCCACTGATTGTGACTGTGAATCACACTGCTGCATGCAGATGCTGTAACCAACCCTGTTGATGAACACAGTGTGTGGCTGAAAATGAACAACCTGCAGAAAAGTCAATACAGACTTCCTCAGAGTTTGTTAGAAAGCACAACTTGGAAGGCCGTAAGAGCCTCTATCAACTTTAAGAATTTTAATACGTTTACTAGCGAGACCCGATTTTTTGTTTCCATAAAATAGATCACCTGCTGGTAGCCAGCTAAATTAAATAACCTATCACCCCAGCTAACCAAATTCATTTAGGGTTAGATGCAAGAATATCACGTTCCCTATGCTGAAGTCCCTTTCTCCAATAAGCTGGGCAGATAGCTAGAAGACAAGCCTCCTTTTGACTATAGTTGTGCCGAATCTATACATTACCAACAAGAGACTTGACCTCAGAAAATACATTGAGAAACATTAAAGAACAAGCTAGGTGAACTAAACTGCTTCCAGCCAAAAGAAAACCCAATGAGGAAGATTTATTGGCAATAAATTTCGTGATGAGGCTCAAACAAAGTAAACATTAGTAGATCCCAACCTTAGTTCTGTCCGAGGTCATGTTCAGCTGAGCAGAAATCTTGTAATAAGCACCGTCCGAGCAATATGCGTTCACCTCAACTCTTTCCTGCAACAGTATATTTATTAACTTAAAATAACCAAAAATTCCTTTGCCCTACACTCCATGCAGGAGAAGGAACAAAGCTAATACACAGACAGGCTTCAGGGAAGCCAAGGGAACTTATAGAAAAACATAGATCACAGATACAATGTGCACAAGATGATCCTTTAAATTTTAACCGACCTTTTTTTCCAACTCAAGAAGAGAAATTCCAGGACTGTAAGTTTCAGAAGGACGAACAGCAACAGCAATACCAAGCCTGGGTGAGAGATATGAATCTTTTTGAGATGGAAATGGTAATCCACTGCGAGGCCCATAATCTTGTGGAGAAAGCATACTAGGCATAGGACTGCTATCCTCAATGACTTCTAACACTCGAATATTCTTCTTTAGGCTGGAATATCTCCTATCAAATGAATGTGAGGGACTTCGTAGGACTGTTCTTGCAGATTTAACTGCTCTAGAGAGCGAAAGGGAATCTGCCTCGGCATTCTCCATATATTCCATTTCCACAATCCGATAGGCTAAAGGAAGACAGGTGTCGTTAATTATCCAATATGGAACGAAAAATCTTAACGTCTTTTGTGCCGCAATATTTCCTCCCATGTCGTGTTCAATGCTCACACGTATCCTCCTGCAAATAAGACAAGATATGTTACTATGTACAATTACACTTGAGCAAAACAAGGCTGAACAACAAGGCAAAAATAGGGCAAATGTAGCTAAATGTGTTCGGATTGAGCTTAATTATCCTTGCAACATAGACAAAATTATCTTGTCATGCCAGTATCAACCCCCTTAATCCATTTACACAATAAAACTAAAATAGATTAATTCGTCTTTTTGTGTGTTCATACGATATGTCTAGACATTTAATATAGAATTATATTAGTTGTATATAATCATATACAAAAAACAACTGTTAAATGTGTCATACATCTAATTCCATATAGCCTGTTTAATATTTTTTCTTGTTTACTCAAATATATCTGATTAAATTGTCTTATTTTGCAATAACACAATTATGGCATATAAAGATGAACTGTGAGTCCTTGCTACATGAAAGGAAAAGTAAACTCAATGATCAAAATAATCTTATCAACTTAAAGAACAGAAGTCACATCCAGCTTGGCACTCCACAGGTTACTTCTTGCGGTAGTAGACTAGAAAGGACTAATAGCGCCCACACACACACTGTGGCTAGCTTGAAGTTGCCACCCAAAAGTTAATTCAGGGAGGAAGATGTGCAAAGGAGCTCCCTCTTTAGATATCAGTATCAATACTTATTGAGTGCTTAATGATATCGTCTCATAACGCAGTGCACAATGTCTGTTTTAAAGAATGACAGAAAGAATTTACATGGTAGCTGCAATGGGCTAGTCATAATTTTATAAGTGCAGGTGATTTACCCAAAGAATGAGCATCAAATAATCTAAGTAAACAAATTATCAACTTTATTTTTTCTTGGCCAACAAATAACAATTTTCTTTCAATAAGACTTTCATTGTGACTAAACACGCATAATAAGATCAAACGATCTCGTTTATGAGAAGGGGAAAACCTTTTACTCTGCTGGTGAACCATCCAAAATGATGAAATGCGGTTATTAGATGATACATCCAATATAGGAATGGCATCCTGCAACATGATATTAATGCTTAACTGTCAGATCATTGCAAGGAAGGAGAAAACATTAGATAAGTTCAAAAGTGCACTTCACCTTCTCTGAAACCCAACCGCCTTGAGCAAACAGAGAAAGATATAACGGTTTCTGGATATCTGCATAGTAAATGTGTGCATCTTTGCGCGAAGAGACAACACCACGATGTCGCTCGACAAAGGTCCCTTCTTTTGTTTTCTCCCAAACAGTGAACTCTGCTGAACATGGAAGCCGGTTTTCCAACTTCAAAGGCGAGTTGACACAGATTCTCCAATCATATACAGGTGCATTCAGCTCAGTGTGAAGAACATTGGCGTCAGTGCTAACACTAAGCCAAAATTGTTCACTTCCAGTGCTAGGACAACAAAACAGTATATCCTTCTTCTCCAGTCGATTCAACTTAAGGATGAAATTCTGAGATTTATCTCCCTGCCTGGTTGTACTCTGTTTGGAGAGGATTTCTTGATCATACGTTGGCTGTTCCTTACCATTGGTGTAGCCTGAACCAATGGCAACAGCACGGCCCCAAGAGTAGGGGCTCTGAGGATGATTAAAACATGGGCGAACTTGTAAACATTGGTCAGAATCTTTCGCTGTACTTCTCCAAGGTACAACAGATGAACATCCAGGCTTTACGGCAATGACATCACTATTCAGATGATCTAGGACTTGTGGTACAAACTGCTGCCTGGTACGAGTCCAACGCCTCCGCCGCACAACATCAGAAGGAGATTTCATCTTTGAAGTAGGAGGCCATTTTAAATATGAAAAGTCAGGTCCATATGCCCAACCATCACTGTCAACGCTCTGGGATTTATCAATTGTCCAAGTAGATATCCACTTGCATCCAGGTGGAAGGGGTGGCTCAAAGAAAAGCTTCAATGCAAAATAATCGGATGTTAAAGATCTATTCCTTACTCATTCAGGAATATAAATTAACATGAGAAAAGAACTCATAACACTTATTTCTGGCTAACCTTGGATGTATATGAAAAGTCTCTGGTGCTCCAGCGTCCTGGATCAGTATTTTGTGAGCTGCCCCAACCAGATATTGGATGATAACGTTGGTTTTCAAAAACCTCTTCAACCACAGTGTTGCTGGTACTGGACGAATTACTGCTACCTTGAATTGAAGACAAAGAGCACACGACAATCTCCAGTTTGACATCAGAATCATTCACGACTGTGACAAGGCTCCTGAGAACTGCATGCTTCTTCCCATTTTTCATAACAACTTCTAAGGCAATAAAGTCATCCTCAAGTGATTTTGGGACAACTGACAGTGGAAGTAATGAACGTATACATTCCCATGCACCTTTTGGGTCAGCACCTACCCAGAAGCCTACATCATTGTCAGATCCACCCTCATTTTCTGCATCCTCTGTAAGTTTGCCACCAGTTTTTCTCTCAAAATAAGAAGTGGAAACTAATAGGACTCCACGCTCTTGGATGTTTTCAATGTTCTTATCCTGAACCTATTTAAACAAACACATCACAAAATTTTAAAAAGATAGGTAACTAGTAAAAACAGCAATTAGGAACTGGGCTGAAAGAACAAACCCGTCCTTTGAGTGGATAGGTCACAACATTGCCGACGTCAAATGGTGGATGCAGCAACCTTGCTGAAGCGATCTTCTTCAAGACGTTCACACCATGTCCAACAGAAAATGAGAATGCCCCAACAACTTCACCTGTTACCACATCAGAAGTTTCAATGTGAAACAAAGGAGCACTTTACTCAAACTGAATGGGTGCAGAGTCTTAGTCTTGCTACATTTCTGTAACAGCTATTTTACAAGGCATGTTTAGAAGAAATGATTGCAACACAGGTTCTTAGAAGACCCAACCAAAAAGCTTCTATTAGATGGACGGAGGCTACATGTATATAAGACAGAAATAAACCACATTGATAAGCAACGTCGGATATTTAAGCCTCTCTCACGCGTGGGCTAAGAACAGCATGTGGAACTGACGAATGAGGAATAAGACAAACAATAACCTCAGTCCCAATGAAATTAGATGGGGCATTAGGAATGGTGTTTAGCTCTGATACCATGTAAAAATGTCTGATCCAAAAGCTTAAAGGAAACTGTATGTATACATATAGCCTGGACAAACCCTAAAGATAAGTGATGTGAGATACCTAACGTAGGTATTAGACCAAGGAGTTTTATAACGTCCACTGCCAGCATAACAGATAATTTATACGCTCACCAATAGATGGTTGACATACAAAACAATCCGATAACAGAAATAACAAAATCACACATGTTGTGAACATGTAATTATATTTTATATTGACAGTGGACTTAACAACAATTCTAAGACTAAAACCACAAATCCCTGATTCTATGATTAGATTGAAAAATGGTTTCTGCAATATGGACAAACAATGAAAAAGATGAAATTATCCATGCATCCAGGGAAAAGTTTCAAGTGACGTGCACTATGACACCTGTTGAAATATATCCCGCACTTTATTGATACAGGGTTATAGTGGGCCCTATATTCATAATGGTCGCCGTCTAAATAGCTTAAGCTTTTAGATTGGACTTTGTAACATGGTATTGGATGGTATTGGGGCATTCAAGTATTGTCTGCTTCTCTTGACTTCTCCCTCATCCCATTTAACATGGAATTTCAGACATGATTTTACTTTGGCAGAAGCTAGCTCAATCATTTCAGGGTATTGCATCATCCTCTGAACAACTTGGCATTCAGATTATAACTGTAATATTGAATGGCCATCACTACTTTGCATCACTTAGGTGATGGTGTAGCTCTAGCTGCCAGAAGTAGATCTATATGTTGACTGTTCTCCCGACCATGAATAGCAAGAATTTTCAGGAATGGGTAACAAATAATCATGTCGTGACTAGTCTCTAGCTATCAGTAGTAAGTCAAAATTGTTTCTATGTCAATTGATCTCTCATTTCATGTGTAGTTCTTGCTTGTCATATTTCTCATTTATCAAATCCACATGCCATTCTTCATCTGGTTTGCATGGGGTATCAAAGTACATTCCTCATATTGCACAGATGGAGTTACAATGGATTTCATATACATGGCAATCTCTTTCCACTTAATAGGTTAAGCTCATGAGTTGAACTTTCTAACAAGTTATACAAGAAAGTCCCAAGAAATGCACAAAAAGAGAAGACCAACTTTTGAGTGATGAAATCTTTAGTGAAACTAAAATGACCGGAAAATGCCAAGGGAGAAAAGGTGATGAATAAAAGGACCCACATTGCAGCTATTCTTTAAAAGGACCCACATTGAAGCTATGCAAAAAGCAGAAATTAAAAGAAATATCATAGAAAATAAAAGAGCCTGAGTATCATTACAGACAACCTAAAGATGACTCTACACCTTTTCCAGCCAATACAAAGGAAAATAGTACCTTTTCCAGCTTTTGCAGCAAGATTGGTCACTTCCACTTCAAGCTTAGCCAAACCCTGAAATTGATGGATGTAAAGTTGCTATTTAGGCAACTCTGTATGTTAATCCAAATCATGCATAAAAAAACAAGACAAATGTACAAGCTATGCAGCATGGTGGCCATCTATTATGCTGAACAGAATTGTCTTTATGAAATTGGATCACCCATCTTCCAGGATGCTGCCTAGAGTTTTACAGTAGTTAAACCCTGTTGAAACTAGCTATCTATTTCACAGTTTGATGAATGCCAACACACAGATCAAGACTGAGTCCATACTAAGAACTGCCCAGTGACATCATACACCCACAACACTTTTTGGATAAGATGTTCCACAATGGTGAAGACCAATCGATAAGCAGGCTGAGATGACTCTTGAAACATGATCATATCAAAAGAGAATGGGGAGTCCATGTAACATTTTAAATGACGCAATGATAAATTGACATATCACTTCTCAAAGAAAAACTATTCAACCTCCTAACTATTTGTCCTAATAACCTTTGTAAGTGAAGTCAGAACGACAATAAGTTAGATGAATTTAAGACTATCTATGAAAAATAAGAAATGGTTTAAAACTGCATACTGATTTCTTAGCATTTAATAAAGTACTAGAGACTTTTGAAAATTTACTCCGTTTTCTGCAAATGTTGCTGCAATCTTATTACTAGTAACGAATGACAAAAAAAAAAAATTAAAAGAAAAGGGAACATGCTCTTCACTAAACAATGGATGCATAGTAACAGACAAATTGTCAAATCGATATGCGCATCACCCATACTTGCGCAAAAAGGAAAAATAATCAAAAGAAGACTAAATCTAGGATTCAAGGTGCTCAATTTAAAATGGCAAAAACAGCGAAAAAAAGAAGATACAAAAGAGATTGCAAAGACAAATTTCTCTGTCACCTGATCATCTCAATGGATCCCTAAATTCCACGAAAGTAATGATTTAAAGATGAGCTAGATTAGTCCAGTTAACTTGTCATAATATTAGATTTCCATTAGATAGCCTATTTCATATGCCTAATTTGGTGAAAGGAATGAGAAGTCATCTCGTTTCCACTACATCATCATGCTACTCAGTTACAAGCATCTTAGCATCTGTAATTCTGCCCATTTCCTAAAATCCATGAGGAAAATTAACGACAGGTTCCACCTTGCTAAGACAATTGTATTTACTTCCATAACACAATGGCTTTCTAAACAAAAACGAGGTTTCATTTTGGTAGCTACCAAATCATACAGTCAGGCTTCATTACTAATAATTTCAGGAAGATATTTTCCAATGACATGTTCGTGTTTCACACTATGCAACCATAGTTATGCAACCATAGTAGGACATACAGCACATGAATTTTACCTTCCTGGGCACTTCAAATATAAAAACTTCATTCCACTTTGCAAGACCTTCGTCACCAGAAATTAGAGGCTTTACACATCTTGTCCTTGCACTCTGAGGAAATAACTTTTGTTGATCCGTTGCTTGGTGATCGATCACGAGACGCAATGCACAAAAGAAATTGTGGCTGTTACCATCGTCGAGAATTGGGAGACCCTAGAAAAATGCAGTGTGATCTTTCAAAACCCAAAATAGCGAAACAGGATAAATTTCTATAAAATCCAAATGAAAGTACAAGTGATATGTAGAACCTTAGCTTCAAGAATCTGTACAGCAACGTAGTTGCGAGCTTCCCTGAATTCATCTGCAACCATCAACCTGTCTGAAAATCTGGAAGGGGGAATCCAAACAGAAGCGGATTCACCATAGCGTAGCACATCGACAGTAGTCATATGATCTTCCTCCTTTTTCAAATAAATGTCGCACCCAAGCTTATTTTCCACTACAACAGTCCGGGAATCATCTTCATCCAATGCAGAAAATGTCAACTCTTCTCCGCTCCTACGATGTCTACCAGCTTCCTGTTGATATTAAGCAGTAAAGAATTAGCAACTTTTTTGCCTTAACTTAGATTGACAACAGAACTTCATATCATAAGAAAAGGATTTTGTCAAAAGGTTCCCATAGGGCACTAATTAGGCACCAATATAAGGAATTTTACAATTTCCACCACATTGACTTTTTCGTGATGCGTTGGAAATAGATGCTTTATTCATTAAGTATGTTTAAATAGTGCCCCTGGGGCACCTGTCAACCTGTTCAAAACAAACGAAGGTATTTGAAATGAAATGACCTCATTCAGCTTGGCTGACTTCTGCTCCATTTCTAACATTCTTCTCCAGGAAACAATTGTTTCCACTAATCTCTCGAGATTAGCTGCAGTGACATTTATATTTAGCATAGTGGTAGCAGCAACACGAACTCTCTTGCCAATTCTTGACGGCTTGTGGTCATTAGTGGAGTATGTTTCAAACCTTCAAAGGGAAAGTATTACATGCAAGAATACAATAAATCTTGGACTTTACAAAACAATATCAAGGATGACTGACGGGGCAAGTTGCTAAAGCATTACTTGAATATGCCATCAAAGGGCTCCACAAGCGGCTCCCATGCTTCAACTTGGGTATTGAAGGTTGAAGCAGCAATAGAAGAAATAAGTACTGCATTCATTGCCTCTAGTCGTCCATGAGTGGCAAGCTTGATATTGGTGATTGACACATCAAACAAAGGAGTCATCTGGAAATATCAAATTTTATCATGGCATGAAGAGCATGCTGCAAAGGATAACAATAATGGTTTCTATGACTGACATACCCAATTTAGATGTACATACCATTCCACACAAGCTGTCCAAGACAGTTAGGGAGAAGCGTCTCAGCCTCATATCTGCAGTGATATTTTCACGTGTCTTTGGCTTAACAGAACCACATATTGTGTAAGCCAATCTGCTTGAAGGTTTCTTCAAATCGGGGCGTGCAAGGAAAGTGCAAGCCTGCAAAGACAGAGCAACCAGAAATTTTTAGTCGACATGAGGTAGAGTAGAATTTCAACAAGATTGAACTAGCTAAATTCTATTCTCAAAAATTAGATTTATCAAGTACACTGATGCTTCAACCTGATTTTCAACTTTCCAGATACTCCAGCACTGAGATGCCTTGGAACTTGACGATCTTGAAATGGGCACTTCATAAATATTGGCTTGGTTGACAAGATCCATCCTAGGGCAGCAAAATGTTTCCAGGCTTGGTGGTTCATCTATTCGGGAGACTACACATCCCAGAGAAACATAACCAGGAGGTGCAATTGGGTACCAAAAGAAGATATCATCCAAGCCTTTTACAGTAATTTGGGCAACCTTAGTAAACTGCACAGGCTTTGCGGCAATTCCAGGACTATCAGCCCTAAAGATAATGCCGATTGCTGGTGGTTCTAATCTGGAATAGAAAAACAAAAAGAGAAGGAATTCCATTTTGATCAATAAGACTTTCAATTTAAAGCAACAACACAATTATTATGATGATTACAGAATTAATTTGCACGGTAAGGGATCATAAAAAATGAAAATATCAACTCAATTTCATAAATCAACTGAAATATGCAAGACACGTCTTGCCATCACCACTTTGTTATTTGCCTATTTGGCAAATAGCAAATAAATACATTTTAGTAGACAAAGACAAAAACTAACAAAATTTATCTAAGTTGACAAAACAGGGTTCCTTCAAATTATGTTTGGCGTAACTTTCACCTCCTCTGTTTTGACTTCTCTTTTTCTTGTACAGTTTCAAGTTCGACTTTATATAACGTCAAATACCTGAATGCTTTCAAAGCATATGACTACTAATATATGGAGTAATTTGATTTTGTCATAATATGTTTTAAAATTAAAACTATATCTATTTCATTTCAAAAATCTTGGAAGTAGAGCAAAAGGTACTTTAGAAAAGCCATGACAATAGAACCGAACAATCTTAAAAAAGCAGCGAGTGACTTTTGAGGTCTCAACAAACCCCATTATTAAAGCACTTAAGTAAATCATCAACCAACTGAATCATTTATGCAAAAAATGTCATGTGACAGTAGCCTAACCCTTCCATTATGCAGTCACCCAATGCAGCATAACTTGGACGTGGTATAGGTCGCCATATTGAAACTGGTCGACGGACATCATTCCCCTTGTCCCACCAAATTCTCTCAAAATGAGGGGTGGACATATAGCAATTAGTTGATTTTGAAATCGTTCTTAGAACATCCCATCCAGATGAGCTGCTTGCAGTCTGGCCACTCACTTCTTGACTTTCATTGTCAAAGTCCGTTTCTGGATCTAAGGCAGAATCTGTCGACGAAACATGATGCGGAATTGAGCTCCATAGAATATGACTCAGGTCAAGGCCACAGTGTTTCGGAGGGGGTTCAGTTGATGCATGTGCATAAAATGATCCGATGACATTATCCAAACGCCACAGGCTAAAACCAGAAAGAAATGAAGGATTTGATGCAGTGGTATACATGCACTCTGAATACATTGCAGAAGTCACAAGGTCTGAACGCAGGCAGTAAACAATATGATTTGGGGGCGGTTTGTTTCCCGGATGTGCCACACAACCCAACGCTGTATACCCCGGTGGCGCAACGGGAATCCATATAGAACAGTCATTATCTCCATGTCCATGTTCTTCCTTTACTTCAAATCCTTGAAAGTGGGAGAACGTTCCAATGAGGTTATAGCTCACAGGCTTTCGTACACGCCCATAAGTATTGCTGACAGCCATTACCGCTTGTGACGGAGGAATTGGCCTGAAGATACATGATTCAGTGATTATAATAAACAGCATAAAACATGAAATTAGGCACCATTATCCAAATTGATCGACATCCATTGGCATCAATGCGGACAAAAACGGGAGAAGAAAAGGAAATTGTGAATTGAAACATGTTAAAGGAGAGATCTCAGCAAGAGTGGCATGTGACACTTCAATCAGATCGTAAGTGGCCAAATAACCACAAGTTCTTGTTGAGTGAAAATTAAACAATATATTAACAGAATAAGCTTATATCTGGATAAATAATGAGAAGTGACATCAGAATTGCATAAGTAGGATGTATAACTTGAGCTATACAATTTTAGCTTGCAGGCAGGATCCCACATGCTTCAAGCATATGTGGGAATATCGAACATGTAGCTGTTCAAGGATTGGCCAACTGCTCCACAATTAAACAATGAAGGATTGGCCAACTACTCTACAGGAGTTCAAGAACTGCCTTTTACCAAGCTATGCATTTCTATTATTCCTATCTCCTCTATGATAAGCAAACTTTTTCAGAGTTGCCCGCTAAAGAACCACATGCTAACGCATCCTTTTCTTATCAAATTGACACTTTAGATAATAATCAAAGGTCCCATATTATGCAGATTTTTCATTGTCAATGTAATAGCTAGGTCAGTGGCCATATCCCACAAATCTGCCCTTCTGTTAAATTCTGAATTTTCAATTGTATTCACACAAGACAGAAGTAACAATTGAGGTGGTACTAAAATAAAGTATTATATTACAGCAAGCAATTCAGTTCCACCAAGTTCATTTCTTTAAACTTAAACGAAGAAAAAGTTCATGCAAAGAAGAGCAGCAAATGGCATTGATACATCATGAGGGAAGATGCTTATTTTCAAAATGAAAAGAAGATTTGAGTAAGATCTTAACAAGCAGAACATAAAAAGAAAAAGAAACATATTGATGAAGGCATGAGGACTGTAGTAATTTAACGCATCACTGTAGTAAAAATAGAAATAAACAAAATACTAATGCCAGATGAATCTGGATTATGAACAGGCAATTATAGTCAAAGAATAAAGCAACAGATTATGTCAATACCATAGTCACATTGCTCATAGAGTAGACCTACCTAAGAATATACAACAGCAGTGGCCAGAACGAGTTTCAAATTGCTATTAGATGGGGCCATTAAGGGATTACTTTTTAAGCAAAACATAGAATCATAGAGATAATAAACTTGCATATGTTCCAGTGGCAGTTTACATTTTATAGAGTAACTGAGCTAACATTCTTCAAAGCGGCAATTGTGCAGTTACCAAACAATTACAAGCATTAGAAAGACGGTCACATGATTCCTTAGGCATAGGAAACTTTTCCATCAAAAGAAGAAGAAAGTAACCCAACATGATGGAAAAGAAATGGTTGCAAGGTCACCAACATCCTCGTCCATAACTTTTACCTTGATGTTACACAATCTCCTAAGACAACAAAATTGGATGGAGCTTGAGGCCTCCAGAAAGCAAGGTTGTTAGATGGACCATTTTCTGAAACATATACAGCACAGCAAGGATTAAAAAAAATAAAAGACGTTGACTACAAGATAGAAATATGTCCTATCAACATAAAATATAACTAAGTCCCCATTAAGAAATCTAAAGCTTGTTGAGGCAGATATACTTGTATAACAGTCTCTCATTAAGAGATACCTTTAGGGGAGACCCATAGCCGATCAAAATTGGTACAAGGAGCAAGAGGGATTGTGTTTCCTAACTGCAGAGCCACAGCTACCTGACTTTGAAGATTAAGAATTAGAGAAATTGCACTCAGTGAAAGATGGAGACATATATCAGTCGATAGCAGAGATATATTTGTTTTCTCCTTAACAGAGGTATATCCTCCTGAAACATCAGTCGGATCAAGAATAACAAGACCAGAACCGGCCTCAACCATGAGATCCTTCACCAATGCACGAATCCAGGTATCATTGTCTTTTGCTGCATACCTGTTGGGCATGAGCAAGAATTTCATCAGATGAATTTTGTACCTTTGTCTTTGCTAGAAAGTTCTGTACTTCAAAATGAACAAATTAAGAGCCACTGAAATTCAGAAAATAATTAATTGCAACACATGGAGTTGTATTGATTTAAAACACTTGAAAGTGCATCAAGTCTAAGTGTATCCTCAACAAAACTCCCAAATGCTCCCCCTGTAATTCTAAATTTTCTCCCGTCAACGCTTAAAAGAACCTCATTTTGTAAACTCAAGAAACGAACAAGTATGTTGCACAGAGAGGGAGAGAGAGGCCGGGGGGGTGGGAAGAGAGAGAGAGCAATGTGGGATTAGCAGAGGAAAAATAGGAATATCAATGTATAGATAATTGTGATAAGAAGAGAAAAGTCAGGGATCTGAACCTGTTCAAAAAGGTAACTGACTCGTATGGCAAATGTAAAAAGAGAGCAATTATTAATGGAGGATGAAAGAAATACTCACATGAAGCTAAGATCCAACTTTGCTCGTAGCAACTTTTCGCCAGAAGAATCATCTAGGAAGGATTTTGTACTATCATAAAAAGTGAACTCAGGAGAGATGACCTATAACAGAAAGTAATCCTTGTGATCAGGAGAAAAGAATTTGGACTGTTCTAACAGAAAGACTCACTCAAATTAGAATTTCATAAATATCATATTTTGCACAAACATATGGAGCTGATGAACTTTTAGTTTTTACCGGACTTGACAGCCTGTTCTTTTCAATCAATAATGCTGCCAAGGCGAAAGGATCTTTCTTAATAGGGAAAATGACACAATTGGTACCTAAGCTTTAGTCCAATATGCAATGTGGTCCTTGGAACTTTTGTTCAATGTTGTTCTGAACAATTAATAAATGTTCAATCTAGTTCTTAGACTATATGAAAATGTTCGATGTCATCCTTTTGTTAATTCAAGCGAATGGAAACTGCTGAAGTGACTCTCAATCCATTAAGTTTGAATGGTGTAGATAACAAAAAGAAATGCTACGAGTGGATTATCGAAAAAAATACTCATCTCAAATCAGGATATAATAATCCATGTCATCAATAACGATGGACGTGTTAAAACTCTAATTTTTTTTTTCCCCTTATCTAAAGTAGATGGATATGTTGACTCGTCATTTTTAAAGATCCCACTCAACAGAAGAACATTAAAGTCATCAAATAACCTCTAATTCGTCGTTTGGACAAACAGAAGGACTACATTGAACATTTAAAAATAGCTCAAGGACTGCATTAAACGAATTAAAGATTTAGGGACAATATTGCATATTGGGTCGAAGTGCAGGAACCATTTGTATCAGTTCCCTTCTTAAGATTCACACCCACACCATAGATAAGTCAAAAGATCCCCCCCCCCCCCCAAACAACAACAAAAGAAAATAAATCCAAAGAAAAATGAAAAATTAATGGTATTTGTTGTTCATATTAATATCAACATCAATTGTATTAATAATAAATAAGCAAGGGGACAAAGGAAAGGGAACCTATAACTGGACCATTAAACACAAAGTGACACACATCGACTTTCAAGAACGAAAAAAAAAAGCATTTATACCTGGCCTTCAAAAGTGAGACTTTGCATATTACTTGATTCATTTTGAGACAGCAAATGAGCATTTGACATGTCCAGGGCCTCAGGTTCGTAGTCCAAACTCTTGTTATCATCATTAAGAGCAGATTTTTCCAGCAATGAAATGTCAACACCATCTTCAAAGGACACAGAATAACTGCTGTCGTTACCCAAGAATGTGTACTTCCGCAAAAGGGAGCCATTCTGATGGATGAATTCATAAAATTAAAAATATTACAGTGAGAGCGGCACTTTGACAAATGAAAGCTAGCATTGACAGTTAGAATATCTAAATATCTATGACATGCAGCACTTACTGTGTCCTTATCCATTCAGAAATTCAGCGGAAAAAGAACATGAGAAAGTGCAATGAGTAGCTACAGATAACATACACGGAAATTCCACAGATAAATTTTGGAAGCAAACACATTATTAAAAAATCCAATGGTATTGGATCGCACTGACAAAAAACAGGAGTTTCTAAATTGTAGCAACGTATCATTCCCAAGTCAAGTAGGCAAGTAGAGTGCATAAATTCCAAGTGGAAGAATCTACTATGACTTGTCAGATACATAAGATAGTCACCCCTTTTTACACGTCAAAGAAAGATAGCTAGCGGTCATCCAAATGCTGGTGAAGACAACTCCATTATAAAAATAAACTACTAATATGTGACGTGGGAAAGAAAGCATAAGAAAGGAGAATTTGTCTGCGTGCGCTTGTGTACGCACAAAAGATTTTGTTACAAACTCTTACAGGCATTTGGGACCTTGAGCAAACCATCCATAGTGCATTATAAGCAAAGAAAGATTAGACAATCCCACATTGATTTGACTAAGAATGAAAGCTACTAAATTGCTTCTATCCCCTCAAAAGTTGGTCCTTCTGGAGGTAATGGGGGAGTGAAGTCACATGCACGTTCGATCCTGTATTTCACATCCATGTTGACATATACACGTGCAAAAATTTGCACAGCAAGAAAAAACCAGTGATTCCTATTGGTTCCGCTAAAAGTGTTCAAGAGCTATTTATAAGCCCCCATCCCTTCATAAGCTATAGGCCCTTTCGGGCATAATGCTGGACAAAATAAAAGTTAGCTCCAAACCTTCTGTTTTCATCCATGCCAGCTTACATGTGGTCAAACACTGTGCAAGTTAAAAGCCAGAGAACTGTATGGTAACGAGCTCATACCTCAATTTTGACATTGACAAACCGCAACTTCTTACCACGTCCAATGATAATAATCGGGTCAGTTCTCACCATGCGAAGTTTCCTTGAATCTGCTTTTTCACTCAAATGGATAATCCTTCCACAACCATCATATACAAACTCATCAACCTCTAAAGCATCTGCTACTAGTTGCCTCTCAGGAGACAGGTACACCACATCTTCATGCTGTTTGTATATAGGTTGAGAGAGTATAATATTATTGCTCTTACTTATAGGATCATTCCTAGGATCCATGGTTTCCTCCCTCCCAGTAATAGCTCCTAGAGCTGGCACAAAAAACTCACCCACAGCAAGAAGGAAATCTGGGACAACAAGGACCCTGGGTTGCTGAACTCGAACAACAACAGATTGGGAAGATGTCCTTGATCTATAGTCCATCAAGAACATCGTAGGACTTGGAATTGCAAGCTCCGAACCAGCTTCAGCACTTGTCTTTCCAGGGATAACCTTATTTGATGAATAGGAAATGTCTCCAGCAGAAGGTAGTCTAGAAGAATCACTTGAAGATCCAAGCATCAACCGCATTTCAGACTTTGTTTCAGGGCGACTGTCAAGAATGGAGAATTTGGGAATGGTAACATAAAGGTCTGTTTCTGATAATGAAGTCATCCGATATGACACCCATAGACCTTCAAGCTAGAGGCAAACAAAAAATACATCAATCTCCTCTATAAGAATCACAATAACAGCATAAGAAACATGTACACCAGAAACATGGAAAAGAATTGCTATAATATGCAAGTCAATGAGACTGGCCACATCACACTGATTATGACACACTTGTGTCAAATATAAATTTTAGTGAAAGAAGCTTCTTGAAATGAAAACACTTGCATAATAGCTGCACTTACAGAAATATTTGCAAGAGGTGACCCTTCATCAATGCCATTGCACAACTCTAACAAAGCACAGTCCACTTCAACTGCAATTACAGTGACTGTACGTGACAGCAAAATTTGACCATTCGTGTTGACTTTATCAGCCAGTAATCGCATTGTATCTCTAGAACCAGATGAACTGACACGAAAACTTGGAGGGATCCTTGGTGCTTCACATAAATTCATGTAGACAGAATCTTGAATAACATTATATTCCTTATCAGACATCACAGCATGCAACAAGCCCACCTGCTCAAGAAATTGCCAAAAAATAACCACTCAAAGAATTCGATATGAATTGCTAACTGGGATTGATAAGGAAGCAAGATGAACAGAAAATGAAATTCACGTCATGTTACAAAATATATTTGTCAACTCAACCTAAAAAAGTACAATAACAGCCCTAGACAATCGAATCACATAACAACATAGTTACTGGCTCACAACTGAATATAAAAAGAGGCAATCAAGATGACCTACATTCAATGATAGAAGCTACTGCTTTCTGACCATGTTGATGTACGCAGAACAGATAGGCCTATAAAAGAACTCTAAGAATTGCAGGGAAAACCGATGTATAATATTTTTAATTCTTGGGTAGCAAATTAACATCCTCTTAGGTAATTGAGACAATCATCGCATTGAACCTAAATTACTTATCCTCCTCTACTTTAGGACTCCAAAAAACTTCAACCAGGAAACTATGAAAAACTGCCATAGGCATACTTTATGTAAGAGTGACAATACCTTCACTTCCAAAGAAAATGTTGGAATTTTTCTGAAAACATCCCTCAAGCTACGGCGCACGTAAACATCAATTCCATGACCTTCCCTAATCATTGGCTTACCAACAGAACCATCGATCCCAACAGCCATGTTTACTCCCAAAATCTGAGATGTGCATTCAAGTTGTGAATGCTTTAGAATTGATAGCTTACATGGTCAGAAAAATAACTAGAAGAGGAAAGGGAGCGATGGATCTACCTTAGCCTGAAGAAGGTCAACATGGACAGCTGAAGGATCCTTCTCAGGGCATCCATGCCAGCTAATATCATTTGTCACCTGCAGCTGGCCCAGGTCCAGTTGGATGAAGCTGCAAAAGAATTGTACATATGAAGCCTTATCTATTGCAACGTATTATACACGCATCAAATTATGAAAACAAAAAGCGGCAGTTTTTCACATCATGAGGATTTTTGGTAGTTCAAAAAGAAAAAGATAAGAAAAGTAGGATACAATGAAACAGTAAACAATCAGACAACAGCACACCATACTATATCCCTACAAAAAATTATTGAAATTACATAGATAGTTGCATCGGCCCAAACAGCTACTTCAAAAAGACCCATTTGGCTATCACCTTGAGGACCCTTGGCTTCTAAATCCTTTTCTGTTAGAAATTCTAGTCAGAATTACATCCTGTACTCTGGCATAGAACACTCAGCAACACAAACTACAACAAGTGTCATCCCACCACCCCTAAACTTTTCAATGTATTATACTACAACATTTTCTAGGGACATTGGTTCGATTTAACAATACAGAACAGCAACTCCTACCCATAAAAGACTATTTTAGCATTTTCACCCCCATAAACCTCTTAAATAGTCAAGGAATTCTGCCAATCAAATATGTCAAATTTATACCTGCAATAGTTTGAGAAACTAAATACGACAATGCCATAGCATTATAACTTATATAAATTGGGGAAGAAATTGCAACATCCTCAATTCCATTTTATTTAGTATCTCCATATCCAAATTGAAGGAAAACATAGGAAGAACTGGGCCATTGTCAATCTTCTGAATCTATGATACTTCCAAACATGAATTTCTGTAGCATGTACGGATAATTCAAGATCTGTCCACTTCCATAATTTAAAGAAAATCTTTAAGCAAGGTGGAAATTGAAAAGTGTAAGGAAGCAGACAAAAGACTTTAAAGGTCCAACGAAATAACAAGTAGCCTTTCTATTGCTTTAATCAACTTAAATCTGCTTATAACATGCTTTAAACACCTAAGAGCTTCCATTACTCCAAGTTTTCATGATCATACAAACATGTTAAAGTTCGACCAGCATTTGCCAATTGTCAGGTCAAATGAAATTCTTCAACAAAAAAATACACATATTTACTTACTCTTTGCTTAGTGAATTTTTTGGCACAACTATTATAGGAGTGTCGAGTGAGAGATCTAGCTTCAGTGCAGTTGAACCGTCGATCTCATATTTCTGAATCAACCATTCAAAGCCTCCAACTTTATCAACAAGTTTGATGGCCTCTTCAGTATGTGGATTGGCAAGCTCCATAAAATATGCTGTTACCTGCAAATGCACTCCTTGCAGCTTATGACAAGAATTACAAAATTGAGGTGGACAAGAACTTCTAAAAAGCAAGCAATAATGAAACTTGCAGGACGCACACAAGGAAAAAATTGAAACCCATCGCTCAGTCGTCTTATCAGCTTGATAAATCAAGTCGATTAACAGTTAAATCAAATTATTAGCAGCATCTTCATACATACCTCCTGAACAAACCTGTATAGAAAAACAATCCGAACAGCCGAAAGTCTGCCTCGCAGACTATAATCGTATCCTTCATAGTCATCATCTTCAGCACTATAAGAATTAAATTTAAGCTGCAAAAGATAAATGTAAGAATTACAACTAATGGATAAAACCAAGAAGGTAAAAATCAGAAACTAGACACAGCATCATCAGCAAACCACTGGTAACATCATACCTTGATTAAGGACTCGGAGCCAGGGTTACGTATATCACAAAGCCACTTCCAAGTGTGATCTGCTCCAAGTGACAAATCACAGAGTCTAAAATTTCCTAAAGTGCCTTCAATGGAAAGAGAACTTGGATAAACCTGGAAAGAGTTATAAGAAGGTCAAAAGTCTACAAGTACAAGTAAAGAACTCAAAGCATCAGTATATGCTCAAAAAAAGACAGGCCGAAATTGATCTTGAAAAGAACCCACATTACCTTGATATCTAATAAAAAGCTTTCTTGTACAAGCATTGCAAGCTGAGTACCATCCTCATTATTGAGTAACAAGCAGACACTGTCAACTTTCATGTAGAGATTAAATACAACACGACCTTTACCATAGCCCAATAGCCCTTTAACGCGCCCGCTATCTTCAAACTTATCCTCATCAACCAAAGGTTCATCCTTTGAAGTCTCTACCATGTTCATGTCACTGCGTCCAGTGCTTACAGAGCTCAGATCCAAACCAAAACTAATTAAAGCAACCAGGGTGGGTCGGTTGCAAAAGAATTCCAATTTGGACATGCTCACAGCCATCTGAAAATGCACAATGACATTAGAGGTGAACAAAGCTCATCACATGTGAACAATGATTTTTGCAAAAACAAAGAATCCTCTCCATTCTGTGTCCATCTCTCTCTGTTACATACCTGAGTATCTATGCCATCATAATCTGGTGAAGCAGAACTTCTGGTTGAAAAGGTTACAGAGACAAAATCTGAACTTTCCATGCCTTGTACCTCATAGAAGACATCATCAGAAAATCCCATTCCTCTCCCCAAGCCATTTTCATTCATCAAGGCATCAGTGGAGCCAATTCCTGTACTGTCTATGACGTCCCCCGTCCTTGCAGACTGATTCATAGCCATACTATGTGGATGGATGCTCGACTCTGACAGGGATATGAAATCTGGCAAAGCATCCTTGAAGACGTCATCTTCCTCGGATTGCACAGAGGATATGCTTTTGCCATGGTAATCACTTACACCAGCTGACACAGTTGTATTATCATTCTCCACCACAGAATACGCCAAATATTGTGGACTAGTTGAATTACAACTTTGGAGCTCGTCTTTAATTTTAAGAGAGTGAAGCTTAGATTTCACTGTCAGGTCACCATCACATATAATCACATGTACCTAAAAGACAATGGCACTTATCATCATAACACTCCAAATAGAAAAATTACAGACATAACTGGATCATCAACAAGGAATGACATGCCAAGAGGCTGCAAAACAGGACAAAATCAAAACCTGACATCACATAGAGAATGGCAGAGACTAGGCCAACAGACAAACTTTATTGAAGGATCATGATTTATGATTCATCAGATGCTTTTTTGTCTCACGTCAACAAACAGAGCCAGAACTCTTTGTTCATTTTCTCATGACGCAAAGCAGCATTTCCAGAATTTGACCTAAGTTTTCTCTCTAAGTTAATCGAAATTAGGTTACTACCCATTGCAATTGCTTCCGCACCATCTAATTCATGGACCTTAATCTGCATTTCTTCTTATCATATACTATCATATAATCAAACCAGTAAACTAGGTATGCCATTGTCTTTTAGCTCAAAGCCTAAATCTACCTGTAAACAAAGATAAGCACAATGAGATGCAGACAATACGATAACACTCAACTAGGCATTCCAACTAGAGACTGATGCATTCCATCTTTAACCGCATGAGTGTCCAAGAGCTTTATCTTTTATTGCATATAAGTAAGAAAGGCCATGCCCATCACCAAGACCGTGGATCGTCTCTCTTCGCAACCCATCCAATAGGGCATCCTTCAAAAGATGGGACCAAATGTAGTGTGCTACAAATATTAGACTATTATCATCCTCATCCAGGCATGGGATTGCACCAGATACGTGGAAGAGAGATTTCCATGGTGCAGTTTCATATGGCATGTTCATGTTTCAATACAAAAAAATTATTTCATTGAATTTGAAAAACAACTTGAAGTGACCCTTGTCAGATATCTCCTAAGATTAAAACAGAAGAACAGTTCAGATGTCATCCACTGTTCAACTCAAGTTATAATTCACCTGAGAAAAAGGAACCAAAATAAAGAGGAAAAGAAAAAAACAAAAGGCTTTTCGTGGATCCTCGAATTGACTACTCTGTTTTAGGATTAAAAACCTCCTTTCATGAAGCTTAAGAAGCCCGTTCTTTTCCATTGTACTAGTGAAAATACATTCATCACAAGGATACCAAGGCTGTACACTCTTCACAAGAATATCACCACGATAAACTGACTAAAAACTCTATAACTGTGTATGTCGACACGAGACTCATAGGGATGCTCTCTGTTGAGTACTGTTAGAGTATGTCACGTCGCTTGTCTACAGAGTTTCAATGGGCCTCATATTCGCGAAGTTTCGCTCCACCAGCTTAAGCTTTGGGGTTGAAGTCTTGGAAATGCTAACATGGTTTCAGAGTTAGGTTCCACCCAAGATTTATTTCGCGTGAGGCTCCCCATTCGTCAATTCCACGTGGCATGCTCAATCTGGTTTGCACATGAGATGTGTTGAGTATCCTGAATCACTTGTCCATGGGTTTCCAATAGCCCTTATGTTCATGTAGTTCCCCTACAACTTTTGACTTAAAACTTTTTAGGACCAAGTTCAGCCCCAAGTATTTTGCATGAAAGGCTTCCCATTTGTCAATTCCACATGCAATTCAGTCTGGTTTGCACATGACAGGTGTTAAATATCTCACATCATTTGTCTATGGAGTTTACATGGACCTTATATTCACGCAGTCTTTCTTCATCTATCAGCTTAAACTTTTAGGTTAAACATTCTAATAGGCGTCATTTCCTTTATAAGATCCACATGAAATGCACCCATTCCTATATAAGAACCATAATGATGTTCCTCTTCACAAAAACCATAATGCATCTATCAACCTTGTTTATTGCAAAAAGTACATTTTTTTGGTCTAATTTTACCCTATTGAGTTTTGGCCAGCTACACCACCAAAGATCGTTTATTTTTTAATTCAAGTTTTGGCTGATTCAGAACACGTGATGGAGAAAGGCTTTCTTGTCATTGATGAAGCATAAAATATTTTAATGCTCAATCCAAACCAGGATGTTCAACATTTTTCAGTGACAACAGTGACTGAAAGAACAAAATAAACAAGAGCTACACAAACCTTCCCACCACCAGCAAGAACTTCAATAATAGATGTCTCTTCAAGATTGATATCACCAGCTCCCGCAGTCTGAAAAATTTGGAAAATCTTAGCATCATTACAATATCTTAAGCTGATATGAACAACAGTCAGTCCCAAGTAAATCTGTTTTGCATCAAAGAAGTGGAACAAGGATGGGAAAACAAAATAAAACAGATCTTACCTTGCCATAAATAAATAGCTTGGTTTCCAACAATGAGCCATTAATGACTATGTCAGCAGTTTTGGAATTTGACAAACGGGCAACATCTGATTCAGCACCCTTGTCACTAGTTCCCCCAAAAACATCGACCAACGGAGGAGCCTATACACACATTTCCAGAAAAAAGAAGAATCGTCAGCAACATGTACCTAATGGTCTAGCAAAATGAAAGATACATGAATCATTGAATATTCTGTATCATACAGAAGCTTGGTATGTAGCTTGTATAAGTCCCTTCAACCAAGCTGCCTTGTGCTCCTCGTCTTGAAGCTCCAAAATCCAAGTGCTAGACAATTCTAGCGCCTGGAAAATTTAGTGTCACAGTTTATAAAAAAGAAATGACATTTGACATATGTGAGTGAGAGAGGGGGAGAGAGGGGGCAGTTGTAACATGCTCATGAATTGCAATGTTTCATGTATTAAAATAAAAATAAAAAAACTAAAACTATCTACGTAGGCTGAATAAGCCTTGCAAACCTGTGGCCCTAGCAGTCATATCATTCTCCCCTTGCGGTTTTGTCTGTCAATCTATTGTAAACATTCAATTAGACCATTTTACGAACCTCAAGAATTACAAAGAGATTGGGTTATAACTGACTTTTCCTGGTGCTAAAAGATTTGACTGGTTAGAATTTTTATTGAGTAAAAGCATTACGGTCTTTTATTCTTTTCAAACACCAAGCCTGCACAATCGTTTTTCACTTAACCAGTGGCTAAAAGCTACTAAAAGCCCACTGCATTTATTGGATGAGATCAGTTGACTACATTTGAGTTTTACACTAACTAATGAAAAAGTCATGAAAAAAATTGGGGCGACCTTAAATGCTAAATGTTTTGACAATTTTTTTTTGTTTTTAGTACAGAAAAAGAAATAACTCGAGCCTAAAGGTCAAGAGCCAAAAGACAGACCAAACATCCACTTGGATTGATGACTTGAAAGTTTAAAATCATTGACACGGTTGGGAACTTGAAGGTCTTGAGTTTTCATTTGGAGTTGCAGTTATCTTATTTTAACAGCTTGAATTAACATATGGATACCTAGAAAATTGATAAATAGTTGTTTGGTCAAAAACAGTGGCCTGAAGACTGCACAAAATGCTAAAGTGCAAAGTCGGGAATCAAGTGAACTTGAAAAGGATGCCCACAACCCGATCCAAGCATTGGACCTGGCTTGGATCGGAAGCCTGGACCAAACTGCCTGAAGACACAACCATCCTGTTTGATTGAGTCCTCCAGAGGTCTATGAGTAGGGTTTTCCTTAGCTTTTCTATAAATTTGACTCCTCTTTTAGGCACAATGTCACGATACAAAAGAAAGTTAGGGGTTTGTAACTTCGCAATGTAAATTGAGTCAGTTTCAGCGAGAGAAACTGTAAGGGCTAAACATTGAATAAGAGTAAATTGTAATGAGAAACACTTCTAGAGATGCTGAGTGATTGGTCAAAATATCAATTATGAGTAATATTTCTGTCAGTCTCCCAGGAAAGTAGGTAAAATTGGCTGAACCACATAAAATGTCATGTGATTATTTGTTTCTTGTGAATTGTATTGCATATTGAGACATGTCTTGAAAAAAACTGGTGTCAGAGCACAGGTTCATGATGGCTTCGACAGCAAAATAGAAGTTAGAGAGATACAATAGACGAAGCAGTTAAAATGCGTGGTGCATCAAAATATGCAAACTTCATTGGAGATGCAAGGTGTGCAAATTGGCTCTGCATGGAAAAGTTTAGATGCTACGACTTTAAGGGTCGAAAAGATTAAATTGTCGGCGAGGCTGCAGGTTGGCATTGGCTCATGCAGTACGAAACTGGGGTTAAAAAGAACAAAGGGAAACGGTGTAGCAGATGCTGATTCTGGTGATGTTGGGAAAGTTGTCAGTCACCCCTGATTCATCAACTGATGGATGGTAATTTGACTCTCCATCTTTACTTCACACAATGCCCACAAGAACTGCTTTGGAATTTGTTACTGTATAAACAGCTGAGGATGGTACTACTGAAGTAATGGGAGACAGTGCTAGTAGCAAGGTCAAGCCATGAAGCCAAATGATGCTTTAGCCACAGAGGCAAAAAGAGACAAAATCAATTGCCTGACACCCGTATCAGCATGCTAATATTGCTTTTGCAATCTCTATGACACAGGAGGTTGTGTCAGAGAGCCATTGTAAAGCAGCTATGAATGTGGGACACGTCAATGCAATGACAAGGTATATCTCATTTGCCAAGTTCGGTCAAACCTTCGACATGAAGAGCACCTATGATGGTTGAGCCCACAAAGGGGCTCACAAGGGTAGTTAGTAGGGTTATCACAGAACAGTTGTGACATCAATGCAAACATTGAGCCAAGAGAAAATTTGCCAAAAATTTATCTTCAGTTTGAGCATGAATTAATAAAGACAACTTGAATTATTGCAGGGCAGCTTGGAAATTTAATGAGCATTTTGTATCAAGAGCTAACTTTGGTCCATGCAAAAGCAGAAGTCACAAGACTCCACAGGAAGTAAGAGAGTAAACTCTGGTATTCGGTCAACTTGAACCAAACACCAGGGATGTCAAATTTTCTGGAGAAAACTGAAGTGGTTCCACAGCTAGGCCTGGATCGATTGTCAAATAGAATCACTCAAGACCACATGTTCAGACTATTAGGACTGCAGGTCCCCAGGCCTATGTAGAGTATTAACAAGTTTCTTCTACACATTTAAGTGGTCATTTGTCTTTTAGAAGTGCCACATGATGTTTAAGGTTTGTGAATACTCTCTATAAATTGAGTAAGTTTCAGACAGAGCACTAACAACTATGTGAGGTTGATGAGTAAATTGCGTGCAGGTAACGGTTGAGATAAATTTAGTGATTGTGTAATCTTCGATATATTGTTCATTAACAACTAAATCATAATACTCCTTTCTCTCTGGACGTAGGCCAGATTAGCCAAACCATGTAAACCTTTCGTGTGATTACTTATTTCATGTGGCTCTCATCATTGCATATCAAAGTTTGCTGATATAATTGTCAGTAGTTATCATATCAATTTGGCCTACTAGTAACTTCGGTCAATGACCCATTTGCTGACTACCAATTTTCAACAGCATGTTTGCCAGCATTGCCATGAAAAAGAAGGACCACAGATCTCCATACACAAGTTTTATCCCTACTAGCAATTGAATAACCCATTACATTGAGAATGTTTGACCAAACCACAAGCATAACACACATAAAAGTTATCCATTAGCTAAAAGGAGAAATGGCATACTGTAACATCATGGTTGTATTTAAAGGCAAATTTACAAAACAAAGTATCTCAAGATATAAAGACCTAGATTCGGGTGGACAATTGACACCTTTAAAGAACCATCAGGACTTACCTTTAGAGAGTCCACGCCCCTAAAACTCACAGCAATACAAAATGGAGAACCGCCAATGTTTGTTGGGGGGACTTCATGAATTTGTCTACCAGCCATACTGCATCATCACAACAGTACCAATTCAATCAAAAGATTAGAGGTCATGATAAATGTCACATCGGTATTGACAAAACTGCTACAGACAAGTTCTTCACAAAGAAGGCCGCATTCTAAAAAGAAACAAAGAAAAGGTCCTAGACTGGGACGGCAGAGTGGTCAAAGGACAAAATAACACAATTTAGCTATTAAATGATGCAACATCAGATAAGAAGACCAGACCTTAAGCATCGCTGATAGCTCTGAGACTTTTCAGACTCTAAAAGGTGAAGGTAGAATCCAGATAGTACAAGAAAACAGGGTTGCCATGTGGCCATGGAGTTGCCAATTCCCTACAATCAAAAGGAATTATGATTAAGAATGTAACAACTATAACTCAAACATATGACCAGCTCCTTTGAAGATATCCAAACATACCCTCCAAACTAATATTCTAGCATCACTTGCGAGATCTATAGGAGTCCAGGGCGCAAGTTCAGCTTCAAAACTATCAATTCTTGGCTGCCCCATGATTCCCTTAGGGCCACATAGAATATTTAACAATTCCATGAGTCTGCGATAGCGTGCTGGTGAAAAGTGGATGCCAAGATTTGGTACTTGGACAGACACACGTGTTGATGGGTAACTTGGGTGAGGCACCTGAATCTGCTCATAGCCAGGTCCACATGAATTCAGCACAGCTTCAGTTGTCAAAGAAAAGCCAAATCCTAACTTCTAACATAAATTTAGTAAAGTCAGAAACCCAACAAAGAACAAGAGAATTTATTTACCTGATCAACTATTACTGCCACACCACACCTATCAATGAGAGAACAGAAATTATCACGGTCATCATGTCTGGGGGACGCAACTGGTTGATTGCTGGAAGTTGGTACAACCAGAGGGCAGTTCTGGCTGTCGAAATAACAATCCGTGAAAAAGGCTGCAATATCTCTTCCAGATATATAAAACCGTGAATATAAATTCTTCCTCTGTTCCTCCAGCTGGTTATCCTGCTTTTATCAGGAAATGTGATTTAATCAACCATACATTACCAAGAGAATTCCAGCAATTGAAGAGAACATGGAAAATCGCTATAGGCTAACTATTGCATCAAGGAAAAGCTTGTTTCACACAAAATGAGACCACTTATATATAAGCACGTCATTGTATGTAGCTGTAGAACATCTATAGTAAATGCTCAGTCACTATAAGTGCATGGAGAAGCTAAAGAGAGCATACCGATGTCCGCAGTGTGAAATTACCAAAATCCAAAAGCAAATGGCTATCACACTTGGAAGATTCAGATCTCCTTATAGGAACTCTAACTTTAGGTGCATCCAGATCAATGTCAAGAGCGAATCTGCAGTCAAAAGTACATTAATCAGATGTAGAAAGTGTTTTTACTTTCCCTCGCACAATGAAGGAACACATGAATTTGGTAAAAAAGACATTTAGCGAAGATAAGTAAGAAGTACGAGTACCCAACTAAATTTATGTCTTAATTAACTTCAAGCAAAAGAAAATAATTTCATTTCATGCATATACTATAATAAGTACTTGTTAAAATAATACAAACAAGACAAGGAGGAACAGTTAAGGCAGTGGCATTAGCGCAAGACATTCAAGATCTTTTTCCTGTCTGGCAGAATTGATGTTCCTCTCCCTCAAGCTTGGAGCCATTTGTGTGGGAGAGAAGCTCAAGCTCAAAAGAAATTTGATTGAACGCAGGAAACTGACAAAGTTAAAAGCTAAGGGACTATTCATTGAATACACGTTGTTGTGAATAAATTAAACAGTATTATTCATGTGGGTATAATGGACATGTCATTCTCTTCTCAATTTTCTCTCTTCTCAAGAACTCCCTCTACACATTGGCATGTATCAAAGCACTAAACTATTGCTTGCTTCTAGTAACGCCTTTCTCACATCATTATCTCTTCAATTTTTTCATTTCCCCTAAGAAGAATCCTAAAGTAGTATATCCTTAACAACATGTGAATCAACGCCCCTCTCCTTCTATGGCGACAGGGATCATTCCACTAAAGCCTTGTTCTTTTCATGCTTCCCAGAGGTCTGGAAAGCTGCGATCAATAGGATTTTGTTAGAAAATCCAATCCAAAAGCTTAAACTTATAGGTGGAGGGATACCGTATGAATATAAAGAACATTAGAATCCGTTGTCTAGCGATGTGGGACAATATTTCAACATCCACACTCATGTGCAAGTCAGATCATGAGCTCCACATGGAATTTT
Organism: Eucalyptus curtisii; assembly: GCA_017140595.1. Taxonomy (NCBI): domain Eukaryota; kingdom Viridiplantae; phylum Streptophyta; class Magnoliopsida; order Myrtales; family Myrtaceae; genus Eucalyptus; species Eucalyptus curtisii. The sequence goes on from CM029501.1 coordinate 31,772,065, forward strand.
GACTACACACATTCACGTGGAATTGTTTTACCACGCACCTTTACGTAAGGAATAATTGGTTCCGATACCATGTTAGAAAGTCCAAACCAAAAGCTTAAGCTTATAGGTGGAGGGATACCACATGAATATAAGGATCATTCAGAATCCGTTATCAAGCGATGTGGGACAATATTTCAACAGATTTCCTAATCCTCCCTTCCCGAAAGGAAGAACGAGATATTATTTTTCCTTTCCACAAGTATTCCTTCGAAAACCAAAAAGAACAATTTTTTCAAGAGAGAAATTAGAAAAATTCTGTCCACCATTTAATGTTTTTTGTTTTTTTTTTTTTTTTTTTTTTTTTTTTTGGGTAAGAAGTAAGAGATTATATTGAGCTTTAACCAACCATACAAGAGGAGGTCGCAGCACCAAAAAACTTACACTCAAAACGAACAGAAATCGTAGTGAGTGGAAGGGTGCCGAGACCAAAAACAGCCAACAGCGGCAAACAAACAGGCCACAAGAGGCAGCAGGACAACAAGGAAAGAATCTTCAAAGAATCTTCATGACACGTCATAACAATCTTTAGAGGATTTAATAACTTCCTAAAAAATGAATTTATACTTTTTTAACTGAAGAGAAAACTCTATCTTATCTATGGTAAGTTAATGTGCTAACAAACTAAAGCAAGACTAAACTCAAACAATGAACCAGGGAATTCAACAAAGCTTAATGACCGGATCAATTACCCAAAAGAATAGAATTGAGAAAGTCGAACCCAAAAACTTAAGCTAGTAAGCAGAAGAAAATTAAATGTACATAGATTGACAAACCCATAGACAAGCAATGTACGATACTGTACATGATTTTCACAGTATAAGCCGGGTTGAAAATGGCATGTGGAATTGACAAAGGGGGAGCCACACAAGGCAGTGAATCAACCAGTATGGTAATTCAGTCTCTTCCTGAATGCTTGTCAGCAGCGCTTCTTAAGGCTGCTTACATTTTTCAGGACATCTTACAGAAAGATAATTCCCTCTTATGTTCACTATAATTGGCATTAATATGTAAAATTATACATGATGCTTCTTGAGGCGACTTAGAGAGGTCTACCGAATGAGCTTTAAATAATCATTGTATTGATAAAAATTGTTCTAGTACATAAAGAGGGCTTTAAATAGCAAAGTGACAGTGAGCCTCAGTTACAAACCTTTGCTTATTCTTTTGAGCAGAAAGTCATGAATCTTGCTGATTACCTAATTATCTTTCAGAGTCACAGAATGTACTATAATTAAGACTGTAACCTCTTTATGCTTTTCTAGCTCCATGTTGCTGGTTCATTCAAAAAATGCTTCTTATCCAAATTTTTGTATCTGTTTTTCCTTGTAACTAGCTTGTGCACAGGCTGCCCCTCCAATTACCCATTCACAGTATTTACATCTTTACTCAGTGAAAAGATGACACTTCCATTAAAGGAGTACCAAGGGGCAGGGCACAAACCCTCATTAAAAATAGACCTGCAAACCCATTAATGATCACTTAATAGCTTCTTTCAAAAGAGGAACCCTGCTCAAAGAAATTCGTCAGGAAGAGAGTTCTTAAAGTGCTTTCCTTTGCTTAAGAGTAAAACCAAATTTCTTTAGAAACTACAGAGGAGAGAACCCATAAACCACCATTCTCTAAGGTATATTGAGGAAACACCTAAACTTTCATACATTCACAGTTGTAAAGGGGGAAAGTAGAATCAGAGAGATTCTATAACTTGCGCAACAATGAAGAAGCTATTCTTCAACACTGTTGACAAATTTTTGAACTTTAAAACCCTCATTTTCTATTACCACCTTATTATGACATTTGTTCCAAGAAAAGAAAAGAAAAAGAAAAGAGTACACGTGCAAATATCAGGCAAAAGTGAGATGCAGATTATGCACAAGCATTGACAGTTGATTAGGATGAAATTCTCCATCCTTCCAAGAATGCAATAAGAATCAGAAAAAAACAGCTATGCAACTGACAGCATGCTCAAATGCAACAACAGTTACACAGCAATCCTTCTGCTGATGATCATAAAAAGCATGTCTTCTCATTGGCATGACAACTTTTGCATATAAAAACTAGCAAGATGCATGAAATTGTAAGAAATGGCTGGAATTCCAATAATATGGTCGTTAATGGCATGCTTTCCAGCAGATAAAATATACCATATCATCTGTCAGAGAGTGCGTAAGCAGTTTTGCAGTCAATAAACCCATCACTAGAATAAGCTATTAGAAAATCAAAGCAGTGGCAGAACCCTTAAAGTAGAAGAATAAGAATCCAAGAATCCCCACAAATGAGAATCGGCATGAAGCAGAGCCTTGCTAAATTACATGCTAAGGACTTGACATTTTCACATCTGTTTTGTCTTCATAATCAGACTTGTCAGAGCAGAGAGGATTTTGGGAAAGAATGGAACTTTAGAGAAACGTCAATTATAAAGCTCATGGAGCACTTGGACAAGGGCTTAGACCAACACATCAAGTTTCTCTTGCAGAGCTATATGGATGGTCACAGCCTCCCTTAGTGTAGGATTGTTTTCCTGCAAGCTGCTCAGGGAAAAATAGAACTATTGACCACCTCCGGAAAGAAGAGAGGGGGTCTTGGTGAGATGCTTCCAGTGTCGGGTCAAGCAAACTGTGCTTCTCTCTTGCCATGCAAGAAGGCTTCAGAATTTCCTCTTGTCGATTATTTGACCAAGTTAGGCAGTTTCTAGCTTGAGCTGAAATAATTAGGAGCTTTGAAAGGTGTAGATAGTATTACATGGAGAGCATCTTTTCACCTGTAATCTCTCTCTTAATAGCTTGGATTCCATCAGGAGAGGAGTAGGGGACCTGAGGAATGGACAATACTGAACTACATCCTTGCTCTTCTGAAGTATAGGTATCCATTTTAAGGTTTTCGGAGGCTGGACGAGAATTTTCACTCTTATAATTTATCATAAAGGCAAAAGAAGATTTTATATAAGAAAGGTACCTAGTGGGAACCACACAGTACCACCTGTACAAAAGATACAGCGATAGTCTACAAATTCTAACAAATTATGCATATTCTTACATGCTTTTCTGTAACCCAAAAACTCCCAAACCGTAATCAAATATTGTCAGAGCGATAACAGCAAGAATCGATCTTTTCTCTTTGTTGTTTGAAAAACCAATTCCTTTCCAGATGCACAGTTCATCCCTAACTGCAGAAGCATTTCTAGCTTCAGTCTCGAAATTTATCAAGCATTTCTTAGCATTTAGCTGTAAATGGATAGCCCCTCACTGCCTGTCAAATAAGGTGATCTCTACTTATTCATACCACGACACAGTTTCCGGTTTCTGTCAATAACATTGTGCCGTCTTTTAGCATACTTAAGCCTTCTATGATCATGAGAATTGCAGTACATTCACTGGAACTTCGCTATTAAAAGAAAGAGAAAGGGCCAGAGAAGCATTCATTTTGGTATTTATCTGAAGTTTCTGCATTAACCAAGTTTGTACCAAGCTTTAAGACTAAAGTGGTTGGGGAAGGACAGCATGAAAATTCCTAAGGCAAGAGCCATTACTTGTGAAATGATATTAGAAAAATGAAGGGACCTGCTTTGTTCTTCCAAGACCATCTGAAATTGCTCTTGTGCTCTCCGAGTCACCTTCTCAATCTTCATCTGGTGTTGAAAGAGTTTAATGTTAGTTTTACCAAACCTAGAGAGCCATAATCTAGGTATTCAACATGATTACCTGCAAAGCAGCTGCTGTTTCCAGTGCAACAGTGGGACTGACTGCACTACTTCTCTTTACAAACTCTAAAAATCGATTGTAACTGTCTAGCAAAACCTGACAAGACATCAGTATGTCAGAAGCTTAGTGAGGGGGTAGACGAGCAGGAGAGAAAATCAGAAAAAAAATTCAGGAAATGGAAATGTAGCAGCACCTAATTGGAAACCTTCAAACACTAGAAAAATGATTAAAAATCTGCAGTAAATTCTGGTTCATCAGGTAAAAGTTCTCCCAAAAAAAATAAAAATAAAAACTCTACCCATTCACAAATAACCCAGAGGACAAGCATGAGAACCACAAAGCCCATCCACATTACAACTCCAACCCAACCAGCATCATCGTACTTTGAAATTGTCTCTGTTTCCTTCTCTTAACATTAAGGCCATGTGGTAGACTGTAGAAAATGTCATCCTAAGCTCTGTTTCATCACGTAAAATTTCTATTAAAAGAGGAATCTCTACTCAGTAGCAAATGATCCAGGGGACGAGCATGAGAACCATGAAGCCCGTCCACATCATAACTCCAACCCAACCAGTGTCATCCTACTTTGAAATTGTCTCTGCTTTCCTTCTCTTAACATCAAAGCCATGTGGTTGCCCGTACAATTTGTCCAATAGAGTTACTCTATACTATCCAACTCCAGCATTTGGTCCATTCTCCTAGGTCTTATACAGATCAATCCACAAGCAGAGCCCGAATAATCTAAGGCCAAAGAGGCCAAACAGCCTAAATTGCAAAGAGTGAATTTCCTTTTTGTGCTCATCAGCCATCACCACATTGCTGCTGGCTATCAACATTTTTTCACTATGCCTCTCTTTCTCCCGCCCCAGCTAAGCTGTCTATATCCTCCCTATGGGTTATTTGCAATAGCCCATGAGTTACATAAAAGTATTTTGCATCGGCTAGCATCCTTGCACTACTCATATTGGTACATTGGAATTTCCTAGTGATGTGGGAAAACCTGTATGTGAAACTTGCAGAATTAGCCTATATAGACTTGCAAAAATTACTTGCCTCTTGATCACATAGATTGTCATAACTAGCAAAAATTGATAATACAGCTGTATTTCACATAATTACCGTCACATGGCATGGAGAAATTGTAGCTGAGAGCCGCCAGTCTACATCCTCCCCAACTGGTGAGCTCACAAAGGTAGCCGCTAATGCATTAACTTTCTGCTCACTAATAACACTCTGCAAGTAACTTCAAATTATGCACAAGAACATCCCTAAATTGAGCTCATGGCATAAAAAATAAAAAATCAAAATCAAAATCAAAATCAAAAATCAAAATGTTTGGCACAAAGGTCAAACCAAATACAGGTTCCACTTATAATTAAGAATAGAATTTGAAAGCATTGATCACAGAGAAGTCGTTATATAAAAAGACAAATGTGTAATGGAAAAATCACCTCCTACTTTATTTCAATCACACTTTGTACACTCTACTCTAAAATTGCACCTAGTGATTTGACAATTGATTGCACAAGGCCATCTGTTACCAAATTGTCAACAAATTCATCTACAGTGTCCACACACATAACTATCAACCTGAAGATTATCAGAATGATTTGATCCAGTTAACATGGTGAGGTTCATAATGACAATGTCACAAATTGTACAATTGAAGCTATATGGTGCAAAACGTGACCTCAACAAAAAATTAATGTTGCCTTTTAAAAGTGGCCAGCAGCACAAAAATGGGATTCCATATTTTAACATAAAATAAGCAAAAACATATTGAAGCCATCATTGATAGTCAATAAAAAGCATCTATCAATAGCATTTTTCTAGAGGTACAGCAAGGATTTTAGGGCTAAGGGCATGAAAATATAATGATAGACAAACATGGACCTGTGCCAGCGAACCCTCAGGCGCAGAGAGACCATAGAACTTCAACGACACATCGCAGTGCGTGCTACGATGTCTTAACTTAGTCAAAACATTAAGTTGCTCAAATCTACCACAGATTATTTCAATCTCATTTCTGTTGATGACCCTTGCTGCAGCCTGGCCAACAGACACAGAAGCTAGAAACCGAATCATATTCTGCATGTCCTTTGTAGAGTGTAAAGTCAACTCCTCATCCTGCTGGTAACTAAGTAAATTGTTTATCGCCTGCCATTCTTCCTTAGTCAATCTTCCCTCAGCTACATGCAATCCCTCAGGAGCATCTTTCTCCAAGTCATCTTCAGAGCTCGAACGCCTACCATAGAAACAATGATGAGAACCTGGGATGCACAGTTGAAGTAGTTGCAGTGATAACACAAACATATTAGGCGACCACAAATAGGGCACCCACTTTATTCCGTGGCGCGGCATATAATACGTGTTAAGAATTTTTGTGTTGTGGAATATGAGCACTTCACTCACATAAACTCTTCACCAAGCATAAAAAGATACTCGTACGGTTAAATAAAAACAATGAACAGAAGAGAAGATAAACATTGACAAGATACTATTCAAGGCATTAGTTTTTCTCCATTAGGACACAAATATAAGATATTGACTTGTCTACTCGAATATCAGATAAACTTTTAGTAGAAGATTTACTCCATTTTCAACTGCATTAGAATTATTATCAGCACAAATGTGTCACTGCCACATTACACATAAATGAAATGGTGATTAACAGAAAGCTCTAATAAAAACTTTAGTCATGCATCTCACCATACAAAACTATACAAAGATTTAAGGGTCATCCGCCCTTGGAAACTTGCACCTACAAAGATTTACTTAAAAGGTCTAAAGCTTTAAATCAGTGTCATTTAAATTGCCAAAGCTGTTAGGTGTTACTGCACCCAAGAGGAAAAATAAATACTGTCTAATCATACCATCTAAGTGAAAACCAACTCCTTTTCTGGAGCCTTCGTTGTTCAGCTGCTTCCTTCGATCTGACAGATTCAACCTTAGCATGTGCCAGCAACCTAACAATATGTAGTGTGAAAATATGAACATGATGATCAAAATACAAATCGAGTCCAACAAAACTCACAGTAAAATCAGGCCTTATTGTTGAAAAAAAACATTACATTCTCAAGATTTGCGGTTTAGTTAGGGACTAGGATTATTGACCCTAAATTAACACTTTCTTATAAGCTCTAAGTAGAGCAGTCTAAATGGATTATAGGTCCACTTCTTCGCCAATATATGATGGGTAGAGTCGTTATATGGGTCATAAAATGGGTTTAAAAAGGCAAAGCCCAAAATAAATATGGGTGTCAATGGGTTCATAGTTTGCCCAGACGCAACCCCCATGAACTCTAACTCTCTCTGCACTCTCCCTCACACTTGCTCATTAACATATATGATTTTTTCTTATCTCAATTTATATTTCCGTTGAAGGAAAAAGAAAACGTTCAGAATGCACTAACAACAGATTCCTTATTTCATTTTCATCTCGAAAATGTAGATGAACAAAGGAATCCACGGCAAATAACAAGAGATGGCAATTTCAATCAACTTTCCCATTAATGGTTGAATCAACAAGTTTTGAATTAGCCAAGAACTATTTTTAAATTGACCATACTCATACACTTCCACAAAGATCAAGGAGATAGATGATGGAGACCCAACACAAGTTTGACGTTCACGATACTGATTCACCAATCAAGTTTTGAATCATCAATTTTTGCAATTTTTTTAGAATTTTCAGATTTTTTTCCTTCTCTTTTCTTTCCTATTTCCTTTTTTCCCTATTTTTTACAATTTTTTTTTTAATGTTTTTGACTTCAATTACTAACAATTTTTCATTGGGATAATTTACTGTTTTATTTGATATGAAATTTTAATCCAAGTAACATATACACATGAAGAGCTTAAAGTGGGTTTAACGGGTAGGTACAGATTTCATATGTTGGATTGCATATGGATGTGTTTTGGTAATATGGACCAAGTCAGATCAGATATGGTCACTAAATTTGTGTTAAATCTAAATGGGTTGATTCGGGTCAGATCATTTTCAACCTGATGCGACCCAACCCACCTATTTGACAGCCCTAGCTCTTAGGCACAGGTTAACCTGTTAAAGAGCGAGAAAAATGGTGTTTGCTTCTATAAACAATCAAATGGGCCAAAATTTACGGTTTTCCTCATGGAGAATCTCCTTTCATCTTAATGACCTTTAAACTTCAGAGTGATTTTGATCTCATCACATTTCCTAATGAGAACTTAACTTTCTTTTTTTCCTTTTTTTCTCCTCATGTTATGAAGCACTTTGGTCCCATTTTTTATCAGTATAAACAAAAAGTTCATTGAGAAAGGCTCCAAGGAAGTGTCTCTCCAAGGAAGTCTTGTACATCATTTACATCACCACGAGGATTAAAAAAATTAAGATACTCTAAAACGGCTGTATTTTATCAACCAGTATCACTTTAACAATTTTCGGGGCAAAAAAGCAGTTTCTGTTGCTAGTGAAACTCACTGGATCTAGAAAACAAAGTGACAACAGTTCCATACCTCCACAAGAGAATCACTTTGGAATCCAGATCTTTCTCAATTTCTCTCATTTCTGTACGATTAACTTCTGATGCCTGTTGCAATACAGCTGCATATAACTGAACATAGCGCCTACGTAGCTGGCAATGGTGCCGAATGCGGTCCCATGAGAATCGATAGCTATAACAACAGAATGCAAGTCAGCTTGAAGTTCGTACAACTAAGTATAGCACTGTTAATTGAAATAAATCAGAATCTCAGATAAGCTGCAAGATATCCATGATGCAAAGTAGAGATAATTTATCTTTTCAAAAAACATGCATAATCCAAGAAATGGATGCTAGTAAAACCATATCCTAGGCATCTTTACCACATCTTCTTTTGCTGCAGGCTTGCCTGAGCAGCATAGCGCCACCAGAGATGGGGACCCTCTGAAACTGTTACCATTGGCCTTAGATGTGAAACTTCCACATGAATCTTGTACCTTGAAACAACTTCCATAAGTTTGATCCAGTCATGATATTGTCCCTAACAAATAGAGTACAGGATGATATCAATTCTCATTGTCTATGGCAAATATGATATGAGTAAATACACATGAAAGAAAAACTGCAGCTAACTCGAGGGGAAAATAAAAAGTGAGAATACCAACATTAGCACAGCCTAGGTCCTAAATCTTCCTAGATTGCAAAAGGTCATCGCAAGCCCAAAAAAGGCTGGAGTTCCTCTTCATTTATGCTTCTTGGGCAGAGTAAAAGAAGCAAGGGAGATTAGTAACCTCTCAAGTAAACTATTCTGAGAAGAAGGCACTTGAACCAGATCTAAAAACTTGGTTACTTCTCAGCTAGTGAATTACAGAGCAGCTCAAAGAAAAATGGAAAGGAGGATAAATACCTCTGTAACCGTCAAGGTGACATCATTCAGGGCAAGCGAAGCCTTCTCAAATGGGACCTCAGGATCATTCCTCTCTTGCTTTCCAAGACGATGATATTTAAGGACTCCATTGATAGGTGAGACCAAAAAATTTCGACCCATAGCCCATTGAGACACCGTATCATGGCCAGCAACTGGTTCATTAATACCATCCTCGAATATCTAATTAAAAGGTATGTTAGTGGATGTCATTCTTTATCCATGTCACCAACTGCAAAGAGATAGCCAATATCTTCAAAAAAATTGGGACAAACCTCTATCCATTCATCAGGAGTTAGGTCTTCCCATCTTCTATCTATCTTCCACGGAACAGTGTTGCAATCATGATACATGGCAAGCCTCTCAAGTTGTAACGACTATACAAAAGGCATGATATGTTAACCTCAATTATTTGGCGTATACTATATAACATAATTCGAATAAATATATAAACATATAAATAATAACCTTAAGGCCAACATATAAATAATAACCTTAAGGCCCCTTTCCTGGGGGATAGTGTTTGAAGATAGGAAGGAAAGATTTATGGTCGAAACAAATCAAAAGTTCTCTAACAGCATAAGAATATCAGTCTTTTCGGATTTCACATAGGCAAGAACTCTTCATCAGAAAGATGACAAATACAAACGAGACGTGACCAAAGTACTTGCATGAGAACCATAAAGAGGTGTCAATATCCTCGAAGGAGTAGTGAAAGGTGTTGAAAACACCCCAATCTACATACTTTAGAACACAAACACATCATTATTGAAGTAGATTGTTTCGAATGCGCACACGTTTGTGGTTAATCTTTCAGAATTACTCCAGCAGTGAATGTAAACACTTTTTTCCAGAACCAAGCAGTCAAAAACTCTACCTCAGCACAGCAGGACTGTCTGCTCTTAAAAGATTTACAGCCAGTGAAAAAAAATATCATTATTGCCCCATGTGTCCACATCTCAAAGACACCTCAGACCCAAAGCTAGAAGTATAGATAACTATTTGAAGCTAATTAGTTGACAACATGACAACATGACAGCAAATAATAATAATAATAATAAGTGAACCCATTACAGCCAAGGTTGGTATACAGTGGTAGAATGGACAGGAAGCCAGAGTATGACTGAAAGGACCTACTTTAATATGCCTATTTAATGGAGAAAGGCTGAAAATAGGCAGACACAATCTGTGGGGTTGGGATGCGAAAGAATTTCAATATCATCAAGTGAAGGGAAAGAGGCATCCAGGCCAATGGACATGAAGATTCTGTCAATGGTACCTCATGGCTTTTTGGAGTGCTGAATCCCCTTTTACATTGTAACAACAGGTCCACTTGATTTCCAGATTTAAGTCCCTGATCTCTCACTGTAATGGCTCTTTATATTGGTACTTTTCAAGAATATTTGGCATTGGACAAGACGATGTATGACATTAGCAATTGTATTCCTAAAGGAACAATGCTCCTAAAAACCTAACCATTCAGAGAAAAGATCGCACAAGTATCATAAATTAGAAGTCTTATCTTCATATATACAGGCTCCCAAATAACCCACCTATTTGTTTGACCATTACATGTGAGATATTGGCAATTCAGCTGCTTTTGGAGAGTTATACATTTAATCTTGAATAATGATACCACGGAAACATAGATGAAATGCAACATATCACGCTGGTTAGAGAAGCGGGAAGAGTTGACCTTCCGCAGTTTGTCCAAAGCTCCACTGGCATCAAAAGTTTCGTTCCCCTGCTCATCCATTGTAACAGCAGCAAGCTTGGCCAAAGTAACACCCATAGAAAATGGGTTTCCGGGATTACTGCAAAGCACCAGCTTCTTAGGTAAAGCCACAGAAATTGAAATTGGACAAAAGAAGTGACACATGGTATTATTAGGTCATCAAAAAGTTAAAATGATGAATATCCAATTAAAATCCCATTTGAGATGGTTGGTGCTTTAGGTTTTGAATGATTAGCTCAGCTTTTAACACTGACTAATGAAATTCTTTACCGAGCAGAACATTAAAAGCAGAGGACGAAAAGGCCTCCCCTAACGGGCTTAATGAAAAGTTCTAAGAATAGTTAAAGCTCAGATTACCAACCTAACAGAGTCTTCATATCTAATATGTACATTGCTAATTGATATCTTAAGATTTCCGATAATTGTAGCAATAAGAGAACCCAGCCATGAATTCCCAGGAGGTGTCTGCCAAAAGAAGAAGGTGTCAGCTCGTCGGTCATTGCAAGGTTAGTGAGACATAAGAACATAAGCAAAAATCAACGGGAAAAACATCCATCAGCCTCATACTATTACTCATGAGTAAGTGCAGCTCCAATTATGAGCATCTCATTAGAGTGATAGATAATTTAACAAACAAGCATATAAACAGATAAGCAACCTAATTAAGCAACAACTTTTGTTAATCTGCCAAAGCCACAGAAAGTCAGCTACATTGAATCTAAAACTCTCTTTTTTCAGTCTAATGCATTAACATATTGGTAGGCACATGTTCGCACCAGGCAAACTAAGTTCTAGATCCTATTGCCTCCAAAAAGTCAACATATCATGAAATAAGTCCAAAAGGAGAAAAAGATTGTATAAGGAGAAGCCTTTCGTCTCTTCAAAGGGCAGCCAAAATATTCACAAGCATCTTCATACATCCAAATTTACGGACCCCAACACTAAGTACTCTGGAGTCGAACACCATGACACAAGGAAGAATGCTCAAAAATCATTCCAGTGCTTTAACCAACAAAAGTACTATGAAGTTGCAACCCTGTCTTAACATTACAGTCTCTTCACCTGCAATTCAACCTGCTTAAATATCATTTGTAAAGGAATCAGGCCTAGACAGATTCAATCCATGACCTGTTTGAGGCTCTACTGATGAATGGTCTATATATCCCTATTCAGACAATAAATAGGATCTCTAGAAAACATAATTTTCAGTTCAATTTTCCCTATAATCATCTATCTGGAGAATATAATTGACATCTCATTGTTAATTACTTCCATACCATAGTTTAAATTGCCTAATCAAGCAAAAGGACATGAATCTTCATTATCTTCCATGTTACATAAATAAACCAAAAAAAAAAAAATTAACTGGTCCTTTCATTTGATTAACTTAATGCCACAACTTAAGCTCATCTCGACCATCCAAACAAATGCCAAACTGCAAACAGTTCTGTCTACAAATAGTTTATTTCTAGATATGCACCAAGTTATCTCGTTTCATTACATTACATTCTATTTTTCTTGTGCAATCTTCCACATGAGCCTTTTTTTCTAAGTGAAAATTTTTTTACCATATCTCTATACACGTCCAACATATTATACACTAAACATAAAACCAAAAGGCAGCTGTTAGAAGAAACTGTTTTATCAATAAACAGTGATGGTACAGAAAAGACAGCAAAAAGTCTAAAAAAGCATCAACAAATCTTTCTTTAAACACTTGAGATAGATAACACATTAACTTCTGGTTAAGTCTTACATACGTTAGGATTCTGTTATAATAAAAAATTACAGGATGTTACAGCTCAAGCCACTAATTTAAACCACCATATTCCTGATTCTGCTTTTGTTTTTCTAGTCACCGCAATCTTGCTCTGCAGTGGTCTATTTGATGGGGTAATGTCCTTATTACCATGTTAAAACGACTAAAAATAAAAGAGATTGCAGATTCATTTGACAACATGGCTCCATTTACAAAGAAAAAGAATGCTAGTTGATGTAAAAGGAATACTTAGTCAGCAGATGAGAAACCAGGTAGGCTCACACACAAAAGGACTTCAATTTTGGGTGGACTTGTCTTTTGTGTGGCTAAGCTGATTTTGGGTCAGACGTATCAGTGCAGCCGAGCCACATAAGAACAGTCAATGAGCTAGAGAAAGATTTATAATTCAAAATCCAAATCTTCAAGGCTTCCTGAATCTTCCTGAATCTTTTCTAAGGATGATTAGGGGCACAGCAACTCTTCATTCAGGGTGCACTGGCACGTCAAAAGAAACTCAGCAAAATAGATACGGAAATCATCTCTAGGTTCTCCTATGGATATTCAATGTGAAAAATGCAGGCATCCTGTGCATTTACATTCCTAAACAGCAATACAATCACTCCCAAGTACTGTGATAAACATACATGTGCATTGAACAACAAATAAGAAAAGAATAGATGGAATAATGAAATCACAAATTAACAAGTAGCCATTCAATGAAAGAAAAGACAATAACAAACTACTTAGTGATACCTGTCTTAACAGCTATATCTAGAAATCAGATCATGGTCAGCTCCGAAGAAAATGCACATGAGCATATTTCAAACGAAATGACAGTGATAGATGTCCATTTGAAGATCATAAGTATTCTCTGAGTACATAAAGTAATTTCTTCTTTGAAGGATAACTCAGGACATCATGGGACTTGATACATGCAAAAATGGAAGTATGCCAGACATGTTAACCTTGTCAGAGATGTTAATTACAGGAGACAATAGGTCATGGAGCTGCTATAAAAAACAAAAACACTATCAAATAGACTGGAGGTCCTCTCCAAACATACATTTCCAACTTTCGGCTTTGATATTGCTTCAACAGTTGCTGATTCTGCTTCCTGCATTGAGCCACAAATCGAAGTTAGCAGGACAATGGAACCATTGAATCCACGCCACCTCTCTAAAATTATGCACAATCAAGCATCACATGTTGGCACTTGTACCATGTACTCTTCAAAGAGATGATTCATTGACAATGGTGTCAACTTGCACACAAGTAACAAGATAATCAGCCAAGCTTAAATGTGTTCCAGTTCAAAAAGCTCTTTTGCTGCAGTCTAAGCACGGATTGGTCAAGATTACTTTAACATCAAGGCCAATCAATTGAGAATGTTACAAAAGTCAAGGAGTCAAGGGGAAGTTGGACTATAAGGGGACACATGGTAATGCATAAGAAGATTAAGAGTGTGCAGTTTCAATCATAGAGCAAACATAGATATTATCTGGGAGCAGTCTTAATGTTGTGAGGACAAGAGTGTACAGTTTCAATAGTGATGAATCAAATATATGAAGGCCTAATTACTCCAATACCATGTTAAAAGTACGTAAATAAATACTCAGAAATCTAAAGGAGACAGTAAATGGTTCAGTTTATCAAACTACGGCAAAAAATCACAATACAACTCTTGCACAAAATGAAAATTTGGCGCAACTAATTAGCCATTGGACACCAACCCCCCCCTTCATAAAAAAAAAATTCCTAGAAGCTCCAACCACAATCAACCACTTTTTTCTACTGGTTTTACAAATAAATATCATGGGAGATTAATCTATAATGAGAAAAAAATACTAAAAGTTCACACAAAAAGGAATTTATGCACAGATTGACCTTTCCCCAATATATCTCTTACTTTCACCAAAAAGAAAAAAAGAAAAAAAGGAATTTATGCATCAAGAAAGAGTTGACAGTCAAACACAGAATGCTCCAATGCACAAGAAATTCACAAACCCAAAAGTAAAAAGCAACAACATCATGATGATCAAAAGAAAATGACACCAAATAAATGTGGAAGCAGCGATCATGCATGCATCCAACATACACACCTCAATCTGTTGAAGTTTGGCCTCAAAGAGTTTATCCTTGTCTTCCTCCTACAGCAGACAATATATATTCTTTTATAATGGATATGAGGGGAGCGTAAATGTGATTATTATTAAGGGTACTGTTAACAGTATACTTTACCTGCAATAATTCAATTTTCAAGACATCGCATGCGCATGACACGAGGACAATTAGTAGATTGGAAATTGTTGAGCTTCCTTAATTAGTTGATTAACAAGAGCCCCAAAGACCATTAACAAAACCCTATTATTAATAATGATCCATATGTCCCTTTGCAGCCAAGGATTAGAAGAAAATACCTTGAGAGTACGCTGATCAGATGCAGGATGGGCAAGAATGAATACACGGTCTATCAAAACAATAACCGGCTCTTTCCCAAGACTCTTCCAGGGAACCTATGCTCGACACAAGGATAAGAAAATTTAAAATACCTGACATTAGCACAGATAACTGAAACAATGGACTAGTCAGAGAAATCAAAAGCATTACTGGTACATGCAACTCTTCCCTACATGACAAGCACTCCTTACACAGCCTTGCATATTCTGACCACAGTCTATATAGTAAACATCAAAACCATCGGTAGGACATGCTTCAGATCAACAATCAAAATAATTCAAGTCTAATGTGTACTTTTGACTATAGTCCTTATGTTAGCATTTCAAAACATGCAACACGTCTCCACATATGCGACACGCAAAAACATGTCTCAGCATGTGCAAGAGTCAAAAAATTTCTATAAGTTTTTCAGCTTGCAGTAGTTCACAAGTTTTCCCATTCATTATGTTCTGAATCAACATAAAAGCCTAACATTTTCATAAGCCAATGCTCATTCAACACTATGGTCACGTGACAGTTCAAAAATTTTGTTTAATAAATTTTTTTCCAGTACAGTAGGCTGAAGAAGGCAAATACATTATTATAGGCGCATTTGACATCAAACAAGTCTGTGAGTTTAGCCAATATCTTAATAAATGGAACTCTATGTTGGAGAAAAGAGACTCCTTCCCAAAATTCCCAAAGCTAGATCCAAATTACTGCAGCTATTATGTGATTAGTTCGTATCCAAAGTAGAAAATTCAACCAAGCAAGTCGCCCCTCCCCCTCGGGACCAATTCTCGCATGAATTGCTTAAGATCCAATTAGTCCAAAAAAGAGGGGGAGGGATTAGTCACAAATCTTTCGATTCTATCTCTAATCTTCTTCACCCCTTCACATGTCAATAACTAGAATGAAAAAAAGGGAATGTCAACACTTGGCCCCTTTATGGCAGATAAGTGCACAGACTCCTTTTTTCTATATTTTCAGAGAAAGAGAATTAGTATATGATCTATTCAAAGCTGCCACCGGATGCCATTCGTTTGATGAGAAATAAAAAGCAATATCAATCCAGACAAAATCGATGAAAGGGAAGAGATTGAAGTGAATGGAAACCTCAAATTATGGCAAGCTCAGATCTAGAGTGTGAGCATGAGAAAAATCCCTCATAATAACAACGAAGGCAAGAAAAGGCCTACCAGCATTTTCTTTTTCATCCGCAAGCAGTGACAGAAGGAAGGGGAAAAGCAGGGCCCAACACCCCCGCCAACCCCCAAAAAAAATTTTCATTAATTGCATAGATTTATGCAGAAGAAAATAATCATAAGTTAATCCCATTGCCCCACCCAAAAAAAAGAAGAAGATTTAGTAATCCCTACTATATGAAAAAATAATCACATATTAAGTTTCAAACTCAAACTGTTTTTAAAGGAATTCCATCAATCAAAATTCATGTCAATTAACTTGAGGTGAATTGCAATTATCTGTTGTATTCAATGGGCAAATGAGTAATTTAGTTATCTAATAAAAGATGCTATTTCATCCAAAAAATAAAAAATAGAAATCCTTAAATTTTTTGCCTCTAAATAATTTCTTTTTATTGACTACACAAAATGTCCATGCTTTTTTTTCTAGTGTTAAAGGGAATAAAATAATAAAAGCTAGAACAACTGTTTTATTACATCAAATCTGCATAGAATTGATTTGCAAGTTAGGACAAAATATCTATATTTTATTTAAAAGATGCAAATCAAATCTAAGGAATACAAATTGCACTTGTCATGTCCTTGTAAAGAATTATCTGAAATTACATCCTCTTAGATTATATCTGGTATCTTTTTCTTTTAATAATTCTTCTTGTAAGAATTTTTTATTATTTATTAACATTATTATAGATACGCTTTAATATGCATAGTAACCTATATTGTTTATTTTAGCCAAAAAAATTATTTTAAATAAATTATAATAGTTTACATAATTGTAATAAACAGTCATCAAGAAAAAATACTATTTCTCTTCTCCTTCAAGTTCAAAAATTTACAAATTTTCATACTTGACTTCTCTTTTTAAAACTTATTAATAACAAACATATATTCTAACAAGTATAAGTTTATTCAAAGTTCTCATGTAAAAAGAAGTTTTTTACTCCATAGTTTGTCAATGACTCCCCCCCTCCCCCAAAAAAAAAAAAAAATAAATAAACAATAAATCCTGGCTTGGTCACTACTCCAAGAACAATAATGGCATTTGCATACCCTTTAGATTCGTCCATATGTTGAGTTTCCTTAAATTTTACAGAGTATGTCCCGTTACCAACAAAACTTGTTCCCACTTTGCCCTCCTTTCAACTGAAGAGGCAAGAAGAGATCATCTTCATACTATTTCAACTCAGACAAGTAAAACAACAAAGCCCCTAGGTGGGAACAAATAGGCTGGAAAAGCATGTTAATAATCATTGCAGGTCCTTATGCACCAAGTGCTCAGTTTCGTGCCCCCCCGAAATAAAATAAAAAAACCACTGCAGAATTCATCATAGATCCTAAAATGCCTGATAGAAATATAACAAGACAATGAGCAAACTATTGGCCATCACCTCCCACCAAGTTAAAAAACGATGAAGAGAATGAACCCTTCACAAGTTCCAAGAGTCCACATAATCAAGAATGATACCGTCTGCTAATTTTGTGACTTGCATCCATAGCAAATCCATCGACGGTCCCCTGATACTAGGCATAAAGCTCCATGAGGAACCAGCTATCTTCATTGATGAAGACAACGAGCCTCAATCATAGCAAGCAGCCTTGACCAGGTTTCAGAATAAATGACATGATACAACGCTGACACTGGTCAACCGACGTCAATGAAGATAGCAAAACAACAACATTTAAAGCCTCAAAAGCTAGCACAAAAGCTGAATATCATCTATTTCTTGACATAACTCGAAAAACATAGGCATGTCACAGCAGAATGCAACCAAGAGAGCACAATGGCTGACAATAATAATTACCTTAAGCGTTATAGTGCCAATAAAACCAGCTTTCACTGTCACTGGAAGCTTGAGTGAGTTTAGCGCTTCTGCCTTCAATTTCAAATCTTTGAGCACAACATCTCCTATAAACCAACAAAACTTTAAGTGCTTCTGATAAAGCTTCCAAAAGTTTGCAATATTAATCTATCCTAAAGCTTGAAGGTACAGACCTTTCCAGACACTAATTCTTAAAGCCTCAGCTGAGAGCCCGTGAACATATTCCCCCAGATATCTTCGAAGCAAATGTAAAACCTGTAACGACATATTTCCATTATGACACCCATAGACGGTGCTACAATTCCATAACCGCTTAATAACGCAGGAGACTACACTGCAAAAAGTGGGAGACTTGAAACGGGGAGAAAAGAAATTGTTTAGCAATAGACAAGATATACAATCCTGCTGGGGGAATCAAGTATGTGCGCTCTTAAAACTGAGGCAAGACAACAGCTATAATCTTGCAAAATTTGAATTAGCATTACAACAGAAAGACAAACTCCAAGCTCAGTAGTGGAGAAGAACGATGCAACATTTCACATCCATCACCGGCCGTCTCTCAAACAAGCCACTACATTTCCCCAGTCACTAGCTTTTAACAAGCTCATCAGTTCCCACAACCAGATCACGCTTCCAATCTCGCCAGAGATCATTATTTCCATTACTAAACAGTACCCAAAAAAAAAAATCAAAATGCAGCCGAACACACGAGCTCAGCAACGATCACTCCGCGGCCGCCTAATTCGGAAGCCTTACACTCGAGAATAGCTTCCGAAACTCAAGTAATCAAGTCAAAAAAAGACTTGATCGAGCACAGTGCCGCGATCCAGAGCTCGTCAATCATCACTAAACCCAAAGGGGAGGAAGGGAGGACTGGCGAAGTATTAGAACGAAGCGGGGGAGAGAATCTTACGTGAGCTTCGAACATGGCGGAAGATCAAGCTCGTCACCGGCGGAGTGACGGGACCGACGAGGGCTACGCTCCGATCGTGCCGCCCATCGGGCGGGCGGGGGCCGGCCGGCCGGCGCGGCGGGGGCGGCGATCGCCGATGGCGGGGGCGGCGCCGGGAGGAGTCGATCGGATTGCGACCGAAACCCTTCGCGCGTCGTGGAAACTGCAGAGAGAGAGAGAGAGAGAGAGAGAGGAACGACGGACGTGAGACGGTTGGGAGGAGACGGTATGGAGAGTGGCGTCGAATGGCGTCTTTTCTCTCGGCGTTGAGCTTACGTCATGGGTGCCGCCTTCGCTCTTCGCACCATTTTTCTCTACCGCGCTTGACGCGTCCACGAGGTGGGAGGAATAACGCGATTTCCACATTTTGATTCCATTTATTTCGCAAAGAATAAATAAATTATTAGAAAATTATTTAAAAAAAATAATAATATCATGAAGAATCGCAAATTATGCCCGCTCTACCACTATACCCCGGTGCAAAATTAATACCACAAAGAATCTCAAATTACTCCCAAACACATACGTAACTAACTATGAAAAGATCCACTAGAACTCCGAGCCCGTCTAGTCCACAGAATTCCAGTTCATCAAGAAGAAAGATGGCACGAATGTCATCAAATTTATCAAGGAAAGAGAGGATTCCACGTCTTCTATTTTTCTGACTATTTTCATGATGCAACCCTCTGCAGCCTATGTTCTAGATGACAAAGGCTATTCAAATCTAAAATCCATTATTGAATCTTTTAACCAGAAGGGACGTTATATTCATTATTATGAAGAAAGATCCTTAGACACAACACTATTTCCGAGATCTAGATTGTCAATGCTCGCTCTGCATAAATCCCACAGATGATGAAGAAGATGATAGGTTATCCAGAAGAAAGAAACAGTCAAAAAATAAACTTTGCCAGAAGTACCTTGACGGAGATCTCACTCTCGAATCTCTTGGTCAAGATGTAAAAAAAATACCAATTTATGGTCTCATATAGACCACCTCGACCACACCCTCCTCAAAAAATCCCTAAAATATGTGAACCTCCTCCACCTCCTCAATCGCCACCTAGAAAGAAACCCTCACCTCCAATGCTAATTGTTTCACCCTTCTATAAACCCATTTATAAATAGGTTAAAAAGAAATCCTTTCCTCTTGAGGTTCCCAAAACACCTTAATCCCTATGTTCCCCAAAACGAGAACAAACACCCGTCCTTCCATATGTGTGTATGTTCTTGTCCTCAGACTTTCCACCTTTGGCAAGGTCTAATTCTAATGCCTCATTCCCGACACTAGAAGAATTTACAAATATTCATAATCTATTTCGTCATATCCCTAAGGTACCAAATACTACAGATATTGATAACCATGGCAAGCAAAAGAAAGTTACAGCTACTAAAGCTATCTTGAATTGGTAGTTGGAAAATGCCTTGGCCCAAAATAATGTTCTCAAGACAATTGACACCACACTTTCAACTGTCCAAGCTCGTCTTAATCAAGTCAACTAGAAGGTTGATCTAATGGTTTTGGTCACAAATAAGTTGATTGAGACATTCCAAAAAAACTTCGACAAATGGAACCTAGAAGATACGCCTCTTATCATTATTTGGAAGATCAAACGGCTAAAATGAAAATATTGAGAAGACAAATTAAGCTCCTGCAGGATGGAAAATTTATTCCTCCTCTAGATCCATTTTCCCAGCCTTAGCAAACAATTCCAAAGGATGTGGGCCCTTCTAGGGCTACATCAATTGCTTCAATTATTGACGAAGCTCCAAGGCAAGATCAAAGAGATATTGTTACCCTTTGAAATCATATTAAAGAAATGGAAAAGCAAAGAAAGATCAGCGAAGAAAAGAAACCAGCTCCTGAACCTTTTTTGGAACCTCCCTCTACTCATACGGTCTCAAATCTACTTAAGGCTTTCCGAAGACCAAGGAAGGTAAAGTATACCAACCATTGTTTTGTTTGATTCTGCCAAGCAAAATACCTCTAAATCAACCTGAGAATCTGATTCCCTTTCTTTTGAAACTACTTCAACCTCTGAGCCACAAATACCAAAATCCCGTGTACATGCTATTTTTATGGTTGACCCCCCTAAAGTAGAGAATGAATCAAATTCATCTAAGCCAGAAGAAGTACACCTTCATGACTCAAATCATGAGCACAAGTCTTCAACTTCAAAATACTACATCATGCTCGATAACATTCCATATTCTAAATGGCTAGATAGATTGTAAGAATTCCATACTTGGCCCAACACCAAAACACTTTCTGTTAAACACCGGTACAGCATACCAACCGAGTTTATAAGCAGATTCATTGGAAGCCTAAAAGATTACTAAAGATCTATTTATGATCAGGATCAAATGACATTTTTGCTCCAAACAGATTTTCATCATGTGATCTGAGTTATCCACCAATTTTTTATTGGTAAACCAGAAGATCTCTTTGAGCTTAGAAGAAGAGAATTTTTTGAAATGAGATGCTGCTCTCTACGAAGAAAACATCTTAATAGTCATTTCTAAGAAATGCTTAAATTATTCTACGCTCTTGGAGCTGATCTCATCCTAAAACGAGTATTTTTGGCCTCCATTGCAAAGGAGATTAGCCAAATGATGGAAAGATCCATTCAAAATAAATAGCAAATTATCGACAATGTTCTCTTTGGAGAACTCCAGTAAAAGGTACATCTTTCTCTTTGCATTTGAAGAAAGGCTTCCAGAAGTTATTTCAAGAGTAACAAAGAACTTGACCGAGCTTGTTGAAAACCTAAGTTAAGAATCAAGTGCTCAAAAAAAGACTCCTGTGATGATTCTCCCTGTGGAGATCGATGCAAGAAATGAAGGCATTTCAAAAGATTTTCCTTAGGACATGCAAAGAAGAGACGGAAATGGCGATTCTTGCGAAAGAGGTGCTCTTAACGAAGCTCTTCTAGAAGGCACAGAAAATCCGATAGGTGTTATATTTGCAACAAGAAAGGCCATTTTGCCAAGAATTATCCAAAAGCTAAAGGAAAAAATTCCCATCTAATCCAGAAAATAGAAAAGCAAACCGAATCATCACTCTAGGATGATGATGATGTTGAATTGGTCTTTTCCCTAGAAGATGGACCAACCAAGCACACTGTGCGTGCTATCCAGACATGTCACTATCTAGTGACACTAAAGGCTCATCAAAAGAGCTAAAAGATGAGGTATTCTTCTTCTCCGAACCCCTCACAATTCAAGATCTTTGTGTATACACTCCTTCTATTCTCCCATATTTTTCAGTAAAAATATACCCATTCGAGTATGATAAGCCTATTCCTCGTATGGCCCTTATTGACACAGGAGCCAATGCTTTTATTTTTTTACACAAAGATACTTCCGGAAAAATACTAGACGCCATATACCCGGTATTTTAATTTTGCTTCTGGAGATACCTTTATTGCAAGAGTATGAAGCAAACCCATCACCATACAGTTTTTCCCTAATGTTCAATCACCACTAAAATCCTTGGTTCAAGCTCCCCATATAAAGATATCATTATTGGTTGATATGTCCTTACACAAATTGCTAAACTCATAATTGTGCTTAATGAACTACGGTTCAAAGGGCAGTTTCAAGAATTTGTAGAAATCCAAAGATTCTTCATTATTCAAATGAGTATTTTAGATCCAATTCTACAAACCCTTCTAAGATCATGTGTATACTCTCATTTAAACTTTGTCCAAAAATGCTCCAATCATTTTTAGAAAAATCCCGATTTCTTTATTAATTTTCCTTTTAAGAAAACTGATGACATCAATCCCACCAAAGTTAGTCACTTCGAAATGAATCCAGAACATTTGCTTTTAGCCCAAAAGGAATGTTCAATTTGCTTCATCAAGGGTTAATCGAGCCCTTAATGGGCTTGCGAAGCATTTTATGTCAATAAACGAGTGAAGCAAAATAAAGGAAAGATGAGGTTGGTTATCAATTATCAGTCTCTTAATCAATTCTTGCAAGATGATAAATTTCATCTACCATATCAGAATTCTTTATTCTCCAACCTCACCCAAGTTAAAAGTGTATTCCAAGTTTAATTTTAAAGCTGGATTTTGGCAATTGAAAATCCATCTTAAAGACAGGTATAAAACTGGATTTTGCATCCCAAATCAATATTTTCAATAGACAATACTCTCTTTTGGCCTTAAAACAGCTTTTTTCAGAAGGCTATTTGCAAGATTTTCTAGCCCATCCTGGCCAATGCTCAAATTTACATTAACGATATCCTCATCTACAATCCAGATGAGGATTCTCACCATAAATTATTAGCCCAATTTGCAGACTTGGTGTGAAAACATGGCATCATGCTTGTTTATCGAAACAAACACCAACAGTGCTCTCCGAAACGGTTTCAGAATCAATGGGCAGTTTAATGATTTGAAACTATTTCAGATTAATGACCAATTAATGCTTCGAAACAATTTCAGATATAATGGTCAAATTAAATATGTGTAACAGTTACAAAGTCAATACCTAGTATAAAAACTTGTAATGGTTACAAATAAATATCTGGAATAATACTCTATAACAGTTACAGAGTTAATGCCTTAATTAGTGTCTAAAACGGTATCAGAACTTACGTTCTGGATTCGAAATAGAGTTAATGCTCTAAAACCATTTTAGAATTAATTCGGCCATAACTTATGATAGACGTAAGTTCTGATACCATTTCAGACATTAATTAAGGCATTAACTCTATAACTGTTACTGAGCATTATTCTAGACATTTATTTGTAACTGTTACAAGTCTTTATTCTGGGTATTAACTTTGTAACTATTATAAATATTTAATTTGACTATTACATCTAAAAAAATTTCGGAGCATTAATTGGTCATTAATCTAAAACAGTTTCAGATCATTAAACTGCTCATTGATTCTGAAACTATTTCAGAGAACACCATTGATGTTTGTTTCAATAAACAAGCATATGTTTATAAGTAAATTAAAATCAAAGTCTAATCGCAACGGAAGTAAAAATGCTTATACACGTGTTTCCAAAGCATTTTCGTGCATTTTGATAAAAACACACAGAAGAGATAAAGAGGCTAATCACATTAACATTATACCATGCTCCAAAATTTGGTTTTGACATTCTTCAAATTCTGAGTAATAACGTTTGATGTCCTCACAGCAGTGGTTCTGACATTCTTCATACTCTGACTATGAACGCTTGATCTTCTAGCAATATCGGTTCTAATGTTCTTGGAATTTTGACCACAAACATATGATATCTTCTAGTAATATTGGTTATGAGGTTCTTCAGATCCAGAACGTCTGATCTCTTTGTAACGTGGATTCTTCAAATCAAGCCCCACAAATGTTGGGCATCTTGTTCAGAAACACCACCAATTCTCATATTGAATAGAAGAGAGAATTGAGATATCTAACAACTATAATTGTGCTAGCAATTGTTCTCGTATGTGAATTATTCTATTGATCACTATCAACACTCCCAATTATCAATTGTCGATCATCGATCATTCTGTGATCTGCTCTCTGTATTACCTTTTGTAGCTAGTGTGATCACATTTAAATCGGTTCATTAACTCTAAAAATGTTTTAGAATTAATTCAACCATAACTTCTAACGGACGTAAGTTTCAATATCATTTCAAACACCAATTAAGACATTAACTCTGTAACTATTACATAGCATTATTCCAGACATTTATTTGTAACCGTTCCAAGTTTTTATTCTGGATATTAACTTTGTAACTGTTACAAATATTTAATTTGATCGTTATATCTAAAACTATTTCAGAACATTAATTGGTCATTAATGTGAAACAGTTTCAGATCATTAAAGTGCCCATTGATTCTGAAACTGTTTCGAACCATGAATGTGACCGTTAAGTCTGAAACCGTTTCAGAATTTTAATGTGACTGTTAAATCTAAAACCGCAAATCTTTGATTTAGTTATTAAGTCTGAAACTGTTTAAAATAATTAATTTGATTATTGATTCTAAATTCACTTCAAATCATTAATGATATCATTGGTTCTGAACACACTTTAGATCATTCATGCATCTATTAATTATAAGCTCACTTCAGATTATTAATTCGATCATTGAATCTAAACATGCTTTAGATCTTTGATTTAACTGTAAAGTCTGAAATTCGCCAAAGCCCCTTTATCAGATCTTTTATCTTTTAGCTCAACTCAATCTAATTGGCTCAACTTGCAAACATATATGCAATATTCTCTCTCTCTCTCTCTCTTGTTCAACCATCATTTTAATTGATTATGGTGTGTGACATCCCTAGGTTCATCACTCAGTTAGCAGTAGGATCTGTACTAACACATTAGCACAATCAAGAGAACTAATTGTCCCTATCAATCTCATGTTCCTACAAATCATGAGTGACATCTAACAATATATCATGGCTACTCATATAGTGTAAAATGTTTTAAGAACATAATGAACCTGTCAACTTTGGCGATCATGTAATTTGATCTTTCTATCTCACCATGTCCCGATCAAATAAAGGCCATGGAATTGTTGGTTAAGACACCAATTCGATCATATACCCAAATCTAATTGATATGTATTCTTTGAGACATGAACAATTTGTTCTCGGTTACAAGCTTGGCCAAGGATTTCTGTACATTGTCACGATTGAATCGCATAGGATATCAATCTTATATATCTATATATAATAAGAAGACGGATTTTATATTACGGGGGCATGTGCCTTTGTATATGAAGAAACTATAACTAGCAAGTACAGAGACACTTCGACGAAGCGTCGACATGTGCACTTGTGAACCACAACTACAAGTCAGCATCGTACCTTAGGTCTGAGGATCTTACACAAGACCAAAACATGAACGATTAGTCATTGACTCCGCTAAAAGCTTCCACATTATCAATTGTTATATGCATGTCACGTTCAGTTAACTTGTCCAAGACAAGCACCTGTGTTCTAACTCGAATATCACAATATCTAATAACTTGTGACTCATCTTCCCCTCGAATATCCAATACTGAATGATGAAACTTGAGAATATACCGATTTCAACAGGTTCATCAATATCCTCTCAATAATTCGTCAATCGAAAACTGTTTAAAGATTCAGCATAACTATAAATCTGCCATACATATTTTTAACCCCTTAAGAGTAATTTCAATCCTAACCGATCTTATGAACTCATTCATGAGATGATGAATGAATACTTCTTTGCTATTAAATAATTCCTAACATGTAACTATTATACGATTACTTTAGGGCATATAGCTAATAGTCAGTCCATCAGTAGAAAGGCTTAGCATGCATAAATAATTAGCCATTGTCGGCCAAACTAAGTCTGTAAAGTTATAACGTGTTTTTTTATGCCTATATAAACCTTTAAGGGGCAAAATGCACCCTCTCCAAAAATAAAACCGTGTGGTTTGTTATGAATCTCTAAAACCTTTTTTCCCTCTTCCTTTCTGCCTGGTATGATTCTTTAAAGCTAGAAATGTTTTAATCAATCCTAGTAGTATGCTCTACACTTGCTATGATATGGAACCCGTGCATCGGAATTATTCTACTTTAAAATTTTCTATGATATTAGCCAAAAAATGAAGAAGAATTTGGTGGCTAACAGGCAGTCCCTATTCTAAGGTCGAGGAAGGGCCGTGCCTGTGGGATAGTATATTTGCTACAAATTCTGTTTTCGTTTTCCCTAACTAGTATCATAAGTAAATTTTTTTAAAAAACTCCTTACTTTCAACCAAAAAAATACTTGTGTCGCATAAATGTCTTGGATGAAACTGAAATAGACATGAAATTTAGGTTTTTCGTGTCACGTAAAAAAGTTTCGGATACTTATATTGTAGTAGATAAGTTTATGGTTTTTGTTAACACAAAAAGTAGTAAGTATAATTTGGGGTTTCTTTTGTAATATCTGCCTTTTTCAAAAAAAAAAAAAAAATCGATTGTGTCGCTTGAAAATAATTATTTTATACAAAAATGTTTTTCTTATTGATAATAATTTATGTTAATATATTTTCATGGACAATAAAAATATTTTTCGTTTATTTACTTTTGTAACTAATACAAGCGACCACTTTTAAGAAATTTTTTTAAAAATCATTCATTTTTTCACGAAACAAACAGAACATGAGCCTTTTTTCCTTTTCTTTTTCTTTTTACCTTTGAGTTTATGTAAAAATAAAAAACGATAGCACTAATTTGGCATTTTCTATTTATAGAAAGAAAAAGAGCAAAAGGAGCAAGGCGTTTTGCAATTTCAGGCCAGATATTTTCTTGCTTCTCTTATTTAATTACTTTCTATTTATCTTCCTCTTCTTTTGTCTTTTTTTGTTTGGATTTAGTTCGCGCGTCATTAGTGGCGTGTATTATGCCTTCAGTTAAGGACGGTATTCTATAAACTTTTCCCAGGAGGTTGCCGGATTTTTAATTTTAATTTTATTCGATTGAATCCCTAAACGACCTAGATTTTTTTGTTTCGTGTCAAGTACTCCGGTTAATAGAAATGGACAGAAATTCCAATGTTGACTCAAAACTCGGACCGTTTGTTCGTGGCATGGAGAAAACTTGGAAACTCGAAACGGAAAACAACCTAAGGGCCCGTTTGGTTCGGCTTTTGGGGAATGCACTTGTTAAAATGTAAATACCTTTGGATGAATGGGGTTTTGCGAAATGCAAATATCATTTGGTAAAATTTGCATTGAACTACAACTTTGGCCAAAATACCGTTTGGTAAAATTTGCATTTGTAAATGATTTTTATTAAATTAAAAAAATTAAAAAATATTTTTTTTCTTTTTTGAAGTCCGGCCACTGGACCATTGGATCCGGCGGCCAGACCACCGGTTCCGGCGACCGGATGGCCGGATCTGGCCGCCTAGGTTGCGCGACCTCGGGCGACCGTCGCGACCCCGGCGACGGTCGCCTAAGGTCGCGCTACCCCAGTAACGATCGCCGTGGTCGGGCGACCCCGGCGACGATCGCGCACGACCCAGCGACAGGACCGCCGGATCGGCGGTCGGATGGCCGATCGGCCTCCTGGGTCGCGCGACGCGCTAGGTCACACGACCCAGGCGACGGTTGCCTGAGGTCGAGCAAACCCAGGCGGCCGTCGCTTGGGTTCGCGCAACCCAGGCGGCCATCACCTGCGGTCGCCCAACCCCGATAGCCATCGTTTGGGGTCGCCCGACCCCGGCGGCTGTCTCCTGAGGTCGCGCGACCTCAGGCGGCCGCTGGGTCTCGCGCGATCGAGCCATCGGTGGCTGAATCACGCAACCCGGCATCGCCCGAGGTCCGGCGACGGTAGCCGAGGCGGGCGACCCTTAGGCGGCGGTCGCCGGCACACGCGACCCCTTGGTCGACGGTCGTCGGCCTCCAATCGGCAGTGGCTTGGAGAAGATGAACAGTACCGACTTGCATTCCCAGGATGCAACTTGCCAATGCACCTCAAGAGCTCCATTGGGCTAAAGGCCTTTAGACTCCTTTGGAGATGCAATTGTATCTTGCCAAAGTCGCGCAAAAAAACAAACCAAACACGTTTGTATTAGGCCAAGAGACTTTAGAGCCCGAAAGCCCATTTGAAAAGCGGAACCAAACAAGGCCTAAGTATTCGAGTGAAACCGGAAAAAAAAAATATCTTTGAATCAAAAGGATTAATTTAGAAAAAAAGAGTTAAAAAAGAAAGTAAACTAATGGTACAAAATAATCATTGCCAGTCTTGATGGTCATCACCCTTGTAAGAAATTTGAGCGAATATGACAAATCTCACCACAACCGACAAGGATTACCAACCTTCATCACTCATGACACCATTCATGCCGAAATACAGCATGGGGCTCTATACGTAGGTTGCCCCTTTCTTTCTCTCTCCTCCATCTTCCTCCATGCCCCCAAAAGATACAAAAAGTGACAGCAAAACAGGTTGCTAAGCTTCATGATATTAGGTAATTCTAGATGTCACATCTACTACTCTAACCCTTACATGATACACATAGACGGAGAAAACTGACATGTATTTGTGGGGAATTAATCAAATAAAAATTTGGAAACCTATACCACCCTTTTTTCAATGTAGAAACCCAATTGGTTCTTATATACACTTCAGATTAAAAAAAAAAAAAAAAGACAATTGAGTGAGACGGAGGAGATGATCAATCTCCTCTTCCAAGTCTAACTGTTCACAAAAGGAGCCCTCGAAGTGCATAGCAGACGCACTTTAACCATGCTTGAACAAGGACGTCATGTCGTTGAAAAAAATTACGCTAAAAATTTCAAGGTCGATTTACTAAAATTGATTTACAAGGTAATACGGCAAATTCATGTTATGTGCTTGAATATAGCCTGCTCGTGGTCGGATCAAAATTAATCCTGTAAATAAATCCATTGTTATTGTTTGTCCCAATGAAAACATAATTATACAAAATTTTCCCCAAAAACAGAGAAGTGATTACTTAGAAAGTTTGGCAAATGAAGGAGAGCTTCAATTCCAATCAACTTTTAAACGTGAAGAGCAAGCCAAAACTTCTCAGAGAAGGCTTTGGAAAATTCCGGTTTTGCCCTTTTGGATTGGTAAGTGATTGGGCTCGTCCGAACATATCTGGACAGAAACGACAATCTGGGCCCAAGGAGAAAAGGCCCATTGGACTCGGTGGCGAGGCCCATGTTTTTTGAGATCTCGTGGGCCTGGAACTGAACCATTTGGGCCACAGTCGGTTTGGGGTCGGTCGGGTCAGATGAGAACCCGACCCTCGGCTCCCGAAACTGCGATGTTTCTACATTTGAGAATTACGACTGGGAATTTTCCAATTTCATTTCCTCAGTGGAAAAATTCAAAGTGATAATTTCCAATTTTTCATTCTTCGAATTTTGCAAAGATGTACTTGTCACATTGCTTTGATTCACACAATTAGTCTTCTTTTACGTAATCATGGCCCGGAATCAATTAAGCAAAACTGAATAATAGAACGATCGTATGAATCTAGCATTTTGCTCGACTCGTGGATTCATCTTTCACTTGGAGGAAGATACTCAAGCTTGGAGATGATACAAGGCCCCTTATACTAGGCATATCATTAAGGATGGCACTTACATACACAAAATCAGCACAGTAGGTAAGAGAGGACATGCTGTTGCTATTGGTTGCCAATATTTCCCAATATAAGCAAGAATGAATCATTGATTTGAAAAATCATTCTAATTTCGATCCATTAATTTCTCAAGAAAAGACATACATGCTTTCATGTTTTCGCAATGCTGAGTATCACCCATAACATAAGTCTATCCAATTATATGCGTAAAGACTATAGATTTGGGCTTTAAGACAATGGGCTTTTGCCCGTGCTTAACTTTGAGAGGTTATGGAAAATTTAAAAGTGGTATAAAGGATGTTCTGCCGAAATGATGAAATACCTTTTAACTTATGGATGGATCAATATTGATCAACAAAAGTTGTAAATGGTTCTTTATTAATTTTGAATAGGAAAGTAATGGTAAGGAATTTGAAAGTACGAACACGTAGAACAATTGTTACTGGCAATATAAATTGCAAAAAAGAAAAAAATGTAGAAAATTAAAGATAAAATGACTTTACAAAAGAACATTGAGTTATGCAATTGATTCGAGGGTCCTTACAAAGAGTACACTCGGTAGATCTAGAACCCACAATTTACGATCACATAAATGGTTACCGAATGTAAATTTATGAATGACATCATAACTCATATCTACTAACTCAACGGTTATATCGACACCACTAACTCGACGGTTACATCAACTAAATTAAGTCTTCTTGTCTACCGGCTGCACTACATCAAATAATTGTTCTCAATAGCGCAAGTTTCCTTTCATCTTTTTCCTCTATGAGATTTCTATTGAGTAAACATTCTACTACAATATTTGGACTCCATTTGCCTCCTCCTAAAAGAGTTGAGTGATTTATCAAATATTCGATTATTTTGAATTTGGTAACTAAGTATCATCATATGCCCTCTTGTCATCATCATATTTGATTTTTCCATCTATTGCCTTCATAATTGTTTTCCCAAAAGCAATATACTTAATTGTGTTATGACTCTACGAATGTTGTCCCTTATAATATTTTTTCGTTCAATGAATTTTCTTTGCTTTGAATTACTCAGCCTTTGATTAATTTGATTGGGTCATTTTTTTCAAAAGTAAGTTGAAGATTTCATCCGATTTATTAATATCGAACGAGTAAACTTGAGTCTCCTTAACCTTAGTGGTTGTTTTTCCTTTTTATGATTTGGGCAGACTTTAAAGAGTGAACAAGCATAAGGCTTGTCAAGCACCATTTTTACTACAACTATTTTAATATTTTAATCTTGGTCTCGCTCATCCTCCAATATATCCAATAAATTCACATTTTGTGTATTCTCTTCATGTGGCATTTATCTTTTTCTCCGAGTAGTTGCTCATGCTTACATACTTTCGTCGTTCAATCAGAATAAAATGGCAAAGCTTGGCCTTCAAATCTCTCTTATATTAAATTTTAATCCATTAAAAGCTAAATTTTGCAATTCTTTCTCTGAGGATGAACTGAGGCATCTATTTCTAGCCTTATTGAATCAAATAATAAAATGATCGACGAACTCATTGTTATATTGATAAAATCCGGCCAATTGTCTTTCAATCTCAGTCTAGTTAAGAATAGAATTAGGTAGTAGATAGTGACCAAAAACTTATTTGTTGCTTCACCACATCAGGCCACAATCGAGCGATGTGCTCAATAGGCGATTGGTAATTTCCATGTTTTCAATTGGTGAGTTAAAAGTTATAGACATCACACGTATATTCAAACTTAGTTAATTATAAATATGGTTATGTTCATGTTTCTAATCTTCCAATCCGAAGAGTGGTTAAACAATTACACTTTTGAGAGAACAATAAGTCTGAATTAGATATAGTTAGGGTAGATTCAAAATAATATTTTTTTTCTTTTTTAGTAAACTGGGGAATAATTTAAATGACAAGTCGATCTAACCATGATTTTTGTCCATAATTCGTGATAAAGTAATTTGCCTTCTTCCCACAAACTTCATGTCTCTAGGGCCAGCACCAGATAACACCTGGGTTTGCACTTCAATGAGCAAAAAGACAAATGCATGAAGAATTAGCCAACCTCAATCACTTTAAAAGGAAAGTTGTCCAATTTCCAACGGTTTTGGTTAAGAATTCTAATCATCAAAGTCACGACGCGAATTTGCGTAACATGAAAATGTATTACGTGTTATTTCTTTGACAGTTTCAAGTTTCAACCTTACTGACAAATTGACATTTTGATAAAATAATCTGCTAATCAAGTCGTAATTAATTGTATTATAAATGTTAAACGCAAAAAATCAGTTCATAAATTTCATTTCTTTTACAGGGGAACGAAGGCAATGACCGAAGGTATAGTCTTTCATTTTTGTCTTATGCAACGCAATAAATAACAAATTGTGTATATGACAACGACTGGTGTTGTGACCACTTTAATGAGAATATTCTGCTTCAATAAATAACAATCATGTAATTAATTGTGAGAGGGACAAATTCAATCCACTTAAGACAAGACACGTCCATAAAAATGTATGTCTACGCTATTTCTGTCATAATAATGAGAGAGAGAGAGAGAGAGAGAGAGACCTTCATGTAATATTTCGAGTTATTTTTCGTATTAATTAACGAAATTGCATATCTCATGGACAGACAAATAAAATCCAGACTATCGAAGTCATCGCCTAAATTTATGTTTAAAAAAATATGCACAAATTTCACATCTCCAGCATTGTAATATAGGTCAAACAATAGAAAATCTAATCTGAAAGATTATTAAAATATCTTAAAAAAGATACGAAATAGCTGATTTCATAAACAGAAAGTTGGCGGAGAAACCTATAAGAAGAACCTCTTTTATATAAGACCAAGCAAACTGAGCTTCAACGAAAACAAAAAAAAGTTGAGGGGAAGAAATAGAGGTAGAGACCCAAATCATGAAGACAATGGAACACAAAGTGAAACTCCTCATTGTTGCGCTATTTTGCAATTGCAATATCGTGGAGTGTACTGACACAGCAGAAATTTATCTATTATGCAGTGAAAGGAAGTTTGGTCTTCTGGATCAGTATGCCGTTGACGAAAGCTTTGTCCTAATTGATTTGTGTTATAATCCACCGATCAATAGTTACAACTATTATACTAGCTCCAATGACTATCACGGCCACGGTGTGTGCAACGGGGCGTTGACACCATCTGATTGTTCTGATTGCTTGAACGAAGCAGCATATTGTATGACCAACGAATGCAACCACAGCCGAGGAGCTCAAATTCAACTTACAGATTACAGGATTAGATACGAGAATTACCCATTTAGCGAGTAAATTATGTGCTTAATGTCCTTCTCAACAATAAACCCTAACTATTGAGTATACACTTCACATATGCTACATTGTATCCTATGTTCAAGTTCCAAGTATCATCCTGTGTACTCTCATGCTAACGAAAAGTCTTCCCTTCTGAGACTTCTGTATGCCTATAGAGAAGAAGTCTTCTCTTCCTCTTCTTTTCCCAATTAACAGATGGTATATGACCATTTAACTCACTGATACTCATGAATGCTTTACAATTATACCTTGAATAGATATGATTCGACATCGAATATGTCGCAATGGGATAAAGAGCTTCACTCAATCCAATTATTGGATTGATAAATGAGATCGTGATATTTTGAATCTATTCGACAATATCTCAAGTTTTGGCCGACCGACACCAGAAGATGAGGATAGGTCCAAAGACCGAGTTTGCAGGAACGAAATGTGCTCAGCCAAAGTTTGACTGTGGCCCCCCATTATTGGTGCTGTATGACAGAGATTCCAGACTACTTGTCTCTGGCATGATGATTGGCATTTGTGTGAGCAGAACCGTGTGCGGCTCTTCTTTGCCTTCTCAAGCAAAAGCAGCTGGTGTTATTTAGGGTTGTAACTGGCGCTGGCCACAGGCAAGGTCTGATGATTTGGTGGAGATACAGGTCAGTCTTTGTGTGGTTATCAAGCCTAATCCCTCTTAGTCCTGATAAGTCACTTGAAAGTTCAACCGTGTCAAAGAGACATTTCAGTGGGTAGTGCTTGGAAAGTCCTTAGACCCAAGGGTGTAAAGGTGCTCTTGGGTAGATTGATTTGGTGCAGCCCAGTATTCCAAAGCACTGCTTCATATCACGGTGAACTGCGCATGATAGACAAACAGATTGATCGAATGGCGCGTGCAAGTATCTCTTGCTTTTCGTCGGCACATGGGCCGTCTTGCAATCGAACTTTGTCTCTCGAAGGCCCGTGATTGGTACTCCGAGGTGGCTTTGGCCGTTCCTGTTTCCAACCGGAATTCATTTTCGAGCTTGTTGCTTAGGCTTTCATGGAATGCACATCTGCATCACATCAGGATTTGTCGTAGATGTATTCCGACCTAATTGTACAGAGGAATAAAGCTGCTATTAAGGGGAGGTTGCTTAGGTCTTTAATGTCGACAGCCATAGAAGTCTCTGTTGTAATTGGGATTCGACAGACTGGTGTCCGGTTCCTTGCTCCTGTGGCGGGCTGCTCACCTGCTCCTGTCATTTTGCAATGAATTCCGATCTACAAGGAAAAAAAAAATTGTCTTGGATGTATTCAAATTCCATAACAGGATGAAGCCCTTCTTCACTTCTCTTGGCTTGATTTTAAGTTTGCATTTCAGAAATTTAGGCTCCGTTTAGGAAAATGATTTTCTTTTTAACAAAAAGGAATCATTTTTTTAATAACTAAGTATAAGTGCTTACATCTGAAACTTTACACTTGAGCACGGAAATTCAAAGCGACTTTCCGACGTCGGAGAGCCTGAGTCCATTGAGGCTAGGCCCTTGACAATGGTGCCTACGCCTTGATCGACAACACCTATGCCTGGGTCTATCAAGGCCAAAGCTGAGACTTTTAGTGCCTAGCTTGGGCCTATAGTGCCCGCACTTGAGTCCATCAAGCCTAAGCCTAAGACCTAGGTGTACGTGTCTCGATCCCTAACGCCCAAGTTAGGGTCTATCGAGGTCAAATCCAAGACTCTAGTGGACGTTTTGGTTACTCAGTTGTCTATTCACAAGTGTCCAAATAGTATATGTCTATATACGAAAATCAAATTAGATTTTATCATGAAAAATATTTTTTAATTTATTTTCAGGAGCCAAACACCAAAAAATATTGTTATTTTCTAAAAAAAATGACTTCCTAATGATAAATATTCTTTTAGAAATGTTGTATTTTTTGTGAAATAAATAAAGCCTTAAAAAAACTCGAAAGTTTTGAAATTAGACAACTTGTCAAGATTATTCCTTTCCATGAGCTTCTTCGGTCGCTTTGAAAGTTGTGAATGCACTTTCTTCATTTGAATGTGTCGGGAATTACTGATTCCCTAAAAACCGGATTCGACACTAAATCGAACCCCTAAAACAAGTGCGGAAGACGAGCCCGGGAAAATCGCATGTATCACCGATCTTAAGGCACATCACAGAATCGAACGTACCTTGTTAGCCACGGATTAAACACCGACGCTGATATGAGGAAGAAAAACTGATCCCATTCGATCCGATGACGTCAATTCGCCTTGAAGGGAAGAGAGTGTCATCTCTTTTGTTACTGTTCTTTCTTTTGAAGGGAGAGAGGGAGGAGGAACGTACGTACTGTCAAAAAGGTGTGTTCCTCCCTCTCTTTTCCCCCTTAAATACGTCATCTCCAAAGGACGTGTCTCTTCGAAAAAGACATTCCCCCAAAAGTTACAATCCTTCAACATATCCCTCCATCTATGGGCCCTAATCTTGTGGGCCAGGCTTTTAGGCCCAACATGGACGGACGGGCCAACTTAGGCCCATCACATTAATTAATAAATAAAACCATAATCTCTCACTCGCACATGGTACGCCGAACATGATCCTCTTTACCTCTCTACAACATTCATACCAGTGAATAATCCGTACGACCAGCATACTTTGAGAGCTCGTTGCTATACATCTGTTAGGAATATATAGCAGCTCATAATGGGCTTCACACTTTGAGTAGATTTAGTATGCGATCTAGATCGATCGATCACATTTATATCTCTCTTGATCTTCTTTAAAAACAATGATATATTGTATTCATGATTACGATTATCCCAAAGACAGTCATAATTGGTCGACCAGTGAATACAAAACTTAGAATGTGATTCTCTAAATTCGATCTTCCTCTTTCCTTCAAACTCTCAATTTCAGTTCAGCTTGCTTTTCTAGAAATGTCCCATCAGATCGAATCAATTCATAATCATTAGCAACATCCTAAGATAGCAAACACTAAATATAAATCTTGAGAATAAGTAAGAGTCATGAGGGCACTAAATTGAGGAATTCTTTTCCTCAAGAGTCTCATACGGCATAAAAGTTGAGATCAAACTTTTGCCACTTTAATTGGTCGTCTCATGCATACGTAGTATGAAATACGTATTACGGTATTAACTCATTTCCCATGGAGTGTATGTCTACACCTTCAATACCGTATAGATGATAGTTCAGACATACTCAATGTCTAACTTGAGTTCACGTATCTACTCATTCACAAAATTCATCAGAACTCACATCTGGCATCTTAGACAGATAAAGTAAAATATGTGAGGTATTTTACTTTCGGACATAGTACATATCATGTCCTCATCTTAACACTTAGTTAAGGCGACATATATATTTTAAGCTTGAGCTCTCGATTATCACCTAGATAATAAGCTTAAAAACCGTCTCATCTCTATTTATCAAATAGTAAATAGAGGTGATTACCCGTGTGAGTGGGCTAATCTTATATCTGTCCGACATACTTTCTCAACTTAATGTAATGCACTGAGCATTAAGATGCATAAAGGTCAAACAAAGATTCATAGGCATTAATAATGAAAAACGCAAGTTCATAAATGTGAACAACTCAGGGAAATTACAATATCCAAGACATCATACTCTACGCAATCCTAGAAATTTTACATGACCACAAAACACATCTTTAGGTATTGGCTTTGTCATAGGATCTACTACCATTCTATGCGTGATATGTACTGTAAGTTCACATCCTTTCTAGCAACCATATCTTTGACAAAATTATACTTGGTATCTATATGTTTGGTCTTGCCATAATATTTTGGATCTTTGGTGTATGCTATAGCTGCTTGGCTATCACAGTTAACCAATAATGGATTTGCAGCTTTCTCAATAACACCTAAATGATCCAAAAATTCTTTTAAGCCAAACTCCCTCTTGTACTGCTGCTGATAATGCCACGAACTCAGCTTCCATCGTGGACAAGGCTATACACGTTTGCTTCTTACTGCTCCAAGATATGACGCCATTATTCAGTAAGAAAGCAAAACCAGAGGTAGATTTTCTTTCATCTAAATCTCCTCCCCAATCAGCATCTGAATAGCCTTCACGTCGCAGATCCTTTCCTTGATAATTCAGCTTGTAACCAGCAGTTCCCTTCAGATACCTCAGTATTTTTTTAACGGCCTTCCAATGTGCTTGACTTGGATTGGATTGGTATCTACTCACCATTCCAACTGCAAAACATATGTCAGGTCTTGTACACATCATAGCGTACATCAAGCTTCCAACAACACTAGCATAAGGAACATGTTTCATTTGTTCCTTCTCTTGTAGAGTCCTTGGACACAGTCTATGGCTCAATCCTTCACCTTTTGCAATAGGAGTATCAATGTGTTTACTATCTTGCATACGAAATCGTTCAAGAACCTTATTTATGTAAGTTTCTTGCGAAAGAGATAATGATCTCTTCGAATGATCTCTTGAAATCTTAACTCCAAGGATGTATGCAGCCTCACCCATATCTTTCATTTCAAAGTTGGAAGATAACCAACTCTTAACAGTGTCAGCTAACTCCATATTGCTTCCGGCAATTAGTATATCATCAACATATAATGATATGATCACAAATTGATCTTTAGATCTTTTGATATATACACAATGATCCTCATCAATCATTGTAAAATCATATGCCATTATGGCATTATGAAAACGTATATACCATTGTCTTGACTACCGCTTAAGGCCATGTATCGATCTCAAAAGTTGACATGTATCGATCTCAAAAGTTGACATACTTTTTCTTCTTGGCATTTCATTATGAAACCAGCAGGTTGTTCCATATATATTTCTTCATCTAATTCTCCATTGAGAAAAGCAGTCTTTACATCCATTTGATGTAATTCAAGATCCATATTTGCCACTATTGCCGAGAATAATGCGAATTGAGGTAAATCTCACTACAGAGAAAATGTTTCTTCATAATCAATTCCTTCCTGTTGATTATATCCCTTCGCTACAAGGCGAGCTTTATGCCTTTCTATCGAGCCATCAGCTTTACGCTTTATTTTGAGAACCCATTTGTTCCCAATAGCTTTGCGTCCTTTTGGAAGGTCAACCAGTTCCCAAACATGGTTTGACTTCAT
This sequence comes from Eucalyptus curtisii, assembly GCA_017140595.1. Lineage (NCBI taxonomy): Eukaryota > Viridiplantae > Streptophyta > Magnoliopsida > Myrtales > Myrtaceae > Eucalyptus > Eucalyptus curtisii. Next base: position 31,810,591 of record CM029501.1, read on the forward strand.
TGACTCTATTTCATCTTCCATTGCATGCATCCATTTTTCCTTACTAGGGCAATTTAGAGCCTCATTAATATTTCTTGGCTCATTCTCATCTTGTGGAGCAACCATAAAAGTTTCCCATTCAATGTCAAAACGTCAACGGGGAATACTTTTGCGACTTGTTCGCCGTATGGGAGATTGTACACTTTGCACATCATTCCCCATTATGCTCCCACTAAGGTTAGATAATGATGATGTCGTCTCATCATGTGGTTGTAATTGAGAATGAGTTGAATTCAATTCATCACTTCTCATATTACTCCCACTTGGACGAACTCCACTAATATCATTATCTTGATCCAAGGTTTCAAATAAGGAGTAATCTTCACCTATTTCGCCATTCTTAGGAAATTCATTCTCTAAGAATGTGACATCCTGTGATTCGAATTCAGTTATACTTCCACTTTCCTGCTCACCTATGAACACATACCCTTTTGAGTGTTCAGAGTATCTTATGAAAATATTCTTCTTTCCTCTGGGACCCAATTTCCCAAACTTGTGAGAGGGCTCATGAGTATAGGCAGTACAACCCCATGGCTTAAGAAAACTTAAGTCCGGTTTTCTACTTGTCCATAACTCATATGGAGTGGAAGTAACTGATTTGGAAGGCACCCGGTTAAGTATATAGGCAGCGATTAATAACGCATCACTCCAAAAGGTGATAGGTAAGTTAGCATGCGCCATCATGGACCTAACCATTTCCGGTAGAGTTACATTTCCTTCTCTCCGCAACACCATTTTGTTGAGGAGTATATGGAATAGACAACTGTCTTTCTATTCCATTTTCATCACATAATTTTCTGAACTCATCAGATAAATATTCTCGACTTCGATCGGATCTCAATACTTTTATTTTCTTGTCTAATTGATTTTCTACCAAGTTCATAAACCTTTTGAAACAACTCAATGCTTCAGATTTATGAGAAATCAAATAGACATATCCGAATCGAGTATAATCATCTATAAAAGTGATGAAATAAATAGCCCCATGCCTTCCTCTCACATTCATTGGACCACAGACGTCAGAATGGATTAAATGCAGAGGAAATTCAACTCTTTTATCTTTTCCAAATAGTTTCCTTGTCGTTTTCCCTACTAGGCAATGCTCACATATGGGCAAATTGACTTTTTCAATTTTGCCCAACAAGCCCTCTTTGGCTGTTTATTCATACGTTGTTGACCAATATGACCAAGTCTAGCATGCCACACATTCACATAATTATTATATGAATTAGGAGACGTGAGAAGGGAATAACAAACATTTGCATTAACATAGTCAATATCTAATACAATGAAACCATCTAGAAAATAACCACAACCATAGAAATTTGTATCCAAAAACAAATCCACACCTCTATTATGGAAGTTCATATTAAAACCTAGCTTGACCAACACTAAAACAGACACTAAATTCCGACGAATCTTCGGAGCATACAATACATCATGTAAGAACAAAGTGCGTCCACCACGCATGTTCAGTTGGCAGGCGCCAATTCCTTTTACTTCAGCTCTGGAGTTGTTTCCCACATAGATCCACTTAGTTCCAGTTGGTGCTCATCGGAATTCCACGAAGGATCCTCTATTCTTTGCTATATGGTCTGTCGTTCCTGAATCTACAGTCCACAAAGGATTAGATTCAGCTAAGAATACAGAACTTGACGCACAAGCAAAGTTCTCAGTAGTACAAGGGGTGTGTACCTTCTTTGGCTCGTGACAATCGCGAGCATAGTGACCCTTTTGGTCACAGTTATAACACTTCACCCTTGTTGGCTTCTTCACTCGAGGACGTTTTCCTCTCTTATGTTGGTTAACTTTTGGTTTCTTGCAAGAAGGACTTGATCCCTTGCATTTCCACATATTGAACGAATCAATGCGCTTGCACTTAGAGCTCGAAGCCCATTTTGAGCTTAAAGCAACACAACAAATATCTGTATCCCACTCAAATACCTTGAGGCAGTCCTCTGCTAGCTCAAAGTGGCGCACAGCATCCTCAAGTTCTTCCATAACATGGTCAAGAGCTTTTAGTGCTTCTTGATTTTCAAGCACATATTGAATTTTCTTATTCAATACTTCACAATTCTCGCCGTTCAATTTATCTTCTTTACTCAAATCAGCAATTTTGTTCTTAGTTGCTGAACCCATTAATCTGAACATATCAGACACATATGCACGAATTATTAATGCCTATCATTTATGCATCCATTTTGCACAAACCCATCATATTAATGAATAATTTCAAGTAAGGTTTCAGAATCAAAAGGTCACTATGTTTCCAATCATCCTCCAAAAAATCCTAACTTAAAACTATCATTAATATAATTGTCTTATGCAAAATAAATTCTATGAAGCTACAAAAAAACTTCTATAAACTACCCACAACAGTCAACAATAACAGAAAGCAAATAATATTTGACATCCAATAGAATAATAATGCTTTCACATAATACAACTAACATATCAGTTGCTACACCAACAACAACTAGGTAGAAAGCATTTACATAATACGAATAGGGAAAGCTTCTATCGGTTCAATTTCTTGTTCTTTTCTTTTGTAAAATTTTCAGGCATTCTTGATAGCCACGGAAAAACGACGGAAATCCCTTAGGATTTCTCCTTCGCACGTTCAACCCCGCCTAATCGAAGTCATTCCTTGGGTCGCAGTCTTGGTGGCTCCAACCCGATGATATTCATCTACAAAAGCCATCACTAGACTCTTATACCTAGTGGCTTTGTTGACCTCCCATAAGCGATTTAACACTCCTTGCCATTCTGGTGGAAGAGTGTTCATGAAAAATCGCACCATTTCAGACTGTGGCATGGGACGACCATTCCATATGACCTTTTGAATTTTCCCGTTGCCCTCAAGAACATGATCTATTATGTCCCCACTCTCCCATCGATAATTATTCAAATCGGCTATCAATCTTGAAAGCCTTTCCTTTTGTTCGTCGGTAATTGTGCGAATAGGTGCGCGCAACTTAAGGGGAGGCATTGTTCCCGCAACAAATGCAGAACAAAAAAGGATTAACATATAATCCATAATGAATAAAAGCGAAAATACATAATTTTCCATGGTTCTTGCAACAAATGAAGAACAAAAAAAGGGATTACTTATAATCCTCAATAAACAAATTGGAAAATACAAAATTTTCCTCTTTTTTTTTTTTTTGGTCAACGGTCAAAGTCAATGATCAACGGTCAATGGTCAGACGGGTCGAGGTCAATGGGTCGGGTCGGACCGGTCGAGCCGAACGGATCGAGTCGACCGGACGGGCCGAGTCGGACCGGACCGCCCGGTCGGGCTGGGTCGGACGGACCGACTCGGCACGTGCGGCATGCGTGCGCAGCCGGCGTCACGATGACGTCGGCTGGCGCGTGCCGCGCACGCGCCATCGACGGCCCCACGCATGTGCGTCGCACGCGCCGAAGACGGCGGTTCATTCCGGCCGCGCGTGGGGGCGCGTCCGGTGGCCTACGGCGGCGATCCGCCACTCGTCTTGCTCGTCTCGACGAGAGCTTCGACCCTGCGTTATCAAAAATGAATTTTGACTTATAGAAAATCGAAAAACAGGGCGAACAGTACACGGGTGTCGGGTTTTTCCGTCCCCGATCGACCGGCAGCGGCTTTTCTCGAATTTCGACCCCCAAAAATAATTGAATAACATAAAAAGGGATCGGGAAACATCAACTAGGGCTCTGATACCAATGTCGGGAATTACTGATTCCCTAAAAACCGGATTCGATACTAAATCGAACCCCTAAAACAAGTGCGGAAGACGAGCCCGGGAAAATCGCATGTATCACCGATCCTAAGGCACATCACAGAATCAAACGTACCTTGTTAGCCACGGATTAAACACCGACGCTGATATGAGGAAGAAAAACTGATCCCGTTCGATCCGATGACGTCAATTCGCCTTGAAGGGAAGAGAGTGTCGTCTCTTTTGTTACTGTTCTTTCTTTTGGAGGGAGAGAGGGAGGAGGAACGTACGTACTGTCAAAAAAGTGCGTTCCTCCCTCTCTTTTCCCCCTTAAATACGTCATCTCCAAAGGACGTGTCCCTTCGGTAAAGACGTTCTCCCAAAAGTTACAATCCTTCAACATATCCCTCCATCTATGGGCCTAATCTTGTGGGCCAGGCTTTTAGGCCCAACATGGGCGGACGGGCCAACTTAGGCCCATCACATTAATTAATAAATAAAACCATCAGAATGTAAAGGTCTCTTCGCACATAGATCGTGCTCGAAAGTTACCAAACTCGAGTAAGAGCAAAAATGCCGATAAGAAAAAAAATGTGGTAAAAGCTCGCGAAATGCAGATTCCGTAACAGTAAGTAAACTGAATTAAACATGTAAAACGCCAAAAATCGGTTCATAAATTTCCTTTCTTTTACGATGCAACGAGGGCAATGATAGAAGGTTTATATTCTTTTTTTTTTTTAAAAATTGTCCAAAAAGTCCTAAACCAATTGTATTTTTGCTTTTGACAAAAAAAATGTATTTTTGCTAATTCAATCCCCAGTTAAACCCTAAACATTTTTACATTTTGTCAATTGAGTCAAGGGAAAATTCCAAAATGGAACCCGAAGTGCCATCTTTTTCTCAAATAAGGGTCCGAAGTAAATATTGTTTCAAATAGGGACCCGAAGTGCCATCACTTTATCAAATAAGGGCCTGAAGTGGATGTTATTTCAAATGAGGACCTAAAGTGGTTATGTTTGTTTCAAATAAGGACTTGACTTTTCGACGATCAAAGGGTATTTTTGTCTTTTGCCATTTTCCGCCTTTTTTTCTTTCCTCTTTTTTTTTTTTTTTTTTTTGGTTTCTTCTTCCTCTTCGCCAGTGGCCGGCCGACCATCGGCGATGCCCAGGGAGGGCTGGGTGAGGGTTTCCCTTGCCAGCGAGGGCCATCCATGTCGGTCCTTACTAGTAGCTAGCGAGGGCCGACCTCGTAGATGGACCCTTGGTGAGGAAGCGATGCCATCCCTCATTTGTGGCTAGCGTGGATTGCTCTCACTAGCGAAGACGACCCTCGCCCAGCCCTTTGTGGGCATCGCCGTTGACCGATAGCCATCGACAAAGAGGAAGAAGAAGAACCAGAAAAAGAAACGGGAAAAAAAGGGGAAAATGCCAAATGACGAAAATACCATTGACCGGTCGAAAAATTTAGCTAGTCGGCAACCGGCGAGGTGGGGTCCATATTTTGAAACAACCAAAGCCACTTTAGGTTCTTATTTGAAACAAAGTCCACTTCGGTCCCTTATTTAAGAAAATAAGAGCACTTTGGGTCATTTTTTGAAATTTTCCCAAAAATAAAAAAGAGGAAAGAAAAAAAGGCGGAAAATGGCAAAAGACAAAAATACCCTTGATCGCCGAAAAGTCAAGTCCTTATTTGAAACAAGCATAACCACTTTAGATCCTCATTTGAAACAACATCCACTTCAGGCCCTTATTTGAGAAAGTGATGGCACTTTGGGTCCCTATTTGAAACAATATTCACTTCGGACCTTTATTTGAGAAAAAGATGGATACTTGGGGTCCCATTTTGGAATTTTCCCTTGAGTCAATCTAACCAATTTTAATCAGTAATCGTTACTGTAAATGCCAGCCGTCCTACATGATTAGTTTGAATTTTTTTTTTTTTTTCTTATATTTTTCATTTTCTACAATTTCGACCGACAAGGTAATCGGCTGACCATCTCTAGCAATGGGCAAGGCATCGCGGCCCTTGCCGGCCAAGGGCAAAGGCCTCCACACCCTCACCAAGATCCAAGTGAATGTCACGATGCCCTCATTGTGCGCATGCAAGGGGCTCCCGACCCTCACCTAGATCTAGGTGTGGAGGCCATAGCTTGTGGCTAGCGAGGGTCGCGACACCCTTGCCTAGGCCAAGGAGGGGGCTTGCGACCCTTGTGGCACTTGCCTATGCCTGATGAGGGTATCTTGGCCCTCGCCTGGTCTAGGCAAGGGCGTCGTGGCCTTCGTTGGCCAACAAGTGAGGGTGTCAGCCTCGCCTTGATTTGGATAAGGATCCGACGCCCTTGTTTGTGACCAGCGACGTGTAAATAAGAAAAAAAACAAACAAATAAAAGATAAAATAAACATAGTATAGAGCGACAAATACTTGCAGACGATAGAGAACAAATTGTGTATATTGTCATAGTAAAGAGCGACTTATTTTCCCTGTTTTTCTTTCTTTCTTTTGGGCTATGCAGAGCAATAGATAACAAATTGTATCTATCACAACGACTTATTGTGATGGCTTCGATGAGAAGATTCTGCTTCAATATATGGAAAATAATTAACAAGACATTATCATAGTAAAGAACGACGATCAACTTAATTCAAGACACATTCCTAAGAATGTATGCCTACAAATTTGTCTCTCATATTGTGTGTGTGAGAGAGAGAGAGTGACAAACCTCCATGTAATGTTCCGTGTTATCTTCCATATTAATTACCGAAATTGTATATCTATGGATGGACAAATAACATTTCGGACCATAATAAATCATTGCCTAAAATTATGTTCAATTAAGTGCACACAAATTTTCGCATTTTCCAGCATTGTAACTCGACATGTTAGTTCACTACATTATCAGTAGGATGAGTCCGTTTAATGATATTTTTTTGCCTACAAGCCAATAATAGCTTATGCACAATAGTTTTTTTAATTATTTGATTTCGCCATTAAAGACTATTTCCTTTTGAGTAACTTGGAGATTTATAAATGTTTCTCAAAAAAAAAAAAAAGTTAAATGAAATATAATCTAATCTAAATGATTATTAAAATATGCTCAGAAAGATCCGAAAGAACCTCCCACTAGATCCATAAACAAAAGTTGGTTATAGACCACGCTAATTGAGCTTAAAAGTAGAGAGCCAAATCATGAACACAACACAACGTATGGTGGAACTCCTCGTTATAGGGCTATTTTGCCTTTGCAATACTATGAAATGTGATCCTAAATACAACGGTGGTTTACAGAAGTGATGTCCTAAATTTTTTGCTTTAGTATACATCGATCTTAGGTTACAATGTCTATATTAAAATTGACAACTGTTACGACCATTCCGTGTGCAATAGAGTAGTGACACAACCCGATTGCTCATATTGCATTCTCAAAGCTGAAAATCATATGACCTACATAGGCGGGAAAAGCTGGAGTGCTCAAATTCAACTTGGAGATTGTAGGATAAGATTTGAAGATTACCCATTTCAAGAGTTAGTTGTATGCTTCGTCCTTGTCTTGATAATAAACCCTAACTATAAAGCATATCTTCACATATGCTATGTTGTACTCTATGTCGTATACTATGTTCAAATTGCAAGCGGACAATGGTTTACGAAAAAGATCTAATAAAATGTCCAAGTTAAATGAATTGCACGAGTCTTGTCATTCATTGGAATGTGAAAACATCAAGTCTAACTATTTGGTTTTGGCAGAAAGGCTCTTGACGGAACGTTGCTTTCATTTAACACGAAATGCTGCACATAAGTAGACTTCTAAAAAATACCATATTCCGCTACCGAAGTAGAAGCAATCCAACCCAACTCGCGCCGTCGCATCGGCGTCTCACACAACCGCCAATCACCCTGTACGAAGTCACGATTCATAAAATCTCATATTTCATATTGATCGGTCATGATTTATCAGGTATGGAGCAATTAGGGTTCTTGATTCTCCGCAGATTAAAAAAGGCACCAATGCACGTAACACGAAGATCACGGCTGTAAAGCTAAGTTCCACAAGAACGAAATCAAATCTTAAATAATGAACTAACTAACCACTTTAAATTAATCCTCAAATTGCCTCTCTTTTTAACTTTGGATGCGTTGTCATCTAATAGTATGCTGTTTGAGGAAACCTCAAATCGTGCGTTTAAGGCTCTTAATCCCACCACCTCTCGATTCGCCACCGTCGCCCGTGACACGCAGAAACTGCCAACCCGTGAATCGCCCCCCTCCACGTGTCGGTCTGGGCTTGGCTCTTCGAGTTTATAGTGACGTCGATCTATGGTCTGCATGTGAATCGCTTAGTATTTTGGAATTATTAAAGGAGGGTTCGTGTGGGTTTTTGTAGGCTTTGGAAATTTTGCTTGACTCGTATTGGAAAACTCATTGGAAAATCAATAGTCACTCGAGTCACTTATTCGTGCATGTGAATTTTTTGAATTGGAACTTTAGAAAGACCCAAAAAAAGAAGAAAAAAGAAGACTTATATTCAAGTACGGAAATCCTAATTAATTCGTGCAATTCAAATTTTTTAAAATATTGATTGACTAACTACAACATATATAGATCTCTCAAGTCATAAAATCATATGAAGGTACTCCAGAATCAATGATAAACACCCGAGTTTTATATTTATCATGGTTTGGTATGATTAAGTTCGTTAGAACTATGCAGATATATAACGCTTCATATTGTTATATTGATTAAATTGATGTGGCGATAAAAGTTAATGTAAAGGTTTTGATTAGGTAAATCACTTACCAAAAAGTAATGTCTGCACGCATATCTATGCGACATGGAATATTAGGCTTGTGTCCCCTAGCCTTTTGATGGAAAAAATGTTACTTTACGCTCATCCTCCTCCGAAATAGCTGTTGACAAATATCAACAAAGTCGATATGCTTTTCAAAAGTGCCCGGACCTCGATTGATGGAAAGTTACATGTTACACGGACATATATCAAGAGAAAGCTAAGCCCGACACAACATGGAATCACACGAACTAGCTCAAATCGACTTGGACCCTTGTCAACTTTCGATAAAACGTACATCTTGACAACATTTTGGCATTTTCACAAGAACATCTAATAATACGAAGGCGGAAATCATCATCTTCGGTAGAGACAGTCTCTATGTTGTCTTAAATACGAAAATAAACACTTTGAACATAATAATAGTAATAATACTAATGATAATTAGTGTCGCTAAACTGCCAAGTTATTAGGTGAGTTTGAGTGGGCTTGGCCAGGTCAGGGAATCCCCACCTAAGATATTTTTAATCCAATCAGCAGGCGCAGACAAAATCCGACGTGTCATGCCCGAACACCACAAACACAAGCCATCAGATCTCGCATCCGCCACAGAAAAAGCGCACCCTTTTCTTCCCCTTTCCCCTTTTCCTTTTTTATTATTTTATTCTATTTTATAAATTATTTTATTCTATTGCCTTTTGGCCCAACTCCAATCACAACCTGAAAATCCTCTCTGCATTCCCGCCCGTGATAGCGTCCACGTGAAATGGGGGCGTACGTCAACGTTATGCATGCACACACAGACTCCACATCCCTCCCTCCCTCTCTTTTCCAATTCCATTCCAAATCCTAATCCTAATCATCCCTAAAAGGCAGCTCACAAGATGACTCGAATTTGCGGCGAATGACAATCACTGGCATGCTCCTATCGTCTAGGCCGGACCCGAGCATGCGGAAGATTCAAGACGGGCTTCCCGAACGGGCGATCCAAAATGGCCGATGCATCCCGTGAAACGTGTCTCGGTCTAGTGACGAAAGGGGTGGATTTGGACGTGCGTTTGGCATCCTTAGCATGTACGATAAGCAAGTCTTAACATTCGTTGATGGAGGACGACGGGCGGGAATAAGGATGGTTTGGGGAGAGACCCGTGAGTGGTTTAATTCCCTTGTCGGGGTCCTTCGAGACTTCCACGGCCACAAAGGAGGAGGGGAGCTACACAACAATCAAGAGTCACGAGACTCCCTTTTGCCTTTTACATCAAAGCCGCATTCATTAGAATCCCCCACCTTCTCCCCCTTCTCTCACCCTCCAAATTCTTTAATTGCTTCCACACTACTTTCCACCAAGACGATTCTTTCATCTTCTGCTGACGCCACGGGGCGAGCGGCGGTCTCCAGCACGACTAAGGAACTGGTTGGAATGGGCCCGATTGAAAGGACACCAAGTTGGTTTTGAGTGAAGCCTGTTTCGGGGTTTTCTGTTTCCAAAAACTTGGAACTGGGTCGGTTTTCTGGCCGCGCCCTTAGAACCGTTGGTTTGGTTCAAGAGCCGTCGAATCCGACCGGTACCGAGGGAGAGGAGCCAATTCTTGAAAATTTCATTCTTTTGTGTATTAAGATCTCTAGAAATCATTAATTTTAGAATTTTACTAGCATAACAGTTTTTGAGTCACTGTGATAGTATGTTGCGAGTCATAAATTCTTGAAGGAATGGACCCATGATAATTTCTAATTATTTATTATTCATTTTTTGTGGCTAAAAACAAGTGGTCAATATCATCACAGTAAATTAAGGACAGTCATATAAGCATATGTCTTAAATTTAATACCAAACTCCTTAGATTAATAATTTGACTATTGACTATCAGACATTCCTTTAACATTAAGGTATCTCTCTTGAGTCTTGAGCACAAGCGCGAATAGCCTTCTGCCAAAAAGCAATTCACAAGATGCTAACATGTCATGTGGTGTTTTGATTGAATAAACCGTTCTTTCATGATTGCTTTGAAGTTGCTGCGCAACATAGGGGGGTCAGCAATTTGGCCCGCATAGATTTGTTAGGTAGAAACCAAAGAGTGTATAGGAACAATGCATGATTGCTAAAATGCCAATTCTTCATATTACCATATGAACAAAGAAAGAAATCTATTCCTAGAGGGTTTTGTGGTGTAATTTAGGGGCAGCAACATCCACACTTTTTGATTTGATCAATTAAGTGCATCTACGTCTTTGGCAAATCTCTTACCAAATGGGGGAAGAACACTTATGTGCTAGACATTATGTTAAATCCTCGAGTCAAGACGGTCGAGTCGGGCAACAACATTATCTCGTCCTAAAATTAGCAATAGGATATCACCTAAACTCGTTTTGCTAGATCATATCATCCATCATGTGTTAAAAAGTTGTGAGATCCCCACGAATTTCCTTAAAAAGTTATTGTGATTTCAATCTTGATTGATTTTATCTATCACATTATTCGTACAGAAAACCGGGCATTTTGTCCTTCAAGGAAACTAGGGCGGTTTGGCTTCAAAATGGTGCATGCCAGATATTCCCATGTGCTGGAAAGCCTTTCCGTAGTACCAGAAAATTTCCCCCCAAGTGGAAAAGAGTTTGGTTTTCCCTGCACGGGCATCGAGACAACGAGGGCCTCAAAGCAGATCACAGGCTTGAAACTGTTTGAAGATGCACTTCCCGAATCTCACCAGAACAGAAAAAAAATTTCAAAATGAGAAACGGGAGAGATCTCTGGACCACAAAACATAGAACAGAAGAATAGGAAATCGTTTTTTTTTATCATCACATGAAACCCAAGAAGGAAAGAAAGGGAGAGAGACATAAAAAATTTAATGAAGCCCTCGCCTAAGAACCAAACACACCCTGCCAAAAACTTGCCACAGAAAAACCAGCCTCCAGCAAGGAAAATAAAAGGGAAGAAAATCCCCTCCTAAGGGGTACCAGCATCAACTGCCTTTCCTTAGAGAGGGTGATGCTCGGATCAACCAGAATTTGACACGTGTTGACGCCGCCCCACAAGACTCCTTGCCTCAACATCTCTGGCTGAGTATAAATGCAGAGGCCACGCTGCCAGGCCTCTTCAGCTAAGGCCCCTAATTCATATTACCCCTCTTACTCATTTAGCTGCTTCTCTGTCCCTTCCCCTGTTTGTTCGAAGCAGGCACTTTGATCTCTTCTAGTAAGTTTTTGCACCTTCAGGGGGGGCTCAAGAACACCACCTCCTAGCATTGAATCCCGAGGCCGAGAGATTCATTGGCACGGAGCGAAGAGCATTTTCGCCTGGTCAATTCGGTTTAGTTCCTCTAGAAGAATTCACTTACCATGAAGATAGTTCAAGAAGTGGTGCTCATCTGGATTGTCCTGGCTTTGTTCCTCCAAAATGCCTGCAATGTGGAAGGAAGATATCACCACCACAAGAGCCAGAAGAAGAAGGGCTCAAGTTCAACCTCACCAGCGCCTCCCCCTGAGTCCCAGGACCCTGCCCCTCCATCCCCTGCCTACTCGCCTGTGCCCGCCGTGCCGTCCCCCCCGGGCCCCGACCCATCCAACGCCAGCTCGAGCGGCATCTACGACGTGACCGCCTTCGGAGCGGTTGGGGACGGGTCATCCGACGACACCCCTGCCTTCACGGCAGCCTGGAAGGCGGCTTGCGCCGTGGAGTCGGGTGTTGTCCTCGCTCCCTCGGGCCACACGTTCATGATCACTTCCACGATCTTCTCGGGGCCGTGCAAGCCGGGGCTCGTGTTCCAAGTAAGGATTGGCAAAATGTCAACTTCCTCTCCAGTTATATCCTTAAAGATTTCTGATATGATTCCTGCACAATTTCTGTGGCACTTGTTGGAACTCTTCTGGTTTTGGCCAACACTAGTTAAAACCGTTTGGAATGTGACAAATTTGTTCTTTCAAGAATGAATATTAAGTCATATACAACATAGTAATATCACAAATCATCGGACAACTGACAGCCGGAAAAAAAAAATAAAGTAGCACACTTCCCTTTTCAAAGCTCTTGGCATGTATTCTTAAGCCACATATTATATGAACATTTCTGTTATTAATACAAAGTCTCAAATCTTTGCACAGGTAGATGGGGTCTTGATGCCGCCAAATGGACCGGATTCTTGGCCGAAAGCAGATAGCAAGAAGCAATGGCTTATCTTCTATCGGCTCGACGGCATGACTCTGACCGGGAAGGGAACCATCGAAGGCAACGGCGAGCCGTGGTGGGATCTTCCTTGCAAGCCCCACAGGGTAACTGGACTCTACACCATGTCTCATCGTTGTTTCAGCATCTGCATGAGCAAATTTTTCTGCAACCCAACTTTTTCACTTTTCAAGTTGGGTTAAAAACAAAAACTCGTCTCTAAATCTATTCATTTTGTCATTGGAATTTCAGGGTCCGAGTGGGCAAACGGCATCGGGACCGTGCGACAGCCCCGCTGTAAGTAAATTCATCCATGACTCCAATTATTCAGATATATCAAACGCTATCGTCTTTCCTATTTGGAGTGCTGACCAGTATTTATATGGTTCATTTCAGTTGATACGATTCTTCTTGAGCTCGAATTTGGCAGTCAGCGGATTACAAATCCAGAACAGCCCTCAATTTCACATGAAGTTCGACGGCTGCGAAGGAGTGCAGATTGAAAAGCTGTCAATATCTTCCCCAAAACTAAGCCCCAACACGGACGGCATCCACATAGAGAACACTAAATCCGTGGGGATATACAACAGCATGATCTCAAATGGTACTTTAATCAAATGAAATGTCTCATTTATCCGAAGATTATGCTTGTTCAGTTCATCGCTTCCTTTATTGATTCCTCACAATGAATGACATTAACAGGTGATGATTGCATCTCCATCGGAACCGGATGTTCAGATGTCAACATCGAGGGTGTTACTTGCGGGCCGAGTCACGGGATCAGGTACCCTTTCTTTTTTATCACAATGATTCCCCTCCAAACAAGTAAAATCATCTGAGGTATTTCTATGATCCTGAATTAAGCCAAACATAGCTACTCATTCACGTTATCTGATGACAGCATCGGGAGCTTGGGAGTGCATAACTCGCAGGCGTGCGTCTCGAACATAACCATCCGAAACGTGATGATCAGGGAGTCCGACAATGGGCTCCGCATCAAGACATGGCAGGGCGGGAGCGGGTCAGTCACGGGCATCTCCTTTGAGAACATCCAGATGGAGAACGTGCGCAACTGCATCATCGTGGACCAGTACTACTGCCTCTCCAAGGCCTGCCGGAACGAGACGTCGGCCGTGTACGTGAACGACCTCTCCTACCGCAACATCAAGGGCACCTACAACGTGATCAGCCCGCCGATTCACTTCGCGTGCAGCGACACCGTGCCGTGCACCAACATCACCATGTCGGAGGTCGAGCTGCTTCCGTACGAGGGTGAGCTGGTCGACGACCCGTTCTGCTGGAACGCTTACGGGGACCAGGAGACCGTGACCATCCCTCCCATCGACTGCCTGCGAGATGGGATGCCTCAGATTGTGGCAGAGAGCTCTGCTTATAGCTGCTAGGGAAGGACTGATAAGGCAATACGGCACCATGAATTTCACTGGTGACAGATGAAATTTGCCACATTTGTATAGAGGGACATCAGCAGTTAATCATCTGGATTTGGCTATTGATTGGATCTTTCTTTTTCCCCATTAGGCTCCATCCCTGCTAGGGTTTATCCCCTTATTGTGTGATGAGGTGTGGTAGTATTCCTGGGCCTCTTTCCTTTTTAACCTTTTGAAGTTGAGGGGGTTTTTGTCTCTTTTTCCCACATTGTAATATGCTGGATTTCTGCTTTGTTATACATGTCTTTATAGAGGTGTGACGATTCATAACATCACCAGATTCGGACCCTTGAATTCCGTTGTCCGTAGTAGCCCCATTTTACCCTGCGTCGCATGCCCACGCAACGAATAGAGACCAGGTGTGCATGGAACAATGCATGATTGCTAAAATCATATTCATGTGCCTATTTTTAATAGGGTAAACTTGGAATAAGGACAGAATCATTTTTTCAAAAGATGACCCCAACTGAATTTTATCTCTAATAAGTGTCTAAAGTGACTAAATTAGTCTCAGATGATAAGGTTCTTTGTCTGAAGTGACTGAATTTATCTCCTTGCCACATCCATCAAATCTCCACCAACCAAAGTTCCATGCATATTCTTCTCAAGTTTTCATCCCGTCTCTCTCCTCTCTTTTTGTCTGCTATTGCCGGCTCCCTTTTTCTTCGTTCTTTTCCCTCGCCGCTATCCTCGCTCGGTGGATTCCCTCTGTTTTTCTTTTCTTAACTCGGCTCTGTTTTCTTTCGCTGTCAGGCAACGGCCTTCCATGTGGGATCGCAGTTATAAGCTGGAATTGCACACTGGTCTCGTAGAATTGGGAAAGAAATGAAGGGATTTTGGTGTCTGTGGCGAATCTCTGACAAAATGGGGGAAGAAGGATCTTATGTGCATCACCAGCAAAGAAAACTGTGCCAAATCCTCTAGTCAAGCTATCTTTCTCTGTTTTCTTTTTGTTCACTGGTCATGATCATCCGTCGAGTCGTGCAACACCGTCCTGTCGTTCTAAAAATTAGAAAAAGAAAATCTTCTAGACTCAATTTATCAGATCATATCATCAACCGCGGGTTGGAAAACCACGAGATCTTGACGAATTTCCATGAAGGGTGCAGTGTAGATATCCCCACGTGCCTGAGAAGCCTTTCTGTAATACAAGAAAATTCCCCAGAAGACAAGAATCTGGTTTCCCTCCAAGCCTTTTGAGAAAACGAGGGCCTCAAATCAGCTCACAGGTTTGGAACTGTTTGAGACGCACCTCTCCAAATCTTATCAGAACAAGAAGCAATTGCAATAGAGGTGGAAAAAAGCGGAATAATGTAACAAACACAGAGGTCTGTGGACCACAGTACATAGGATAAAACAGAGGAAAATGTTATTATGACCAGCATCATTACTATAATAAAAAGCCAAGACCAAAAGGGAGAGAGATACACGCACTCAAAGTAAGATGATGCCTCCACTCAAGAATATCAGACACAATGCCTAAAATTTGCCACAGAAAAACCAACTTCCAAGAGAAAAAAGCCCCTCCAAAAGACCACCAACACCAACTCCTTTTCCTTAGAGATGGCGATGCACGGATCAACCAGAACTCAACACCTGTCGGCATCTCCCCAGAGATCCATTGTCTCTCAAGGAAGATTACCGGTGAGTATATATATATTCGGAGGCCATGATGCCTCAGAATGGTCCTTTGCCAAGCAACTTCCCTTGAGGCCCCTAATTAATATACTCCCTCTCATTCATTTTGCTGCTTCTCTTTGTCCTCCATTATCTGTTCAAAGCAAGCACTTTGATCTCTTGAAATTTTGCATCTTCAAGAGGGGTTATAAGAAACCCACTCCTAGCGTTGAATCCTGAGGATGAGACATTCATTGTTGCAGAGCAAAGATCATTTTCTTGTCAATTTGATTAAATTCCTCTGGAAATATTCACTTAGCATGAAGATAGTTCAAGAATTGGTGCTCATTTGGATTTTCCTGGCTTTGTTCCTCCAAAATGCCAGCAATGTGGAAGGAAGATATCACTACCACAAGGGCCATAAGAAGAATCCTCACAAGGGCTCGAGTTCAAACCCACAAATGCCTCCCCCTCCATCTTTCACCTACTTGCCTGCGCCGACCGTGCCTAGCCCTGAGCCGTGCAACTCCAGCTCCAGCGGCATCTTCGACGTGACCGCATTCGGGGCTGTTGGAAATGGGTTGGCTGATGACACCCCCGCCTTCAAGGCGGCCTGGAAGGCAGCATGCGCAGTGGAGTCGGGTGTCGTCCTTGCTCCCTCAGGCTACACATTCACAATCACTTCCACGAACTTCTCGGGCCCATGCAAACCAGGGCTCGTGTTCCAAGTAAGGATTGGCTTCGTCTCCATTTATATCCGCAAAGATCGCTACTATGACTCCAGTACATTTTCCTGAAGCACTTGTTAGTACTCTTCCTTTTTTGGGTCAACACTTGTTAAACCATTTGGAACGTGACAAATTTATTCTGTCAAGAATGAATGCAAGTCATTGTACAGCATAGTGATTTCACAAATTATTAGATAACTTACAGCCAGAAAAAGTAGCACACTTTTCCCTTTCCAAAGCTCTTGGCATGTTTCTTTAAGACGCACATTTTATGAACATTTCCGTTGTTAATGTAAGCTTTCAAATGTCTAAACAGGTTGATGGGGTCTTGCTGCAGCCAAATGGACCGGATCGTTGGCCAAAAGCAGATAGCAAGACGCGATGGCTCAGGTTCTACCAGCTCAACAACATGACTCTGACGGGGAAGGGAACTATTGAAGGCAATGGCGAGCCGTGGTGGGATCTTCCTTGCAAGCCCCACAGGGTGATTGAACTCAACATGTCAAATTATTGTATCAGCATCTGTATAACCAAACTTTTCTGCAACCCAATATTTTCACCTTTCAAGTCGGGTAAAAGCAAAAACTTGTCTCTAAATCTATACATTCTTGTGATCGAAATTTCAGGGTCCAAATGGGACAACGTTGCCGGGACCGTGCGACAGCCCTGTTGTAAGTAAACTAATCCATGACTCCAACTATTCAGATGCAGCTATACTATTGTCTTTTCTATTTAGAGTGCTGACCAGCATTTATATGGTTCATTTTCAGATGATAGTATTCTTCATGGGCGCAAATTTGGCAGTCAACAGATTACGAATCCAGAACAGCCCTCAATTCCACATGAGGTTCGACAGCTGCCTAGGAGTGTTGGTCGAAAAGCTGTCCATATATTCCCCAAAACTTAGCCCCAACACAGACGGCATCCACATAGAATACACAAGATCTGTGGGGATATACAACAGCATGATCTCAAATGGTACTCAAATCAAATGTAACTGTCTCGTTTTATCTCAAGATTACACTTGTCCATTGCTTCATTTATCGGCTCCTTGCGGTGGATGATATAAACAGGTGATGATTGCATCTCCATCGGAACCGGATCTTCGAATGTCCACATCGAGGGTGTTACTTGCGGGCCGAGTCACGGGATCAGGTAACCTTTCTTTTACTCCCCTCCAAACAAGCTAGATCATCTGATGTCTACCAACTAAATGTGAAGAAAAATAGCTTGCTTTAAGAACCGGACCTGATTTTTGCAGCAAAGGAACTAGTACGTGTCTTCCTTAACAACTAACAAGCAACGAGTCATATCAGGAAGAAGGTTTAAGGTTAGGAACTTTAGATTGAGAGCTTGACAAGTAACTTTAACTTGATTGGGTTCTTTTTGTTTGCAACCCCACAATGCCCTATTTTTTCTCAAGGAGACACAGGTAAAAGTAGCTTGACACAGTAAAAGTAGCTTTCTTTTGTAACAATCACTTTGCGTGGATGATATAAATAATTAGGACATTGAACAAGGAAGATGGATAGCTTTTTATAGAAGCTTCTTGGAAACACTCTGGCTTTACACTTCTTAAGGCCACAATCATAGAAAGGACAACAAGAAATGTAGAAAAAAGAACTAGAGACATGCTCCTAAATTAACAAATTTTCCACGATACCAGCTAAGCCGAACTGAGTTACTCATTCGCGTTATTTGGTGACAGCATTGGGAGCTTGGGAGCGAATAAGTCGCAGGCGTGGGTCTCGAATATAACAGTCCGCAATGCGGTGATCAGGGATTCCGACAATGGGCTCCGCATCAAGACTTGGCAGGGGGGGAGCGGGTCGGTCACGGCCATCTCCTACGAGAACATCAGGATGGAGAACGTCCTCAACTCCATCATCGTGGACCAGTACTACTGCAGCAACAAGGCTTGCCGGAACCAGAGCTCGGCCGTGTACGTGTCCGGCCTCTCCTACCGCAACATCAAGGGCACCTACAACATGATCAAACCACCAATCCGCTTCGCGTGCAGCGACGCAGTGGGGTGCACCAACATCAGAATATCGGAGGTCGAGCTGCTGCCTCACGTGGGCGACCTCGTCGATGAGCCGTTCTGCTGGAACGCCTTCGGGGTCCAGGAGACCCCGACCATCCCTCCCATTGATTGCCTACAAAATTGGTAGCCTCAGGCTGTAGCAGGGAGCTCTGCTTATGGTCGCTAGGGAAGGACAAACAAGACATCATAGCATTATAAATTTCACTAGTGACATATGAAAATTGCCACATTTGTATAGAGGCACATCAGGAGCCAATTATCTGCATTTGGGTCTTGATTAGATCTTGCCTTCTCCCCATCAGGCTCCATCCTACTGGGGCTTATTCCCTAATCGTGTGATGAGGTGTGTTAGTATTACTGGGTCTCTTTCCTTTTGCACCTTTTGACTGGGGGTTTCTGTCTTTTCTCCTACATTTTATTATGTTGGATTTCTACTTTATCATACATATTTTTATAGTGTTGGGACAATTCATACCATCACCAGATTTGGACCCTTGAATTCCGTTGTCCATAGTAGGCCATTTACACTGTGGTGTTGCATTCCCAGGCAACATGAGGAAGCAAGCAAAGGCCACCAAAATGGGTCTGCCAGCTCTCAACCAAGAATTTATGCACGAAAGCTGGCTTTTCCTAGCTAGTGACTCCAATGTTCTTTTTTTTTTTCCGAGATCCACATGATATAATGGTCATGTCAAAAGTAGATTTCCAATCACACAGAAAGATTAGTAGCCGTGCCCACCATGTATAAACCGCGATGGTGATGCTTGTCGCTAACTAAAACGAAATTAAGTTTATGCAAATTCCTTGTCTCCCATGAGGAATCGATTATTATCGATTGAACCAAGAGGTAACCAAATTTAGGTATGCTAGAGTTGACTTTGCATTGAACTCAGAGCCGCAAGCGCACATCCGAGACTTCTAGGTGCCTTATTCTCCACGTATATTTATTCACACGTGCCTAATCACCCAAGATAGCTCGAGCAAGCCGGCCCTCGTTGCTACTCGGGCTAGGGGTGACGCTGCCTAAAACATCACGAATTTCTCGAAAGGAATCTAAACTCGACATGGCACGACACGACTCAACTCGATATCGATACCTTCTCGTCCATTTTCAGTGAAAAGTTCTTCGCAAACACATGTTTTTGTTATCAAACGCAACGATCCGAATGTAACACTGAAAACACGAGTTGTCGGCCCGATCTAGGCTTTTATGCAGCAGTCTCGGGCCGACCTGGCCAGGCCCGTTTGCACCGCATGAGCACACCACGTCACCATCTTGATACGAACTCTCTCAGTTCAGGGTCTTCCTGGTCTTCCTTCCTTGGCCAAAATCCCTGTTCCTGCTACTGCTGCTTAACCAGGTACCCTCTTCCTCCTCCTCCTTCCTTCCTTCCTTCCTTCCTTCTTGTTCATCGATATATGGCTATTGAAATATGCTAGCTTGAGCTTTGATTACGATACCATTGACGCACGCCCGGTTCTGGAAAAATCCCTGTGATCTTTCCGAAAGTTTTGATTCTGCCCACTCCCCTTTGGATTCTTGCCCAAAAGATTGTTGATTGCGATTTTGGGTTTCGTTCCCTTCTTCTGTATCCCTTGTAATCTTTGGAAGCTGTGGTTTTCGTTTGCATCAGGTGGAGAGAGAGAGAATCGAGATGCCGTCTCTGCAGACAGCTTTGCCTCCGGAACTCGCGGACAGTGTCATAAGGGTCGGTGTATTTTTCTATTTCGTGCGTTTCTCATTTGTTATTGTTAAGAAATTACATCATTCGAGGTTGGTTTCCTTTAATTTATTCCAATTCTACTATGCTTTTTTTTGGGGGGTTGGGGGGAGTAATTGCTTGTATTGGTTGTTTCATTGTTCGCCCTATTGGTCGTTGCAGCTTTATCGCGAGTGCCTTCGAAGAGCGAGATACATAGGGCATCAGGTACACCCTCCTTTCTTCATTAGACTTTTTTGGTTATATAACTTTTAGCTAATATATGCTGAAGTGAATGGCCTGTTGGCTTAGCGTTTCCATTTTGAAATTGGATTCTTTGGAATCGAGTGAATTGATGAATTATTGTGTAAGCAATGATGGTAGCTTTACTTTTGTTACGCTCTTATGGTACATTGCTTAAAACTTGTTGGATGGCTTTTGTCTGAATGATAATGTGTTTAAGAGAGACATTGTCTTTGTATTTCTGTTTTATATGCTTGCGGTATTTGAATAAGTTGAAGGTATTTTCTTACAAGCGAATTCTACCATGAATTGGAATTACCCTGTTTGACTAAAAATTTGCCTCCCTCTGAAGTTAATCTGATTAGGTGCAGTAGGCAGGCTAAATTTTTTTATGGCCATATATAGTGGCAGCAAACAGATGTATTGGATTTTTTGAGCTTATATGTGTAATTTGGCATGTTGGACCAGATGCTTCCCCCAGACTGTACAAGTTACGGCTGCAATACAAGTAGCAGAAATTCATTTTTTTTTTTTACATACTATGGTCTCAACTCCTTCAATGTCTTTATTTGAGTTGGAAGGACTGTACTTTCTCATTGAACAAATTCCTCTTGATGGACACCACTTACTGTCTAGTAATTTTAATGCTATCTGATGTTCTAAATTGACTTGGAGAAGACTTTCCCATAAGATGGAATTTACCCAAAAAAAAGAATGGCAATGTGGCGTTGCTGCATAAACAGTGGTCAGTGGTCAAGCTTTTAGTTGTGAGTCTTTCTGACCTAAGTGGCAAGATCATGATATGGAAGTTGGAAAATTTCAATTGTCTTGCACATTTGTGTCTTAATTTTGTCATTGGTTCACTAAATTTAAGGTTTCTGAACTAATGATGTTTAATTGAAATGTCTGCTGAAATTTGAAAGCAGTTTAAGCGGGAAGTAATGTATATAATATTCGAGCCCACTTCTTCCATGTATATACTTTTCATATTTCGTGCAGCTGAGGAACTGACTTTTTTTTTACTTCACTTACATTTGTGCAGCAACACAACACTCAGCTTCTTGTCAACTTGGTGAGGCAGCAATTTAGAAGGAACATGCATGAGACAGATCCCGAGAAAATCCAGAAACTAAAGGATGAGTGAGTTTGACAATGCTTATTTGGTAGCATTAACAGTCTTGTTTTGGTTTTTCTTCTTTCAAAGAAAAGGAAATTGTTTAGGATTTATGTGGAAAGGATTCGACTGCTATATGATGAAATTCTTTGTGCATGTTATATCCATAATGTTGCAGAGACCTGGATTAGGCCGTATGAACTTTGTTAGATTCTATTTTATTTGGTGGGATCCAGTGTCAGACTGCAGAAGGACCATTCTCAAAAATTTGCAGATGAACAAAACGTGAAATTTTTTGTTATCTTGACTGAAGAAGCATTTCCGAGGTTCTGATTAATCTTTTTCTTTTTTTTTTTTAAATTTTCAGTGCGGCGAGGGGGCTGGTAAACCATATACTGTATGAATCAGAGAAGATGACGGGTCGCAAATTCAGCAAAGGCTCATAATGTCATTGTTTATCATATGTTTCAAAGGATATGTTAATGAGGTTTCGACTGTCTATGAAGTAAATTTTGCTTCATTAGCCAGAAGATACCTCTTCTTGTATTTCCCATTGTTGCATTGGATGGTGATGGTAACATAAAACTGCAAGCAATGTGCACTGCAGAAACGGACATGGGTCTGTGGGTCGCTTTTGGAGGTCTACCAATGGATATGGTCACAATTTGTGATAATGTCACGACTCTGAAAGGAAATGCATTTGACTGCAGGATCGATTTTCTGGGCAATGAGCAATTTATGGTTGTTTCCAGCCCGAAAAAAAAAAAAGAAAAAAAAAGAAAAAGGAGTGTGTTATTGTAGTTGTTGCTTATATCTGAAGAACTGTCTTATGATGAAAGTAATAGTCTTGCTAGGGAAGTGGAGTGTTTGTTGAACAAAGTATGAAAAAGCTGGAGGTTCATGCACCCTTTCACTTTCCAGGCTAATTCAGTCTATTATCGGTTATTTCTTGTGCTAGATTGAGTGAAATTGTGTGGCCGACCAAAAAGAGTTGCTTAGATTCAACTTCTGCAAAGGGAGTACTTTTTTCACTTCACCAGTGACACTGCAGTACAAAGTGATTAAGATTCTGCATGCAAATCTGGATCAAGTGACACTGCAAAGGGACCCCTTGTGTTGCTTCGTATAGATGGAGGGTGCATGGGAAGAAACATGGCCGCTACTTTTTACTTTCATTCACTATGATATCTATGATTCAAACTCCAAATCATTCCCTCTTGGACCTCTCACTGCAATGAAGACTTTCTTGTTAGCCTCGGATGGTGGAAAATCTGGATCAACGGGACATTTGCATTCCCTGGCCCTCTTGAGAAAATCAAGACATGGCTGCTTGATTCAGAGTCCTCCGTCAAATGATTCTCTTACCGGTCACTCTCATCATATTCTCTGTGTGGTCTCCACTAGATATTTCACTGCATTATGAACTTGGGGCTCTGAGGGCAAGAGCATAAAATGTGCTTTCAACGTGGGTGATCTCATTTCTTCGACTTCTCAGAGATCGTTACCAACAATGCCCGTCATTTCATCTGTCGTGTTCCTGCAATAGCAAAACGTCGCCGTAACTCTTCCCATTGTTACGAATAAGTGCATTGTATCATGTAATAGGACATCAACCTATTTATTCACCATCCACAGTCATCCCATTATGTGTTGGTGTTTGGAGAAGGGGTTGCCTTCTCTCAACAGTTTCTCTCGAAGTCTGAAAAAGAATTGCAGAAATAAAGGACACTGATATTTCATCATTAACACCGATCCCCGGTTACAGATTTCCAGCAGAAGTGAATATTGACGCCAAGATATGTTACAATTACTATTGACGAAGAGGAGAAATCTATTTAAATAGAGCTGAGAAGTATGCCATGGCAGACTGCATAGTAGCTTCCTTTTATGATCTTGGATTATTTGGTGTATTGATACTTCATGTAATCCCTAGCCAGTTTTTCCTAAATTTGATGGTCTGGTCCTTGGACTGGAAGGACTTCTTCCACTGAGCTGAGGACTTTGATCCCCTCGCAGTTCACTGATGCGTGGGCTGTAAATCCGAGGGCTCTGAACGCCTTTTAACTCTGTAGATGGCGTTGCGCAGGAGCTAGTAGCCTTAGAACTGCCTGTGCGCCTGATCTCGCCCCTGCTTCGAGTAATCATACTGTCTAAAACCTCTCCATCATCAGCAAATGATGTGGCCCTGCTCATCCTTCGTTCCTGATATGACAAAGGCACATCAAATATCCAAGAATTAAAAGCTATCTTGATTCTCGACTGGTTCAGGATATAGAGAACATTGCAAGACCGTTTAAAGTGCTTGAAGTGCAGAGAACTTCCCTCAGAGGCACGTGATGTACTTCAGTGGAAGATCTAATTTGACATAATTAGGTAATGAAGTATAAATAGTACTGTACCGGTGAAAGATGGAATGATACGGCAGGCGCCTCTACATACTCTGCAGCATCTAGATCTTGAAGGTGGGCCACTTTGAAGAACTTGGGCAAAATGTATTGTCTCACTGGAACTAAAGCCATGATCATCAGTGGGAAAAGTACCCCAGCGAGTGGAACCCACGTAATCCCAAAACAGACAAGCAAATACGAGGTCTGGAATAATGTGAAAACCACAATTGTCTTGAAGGGTACGGTTTCCACGAAAGTAGCATGATACTCCTCCAGCACTCTGAAGAAAACGATTTAGAAGTGAGAGCAGATAAATATGTGCAGTTCGAAAAATATGCAGTGAAAAAGATTTAATCCGAGAGGAAGATCTGAGAAATAGCTACTTGTATCGTCGGCTTGGAGCAGTGAAAAGCAGTAAGATCCTCTCCCAGAACTGGTTACCGGGAAGGTTTTCAATGGCCATGAAGGCAAAATAGCCCCACAGCACTGAGGTTGGGATCTTCTTCAGCAGAGGCATGGCTGCAACACATCCACCAACCATTGCAGCTTGAAGCAAGTTACTGAGCCTTTGTTCTTTCACCTCCACTGGCAACAAATCATCGATTTCTTTCTCAACATCAAACACAGTCTCATCAACGGGGGCATCCATGTGCCCCATGCTGGAAGCCATTTGAATTGTTGAGTCCTTCAAATCCTTCAGCCCCTATTTTACAGTAGAGTGATCATTTGTGAAAGAAATATCAAGATTTTCAATCACAAGTCTTCTACTAGGAAGTACTCTGATGCTAGCAAGAAGGGTTAAGCTCTTTTCTTTCAGTAGATTGGACACTTAAATACTGGTAGGGTTGGATTAGGTTCAATCTAAAAGAAATGGTGTTGCATCATCTTACCAGAGTAGATGGTGCCTGGTAAAAAAGTGGTGTCTGCATTTGTTGGTAGGCTTCCTGCATACTTCCGTAGACTTGCCCCAGACTTGCATTCTTACCCATGCATTTACGGGCAGTTGATACAAGCCGATTCCGAAGTAACTGCATAGCATAAACATATTGCAAAAAGCCTGACATTAAATAACTTCAATGCCAATCAACTAACCATAATAGCATAATAAAAAATGGATCTGGGTATATGACCACTACTTCTACAGCAGAAGCTGTAAATGGGAGGTACCTGATGCTTAAGTGTAGCTAAACTTTTCGTATGCATGGGGGACTGTGGTATGACACCATTTGATGGAGGGATCCCCAGAAGACCGCATAGTATTGTCTGTCATGCAATTAAGCCAAGAAGGTAAGAACTTTGGTAGAAAGCAATGATATAGCAAGTCAATCTTCATACCAGAAACCCCAGAAGAAGTAGATCGTAGTGGAAAGAAGATGGTTTTCTCAAGTTAAATTCCTTCTGCTGAGCAAGTTGGGAAGCTACGCTGTGGTCAAAATAATAAAGCACCGCAATCATTGTTGCCGGAATAAAAGCTCCTATGATATAGAGCACAGGTACTTTTACCATGTCCTGTCAGTTATTACATGAAAAAATGTATCACCTAATCGATAGAGTCCAAATAGGATAACAATAATAATGACCTAAGCATAAGTAGAATATCTAGTTACTCATACCTTTATAACAATCCAATTCCCATACGCACCAGGAGACCACGGATTTGGACTGAAGAGGCGCCTTGGTATTCCTTTGGGAATACTTCCAGCTGGTGCATATGAAATTGCTGTCCAGACCAGAACCATCAATGGCACGCCATAATCCGCAATGAAGCCTCGAAGCGACCCTGTAGTGGGTTGAGCAAAACTTACAACCTTGATTAACTTTAAGTGTGTTAACTAGAAAGATATGCATTTGAAGACTAATTTTCAGAGTGCACTAACTAGAATCCATGTAAATCATGACCGGTTTTTAAGTCCCGTTATAACATGACATTGGACTGACAGAAAAAAGCAGAATTTCCATTTTAATATATTTCATAAGTAAAAGATAGGCCATAAGATAAGGTAAATGATTGCATGCAGAATAAATGAATTTTAAACTGTATGTAGTCTGCACAGCACAGAATGGGACATTAGTTTCACATGAGACCTTTGAGGTTTCAGAAACTTGCCAGATCCATATTTCCAAGATCTTGCTTTTCTGCTTCTTAATGCTGTAAGCAGAAGCCCAAATGACAAGACCAAAGCAAACATGCCATTTGCAAATCTCCATGGGGGTTGGTATGCAGCAAGACTGGGATTTTCTCTTTCAGGTAAGCGAAATTCTTCGACCAGCCCCTGAAAAGTGACAAAATACCAAATTGACGTCCAGCTTGGCAAGATGCATAGGGTGAAATTCCAGGGACTTCATGAATAGCACGCAGCACTCATAATATGTTGGAATAAGCAGATTGAAACTTTACTTCTTTTTGGCCAGAATCAAATCTTCATCATCATTGAAAGCTTAAAGACAGAACAATCTGACGGAAATTTGACTCACCTTGATAGCTTGCTGCATAAAAAGCATCGCTATAAGAAGGCCAAACAATTCACCAGCGAGACGAGTAAACCTATTTATGATTGAACAAGCTCCAAGGACAGCTAGTAGAAACAGTAAGATTGCAGTCCACACGCATACCCTGCAAGTTTAAAAGCTGAACTAAGTTATGTATCGCAATGAAAAGGGTAATTATAAGAATAAATGGTGCCTAGCAGAGTTTAAGATCAGATATTTTTTTTACAGGAAAGAGCAGAACATGGTACCATCCAGTCCACGCTAGAAAGAGCTTTGGTCCCAAATCCGGTCTGTCTTTAGCAAAGTTAAATAAGAAGGTATACATAATTACAGTTGGCTCTGCCACTCCAAGAATCAACAATGGCTGGCCTCCAACAACAGAGTGTATTATCCCGCACAATGCCGTAGAAGCTAATGTTTGAACAGCCGTCAAAACTCCATCTGTAGATTGAAGGAACTCTATTAAATATTCCGAAGCATAGGCATGTAGATATCCACACAGAACAGTGGCCCAGCAGCAGCAGCAAAATCAACGCAATTAAGTATTTTTTGCTGAAGTATTGAATAACATGAAAAATTCAAGAACTACCCAAATCTTGCACAGCCCTTAATCAAATATTTTGCTACACAATTTTACCTGTGTCCCTTTCCAATTGTTCTCCAAATGAGATAACTGGAATTGCTGAGGCGAAAAATATGTAAGTGGTGGGAGCCAATATCCTGGGGCATTACAGTATCCAGCATCAGTTGGTCTCAACTTCACTACTCGGTACTTTGATGTTCATAAAGGGTGATAAAAGAGCAAAAGTACCTGAAGCCTGCCCTGAGCCCACCAGTCCAATCTTGCTTGTAGCATAACAATCTCCCTTGAAGATCATTCTTTATCCCGCGAAACGGTACAAAGGTCTCTTCCATCTTCTTTTCGCCTTCTACTTTACTCAGGAAAACAGAGTACCCTCTTGCTCAGAAAGAAGCAGCTCCTACAGTGGCTCAGTCATTCCGAGGCAAGGCTCTAACTGAAAGATTAGCACTATCAGCATCAACATGGCAGTCTTGGGGACATCTGACCTCAATGTATTGCAATCGAAATGACATCATGCATACAATAGACAAATGATATATGGAAGACCAGGCTTAGAACCTCACACTGTAAAATGGGAATTTCCAAATAACACAGGTTTTGCAGGATTGAGCTCCAGAAAGGAATACCCTTTTAGCTGCATCTGAAAACCATAAAATAGAACAAGATGGACACAGAGAAAGGTCTTGAGGCTGTGCTCCAAATTTATAGGCCCATAAAGGTATGAACTTTGAGAAGAGAGCTACATCTACGGTGCTGATGGTAATGTGGGTCGAAAGGATATCGAGCAACATCACTGTCAGGCATGCTCAACTACAGACACAAACAAAATGCAATGCACTAGCATTACTAAAGGAGAATGAAATTAGGTGAGCTTTCAAGGAGTCCCGAATCAAGAAAGGATAAATGCAGATAAAAGTAGAAACAAAGAATTCAATAAGTGGGAGAAATGTGGAGCACTTGCTGGCTGACATGACTCGGAAATGCTAAAAAGAGGACTCTTTTACTTTTCTGGTGTTGAGATTGCTGTAGATGAGAGAGAGAGAGAGAGAGAGAGAGATGAATCTGCCAGTGCCAGTCCAGGACAAGCTGGCACTGACCGAAGCACCTTAGTAGCTTCACTACACTCTAGAGCACGAGTAGCTCCTGACTCTTCCCCCCCAAAACCCCCAAAAATAATAATAATGCATTAAAAGAAGTTAGGTGCATTGCTTACTACACCTGATGAATGGGCAGAGAGCTCACCCGCGATGAATGTGACTTGTATAAGAAAGAGACGGTAACACAAATTGTCCATAAATTTTAACTCAATCTCTAATGTGATCTCTAGATTTTAGCTAAACGCACAATATAGACCCTGAACTCTTAATTTGATCAGTATGATAACTGGATTTTTTGTACATTTTCATATAGTTCAGAAACTAAATTGAATATGTATCAAAAATTTAAGAATCATATCGAACAATTTAAAAGTTCAAGAACCACATTGCACACTGAATTAAAGTTTAGGGTTCACATTGCACATTAAACTAGAATTCAATAATCATTTATATTAATATCCCTCTGTATTGAAATTAATCTACGATGTCATGGTCAAGTGACCCTTCAAGGTCAAGGATGTGTTCGCTATGTGCAGTGTTTGGATTATGACAGCCAAGAAGTTTGACAGACCTTATAGTCGTTGTATTCACAAAGACAGATTAGTAGTAATTCACTCATACACCCTCATTCTTTTCCTTTTGTGTCACCTAAGTTTTCTGCTATAAACATGAAAATGATGTTCAAAGGGTTAGAAAAAAAATCTAAGCCCCCGAGATTACGGGCCTTGACCACCAAGATCAATGCAGTAAAAGTCGAGTCACGTTGTCGTATGGTATATTTTTTATTTATTTTATTTTTATTTTTTGTTGCTCGAAAGCTTGGGGAATAGGAGGGCGTATATGTCGTGGAATATAATTAAAAGAAAAGCAGACAAAACTTAGAAGGATTCGGTGTATTCTTCCGGGGAAGAATGTCTTCTCTACCGTGTGAACATGGAAGTGGGGGAAAAGGAAAATATAGACTTTCATCGTGGGAATCCGATTAATAGACCTTGTTAGAATAAAATCACGAAAGGTAAAAAAAAAAAAAAAAAAGCATTTCACCGGCATTCATCGTGAGAATCCGATTAATAGATCTTGTTAGAATAAAATCATGAAAGGTAAAAAAAAAAAAAAAAAAAGCATTTCACCTACATTATCTAGAATAATCAAATCTTTCAAGTATCCTACCTAATGCGACCAACCCCCTAAAAGTAAGTATGCTATGCAATGTATGGATCAAGTATGATTTGTTGTTGTTGTTGAGTAGATATGAAAATAATTTGCATTAAAGATATGATAAGTATAAGTCTTTCAACAATCACGAGAAATTGCTAGCAGTTCACCCAAAAACTTAATGCGATGGGTTCAAAGCGAACTTTGAAGTACTAGTTTAGGAAGGCAAGATAAAAGTACTTTGGGAGAGAATATTACCTTTGATGGGATAACACTAGTGATATCATATTACTATATTTGGAATCGCCCCAAAGGACAAACCGCACCACCTTATATTCATTTCAACCAAGGAGATTAGTGTAGATACCTTTCATCATGACTCCAATTCACCCCGAAACAAGAATAGTAGAAAAGAAGAAAAGTGGGCAAAGGACATAAGCCCACACCCACCAGAATATACTTGTAATTGGTACAATGGGAAGACATAATGGAAGATGATGATCAATCTTGTCCTGGTAACAAAAGTAAGCAGTACTAAAAGATTTTCGTCCTTGATAAGCAAAGGCCAAGATAAATTTCTTAGTTAAGCAGCAAACCATCAATGATCATAGCGATGATGTGTTTTCATTTATGATCGTCAATTCGATTGGATGCCAAGTTTGTGCTCTTCACAATGGCAAAACAAGGACAACATTCCCCATGTAAGTCCTAACTCTTAGTCGGCTTATTTGCTGCCAAAAAATAAAAACACAACAGCAATATGTCCCCCATCACATTGCATGGACAATGATTTCTTGAATTGTATGTGATCCTGCACGCTTGTTTCCACCAATTTTCAGCAAACTTTTCCTCTTCAGTAGATGAGGAAAACAATCTTCGACATAAGACAGCAATAATTCATCATGTTCAGTCGGAGAAATTGGAAAGAAAGAGTTCGATATTAACGGAAGGATGAAGATCCTCCGCGACCTCAGGCCTCACTTATTCTCAACCATTGATCAATTGGTTGATAAAATTAATCAAATATCGATAAGGCTTCGTTGAGTTCCGCACAAAATATAGTTTGAGAGTTACACGAACAATGGTTCTTGCGGATTGCAAAGAGAAAGGGAAGCTTGTGTGCTACCATTTTTCTCAAGCAGATGGAGTATTAATGTGGATTTGCTGAATAGTGAATTGATATGATTCAATCAATTGGGTCATTCAGGGATGAAGCTGGGGCCATTGTTTTATAAGAGTATATACCCCATTTTCAGTCTAGTTTATTCCAAAGCAATGATTGAACTGGTTACTAGGTTAGGCCAAAAGATTATTAGAGTGAGCTCTCTTGTCCTTGTCGCCTTGCTTGAGGAAAATGCAATCTCTCGTCATTTTGCCTCGCAAACAAACATGTTACATGTCATTCTAAATCACAGAGAGAGAGAGAGAGAGTCATTGGAAACCACCGAATAATTGGTGTAACATCGTCCAAAGAGATCTACAGTCAATAATTTCAGTTGGCAGTCGATGTCAAAAAAGGAAAGTTGAAGGGGAATGGGATAAACTTCGCCTAGACCGCTCTATCGCATGTTCAATATCAATAATGCTCAATAATTGTGATTAATCCGGTCGGGGACCCAAGTCCATGCAAGAATTGCCTGGGAACTTCATATTGGCAATTAACCTCTGTCAATTATAAGAACAGAAAACCTGGAGGAAAAGAAAGAAGAAGGCCCCATCTAGCCTCACAGAAATATCCAACACCGAACCCCATCCGACCAGCTGTACCACAACAAGCACACAACATCAACACCAACATGATGCGAGTATGATGATATGATCTCGTTCTACAATTGGTCAAGTTCGACGATGTTAGCAGTAAAAACAAATCATCTGATAAACATTAGCAAATTGAGCTGCACATTGTTGATGAGATAGTTCAGCCTAATCTTCCACATTGGTCGAAAGGTATAAAAGTCAGGCATCGGAAAACTACCACAATATGGGTAATCACAATTTGTAGGAGCGAAATCTACACTGATTAGTGAATCAAGATCACCTCTTTCTTTCCATCATACTCCTTACCCGTTGCAGAATACGGACAAACTCGTAAAACAATGAAAAGTCGAAACCTGGTAAATTCTCGCCTTCCATAGATGCCTTCTGACTAGTAGAGAGAATGCATGGGTTCTGACAAATGAGGAGGTCAAAACCTCCAAACTTAGCGAACAAGTTCTCGAGCTTGCTAGTGGTCAGCCTCTGTATGTCGTCAATCTGCATCAGTTCCCCCGTTTGCTGACTACTACCCCACCATCGCCTTAGAATTCTGCGTCTTGTTTCCGAGGTCTCTATGGAGACTACACCTTTCAAACGGATGCCAAGCCGATGCAAAGCTACTGCGGTTCCGCCAATTCCACTGAAAAGGGATAGCACGGTCAGTCCATCAGGGAACATCGACTTTAATACGGATAGATGATACCCTAGCACATCTGTCTGGAAACAGTGCCTAAGGGATTCTAGTCTCTCATTTAAGTTAATGTCATCAAAGTGAGTATGATTTAGCGGATAGCCAAGAATGGATTCCAAATGCTGAGGCTCTACAGGTGCCAGTTTGTATTGACCAACCCAAATAAGGTTTCGGGCTCGACAATGATGAAGGATGTCCCTTTGCTGTTCAGATGAAAGCAAACCTCGCGAATCTGTCAGAACTCTACCAAGTCTATCACACAAAGATGACAGGCCACTTGTTTCGGGATTAATGCAGCTCAACTGTTTCCGTGTATCCCATGACGGCCACCATCTTTTTGTATGTGGTATTGCATCCTCGATGGTCATTGGTGGCTGGGGTAGTACAGGAAATCTATTTTCTGTTGGAAGGTTGTGCACGTAGCCTTCCTTCCTAGTCAATGCAGAAAAGTACTGACTATTCACAAATTCAGGCTCAAGCGCATACAAGAACTGAGAAATTTTGGCCCAAGACTCCTGAGAAAGGTTAACGACACTCCCATAAAAGAAAAATGGACGTTTGGCCACCACTTGATCAAGACCTTTGGAAGGATTCGATTTGGATGATTTCTTTGTGACTATTTCAATGCCACTAGTGCCAACTTTTCCTCCCAACCACGTAGATCCGAGGCAAGAGCTAGAATCATCAATAGACTCTTGCTTTGGCCTTTTCCCCTTACGAATGCCCTCAAAGTCAAATCGGCTAACGTTAGATACTACATCTGGAAAGTCATCAAAATTCTCTTCTTTTGGCCTCTTTCCTTGAAGACCATCCCTGTTGACACAGCTAGACTGTGACGAGGCATCTGCACCAAAATCCTCGGTTTTTACAGTTGTTAGACCATATGAGTTGCTTCTCACATGATTCTTCAACTCTATACCATAATATGCTTCGTCGTTTGTGATATGCCTGTAATTTTCATAGCCAGAAGAAGAATGCTGCCCCAAACAAACAAAACAGTGAACTCAAATATCAGAACAGATCATTAATACAAGTTTCCGTTGCATGTCAGTGACCAAGTAATGTTCAGAATCCAAGTATCAATATATTGTCCTCCCTTCAAAGACACAACTCTAAACATGCTCTGAATTGTAAAAGCAAGAAATACAAATCCATATTAAGAAAGTTGTGATCTACTTAACTATATGATGACCATTTAAAAAACGCAACCTTCCTGTTCGTTCGTCCGAACAAGAGGTAAACTTAAACAAAATAAAATGATCATGAGAGAATCAAATCACCTTATCTTTCTGAACAAACTTTCCAGCAAGTGGACCAGCAAGAATGGACTCAGCAAGTTCATCAATTGAAACTTCCGTACCTGAAAGGAGGATATCTCAATGGTTAGCATGCATATGGGTTGACACGGGACAGCCCATTGAAAAATTCACTTTGATTAATACATTGACATTCAACAGGATAAGCATGCTAGCTGGCTAATGACTAAAACATTAACCGACTGAATATTGCATCTAGTGTTATTTAAAAGGAAAGAAGAGAAGTGTTGAAACATTTCACTCCCACAAGGGCCAGACAAAATAGTTATCCAACCTTGGATTGGAAGACTAAAGCCGAGCGTCAGCGAATAGCCTCCAGGGGGAAAAGACGCAGACTTGTGCTAGAAGTGCCCATGATTCTGGATGCTTCACACTACAAGAGTCCAGGGAGAGAACCTATAGGCTGATAAGATGTGCCCAAGAAAGGGACATCCAAATTTTGGTCCAGCATAAAATTCAGATTCAGGCCAGATCTTTAAGAAGCCCACCCCATGGATCCCAATCGCACTCATGAGTTACAGTTCTTTCAATTTCCACCTATACTAAACTCACATGTCAAAGCATTGAGAAAGCTTCTTCTTCAAAACTTCTTTTTTTAACAAATTAAACGTGTTTATCTTCGCCTTGCTTTTTACTTTAATAATTTCACAAATGTCATTCACAAACTGCTTACCAAATCTCTCAAATGCAGATGACACTTCGTTCTCAGAGAAACCCATTTCAAGCAACCTGAGTGTCTTATCCATAGTCCTGAACAATTTCTCTTCATTACTCTCCTGTGTGAGACATTATTAAAGCAGCACCAATCAATGCAGAGGGGGAAAAAAACTGTACTATGTCAAACATGTCGAATGTAATAAAGACACCTAGATCTGCAGCTTTAAGTCTCTAAATTCCAACTTGTGGTTTCCACATAGTTCAATAAAAACGTGATGCCATCATAATACCAATTGATTTGGTTCGAAGTCGGGCCATTATGATACAAAATATGATAATACGCAGCAGCATATATCTATTAAATATATGACTAACAGGGCCAAGCATGGGACTAAAAAGTGCAAAATAATGCAAATAGATGATGTACAACGATGTTGAACTCTTTGCTGTTTAAAGAAGAGGACTCAACACAGCTTTAAAGGGAAGAGAAGATTACTTGTGCACCAATCATATTCAGTAACCTTTGCAATAAGCATCACATTAA
Source organism: Eucalyptus curtisii (assembly GCA_017140595.1). NCBI lineage: Eukaryota > Viridiplantae > Streptophyta > Magnoliopsida > Myrtales > Myrtaceae > Eucalyptus > Eucalyptus curtisii. Next base: position 31,844,843 of record CM029501.1, read on the forward strand.
TGAGTTGATGACTCTATGGCAAAAGAACCATGAAACCTAATTTCCTACCGTTGAAACAACTTTTCCTTCCACAAATTTATGTCAGAAATGTTCATAAAACTTATTTGAAGCACTTATCTTCAAACTTCTCCTTATGAGACATGAGATGTGGATTTATCAACACAGGGACAAACATGAGTACTAGACATGATGACAATAGTGTCAAGATTTTAACTTTGACCCTTAGTCAATTATCATGTTGAACAACCATTTTTTCCAAAACCCTGAGCTGTCAGACAACATGATATATATGCTGTATATCTTAGCGAATACACTGCAATTGGGCATTTAATCTTGTATAAAACCTTCACCTCAATATTGTCTTCATTGTTATTAGTTCTATCGGTTGTGTCCTTTCGAAACTTTTCAGTTATTTGGGCAGCAACAATGAAGTCCACCATCTCATCAACAGTGGCATTTTCACCTATCAAAACCAAGAAAGAAGTTACCTAAACAAGAAAATAACATAGGACCAGGAAATATAAGAAGACAAGAGCCATTGCTTCCTACAGAAACAGTCCAATTGTCAGACAAGTTGCATACAAGAACATCTATAAGCAGAAAATGCTCAAGGATGTCATATATATGAAACTTACCTTTAAAGTCTGTGAAATGGTAAATAAATATGATTGAAAGAGAAAAAGAGCTCGTCAAATTAGCATCACATTACCAGAGAACTAATTTAAGTGCTGCAAACAAGCATTTTATTGATGAACCATCAAGAAAGTGCCACAAATTTCAAAGATCCAAGGGTTAAATGGTGCTTAATGCAAACAAAGGGGAAGAGCGAAGTCCATCTTTAAAGTTGAATCCTAGAAAACATAGCTTTGTATCATAGAATCTTGTGAATGTATACACTAGCAACATCTTCCCTTCTGACTCAGGTTAAAAATCGCTTGTAATCTCCATGTCAGAGGATACCAAATTACTGTCTTCCAGAAAAAGGCATTATCTTTTTAACACTTTAGACCAAAAAATTCGTGCTGTCATTGGATCTCCAAACCCTATTTCCAAAAAAATTTTGTATGAGAGAAAGCTTCAGACACGGTAGGTATGCACCGAGTGCACTGCACATGCATCCTGGGTGTGCTTGTGTGTGGCTACACGGACATAGATAGATAAAGATACAGGCACAACTAAAATTAGATAAAAGGTCCACTCAAAAATAGGTATTGCAGTGGTTTTATTTCTCCTTGACTAGGACTTCTATCAAACCCATCAATAGGTGCATTAATATTGCACAATGGGAAAGTGCAACATAAGACCTGAACTTTTTTCCCAGCAGTTAATTGACCCATAAATGTCCAATTTTGGTCAATTCAGTCCCGTAAGTTTAATATTGGTCAATTTCTCCGGGAATGAACATTTTCCAAAAACGTTGAGGACTAAACTAACCAGAATTAGATGCTTAGGACTCAATTGACCAACCAAAAGTGTTTAGCACTTATTTGCGCTTATTCCATTGCACAATATTTATTGCTAATGCACTGACATCAACCTGAAAGGTGATTACTCCATTTTCACATGAAGACAGCAATGTCATGATGTAGAATAAACAGCACGAGAAATAAAACATAAAGTGACCACAAGAGTTTCAGGAGATTTTACTCACCAAGCCTAGAAAATGCAAAATCAATATCCTTTGCGGAGAAATGCATCATTTGCAAGGATGCCCTTTTCTCATCATAGACTCCTCCGACAAAGACAGATTCCTGCATGAAAGCGATAACAAACTTAAAGCAAATTCTATCTAGTTTTAATATCATGAATAGAGGCTCATAACCATCATCACCATACCAGATCATAACAATATTGGATGGCAAGCTAAAGTACCAAGACAGTTGAGAGTGCGTAAAGTACCAGTTCCACAGCAGACTTACATTGTGTCACTCAACCATGACATTAGTAAGGAAAAAAAATCAGAAGAATCCACCCTAGATGATGATTGAAAATTTTGCTGTAACACGTATTAAACGATAGATAGAGGCCAATTATTACTGCATGGTTTACCTCTTTTGGTTCAATAACTGTTGAAAGTTCTGGATGACTGGTAGCATCATCAATATCATCGAACAAGCTATCCAGCGAATCTGAAGATTCAGACTTCGATTTCTGATTACCCTGGTTAAGACAAAGCATGTCAACTTCAATAGAGGCTGTAACATCTATAATATTCTAGACAAAATGATGAACATCATTTCGCATAACAGTACTTCCTTAATCCCATTTACATCACCTTGCTGATGGAACAAGTAAATGGAGACTGGAAATTGATCTCTGACTAAAAAGAAGGGACTAATTTCCAGAGGTCCCCAGATAATGTAGAGTACTCATAATTGACTTTGGGTAGTGCAACTACAATAGAGTTTCTTGTGCTTTTGAGTCAAGCACCATAATCTACTAGGACAGAGTCTAAATCCCATAGATAAACATTCAATGGGACATGAATGGATGGCCAGGCCAGACTATTGGTCCACAACATGAGCCCAGCATGCCCAATTCTGTGGAAAAGTCCAAGGTCTAAAAGGAATTAGATTGAGAATGTCGTATGCTTCATCCATTCTTTAAAGCTTCTAGAAGGACCAGCACTAGCAGATCCCAGAGATTTTCAGAAGCTTGTCAGCTCTTCTGCCACCAGGCATCAAGGAAAGATGGCAAAAATGCATGTGCACATTTGTACACAAACGCATATATAATCAATCTTCCACAAGATTTTTTCAACTCACAAGTGGCAACCTCAGCATTCATTTTTGCACTCATCATCAGAAAGACAAATCTTAAATACTCATTTCTAGCATTTCTTTTCTGCTACATGTTACAACTGAAGCTCATATTTAGTGAAGAAAAACTCCCTCCATAATGATAACTAGATAGCGATGTGAAAGTTTCAAGTTGTAATCAATGATTGATATATCTTGCTTCAGGCACTTCACAAATCCCAACATAGATTTTAAGCAATCAAAAGAAGTCATTAGAGTTACCAATAGTCACCCTTGCAGTTTGGTCACAACATGTGAATTTCACCACTCATCCTCCAGGAAAAAAAGTCATGAGTAGATCGATTTAACCCTTTTTTAAATAATTGGTAAGGACTTATTTTTAGTGACTAGAAGAGGAAGTGTTCACAGAGTAATTTAGGGGACTTGTTCAAGAGGAAAGCTAATAGGGTAAAATACGAGAGAGCAGTATAAAGATGCAAACATTTTCCAAAGCTTGATTTGGTAAGTGTTCTAACTAGAGAGCATAGATTGATAGTATGCAAATAATTAAATAATTTCACTGTATTCATATGCAAAAAACAAAACAACAGAGAGACAAAAAAACAATCAAGTTTTAAGCCGTTGAGCATTTAGCTAATGCTTTAAAAACTTCTGAAAATAAAGAACAAAATTCGAATTACTCCTTGCTACACAAAGAACAGCACATCATTGAGATGTACATTATTTTACTTACCGAATATCCTATGAGAGCCTCCAGTATCAAGTCAACAGACTCGTCCCCCAGATTCTCACCTGAATTGCAGAGAAGATGCTCAAGCATCATAACGTCAGCGTAAGTATTCATAGCACAAATCTGGCATGGTCCTTAATATGTAAAAGATCACAAAGAGAGACATAAGAACTGTTCCCAAGGCAAAAGCCTATAGCATACCTACAGTATTTAAATTTTTTTTTTCCTAATTTTTTGGATAAACCGTTAGCTCAATCCTTTACCATTACTCACAGGTACCAAGAACTTTCAAATGAATACACATGAAATTCAGAGTTATGTCTGACCGTGTACATACCCCTTTCTCTAATTACTTTGTCAACAAGAGAAGGTTTAAAGCCCATTCCGATGAAAAGCGATCTCAAATTGCTTCCAGATGAACTTGCACCATCATTCTGTCACCATAAATAGAGAGAAATCATCAATCCCAGTATAGCAAGGCTAGCAGATAACGAAGAAGTCGAAAACGTAAGAAGATCTGGTAAACAATACAGTGAATAAAATAGAAATTGAAGAACTATAATATTGTTTATTGACAGAAATTTCAACCCAAAAGCTTTAGTTTATAGGTGGAAAGAGATCACATAAATATAAAGAACAATTAGGACCCATTGTCAAGTGATATGGGACAATATTTCAAAACGCCCCCTCACATGCAAATCGGATTACGAGCTGTGCACGTGGAATTTGGAATATGCACATTCACGTAAAATTTTCCTTTTTTACCACACACCTTCGTGTAAGGGATAACTAGCTCTGATACCATGTTAGAAATTCCAACTCAAAAGCTTAACTTATAGGTGAAGGGAGACCACATGAATATAAACAGCATTTAGAACCCGTTGTCAAGCAATGTGGGACAATATTTCAACACCTAGTACAGAGGGGCGGAGGAAGAACAGAGAAGAAGGCCATTTATGGTTTTAGTAGGCCTTTAACCTTGACAATCCCTCAGGGAAGGAGCTGCATTAGCAGCAGCCAGAAAATTTGACATGGTCACAATCAAGTAGAAGTTTCACATTCCATCATACTTATATTTTTCATTTAGGACTCAACAAAAGTACACCATCACAGTCTATTTCCTCAACAAAAAATTTCAGCTCAGTTCAGGGGAACTTTAATGCTGGAGATATGTACCAAAATAGAGTCCTAGAAGTGCAGGGGAACTTTAATGCTGGAGATATATACCAAAATAGATTCCTAGAAATGCATAAAAGAATAAAGATGAGCAGCAGCAAAATGGCAAATGAAACAGGTGCAGGGTGAAACATATTCGTAATAGCAAGGCCGTACCCCCGTATGCCTCGGATTGATGGACTGTGGCGGTAACTCCACATCCAAAATCTCAGGCTTCGGCACTACATCTCTGTTTGCTTCACGATCAAAGGTACTATCCACATAATCAGGTAAGTCACCCTACAAAAAGTCAATAAGCATATACACCATGAGCAAAATTCAACCCTACCATTCTCGTCGGACCATACAGTAAACAACTATGATACCGACCATTTTGAAGTATTCCAGCGGAGGGGCAACGTAGATGAAAAAGACACTCTTAATCACCACGAGCCACCGACTCCGAGCCTCCTCGAACCCCCTATCACTGCGACCACGAAATCAGCTTCTTTGCGACACGAAGCAGAATCGGGAATTGAAAGAGTCATAACCCACCATTTAGCTCTGAAACGTCAATGCGGCATGCTCGAGAATCCGAAATTTTCACTTGTTTGAATTGCCACTGAAAACTAAACCCTCCAGCTGCAGGCAAATACCGCGAAAGTAAATACCGCATGCTAAATTCGACAAATTCATCACGCCGGAGTCTCCCGAAAAGCATTCGCTCCGACGCATGAAATTCACGACAGAACAACGGAGCACTCCACACAACAAGACGATCAGAACACCAAAAAAAAAAAAAACAAAAAAACAAATGCAGATTACAGCTCATTTCCGAGCTGATCGAGCGGAAGAAGAGACTAACCGGCCGCACCGAAGCACGAAGAACCGGGGGGAAACGGACGATCGGACAAAGGAAAAAGGAACCGCGCGCCTACAGCATGCGGATGAAAAGGAGCATGCCCGCCCGCCCGGCCGGCCCGGCGATTTTCACAGGAGAGCTCCGCGCGGAAGGCCGGCGGCGGCGGCCCCGTCGCGGCGTCCGGAGGGGCGGCGGGCTCGAGCTGAGCGATCGGAGCGAGGCGAGGACGGCGAGAGAGCGGAGCTTTTCGAAACGAAACGAGCGTCCCCCCACGGAAACCCGTCAGCAGGCGAAAAGGCCAAAAAAAAAAAAAAAACGCTTCACTGGTTCGGCCTACTATTCACCTAGAAATTCCTAAAATGCCCCCCACCGGAGAAGGCGGCATCGGGTCAGGCCCCCTGGCGATTTCGTCTTTTCGAACTCCACCGCGGTCATATCGCCGCTCCGGGACGATTCCGTTTGGCCCCGATGGCGTCCTTCAAGTTCGATCGTAGTTACGTTGGTAGTACACTACTTTTAACTGTATACGGTCCGTAGCTCTACCTGCGACATCTTCCATAACGTGTTTATGTATCCAATAACTTAGGACTCGCGATAACGTCTTGAAATAAGATTCGATTTTGATTTTTTGTTTCTGGGAGTAATTTTGAAACAAAATCGCGTTTGGTAAAATTTTTGCTCTCGGGAACAAATTTGTTCCGGGAGCAGATTTGGAGTAGAATCAAGAATCAAAAAAACGTTGATTCTTGTTCCAGGAACAAATTTGATAATCAAAATCAACTCTTCTTCTTCTTCCCTTTCGCCATCCTACGATCGTCGTTCACCACAGCCCGCCGCCGTCCGTCGTCGCCCCCGCCACCGGTCGCCGTCCGCCAGTCTGGCGAGCTCGCCTGAGAGTCGCCAGGCCAGGGCGAGGTCCGGTGGCCAAGCGGCCTCGCCCAACCCCACGGTGGCGGGCGAGCCTCGCCTTACCGCGACAAAGCTCGGCCAACGAGGGCCGGCCTCGCCGAGGGCTGGCGACGCTCTAGTGAGGTCGCCGGCGACCAGCCACAAGAAGAAGAAGAATAGGAGAAAAAGGAAAAAGAAAAAAAAATTACTTAAAAATTAAAAGAAATTGATTTGGAATATAAACAATAAGCACAGTACCAAACGCAATTCTATTCCAGAATCAGAAATTTTGGACACTTACCAAACGCGTGCTTTTACTCAGAATCGGTTTCCGGGAACAAAATAAAAAAGAATCATTTTTTATAAGAATTTGTTCCGGAACGCAATCATTCTAAACGCGCCTTACCTTTCCAAGCAGTAGTAATCTGTGAAGTCCATGCCACGAATATGTTGACTTTTGATATTAACCGATAAATAATAAGATTGTCGGAAGTGATGACGATTATGATTAGTGGTCCTGCAACCCTCTTAAAAATGGCGGAGTTAGAGATTATCCTTCTTAGCATTTAATAATTTACCTTAAAATTTCGTAAAGCTGAATGAATATATTTTTTCCTATCCAATTAATTAATTCCATGATCGTAACGTCCCTACACAGTTTCCAAACCTGAAGTCCCCATCGATTAATAATTATTCTCAAGCCATATCTTTCTTAATCAATAGTAACATGGACAATCTTATGGTCAGTACTTATCCTTAAATGTCGGTAAGTCCCGATCTTTTCAGACAGTTTTACCCAACATTCAAGATCACATGCTTGCAAATTGCTGGACTCGACCAAAGAAGTACCTTTGATCTCTGACTTCCGCTCCAAAATCTGGAGAATGAAAACAAATCATCTAAAATTAGAAAAATTATGAAAAATTTGAAATGATCCTATAGATCATGTTTCACTATTTTAAAAGGTGTTCAAGAGTTTCGTCACCAATATCTTCGAGATTTTACATGTCCTTCGAGCATGTCATGATAAATGAAAGCTAGAGCCCGCACCATCCCTTCGATCAAGATCCTATTTCCGGTCCTACCGTTGCTGCAAAAGGTAAATGCCTTTGAACACAACTTCCATCGTCACCTGATCCATTTTGTCGTTATCGCCCAACAATTCTCGTAGAAATGCACAGAAGCATTCTCGACATCTTAATGTACGGACATACAACAAAACTCCAAGGACACCTTGTTGGCCCGGGCGGTTGACTAAGATCAGTTCGCAACATCAGTTCAGCAATTATACAGTCAGACTTGCTTCTATAGAGGAGAGAGAGAGAGAGAGAGAGAGAGAGAGAAGTGACAGAATGCTATTGAAAGGCCCTTAAAAGATGATCAGCACTGAATAAGCTGCTCCAGAAAAGCTATTACATCAATTCAAAACAACCGGTAGATCCGAAAAGTAAGTGGGAAGAAAAGAAGATCTGTTGTATCTTTTGATATATCGTTAGAAAGAAGCTAAAAGAAGCAAAGGGATTCGTCTCCCACAATTCTGAAGCAATTCTGAAGCAATGAAATGGGCGCTGAACGAACAGCGGCTGAAAGAACGACGCCAATCTAAAATGGACATTTCAATAATCAGCAATGATCAGCAATAATCATGATATTGAATGCATCGGGGCTCATGGCAATGGCAACCATGTAGGCATGCTCCTAGAGGGTAAAATATTTCAAATCGCGAAAATCTTTGTGTGATCATTTTCGTGGACCACTTTTAGAAGCACCTTCTCTTTCTGCCTGGAGCACTCTAGGATCAAGTGGAATTGTCCCCACAGTTAAAGAACTTGAAGATCCGTTGAATCCATTAACTTTAACAGGCATTGAACCAACAGTGACAACTTCCGTTTGCACAGTTTCAACTTTGCCTGCTCCAGTGGTACTGCCCACAGATACCTGATCAGCCTGCTTTGCATTGATGGTGAGTGAACCAATCTTCAGACTAGAGACTCCATCTTCTTTGTGTTCCTCTAATTTCTGCTCATCAGATCTTCCATTAGTATCACTTCCACCAGCAACACTGGTATTTAGAAAGACTTGCTCAGTACCCAACATAGGATTCTTCCTTGTACTGTTTAGATCTTTCGGCTCAATAACTTTCCCTTCACGTTCAGGCTCATTGACATTATTATACAATCTCCGTGGAGGTTCTAAGGTAGGTATGGCTAACGTAGCGTGAAAACTCATTAGTAGCCTACTAGCTCTCTCTTCCTGCATAATTTTCTGCCGATTTTCGTAGTACATAAAGTCATCCAGAAGAGATGTCTTCAAGCTATGGTTCTTAAATATTTGAAGCATCTCCAGACCCTGCTTATGCATAATCTGCACAAAATTCATATCAAGAATGAGCACCATGTTTTGTTGACAATATCTGACACAGAACTGTGGAAAAGAACCTCTAAGAAAATATGGGGTCTACAAGCAAAAGAGTTACGTGAGTGCATATGGCCAGTGGAACGTAGACAAGCAAGTACACCTACGAAAAATGCCCTCACCATATATTAAATACCTCCAAACATATATTTTAGCACATTAGTTTGCAATTGTTTTTATATTTAACTGGAATCATTATATGATGATGGAACTTAGCTATGGACAAGAAAATTCATCAAACATCAAGAGAAAGAGATGAAACAGTTTAATAGAGGAAGAACAAGAAATTACACTACAACCTGTGTAACCTGTTATTTGACAACAAGAAAAGGGGCCACTGACTAGCAGTAAATTGGAAATAAGATATACGGCCAGGAGAAGCCTAATACCTCTTGCGTATCCCTGCTATTAGTGACTGGCTTGTTCTCATTGTTCTCTAAGATGATATGCCTAAAGGCCGTATTTTGCACATCTTTAATGATGTGCCACTTGACAGGAAAGCTGCCAGTCCATTTATCTTGTTGCCAAAAGTCCATATTTTTATGAAAATCCACTTGTCCAACCATCTCTGCAACACCACAGAATTGACCACTGGCATTAACCTGCAAAAGGGCTCTAATCAGCACTACGAACTAAGAAGTCAGGCTGGGGTTTGGGACATTCTGGCAGAAATCTTCAGCAAAATGCCAAAAAGAAAAGAAAAACTAACAAGTATTAAGACACCTTTGACATTTGAAAAAGAAAAGAAAACTGGGAAATTCTTCATAACATGTAACTCACCGAGAAAAATAAGAAGATAGGACAGTTTGTAGTTTTCTCTGCAGCTATCTTCTGTGCATCTTCATAAGCACTCTGCAGCTTCTTGTTTCCATGAGGAGTGGATGACCAAACATTATACTTTATGCTCTTGTGCACATCATCCTCACTGTATGACTTTATCACGAAGAACTTGGCATCCTCATAGTCAACACAGAAATCATCTTTATTATACTGGTCGGTATCAATAATGATGAACCCTTGTGCATTAATATCTCCTGCCTTGGTTGTGTATGCTCTCACGGCCAGCTGACTTTTAGATCTGTTGGTTCGAGGACCCCTATTTTGTTCACCCTGAGCATCTAATGGGCCACTAGCATTTTCCTGCCCTCTGCCAAGATGTAATCTTGGTCGATGTTTTTCCACCGCACCCCATCCATAAGCATTTGAACCATAGTCAGGAAAACCAACCTTTAGCTGGTTACGGTGAGATGGAACCTTGCCACTAAAGTTATTATCTACATGCTGAATGGTGCTGGATGTGCTTCTACCCTGCACAAAGAGATGAAAATTTAGACCAGAAAAGACACTAGCAATGCAGGAACATCCTGCATGGTGGTTATCTCAAATTAGAAGTCCATCAGCAGCAAGAAATGGCACTTACCTGAAATACTCGTGATGAAGCAGAATTTGAAACACCCACAGAAGAAACGCTTCCATAGGTGACAGCTGGTTTTCCTTGACCAACATTCTCTCGCGAAGCTTCCAAGGGCCGGTTCAGAGAATTCGCTGGATTGGAAGAATTTTTAGTGGAGTTCCTACTGAAGTTTGTTGATGTAGAGGCAACGTTATTTTTTAAACCTCTTGTATCAGGTCTAGAGATAGTCCCAGCCCCAGGGTTCGACAAGGCTTCAGGAGAATTGACATCCGGTTGAACAAGAATGGGAATATAGGCAGGTGAAGAAACAGAATTATGATAAGGGGATAAAGGGGATAAAGGGTAGTATGGTTGCGGCCCCACAAATGGGCCTTCAACACCTATCATGGCACCAGGTATGTAAGGGTTGTATGGGTTGTATGGAGACTCCGCAAATCCATAGCTAGGTGAATAATATACATAAGGCAAACTTTCAGATTGTACACCCTGCAGCAGCCCAAGCTCAAGTAAGCATATTGAATGAAGAGATAAAATTCAAGCTTTATTTCTTACTTTCCCTGACTAGAAACAGAGTGAACGAGCACGGTAGGAAGGAGGGAAGAACTTACAGTATATTGGACATCAGGACCATCTATACCAAAAACTCTATTATGGTCCTCCCAATCATTTGGTGTTCCAAATCCTGGACATTCAGAGCCAAAGCAGTTCACACATTAGCAACAATCAAAAGCAACGGCAATTGGCGTATAACAAACAGATGGATTTCTGTGTCACCTGTACAATAATAACCATAGTTGGCAGGAGGATAATACATGCCGTGATCAACAACGAACTCAGGGGCTCCTTCATTATACATTGTTTCTACTCGTTCAAAATGTGGATTTGCAATCAGCTGATTTGTTTCGGTATTTTGAATCTGGATGAAAGAAATATGAATAAGTACTATGCAAATGCACAAGAATCCTAATAATATTGTCAGAGATGAAGGAGTGCATACTATGATAAATAGTATAAAATTTTTATTTGACATTGAATGACAGTGGCGAAATAAAGCTGTCGAGTTCAAGTACCATATAAGTTTCTGCATTCCCATGTTCATTGATATTGTGCATATCCATCCCAGAACTGCCACCTGCCTAGCAGAAGACAGAGAAAGAATAAGCACACATTAACTGCCAACAACTTGAGCAGCAAAGAAACGGAATTTAAAAATTGTCATCTTCAAACAGGCTCGGTCACACAACAACAACGAAAGCTACTAGGAGTAGCTAAGTCGCACGAACTTCTACCAAGTCAAACAAGCATCAAAAACCAGAAAAAATTCCCTGAACAAATTCCTGGAGAAAAATGAATGAGTTCCACCAAGACAGTCATACTCCATGCCCCAAAAGGAAATCCAGCGCGAAGAGATACCAGAAAACTGAATAAGCATTTTGAATTGAAAAAGCTCATTCCTTCTCAACAAAGCATCAAAGTATTCCCACTAGAATCAGAGCCAGAGGGTCCAGACTCGCAAGCTAATACCAAGATTAGCATCAAGAATTTAGCAGAATTTCAGGATGCAGAAGTAGGCCCATGTGAAATGCCCGTTTGTTTTCAAAGCCGCCAAAAAAAAAAAACCTTCCAATTACACACCAAATATCCCCACATTAAGGGAAAAGAACACAAAGACCAATAGAGGATCAAAGTGAAGAAAAGACGGACCACGTCACAAAGACAACCAACAGAATTCCACCGGCCTACTTTCCCCACACAGTTCAGACTCCTACACTGGTCCCCGAGAATTCGCCCCGAAACCGAGACCAAAAAACACACAAATCCATTACAATTCGCATCCTTTACAATCGCCGCACGCCTCAACATCACTTGCTGCGAGAACAATACTTCTCCACCGATCTCTCAGCACTCCAACAGAGAGTTCCCATAAAAAACCTCAGAGAAAAGCCCACGAAAGCACCTCAAGAGAACGCGGAACCACGCACGCAGCCCCATACGCGAGCACACCGCAGATCCCCCCAAACCCCGCCCGAAACGAATTCGATTCGAATTCAAACCGCTCGCAATAGCCGACAATACCCCGCGCGCGCGCGCGCGAACGACGACCAGATAGGAGGAGGAGGACTCACCGGAGAGCGCGGGGGAGAAGGGCGGTCAGTGGAGGCGGAATCAGGCCGCGGCGCTCGACCTAGGAGCTCCCCGGAGGGCCGGAGGCGATGGGGGAATCGGCGACGATTCGGAGCTCCGGCGACATCTTTCCCGACCCGGAGGTCTTTCCCCCGCCCCGGAAACGGAAGGGGAACGAAGCGAGCGGACGAAGGAAGGAAGGAAGGGGGCGAGAAACCCTAGGGAATCACCATGAACGCGAGCGCGCAGAAGAGAGAGAGAGAGAGAGAGGAGAGAGAAACAGGAAGGAGAGCGAGAAAGAGAGAGAGAGAGAGAGATGCCCGCGATGAGTATTTTGGTGCGAGGAGGAGAAGAAGGGGTTGAATGTGTGCGGGGAGCACCTTCTTTTTCCCCATCTTTTCTTTTTTCTCTTTAAAAAAAAAAGAATTCTTTAATTCCATTTTCTTTTCCTCGCTTTAATTTAAAAAGTTCGAGCATTTTCTTGGAAATTTGTGGAGAGGCCAAGACGCGCTCGATCCCCGCCGTTCGATCGGGAAAAGAGGGGGAGGGCCGCCGGATGATTCCGGTGGCGGCTGTCCGAAATGCCGGAAACGCCCTCGGTGACGCGCCGGAATGGCAACGTCGCTTCTTTCCCTCTCCTCTTTTTCCCCTTTTTTGCCTTTAATTAAAAAAAATATTTTCTTTAATTCCATTTTTTCGGCCTTTAATTAAAAAAAAATTCGAGAATTTTCGTGGAAATTTGTGGCGTCGTTTTGAGCAACCAAAGAGAGGCCACGACGCACTGGATTCCCGCCGTTCGTCGATCGGGAGGGGTGGCGTCGAGGCCCTGCGAAATGCCGCGCGTGCCCTCGGCCGCGGGCCGGAATTGCCGCGTTGCCACTGGAGGTGGAGTGGGGGAAGGAGACTTGCGGAGGGAGGGGAGGGGATCCCCTGCTACGCGGAGAGAGGGTGGTGGGAGAGTTTCCGCGCAGGTTCCTTCTCTCTCCTCCGCTTATCCTTCGGGCTGGGTGATGGCTCCGCGTTGACCGCCACGTGTCCGTCCACCGACACTCGCGAGTCCATTCGAGGAGGAAAAAAGAGAATTCGAATTCGGGAGATTTCTTTTCCTCCCTTTTTTTCTTCTTTTTTTTTTTTAAATTTTTTGGGGTCGAGAAATTGGGAAATTGGAGGGAAATTGGAGGGAGGTGGGCGACGTGGAGGAACCCGAATCCAACGCTGAGGAAATGGATTTTCCACGGGAAGAGACGGGAAACTTTTTCTTGTTCGGACAAGCGCATGAGGAGGGGGGGGGCCAATGTCAATGGCGTCTTGTCTTTTTTCATTTATTTATTTTGAAGGCATTTCGCCTTTTTCTTTTTCTTTCTCCCTCTTTCTTTTCCTTTGTTGGGTAATCTGAAATGACCATCCTGATACTGCACCATCGTAGCTCGCGGTAGATTTCGCACGCGAACGAAAGGAATTTTACAGGAACCTTACCGAGATCTTTCTTGATTGGTTAAACATCACATCGATGAGGATAGTACTTACTAAGAGCCATAGCAAAGAAAAGGAAGTGGACCGACTATGACTCAATAGTAAAGAAAAGAAGAGGATTGTTATGATACATAACAACACACACATATATATATATAACCTTTCATATATTTAGAAATAGATAAAAATTGATGATATAAATGAAGGGAAAAATTTGTTTGTTAATACACAAATCCCTCCTAATCCTTTTAAAATGGGCAGATTTAGGGGTATATAAATTACATGTGAAAATGACATTTATCGATCCTTCTTAATTTATTCTAAATCCGTTCTAATCTCTTTCCTACGCCCAAGTATTTTTTTACAATTATTTCTCACTCAATCCCAAATCCTGCCTACCAAGACCGTGGGCATTGAATGAGCTTTCCTTAGTGCCTAAGGCACTGGCAGAGTCTTCGGGCCTTATTATTAGTGCTTTGTCCCGGATAGAAAGATTGACAGGATTTCAACACGGCCAACCCTTAATTTTTTGCAAATCTAAACCGGCCCCTTTTGAGAAATCCAAGATGTTAAAAATTTGAGAAATTTTTTCAAAAAGTTCTAAACGAATTGTACTTTTTCCTATTCAATCTAAATCACAATAATTTTGTCAATTGAGTTCTAATCTTTTTCATACTTTGTTAGTTGAGTTCGTCCAGCCAATTTTAACTGAGAATCGCTAACATAAACACCAGACATCTTACGTGGACAAATTAATATTTTAATTTTTAAATTTTTTTTAAAAAATTCTTTGTTTACCTTTTTTCTTTTACTTCCTTTCTTATTACTTTTTTGTGCCAGCATTGCCGGAGAGCCTCGCCGGCACACAAAAAAAAAAAAAAAGCAAAATAAAAAGTCGAAAAATCAAAAATATTATTAAAAGATATCCATATTAACGTTAAACGAGTCACTTAAGAGGACCGACGCTCGCGGTAGTGGGATAAGAGAAGTGTTATACCTTTGTTGAAGCCAATAAGTAGGAAGGGATTTCTCAAGCAAGCAAGGTAGCATTCATCAAGCTTGAATGCCTATGGAACCGGCAAAATTAAAAAATTAAAAATTAAAATTGAACTGGCAAAATAGAATAAGTCTGATGACTTTTTGTACGATCTTCTCCAAAGTCATTTTCGAACTCTTCCGGCAAATTCACCGCGACAGCGACAATTCAAGCAGGTCCAGAGCTAAAACCAATTCCTTGTCTGTACACTTCCGATATGGAATTCCAGCCCCCGCGCGTTACGGCGAAAATCATGACGCGCCGATGTGCAGAAAGTGGGAACCAGCTTTGGCATGGGAAAAAGGCGTGCAAAAATCGGGGGCGTCCAATTGGAATCGCTTGCCTTTTTCTTTCCCACCCTTTGCATTGTCCCGTGTCCTTTGTCCCATACTTTCTCGCCCCAAAGGAAATTCCTTTCCCATTATGGATTTGGTAACATTTAGAGTTTTCCTTTCCAACTCGTTTTATTCCGCAGGTGTTCTTCCAAGTTGCGCTCTCGGGTGCTTAGAGTGGATCGCAAGGTGGGATTGGAATTCTACCGAACGCGTGGCATTCGAGATTTTTCTGGATAAAGATCCATCAGACGACGGCACATGTCACCGACACGCATTGGACCCATGGACCCAATCGGAAAACCCCCTTCCGTAGGACACTTGACGAGCAATTCGTTGATGGTGTGATGGTCCTTTAGAACCACGAGACCCACGGACGATGTTCCTTTTTTTATTGACCCGATGGATCCTAGAGAACCTCCTTCCATAGGACACTATTCTGATTAGCTAATTAGGGGTGGGATAACCAGCGGCCTCATGAAAAAACACTCTTCGTACCCCCTTGGATGAATCAACTCAGCCGCAATAAGGACAACATTGCACGATGGCTAATTCACTGGTTTTCTTCTCCTCCGGCTAGAGCTCCACTATAATTCTCCTAATGCACTTATTGAGGGCCTAATCGAGTCACAAAACTCGGAAATTATGAAGTTGTTATCTCCGTGCACGAGTCGGATTTGACTTCACAAATCTCGACCCGATGGGACGAGCCGACTTGCGCATTAACTGTATTGATCTTCAAATGCCTAGCCTACCAAAAGTTCCATATAGAAAGTTGTAATCTTATCATTATCCGTTCAATAATAATTAATCTAGAACACTAGAACAGCCTTTCTCGTGGCACCAAAGTGGAAGCGATAAAGCTACGCACAACTTTTGAATTTTATCTTATAAAATCTGAATGAATGATGGGCCGGGCAATTAAAGGCCTGATTGATTCCGATGCAATAAAGCTTATTTTTGTGTCACGTTTTTTCATATAAAAGTGACCTTTGAGAGACCACGTCGCTCCCCATGACGATGATCTTATTCGATGGTGCACGTGGTTGTCTGAACTTTTGTGAGGGCGTTCTAGCTTTTATACTGCTACAAGTTTGAGGCGCTATCGAATTGAGGTGTCTGTGAATCATATCAGAAGAATTTCACCTCAGGAGATTCTATGTGATGTGAATCATTTAATAGATTGTATTTAGTCAATAACTAATTCAAAAGTCTTTGAGCGAAAGTGAATTTGATAAAATTTTGTTTCGGAGCAAAAGAGTTGTTTTCAATTAGTCCTCAATTGGACCACTTTTTTTTTATAAAAAAAAAAAAAAATCTTTTTATTTAGAATCCTATTCTAACTGTTTTAGCTTCTATTGAATCAAGAAATGGATTTGATTATCAATCCTTTTTTATTTGATATAAGGCAACCTATTAATATATATGGTATCGTCATAATGAACCCAAGTATTTGGGAAAAGATGGAATGTTTTGATAAAAGAACGAGAGATCCTTTTCGAGCAACCCATCATAATAGGAAAGTCCTACATTTTTAAATCAATTAATCAAGTTGATGATAAAATAATGTGTGGTACGCTAGACATTACGCACGCATTACTCAACTACCTAAGTTCGTTCTCGACCATAAACAAAGTATTTCTTTATAATCGAAAGGCGCTTCCCCAACCCCACTTGTGTGGTAGAGAGTAACATTCGCAACAAATAAGGGAGAGCAATTTGGGAGAAGTAGTCGACTGTTCACTGACTGATCGTAGGATGGAATATTGTTAATAATCGCAATTTTCCATATCAAAATTGTCATCATATAAGGTAAATTTTAAGTTATCATGTGTGGATACAAAAGAATATGATTAGCTTGCAGATGAGGAGAAAATCGTCGAGTTGCACCATGGGATGATGCTAAGGAAGTCCCACGTCAAAGCCAAGCTGCAGTTAACATATTTTAATCAACCCATAACTCATTAACTTGAAAAGTGTCTAAATAGACTTTTACTTGTTACATGTTGTTTATTTTAAATTTGACAACGAACCTACTTCAAAACTCCGTTTGTTTTATGAAAAATGAATGATTCTAAAAATATTTTCCTAGAAATGATCTCTTAAAATAATTAATCAATGACAAATTTTCTCATTATCGATAGTACATTTATGTCTAAACATTTTAGTGGACAATAAAAAATTTTCCATTCTTTATTTTCATAAGCGATACCAACAATCATTTTTAGAGTAACGTTTTTCAAGTCATTTATTTTCTATCGAAACAAACACAGAATAACATTCCGTTTGTTTTTTTTTAAAAAGCACTAACCAATCGAACCAATATTTAGCGACAGTGAGTTTCGAGTTGTGCTCTCGCTTTTAATTCCCCACCATACATCGGACTTCTGCTGCACATCGCAACAAAGATATGCCGAAAGCTGGGGCCGTCGCATCCGATGAAATTATTATAAGCTTGATATTGAGAAATTAAAAGTATATCCGTAGTTATTTTTACTTTTGACTCTCCTAATCCCGGGGCATGCACCTCGACTCGTTCGAGACTTCACAATATATAAATATCGACGAGTTCATACATACTTTTTCATGAGTTTTAAAATTCAATAATTTTTTTACATTTTGACAGTTCTGAAATTTTAAAAAAATAAAAGAATTATATCGTAAATATCAAGGAAAAAATCCCAAATAAGGGCAAGAAAAATAAAGAGTTGAAGTAGATATTTTTTTCATATAAAGACTCAAAGCACCCTAATTTTTTCAAATAAGAGCCTGAAATAAATATTGTTCAAAAAAATGACTGAAAATGGACATATCAATTTTAAATAAAAGCCTGAACTCACTGTTTGGTGAAGAACAATTTTCATCTTTTAAATTTTTAAAGTTTTCTTTTTTATTTTTTTTTTCTGTTTTTTCTTTCCAAACTAAAAAAATAAAAATAAAAATAAAAAATCAGAACACGCACGGGAGGGAAGGCTCCCTCTAATATATGACCGCTGTCCTATCACTAGTGAGGCGGCAATGATGACTAGCAGGGTCGCCAATGCTTGCGTACGGGTCGAGAACCCTCGCTAGAGACGGGAGAGGATCACCGCTCCCTTCCCTCCCAAATTCGGCGAGGGTCGCTGGCCTTTGTGTAGGCCTGGCAACCTTCGCCCAGCACCCCTTGACTTGGGTGGCGAGGTCCGGGGTGTTGACTGAGGGCCGGCGACCCCACACAGATTGAGCAAAGGGCGGGCTACCCTCGCCTTGATCCAAGAGAGGGCCACCGTCCTCCCCATCTCTAGTCGGTGAGGATCGCCGGCCTTGGCCTAGGTGTTGGTGACCACGTCAACCATTGCCGCTACTCCACTAGCGATGGAACGGCGGCCCTGCTTCTGTTTTTGCTTTTTTAATAAATAAAAAATTAATCTAATTTAAAGGGCATCTGGAGGAGGTTCATCACCATCGACTCGTCTTCTCATTGATAGAAAGAAATGAAGAAGTCCTCCTTAAAGGGCAGGTGCCACCTCCGCTCGTTTGGACTTCGGACGGTGTCTTCCCCGAGCAGTTTTCGTTGTTGCCGTAGTACAGATGAAAAAGTTAAATGAACTTTCCTGCATTCGAGTGCAGTAGAGAAGTTTGATCCCGACTCGATTGATTTCTACTTAGTGGCGGTCTCTGCCTCATGATAAAAGGTTATTTAAGATATAGCCGTTGAGAGGACTTGTAGAGTGCAGAGTGTTGATGGTTTGTAATCTCAACAACCATTTTTTGTCGCAAGGTTTTATTTTTATCGAATGATGGGATGGCATCCCGGAGCAAGACTCCATATGAAATAACTTTTGGGTAAAAAATGTAAGAGTTTTTCTAACGTGGACTACATTAATTGATATTGTAATTTACCGTTTAACGATTACCGTTTTACGGAGATTGGTCTAAGGTGAGATAGAATGTTTCTTAATTAGTCTAATATGGGGTTGGCTAGTGTGGGTCAAGTTGAGCCTGGCCCGTAATGTGGGGGCCTCGCTGGAAACTCTATAAATAGTGCTCAAGTCTCTCCTCTAACCCTAATTCTCACATGTATCCTCACCTAATGAGCGTTTACCTAACGCTAAACGTGAGGGGGCCGCCTCATTGAGCTAGTGATACGGAGGGCAATAGAGGAGAATGACTTGCGCGTGGAACATTGTGTTTCCGCTTTCACTTCAAGAACAATGGATTCAAAACAGGTGCGTTAATCTTTTTACCCAATTATGCATGTTCTTGTTCTGGTTATGGAGATCTTGGGATTGCGCAATTTGCATCCAACATGTGGTATCAGAGCAACAATAACCCTAGAACTTGAACGCATAAAGTTTTTGCCATAATTTGTGATTTTCGAGATTTTTTGTTCAATAAAAATAAAATTAAATCACAAATTCGGACTGGGCTCGACGAGACTAGCAAGAAGGTCGGTGGCGCGTCGCCAGGGGAGGCCTCACGCGCCCCCATGCGCGGCCACGCGCCACCAGGGCGTCGGAGACGAGCCCCACGCGCGGTCACACGCTCTCACGCGCCCCCATGCGCGGGGCGCAGCTCGCGTGTGCGCTCCACGCGCCACGCACTCAGGCGGCGCGTGCGAGCACGTGGAGCATCGGATCGACGCGTGGTCAGCGGCGTTGGATTCATATGATCTTCCTCTACGTTGTCGTATAATTATTTTACATTTTTGATTATTTTATGGATGTGAAAATACATACTGAACCCTAAACACATGTATTTTTAGTGTATTTTTGCGTATTCTTCTTGTATTTTCTGTGATTTTGGAAATACAAGTGTTGGGTTACAGGTATGTTATCACATAAACATTATAAATGTGTGATTCATTAATAAAAATTAAGCTTTATTATGAACTGAAGCTGGTTTAATGAGATACAATCATTATGGGATAGTATTTGAAGTATGTATTGAGGTGATGAGGGACTGTAAAAGTTATGAAACTTTTGTTACTCAAACATACTCCTTTACGTGCTGATAATCTGTAATCGGGGTACACAAGAGATGTTTTTCTTTTCTATGTTATGAGAAGTTTCTTGTGTTACAATGATCTCGTGATCTCATTGGAGTTTGTCTTTCAATGATCATATCTCATTGGATTTATATATATATATATATATCATTTATATATATATAAATTTTTAGTAATGAATAAAGCAGTGTAATTAGCATGATATGTGATTTTGGTGATTTACTGCCCCTATCACTAAAGTCAAAATCACATGTATATGGTGTATGTGAGCAATAAGGTTTGTATCTCTGATATGAGAGAAGTTTCAAGGATTCAATTGAGTAGTAATAGCCAAAGTGGCACGCTTGATTGTATTTGAGAAATTTCAGTCTCATATATTGATTGTGATGTCTCATAGTCTAATGCATAGTCATACTCCCAAAGGAGGTGATTGTGTATTAATTCATGGAGGGATATACAATGGTGTGATGGAGGAGTGACTGATCTTAGTGGTTCATATGCCCAAAGGTGATGAATTCACGAAGATTGGAATATATTCTCATAACCGCTATCATGTAGGGAGTGTATAATTACATGTCATGTATTCTGCCCAAAGATGATTATATGATTATGCATGTAACTCTCTGGATGTGTACTTGTACGTCAAGTTACACAGTGCTCACATGATGCTAATTATATACATTGCTTGTTATTTTAGTTACATTTTCTGTAATTAATGTCGCGACCAATTTTTCAAGTGTGAACCACCTAGGGTTTGGCTAATGGATTGTTAAGCCTAGACTTAACTCGGGCTCTCCCAGCCCATACCAATTCGCGACTTAGGTTCAAGTTCTTAACATACAAATGATTTTCAATCGTGAGTCGCCACTAATCTATTTTTGGTGGGTCGATTAGAAACTCAAGTAAAGTAATGGGAGTTTTACTTTACTTCTACGAACCGTAGATTTGTGAATTCGGGACTTGGTTACGTTAGATTTCTCTAACGCCTTTCGGTACCTTTTTCTTTTATTTTGAAAAATGTTTGGCAAGCAGTTTGAATCAATTTTAATTTACTTTCCTAACATGTGAGGTGATCACTCAGGTGCGCAAACCACCAATTTAACACCCAAAAAAGTAAATAAATAAAATGCAGGACTTACTTATAGCAACGAAAGCATCTGCGTTGTTAGACCGTAATTCACATCAAAGAATCCTAGATATGATTTCTAATTAACAAGCAATCACTCAATTTTTGCTTTCACTTTTTTTAGACAAGAGCATGGTCCCTATGCAATGCAATGCAATGCTTCTAATCTAATATGAAATAATATGGCATGGCAACATGTCCTAAACTATATGAAAAAACTAATGATTTCTTAATGAACATGCAATAATTAAACACGCAATCTAAATTAATCAAGATGACCTAATTCTAATGACAAGGAAGTTCTAATTAAATGAACTTAGCAAACACTAAATGACGTGCATTTCATGAGCCTATTTCTATATGCCGTGCACATAATTTTTATTCTAGAAAATGCAATCTATCCTAGAAATTGAAATTAATTTATCCTAGGACAAATTTTGTTTTTTTTCCTTAAAATTCGAAATTAAGAAAAATGCAAGAATTACCCAACTTGGTTAAAATTCTATCCAATTTAAATTAAGGATTAGGGCAAACTAAATCCTAATTTAAACCAAGATATTATTTTAACCTAGCGACTTCTAACCCAAGATGCAATATATCTAAAAGTCGATTTACATTTAAAATGAAACATGCAATCCTATTCTAATATGCATGAGAATGATTTTTTTTATTTGTTTCTTTTAATGAAAATTAAAAATCACTAAAAATAAAATCTAACTAAAGCGAGACATTATCTATTTTAAGTTAGGAATATACCAATCCTATCTTAATCTAGAACATTATCTCGTGATGCAATCCTAAAATATTATCTAATCTAGATACTATGTGCATTTTTTAAAAAACTATCATGCAATTCTTTTTTTTTTAAAAATCTATCTAGACCTAAAATTAAACACGCAATTTTATCTAACATGCAATGACATGCAAAGAATGCCATAATTCTAATTTTTATATTAAATTCAAAATTAAAATTAAACATGCAATTCACATAAAAAAAATCTAACATCCTAAATGAATGCACTTTTTCTTTTTCTTTTTCATGACTCAAAATAAAATCCCTATTCTAAATATGCAAGATAATTAAAAACAAACCTAATCCTAATTCAAACTTTTTTCTTTGAATTTTTTTCTTTTACGAAAATAAAACCGACTCAAATACTACGACATCAAATCAAATAAGATAAGATTGATATCCGAAAATTGGCGAACCATATCTCGCGCATGAGATCGGGTTGTCCAATTTCAAAATTAAATCGCGAATCGAATCTCGGGCATGAGATCGGATTGACGATTTTTCAAGAGATTGTAAGTCGGATTTCGGGCTCGAAAATCGGACTATAAATCCCTAATTTAAAGGGGCTATTCCATGTCGGAATCTCAATCATACCTAAGGACCGATTCTAAAAAAAAAAAAACATAAAATAAAATAAGATAAATAAATAAAAGAAATAAAATAAAGTAAACAATAAAAAAACTACCTAAATTGATTTTCTCTTTTTTCTTTTGTTTTTTTTTTTTCCCTTTTATTCGACTTGGCAGCTTCGTGGGTCTCCAAGGAGGAGCCGGCCGTCGGTCTGGTGAGGAGAGTCTCCGGCGAGGGCGGACCGGCGGGAAAGAGGCAGCACCCGGGTAGCAAGGACGGCCGGCGAAGCAGGGGCTGCAGCGACCATGCGGAGGGGGCCGTCGGGTGCCGGGTCGCGAACGGAAGGCGGCGGCGCTAGCACGACGACGAACCGCCGCGGGATAGATCGGGAGCGACGGTTACGGGCCGTGGCTTCGACGGTGGTGCTGTGAACGGCTGGGTTGCGTAGAGAGAGAAAGCGGAGCCGGCGGAAGGGCGATCTGCCGGAGAAGAAGAACTGTTCTTCCCCTTTTTTTAATCTTTCTCTCTCCTCCTGTCCATCTCACGTCTTCTCTCCCGTCTCTTTTCTGTTCTGCCCTCTCCTGCTCTCTTTCCTTCTGACTTGCTTTTTCTCTCTTTTTTTTGTTGATTCTCCAAGGGAACGAAGGAAATTTCCCAAAGAAAAAATCCCTCCCTACCTCTCTCGTACGCATGACCTTTTATAGGGGTGGAATTAGGATTTCGATCTCTTCTTCAAATCTACATCCACAATATTTCTTCGCCTAATTTATCTCGTATTGATAAGGATTTGATTATGATAGAATTTTCTCTAAATCCAAATCTTGCAAAGATAAATCGCAATATTTTTCACAAATTTACCCAATCAAAAGAAAATCTTATCTCGAAAAAAAAAATCAAAATTTCTATTTTTCCCATGAGATGATTTCTTTTATTATATAAAAAAAAAAAGGGGCTCAAGCTTGGGCCAATTTGCTTGCTTCATGGGCTTAGTCCGGCCACAATTTAAAGCTCGTAACCATTAATTGAAATCCACCCATCCGCCACCGGTCCAAATGCAAAACATGTAAATTAAAAATAAATGCACCTACATCTATATGCTATGCAATTAAAATTTTTTTTAGGGATAAAATTAACCTCTAATTTTCTATGCAACAAATAAACAACCAAATAGTCAAAATTTAGGTGTCAACAATGCCCCTCTTTGAAGGTGAGCTCGTAGAGGTTGCATTCAAAGACAAATTGAAACCTAAATTTTGACCATGCACATGCACTAAATGATTTTGATTTTGATTTTGATTTTTTTTTTTTGTCGGAAAATGAATCCCATTTTAAAATGCAATTTATATGATGCATGATAATGCTAATGCAAATGCATGATGCAAAAGGAAAGAACGTACCTATAGTCACCTACCAATCAGTGCGGTAGAGCATCTTAAGGTACATGATAAATTCTCGTTACTCCACAAGTACCTAGCTCTCACTCAGGTTCCTTGAAGAGTGTAACAGGCAATAGATTGAAACATTGAAATTGAGAAGAACATTCACATCCAAAGTGAAATGCTCAACGAAAATAATTGAGACATCTAGATCCAAACTGAAATGTCAAAGGAACCTACCTGGAACAACTTACCTTCAAGGAGGATAGAGTAGCTCGAGATAGTTTGTGTTACATGTCCAGACCCGTACCATTCTACGGTCGCCGCCCCGAATAGTAACATGGCAAGGTGCTTGGTTGTGTCTAGGACTCGTACCATTCTACGGTCG
Organism: Eucalyptus curtisii; assembly: GCA_017140595.1. Classification (NCBI taxonomy): domain Eukaryota; kingdom Viridiplantae; phylum Streptophyta; class Magnoliopsida; order Myrtales; family Myrtaceae; genus Eucalyptus; species Eucalyptus curtisii. The sequence goes on from CM029501.1 coordinate 31,869,271, forward strand.
CCTAAACAGGATTTACCTTCCAGGACCCGTACCATTCTACGGTCGCCTTGAATAGGGAAATAGGTTTTGTCTAGGACCCGTACCATTCTACGGTCGCCTAAACGGGGATTTAACTTCCAGGACCCGTACCATTCTACGATTGCTTGAATAGGAAAATAGGTTTTGTCTAGGACCCGTACCATTCTACGGTCGCCTAAACGGGGATTTACCTTCCAAGATCCGTACCATTCTACGGTCGCCTAAACGGGGATTTACCTTCCAGGATCCGTACCATTCTACGGTCGCCTGAATAGGGAAATAGGTTTTGTCTAGGACCCGTACCATTCTACGGTCGCCTAAATGGGGATTTTGCTTGGCCAGGACCCGAACCATTCTTCGGTCGCCCAGCGTCGCAATCTAGGGAAAAATCTTTGGGGACAACTCCATCGAGTGTCAGTGTACTCAAAAGGGAAAATACCTGTACAACGACAAGTATTTAAGGTATAGATAGAGATATACTTACCTGGCGATATCTCTGCTCATTGGGGATATGTCTCCTGTAAAACATGGTTATAGGAGAAGCAACATGTATTTGTGATTACAAATAACACATGCATTAATTCAAGTAAGGTTCATGCGTAATGATTTCTATCAACCATGCATCACCTAATTCCAATGGAAAGGATTTCAAAAGAAGATTCCAATCTGAACACATGAGCGTCATGGATGTGTCAAATGAGGGATCATTTAGTCTCGAAAGGACTTTTCACTCATCCTCGTTAAAATGGAGCTTTTTATCCCGACCTTTGATGCGGATTTTGACAATCGCTTTATCTCACTGTCATCACGCCAAACAAGAGTCTCGGGCAATCTCGCAAGTGGTACGACTTTACCAATCCGAGAGGTCTTTAACGGGGACCGTAATGTGAGCTTGGTCAATGGCTTAACAAAGGGGACTCTTTGAGTCGAGGCTAAAAATGACATTTCGCAATTGTCTTAGGATTTACAAGTCAAGAAACACACGAAATGAGGCAGAAATTATCTTACTCGCACTTCTTCAAGCGATGCTTTCAAGCATATGAACTCTTACGTTAATTCAAGTGCCCTAATCTGAAGAGACTTTGCAAGGGACGTAACGTAGGCTTGGTTCATGGGTTGAGAAACGAATGGATCATTAGGCTCAAAAAGGTGTTTAGGGGATTAAAGTTGGTGATCATCTTGACATTTCCACCACTTTCCTTTCCACTGTCGAAGATTTTTTCTCATCGAATCTCCATTGATCGCAACAGCATTTGAGTTTTAGTACCGCCTTGTTGGGGATATGACTCATTATATCAAGAGTTTGATTTTTTTTTCTGGGCATTGGCCTTGCTTTTACTAGGCACACGCTTTTTATGCCCCCCCTTTTTTTTTAACGAGTCTCCATTTTGTCGCATTCTAGTTCATGCTACTTGAATGTTTTTGTCTTGCCCCGTGGGGGATGATCACCAACTGGGTTTAATATGAAATGGATTTATAAGTTCAAGTGGGCTATGCAATGGAGAAAAGTGTATAGGATAGAGAAATGACTGATCTTCGTCATCCTAAGGCACTTTGAATTATCATATGAGTTACAATGCGAAAACAATACTCGAAAATTGATGCAAGTGTGAGTAAGAAAATTCCTATCGTTCATCTCAAATTTTGTCCCAATGTGGGATGATCCTTGACAGGGATAGTTTAAAAACTCTTCATGTGTATGGGCTCAAAGGGCTAAACAATGGGTATACATGTAGTGTTTCGGGTAGAGAAAAGGAATTGCCTCTCATCACTTTGGTTAGCGTACCCTTTGCGAGATTACCTTTTTCCTTGCGGGCATGGAATTTTTTCTCACAACTCACTGAAGATTAGTGTATGGAATAGCGTATGGAACAAGGCTCGCCTTTCATCATTCCAAGATATCCCATTTGACACATCCAATTTATCTCACACAACTCATCAAGGAAGAAAAATGCAAGTTTTGCAACAAATTCAAATAATTCAACTCATTGAAACAATTTATTTAACATAGAAATGCTTGCAGTTCAGAACATGACATGGCAAATTCTATCACGGGTAATACTTCTTGACAGCATCGGAATTAACTGGATTGGAAAACTCACGACCATCCATTTCTGCTAGGATCAAGGCACCTCCAGGAAGCACTTTCTTCACGACATAAGGGCCACTGTAATTTGGAGCAAACTTGCCCCCAGGATCTAGAAATATTGGTAATAGCTTCCTTAGAACAAGATCATCCACTTCGAAATGTCTCGGCCGCACCTTTCGGTTGAAAGATCTTGCTACTCTCTGTTGATATGTTTGGCCATGGCAGAGAGCCTTCAATCTTTTTCCGTCGATCAAATTCAACTGCTCAAATCTTTGTTGCGACCATTCTGCCTCCGACAAATCCACTTGGGATAAAACTCTTAGAGAAGGAATCTCCACTTCGACAGGTAGAACTGCCTCCATGTCATACACCAAAGCAAAAGGGGTTGCCCCGGTAAAAGTGCGGATTGAAGTTCGGTATGCCATCAATGCAAAGGGTAACTGTCATGCCAATCTCGATAATTCTCGGCTGTCTTAGCCAAGATCTTCTTGATGTTCTTATTGGCCGCTTCAATGACCCCGTTCATCCGAGGGCGATAAGGAGATGAATTCGATGCTTGATCTTGAACTTGTTAAACAACCCATCAACAAGTTTGTTGTTCAAATTTGTCCCGTTATCGTGATGATTGCTTCAGGGACGCCATAACGAGCAATTATGTCACGTTTAACGAATTTTACAATATTGCGGGCAGTGACATTTGCAAAGGATGTGGCTTCAATCCATTTGGAGAAATAGTCTATCGCCACCAAGATGAATCGATGCCCATTTGAAGCTTTAGGGTTGATTGGGCCAATCACATCAATGCCCCACATCGAGAAAGGCCATGGCTCGGAAAACTCGGTGCGGCTCGGTTGGAGGAACATTTATCTTATTCCCGTGAATCTGGCAACGGTGACAACTCCGAACATGCTGGATGCAATCACTTTCCAGTGTGAGCCAGTAGTAGCCTAGTCTCATGATTTTCTTGGCTAACATGTGTCCATTCATATGAGGCCCACATACTCCTTTGTGCACTTCTTGCATGATTTGAGTGGCCTCGGCTGCATCTATACATCGCAACAAGACCGAATCGTAAGATCTCTTGTACAAATTCTCACCACTGGCGAAAAATTTTGAGGCCATCTTTGTGACGTACTTCCTATCAGCCCGAGTGCTTCCTTTAGGGAATTCCTGCTTTTTAATGTAATTCATGATATCGTAATACCATGGTTTTCCATCAGATTCTTCAGTCACAATCATACAATAAGCCGACTTCGGCAAAACCTCTATTTTCAGTGGCTCGACCTCTAACCCATCAGTGACTTGCAACACAGAAGACAATGTCGCAAGTGCATCTACAAATTGATTATGAGACCTCGGCAAGTATTCAAATGAAATTTCGTCGAACTCTTTTATCAGATCTTCTAAATACTCATGATACGGGAGCAACTTAGCATCCTTAGTCTTCCATTCACCTACGGTCTGTAGTATGATCAGCGCTGAATCTCCGAACACTTTTAACTTAGCCACACTTATCTCAATTGCGGCCTGAAGCCCAAGGATGCAAGCTTCATACTCGGCCACATTGTTAGTGCATGGGAATATCAATTTTGCAGCTACCGGATGGTGTTGTCCCTCCGGAGATATCGAACCGCTCCAAAGTGCCGAGAACCGCAAGTTCACGGCTCCATCAAAGAACATTGTCCATGAATCTTCACTTACGTTCAAGACACGATCATCTAGGAAACTGTCATCATTATTCGAGACTCCCGAATTCTCGGCCAATAGATCGAATCACTCGACCCTTAACCGACTTTTGTGGCATGAATTGCACATCAAATTCGAGATCAAAATCTGCCATTTAGCTATCTTACCCACCAAAGCTGGTTGATCAAGTAAGTACTTGATAGGATTGCTCTCGATCACGAGGAACGTCGGTGATGCGGCGTGTCTTGTCGCAATCTATGCAATACCCACACTAATGCGGCACAAGTCTTTTCCACATCAGAATATTTCAGCTCTGATACCGTGAATTTTTTACTCAGATAATAAATGGCTCGTTTTTTTTTATCGACAGGACTTTCCTGAGCCAACATTGCACCCAGTGACTCACTGTGAATGGTGAGGTAGAGAATCAAAGGTTGCCCTGGCGATGGTGGGACAAGCATCAGTGGATTCATCAAGTAATACTTCAATTTATCGAACGCTTCTCGACACTCATCATCCCGGTTGACTTGTGCATTCTTCTTTAAGAGCTTGAAGAAGGGCTTGGCGGTTTCGAGAAAGTTGGGAAATGAATCGAGCAATGTAATTCAACCTCCCCAAAAGGCTCCTGGACTTCTTTCACCGTTGACGGAGGTCGTAACTCACAAATGGCTTTAACTTTAGCTGGGTCGATTTCAATCCCTTTACTACGACAATGAATCCGAGTAATTTATCGGATGTTGCTCCGAACACGCACTTAGCAGGATTTAACCGAAGCTTGAACTCGCGAGTCGATCAAACAGCTTCTTCAATGTCTCGACGTGGCTTTTTCCAGGTTGGGTTTTTGCCATCATATCATCAACATAGACCTCGATCTCTTGATGCATCATGTCATGAAACAGTGCTATCATGGCTCGCTGGTAAGTTGCCCCTATATTTTTGAGTCCGAATGGCATAACCTTATAATGAAAGGTTCCCCAAGGGGTGATAAATGCAGTCTTCTCCTTGTCTTCCTCCTTCATCCTTATTTGATTATACCCGGAAAAACCATCCATAAATGAGAATAGTTCAAAGCCAGCGGTACTATCCACAAGGACATCTATGTGTGGTAATGGAAAATCATCTTTCGGACTAGCTTTGTTCAGATCCCGATAATCAACACAAACACGAACTCGACCGTCCTTCTTCATTACTGGTACAATGTTGGCCACCCATTCGGGATATTGTGAAACTTCAATGAATCCCACCTTCAAGAGCTTCATAACTTCCTCTTCTATCTTCTTTGAAAGTTCGGGCTTAGTTCTCCGCAGCCTCTGCTTCTTAGGCGGCACGTCCGGATTAGTAGGTAGGCAATGCTCCACAATTGACGGGTCTAAACTAAGCATGTCAGTATAGGTCCATGCAAAAATATCCTGATATTCCTTTAGTAGCTGAATCAGGCGCTCAGCCTCATCTTTGGGGAGACTCGCCCCAATTTTCACCTCTTTGGCTTCTTCAAATATCACTTAAATTAATAGTGACGGTCTGCTTTCTCGGATGTGGGAGCCTTAGCCTTTTCATGTTGTTCCCAGCTACGTTGCACTTCACTGGAATCTTCGATTGAATCTTCGGGATCATCATCATTAGCACTTGCTGTATTGGATTGGACCATTTCCACACCTTTGCATGCTATATGATCATTCCTAAAACAAAATGTAGATGGATCAAAAAGACAAACAGGGGTAAATCATATTTATCTATCCTTTTTTTTTTAAGATTTTTCTTTTGAAAGAAAAAAAAAAATGAAAAGTAATTGGAAAAAGGTTTTTGAAACATTTTGACATAGGAAAGCATGATGAAACCCAGGCCTTAGAATTCTCCTTGGATTTTTCATTTGTTTTATCGGTTGGATATCATCCCCGGGCTGGTTTGGTGTGCCTCATCATACTTTCAAAATAAAGGTTGTAATTTTATTGAAATTCATCAATCAATTACAATTTATTGAATGGAAAATGCATTTCAAGTCCTAAGAAGAAAATGAAAAGGAAAAAATCGAAAACAATTCCTAGAAAGCAATAAAAATTCCCACGCAGGGGAATATGCGAAAGCAAAAAAAAAAAAGTTACTCTTGTGGGCCAAGGCCCATTTCCTCGAGGATCCGTCATCAATGGCTCCTATGATGAGGTTATCGAATAAGCTTGCAACTCCTTCCAGCTCATCCTCAAGGTTTTCGGTCTTCAGGGGTGTTGGATCATCCATGCTATCCCATCCATCTGGGACTATCTGACGAGGATCAACGCAGTAGCTAGGAGGGGTCGAATACTTCACCAGATAATCAAATTTGCCACTAGGCTGCCCCAGGGTATCTGCTTCATCCTGCATCATTATAGGAGGACCGGGGAAGGGCAAACAAGAGCAAAGAAGGGCGAACAAGAGCGAGTGTTGGGATTTCCGCCCTCTGACGACGACATTTCTCAAAATTTCAGCCAAAAGTAAATTATAAACATCAACAACGATCGGGAAACATGAACAACATCACTCTCATACCAATGTTGGAATCAAATTTCTAAAAATCGATTCGATACTCAAACGATCGAATACCGAAAAGGGAAATTACCAAGAATGAGAGGTGTTGTTTAGTTTGCTTTTAGAGGCCACCCTATTTTACCAAGAAGGAGAGGTGTTGTCATCTCCTGGCTTAATCCTCCACATCTCTTCCTCTTCCTCCTCATTCTGTGGGCGATTTAGAGAGAAATCCCTAGCGCTGCTTCGAGAGAGAGTTCCCTTCCCTTTATTTATTTTGGAAACGATCAGGTCGGTCGGGTTTTTCACGTGGACCCGACCCGACGATTCCCAGTAAACGAAGAAAACCTAATTCCAAAAGCCCCTAGAAGGATTTGACCGACGGTCAAGCAAACCTTTGATGGCATTGCATTTATAATTCACCGTGTCACGGGAAATCCAAAAAGAAAGTAGATGAAATTGAGGAGATTTTGAAGAGAGAATAATTAATGGACATAATCGAATTAGGAAAAACTACTTAAAAAGAGTACGCGTAAGAAACGCGTACTTAGCAATCCATAAAGGAAGTAAATCAAATGGAGGAGATTTTGAAGAAAATGGACTTACTTGAATTAGGAAAAACTCCTTAAAAGGAGAGGTGTGTTGCTTGATCCTCCTTCTTCTCCTTCTCGTTCATCGCTCTCGCTTTCTGGTTGCTCTCCCGTCGCTCTCCCGTCACTCTCGCCGCCACCATGGAATCTGCTAACCCGGCTGCCTTCTTCGACGATCAATTTTATTTTTCGTTTGACTCGACGCCTGTATGTGCTGCTCTATTATGTTTTCGTTTGACTCGAGTCGCCTGTATGTGCTGCTCTATTATGGGCCTGCGTCAACCGCTGTTTACGATGGTCACATTGCCGCTGGCCTCCCAAATATACAAGTTTTTTTCTCTTCGGAATATCTTGCCGACGTCTGTCATCTCATCACTCGTATGTCTTGCCGACGTCTGTCATCTCATCACTCGTATGTCATCATCTGTCGATTCAATTACAGGTCGACATTGTTTCACCTTCGCCGGTGTCATCCGCATCGGCCTCAAGTTCAGAGACTTTGAAGAGGTTCGTCAGTTTCTCTCTTCTCTTTCTTTCTTTGTTGGGTTAATTTGATACTAATTCTTCCCTTTTAGATGTTTATTGTGGAGGGGCTGCTAATCCCTCCTCGGAATGGACGGATTATCTACAGCAACTTCCGTTCAGCCCCGCGGCAAGCCGTTACCATATTCGATGCCATTGCCGCCAGTGCAAGAGCTGACCGAATTATACCTAAACCCATTCCCACAGACATTCCCTCACGAGGACATGCAACCGGCAGAGAACCCATTCCCACAAGCCGCTGACCCGGCGGCGAACGAGCAACTTCTAGCATTCCTTGTCTATCATGGGTCCGCTGATTCGTTGTTGCCTTGACTCTCGACCACCTCCATTCCCTGCATTTGCTCGTTGGCGCTAGATCACCGGCTTGTGGCGGCTTGTGGAAATGGCATCAGGTTATGTGGGTCCTCCTGAAGACGTTCGCCAGTGTCATCCCCATCGGCCTCGAGTTCAGAGACTTTGAAGAGGTTCATCGGTTTCTCTCCTCTTTCTTTCTTTGTTGGGTTAATTTGATACAAAATTCTTCCCTTTTAGATGTTTATTGTAGAGGGGCTGCTAATTATGGATTATCTACACTTGGGGTCCCGACGGCGATCCACCCGTCGTTTTTCTCTCGTCTCGACAAGAACTATGACCCTGCACTATCAAAAATAAATTCTGATTTACAAAAAATCAAAAAAGAAAAGCAAACAGGAGCGGGTGTTGGGATTTTCGCCCCCAAGCGTCCGACGACGACATTTCTCAAAATTTTTGGCCAAAAGTAAATTATAAACATCAACAACGATCGGGAAACATGAACAACATCGCTCTCATGCCAATGTTGGAATCAAATTCCAAAAAATCGATTCGATACTCAAACGATCGAATACCGAAAAGGGAAGAGGTGTTGTTTAGTTTGCTTTTAGAGGCCATCCTATTTTACCAAGAAGGAGAGGTGTTGATGTCTTCTGGCTTGATCCTCCACATCTCTTCCTCCTCCTCCTTCTCCTTCTCGTTCTGTGCGCGATTCAGAGAGAAATCCCTAGCGCTGCTTCTTCGAGAGTTCTCTTTATTTATTTTGGAATTGGTCGAGTCCACCGACTGACCCGGTTTCTAGTTGAGTCGGTCGGGTTTTTCATGTGGACCCAACCAGACGATTCCAAAAAAACGAGGAAAACCCATTTAATCCCCAAAGCCCCTGTAAATTCACCGTGGCATGCCTCCCTGCCAATCCCTTTGCTCTTTCGCTTTCTCGTCGCTCTCACCACCATGGAATCTACTAACCTAGCTGCCTTCTTCGGCAGTCAATTTTATTTTTCATTTGACTCAAGCCGCTTGAACCAACCACTTGGGCCTGCGTCAACTGTTGTATACGAGTGTTGGAATCAAATTCCTAAAAATCAATTCCATACTCAATAATCGAATACCGAAAACGAACGTGGAAATGTGCTCGGAAACATGTAACACCGATTGAAGGCATATCATGGAGACGAATATACCTTGATTGCTACAGATTAAGTACCGTTGTAGTCTCAAAGGAATCCTTTAAAACTCTGGAGTTCCGTTCGTCGAGAGGGAGTATACCACTTCAAGACGGACATACTTTGATTGCCACGCACGCGCGTGCAGTTACTGTGCGGGTGTAGCACGTGTGCAGCATACGCTAACGATGCTGGACCTTCCGACCGCGTGTGGCGGCGCATCCGGGGGTCCCCGACGGTGATCCACCTATTGTTTTTCTCGTCTCGACAAGAACTATGACCCTGCACTATCAAAAATAAATTCTGATTTACAAAAAATCAAAAAAGAAGGGCGAACAGGAACGGGTGTTGGGATTTCCGCCCTCGAGTGTCCAACAACGACATTTCTCAAAATTTCGGCCAAAAGTAAATTATAAACATCAACAACGATCGGGAAACATGAACAACATCGCTCTCATACCAATGTTGGAATCAAATTCCTAAAAATCAATCCGATACTCAAACAATCGAATACCGAAAACGAACGCGGAAATGTACTCGGAAACATGTATGACCGATTGAAGGCATATCACAGAGACCGACATACCTTGATTGCCACAAATTAAGTACCGTTGCGGTCTCAGAGGAATCTTTTGAAACCCTGGCGTTCCGTTCATCGAGAGGGAGTGTACTGCTTCAAGGGAGGAAATATGGAAAAGCGAATTTCTCTCTAAAAACACTATTGCTCTGATACTTCCCCATTATTTATTAATTTATTTATATTATAGGTATTTTCACTTAGAAAATAACTGTCCTTTCCTCTTAGAAAGACAGTAACCAAATCATGATCATGAAAGCATTTCCTTAGCTTCACTCTTGCTGCGATTTTGTTTCAAGTTTCAATTGGTTATAATAAATAGTCCAAGAACAAACATAGGAAACAAAAGATGGAAACAAACAATTCGATAGAATGATAAACATTAAACTCCGCATATCTCTTCATTTAACTCCATTATTTTCACTTCCCTCTATATTTTCCTAATAACAAGCCGTCAAATTTTTCGCCTTATAACAATTCCATTACTTTAAAATTTGCAAATAAATTAAACTGGAAATTTATCTAGCTAATTAGCTGATATATAATGGCAAACGTCACAACATTTAACCATCCTCTTAGTATTTCTACCTTTCTTTCCCTATGCATTTTTACATTTAGCTAATTCGAGTGATATGCCATTCTCAAATTCTAAAGAACATATCCCTTTCAAATTCATATTGAAATGTTTTTTATCAACTCGCATAATCGAAAGGAACTGAAAAAAAAAAAAAAAATGCCCGTCATTTCTATCAATCCATTTCACTGATGGAATTTCAAAAATTGTATTAGCTACTCATTCATTCAAAAAAAATCTAGGAACTATATTCGAACTAATTATACCAAGAAGTAGCCTGAATTTTTTTTTTTTTTCCAACCGGAGTATTATTCATGAAAGAAAAACTTTATTATTTCTTTTTGCTTTTTCAGGGAACGAGAAGAACACTGACCTCTTTGGAGGAATAACCATGGTCCAACTTGAATCGGGAGGTCTCTATGTCGAACGAATCGAATTTCTTGATTTTCCTTGATCCCTTGTCTCCCTCATATCCGTCAGTCGAGTCGACTTCCACGACCTTCGGCCTCTCTTCCTCTGTTATTTCGTCCCGCTCCATTGACGAATCACAGCGAGAGAGAGACGAGAGTGAGTGGGAATAATTACGTGACCACCTGCTTCATAGGAGAAACACAGTCACCGCATCACAAGGGAAGGAAAAGAAGGATTCGTTCTTACGCGTTTACGTCTGCTGCAAAAAGGGAATTTACCAAGAAGGGACCACCCTATTTTTCCATACGTATCTCTTTACAATCTGCTTTCCAGTTTTGGAAGAAAAAAAAGGTTTGACTTAATACCATCGATCTCGTGAAAGCGCGTGAATTTTTATTTATTTGTTTATTTTTTTTTGGTAATGGGGTCTCTCGAAAAAGACATTAGCACATGAGATACTTTAAGAGAGAGAGCCGTCTTCAAACCGTCCTTCTGATCTGTAGGTTATAAATTACGGCTTTCATCCGCTTTTAATCTATGTTAATCTGAACGTGGTTGATGTTGGTAAATATCGGTAACGCATTAATTAAAAAACTTTCTCCGAACTCCTCCATATAGCCATTATAACATTTTATTTTTCTAGTCATTTGCCGTCGAAACTACCTATTTACTCATAGGGAAAATTCCAAATAAGGACCCGAAGTGAATCTATTTTCTCAAATAAGGACCTAAAGTGAATTTTGTGTCATATAATGACTCGAAGTATACCCATTGTTTCAAATAAGGACCTGAAGTGATCAAGTTAATCTCTATTGAGGACCTTAGCTCGCCGGTAAACATTTTCCGACAATTAAAATAGGGGCAATTTTGTTAGAAATTTGTGATTGGAAAAAAAATGGAAAATTCTATATTAATTAAGTTTAGGTTATCTATTTAGATGTTTACGTTTTCTTCTTTCTTCTCCCTCGCTGGTCCTTACCTTGCTCGACCGACAGAGAATTTGGGTCTCCGCAAAAAAAAAAAAAAAAGAAGCGTCTAGTTTTCTTCTTGTTTTTGAATTCATGCCTCAACCGACGAAGAATTAGGGTCTTCGACTTTGCGGAGGATGGGTACAAGGAACGGGGAGACCGTAGAAAACCTAGAATTTTTTTTATTTCTGTTTTAGGATTTGTTAATTTTTCTTATATTTTTTTTGGACAAAATTGCCCAAACTCCGGTCGTCGGAAATGTCACATGCTTGATAACTGGCGAATGTTTGGCTGACTAGTAAGCTCAGGTTCTTATTTGGAATTGAGGTCCTTATTTGAGACAATGAGTCCACTTTAGGTCTTTATCTGATACAAAGTTTATTTCGGGTCCCTATTTGAGAAAATTGGTCAACTTCGGGTCATTATTTAAGACAATGGGTCCACCTTAGGTCTTTATTTGATACTGAGTTCATTGCGGGTCCTTATTTGAGAAAATTGATCAACTTCGGGTCCTTATTTGGAATTTCCCCTTAATCATATGATATCTTTTTCGTGGCTAATCGTGCTATTATCTTTGTTGTCATTACTTGAGGAATTAAGTCTGAAAGTTGAAAATAGCGGTGCGGGCCTATCACGTGATTTTTTTTAAAAGTGCAGTTTTCGATTTTTTACATTTGGACGTACAAATTTCCAGATGTTAACAATACTCCTATTTTATGGCCAAAAAACAAGACTCGATTTTTGAAACAACATCTGTCTCTGGAAGTAAAAGATACCGTATGCGTTGGTCATTAATTCGCCGGGGTATCACCGAGATCAATCACCTAACTCCAATTTCGAGCAAGGCGATGACTTTATTACTAAATTAAGAACCCTCTTTTGGAAGATTATATTTTCAGTAATTCACTGAAAAGATTATGGAGAAAGTTCGTCGGTGAGGGTATAAAAAGCATGGGATATATTCAAACGAAACACTGCCGTTGCATCATTGTACGGATCAATTTCGCGAATCGATCATCTATCCCTATCTTTTAGTTTTTAATTTGATTAGCATAGTTGTTATTAACAGAGAGTAGACTTTAAACATGGCTGGGCGGACCGCTAGACAAGTGAAGCCCTACGGTCATATTTGGGTGTCTGGATTTTAGGTTAAGATAGGATTGGATAAATAGGATAAGAAATCTGAGAATTTTACTATATTATATTTACCATTTAATGTAGCCAATAAAGCCATATACTTTCATATTCTATCACGTCCACTATTTGATATGAATTGCAAATTAGTGTAAATGAACTTGAAAATGCACAAATAAAATTGGTAAGACTCTCTCAAATAAAAAAAACAGAGATAACCTCCATCAATCAATCAATCAATCAAGGATTATCATAATATTAGATAACAAATAAGCTCATTGCAACATTCTAGAGCCACTATGCAACTATGATAAGAAATGTGAATGAGCATTGGTAATACTGACGAGGTAGATCCATTAGCGTATGTCAAGAAAGGAAAAAGAAAAAAAGAAAAATTTAGAAAATCTAAAATAAATTGAAAAATATCATACACATTAGTGCCGGCCATGTCACGTAAAATGGTTGGCGCTTGATCATATTATCACGTTAGTAATTTCAAGCCAAAATTGATCAGGTTGACTACATTGGAAAATTGTTAAAAGATTTAAGACATATTGATTAAATTAGAAAGTTTAGAACTGAATTGATAATCATATAATAAGTTTAGATTTTGTAGGTAATTTTCCCTTTTCTTGTCACGTGTTCCATTGATTAAACATGAAACTAAATTTTAAACCTTGATTTTGGAGAATTTGAATTTGGAACCTTTAGATTTTTGTAAAATGGAACAATAATTTAATTTTGTTGAGCTTACTGTTTTATTAAATTAAACTTAAAAGTCTTATTACATTAATTACTTTCCGCACCAGGGTTGATTAACGTTTTGTGGTCCAAATTTTTTAACAAACATGTCCCGGTAGCCTCTTTTTTTTTTTTTTTTTTTTAAGTAGAAGTATTTTTCTTGCCACCGTTCGCAAATTCATGTTTCGGTGCTGAGAGCATAAATACAGTAAGCATTGAGGGTTTACTTTTAGGAAAAAGTGATTGTTTGTCCATTTGTTTTGTGGAAAATGCATGATTTCAAAATTATTTTTTTTTTAAATTAATCGTTTATTACTTATAAAAATATATGAGCAAAATTTGTTTTCATAGTTCACACAAATTTTTAGACTTCAATTGTTTCCAAAAAAATAAATATTTTTTAATTGCTAATTATTTCAAATGATACAAATGAATATTTTTAGGAAAATATTTTTCAAATCATTAATTTTCGCAAACAAACAGGACCTGAGGACACCCGTCATTTTAAATCTAAAGACTTGCTAAGAAATTCAACAAGTATATACTATTGTAGAAAATATTTACTTAACCAGATACATATATACCAAAAAAGTAAAAAAAAATAAAAGAGAGTAGGATCTTAGTAAGTTCTTAAATTGCTAAGTCTTCAACTTAGACCTTGAGGCATCCTAGACATTAATAAGCAACTAGAGGGGATTCCCTCCTCTTGAGAAAGATAAATATACAAAGGAGAGCTTGGGGTTGGGCATGTGGGTATCGTAAGGAACACAGTCTTGTCATCCTGCTAGGAGACTTGATAGGTGGGGTAGCCTCAACTCGGAAGTTCATACTTTGCCCGGTTACATATATAAAATAAAAAGGGGGCCGATACATATATACAAATAAAAAGAGAATCTATTATATACATATTTAGCCTCTTTGCTTTGCTCATTTTCAGTGTATGCCTGGTGGCTGAGCTGCATGATCATATCTTTTGTCAACTGTCGTCGACTTCTTTGATGCTATTTTGCAGGACGGTTTACACTATATGTACTCAGAAGCCACCTCATGACTAGTCCCAGCAACTGTATGACAAGTATAGAGAAACCTTTGAAGAGTACATCAATTCAGTGGTAAGAAATTAGTAATTGCGTTGTTTGTGCTCTTTTTGTTTAGTTATATGATGGGCATATGAGATATTTGAAAGGAGATAATATCAAAGAAATCATAAACCCATTACAATTCTGTCAATTCAGTCCTAAATTTTTTTTTTTTTTGGTAAGGTAAGAATATATTGATTTAAACCAAACAATACAACTCGGAAACTGGCATAAAAAACTTACACTCAACGAGGCAACAAGCCAGGTCGAGTGGAAGGATGCCAGGAAAAGGAAGCCAAAAGCTACCAAGGTAGCAACAGGAAGCCAAACGGCATCCACGAAAGAGCCAAACAGAAAGAATAGCTACAAGAAAATACAACCAGACAAGCGAAAATAGCCAAAAGGAGCCAACGGTCAAGAACAACACCAACCCTCCGAAAGAAAAGGCAATGAGACCTTAACACGCTGGTAGGCGATGAAACAAAGAAAGGCCGAAGCACTTAGTCCGCAAAGATGGCCGGGTCAATACCCCAAATTCGTTGAGTTCTTCTATTTCTCGAAGTATCCATCACTTGGCTAAAGGAGATGGCTTTGTCCCTCACAACTTTAAGTAGGTGGTTCTTCATGGTAGGCACAGTGTGGGTCTTGCCCCGAAAGAGAATGCCATTCCTAATTTTCCAAATAAGATGGCAAAGCGCAACGAAGGAAAATCTAGCAATCGCCCAAGAGAAGTCATCGCCTGAGAGAGCTTTAAGGGCCCAAGAGATAGTATCTTGCCATGGTTTGGTACCATGCCATATAAGGTTGCATTTAGAAGCACAAAACGAAGCCAAGCCAGCAGTAATTGGGCACCCAAAGAAAAGATGATTAATGGAATCCGATCTAGAGTTACAAAAAACACAAGCACCATCAGGAATCCTACCAAAGGAAAGAAGAAAGACCTAAGTGGGAAGACGGTTGCTCGTGATGAGCCACAAATGGAATTGGTGCCTCGGGGTAATAGATTTACTCCACATAAATGAATGCAAAGGAACCACATTACGCTTCGCACGAATAGTCCTAAATTTATTTTTATGGCCAATTAAGTGATAAATCTTTTACAATTGTGTCAGTCTAGTCCTTTTGGCCAAAATTAGCTACCAGCAAATACTGAGGTGGCCGGCGGCTGGCGCTGGTGACAATTTTTTTATAATATTTTATTTTTTGATTTTTTTTTATCTTTCCTTTCCTTTTTTTCTCTCTTTTTTTTTCCTCCTCCCTCCTTCTTCCTTTGGCTATGGCAACCAACCAGAGGGCCGGTTTGTCACTGAATTGAGGTGATTGGGCGAGCTCGCCTCGCCACTGCTAGGCAAGGCGAGCTTGCTAGGCTACTAACAGGGCTAGCCCTCGTTGGACCTGGCGAGGGCTTGCCTTGCCAAATCTGGAGAGGGGGCTTTGTCGTCGCTGGGTTCGATGGGGGCTCACCTCGTTAGATCTGGCGGGGGCTCGCCCTCACCCAACGACGGCCGGTGGGCTACAGGCGGCAGCAACCCTCGTCGGTGATCAGCTACTGACAGTGGCCGCGGGCGACAAGAGGTGGCCGACGGTTGGCAAGCGGCCGGTAGTGGCTGCAACAAGGAAGAAGAACCAAAAAAAAAACTTATTTTTAAAAATTGTTCTCAAGAACAAAATTTTTTTTTTTTTTTGGTTTTTTGTTTATATTCCAAATCTATTCCCCAGCCACTTTTCTATTCATAGGAGAATAGAAAAATAAGTTGGCATTACTAAATAAATTTTTGTTCTTTTTTTGTTCCAATGAACAAAAGAAACATAAATCGGGAAAAATAGAAACGTTACCATGCAGTACCTTAAAGGCTATCTTGATTCTCGACTGGTTTAGGATATGGGGAACATTGCAAGACCGTTCAAACTGCTTGGACTGCAGAAAACTTCTCTCAGAGGTACCTGATGTACTTGAGTGGAAGATCTAACTTGACATAATTAGGCAAAGAAGTATAAATAGCACTGTACCGGCGAAAGATGGAATGATACGGCAGCGGCGTCTACATACTCTGCAGCATCTAAATCTTGAAGGTTGGCCACTTTGAAGAGCTTGGGCAAAATGTATTGTCTCACTGGAACTAAAAGCATGATCATCAGTGGGAAAAGTACCCCAGCAAGCGGAATCCACGTAATCCCAAAACAGACGAGCAAATACGAGGTCTGGAATAATGTGAAAACCACAATTGTCTTGAAGGGTACAGTTTCCACGAAGATAGCGTGATACTCCTCCAGCACTCTGAAGAAAACGAATTGAGTAGATAAATATATGCAGTTTGAAAAATATGCAGTGAATAAGATTTAAGTAGGTGACACACACACACACACATATATTGAATTCATTCTTGCAATGTTGTCGCCGCTACACCACGCTCAAGTCCGCCGGCCGCCGACCGCCGCCAACCAACCTCCGCCGACCCATCGGTCGCCGACGATCCTTCCGGCGGCCGGTGGCTGGCCAGCGGTCGGCGGCGGACGATGCGTCTGAGCGGTGGTCGGCAACAACGGTGGCGGCAACGGCGATGTCGGGCGGCGACCGACAATCCGTGAGCAAGAATAAAAAATGAATAAATACAAAAAAGAATCATTACGTTACCAAACGCATTTATATTATTTTTCTATTCCAAGAGTAGAAATTTTGTATAGTTATCAAACGGGTTCTTTTACTCAGAAATTGTTTTCCGGAATAAAAATAAAAGAACTATTTCTGAAAAAAAAAAACTTTTCTCCAGCCAAAAAGCGTTGTCATGCACACCCTTAACAGCGGATGATGAATGAGTAATGCCCATTATCTTCTTCTCTTCAGATTGCTCTCCGCCTTTTAAAACTCACTGTCTCTTTTGATTCGAATCCTGGAGGCATTGCTCACATTTTCAAAACTCGGATCTTTTTGCTTTCCAAACCTTACTCTCTGGTCATGACTGGGTTTTGATCTTATCTTGATAAATCCAATCTTGAGTTTGAATTTGACTTAAAGCTTCAATGAAAGACTAATAAAAAATGTGTTAAGATGTATTATCTAATCTTAAAATTCAGTTCACTCGATCAATCTTAGTCAACCTTGGTCAAATTCAATCTTGGTCCAAATGAGCATCAATCCTAGAAATGTTACCATTTTTGCCCCTCCGACATGCTCGATGCAAATGAATAAGAACCTAAAGGCGATGCATATACAAACCATGCAATATCTGATGTTTTTGTTTAGAGGTTAGGATACGAATTATGCAATATTGATATTTTTGTTTAGAGGTTTGGATCGATTCCTAATTTTCTTAAATAGTTAATATGATAGTCAAAATTTTCCTGTCGACATTGATGGCTCATGGATATTAAATTAGAAAGTTCATCTTTGAAATGAAATATTCGATTTATTAAAAAAAAAATGATTTTTAGGCATTCAATACTCGCTCTGTCTCTACCACGGTAAGAGCGAGCGAAAGAAGAAAGGAAGAAAGCGAAGCTGAATCGGAGAACCCCCTCGCCTCGCTCCGAAGCTCACGGCGAGATCCTCCGACCGCCGCCGCCGCAGCCGCTCCTCCGATGGCGGCCGTGTACAGCCTCTTCATCATCAACAAATCCGGCGGCTTGATCTTCTACAAGGTAACCCCTCCCCCCTCCTCCTCCGATGAACCTGCTCGCATCTCGACGATCGATCGAACCGGTCGATCCGACGTTGATCGCTGAAGGTCGGCGCTTTCGTTGTCTGCGGTGTCAGGATTACGGATCTTCGGGGAGGATGGACACGAACGACAGCCTGAGGGTGGCGAGCCTGTGGCACTCGATGCACGCCATCTCGCAGCAGCTGTCCCCGACCGTCGGGTGCTCCGGGATCGAGCTCCTCGAGGCCGACACGTTCGATCTCCACTGCTTCCAGTCCCTTACTGGTGAGGATCCTGAGTTCGCGAGATCTTCTGTCGTTTTTTCTCAATTTTTTGGTATGTTTTGGCTATGTCGTTGGTTGATCTAGTGAGGGGGAATCTATGTAGTTGTCCGTTAATTGAAGACTGTTTATGCATAAGAAGGAAGAACTAGTTGGCGAATCTTGTCTGCTTGTTTGAAGGATTGCTGGTTGTTGTAGTTCCAATAGGGAGGTAGAGGGTTTATTCAGTGTCCGGACTTGAACTGGTAATTATTCGATTTCGCGACGTTGTGAATTCGTGGATGCACTTTTGTTCAGAAAGATTGGAGTACGACTTAGTCGTGATATGCAGATCTGCCATTGCGAGATCTTCTTCTGGTGTCTTATTGTTGTGCTCTTTGGATCATTTTGTTAACCCTGCAAGGTTTGTTGTACAGACATTTGCTTGTCATTGTGTGTGCGCTGAAAATAAGCAGAAATGGGAAAAGACGGTGGGACGTTGCTTTATAACAAAATGCGTCGGATTCTACATTGATGTAGTTGGGCAGCCATTATTGTCAACTGATTGTGATTCAATTTTTTTTCCCAGTTGACTTTTGTGCTGTTTTAGATTGTTCAATGAACACGATCAAATCATAGATGAGAAGTTGTTGCTTTGATAGGAGCAAGTTTTATAATAAGCTGGCTTTTTTGGAGCACATCATCACTAGTTATCTGTCGTAGTTGTCAGTTTTATTTTCAACCTTTGCAATCAGAAATGGTAGAAAAGGGCACATTCTAGATTCTTTTAACGATGTTGGCAACTTGGAATGTTGGGGACTACACTTGTCTAGTAACTTAATTGTATCTTAAGCTTGAGGAGTTGTTGAAACTTAATAGGCCTTGCAGGGAGGTAGATCTATACTATTTCTGTTACCTTCATTAAGCATTATCAGTTGGTAGCATTATTTCTACCCTTTTGGGATGTGTTGCTTGGGTCAGGCACAATATGGACCTTGCAGTTGCCATTGAGATTGAATTTTTGTGTGTAAACGTTTGAGCATTTGAAAGCAAAAATGCCATCTGGTTTTAGTTGTTGAACTCTCACATCAGTTTCTACCATGGTTTATGAGTTCCCAGTTTTCTACTGAAGTTCATACCGTAAGAATGTTCCGCCTTCAGGATATGAGTTTTTCTTGAGATCCTTTGATGCTTGTGACAACAAGAAAAACCCTGGAACTTTTTAAATTTTAGATGCCAATTGGCTGAGTAGATGTTTGCTTGTCTTCTGAACAATCAAATGGTAGGCAAGATATGTATTTGACATCCATCGCTTGATATTGGTTGATCAGCTTCAGGATAGATTAGAGTGGGCTGATCTATCCCCTTCTGTTCCTTCCTAATGAGAATTGTTGACAGTCAATTAGTGCCCTTCTTGTTCCTTACAGTATATAGGTGTTAACAATGCAAGCAAAGGTGTTCTCTCTGGTGACTGGCCAAAAAGAGGTGTCCTTTGTGGTGCAAACCTGTAAATTATCTGATACAAGTGCTGCTTTTGTTGTGCTTGTGCAGGGACAAAATTTTTTGTGGTCTGTGAGCCCGGGACTCAGCATATGGAGGCTCTGTTAAAAGTCATCTATGAGCTGTACACGGACTATGTTTTGAAGAATCCCTTTTATGAGATGGAGATGCCAATTCGGTGTGAGCTCTTTGATCTCAACCTGTCACAGACAGTGCAGAAAGATCGCGTGGCATTGCTGGGAAGATAGTGTGCTTAATTTTTTTCTTTCTTGGCTGAAAGATAGCGAGCTTAGTTCATAACTGATCTCATTCACCTTGAATGAAATTATTTCTGAAGCACTGTGGTTAGCTTGATGAGAAGCATGCGTTCTGCTTAGCAAGAAATCTTTCTAACTGATTACCTCGGCGAGTATGAGTAATGATTTTCCTTTGTTGAGAGACTCGAGACAAGGCCAAGTGTGAGCCATTGTAAATTGTTGGCTTCTTTCAAAAGCTTACATTTTTTTTAATTGAAGTTTTTGTCCCTGTGAGTACAGATTGACAGGGAATATAATCCCTTTTAAACCAAGAGTAATTATTAAGTCCTTACAATTTGGAAAAAGAGAGAAGGAAGGTCGGGGGTTGATAACAGCATGTCTAGGCTTCCCCTTCTTACGGAAGAAAGCAATAGAATTCTAAATTTTCTGCGGCAATAGGACAGATCTCCTCTAGCTGGTGTGGGTTTTTGTTTTTTCCTAGTCCCATGATGTCCCAATCCAATTCATTTGCACCGAGACTTCTCTTGTTTCGTTGAAAATTAGCAATAAGAAAAAAATAATAATAATAATAAAGATATCCTAATTAGTTATTTCTATCTCATACAAAAAAAAGCAGATAAAAATTATTTTCATTATTAACAACAATTCATGTCTAAATATTTTTATTGTTACGAGGAAAATATTTTACATAGCAATATAGAAGGTGTAAATTAGGAAAATCCTTTTCAAATTATCGATGGTCGTTGTCTTTAACCTCCCAACTCCATGAGTCCATTAGTTCCTACCCTGACAATTGCCTTTCAAGTGTGAACTCAAGGGCATTAGAAGTTCCAGCACAAGAAATGAATATATTCTCACTCTGCATTGCCCACTTGGATTCTGTCATTTGAAGAGTTAATATATAACGTTTTCAGAGTAAGCATACGGCTCCATAGCCACTGTAGATGAATCTTCCTCGGTTCGGCAGAAATCAGAAATCGGCACCATGAACATCTCATTTTTCCGCTAGCTTAACGCTGATTCCTGCGATTGTGTCTATGCTCAGGAAAAGAAAGCACAATTGGGCCCATTGTTGAAACACTGAAGACTCTTACCCGAAGTGTCATTTAATATGGTGTCCTGCGCCAAAATACCACAGCATTCAATAATAATAAAACCTTGAGACCAAAATTGATGTTGAGATTACAAACCAATGACACTCTACAGTTCCTCTCAACAGCTATTTTTTTAAATAATCTTTTTCCTCGAGGCAAAGACTGCCACCAAATAGAAATCAATCAAGTCGCGATCAAACTTCTCTACTGCGCTTGAGTGCAGGAACGTTAATTTAACTTTTTCATCTGTACTGCAGCAACAACGAAAACTGCTCGGGGAAGGCACTGTGCAAAGTCGAAACGAGCTCAGGTGGCAACACCTGCCCTTTCAAGAGAACTTCTCGATGTCTTTCTATCAATGAGAAGACGAGTCGCTGGTGATCAACCTCCTCCAGATGGCCTATTTTGTACCATACAGACACAAATCGATTAGCAAGATTATTCCAAAGTTTATCCTGAGCATGAAAATTGTTTAAACAGGCTAAAAAAAAAAAAAAACACCCACATAGCATACAAATCATCCCTTGGGTAAACCCTGCGGACACGATTCTCCAACAGAAAATTCATTTCACTGAAAAAATCAAAACATTTGCACAAGAGACATCACATCATGCAACAAAAACCCTACTGGGATTTCCCAAAAAAATTCTGAGGCAGTTTCTCCGAGTGTAATCTGAATTCTATGCAAACCTAAGGGGGGCCAAGAACTAATATGCCTGCACTTGGCTGCCTCGCATACCACTTGCTTGCTAGTTAAATAGTTTCAGGAAGACGTTGGAGACAGATGTCATGGGATTAAAAAGTCCACTAGGCCCTTTGGCAAACCCTTCATACCGATTATCCCCAAACAAACTAACTCACAAACCTTGAAGCTGATAGTACCTCCAAAAGAAGGCCTCAAAAAAGCAGCCATCGAGAGCAATACAAAGATTCTACTTTACGGCTATCTAACAACCGCAGGAGACTTCTGAAGTTTGTGATTATGATGAAAGCATTTGAGTTACATCTCATCGATTTCTAATGTATGATAGTGTCCATTGCAAGTGACTTAGACAATCGGGTTGCAAAACATTTCAAGCAGATTAAGTTTGTAATTAAAACCACGATTTTTTTCGCACAGCTTACAAGTAGAACACAGAACTTTACCCAAATCAGGCTCAAGGTCTTCATTGTCGACATCTCCCTCTTCAATGGCACTAACCTCTTCAAGATCAATCGCAGCTTTGGCATATCTTTCCAGAAATTCTTCTTGAGTTTCTTCATGCTCATCATCGTCATCTGAATCCTGGTACAATTCAAAACAACTTAAAGAGAAGGAAACATTTTCCGAATATATTTACAGAAAGAAAATTCTCAGGGTAACCTATAGCCATCAAGTAGAATTTTCATGTTACATAGTCCTCTGATATGTTTTGCTGCTTAATAAAACTTTAAGTTCTAAAATTTGTGAATCGACTGATTCAAAATTGTCCCGAGAAAAAAGCCAGGTTAAACAATGGAACACACTATCTAATCTTGCACCAAAGTCCCTGGAACTTACATAACTAGTTATTTCCTCTTTTGAGCAGCTTAAACCATAAAACTTAAACAAGACATGTCATCTAGCCGGAAGTAGGTTCAAGCTTTGTACTTTCTCTCCAAACCATCTCCTTAAGAGCATCTGTTTTTCAAAACTATCTCCTAAAGCCAGAGAGCTCAAATGTCTCGAGAGGATACTCTTATCTTGAAGGATCTGTAGATACTGGGTGCATTGTTAAGAACCAATACTCTTATGCTTTGGACTTGAGAACCATCATCGCTAACATTTTAACTTTTCATGGGTAAGAAGAGAACTGGTAAAAGAGCTAACCTCACAATCAGTTTCCTCTCCATCTTCATCACCACTTTCTTCTTGTACTTCTTCTTCCTCCTCCTCCTCTGCATTATCCTCCACTTCTTTCAATTTTGCTGTTGCCTCCAGCAGTGAAGTGAAGCATTCACAACCTAAACCAGATGAAAAATTTCCCAGTTCTAATAACCTCTCAATCACCTTCACCAATGCCATTACTGCACAGTACCCAAAAGTCTGAATGACTTAATCATTTCAACTTAGATAATGGATGTATCTACAAAACAGAACTGAAAGACCAAAAAGAAATTTTCGCAAGATTTTTTATTTAAACAATTCAAGGACTACACTCCATAGTGAATACCATGCTATTCATGGGCTTGCAGTGTATGGGATAACTTTCTTATAGATATGACTGATTTTATAAATTAATGAGCAAGAATTAAAAGAGCAACTTCATACACTTTACATATCCATTGTTTAGGTTTTTCATTTGACATGATTTTCATAAAAAACTTCGCTCAGTTTCTAATTTAACCTAATGTATCGCTTGACATTTTATTTATATATAATACTCGTTATTTTCATCCTTTCGTCGATATCTTTATGTAAGCTTTATCCTATAAAAATATATACTTCATTTTTATTTTCTCTCTCATCAATCAAGCCATTTAATTAAAAATTAAAGTTGAATTAGCATTTTATACTTTCTAAGAGTTAAGAGTAAAAAAGTCCATTTATTTAAAGTCCTCCCAATAATGAAGTGCATTAATTAGTGATACAATTTTGAATTATATCTAATCAAGTATAGCTAACCAAGGTTGGCCCAAAGAAATATCATCAAGGCGAATGAACCAAAATCTTAAGGATGAAAAAGAATCAATTATGTCTTAGACTTCTGCCCAAGGATTCAGGTGTGCTACTGACCACATAACTTAATCTCGGAATCTCCTGATAGACAGATCGTACAAGAAGGGGAGGCAACCGAACATAATGCTGATACCCAGGCTGCAAAGCCACCGTCTTGACTCCTTGTCAATATCTCCTCCACATTATCAGGACAATACAAATAGCATGATGCAATAACAAGCAACAAAGACTTCCACAGTGGAGAGGGCTGCTTGCATTGAATTCTGTAGAAACTAGAAGATG
Source organism: Eucalyptus curtisii (assembly GCA_017140595.1). Taxonomy (NCBI): domain Eukaryota; kingdom Viridiplantae; phylum Streptophyta; class Magnoliopsida; order Myrtales; family Myrtaceae; genus Eucalyptus; species Eucalyptus curtisii. The sequence goes on from CM029501.1 coordinate 31,893,366, forward strand.
CTGCCTGGCAAAATGCAATCACTAATGACTGCTTTACACTTTCAGTTTCAGGTGAATAGCTTGGGGCATGAAGCAGCATATGAACGCAGGAACATGCTCTGCACATTGCAGATGGATATTGTGTGATGGCCTCACTTATAAAAGCTCCAATACCTTCAATAATAGATAGTGAAGGAACAGGTGGGGCAGGAGGCGATGGTACATGTCTTGACAAGAAATCAGCCAGCTCATATTCAGTAGAAAGTCTGACAACTTCCTTGATGCAGTCAAAAACTGATAAATCCTCTGATTCTTCCCAAGCATGCCAGTCTGCTATGAGATGAGCCCAAACTAATAATAGTTCTGATACTTTCAGTTCTAGAACTGAGATGTTTTCAGTAACAGATAGCATGATGGACCGAAGTAATGTTGATGCATAATCTATGCAGGAGGGAGGCGCAGATGTTTCACTTTCCTGAAACAACAGAGGGGAAAGGCCAAGTGTCAGGGCAGTTCTCCTATACTAAAAAAGTTGCCATACTGCGCTAAATTTAACCAACAAACTAAAGAGCTGTGTAGAAGCATACAGGAAGGATTAGAGTAAAAAATTCTACAATAAGCTCCTCCCAGAAATTTATTTTGCTAATGAATCATCTATATTACGAAGTGCCGCATGCAATGGGACACCTAGTACAATGGAAAGAAGCTAAATATCATTGTGAGAACCCATATCGAAAATGACTTGAAATGATAAACTAGCAAGCAAAATCAAGGTTACTAGGGGAACAATACACACAACCGTCTGATAAAAACATATCAAGGTTACTGGAGACTAACCAACAGATTTTTTGGCTTGAGCCAAGCCTCTTGCAAAAGAACTGAGAAAGCTCTACCAATTACAGCTCGCCCAGATGCGCACTTTTCAGAGGATTCATGCTCATTGGCTTCTTCACTTATAAAACTCTCCCAACATTGAGCCATCACTGCCAAAGTTGCAAAGCCTTTTTCAGCTACCTATAGAGCAAAACAGTAACTTCATCATAAAAATCAATTACAGCCAATTAAGGCCAATAGTTGCAAAGCATGCATATATTAATATCAGTCCCAAACACTCATTTAAAATAGATCCAGGAAAATGCTGTTCTACATTTTAGGACCCAAAGGAACTCCAACTCTATAGCATCAGAACAAAAGGGACTGCACGGTAACATGCAAAGACAAGCACCATCAGGTGCACTATTGGCTGGAGCACAAGTGATTATAGTGGCAGCATGGTGAGTTTTAAACATAATGCAGGTTGCAAACAATATACAAGTAAATACACCCTACATCATTGAACTCATATACTCCTTGTAGAGTTAAGAGTTAATGTGGTTTCAGACCGGTTCATTTATGATTGGTTAAGTCTATCAGCTGCAAAGCCATCAAAGTGCATTAGAACAAGAAGGCATAACAGTAATTCGAAGACCAGAGACACAAATGGAAGAGAAATGAACAAGAATAGCAAATAGATGGTCAGTCTGCAAAATGCAAACATACTTGGGGCCATGGCTCCATACTAGGAGGTAAAAACTTTGAGATGGTGCCAGCAAGAGGTAAAACTAAGTCTGGGATATGAACCATGACACTTTCATTTCCAGCCTCCATTAAAGAGTTCAGAAGCTCAAATAAAATACAGCTTTCCTCGTCTTCATTACTGATCCTATTAATCACAACTTGAAGAAGTGGCAACCATTCAGGTGGTGGGTAATCATTCTGCCAGGAAAAAAATGAAGTCAGATTAATACATCATTCTCAATAATCAAATTTAAACATTTGGCCATACAAAAATTACTGGGGCCCCACTTCAAATAGTTTAGCCATTGCCCCTGCAGCTGCAACACGGACAGGATAGCAAGAAATATCCGTTGTATCCGTCATGGATAATGCCTTAAGCAAATAGGAATATATTTCTGAGCTCATATCCTGAAAGCAAATGTACAACTTAGAAGAATAAGTGCTTTTATTCAATAAGCGCTCCATAAGAATAAAAGCAATATTGAGCAGTGAGCACTACACTGGCTGACCAATCTGAATTCTACTCAATGCGTCAAACAAAATAAATTCTCTTGCGCAGATAGCATTCCTAAGAGTTATTCTTACTTCAGGTAGACAAGATGAAAGCTCTCCAACAACCCAGTTTGCAGCTGCCACCAAGTATGGAACCTTTTCTAATATCATGTATACTGGTAGAACTCGTGTACGAAGAAGAGTTGCTGTATATCCAGGTTGTTTATCCCTTAAAAACTGTATTTGCAGCATGAAAACACACAGATTTCAGTTTATACTCATAAAAAATGTCAAATTGCACCACGCAGCTGTTTGTTCCTTACATCTTCCAGTCCACCATAAGCTGTCAACACCGCAAAGTAACTGCACAACCACATTGAATAAAGGAGAACATTTAGGCTTCTTAAGACTGTGCATTCATATTTAAAGGTACCCAAATAATAAACTAAATACAAATAGCGATGATCAACCAGTTTAAAGATGTAAAGCATAGAGAATGGAAGTCAAAATATACATTCTTTCAAAAGGTGAGAAATTCACACCCATGAAACACATTCTTTGAATATTCCTATAAGGAACTATGCAACGCTTTCAGCACCGGTAGGTCATCTCTCATGTATGTCCAGCTTTGATAGCACCTATTATTAACTGCAGATAGCCTTCTAGAAAAACTTATCATGCTGTAAATTTCTTTTGGATATGCAAAAAACAGGAAAGCATTTCAAGAAATAATCTAGTCGGTGAACATTTGATGGAAAGATGACCAAGAAGAGGAGGATAGGTCCACAAAAATCTTATTACAAATGTGAGATTTTGTTGTGAGATTTTGTGAAACCACGGCCAATTGTTCTAAAAGTTTAAATTGTTAGATGAAGGCATGGTTTATTATTTAAATATTCCCCTTCACGCTTAATCTAGTCTTCTTTTGCTTAATACCAAGCATGAAAATATTTGGTTGAGGCAAATAGGAGCCTGAAAGATCCGAACTCAAGACCTCCCAACTCTGATACCATTGAGATTTTGTGGAACTACAACCAATTGTTCTAAAAGTTTAAGCTATTAGATGAAGGCATGCTTTATTATTTAAATATTCTAACAATAAAGTAGAGACATAAGAGGGTGAGTTTACAAAATAATTGGATTGAGGAAAAAGCCTATCCCTAAGCATTCTTTAGCCATTGAAAATAGTAAACAGGACCAAAGTATTTACGACCTGTACTGCTTTACTTATAATATTGTGCACTCTCTCTTTAAGGACAAAAAAAGAAGAAAAATCAGTGAAAAAAGTTGTCAATCAGATAGTGCCCAATGAGATAATTTCCAACAAGTTTTACCACTCTAGATCCTTGGATGTACATACAGGATATTAATTCCATCTACTCACTTATTTAAGATCGTAGATTGGGATGCATTATCATCAGTAGGCACAGGAAACTTGGACAAAAAGGGAAGAACCAATAACTCCCCCACAGAAGACTGCTGACCATTTCTCTTGTTCTTTTCGCCTTTTTTACGCTTTGAAGAAGTCGATTTGGAACTCCCGATTGGAGGTCCCTGCAGTTTAAAAAAAAAAATGATAAAGTTAATTACACGAGCAACTTCTGCATGATCAACGTAAGAGAACCAAGCATCAACCTTTGATATTGACATGACACCGAGTAAATTTATTGCACTCTTTCTGGCTGTGAACAAATCCTCCCTCCATCCAGAAAAATCTTCCTATGTACAGATTAGAAGCTGTGAGAAATAGCTACTCACATATAAAGTGACAAACATATTTGATTAGCAACCATACAAGTTCAGATGGAAGGTTTTTCCTTATGTACTCATCTGCATCTTCTTCCCACTCTAATATGTCCTATTGCAAATAGAGATAGTTGGGGTAAATTAGCTACGGAAGTAAAATAAGGAGACAATCTGTATCAGCTACATTTTGAACAGAATAGCAGAGATTAGAAACCTTGCCTTTTCATTCATAGCCAATGCTGGCATAATTGCAGAGTCCAATAGAAAAGAGAAGTGTGGTGAAACAATCTTCCAACCCTAGTTAAAATAAAAAATAGAGAGAGTACAAGATATATTTGTTAGCATAGATCATGGTGCAAAATCCTTTAGGCTATTTGAATATGTTGACATGAAGTGATTAAAACTAATTTGATGACCATCCAGCAAAAATTTATAACTAATGTTTTCAAGAACATTTTTAAAAAATACCCTAAGTGAGACAAAGTATTACAGGATATATCCACCATTTAAAACTAAAATAAGTAAAACTGAGTACAATGTGTGTGCTTGCATACACAAACATGAGTGTGTTAGTGTGCCCAGTGAAGACTTAGAACACAATCTGCAGAATGCATATTTTGGCAAAAAGTTTTTCTGAAGAAACTTAAGAGATTACTCCAGGTAACAACTAGTTCATTAGCTATCATTGGAGCTGGAAACTTACCGGTCCAGTCTCCAGAACACGTGAAATGACATCAAAGGCAAGTGAAAGAATCCTCTCGGTCTGAAAATCTAGTTTCTGTTTTCAAGATAGAACATGTTATCAGCTGTCCAATCAATGAAAAAGCAAGCAAATACCAAGTGCTAAACCCATAACTAGATAGAAAAATGGAGCTTAGATACATATGCAGGTGAAATCAAGCTTGATGAGCTGAAGTTTGAAAAGGCCCAGGAGAAAATGAAGAGCGCTTTTCCAGTTGCTCATGGCACTCACTCCCATTTCATCATTGCCTTAAGGGGTTCTAAGCAGAAACCTGCCTTACAGATTGAATCTTAACAACCTCCTTAGGTTCTGGCCTTGATTGCACTTGTTCTTTCACATTTATAAGAAACAATCTGGTGAGACAGAAGCAGCTAGGCATAGGAAAAGGGGATTCTATCTATAATGGGAAACTTTTAATCCATGCGATCACATATCTAGTGCCAAGATTAGTCTGAGGGCTAGCCAAGACAGAGATTGATGGCCAAGCAAAAGAAATTGAAAATTCTAGAAGACTACTTACACTGATATTACTGCTGTACTTGACAATATTTAAAGCACAGTTGACAATGTCAGGCATCAACCTGGAAAAAATTGGCAGATGCGTACCATAAAAACCCAACCCAATAGTCTTCTGCTCAACAAAAAATAGTAAGTAACTTACTTATCGGAGTGTTTTCTGTGTCGAGTTATCAGCGCACAGAAAATGAGCAAACTTCTCTTCCCAGCTTTTAACCTGTGCATGTACTCATTTCCTGAGGGCGCTACAGAATTGAAAGTCAAAGAATCCAAAATCTCAATTAAATCACGACAAAATGAAGCCACGTGAGGAGCTAAAGTAGATGGCATATGTGACCTCACCTGTACAGGCAAAAGACAAGCTTAATAAATAAATAAATAAACCAACGTATGAAAGGAAATGTGCTAAAAAAGTCCAGCTGTCTAGATTTCCAGATAGAAAGAAACAATGTGACAGGTGTTTCAGTCGGCAGAAAAGGTTCTGCTGTCTCAGCTATTGCATTTTTCTTCTTCACTAGAAATTTGCTTCCCCATAGCTCTTGCCTTGCATCCAGCTACTTTTGTGTTCATCATGTCCCTCTTTCGTTCATATTTTATAGAGACAAAATAAACTATCACCATAAGTCCAGCTTCTTACGTGTTCATCATGTCCCATTTCGATCATAGTTTATAGAGACAAAATAAACTAGCAACTAACCAGGAATCTGAGGCATACAGTGGTCTGAACCTAGGTTACCATGTTTAGTTAATGATTAGTATGAGAAAACAATGAATTGGTCATCATAAAGCAATCTTTGCCTCTGAACACTTTTGATATCCCTAAAACTTCAGTTGTTAAAGTGTATGGTGCAGTAACAAATAGGGAAGACCATCAAGACATGAAAAGCATAACTTACAGCAAAATGGACGCATTTGCATATGATAAGTATAATCTTCTCGGTACTTATATCAGTCATGTTATGGGCTGCTTTGACCTATTTCAACAGCAATAAATCATTATAGTGCATTTCACCGATATAAGAGGGAATTAGTAGAGAAAGTAAAGAACTGACCTTTCCAACAAGACTATGGAAAACAACTAGCAGTGGTACAAGAATATCTTCTGCAATCAGTTCTAGTTGTGGCGGCACCGGCTCCACGACAACCTTTGGGTTCAAAAAGTACTAGCAAAAAGAAAAGTTTAAATTTACTTTAACAGATATTGAGAACTCATTATAAATACTATAAAACTTCCGCAGTATTGCATTTCACTGTTATTTTGCAAGATGACTCTTTTACCAACTGGTTTTTTGGTTAAAGGAAAAATGTATATATATGGAGCAAAACAGATTCTACAATTGAATTGGCCAAAACATCACAGTTGAAGATGGATTAGTATTGGCAAAAACACAAACAAATATCTTATAAGAGAGAAGTGGGCACCTTACATCAATTGTCAAGGCAGAGATCAGGTTGAATCAAAGTGGCTAAACAAACTAAGCCTTAATCCACTAAAAGCAATCAGCTTTATGAATCCATTATGTCATTCACTCTGTTAGAAAATCCAATCTAAAAGCTTAAGCCATATTAATTGATATGGACCTTAGGAAAACCACACCCCAATAGCTAGTTGTTGAGGTGGGCAAGCCCAAGGCCACTTAACCACACATTAAAGTCCTACAACACTGAGGTGGGACCCAAGTCCCAAAACTTGCAATTTGGAGGCACCAGCCTTTTGCTAGTCCCAAGCCAACACTGCAATATGGGCATCACCACCCATGCCACTCAATTGCAACTAGGAGGGATGCTGGGCGGCTCTGATCCTATGTTAGAAAATCTAACTAAAAGCTTAAAGTCACTAGGTAAAGGGAGACGACATGTATATAGGGCTTATATAAACTCCTATAGACACATCACGACTCAATTCTTTAGTAAGTCTTTACTAAGTCTTCAGTAAGCGCTAGGTACCCTATACCTTTCCTTTCATTTCCATCCACGCATTTATGCTTTCTGCTGCTACTTCTAACGCGCATGCCCACTTACCCCCATTGTTGTGTAATACTCTAAGTCCCATGTAGAATGGGATAGGGATTATTAATTAATACACAACTAGCAGTTTATCCCCAAATTGTCATCACCTTTAGTGCTCATTTTGGAAGCACGATTTATTCAAAGTGAGTTGAGTTGTTACGTGAGAATACAAAGGCTTTATTTGAATGTAAAAAACCCATCTTGAACGCACTTCTCTCACCTTATCTCAATTGAAGCAACACTTACTTTGCCAGAGATCATTTATCATTCTGCTTTTTCTTGTGTACTCGCACATCCAATAGAACATTCCTATCTCTACTCCACTAGTTTTGTACAAGTGTTGGTGTTTAACTACCCAGCTTTCTGTGCCACTGGGCATTATTGGCCTATATATCGTCCTATGTAATTTTCCCTTAAGTGGAATTGGAGTTGTATATGAAGCACTAAACGAACTTCTCCACTTCATCCTAAACGTTTGTAACTCATGGGTAAGATCTTCATTGATTTTAACATACTTTTGCAAAATTGATCCACGATATGAAAACCAAAGCTGTTAATTTAAACTTCCACTTTTACTAAACTTAGACAATATATTATGACTTTTATTAACTTAGACGAAAACCCTTAGGATCCATTTTTCCCTCGAAATTTCGAGTTTCTCGTTCACACTCCTGCTTTTGCTTTATCTACAAACAGAACTATCCACTAAAAAACATACATGAAGACGTATCATCTTGAATATGTCTGTCAACTGATCCATTATCAGAGCAAAATGATGAGAACTTTGAGTTGAGATGATCTCCAAAGGGATAATAAATGTGTAAAACCCAGGAAACAGGAGTAAATAATCTCACCACTATTCCAGCGTAATTTAACACTATGTAAGAAAGCTCTCAAAAAAGGATAACTTGAAACAATAAAAAGCCATAATCTGTCGCTTTATCTTATAGATATATTTAAGGGCATGTTTGCTTGCAAAAACTACTGTCAATTTTTTGCTTTCTTGCCAAATTAATATTGTCCAAGGTTCAAAAAATTATGAATAGAATTATATAGTTACCTATGTGTCGATTTTTTATATTGTGAAAGTTTCAGGTGTTTTGGGTTAAATAAAAAAGTCAAAATGTGTGCAATGCAAAATTTAGTTTGAGCAACAAATATATAGTATAAGTCAATCCAGATATGCCCCAACTGTGCACGAGGATGAGGAAATTGATCGGTACCTGAAAAGGCCTGATGAGTGCATGAAGGATCGTGAGCGCATTGACAGTCCACCATTTGCAATTTGCATCGTTACTAATTTGGTCGCTGTTTTGAATTGCCAAGCGTAATTCAGGCACCAGTTCAGGCCACGAATTTTGCTTCACAAACTCGACTTCAGCAACAAACTTGAACTGCCAAAGGAGGATAATTCTCACGTGACTAATCACTAACGGAACTAATTAGAGGCACAATTGAGTATTGGTAAGAACTAATTAGGACATTTCTCATACCACTTCCACCAAAACCTTTAAAATCTCCGGTTCTACTTGAAGCAGAGCTTGCATCAGCTGATCCTTAAACTCCTTACCAACTTCTAAAGATGGATTTTCACTGATATTTCGCCTGATGTAGTTCTTGAGGTAAGTGGCAGCCGCAACTCTAAGACCTTGATTTTCACCGCCTATCCATCGAAATAAGATATTAATTTGCAACTGATGCTTAACATAAGATCCGGCATACACCGTGCAGAAGCGGAATAGAAACTTTCAAATGCGGAATCAAACTGAAGTTCACGCGATTAGGCAAAAGCGCAAAAGCCGAGGTATCTGCAACCCGCCCTGATCAATTAGCAGGCGAGGGGCGAGTAGTAACTGTTGATACAGAACGCAAAACTATAGAACTCCATATCTCTTGTAAGCGCGATGGCCGATTTTTCGAAGTGAGCAGCGGTATAGGAAACGAATTCGCGAGCGTTTTTACCGGTGGCGAGGGCGAGGAGTTGGAAAGGGAAGCGAGGCAGGGAGGACGCGAGGCGATCGAGCGCCGCGGTGGCCCCGCGGACGCCGTCGCCTCCGTCGCCGCCGCCGCCGCCGCCGAGGGTGGCGCTCAGGAGCTGAGCCAACTGCTGGACCTCCATCGCGCCTCTTCGCGGAGGAGCTGCGCCGCCGCGGCTCCGGTGATCGCCGAAACCCTAGCGCGAGGCCCCGACGGCGGGAAGCGCGGCGGCGGAGATTGGAATTGGGCGGGAAAAAAATGGCGGTGGGGGCGAATGTGAAATGATGGTGGAGCTGACTGAGGGAGCAGGACTGAAGGTGAAATTTGGGGCAATGAGTAAGGCGAAATTATAAGTGAAAATAAAAATAAATAAAATAAAAAAGAGAAATAATTAAAAATTTTGTTTAAAGAACTGCCAGAAATGAGAAAATTGGATATGCCGGGGCATCGGACCCCCCGCGCCCCACCAGTCGCATGTAAAGTGAGCCACTTTACGCTTGAGCCTAGATTCCCGACACGATGCGCTTTTTTTGCTAGCGATATATTATATTTAATTTTGAGATTGAGGGTAACGAAAGTTTTATAACTTATTGCAAAAATATAATAATTCTTAATTCTTAATTTTATATAATTAGGCCGTGAAACTTATCAACTTCATACAATTGAGTATCAAATTGCTAACGTAGCCTTCTTTGAATTAATTTTTTATGATGTGTAGAATTGAGAGGCTTTGGAGGAGATGGAGAGCGGATGCTGCAAAAGCATAGAATGGTGGACCGAGGGCGTGGTCGGGGATCAAAATGGAGAAATCCAGCAGGGCAACGCTGCTTGCAATAACAAAGGAACTCTTTTAGCATGACTTCTCCAGGGAGTGAGGTCTTGTAGGCCCTTGCTTATGGTCGGCAACCTTTTTCAAGGAGTAGGTTTTGGTACTCCGTTGAACATCCTTGAATCTAGACTCGGTTATTGATCTCCCGATTTTTCTTATTTTGGAGGGTTTTGTTTTCTACATTTTCTGTTTTTGTGTTTACTTGGGTTTTTCTTTGTTTAAATTTTGTAAGGATTTTGCTGATGTGGCAACCATTTAACAACAAATCAACACTTCGTAGCCTTGAAAGTAAAAAATTAAAAGGAAAATTCTAAATAAATGATCCAAAATGCCATTATTTTATTATATAAGAGCCTAAAGTGGATCTCATGTCAAATAAAGGTTTGAAATAGCTATATTAATCTCAAATAAGAGTTAGAAAGGTTATGATAGTTTCAAAAAAGATTTAACCTTGTCAATCATCAACCGGCCAAATTTTCCAACCGATTGAGGGCGTTTTTGTCAAAAGCTGATTTTAAATTTAAATTTGTTTTTTTTTTTTTTTCTTTCCGGCAATGGCAACCCTCATAGGCCAAGCCCTCGCCCAATCGGTCATTGATGGGACATGACCACTATCAACCACGAGTGAGGTGACTCTTACCCAAATTTGGCGAAAGATGGCCTTGCCCATAACCGGTGAGGGCAACCTCAACTAGGGCAAGGGTCGCCATATTTAGTCCTCTCCGTAGCCGACCACCAGGTGAAGAGGAAAGGGATAACCAGAAAAAAAAACTGAAAAAAGAAAGAAAAAAAATCAAAAAAAAAAAAAAAACATATGAAAATGCTCTTCACCAACAACCCTTCTTTGAAATTAATATAGCCACTTCAAGCCCTTATTTAAAATAAAATTTATTCTACCTTATTTGAGAAAAATGATGATATTTCAAATTTTATTTGAGAAAATAAAGACATTTCAGACTTTTATATAGAATTTTCTCATATTAAAATTGGTCATTTAAATAGGATGGAGCCAACGAAGGAATTTGATTACATGAACTAACTTATTTTTAGGATTTGATTGGACAAATTCTCGACGAGTTTGAAGATTTTTTATTGCATTTATATATTTTCCAAAGCCCCTTTGACAAAATTTACTGCTCTGCTATAGTTTTAAAAGGGGACGACAATTCCCACCCCACCGGAGAAGACAGTTGAGAAATGTCAATAATTTTTCTCACGCCACGGTTGCCCGAAAGATAAACTTTAGACAATGCACCGGGCCACAAAAAGTCTCGTACTAGACGAGGATAATGTCTATATGAAATAGATAATACCGTAATTATATCAATATTTTATGACCTCTTCCATCACTTAGGGCCTGATTTTGAACCTCTCATTTGCACCATCAAAACTAGACCCATCAAACGAATAGGTTGGATCGAAATTGATTTAGCTCAAATTGACCAATTTAACCTATTCTAGCCCATTTTCATGCAATACAAATTTTGTGATTCATATATGATCCGATCCATATTACTAAAAAAATTATATGTTTAAATTAATTTAGAAAAACCCGTACTCAATTTGAGATAAGAGCACCGAATTAGTGAGCGTGAGATCGAATAAAGACAAGAGAGATCATAACTGTATTGTTTATAAGTAAATTGATAACCTATTTAATACTAATATTATTTTGGGATTCATCATTTTAAACTCATTTATTATCTATTTACTTATCTACCCCATCAAATATAGATTAAGAAATTGGTATAGAATCCATTTCAATGGTTTTAATTGAAACCTTCGATTTGAAATTGAAGAACGCAAGGCACGACAATGGTATCTTGGCTTTAGTTCGACCTTCGTTTCAGGAAATTTGAAAATAAAGTGCGCCCATCGAACAACATCATTGGTAAGTCCCGCGATTGGTTCTACTTTGCTAGGGGCCCCGATAGAGAGGGACAAAAATCATAAATTTCGGATTTGCAAGGGCCCATTGGTGATATCGTTTGAATTCGAAATCCCCCCCTTTCACAAGCCATCGGATCCTCAACCTCAATTCCTTCTCTTCACCTTTCTAGTGATACAGATTTGGATCTTTCAATTTGATTAATTTTCTTACAATATGCGATAATTGTGTGTACATTTGTGTTGCAAACTTTTTTCGCTTTGCCATAAGGATTGAGGCATTTTACAAATAGTTTTGATATTAGAAACAAGCTCACGCACTTTATGAATCAGGATGAATAGGACTATGCAACCGGACTGGTTTGTTTCGGATCGTCCTAAAAACCCGACCGATTCCAGGCTCTCAATTCCAGATTTTTTGAACTGATGGGAATTGGTCCAATTCTTGATTTCAAGTAAAGAACCACTTGGGAATTGGGCTAAATTTAGAACCAATTTCATAAAGCCTAAAAATCATATATATATCTTCTTCTTTTTTCTTCTAATATCTTTTTCTCCATCTCTCTCTGTTTTCTCTAACTTCATTTGAACACTTTGCAATGTTCTCTCTCTAGCTCGCAAGTCACCTCCTCCTCACTCTCTCGTGGCTTGCCCTTGCCTATTCAAGCCTTGCAACCCTTGCTTGTTCTTGGCTCACCTTTGCTCACCCGCCTTTATTCATCTTTTACTTTAAATCATTTTAGTATTCACATTATTTTGCTGTAAAAAACAAAACAAGAAAAAGGAATAAATCTTGGAATCAAATCGGAAAAAATATGATAAGTTTCAGGTCTGGATAATCCGCACGGTTAAACTTTAATGCGACATTTTGGAAAAAGAAAAACTTTTATGCAACATTCTCTATAGTCATATCAACTTTAATCAACATGGTACGAAACCGGTGGAGCTTAGTGGCCTCTGACTGCTTACGCTCCAAATGACATGATAATTACCAAACTTTTGGAAAAGTTATTATCGTGATTTTGAAATTGCATTTACCAATGCACGCGTGCAATCATTAATGCGGTGCAAAATTTCACAAGCCTTTTTGTAATTTAAAAGTCACGACCTATTGTCATTTAAAAAAAAAATTAGCAGCACAAATTAAATCTCACTTACTCAATGATAATCTCAAACGCAGAAAAAGGGAATTTTTTTTTTCACATTGGAAAAATATTATTAAGAAGATGTAATATAATCCGGCTATTTGGAATGATATAAAATCTCATGCTAAAGATAGGTTTGGATGTGATGTCATAGCACAATTCGATCGTGATAAGAATGAAATTAAGTTTGCAAAGGGATAGTAAGAAATTTTTTAAAAGTTGTACACTTATCATGAAACTATTTTTTTCGGATCATTTTAGAGATAGCTTCTTATGTAATGTTAATGAATAGAAAATGTTTTGTCAGAATAAGATAATTTTTTTATTAATAATATTTACCACAAAAAAACCAAATATAACTCACGATTCATAATTGATCATACTATCGTTTTGACGAGACTGCTAGTAGCCATCACATAACTCTAGCATCGTGCCGCTAGCATTAATGTTGGCCCTAAATGTTCTAACATGATTGAGAAAATGGTAGAGAGGAGGTGATGATTAAAAGGCTCACCATCACATTGGGTCACGATGTCACAATTTGAATTTTGAATTTTAGCGATGATTTCATTTGTCAAGCAAACCTCCACCAAATAAATAATAAAAGAACGAATTTTGATCTTTACCTTCCTTCAGTAGAATTTATAACATCTTTTCCATGGTCCCCATCGGGATAACGGTTTAAATTCTCTTGCTCGTTAGAAATTTCAAAATTTACGTGTTTTTCCGATCCCTTCCCCTCATTCCTTAACAAAAGCATGAGGATTCCGAAACAGAGAAAACAACAACGAATTCAATTTCGCAATTTTTTTTTATCTCCACTAAACAAAAATTGTCAAATTTAAAATTCGTTTATCCGAAGAAACGCAACGCCCCAACATTTCCGTTTTTTCCCCCACTTCCCGGGACACGTCAGCCACAATTCAAATGGAAAAACGAGCGGGCCTTTTTTCTTTTTCTATTTAATCATCACATCATCATTATTATTTTATCGATTATCTTTCTCCGCTCTATTTCATTTCGACTTCGAGCACCGTCCCGTCCGCGCTCTCGCTTCAGCTCCCATCTCACTCCGTCTCTCTCGTTTCGACATTCTCATCGCCGGACGATCGATCCTCCGCCGCCGTTGCCGAAGCACCGAGCTCGCTCGCTCGAACCGCCGCCTCCGCCGCCGGAGCAAATCCGGCCCGAACATGCACGCGCCTTCGTTCCCTCGCGAACTCGCCGCGTCCCGAACGGAGCTCCGCGCGTAGATCGATCTCCATCGCCGTCGCGTCCGCAAGCTCGTCGCACGATGTCGAAGGACGCATGCAGCTCCAGGCTCAGCTCGAGGAGGAGCTCGCAGCTCGAGGCGAGCGAGAACGAGTTCGACGCCCCGCCGAGCTCGGCGCACTTCCCGCCGCCCAGGACGCCCCTGAACGCGATCCAGGACCCGTCCCAGCGACACGGCGGGGTCCACGGGTCGGACTTGGACGCTAGGGAGAAGAGCGAATCGACCGGAGCTGGTAGGCCGTCGGACAGGAAGGTCGAAGCGTGGCATTTGACTCCGAGGGTTGCTCGCGGAGGAAAGCTGCATTCGGAGCCTAGCTCGGCGCAGAGCACGCCTGCGAGGGCTACCGGCTCGAGAGCCTCGCTTGGCGGAGCGATGGGGGGCTGTGCTGGGCCTAGAGGTAATGATTTAGCTGGACATAGGAGAATGAACTTGTACTCGGGGGCTTCCAGGGGATTCCAGCTTGCAAATGCAGAAACTCGGCTGGAAGTTCCGCATTTCGAGCTCGAGGAAAATTCGTCCTTCTGGACTGAAAATAACGTGCAGGTTCGTTAACAATTGGTCTTCTCCCTCATTTGGCCATGAAGTACTCTCTGACGATTCAACATTCGCAGCAAGTCTTCTTTGAGTTTAAGGATATGTAGTCACTGATTAGTTAATCTAGATGTAAAAGTTTCAATCAGATTCTGTCTATATATGGTTTCATTTGAAGTCATTCAAGTACCTTTTGCCGTTAAGAACTGACAGCAAGTTTATGCGGCATCACAGCATGCCACAGGACAAACAGATAAATCGTCATGTTAGCAGCGCCATGTCAACTTTCTCCATGGAGGGAGCCCAATTCAGATTATTTCGAAACATAGTGACATTATTAAAAAATTTGGGAGCAAAATAACTTCTAGAAATTGGCCTAAAATATTGAATAACTAACTTTGCAACTAACCCAATTGTTTCCTATTACAAAAAAATTTTACTTTTGAACTCAATTCATTTTTTTTTTTTTTTTGGGTCAATGAGCTGTTGGATAGATTTAGCTAGTCTGCACCACTCTTGGGTATTATTAACTGATTTAGCTCATCATCAAGAGAGTGCTGCTGAGTATGTGGAGTGTGGATCCAGGTTTTGATAAGGATTCGACCATTGAGTAACTTGGAGAAGGTTTCTCAAGGGTATGGAAGGTGCATCAGACAGGAGAGTGCAAAGACTTTGGTGTGGCTTGGTTATCCTGAAACGAGATTCACCTTTGATCATATCGCGTGCGAGACAATATCGCAGGTACGATCTATATTTTAATATGAGGAGGACGCATCATTCTGTCTGTTGACTTCATGACTAATTATTTCGGATCTTTCAAAGAAGACGGTAAGACTGGAAAGGCCAAAATTCCAATCCTAGCCCTTGTTTATGGTTTTGTTAGGTATACTCTCATTTATGACTCATCATACTGATAAAGAAAGATATATTTTTGTGGGAAACTTCTTGTAGGAAAAATTGTTCAGAGCTGCAGGACTGCCCATGGTGGAGAATTGCTTGTCTGGCTATAATAGCTGTATGTTCGCTTATGGGCAGGTAATTGATGTTTGGTCTTGCTAGCTCTGATATCAAATAATGATAGAAGGTGAACCC
The DNA here is from genome assembly GCA_017140595.1 of Eucalyptus curtisii. Taxonomy (NCBI): domain Eukaryota; kingdom Viridiplantae; phylum Streptophyta; class Magnoliopsida; order Myrtales; family Myrtaceae; genus Eucalyptus; species Eucalyptus curtisii. The sequence continues at coordinate 31,909,142 of CM029501.1, forward strand.
TCTACTTCTTGCAGACAGGTAGTGGCAAGACATATACCATGATGGGCGATATCTATGAAGTTGAAGGGAAGCTAAATGAAGGCTGTGGGATAACTCCTCGTATATTCGAATATTTATTTGCAAGGATTAGAGTGGTATGTACTTTTGCTTTGGTTTTTGTGCAGCTAGTTCATTAATAAGTACTTATCTCATGTCTCTCCACTCCCGCCAACCTTCTGCTTTCTTCCTATCTCCTGCAAACGTAGTAGCCTGACATCTTTACATTCTTCAGGATGAAGAAAGTAGGAAAGAAGAGAAGTTAACTTACAGCTGTAAATGCTCCTTCGTGGAGATATACAACGAGCAGATAACAGACCTCTTGGAGCCTTCATCCACAAATTTACAAGTACTTCATATCCTTTTCTTGTGTTATTTAATTAGATAGCTGCCCTGTAGTGCACATCAATCTGATTGTCTTGTTGTAGCTCAGAGAAGACATGAAGAAAGGGGTCTATGTAGAAAACCTAAAAGAATATAAAGTGGGAACCGTCAGGGATATTGTGAAGCTTCTTTCACAGGTTGATACTTTATGACGACAGTTTATGTTCTGTTTGGACTGAGTTCCGCATTCAGTAACACATGATTATGATCAATTTCTTTTGCATAGGGTGCTGCAAACAGAAAAATGGCTGCGACTTGCATGAATAGCGAGAGCAGTAGGTCACACAGTGTTTTCACGTGCATCATTGAAAGCCATTGGGAGAAAGATTCAATGACACATTTTAGATTTGCAAGGTTGAACTTAGTGGATTTAGCCGGTTCTGAGAGGTAGCTATTGTTTCACACAACTGATGTTTCACACAATTCACACTCTTTCCAGTTCGTGCTTCCACCGCTATGCTGGTTTAACTTCCTCAAACGTGCAGGCAGAAAAGCTCGGCTGCAGAAGGCGACCGTTTGAAAGAAGCAGCAAACATAAATAAGTCCTTATCAACTCTTGGGTAATAATTTCAAGGGCTTGTTGCAATCCTTAATGTGTTTGAAACTCATGTTTAATTGTTTATTTCCGCGAATGCTTTACCAGGTTTAAAATTTCATGAACCATAATTTTTAATGATATTTTCAGTTTACCGAACGGAGGGAATTTTTGTCATATCCAATTCCTTCTGGAAATTCTCAATTTCTGAAAATGTAGTGAAAAAGGAGTCCATGTGTTGCTATTGGTCATAAAGGGGCCAGGCCATAACATATTAGCTGCTACTAGGAGATGATAACCAATACAATAGAAGCAAAATAACTCTCATCTGTACTATTTCTCTCTTTTGCTCAATTTCCCATTCATGAAACACCCCTTATGGTGTGGGTCATATACCAAATTACAACTCTTCCCAAGATTCTTTGGCACATATTCCTTCTCTGATCGTGGTTTGTGAATAGAGGAGAAGCCATGATATTTCTTTTGATGGGAAGATTATAGTTGGTTTATACTTTTCTTAGGAAAGGTCCAACTTAACAGTACAAATGACTTCTTCTGGAAGGTAATCTGCATAATTATGAGGTTTGGTTCGCATAAGGCACTAGTGCATTGATTTATTTGCACCTGCATACTACCCAAGTCCTCCATGAAGGGTAAAAATATTTGGAATATGCTGGAAAGCCTTCCAGTGCACCCCTAAATAGTAGCATTGAGATGTCCTTCACTTCATGTGTTTTTGGTCCCAGATGTTTGCAACATGATACAATGTTAAGCTGAAGTAGGTCTGCCTTTGGATTCCAACTTGGTGCAAACAGTACGGAATGCTATGTTTGGTATAAGACTCATGGCATCATCATAGTCTGAGATGTCATCGCGTTTTTTAACGTATAATGTATACTGTACATCTCAATCTTGAGATTCTGACTCTGAGATTGTTCTCAAAGATTTTTGTTTGTTCTGCAGTTTAACTATCTTAGAGCATTTCTTCTTACTTCTTAGGTTGGTGATTATGTCTCTGGTGGATTTAGCCCATGGGAAGCATAGACATGTTCCCTACAGAGATTCTAGGCTAACGTTTTTACTTCAGGTTACATTCAAAAGCTGATCCTGTTTAAGTATGTCCACTTTTTTGAACGTGTACTTTTACATTAAAGAAAATATGCTGTAGATATTTTCTTTTGCAGGATTCGCTCGGTGGGAACTCTAAAACAATGATCATAGCAAATGTCAGCCCATCCACATGGTTTGTCTTGAACAACTAGTCCCGCTTAAAGAACGTCTTGTACAAGCCAACCAATTTCCTTTATGTAACTTTCATTTTCATGACAGTTCTGCAAATGAAACGTTAAGCACTCTGAAGTTTGCTCAGCGTGCGAAACTCATTCAGAACAACGTGAGTGTACTAGTCAGTAGATTTGTTTTCGCCTTATGAATTTGGAGTTCTTATCTTCCAGAAAACTTGATACAAAATGACGTGCAATCGCATTATAGGATTCATGTAGCTGATCCCATCTTGAGGGACAAGGCTTTGTTGTTTTTCTTAACGTATCTTTTTCCATGTTTCAGGCAAAAGTGAATGAAGATGGTTCAGGTGACATAAGTGCACTCCAGAGGCAAATCCAACAGTTGAAGGTATATATTTGTGGATTACGCTTTCTCCTTTTTGCTGATTTCACAATACATCTTGACTTGCAAAAAAGTAAGGATTTACTGTATGAAAACAGGGTCAGTTGTCTTTTCTGATGAAACATCAGAATCCATCAAGATGTCTGTCAAATGGGTATCAATGTCTTGAGGATTCTAGATTAAACGGCTTGGCTAACCAGCGTGACTCTTTCGGGGAAAGAACATCTGATAATTATAAGATGAACTTCACTGGTAGTAAAAAGGTAAGCTTCATACTTGCAATGGAGACTTGCTTTCCTAATTGAAGAGAGGAATTATTCACTACTGCTAATGCAGGATGTGAAGTGCTCGGTGGCCACTTTGCTTGGTTCCTTGAGGAGGGAAAGGATGTTAGAGAAGGAAGTAAAAAAGTTAAAAGATGAAATTGAACACTTGAAATGCCTGGTATGTTTTATTTGGCAAGTGGTCTATACTGGTCTGATACTTGAAATCCTCTGTCTGAAGAGCCATGTTGCTTGGATGCACCTTGAGAATGCTGATTGAAGGTTTGCAGTTCTGCTAGTTTAATTAACAGCAGCGCATATTTGCAGGCACACGAAAGGGAAGAGAAGGCCAGGCACAATGATATGACTCTAAAATTTCGAGAGGAGAAAATCAGAAGACTCGAGTTACTTGTGGATGACAAAGTTACTGCAGAGAAGTACCTTGTGGAGGAAAACAAGGCTTTACTGGAAGAGAATAATATGCTCCGAGAAAGAATTGACCAAAATCCTGAATTAAAACAATTTGCTGTGGAGAATAATAGGCTCATGGAGCAACTTCAGTTGTAATGTCCCTGAAACTAAATGAAAGAGTAGACAGATCTTTGAGCATATCAGTGACCCATTTGATGCTATTGTATGGGCCAGGTATCAAGACCTTTATGGACCAAGGGAGCGGGACATATTGCTGGCGGAAGTTTCAGATCTGCGCAGTCAGGTTCGAAACTATCCGCCTTTTAATTCCTGTGTTTTCCTCTGGTCTACACAATTGGTTGGTAGTATGCAGTTCATAATGGCATCTTTGGCTGGTCAGCTGTTGGAGATGCTAGAAGAGAATTCAACTGCATATGCACAAAAGGAACACTGGGTATGCAATTTCCCTTATTCATTTGGTTCTGCTCATTAGACTTTGTATACTCAGCAGTTATAGCTATACAGGATCTGAAGGACTTTGAAGACTGCTGTAAAATGAATGCAAGGCTAATGAGGTAACTTGCTCAGTCATACTCTTTTCAAGGGTAACTGCAGACATTCTAGCAGTCTTCCCATCACCTCCACGGATGATGGCAATGTACTAGCGCAGTTTCATCCTTTGCCATTCTTTTGCCTTACCAACTTAGCCATTAGGTATTAGATAGTAGATTCCCATTTCAGTATTTTTCTTAGTGCACTTACGCATCTGGAGCTCAATAGACGACTTGCTTTGATTTTGGCAGCGATGTCTTTCATTTTATTTCATTCTTATCTATCTTCATAATGTGATCTTTAAAGTGTGAGGAGATGCAGAGGATCTAACTTGTACTGGCTCTTTCATAGCATTAAGGATGTTTCAGAAGCTATCATTTTGCAAAGATGCCAGTGGTGATCTTTTCTTTCTCCTGTATCCATTGTTTTTGCCTGCAGGGAAGTTGAGGATTACCAACAAAACTGCAAAAAAACTTGTGCAGCAGTCAAGTCACATGTGATTCTGCAAAGGTTGTTGAATGTTAAGGAGGGAAGTAGTCTTAGGGTGGTCAAAATCTACCTGCCGTTCGTAATGTGGTTTTTACCTTTTATCTTGGCAGTTATCGGATCAGTCTTCGAAGGATCCTGAAGAAGTAACATCAGCAGATAAATATCCATTACTGGTGAGTTCCTTGTTCTTAGCTTGTACCATTGGTATACTAATTTAGCCAAACTTGCCTGATAAAATCTTAAATGGAACTTCTCTGAGGACGGTGACAAAAATTTTATGCATGCCTTTGGACCTAAGCATATCTGTTATTTTGTGATGACATTACCTGGATTAGCAAAATGAGACCTACCTTCGGCTATAATTAAAATTTTCCACTTGGATAACTTTTGTTGGACCGGTCAAGTGCTTTCAGAATCTCACCCTTCACCGTGTCCATCATGTGCTGTGCAATAAAGATTTATTTGTTCTCTCTTCATCAGCATTTCAGACTAAAACATATGGAATACTGAGATGGTAAAAATCCAGACATGTTATTGAGCACATTTAGCAAGATGAACATGTTGTCTATGATGCTTTTATACCTCTCTCTCTCTCTGAACTTATGATCTTGTTGCCACTCTCACAGGAAGAAATGATATCCATCAGCAGTGACTCGGGCAACAGAATGATAAACAGGGCAGATGAGGGGTCTCTGGGGAACATAACAGGCCAAAGTGCTGGCAGTGCATTAGATGTGCACTACAGTAACCTTCAGGAGTTATCAAATGCTAGGATGTTAATTGAATCTATGGAGTCTGAACAGGTCCATTTAATTGAAAAGCTGCAGCATATGGAGGAGGAAAATCATCGGTTTAGGGCTATTTTCGAAAAGACAAATAAGGTAGACAGCTCTCTGCTTGGACCTGGAAGTCAATCTCGGGAACTAGCTGCATTTGGAAAGAAAGCTATGGATGTAAGTCAAGACATTAGAATGAATTCTACGCAAGTGAAGCGGGAAAGAACTATGCTAGACCTTCAGTCAGCCAACTATGAAGGAGAGCAGGCATCCCAATTGTTTGACAGGAATCAAGCTGAAATAGTAATGGAACAAGTTGAGATGGAAACCGCAAGGACAATCCTTCATTTACAAGATGAGGTTGCTTCCCTTCAGCTGGAGCTTCATGAGAAACTAAGTTACTTGACTCAGGAAAATGCAACGCTAAGAGAAACTATAGCAGCTAAGGAGGAGGAAGTAGTGTTAGTTACTGCAGATTGGGAAAAGGCTATATTAGAACTGACGAACTTTCTTTTAGATGGCACTAGATCCCTCAAGGATGCATCTGGCTCGATACGAAGGATTGCTGGTTCATTTCCTGAAGGTGAAGTTTTGATCAGTGAACAAGTTGAGAGGGCTGCACAAGCTTGCATTGAGAAGGAAGAAACAGTTCTGTTGCTTCAAGAGAGCTTGGAGAATGCACAGAAGATTGTACAGGAAATGGAGCTGAAGTTAAGTTCCTTGAAAGGGGCAACAATGAGTCTAAGTGGATCTCAGCATACAGCAGATGATGAAAGCACCATTGAAGCAGCTGCATTGAATCTGAAGTTGGACGAGAAGACAGATATGATTAAGACTCTCAAGAGAAACTTGAAACATAAGGACGATCAGATATCTGAAGCAGAAAAACGTGTAAATGCTGCCCTTCTGATTATAAAATGGCTCTCTGATTGTCATGATGTTAAGCAGAGAGACAACATCGAAAAAGATATTCGAGCGGCTAATATCATTGAGAAGGATGGTCATAAGTTACCTGATGCTAAGGCTGATGCAGATGCTCTGATATTGGAAAATGCTATGGCTCAAGTTGAGTTAGCTAGACTCGGAGTACTGGAGTCAAAATATGCTATTGATTCATCTTATGCAGGAGCGGAAATGTTCATGTTTTCCCTTCAGTCCGAAATTCAAGAGTCATTTGATGAATACAAGGAGTTTGTGCATGATATAAAGAGAAATAATTTTGATTTAAAATTGCAACTAAAAGAGCTGGGAAAGAATGCAGTCAAATCATTGTCTCATAAAGAACCAAGTCTAAAGATTGAAGATCCATGTCACATGCTGCACAGGTTGAAAGATGAACTAGCAGAAACAAATATCAGATTGAATGACATAAAAAGTTGGGTTGACAGGAACTTAAACCTATGTAGCTGGTCTCTGACAAATGAAGATGTGACTGAGCTGGATGAGTTGAGTTCTGATTCTTCAACTTCAAGTTCTCATTTTTCTGCTGAAAGTTTAGCTCCAGACAATGATATGGGTGCGTCTCCAAGCACATGTTTGTACAAGCGTACTGAGGTGGCACCTAAACAGCCAACAAATTTTGACTTCCATGAGGCTTTGCAATTTAATAATACCAAGATGGGAGCGATTATGGGGCCCTTAAAGAGCAAAGTTCGCAGAGATAAGATGATTTTGTGCCCAAGGAAGGAATTAGATACTACATTAGATGCTTTCAACAAACAATATGCCCTTCTCATGACGCTGTTTGATGCCATTGACTCAGGAGCTTGCCCTAATGGAAAAGGTAAAGTATAATGAACGTAGCTCACTGTATGCTCATTATTATATTATCAGAAGGATGATGGAATTGTAAAGAGACTCATAAGCTCATGTTAAATGGCAGGTACTGAACATCAATTTGAGTGCCCTAAATTGAAGCGGAAACATGAAGGGGATTTTTGTAATTCAGAGGTACAGCAATCTTGAACTCCTAAATTAAGCTTAGTTCGCAAACATTAGGTGTTACTTCAAGTGAACCACTGATTCTCATCACAAATTTTAATAAGATCCCATACCATAGAAGCAGTTTATGACTTGCTAAGGTCTTATTTTTTGCTACATGTGGTACAGGGGGTTGCTGGCAATAAGTTTCATGATGCTTGCAGTTTCTTTGTCAGATTTGAGCAAGCAAATGCGACCATGAAAGAAGCTGACTTGATGCTAAACGAGTTGTTAAAAGCAAATGAAAATGCGAAGAATTTGGCTGAGATTTGGAGGCAAACTAGTGAGGCTTTGATGGTGGAGAGAGAAAATTTGATTCAAGAAATTCAGCAACTGAAGTCATCAATAAAATTGATTGAAGGAGAAAATCAATCACTCAGTGGGCATATTAATTCTGCTTTTGGAGAGACGGCAAATCTCTCTCTTTACTTGAAGAGCAGTTCCTGCAGATGCAAAAACATGTGGAGGATATGTTCAAGGCCCTAGAATGTGATGTCCTATCCATGGGACAGGATTTGTCTTCCTTCATTTGCAACTCAAGTTCTTCAATGGAAGATATAGCTTCAGAGATAATGCAGAGAGGATTTGCAGTATCTGTGCTATGGCATTGTTATTTGGGAGAGCTTATAGACAGAAATGGTATGTCAGAGTTGGGATTTCAGCTGTTCAAACAGCTAGAATACCCAAGGATGATGGAAGATCTAAAAACAGTTTATTTTGCTAGTCGAGATAATCACATAAGCACTGGTGATGACGGCCTGCAGGGAATTGATCGACATGCAGTTGTGAAAAAGTTAAATGATGGGGAGGTATATCTACCTTCTGATTGCCTGAAACATGAAAATTCAGTGCTGAAAAGTGAACTGGAGAGGAAAGAAGTTATCTTACACGGTTTGTTATTTGATTTAAGCATGTTGCAAGAAGCTGCTTCTCACAGCAAGGACGTAAAGGATGAGACAAAACTGCTACAGGATTCATTGAGCAAAGTCCAAAATGAGTTGGATAACAAAATGAGTCAACTCAATAACATGACCGTTGAGCACAAAAAGCTTGAAAGATATCTGGCTGATACTGAGAAGGCCCTTAAAGAGAAAATTTCAGAGATTGAGCAGGCCAAAGATATTATAGATGCTTTGTCAGAACAAAATGATGATTTAAGGACTCTTTTGAAAGATCTTTATGTAACAAAGTCCGAAGCTGAGGAACAACTGGATGAACAGAGAGAGGTGGAAAAAGGTCTGGAAGAAGAAATTCTTCATTTGACTACAACAATGGAAAGAAAAGTACTTTCTTCAGTTGAAAGTATTCAGGACGATCTAAAGTTGGTCGCAAGAGAGCGGGACCAGCTGCGCGAACAAGTTGGCTCCCTGACTAGTAAGCTTGAATTGGCCTACTCTCTAGCTGATGAAAACGAAGCTATTGCTATTGAAGCGCGTCAGGTATGCATTTGAGACACCTTGTCTGCTTGCAGCTTAGGCATAAATAGTGGCGATTGAGAATTTTCTTCTGCAGGAGTCAGAAGCAAGTAAGTCGCTAGCTGAACAAAAGGAGGAGGAGATAAAAATTCTAGAACATTCTGTTGAGGAGCTTGAGCATACAATAAATGTACTGGAGAGGAAGGTGACAAATCTGCTATCTGTCATCTTCTGAAAAAATTTCTGTACAGTGTACAATGGAATATTTGGAATTGTTTTTTGGTCTTGCAGAGGATAACTTCCCTTGCATGCTAAGCATCTTTTCTACTGATGAACCTCTCAACTTGCAAATGACTTATAATCTTGGTTGCTTCTACTATCAGTAGTTTCTTATTTTTGTCTCTGTTTTCCCTGACTTAGGTATATGAAATGGATCAAGATGTAGAAAAGCATAGATTAATCCGAGATTCATTGGAAAAGGAACTCCAAGGTTTGAGAAAGAGACTGGCTGCAGTTGAAAGTTTCACAGAGTATCAGGATTTAGCGAGTGCAAATGGTTGCTCTTCAGAAGATCATCTTCCTAGGTCTGCTTTGGCTTTCTGATATCTGCCTCTGAATTTTACTCTACCCTATTTCTGTTGCTAACCGCTAATGATGCAGGAATGAATATCCAATGTTACTGGAACTCCATGATGCACACAGGCAGATACAATTTCTAGAAGAGGAAAGAGTGGAACTAGAGAGAGAGGTGATTGTCTGATCCTTTTTTAACCACTCTGGATCTTTATTAGTGCTTCATCTCTAATTTACATGTGATTTCCTCTGCCTTAAACTGTGCCATTCTTTTGTGGTTTGAAGATCAAACAATGCAAAGAGTACATCTCCGAACTTGTACTGCATGCTGAAGCACAGGCATCTCAATATCAACAAAAGGTATGACAACTGGCATACACATTGGCAGTCACCCATTGCTAACGCTTTTGCATTACTCCCCCTCGTGTGGATGGTTGTTGAGAAGTCATCAACAGCAGCTCACAAGCTGCGATGTCCTTTGAAGCAATTTCCATGCGTATTCAAACAATGCTGAGCTATTTACAATCCAATTTTGGTGTTTCGGTAAGATCCATCATGTTTTAACCTCTGACATTCTTTATATGTCTCAACATTATTTAAACAGTACAAGACACTGGAGAACATGGTTCATGAAATAAAGACTGATTTGTCAAGCTCAGCATCAACAGCACAACCACTTGAAAAGCATGAGAAAAGCTCGTCAAGGCCAAGAGGCTCCAGCTCCCCATTCAGATGCATTTCAAGTCTAATTCAGCAAACAAACCTTGAGAAGGATCAGGAGTTTTCAGTCGCAAAGCTACAGATCCAGGAGTTGGAGGCACTTGCAGCTAGCCAGCAGCAGGAGGTTAAGTAGTTTCCATCTCCCCTGTAGCCTAATGAATGTATTTGGATAAGAATCTCACGCGTCTCTCCTAATTCTGTAATTTAATACAATACTATGTATCATATGTTGCTCTTAATTTAGTGACATGAGGTCACAAGTTCTAATGGTCTCCCTCCCCAGGATTTTATTTTTATTTCATGCTAGTGATACTTCATTTGTATCAGTAACAGAGCTCACTAAGATTCAAGTCTCCGCAGTTTTGATCCATATTACGTAATACACATTTATAAACTCAGCCTATGATGCATCAGGTATGCGTACTCAACTCTAGGCTGGCTGCAGCTGAGAGCATGACTCATGATATCATTCGGGATTTACTTGGTGTCAAATTAGATATGACAAGCTATGCTGTAAGTTTTTTTTTCCTTTCTCTATATGGAACGTACTGGGGATTTCACCATTACTGGCACTCTAACCTATGATTTTTTTGCAGAACTTGATAGAGCAGCACCAGGTGCAAAAATTAATTGAAGTAGCCAATAAGCAGACGTCAGATTTCCATGCAAAGGTTATAATTATACCTTTTGCATTTATTGTTCGCTTCATTTGATCACTCTAAAAGATGTGTTACTACTGTCTACGTTGTTTAGGAGCAAGAAGTTCTGAAGTTAAGGAAGCAGATTGACGATCTGGTGAAGGAAAGAGAAAGGTCAGTCTATTTTCTGGTCAGTTAAAATAGTCTTTCGTTTATCTTTCCTGTGGTAATTCTGAAAATATGCAGTACGAAATTTCTTAGGTAATGCATCTGGTCCTTTTGTGTTTGCATACTTTGTCTACAAGATGGACATTTTAGAAATGTTTTGCCATCTCTTGCTCTTTCGTCTTCTTTTGCTTTTTATATCCTACATTCGTCTCAAGGTTTATCCTGTTTCTCTAGTTGCATGATGGAAGTAAGCCGCAGAGAAGCAGATTTGTTCGCTACACAGATGACTTTGGGGCAACTTCAACAGCGGGATCAGTTACTTTCAGCACAGAATGAAATGTTGAAGGTCTGTTGCCTCTAGCAGGGGGCATTGTTATTAGCCAAAACATTATTCCATATTGAAGTTCTCTTTTCCCTTCACAGATGGACAAAACCAATCTAAATAGGAAAGTGGCTGAACTGGATGAGATGGTAAAAACACTTCTTTGTGCAGAGGTTAACCAAAAGCCACTTCAGCACAAGTCGAAATTTAAGGTGCGTGTCTTTACATTTTTGTAACACCTGACAATCAAAGCAAAGGCTAGTTCTTGATCACCGAACTTTCCTGCCCATTTACTAGGAGAATGGTTCTTTAGTCGTTGGCACTGGTGCTTCTAGTAAGAGGCCAGTACATTCTGAAAGGCCAATTTCATGTCGGAATGATGAGCTTTCTCAGTATCAACTTTCTCGCGGCATCCATTTTATAGGGCAAAAAGCTGTGAACATGGCTCTAATAGGGTGAACAGGTAAAGACATCATCAAAGTGCTGCACCGACTTTTTGCCGCCCTCATTTTGATCTAGCTGACAAATGCATCTTAACAGGAAGCAGAGCGTAAATGCTGATGGCCCAGAAGCCCCCACCTAAATGTGCAATGGCCAATCCTTTTGTATAAGAACGTAGGCCTAGGCACATGTCTGTACATTCTAGAGATCTCTCTTTCAAACCTGATCCTGTGAAGCAAGCGAAAATTGGTTGTGTATTTATCAAAAGGTAAGCACCTTAGTTAAAATGATTGTTGTCTCTACAATAAATGGAATGAACCCGTGAACATAGCTGAAGAAATTGGAACTTTCAGTGAGCTTTTGTAAACGGTAGATAGCGCACAGGCTGATACACGATTACACATTACACTGTACTTTGCATCTGGAATTTATACATTACACTGGGAAGATGAACAAGACACTTAATTTTGGATTCATACATTTGATAAAAAGGAGTACTTGCACAAGCATCGATTTGAGTATATGTGTAAGTCTTAACAACTTAAAACGACATTTTGAATGACATTTTGCTGATTGAATCTTTTGGTTCTTGGCAGATTGGTTGTGCTGCCAAGAGTGTAGATTCTTTATGCTCTGCCAAGGATTCTTCTTTTTCATTCGGATGCCTCATTGCTTGACTTCTTCGGGGCACACACGCGTAACTGTTGTTTTCTGATGGGTGGAGTTTCGGAAAATTCCTAATATTTAAGCGCTTTAAGCCCGATCCCACGATTTAGTATGTGTAATTGTGGAAATAAGCTGTCGTGTAATTGTGTGATGGAAGAAGAGGATTCTGATTTTCATTGTGAAGTCCGATCGATCGTGGATCTAAAACGTACTGCCAAGGGGCATCCGTTTGAGGCTCGTGATCGATTTTCAAGGTACAGTATTGTTGGGTGTAAATGGAATTCATCGGTTTGTCATGGCTGCCTATGGTCAACATGCAAATCTTGTTACAATCCCCACACTATATTAGCAGAGGCAAGTATTTCATTGAAAACTCATTCCATGCTTAGATATCAACTTATTTTTAAATTCATATGAGTACTGAACCGAAAAAAAAAAAGCTATATAAGTATTAAATGGGTTAGTTGTATTGAGTAAATAGCTTATAAATGGATTTAAGTATAATATATTTGTTAAATAGGTCATAAATAAGTTATAGATTAGTTTATAATTTATTTAGATTTAACTATTCTATGATTCTCTTTAGTCTTACGCCTTTGCTTGTAAATTGAGTAAAATATGCTAGTGTTTTAGTAAAATGGATCAGGTCAGACATTGGTCATTGAATTTGTGTTGCGTGGAAATTTATCAAAACAGGTTAAATAAGTCTATTTAGGTTGGATTATTTATGACCTGATCTAAATTTGAGCCAACCTGATCCCCGTTTAATAGGTCTATCCATTATTGTGAAGCCGAAGAGATTCTTACCCCATTTTCTTAACCTTAATTAATGGTCGCTGTTGCCAGCAGTATTGAAAAGGGTAAAGACTCAGACAACCTTCAAGCTAGATGACTAGACAGTAGACATGCTTATAGAAGAAGCCATAATCGATTGGACAAATTTTGAGATGGTCAGCAAGGGTAGGTATCACGACCATGCCGACAAAGGTCGGCCCGAGTAGAGCTCATTAAGGAAGTATTCAATCAGGAACCGAGTGAAGAAATGTCCGCGTCAGACTCGAGACGCCCTGTCTATCTAAATCATCACCAAAGGCCAGCACCCCAAGACCACGAGACTCTCAAACCAAAGCAAAAGCTAAAATAAGAAGTCTATGTTTGTATTAATCATAATACAAACATGTCCATACTTTTGGGGGGCTCTACATATGATGTTTCTGTTACAAAGCACAAAGAAAAGAATGGTCGAATGACTCCATTACCCTTACACAAGAGCCCCTTCACGCACCTAGGTGCACGGTAGAGTTCACCTGCACGAACAACAGGCACAAAACGAGAAGGCTATGAATGATATTACCATACTCGAGAAGGATGGCTTCACGTGGCACGTCATGTGATGGGAGCTAAACCATTGCGGCGTAGCTGATTGAGATCATCTTAACCAACCTTAGTACAAACATAGATGTAGTGAACGTCGGGATTTCTGCCCAACAGTGTTTCTGTGGCGCTTCCTTCATTGTCCAAGGGAAGGGGGTTGGTTAGCTCCCATAGATGGTCAGATTGTCCAACAAGCTTTTCTGCAGGCATGTTAGAATCAATCTTAGACGTGCTGACATCATACATGTCAAGAACACGGAAAACGCTTTGCATAACCGGATTGATAACAAGGGTGACAAAGTCAATCACCCGATGCAGGCAAAAAACTATGCGTAATCTGTCAAGTGCAGCTTATAGCATACTATGGGGTTTGCACACCATGCAAGTAGTGACGTTAATCCTCATTTCATGCAATCCACAGGCAAGTGAAGAATTGGACAACCTTATCACTATGTTCAACACTACAAACCAAATTCTTCAGACTTTCCGGGTAGCGTCATGCCCAATAGAATGATTGGTTCTAGGATGGGTCGTTTCAAGATTAAAAACTTAAGACCCACTCTACTAAATTCAGTTTCTGGTATTTGAAACTGAAGAATGAGTCGGTTCCACTAGCAACTCGCCCGGAATTGAGCCAGCCAATTTCAGGGTAGACCTGAAATCTGCTCTGCCATTCTTTTTTCTCAATTCTAAACAAATTTAAGCAAGATCATTATTAATTTAGGAAAAAATGTCATGTTAACCGCCTTTGGCATGGTGGTTAAATCATTGATGTCAAACTTGGGAAGTTTGATCCCTGTGTCTATTTTTAAAACCGACTCACTTTTGAACCGATCACAATGGACAGTTTATGATACAAAATTGGGGATGGAACTGGTCAATGCCATTTCCCCTATCTTTTACCCACAAAACTGCGTGGTGCCCTTGTGAGATGGCATAGACTCGATTGACAAGGCCAATTTGGTTTGGTTCCCAAGTTTAGCCAGCTCGATTGCTCGCCCATAGTGTCAGTGGTTAGAAAAAAGGCCAATAGTAATGCTTTGAGAATCTGTATGTAGTATTTCCCTAAACAGAGAAGACTCCCTCAAATTCTAAGTAAGTGATAGCAAGAGCTTCTTTTGACTGACCTATCACGTGAAGTTTTATAGTCCACGAGCCCATCTCTTTCAATAAATTCAATCGATACGTTGGAGCTCCATATGTAATCTGCAGCATCCATGAGAGTAATTATCAGCATATAGTTCGCAATCAATCATACTACTGGAAAGAAAATGAGAGACTATGAAAGGAAGCCTAGAGGATAAAAGTGAAATCTTCAGTAAGGGATGTGCTTACTAGAATATAGACGCCCTTATCCTTGAGGACCCTATAGTTTGTCATCGACTGCTTCAATAATGGTGAAGAAATCAAGAAAAACACTGAACACAAGCAAAACAGTCGAGAGTGTTTGGTTACTAAGTTCGGTATACCTCCCAACTTCCTCGAGCATCTTAGTAGCGTTTTGCCGAGAATTATGCCCACACTGCACAAGAAACATCACAGTCAGTAATCAGCTTTAACACATCAAAGAAATTCACGTGCTGCACTCACCAGTAAGGAGTCTAGTGTACCTGGCACACCACAAGAAACAAAATCAGCAGATCATTTGACTAAACTCATCACTGGTACAATCAATGGAAAGATCATATCAAAGGAAGTAATCAACGGGGTACCTTTATCAATCACGGCGTTGAAGGAATGTGAATCAAAGCCGCTCATCTCTCGAACATCCATTTTCATATCTACTATATAGTGAAGGAAAATTTAGGTAAATTGTAGGTGAAACAAGCAGTTACGCTCTCCTTTATCCTCCAATGGACAAGATCCGCCATTTCCTTCAATTTCACCTTCTAATCCTGTGTACACACTATTTCTAGTGGGGGAAACAACTAACGAGTTTCAAAAGGTACAAGATGCATTCAATCTACTAAAAGAGTGACGTCGTGGACAAAAAAAAAGAGTAGATGATAAATTAGAAAGCTGCCACGAAAGATACATTTTAGCTGAGGCCGGTTAGAGTACTTCTTCTGCATAGCTTCAATCACGACCGACGATATATCAATATTCACCACGTCCTCATAACCATCGTCCACCATACCCTTGCTAAATTCTGCAGGCACAATGTAAATCACCAAATAAAATTATGACCCTACTGGAATGCATCAACCAATCCGTGCTTTTCGCCGTAACTATCATGCCGTGCTAAATCTAAGTGAAGCATCCATATCCAGTCCGACTTGAACACTGATATTGCTCATTATAGCTCATTATACGCATCGCATTTTGCAAAATGTCCATCAAGCGGCTTACAGCACATGAAATCGCAGCCGGCATGACACGACGCGACATCATACACGAACAATTACGCATCAATCGAAGCATACATAAATCCGAAGTATCAACACGATGTCCCCAGCACGATTAACCTCCTATCCAAACAAACGCATTCCTCGGCGCGCCACGCGCCCTCGCGCCATCTAAATCGCTCGCGAAACAAATCATTCCACAGGTTCCTCATCAAAGGTCTGTCTAGCATCGAAACAACACTTCCTACGAGAGATCCGCGATGCGATTGGGGCCGCGCGCGCGCGAAGGATATCATTCCACAGGTTCCTCATCAAACGTCTCTCTAGAATCGAAACAACGTTCCTACGAGAGATCGCGATTGGATTGGGGCCGCGCGTGCGAGTTGCGTACCTGAGTTACCGCATCCGACGACGAGGACGCGATCTTCGCGGGGGACGTAGAGATTGACGAGAGGCGCCAGGGCGCTGTACTTCTGGTACCAATCGAACGGCCCGGAATCGCTCTCGTACCGCCTGTCCCAGTACCACGGCTCACCGTACGCCTGCGTCGCCGCCGCCGCCGTGGACTCCGACGCCGTCGTCCCCATCGGTGCTCGAGTGATGATGGTGCGAAGATCGCGAGGTTTCTTCTAATTGGTCGTTTCTGCGTACGGCGGACGGCTTGTTTGGAAATTCGAGACGGTTGGAGGGGTATTGTGGTCAATGCGCCTCGCGAGCACGTCGCGATCCCCCGCGTGCGCGCAAGTTCTGGAATCTACTGCCGGGAATTATTAATCATTTTTTTACACTTTTTTTATTTAATTCAAATCTGGCAATTCACAAAATTTCACTTTTTTTTTTTCGAAATTCTAAGATTTGATAATTTTCACATGTCACGTTGATTTTATAAAATTCGACTAGTATCTTAAGCTTTTGCAAAAAAGCAAAGAGGAATTCTTTATAGTTTTATTCTAAGTCCAAACAAACAATGTTGAGAAATGTAGTACTTGTATATGTTCGCAGGATTATAAAAATTTGGTAGTGCGTGAGTTGCATCATCGAGCATTTATTAATTCTCAGGACCCATCAATCTTTATGTATCTTAATTTTATAGGTTAATCCGTTTCACATGAACACATAAGAAAGGAATGGACATTTTAAGAAATTATATAACGAAAACAAGTCAATTTATCCAAAACGTAACATATCAACTTTATCGACTATAAACCACTGGTGGCCAGCCTTCGCACGGCTATGAACAGTGGTAGTGAATAGTGACTTCCCTAGCCTACTGCTACAGTAAACGTGAACAGTGATTTGCTACAGTGAAATTATACGGATATCGACCTTTCAGCGAATCTCTTCCGTCACGAGGGGAGGTTGGGGGTTCGAATTCCCACCTTCTCAGGGGGTGAGGGTGGAGACAAAGTAAGTTTCAAGAGTGAATTTCGAATCCCACGTCTTTGCAAGGAGGCAGAGCGAAAGTCTGAGAGTGAAAGTTATAATAAGAGTAGAATATGATCGACAAAAAAAAAAAAACTTTATCGACTATCATATTTTTTTCCTTTTTGCGTTATATTAACTTATCGCTTTTTTGGTTGTAATCCTCCATCAATCATCCTCCTCAATTTTTTCTGATCTCGCTTTTTGATTATTAATCTCAAAATTACAGAACTTGAATTACTCAATAATTCCGAATTACGAGTAATCGACTCGAGCACCTAAGGGCTGCATGGTAAAAAGTGTTTGTTTCCAGAACACAAATTTTTGTTTTTTTGTTCACTTTAACAAAAAGGAAAAACGCGTTTGTTTACGTTTTTGTTCCAAAATTATTTTTTTGTTCCTAAAACACATCCTGGCAAAAAAAACAAAAAAAAAAAGTTGTTTCTTATTTCCGAACAAAATTTAGGAACACTTTTTCTCTCTCTTCCATTTTCTTCTCTCTTTTTTCTTCTTCTTTTCTTCTTCTTTTTCTTTCTTTTATCTTTGGCCGGTCGCCGGCCTCGGCCATGGCCGGCGGCCGGCCGTCGAGGGCCGCGACCTCGCCGGAGAGTCGCCGGCCCCGCGAGGCCGAGCGTCGCCGGCCCGGCGGCGAGCTCGGCCTCGCCCGAAATGGGCGAGCTCGATCTCGCCCCGGATTTGGCGAGGCTCGAGCTCGACCAACGGCCAAGGCGCTCGGCCTCGCCGGATCTGGGCGAGCTCGAGCTCGCCCGGTAAGGCTAGGCGAGCCTCGCCGCCGGATTTCAGGATCTGGCGAGATCGAGCTCGCCCGGCCGGCGCGGCGAGGCCGAGCCTCGCCGGGGCGGCGGCGCTCGGCCTCGCCGGGGGCCGGCGACGCTCCGGCGAGGTCGCCGGCCCTCGACGGCCGGTCGCCGGCCATGGCCGAGCCGGCGGCCCGGCCAAAAGAAGAAAAAAAAAAAGAAAAAAGAAAAAAGGAAAAATAAATAAGAAAATAAGAAAAAGAAGAAAGAAAATAGAAAAAATAAAATAAAAATATTAAAAAATTAAAAGAAATAAAAAAATTATACAAATTTACCAAATGTGTTTTTATTCTTTTTATATTTCTGAAACAGTTTACCAAACGCGTTTTTTTGTTTAAAAATTGTTCCTGAAAACGAAAATACTTTTTTCTATTTTTTGTTAAAAATAATTTTTAAACGAAATGTTCTACCAAACGCACCCTAATTTGAAGCTTCTAGAAAATGTCGGGCGTCGAAAATTAGACTTGGATCAGATGCAAATTCTCCAGATAAGGTAGAGAGAGAGAGTTTTTTCAAATGCCATGTAAAAGATTCAAAATGGACAAAACACTAAGAACGTCCAATTGGAAAAAAACGAAAAGAAAATTGGTAAAAAAAGCGAAGCACGAAAAGAGATTCTCGGAAAAGCCCATCTTCCTCTTCCGAAATCCGCGCCTCCGCCGCCGTGGAAAGTCGCGCTCGCGCTTCGTCCTCCGCCGCGCTCGGCGGACTCCGTCGTGACAGGTGCGTCGCCGCCTCGCCAATAGGGCTTCTCTTCGGGCCTCGGCCCGCGTCTCGTCTGGTCTTCCCTTACCGGCGTCCCGGTTCTACTTTCGCCCCTCAGTTCTATGCGTAGTCAAAACAGCTCGACGTTTGCGCGTACCGCACGGATGATCATTTTCCCTACGCTTCCTTAGTCGCGTGTGTTTCTCTTTTGTAGTTCGGTGGTTTGTTTCGGCGATCTGCGGAGGCGATTTCGTGTTCTTCTTGTCCATGCGGGGTGGCTCCCTGAGTTTGCACGCAAAGCGTTTGTTTTAATGTCCGATAGAAATTCCGCGTCTTATCCTTCTTCTTTCGTTTGCTTATGACTCGGTTCTAGCTCGTGTTTTCTTTGACTAATCAATTGACATTTCAAGAGATGACGATCTGGAAGATAACCCAACTGCCCGGAGATTATTCAAGACGCGTAGAGATTGCTTCTTAGTTCACGTCTATGAGGAAACTAGCCACGTTTGCTCTAAAAGATAGAAAAGATGCACTTGGATGGTCACGGAAACATGATAACCCAGCTGCCCAGAGATGCAGGACACGTTTGCTCTGAAAGATCACAAAGATGCAGTTCGATTGTATGGTCACGGTCTAAAGTTGAAAGATTGACGGATGATGATGATACTTCGACCAAATTGTGTTTGAGAAATGCTAACAAAAGGGTTGTCACTTTTTTAGAGGAAGAGCTATTAGAGAGTTGCAATTGCTAGAAGTTTATGAGAAAGAGAAGTGAAATTTGGTTTCTATTGATTAGTTTTGTTGTTATATATGCTATTTCCATAAATAACAGCGATGGCTTGGGTCCGATATGAGTCGTTAAAGTTTTGGGTCAGATATGAGTCGTTAAAGTTTTGTTGCATAAAAATGGGTTGAGTTGAGTCAGTCTAATTTTCCACTTGCTCATATCCTACCCGACCTACCCATTTGACAGATTTATCACTAACTAATACCAATAAATATATTTCCACAATGTAAGTAACGTTTTTCGCTCCCTGTTTTCATTAGGGATTTTCTTGGTCAAGCATAGAAGAACCTTACCAAGGGGGAGTTCTTGCTGGGGTCTTTTAGGTTAAATCATTGTGAGCACTGAACTCCATATTCTCTTTCGTAATGGCTCATGATGATTTGGGCATTGATGGATTGAATTTAAGAGACTCCTGCAACTCGGCCCCCATCTCTGAGGATGCTCAACAAGGTGTTTCTGAGAATGACGGTGGTATTCAGATCACGTGCTTCAGTGAAGTTGTCAACGATTCAACTCTTCATTTTCAAATAATCCGTCTCCAAAAGCAGGTTTGTTGATAAACTCTCTCTCCTAATGTTGCTCGTCTTGCTTTACAGTGCTTTTGAGTGAGATGGTAAAGCTACATACGGTGATTTTGTTGGAGGTTTAAACTGCATATTTTTGGTTCAGCTTTTCATTTAGATGTTCTTTGGAATTTGTGGACTTAACATAGCCCAATCAATTTGCTTGTGGATTGGTGAAACTTCCAAGCATTCAATGTGCTAGACTTAGTTATTGGTATGGTAATATAGAAAATCTGGCCCAAGGAATTACTGGGAAAATGTGATTTTACAATCTTCGTACTAGGGTACGTCTACCACAGGGTACTTGGTAAAATAATGAGATGAATGCAGTGTTCTTGTTTGATACTTCAGTAGTGCTCACTTATCATTCCATTGGATGCAATGTATTGGGAGTTTCTTAAGACTTCTAGTTTGCAACATGCATAGTTCAGGAGATTCGTCTAACTCAATGCGTGAGACACTTATTCTTCTACTGGGATTAGAAATTGGAAAAGCAAACTTATAATATCTCCATTTATGATCCGAATTTTAGTTGCGGTGTACTTGCTGATTGAACGAATTTGAGGTTGATATAATAATCAGCTTCAACAACTCTGAGGTTGTTTGCTAGTAGCATTTTATTGGAGCTCTCTGTTCATATGCCATCTCATTCTGATCAAAGAGAAAAAAGAAGGTCCATCTTGTATTTGCTACACTAGAAAAGGAAGTTTAAGGTTTTCTGTCAGAAGCACGCCTATGAAGGCTTAATTTTTCTTCATCTACAGCAATTGATGGTGATAATGCAGAACTAGCAACTTCATTTAAGTTGATAATAACATTCGTGAACTTTGTTTCCAATAGGATTTGCTACTAGTTCTAGCTGCTTCTCGTTACTCTCATTCATTGACCATTATGCCTTTGTCATGACTGTAGATCTATGCATGGATAGGTTGTAACTCTTCGAAACTTGGACGTCTCTATGCAGCTGCACCTACACGACCTGTGAGTTGCGGTGTACAGTTGTTGAATATATTTACAACCCCTCTCGTGGACTGATGATTCCTCTGATTGCACAGGCCAACCTTGTTAGTGTGACTTCTATACTTGGCGGAGCTTCTGATAATACAGGATCTGGCATTGCTAGAAGATTAGGTAACAAATTCACCTATGATTTTTGTGACTGATCCTTCGCTCCGTTGGGTAACACTTTTTGCTTTTCAGTCGTAAAGACAGGTGTCAACATCATCCTCGCTTGCAATATCCCAAAGAATAACCCCACGCTTGAGGTTGACTCTCTCTCTCTCTCTCTCTCTCCGGTGTCCGCTTGATTATCCCGCTCCTGCTTTCAGCCCATTCTTGCTGCTGGATTGTTGCTTTCCATCTGTGCTCTTTTACATCGACATAAATGTCCTTCCGTTTGGGTTTCAGGCAGATGCTGAGAGACTCTTAATGCAGAAGCTAGTCAGCCTGGGATACAGAAGGCCTAAGCCTGACGGGTCGTCTATATGATGATGGATTTTCTTACTGTTGCTCATTCAATTTCATTTGGGATCGCTCCGTTAGTCTTTTATTTAGTCTTTTTTTTTAAATCTTTTTTTCTGGGTCTCTGGGGAAGTGCACATTCCAGCTTTCGTTGCTTGGTTATGGATGTGATTTAAATTACAAATTCTTCCTTATGATTGGAGCGGTAGGACAAACTGTTTTTACACTTGTCTGTTTCCAAGGTTTTCCCTGCATTGTTGGCCTCAATAGTGAGAATACTCATCATATGTAAGCTTCTTATCTTGCGGTCTCCTCTATTTTAGATTTCCACGATACTGTGTTCTTTGAAGAATTTACTCTAGTAGATCATATGCTGGAGACAAATGATAGGTGTGTAAAAGCCTGACAAGAGAGAGTTCTCCTCTTTGAGAAGTTAGAACCATTAATTAGTCGAAGCGCAGAGGAACTATGCAGCGCTTTCATCTTATTGAATCAAATAATGTTCAAATTTACATAATTTACAATGTCAAAGTGCTAAGAGAATCAACAGGTTATTCCAGGTAAGGGGTCCCCAGCATTCACTAAAAGGAAGGGGACTTGCACGGAGACATATGTACAGCTTAGCCAAAGGTCTTCTCGGTGCTATAGCACATGTACAGAAAGCCATCATCATCCTTGGAAGACTGATAGATGCTGTCCAGCCGACTTGCTGTAGAAATGAAAGATAATTAACCCGTGAGCAGTTTTATCCCGATGCACTAGATGGAAAAGGATTGGAATGCACGTTGCGCGTGACAAGACATTACCTGTTGGAGGCAAGGTGTTCTTGACAAATACAAAAAGAGCTTTCCCCGGGGTCAATTGCAGCCTGCTAGTTAAAATGTGGATGAACTGACCTACGGACATGTCGCGAGGGACGAGAAATCTACGCAATAGAATGAGTAAAAAAGGATGGTCAGACAAGGTGGCCATCTTGCTGTGAATCAGACATGAGAAGATACGAAGATTTTCTGTCAAGCAGAAACTTAATGTAAAGCATAAACTTAATGTTCTTGTATTAGAGTTTGCCAGTGCATGGTTTGCCTTTCCCAGAAAAGCATCCAATTCAGAAACACAAGGGAAGACTTATCGTGTAGATGAAATGCTAATGCTTATTCAACAGACTTTGACTTGAGATCTGGAATGTTAAACAGAGCTCGACTGTTTATCTACAGTAAGGAAGCAAAGTCAAGCAAGGACAATTACTTTTTCTTATCCATTTCCGGCAGATCGGTCCTCGAGTATCTTTCTATGATCACCTGCAAGAAGAACCAGAAGTAACCCTGATAAGCTGCAAGGGACATAGAGCTTCCCCGGAAAAAAGAAAAAAAGCACGGCAATTGTGGCGGTCGTCATATCATCGGAAAAGCCACGAGCACAAGTATATTTCTTTCTAGGTTGGACATGAAACTATAATGGTTTGATTCCTACAAACTAACAGTCAGGCAGTCGGAACGATGACAAGGAGCAACACGATCCGCAATATGCGTTCGGCTCATTCGTCGTTCCTAAAGCGACCGAGTCGCTGCAGGCTTCCACCGAGCTCATCATCCATAGATCAATTGCACAGAACAATTCACAGCCATTCCAAATCAATTACACATTAGACTTGACTCCAGACGTCCATCCCTCTCAAACAATTCCAAACATTTCAATCGGAGCCAAAGAACGCCTTTTTCAAAAAGTACCCAAGCGACCGGGCTGAATTTCTCCCTTCCCCGGTCAAATCAATTTAGCGGTTGCAAACACGCGTTGACTTCCCAACAACAGAAAACGATCCCCAAACGACCAGAAAAGAAAGACAAGCACACGGCGACATCTTGGAGCATTCGAAACGGTCACAACCGGAACAGATCGCGATTACGGAACGACAACACGCTGGCTTGCAGCCGAAGGCAATTCATCTTAAGAGCAAATCGATTCAGAAAAAGACTTACAGGGATTCGGTCGGGATACTTGTCGACGATGCTCTTCGATTCTTCCAAGCGCTTATCTAATCCGCCCCGAGAAATCGGGAGAGAGGGAAAAAAAAAAAAACGAACTCGATCAGAACCGAACGATTCACCATAAAAATCGCGAATCGAAGTGAATTCGCCACGGAGAAAATCCACAAAACAAGAAGAGAGGGCGAAGACGAACCGAAGGAGAACTCATCCTTGAATGTCTTGGCAATCCCCATACGACCGAAGCGAGCGAGCTAGAGAGAGAGAGAGAGAATGCGCGTAGGAGAGAGAAAGAGAGAGAGAGAGATGCAGGGAGAAGACGGAGAAGGAGAGGAGAGGAGAGGAGGAGAAGGAGATGAAGATTATAAGGAGGAGGAGGAGGAGGAGGTGAAGGAGACGTGCGACGACAGAGAACGGGACAGAAATCGGTTGCGGGAGAAGGACAGCTCGAACGGCCGGGAGACGAGGAGGTTCCTGCTGCGACGTCGAAACGACAACTCCCACCTCCCGAAACGACGTCGCGCCTCCACGTTTCGTGTTGACCGTGCATGTCCTCCAAGGCGGTGATGATGATGATGATGATGATGAGCTGGAAGGGGAATACCGAATATGTAGGGGAAGATTCCCGCCGTCGGTGCGGGGAGCTGGGCCCCCTTCTCGGGCCCCAATTCCTTTTGGGCCTCGGTTGGGGCCGCTCGGATAAGGGAATGGAGCCCAAACCGATTCGATTCGGTATTTAATGGGCCCGATCAGGCGCTTGTGTTCGAGTCTTACTGGATGCGCGTTTGCGGGGGGGCGGTTTTAGCGGAGAGTGGTGAGGTGTGGTTCATACTTCTCATCAATGGCATCCATTAAGACTCGAACATAAACGCGTGATCCGGGCCCATTAAATACCGATTCGATGTTGAGGTGTGGTTCATACTGGATGTTGAGTCTTACTGGATGCGCATTTGCCATTGAGCCCAAACCGATTCGATGGATGTTTGAGGTGTGGTTTATACTTCTCACTAGCTTCTGGGGGTCAAAGTTGAATATTGAAATGTGGTTCATACTTCTCATCGATGGCATAGGCCAAGGGTCGCCTTTAGCGGAGGGTAGTGAGGGCAGTGCCTTTGAGCCGCTAAGGGGTTTTTTTATAGCTTGAGTCCATATTTTATAGGTAATTTGAATTTGGGCTCATGAATAGTTATTAGGCATATTCTTTTTTTTTTCCTTTGGGTAATTGAGGGAAGTGATAGAGAGGTGTGATGAATTCTCCATTAGATGTAGGCCTAGATTAAAGGTAAATGAGGATCAAATCTTAGGTCTTGAATTTTCGTTTTCGGTTTTGCTCTCTATTTTCTTGTAATTGTGCCTCGAATTTTAACAATGAAAAGTAGAGTGATTGGTTCTCGATCCAAGCTAGTTCCAAAGTGGAACCAAGAATCGGATTGGAAGGACCGTTTCCCAATTTTGGGAACCGGGAACTGGACTGTTTGGTCCAATGATTGAGAATCGGATCAGACCGTCGTTTCTAGTTCGGTCCGGTCCGGTTCAATAGATCCGGCCACTTTTTTATTTCGTGAAGATTTTGGTATAAATTTAATTTATATATATGTGTGTTTAAGAAATAAAATAATCTATTTTATGATTTATTGCTAAATATATTTAAGAAAACATAGTCGGTTCGGTCCGATCCGATTCTTCCTGGAATTGGGAATTGGATTGAAAATCACCGGTTCCATTTTTATGGAATCGGAAACTGGACCAATGCCTTCAAGAATCGGACCAAATTGGCCAATTTAGGCGGTTCTCAGTTTGGATGGTTCGATATGCTTACCCCTAACGAAAAGTTCGGATACCTCCGGTTATTCCAAAAGAATGCACGGTGAAAAAGCGGGTCGAGTCAACTACGGATTAAGGGCGGAGATCCGTGCCGCGTCGTCGTGGTTCCAATAGATAGAACCACATCGATCCGACAATTTGGAGTGCACGTCTCTCTTTCTCTCTTGTTCATTTGGGAATGGGTAGATAAGTTGGTGACCGAGAAAGAGAGACATGTGCGCAATTGGCCGTGCGCGTAGGCTTTGATTCTTCTACGCACGATGGCATATTTATATTCGATTCGTTTCGCTAGAATTTTAGTTGGCGTCTTGTATGATTAAACGAGATTAGCGAGACAAGTATGATGATGAATTCGGCGTTTTATTACCGAAAGTGGGTCTCATCTATTTCTAGCAACTAAACTTCATATCAGGTGGCTAGGAGTCAGGATCCAGGGGACCAATTTTCAAAAATTTTGTAGCTGAAAAATTGTCGGCCGTGCCGACCAAGCGGAGATCCGGGCGGTCACCACGCTTGGTCACAAGTGGTTCCTGCGACGGGACTCCGGCGACCTGCCAAAATTGCGGGGTTGCTAGAAGCTCCCGCGGCCGAATAAGAACTTCTGTCGACTAGTTATCTTGGTGGCAAGAGACCATTCTCTTGTTTGTCAAATACACGAAAACATCAAAGTGTCTCAAACTTTAGCTAGCCTAATAAAGTGTTGGGTCCTTTTGAAATGATCGAAATATGTCATGCCGTGTCAATTCTTAGTTTTTTTTTTTTTTTTTAAACATGGTTGAAACACATACTATGCATATTTATAAAACCATATCAAAAATCATTTATTTCAAT
This sequence comes from Eucalyptus curtisii, assembly GCA_017140595.1. Classification (NCBI taxonomy): domain Eukaryota; kingdom Viridiplantae; phylum Streptophyta; class Magnoliopsida; order Myrtales; family Myrtaceae; genus Eucalyptus; species Eucalyptus curtisii. The sequence continues at coordinate 31,935,249 of CM029501.1, forward strand.
TTCAATATATAATACACATACAAGATAAAAATGAGTTATATCGCTTTAACATAATCATACATCTCTAAAAAAAGATTTGTTAAATTAATAATATAATAATAAACATCAATGGTCCTGTCAATTAATAAATGTCAACAATTCACATATTAATGGTCTATTTCATTGATCTATTTCATATCAAATCATATGTTGATGGTCCATTCATTGATCAATCTTTTTCTTAATATCACCATGGTCACGATATAATGCCGGGTGATAAGACGATCAAGATTTTCCCTTGGCAAGATATTCACTTACTATTAGGTGGTGGTTAGGTTCAAAAGAATATTCTAAACTAGTATGCATATTCACAAGCCTTTCAATGAGCTCACAAGAATATTAAGTATCGATACAAACTCATACGGCTATCCTTCACAATTCACAAGTCAATATGGAATAAATGTGCAAACAAAATACATTTCTCAAACCAACATAAAACCTTTCACAACTCAACTCATTTACTCGAAACATTTTTTGTATAACATTTTTTAAATTATTTGTGAACTCATTTCGTAAATCAGAATTTTTTTTACAAACCATTTCATAATCTATTTCATAAATTAAGTTCACAATTCAACATATAATTCTTTTGCAACACATTCCTTAAAACAATTGTCCAACCATTCACAAGTACTAAATCATTATAAACGTTCGATCTTGATTTTATATAACATATATGCTTATTTATAACTTATAATATATCAAATATTTATTGCTTTTAAGACATGAATTTAGAAATTCAGAGTAGAGATAGCACCACTCATCATGCCCACAATGTAACTACACTCGGCGAAAATATCATACTCTTAACAATTAAACGAGAATTGGCGTTCAAAATTGAATATAACTCTACCTCGATTATTAATCGACTAAACTATACTTAAATGCTAACAAAACAACTCATACATACTAACAAATCGCTCATCTGAAGCAATTATTCAAACACAACATAGAACTAGCACATAAAATCCTTAATTTCTCACTTCGACCAAATCGTTGCTCGAAATGAATTCTGGCAAGTCCACCCTTGCACAACTCCATGGTCCATGATCTCCATAAAATCCCAAAGCTCCGCGACCCAATGGTCGGCCTTCACGTCTCAAATTTGATAAAACTTCAAATATATAACTTAACTCTAAAACCCACTCTTGTCAAAAGAAAAGAACGAGGGGACGCGAATACTTATCGGACATCACCATACAAAGTAGAATCGACTTGGGGGGACGTTCGTGGTGAGTACAAGTACATCACCTCTTTTTTCTTTTTTCTTTTCTCCTTTTAAGGTGGGTTCCACCACCTTTCGATCCGGTCGAAAATCCCGAGTGTCACAAGTTCCACTAGCGTCGGTCCTCGACACAAGGATGCTCGGTGGGTCTAACTCTTTCACGTGGTCGAGAACATGGGAGGATGCCTCAATCATCCCTGAATCTATGGGGTCCCGGGGGACACTGCCCCTTCGATGAAGCAAGCGCCATGTGATGGGATCCCCCAACAAAAAAGCTTGTTCCTTAAGACACGAGAGAGTCCACGCCCCCACCACCACCCCTCGTACCTTGTCTTCTTGTAGCTGCGTCTGGATGCAGCAGATGCAATCGCGAGATCCACCGACACTCCTAACCGAGTGAGATGGTTCGATCGAGGTCCCCAAAAAATGAAGGCTTTCTTATAGGTTAACCGGCGTTGAAAAGCAATTTCACCGTCGCCGAGCCACGTATGCCAATGAGGTTATTCCGATCTCAATGGATGACCCCGATCAATGCCACTCCTCACTGAGTGCGCGTGTTGATGGTCTTAAATCCCACGATGGATAACTGGAGTTCAAAAAAGAAAATTTGATGTTATCTATTTGCTCCTACCTCTATGACATGGATTTTTTTTTTGACGAATGTCAGGTCCAATGGGCATAAATTTTGGGGTCTTTCTTGGATCGTTACGAAGGTACTTTATGAAAACCCAAAATTATTGTAATGATTTGGGTTCCGTTTGGTTCATGGAAATATATATATATATATTGAAAAAGAAGGGAAAGTCTATTGGACTTGAGAGGAAAAAATTCTGTGTTGTTCTGTATTAATTGTAGCTCTATGTACACGATTGTGTATTTAATTACAGAGGATGAATCAATAAAAGGAAACTAGATATTCTCCTATTTTTCTAGTCCTAAAATAGACACGATTTACAATCAATTTACAATCGATACGATTTACTGAATCATATCTTCCAACACTCCCCCTCAAGCTGGTGGCCTGTATATGTCAAAGACGCCAAGCTTGTTTAGAAGATATGCATGTTGTCTCTGGCATAACGGTTTAGTGAATATGTCCGCGGGTTGCTCCGAGGTTCTGATTCCTCTTGTCTCGACAACTCCTTCTTGAATCTTTTCTCGAGTAAAGTAGCATTCGACCTCTATATGCTTTGTCCTCTCATGTAATACAGGATTTGTTGCGAGTTTGAGTGCTGAATCATTGTCACAAAAGAGTGTAGTCGGTCCTTTAACTTTTGTCCCGAGATCCAAAAGTAGACCCCTTAACCAAACTATTTCACAAACTGTCTTGGCCATTGATCGATATTCGGCTTCAGCTGAAGATAAGGATACAGTAGACTGCTTCTTTGTCTTCCACGAAAGCAATGATTCCCCAAACTTGATACAGAAGCCAGTAATAGATCTCCTGCTCATAGGACATGTGGCATAATCCGCATCGCAATAAGCTGTCATTTCCATGTTGCATCTTCGAGAAAGGAGTATCCCCAACCCTGGACATGTCTTTAAGTATCTCACAATCTTCAAGGCTACATTCATGTGAGATCGTTTTGGCTTGTGCATAAACTGACTAAGAGTAAGAGTCTTTGCATGTGAGATGTGCCCTGTCTAGTCATGGTAAGATATATAAGCTTTCCCACAACTCTCTGATATCCTAGCGGATCCTCTAGCAATGGATCATCAGAGGAAGAAGATATACCAGCATCATAGTCAACAGAAGTCAGCTTGGCATTTTGCTCAATAGGAATAATAGCCGGTTTACAGCCCGATAGTCCTGCTTCTGATATAATTTCCATCACGAATTTCCGCTCACTGAGAGAGATTCCCTGATCTGAACGAGCTATCTTAATTCCTAGGAAAAACTTAGGTGGCCCTAAATCTTTGATATGGAAGGTGGAATGTAGTGACTCTTATCGTCTCTTTAAGGCATGTAATTTAGCCATTTGTATTTAATCTTGTACACCCATTTACACCCAATGGGTTTCCGATCAGCAGGCAATGGTACGACGTCCCAAGTGTGATTTGCTATTAAGGCATGTAATTCAGCCGCCATGGCCTTTTGCCAACGAGGATCATCTCTTGCCTCATTATAACTAGAGGGCTCTCGTTCTTCAGAAATACGGCTTATATAGCATAAATGTTCTGGTGATAGCTTATCAAATGAAACATAAGACGAGATAGGGTAACGAGTACCCGATGACCTCGAAGAACCACATATGTAGTCTTTGGTCCAAGTCGGTGGACGAGTAATGCGACTAGGACGTCGTGGCAGCTCATGTTGTATTGGAGACGATTCCTCATTAGGGCTTGCTTCGGAGGTGTCCATCGACTGAACTGGTTCTTCTATGGAATTGCCCGTTAATTGTGTTGGCTCTTCAGGAGGTTCTTCAATAGAATTACCCATAGGAATCTCAATAGGTGTTGGAGGTGATATTTCAGTGGATCTTGAGGGAGAAGTAATGATAAGTGTTCCTCCGGAAGGCAAATCCTCTTCCAAGAATCTCTTATTAGTTGTCTTAGCATCTTTAGATGAAGAAGCAAGGTTATGGAAAGGAAAAATATCCTCATGAAATACAACATCCCTGCTAACAAGAAATTCTCCTGTAGATGGCACATAAATACGATATCCCTTTTTTAAGGCTAGATAACCCATAAAGATACATTGATGGGCACGAGGAGCCATTTTATCCTTATGTCCCACTGTAGTAACATAACATATACACCCAAAGATTCTGAGATGACTCAGATCTGGTTTCTTTCCATACAATAACTCAAAAGGTGTCTTCCCTTTCAGAATGCGAGATGGCATGCGATTGATCAGATATGCTGCCGTGACCACACAATCTCCCCAAAATTTTTCAGGAATAGATGCTTGAAACTTAAGGGCACGTGCAACTTCTAAAAGGTGGCGATGCTTTCTCTCTACAACACCATTTTGCTGTGGTGTATAAGTACATGAACTCTCATGCAAGATTCCATTCAGGGAGAAAAGAGAAGCACACTCATTATTGAAGAATTCTCTACCATTATCAGTTCGAACCCGACGGATTATTTTCTCGGATTGAGTTTTTGACAGAGATATAAAAGTTCTCAGATGCGAAAGAACCTGATTTTTAGACTGCATGAGAAATATCCATGTCGCACGGGAGAAATCATCTATGATTGTGAGGAAAAACCGGGACCCATCATGATTCAAAGTATGATAGGGCCCCCAAACATCAGCATGTATTAAAGAAAAAATATCATTTGCTCGGGAAGTGCTATTGGGGAAAGGAGCACGAGTTTGTTTTGCCATGGGGCAGATAGGGCACTGAGGACAAGGAAATGATGCACTGTGACCCAATCTTTGATGATTAAGAAAATTCATATTATTGGTAGTAGCATTACACAATGACTTATTGAGTGCAACCGGAGGTAATTTAAAATATTGTGGAGAATTCTCCCAAAAATATAGCCCTTGATTGACTCTACCTAAGCCCATCAGTTTCCCAGTCGAAAGGGCCTGAAAGAAGCAATTATCAGAATGGAACATGATGCGACATGAATTTTCTTCACAAACTCGGGAAATTGATATGAGGTTGAAATGGAAATCAGGAACATATAGCACACCTTGAAGTGTAATAAGTGAGCTAAGATTCACAGTACCAGACATGGTGACTTTAGTGGTGTTTCCATTTGGAAGTTGTATTGATATGGGGTAAGACAACTTTTAACCTCATAAAAGAAAGATTTATTGCAGACTATGTGGTCACTAGCACCTGAATCAATAATCCATGCATTCTGTGAAATTGAATTCATCAGACAATAAGATGTACCTGTAAAGCTCCCAGTTTTATCAGAAGCATCCAATTTCCTCAATGCCTCCATAAGCTCCCGATATTGATCATGGGTGATTGATTTTCCCATTTGTTGGCTCGACATCTGAAAAAGTGTCGAAAATTTCCCTTTTCTTTTTCACCTGGTTTTCCATGCAATTTCCAGCAGTTTTAAATCGTATGGTGTGGCCGCTTACAATAATCACAATACAATTTACCTTTCCCTTTTGGGCCACTATTTTTTGCGGTTGAGGAAGGCCTGTTCGTGGGCTGAAAAACCTGAGCCAAAGTTGGGCCGAACGAACTTGGGCCATTCGGACTATTGTCCAGTCCACTGAGGAAGGTGCCGTGTGGGCCATCTGGCCCATTGAAAACCATTCCACGCGAGCCGTCCGATCCACCGAAATGGGATCCTTGCGGGCCGTCGGATCCGGTTGCGCCCAATAGCAAACGCGAGCCGTCCGATTGATGAATGGAATGCGGGCCGTCGAGATTTCTTCGGTTATGTCTAGGGTTCGCGTTGAAGAACCCTAGATCTCCCGCCTCTTTCCTTCTCGCCGTGCTCCTTTGTGAGAAACGGGGGTGGCCCCTTGCTGCCAAAACGATCCCTTCTCCTCCCTTTCCATGGTCCGCCGTCCTCTGCTGGCTTTCCTCCTGAACGGCGAGTTGGTAGATCCGACCGAGGCTCGGCATGGGCTCCATGGTAAGGATTTGGGAGCGAAACATCTGGTAAGTTTCATTGAGGATGAGGAGGAACCTCGTTGCCTTCTCCCTCTCTCTCAGATTCTTGTATTGCTGTTGTATGTGTTCGGGCCAGTCGAATTTCTCTTCGGCAGCCTCTAATTCATTCCACGTCTTGAGAGCTTATTGTAAACCCTCGCAACGTCGAGTTCCCTTGCTTCGATCGAGATCTGCTGTGTGAGATAAAAACTCTTTACTTGATCGAGTTTTCCGTACATCTCCCTTATGTTTTCCCCCATCTTTTTTGGGTCTTCCGTTGGCGGAAGTCCGGCCGCGACTTCAGTCGAGATGTAGTTTCCAATCCATGTTCTGACTAACTGACTGCATCTCTTCCAAAGCCACGCCATTCTGTCGTTGGACGGAATCGGAAAAGTCCCGTCTATGAAAACTTCCTTGTCCTTCGTGATCAGTGCTCGCCGGAATTCGCGCGACCATCTCGAGTAGTTGTCGACGCCGGTTAACTGTTGACCGATGATTTTCAATTCCGGTCCATCGCCGTTTGTTGTATAGAGCGGGTCGCCGGGTTCCGGCCAACTGCTGGTAGCGAGGAATTGGTAATGAAAGAAACCGGGCGAATAGCTCGGGTAGGGATTTGCATTCTGACCCGACCCTATCGACCCGACTGCAGGCCCCGCATTGTGAAAAGCCGGGTAGGGATTCGTTCCCATACCCAGTCCAGTCGATCCGCCCGTCTGCTCCGGGCCGATGGTTGAGCTTGCCCCATTATTGGTCGGCAGGCCACCATCGGTTCGCACGTTGCTTTGGTAGCCCGGCAATGATGCACTCGAGGTCGGCCGCTGATACCATGGATGGGGTATCTACTGGTAAGGAGGCCCCGAGAAGGGCAACCCAAGATTAGGCTGAGCCTGGAATTGCTGCCATTGCATGTGTTGCGGGTGTTGCGCGATCTGGCCCTGCTGCTGTCCTGATTCAGAAACCACAACAGAAGAGTCTTGGCTGCCCAGATTTTGTGGCGTAGCATCTCCAATGGATTGGTCGACTGGTTTTGAGGTAACGTCTTCTGGCTTTGTCATGATGTATAGAAAATTGATTCCTTCGGCAACTCTTTTGTAGATTGAGTTCTTCTGGAAACAATCGAAGCTTTGATTCCTACGGCAACTCCTTTGGAGAATGGAGTTCCTTTATGAGGCAATCGGAGCGGAAGCAGAAAGAGGTCAGAACCCGAGGCTCTGATACCATGTAACAAAGTGAAAAAGAAGGGAAAATCTATTGGACTTGAGAGGAAAAAATTTTGTGTTGTTCTGTATTAATTGTAGCTCTATGTACACGATTGTGTATTTAATTACAGGATGAATCAATAAAAGGAAACTAGATATTCTCCTATTTTTCTAGTCCTAAAATAGACATGATTTACAATCAATTTACAATCGATACGATTTACCGAATCATATCTTCCAACAATATATATATATATTCTTACATTTGCAATAAGTTTAGCACCGACTTATGACAATAGGGTTCTAGTCAATCAAATTCGTGTACACAAACTCCCTCTATCTATCCAATGTTGCATTAAGGTTTTGTCTTTTTCATTAACTAAACTTATCTGAGAGTTAATCGTATTTTATTTTATTTACTCAATATAAACGCATGCTAATTATTGCGCTGCCATTTTTTACAATGGACTTATATGCACCGATGGACAGCAATATGCTGCTATACCAGACAATGGTTTGAGCTTCAAATTCTAGACGCGTGAATTAATTTCATCAGCAAAAAGAGCAATAGATCTCCATGAGTATCAGTAACCATCATCTTATGTCCCCAAAAGTAGAAAACCAAACATTCAATAATTACTTTCAGCAATGCTGCTGGGAGAAAGTAGGAAAAAAACATCATCTGTGTAAGTAATTTCCTTTATTGGCTAAATAATTACTTTTGAGTTTGAAATGGTTATTAATGTCATCCTTATTTCACATCACGCTTAAGAGGAAAAATAATAACTTATTTGCCCATTTCTTGATTTACATAGTGTTCTCAAATTAGTAGTGAAGACCAAGCAACATTCCATTGATTCATTCTTATTTTTGTTTTATTTCGATTTTTAGAATTCTTTATTCAACCATAATTACTGTATAAATAAATGTGAAATTTCTGAGTAGTCTATTTCCCTTTAAGGGTTGTAATTCATAAAGGAGTTACTTGTCTATGTTGGTACAACATTGTGTTGCCCAAAAAATAAGCGAGCTACGTCTATGTTCAATTTGGGGATGAAAGTCCTATTTCGTTTATGGAGGGTGAAGTAAGATCAAGTTCGCGAGCTTATTATTCTAAATTGGAATAAGTTGATAGGTTTTTAGTCATTTTTTAGGCATTTTTTCAATTCTAGGATTATATAAATTCTCGAACAATGAAATATCAAAACTAATTTTTTTGAGTTTAATTTTTTGGCTGAACATAATGTCTTGATTTGACACGAAGTGACACCATTGAAATGAACTTCACGTGCACTTTACTTAGACATCGCCACATGACTAAGCAAAAGCAACAGCGAAAGCTTAGAATTAGAGATTACTAATTTCAGCAGTTATCATCAAATATTTTTCCACCTAAATTAGTTTTGCGATAACATGCAAATCGTTTATTTTATGACAAATCCATGCCCGGCAAATGACCCAAGAGAACAAACGTGGGATCCGAAAAATAACTAAAAAGTACTATATTTGCACATTATAATTTTTTTTGCCACAGTCAAGTGAATGTTATCGTAATTAAGTTTGTGCTATGGTATATGTGAAAGTCATTTCAAATTTAAAGTATTAATAAAAAGCACAAACAAATAGACCTAATTAGATGAGATCTTTGAAAATTTCCCATCAATAATGAAAATTCACGCTTCTTTTGCAATATTCGTCAGTTTGTATTCTTTCTAATCGGAGACTCTTTTTTTCCAAAGTCTTTATGAGATTCAAGATCCCAATTCTTGATCCATTTGCTTTACTATTTTCAAGAAATAAAAATAGGAACATTGTCCGGACAATCGCCTGTTGTGTTTCAAAAGGAAGGAGAGAGAGAGACGAGTCAAAGTACATTGATTTTAAATTTTCCTTATCTTCATTCTCAAGGAAAAAACAAAGTTCTTAGAACTTCCCATTCTAATTTTCGATCGCCATCATTTCCCAAGCAAAGCTAAATATCCTCTGAGGCTGCATTTATCACTTTGTTAACGTCCTTTGGGCCTTAAAAGCCTCTGTTATAAATGCAAAGGCATTTAGTACGAACTTTGAGTTTTGAGTATTTTTAGAATACGAATACAATTATATCTTCCAACTTTGTCCTCACTAAACTTTCATAATTTCGAAAATATTCTTATCTTACATTACATTACCGATGAGGATTCATGTTACTGGTAGGCAATTCGTAACTTTAAATTCAGACCTAGTTGATGTGAACTGGTCGCACAAATCCAAACAACCTTTGCTCAGCGACCTCAGTAGCACTAGATCTAAATTATTGGTAGCTATATTTGGCCTTGTTGCATGCTGGTCGCTTAGTCCTTCAAGATTTTGAGTTTTTTTTTTTATTTTAAAGATCAAAAGTGCTTTACAAAGTGTTTTTTTTTAATACCATTTAAATCAATTTTTTTTTCTCAATGTACTTTAAAATTGTAATTTAGTAGATACCACTTATATATTTCGAAAAATCTTTTAATCCAAAGACTTTTGCATTTTTCCAAAAAAAATCTTCCCGAAGCCGAACCCAATGCATATCGAGATATTTAGGCAAATTTTCGCAATAAAAAGCAAAGAAAAGGCCAAAAGAAAATCTGAAAAAAGAAGGGTTAATATCCCGAAAAACCCAAAATTGGTACACGTATGACAAATTTACTCAAAACTAATTTTTCGATCACAAAAAATCGTAAACTGATATACCTTTTATAAATTTACCCAAAACTGGTACACTTGTGATAAATTTATCATATTTAAGTTTCCGTTAAATTTTACTATCAAATTACTAAGTTGAATAATACATGACAATTGACTGATGTATTAATTTTGGATTTACTCTCCGTTTGTCACAGTTATACAATTTTTGTGATTTTTTGTGATATTAATCCAATTTAACAAAGAGTATATTTGTCACAAATGTAATAGTTTATGATTTTTGGCAGTCGAACAAATTAGTTTGAGATAAATTTATCACAAATATACTAGTTTAGGATTTTTTATGATTATTTGGAATAAATTTATTAAATATATATCAATTTGAGATTTTTTATGATAAAAAATTTAATTTTCGATAAATTTATCAAATATGTATTAGTTAGGAATTTTTTATAGTATTAATCCAAAAAAGAAAAAGAAGTATCCTTGGAGACAGCAGTCGACAGCCTGGGCGGGCGTATGACATGTCCTCCCACCGGCTACTCCCGGTAAAACGCGTCGTTGTCCCGCGGACTGACCGCCCACCGACTGCCTCCCTCCGTTCAACCCGAATACCAACCCCCTTTTCCAAAAAAAAAAAAAAAAAAAAAACGAATACCAACCCCCACGCCAACGGCCGAGATCGAATCTCCGTCCCGCCCCAGGCCATCCTCGCCCGTCCGATCCCTAAATGAATCTGACCGGAATCCCGTTTCGTGGGGCGGTCACTCCCCCTTCACTCCACCAGCTATAAATATCCTCTGCTCTCGCCTCCTCGTCCTCGCCAACTTCTCCGATCGCCAAATCCGAAACCGCCCTCTTCTCTCCGGCGCAGAGAACTTCGTCCGTCGACCTCTAAGGTAAGCGATCGGGTCTTCTCCATCTCTAGTCGTTTCGTGCGGTGCGATTCGGTCGGTAAGCGAGTCAGTCTGGTGCGGTCGGGGTCGAATTTGATGTCCTTCCGCTTCGGGGGGGGGGGGGTCGGCGGATCCGCGGGTTTTCCGCGGGTCGCTCTGCGTGTCGGATCCGATGCCGTTCTCGCTAGCCGTTGCGTTTGAAGCGCGTCGAGCGTGCGCGGTTTGATTGTGTCCGTGCGAAACGGTATAAGGGTGAGAAGTCAAAGGGTCTTTTGAATTGTTTTAAGTTTTAGATCCGGGCTAGATCGGCGCGGAGCGGCGTGCGGAGTGTCGATTCGAAGGATTTCTCAGTTGTCGAGCCGCCGAGGGCGCTGGATCTGCTCTTCGTCTCCTCGATTCCAGCGTTCTGTTACGGTTTCGATTTTGGTCGGTTGGTATTCTAGAATTTCTCGTGGGTTCTTCCATTGGGTCGTTCGTTTCTGTAGGGAAAATCGTTTCTGGTATCGTTAGCACGCTTTGCGTCGTTTCTTGATCTGATCTAAGAGATTCAAGAACCCTTATTTTTAGGCTGTTTTGAAAGATGTACTGATTGTGGGGGTTACCCATTTGGCTTGCAGCTTGAAAGCAATGGAGACTTTCCTATTCACCTCCGAGTCCGTGAACGAGGGGCACCCGGACAAGCTCTGCGACCAGATCTCCGATGCCGTCCTCGACGCCTGCCTGGCGCAGGACGCTGACAGCAAGGTGGCTTGCGAGACCTGCACCAAGACCAACATGGTCATGGTGTTTGGGGAGATCACCACCAAGGCCAATGTCGACTACGAGAAGATCGTGCGCGACACCTGCAGGGGCATCGGATTTGTGTCCGATAACGTGGGCCTCGATGCCGATAACTGCAAAGTCCTTGTTAACATTGAGCAGCAGAGTCCTGATATTGCTCAGGGCGTCCACGGCCATCTCACCAAGCGGCCGGAGGAGATTGGCGCCGGTGATCAGGGGCACATGTTCGGTTATGCCACTGATGAGACGCCTGAGCTTATGCCTCTGAGCCACGTGCTTGCTACCAAGCTTGGCGCCCGCCTCACCGAGGTCCGCAAGAACGGCACTTGCCCATGGTTGAGGCCCGATGGGAAGACCCAAGTGACTGTCGAGTACTACAATGAGAATGGAGCCATGGTCCCTGTTCGCGTCCACACCGTCCTCATCTCCACTCAGCATGACGAGACTGTCACGAACGACGAGATTGCTGCCGATCTCAAGCAGCACGTCATCAAGCCCGTGATTCCTGAGAAGTATCTGGATGAGAAGACCATCTTCCATCTGAACCCATCAGGCCGTTTCGTGATCGGTGGACCCCATGGCGATGCCGGTCTCACGGGCCGTAAGATCATCATCGACACTTACGGTGGATGGGGTGCTCACGGTGGCGGTGCTTTCTCCGGGAAAGACCCGACCAAGGTGGACCGCAGCGGTGCCTACATTGTTCGGCAGGCTGCCAAGAGCATTGTTGCCAGTGAGCTCGCGAGGAGGTGCATCGTTCAGGTGTCCTACGCCATTGGCGTCCCGGAGCCCTTGTCCGTCTTTGTCGACACCTACGGTACCGGGAAGATCCCCGACAAGGAGATCCTGAAGATCGTGAAGGAGAACTTTGACTTCAGGCCGGGCATGATCTCCATCAACCTGGACCTCAAGAGGGGCGGCAACGGCAGGTTCTTGAAGACTGCCGCCTATGGACATTTCGGAAGGGACGATGCGGACTTCACCTGGGAAGTGGTGAAGCCCCTCAAGTGGGAAAAGCCCCAAGCTTGAATCGGCATTTTCTCTACCGGCTAATACCGTTCGCTGTCTGTGCTTGTTTTTGCTTTTCGTTTCGTTTTTTTGGGTTTTCCGGATTTGGATTTCTATGGGTGTTTCGCTTCAGTCCAAAGACGTCGATTTCCTAGATATGATAGGTCATATATTCTTTTAGCAGAGAAGCATTAGTTGTTGATTCAGTCCTATAGTGCTGTAAGAGATTTAGCCTCGCCGAGGTGATTATCGGGCTGTGATGATGATGTCTAGCGGAAATCCTGGTAGGGGAAGAACAAAGGTGCAACGGTATTTTGTTTTTTTTTACTAAATATTATAAGATTCACAGGAAGTTCTTGCTTTTGGCTGTGTAAATTTCATGCATTTTTTTATTTTGGGTCTTTTAGTAGTACGGTCGGTTCTTGCCATGGCCTATGTTGCTAGGGCTGTTGGTTCACGTTAGGGGTGTACAAATGAATTGAGAACCGTTTCAAATGGACCGTCAAGGACCTATAACAGATGGGTACTAGTTTTTGTGTTTAAGGTGTAGATGGTTTTAGGTATAGGCCCTGGAGTTTGGCTAAATGTAAACACATTTGGTTCAATTTTTCGAATGATTTTGGCAGATGCAATTGTATCTCCAAATGGCTCTAAGGGTCTTTTGCCTAATATAGCTTTAGAGGTACTGTGCATCAAACGCAGACTTATGTCAATGATAACAGAGAACTTGACGCAGCTTGCTCTCGTCATAAGCTGAAGATCAAATGCTCCGACTTATGTCAATGATAATAGAGAACTTGACGCAGCTTGCTCTCGTCATAAGCTGAAGATCAAATGCTCATGGCAAATCTTCTAGAAAAAAGAAGCATTTCAAGAAGCTTTGGATAAAGAAATCCAAGTATGGCTTTAAACACTTCCGAAGAAAGAAGAAATGGCGATACGTACGCAAAAGGAAAGATCACTCATGCTACAAAAAATCAAGTCGTTGCTTTATCTGCAATAAAAAAGGACATTTCGCCAAGAACTGTCCTCAAGCAAGAAAATGTCAGACTCATCTGATGCATCACATAGAAAATGAAACTGGTATTTCTCTTGAAAATGATGATATCGAATCTTTATTTTCTGCGGATGAAGAACAATATGAACAAACTCTTTGTGTCATCCATTGTTACCAAACTCCTAGTGAAACTGATTCGGACCCTGAAGATGTTTTTCATATATCTCTCACCTCTTCAGAACAAAGCACTAATATATTTTCAAGCTAAACTCATTGTCATCATTTTTCTGTAAAAATCTTCACTTCAAAGTTTGCCAAATCTATCATTGTCATTGCCCTAGATACTAAAATTCTTCCTGAAGAATATTTGACTCCTTATGTTCGATACTTTAACTCTGTCTCAGGAGATATTTTTTTTACGAATGTGAGAACTGCCCCAGTAACTGTTCAGTATTTCCCTCAGTGTTCCATACCCAAAAAATCTTCGGATCTAGCTTTCCCAACAAAGATCTCATCATTGGTTGGGACATCATGACTCAAATCTCTCATAAATTCTCTGAATTTGTCAATATTCAGAGGCTCTTTTCCATTCAAATGAGTCTGTTAGATCCGATCATGCAAAAGTTATTAGAATCCTATTCGAAATCTCATTCTAAATTCGCTCAAAAATGCTCCAATCCTTTAGGGGAAAATCCAGAGTTTTTTGTTCGCCTTCCATTCAAGAAGAATGAATATATCAATCAAATCAAGGCGAGTCATATGGGAATGAACCCGAAACATCTGGTTCTAGCTCAAAGGGAATGCTTAGAACTATTGCAACAAGGCCTTATTAAAATCTCTAATTCTCAATGGGCTTGTGAAGCCTTTTATGCCAATAAGCGTGCTGAGCAAAACAGAGGAAATATGAGACTGGTAATTAATTATCAGCCTCTCAGTCTTTTTCTCCAAGATGACAAATTCCCTTTACCCTCCAGAAATTCCCTTTTTACTAGACTAACCAAGGCCCAAATCTACTCCAAATTCGACCTAAAAATCGGATTTTGACAATTGGGCATTCATCCTGAAGAAAAACCCAAGATAGGGTTATGTATCCCAAATCAACACTTTTAGTGGAAAGTTCTTCCTTTTGCTTAAAAGTAGCACAATCCCTATTTCAAAAGGCCATGTGTCGAATTTTTCAACCAATACTGTCAAGTGCAGCGGTATATATCGATGATATCCTGCTCCACAGCCCTGATGAGCAGTCACACTGCTAACTTCTTGAGCAGTTTGCCGAGATTGTGAAAAAGCATGGAATCATGCTTTCCCAAAGAAAGATGAACATTGCCCAGACGGAAATTGAATTTCTTGGTATGCACCTTAACAAATGGACATACTACCCAGGGCCATATATTGTTCAGGAATTATTGAAATTTCCTGAAGAAAACTTCACAAGAAAGCAAGTTTAGCAATTTCTAGGGATAATCAATTATTTCAGAGACTTTGTCTCAAATCTTGCAAAACTGCTGATTCCATTACAAATGATGCTGAAGAAACATCCCCCACCCTAGGGAAAATCTCAGACTAAAGCAGTCGCTGAACTTAAGGAGATTATGCAGACTCTTCCTCCGTTACAAATCCCATCAACAGGGAAGAGAATTCTCCAAACCGACGCCAGTGATGAATACTGGGCCGCCATCTTGTTCGAAGAAATTGATGGTAAGAGACATCTGTGTACTTACAAAAGTGGAAAATTTTCCCAAGCTAAAATGCATCATCACTCCACTTTCAAGGAAATTTTGGCGGTGAATGAAATAAAAAAAATTCGAATTCCATCTCATTGGCCATCATTTCCTGGTAGAATTAGACATTGCATCTTTTCCTCATATGACTAAATTCAAACAGAAGCAAGTTCCAAATTCCCAACTGCTTCGATGGGCTGAATGGTTTTCAAAATACTCTTTTGAGATTAAACACATTGCTAGGAATAAAAATGTACTTGATGACTTCTTGTCAAGGCCAAAAGCACCAGCAGAAATCAACATATACATGATGAGGCATGCTTTTCATACTCATCATCACAATGAGAAGTACAAGATTGAGAAGATAAAATATTGGCCAAGCTAGAGATACCCCTAGGAGATTATTGAACAAATCCAGAATGACAGTCTCACTGAAAATATGGAAAAACTGATGTGGCAATGCCACACAGATCTGTTCAGACTCAATGGAGGTTCGATTCTTTATCCTTTTGGATTAAATGCAGATTATTCGTTTATACATCCTCTAATCTGGAAGGAAGATGATTTCTCTGATCAATTTAGATGGTTATTATGGTACTTAACCAATAAATACTTAATAGCTATTGGAGTTCCAACCAAAAGGTTCATTGCTAACCTCACTAGAATATTCGGACTTGGCAGAGGAAACATTGAAAAGGAAAGTGACAAAAATCTCTTAAACTTTCTCAACTAGTTCTATCCTCCCACTCACTGGAAATATCTCTTGGAAAAAGAACTGAGAACTACCCAACCAAACCCTGAAGTCCACACCATTTTGTTTTTCCGACGTCCATGGGCTTTCTTGACAAATAATGGCAACATTACCAATGCCCCACAGTTTATAGGTACCACATCCTATAAACCTGTTCCACATAGTGCTGAAGCCTAGATCCACAAATCTTATCCCGGACCTGTTGGTTGCTGTGAGCACCAATACCGAGAACTCCAAAGGGTTTTGTGCCAAGAAAATAAAACCATTCCTGAAGATGCATGGAACTATAATGTACTCACTGCATATGATCATTATAGCCTAGCACCAGAAGCCAAGGAAGCACTCGAGCAATTCAGACAAGTTGCATCATCACAGGAGCAAAAAATGACAGACACATATGACATTGTCCAGTCCTCTCAAGACCCCTATACTAAATGGGAGGTCCTCTTTCCCAAGACCCCTATGATCAAGGACCTTTGTCCTTATCTCAAAGCATGGACACATCTTACTATGCTTAGCCATCCAACTGGCCTCAGCCGAACATTCCTGCCAACATTACAGGCTCCTCCAGGAATCAAAAAGAAGCATCCTCGTCAAACTAGAACCTCTCACAAATCCTCTCACTAGATATACTTGCAGCACTTGAACAAAAATAAGAAGAAAGTCTTGTGGCAAGTCACAGCTTAGATGACTCGGACTACGACTACAATGCTTGCGACGGACGAGATCGTTGACCATTGTCCATACAAGATCATTGTAGCAAATTACTTTTCACTTTTACTATAGCAGTAGGCTAAGGAAATCACTGTTCACTGTCACTGTTCATACCATGCGAATACTTCCCTACTGAATGCTTTCGGTGCCTCTGTTTGTTTCAGGACCCGTGAGCTTGGTCCTTGTTTGTGTGTGACCTCTTATTTCCTATAAAAGGCGAGGATGATGTAATGTGTTGGGCAGAGTCCCTTGAAGTAAAGTAAATGTTTTGTGAAAACTCTCTCATTGCTTTCTAAACTCCTCTTCTTCTCCAGCTTGGTAGGATCCTCTGAAAAATGCAGCTCGGATAGTTAGAAATGTTACCATCCCAGTTCTATTTGGGTGTTTCTAGGCTCTGAACTAAAGGTCAGAGTGGTTCCCTGCTAAAAGGCTGTCCCTGAAGGGTTTGAACGGGTTGTTCGCCCGCGTGAGGGAAGGCATACTTGCAGAAAATTGACTCCGTCCTCCCTGGTTCTAAGTCTAGGTCCATTTAGTGGTATCAGAGTTATGGTTTCGTTTGTAATATATCCGTTCCATGCGTTCAGAAGGTGAATTCAGTGCTGAGAATATCTTTTTACATCATGACAGATCTAGAGATACTTGAAGCACCTGTTTCTCTCACTCCATCTCCATCTTCTTCAACCCCTTCAGATTTTCGTGTTTCCAATGCTTCTAAGATAGGCTATCTCTATGAAGTCTCTCTTAGTGACGAAACAAAGATCTCTGAAACTCAACTTCCTCTTATGAACCCATATTTTGCTTTTGCTAAACACACCTCATCATTTTCACCCATTCGCTCCATTTGCCAACTCATCGTCAAACTTCGAAGGAGGTAAAGGAGTACGTCCAGTCCTCCAAGTTTGACCAATATCCCATTCCCTGCTAAAAGGCTATCCCTGAAGGGCTTGAACGAGTTGTTCGCCCGCGTGAGGGAAGGCATACCTAGGCATACCTGCAGGTTACTGACTCTGTCCTCCTTGGTTCGAAGTCTAGGTCCATTCAGTGGAAGTCCCATGATACTGTTCATCTTCTTTGGATAAACCAACGGAGGCCCACAATCGTCGAACAAGGAGTTGCTCGCGCCGATGATCAAGCTCGAGGCGTCGCGACCTCGGCGACCGCCGCTGGGGGGGTTGCGGCCACTGCGACCTCGGGCGGTGGTCGCCTGGGTTGCCGGACCTCAGGCGACGCTTGGGTTGCGTGACCCAAGCGACGGCCGTGTGACCTAGGCAATGGGGCCTAGGGTTCGAGGCGGTAATAGGCGACCACCGCTTGAGGTCGCCGACTCGGACGGCCGCTTGGGCCGCCTAAGGTCCAGCGATCTCAAGCGAGGCTGTCCGGCGGCCAAATCTAGCCGCCGGACATTGACCGCCGATGGCTACATTAAAAAAAAAATTATAACTTAGCAAAAATCCTTTACAAAATGTAGTTTTTACCAAACAGTATTTAAGCTAAAGTCGTTTCACAATGCACTTTAAAATTATAATTTACCAAATGCTATTTATATTTTCACAAACCTCTTTAGCTCAAAGGTATTTGCATTTTCCCAATAATATTTACCCAAAACCGAACCAAACGGGCCCATAAAACTTCCCACCCGACTAGATTGATAATAAATAATAATATATAAATGAAAAATCCTAAATTTTTAGGCTACTTATTAATTTTTTTGTTAGATAACTGTCTGCATTGCCTACTTAATAACAAATTTGATGAGTGTATTCTCTTGCTTACATAGTTCCTAACATAGTAATATTATTCGTTCATTAGCTCTAAGTTGGAGTGTATTTGATGAGACGATTCCGTTGTATAATTCTTTATTGCATATTATAGTGTTAACGCGTGATGGGACCGATTCTATAGACTCATTCGAGAATCGGACCGAACCGGCGGTCTAATTTCCAGATAGATCCATAGAATTAATGGATGGTTCTTAATTATAATTTTTCAGAATCGGTCTTTAAAAGGTGGTTTTCAAGTCTAGGATGAGAATTGTTCATCCGGTCCAAATTCATCCCTAGTTGACGTGGCTGGTTGGTCCTTTTGTTTTTCGGCTCGTGAGACACGAGCCGCACCGGGACACGGGACTCGTAATGACGAGAGAAACGACCGAGAAAAAGGTGGGGGAATGGATGTAAAAGATCGCACGAGGGGGCTCGACGGTGGAATTTGTTTCTCGGGTCTTTCGGACACGACTGTTCGGCACATGCGTCTGCTGCACGCGGAAAACATGAAAAGATCAGCATCAGCGGTCACCGTCACGCGATTTGTGGTCTCCGAAGTTTAATGGTCTTGGCCCAAAAGAGAAATTGGTCGCTGCGACCCTATTCTGCACGCGGAATGTAACGAGATGAGACACTCGTGGAAGCTTGAAAAAAATAAGGAAATGGAAGAGCAAAATTCTCGAGAAAGATAGTTAAGGAACTGTAGAAGTTGAATCTTGAAGGACCAAAAGTCCGTGCAAATCCGAGAGCATGTGCAAATCGTCTGCTTGATTTTGGGCTTAGAGCCTGACGTCATTGGACGCTGGGGATTGTGCTGTGGGACTGTGCTTGTTAGGGCCGGTTATCAGCTTTGCTTTTCGAGTGCAATTACACCTTGCGTATGCACTGAGGATAGAGAGATTTCAACCAATTTCAATGTTCGTGGCCCACAAGAAAATTAAAAAGGCCGAATCTCATTGAGAAATGAATCTTGATTCCTTCTGGTTCATCGGGCTTCGATGTATGCGCGCGCCCGTGAAAATGTTGTGCTTGTCTTAACCGATTAACTTACAAGTACCGCTAGTATTTTATACGGCGCCGTCTCATGATCTAGTGTTTCAAACTAACAACCGCGAAGCACTCTAATTCTTTTGAAGATCAAGGTGCTAATTTTATGCACCGATCAGTATGATCAGCTTGATATGTCAAAACCATTGCAGCTCCAAACTAAAACAAGGCCTCCCTCTCGTGTTACTCCACCACTTCCTCTTGTTATCTCAATTCCGCCACCTATTTTAATGCTAGACATGTAATATTCTTCATTTACTTTTTAGGTCTAACTAAAATCGTTTCGGGAAAATGTCAGAGAATGCCCACTAGGATTAGAGTACCTTGTTGAGGCTCATCAAGGTGCATTTAAACCATCGAAGTGTCCTTTCTAAGTAATTCGTCTTCCCATATTGTGTACTATTGTAATTTTCAAAATGTCTTGAAATGTATCTCTTTTCCTTGTTGATTGGCTTAAATTACTGTCACGGAACACTCGTAAATAAAGCCCTTATCTTTATTTTTACTTCCACTTATTGCCTATTCGATTCGCATCTCGTTTTGCAAGTCGCTGCTCTCGTGGACGGTCTTCTAGGCACTTTAGAGCACGCTTGTCCCGGCATTATAATCGGCAGAAAAATGAAAATGCTTTCGTAGGAACCTTGTGTACGAGGGACTTAAAAAGGGGCTCGAGCTAGCACGAAGCTTTAGGATTTACGAAAATCACACCATCACTTTGCGGCACGAACACTGGGTCCACGAGCTGAATTATTGCATCGTTGCTTTTTATAGACAAAGATGAGCGAGACCGATCAACATTCAGCCCGTTCGATTGGGCGCTTCTAGTCCCTGCCAACAAAGTCTCTCCACTCGTTCGGCAACCAACAATCTTACACGACTCTTCTTTTTCTTCAAAAGGCAAATCAAAACATGAAGATAAAAAATTTGGTTCCACGAGGGTCACGTTACATAGCGTGTCGCATTTCTTTGTTTACTGACCAGATCGGTACTTTTAGTTAGAAATCTTTTAATTTAGCCCATTTAATCCTAAACTTTTTGATAATTTGTCAATATAATTATTTCGATGAATTTTGCTGAAATCACTAACGTGGATGCTTGCCTTCTTATGTGACAAGATCAGTATTGATGTTGACAATTTTTCTAAATTTTAAAGATTTTTTCCTAAATTATTTATATATTATTTTATTTATTTTTATTGTGGCCAGTAAGGGTCACGAATCTCATTTAGATCTACGCTAGGGCCTTTGCGCCCTTGTTAGCTACAAGGCCACAATGAAAAAAAAAAAGAAAAGAAAAGAAAAGAAAAAAGGGAATAGAAAAATAAAAAAGTTCATTTAAAAAAAATTGCAAAAATTATCAATGTCAACAAATCGTGTCATGTAGGAGGGTTAGGAGGGTTGACAGACGTCCACATTAACAATTATCAGTGAAAATTGGATAGAAGTTCTATATTGATAAATTGCCAAAGGTTTATGAATAAATTGGCTAAATTAAAATATTTAAACTGAATTGGCATATGTATAATAAGTTTGGATTTTTTTGATAATTTTTTTTATTATAAAACTTCTCATTTTTGGGCCAGATGAATGTTCCTTGCAACTGCCTTGCGATAAATTCCTAATCCGATTTTCATTTAATTTGTAATTTTGTCACTTCCTCCCTCCTTTTCCTTGTGTAACTTTTGAGTTGTGCCATAATTAGCGCGCCGCCTCAAAAGGTCCTATAATTGTTTTTTCGGTCGGTAAAAGGTCCTACAATTTAAACGGGCAAGTATTGCATAAACTACATTTATTGGATCGAGGTAATTATATGTTAAAAAATTTGTGGCCCATAAAAGAACACGTTTCCATACAATTCTTATATTTTGATCGGTTCTGTTCATCCGAATTTTTTATGCAAAGAGTTTAGGACTACATGTTGATTGGTCCTCTTCAGCCCATCTTTTAATGGTTTGGTTCGATTGGACTCTACTGGTATCTACCAACAACTCCACTCATTCGGCAACTAATAATATTACACAAGTCTTCTCCAAACGCAAATCAAAAACATGAAAAGAAAAAGTATGGTTCCACGAGGATCACCTTACACGGTGCATCACATTTCTTTGTTCAGTGACCAGATCAATGCTTTAAGTTCAGAAAAATTATCCAAGAAGTCATAAATTTATTGTACGGTGACCATTTCAATCATTAACCTTTCAGTTGTACCAAATTAGTCATAAAACTTTTGATGATTTGTCATTTTAGTTCTAAATATTTTATCGATTTGCTAATTTAACCAATTATATTAAGAAATCGCTAATGTGATGATCTAGTCAAGGTTGATTGTCCTAGGTGGCATGATGGCCGACGATGATGTGGACGACTTTTATAATTATTTTAATATTATGAATTTTTTTTCTTGTTTTGTTTTTTCTTTTTTCATTTTCACTTTCTTATTTTCCCTCCACTGGCCATTATTGATGCCGGCCTTAGGTGAGGGCTGCCCTCGCCTGGGCTAGCGAGGGCAACCCTCGTCCTTACTGGATTAGTGAGAGTTGGCCTTAGCAGCCCAAGTGAGGGTAATTCTCATTAGGCCAGCGAGGGCGACCCTCGCCTAGGTGAGGGTTGCCATTGCCCGAGGTTGGTCACCTCCGCCAACTATTGACAAGGCTTGGCAATGGCTAGTGGAGGGAAAAAGAACAAAGAAAAACAAATGAAAAGAAAAAGGAAAAAAAAAGAAAAAAATTATAAAACTAAAAAAATTGTCCATATTAGCATTGTCTGTGCCATGTAGAATGGCCAATGCTAATTGATCGCCATGTTAGTGATTTTCAATTAAAATTAGCCAAAAATACTAAATTGGCAAATCACTAAAAGGTTGAGGACTAAATTGAAAAATCATCAAAAAATTTATGACTAAATTGACACAATTAAAATGTTTTGATAAAATTGACAAAATCGAAAGATTTAAAATTGAATCCGCCGTACAATGGGTTTATGATTTTTTGGACAATTTTCCCCTTTTAGTTCTAAACTTTTCAATTTAACTAATTTAGTTATAAAATTTTTGACAATTTACAGATATAATCGTTTTGGTTAATTTTGCTTGGAAATTGCTTTGATATGGATGCTTAGTCGTCTTATGTAACATGACCGATGCTAATGTGAAATTTTTTTTATAATTTTAAAGAGTTTATGAATTTTTTATATATTATTATATTTTTCATTGTAGGCGAGGGCCTTTGCACCCTTACCAACTCCAAGGCCACAATTAAGAAAAAAATTAAATAATAAATAAATATAAAAAATTGTAAAAGTTGTCAATATTAACGTCAATCATGCCATGTAAAATACTTAACAAATGTCTATGTTGGCGGTTTCTTATCGAAATTAATCGGAAGGATTACATCAAGTTTATAACTAAATTGGCTAAACTGAAAAATTTAGAGTTTAATTTATAATAATATTATAACTTTATTTGTAAAATTTTCTTTTTATTTATAATTTCTCTTTTTTTGGCCAGTAACTAGATGAATGTTCTCTGCAATGGCCTTCTGACTAATTCCAATTTTTTAATTTTTTAATTTTTAATTTTTTTTTAATTTTTTTTTCACTTTCTCCTTGTTTGCTCTCTTCTCGTGTAACTTTGAGTTGTGGCTTAATCAGCTCAACGCCTCAATAGGTTCTGCAATTTAAATGAGCAAGTACTGCATAAACTAAAGGTAAAATTCCAAATAAAGGCTTAAAGTGCCTCATTTTCTCAAGCAAGGACTTAAATTGGCTATGGTTATTTTAAATAAGGGCCTAACTTCGCCGGTTGACAAAATATTCTGGCCGATCAATGGCATTTTCATCAAAAAAATTTTAGCATAAATTTTAGTTGAATTAAATTTTGAAATATATATATATATATATTTTTTTTAAAAAGAAAAAAGAAAAAATATAAGCGAGAGGGCTGGCCTGTCGCCCACTGCCTCATTGCTAGTAGGGCGGCGATGATGGCTGGTGACCCTAGTTGACCAGAGGCAAGGGCTAGCAGGCCCTCGCCAGAATCAAGAGAGGGCGATGACCTTCCCCAAGACCTAGGCGAGGGTGTGCGATCATAGCTCAGACCGACCCTTGCCCAAATTTGAGGAGGGTTTTTGCTCTCTCTTGGATCCTCGCCTCTGGTTGGCGAGAGTCTTCGGTGACGTTGCTGACCATCGCTATAAGTTTTAGCTTTTTTAATAGCTTTTTTGAGTTTTTTGGCAAAAAAAAGTAAAGGAAAAAAAGAAGAAGATGAAAATGCGTTTGAGGTAAGCCTTCTTTGAAACATACATACTTACTTCATATCCTTATTTGAAATAAAGTTCATTTCAGACCCTTATTTGAGAAAATGAGGGTACTTTATGTCCTCATTTGAAACAAGGTGCACTTCAAGCTCTTATTTGAGAAAACGAGGATACTTTAGACCCTTATTTGAAATTTTTCTCTAAACTAAATTTACTAGCTCAAGGCAAAGGTATATTTGGAAATCTGTGGTCCCGTAAAAGAACATATGTTTCCATAATTCTTATATTTTGATTGGTTCTATTCACCTCATTGTTTATGCATTGTTTATACAATCTTTTCTTAGCTTACACCAAATATAAAGTTAATGTTGGCAACTAATGAATAAGCAGCTGGTAGTATAGCGATTTTTCTCTTCAAAACACGCTAATAATTTAGCGGAGAAATAAAGAGCACCTCCATTCCCATAGAATAAAAAGGGCGGGTGTAAGAATTCACTACAGATTATATCCTTCAAGTCACACGTTACTCTCTACCACATCGTTGCAAACAAAGTTTTACAATATCATCCATCTAGTTTGATATCTTTTATGTGAAGTCTATGGGGGCTTTCTTAAAACTTGGACATGGTATATATGATATCAATTTATCAGGAATGATTTGCGACACGAAATCTTATCTACAATCTATATAGAATTCTCCCATCGAATCACCGTCCTTGGCCGAGCCGCCCCATGTAATCTAATGACAAAGCCCTTTTGACTAAATTATGCACTCACTCTTTTGTAATTCACACTGATGCATCTACTGTTCCAAACAAAAGCAATGTGAACTCAACATAAAGACCATCATCATCGGAAAAAAGTTGGTGGTGGGGAAGATGGATTGGGGGGTGGGGGAATTTACGATGCCTTATCAGCAGTAGGATAGAGAAAGATGTGGAGAAAGCTTAAAAGTGACTTGCATGGTCGCGCACTAGGAAATGCTGGAATTTGGATCCTTCTCTTTTCACTTTGCTTTTCCTCCACGGGATATCCTCAGGAGTTTTCCCAAATAAGTCAAAATCTCATTTTCCCTGTGCAGCAGTAGGTTGGCTTATCAGAGAGTAATCGAGATGCGTATAGGACAGACAATATAACGTGGAAGCTACTTTTATTTAAAAAAAAAATATCAATTACTTCGAAAATATTTTTAGAAAAAGTGTGTAATGAAAAAATGCGTTTGCCGGGAGTCGAACCCGGGTCTATTGCTTGGAAGGCAATTATCCTAACCGTTGGACTACAAACGCCTTGTTACACTTTAAACTAAGAGATACAATATATATTCATAAATTTAAAGTCTTTTTTGATGCAATTTCGACCCGGGAAAAAACAGGAGTTAAAAACGAAAGAACATGCAATCGTCAAAGGTACAAATAGGAAGCTCAACTTCACCGTTTATTCATCTATAGTTAGAGAACTTTAGTCAAAACTCAACTTTGGCAATATATTGCTGCAGTTTAATTGGTTCTCTCCATATATATCAGAGAAAAGGACGTCTGATGAAGCATCTGTCGACACAATAACATTGGTGTTACACTAAATCCAAATCATGGCCCGAAGATACGTTCGTGGACATCTTACATTGTGAGTCAGACAAAGAGAGAAAAGAGGAGAAAAAGATAAAGCGATGGACGTGACTTGCCTTCTCTAGTAAAGGGGGAATGCATTTTATATATATGTCATGCACATGTTGACCACTAAACGATTTTTTTTTTCTTTCTTCCATGTTCTACCCTTTTTACAAGAATTTAACCACACATATATACACCGATGTAAGCCACCCTAGAATCTCCTACAAATCAGGAGATACATATATGCAAAGACCTTAAATAGAAAAACTTTCCTATTGAGGTCCTAATTGACCGCTAATGTTAACAGCACAAGCGACCCGCATACGCACAGCGATGTCTGTGAATGTGCATATTATTTAAAAAAGACATATGAACATAGGAAACAGAAAAGGAAATGACGAGGACGAGCACTTGAGCTCGAACAGTCGATAATTAATTATTTTGTACGCAGACTGCAGTGCAAACGCACTTGTATAAATAGTTCCCAGGGGCAAGAAGGGAGGCTGGGGATCTAGCTCAGTGAAGGCTTTGCCATAGACAAGCTCACTAGCTCGCGCTTCCCCGTGATCAAAACCCATCTATCGTTTCGTCATGGAATCGTTTACGCCCAATGCTTCGGACATAGGTGATAATGATGGAGTAGATACGATAATGGAGGAGGACGAGGAACTACGAAAGCGGTGGACTGCCATCGAGCGGTTGCCTACGATCCGGCTCCTGAGGACATCACTCTTTGACAGCAAGAATGAAAGCACTGGCACTAGGGATGGAGAAGAAGGGAGGGAGAAGAAGGTGGTTGACGTTACCACGCTCAGCTCCCTCGAACGTCATTTGTTCATCGAGAGGCTCATACAGCACATCGAGACTGATAATCTACGCTTGTTACAGAAACTGAGGGAAAGGATAGACAGGTATTGTTCGCTAACTTGGAATTTTTTCGGATATGGCGCAACTCTTTGGGGCTGGTCTGGCGCCTGGTCTTGTCTTTAGTATGTTCACTCATCCTATTTACAGAAGCTTCTATAAGAAAAAGAATAGTGAATTTTTAGTTGAGACAAATTGACTAAATTTTAATCATTTATCGGCAATTTTCTCGTCAAAGAATCGCAAACTTTGCCTTCCTTCGAATGACTTCCGAGCAGCCTTCTTTGATTCATCATATGAGCCATGTACCTGCTAGAATTGTGAATTTTCATCTTCATTCATACATTCTAACCACCAAGTTTGCTCCATCTGTATACCGAAACTTCTTTCAGTTTGCATCTTGTGATCACAGTCTATGTTCCAGTCTTGCCTTTGACAATCAACGAAGGCATGTGTATGCTTAAGTATATGCGTCCAGGATCAGCAACTCCATTAATGTCTCTTTTCCAGAGTGAATGTGAAATTACCTACTATGGAAGTGAGGTACAACCGTGTCTCGGTGGAAGCAGACTGCGAGATCGTGCGAGGAAAGCCGCTTCCTACACTGTGGAACTCTCTCTCAAGCTTGTTATTGGTGAGTAGGCATCCGCACTTCTAATTTCTTTACCGCTCTCATTTGCCTCCTTATGACAAAATCAGTATCGCAATGAAGTTCTTCAGAACGAGAATCTAATGAAGGATATTTCGGAACAGATTCCCGCAAGGACAGTACCATGCAAGTCTCAGGCTTCCAAGATAAGAATTCTCAAAGATGTCAGCGGAATCATCAAACCGTCAAGGTTATAAGCACATCCACAATTCTTATAGTGCGATACCAGAATCAGTAGCTTAAAGAACTATGTCCAGATATCCACTTCCTGAGAAGTTTATCATCCCAAATTTCATTCGACACAAAGGATAAAACCCAAGCTGTACAATTGATTACGAAAGAGTTGCACGTATATTGTCATCGGTCCTAAAGTCATGAATGGAATGATCCTTATCATATAACTTGACTAGAACTTGACTAGAACATATTTTAAATTCCTTGAATAGAACTTGACTGCAAGGGAATAGATTCTTTCCTCATATCTTTTTCTTTTTCATAAAGTTAAAGTGAAAAGGTAGCCAAAAATCTTGCTAGGGTTCAGGTGGACAAGTACTAAAGTGCCTCTGTATGCAGGTTGACTCTTCTACTTGGCCCTCCAGGAAGCGGGAAGACTACTCTGTTAAAAGCTCTGGCTGGAAAGTTGGATCAGTCACTTAAGGTCAATATCTCCGAATCATAGTTGACTATCATGCCTCAGCAGCCCCAAAAATGAATGTTCATAGAACATGCGAATAAAATTGATAGTGCAAACAATCTGGTGGTCTACATGGAGCAAAGTAGCTATTATAATTAGACTAATCAAATTTGTATTTTCCAGTCATTCTCTATGCGAGATATTCTCTCCAAATTTGGAATGAAATGTATAAGCAACGGGATAAATCTTTGAATAAGGAATTCTCTTAATAGTTAATACTGTGGTCCATCATGACATTAGTTTCCCTACATTTCCTCTTAGGTTACCGGAGCAATCACTTACAACGGCTACAATCTAGACGAGTTTGTCCCTCAGAAGACGTCTGCTTACATAAGCCAACTTGATCAGCACATACCTGAAATGACGGTGAGGGAAACCATCGACTTCTCAGCACGCTGCCAAGGTGTCGGAAGCAGAGCAGGTAATGATCCTTTTGTTTTCCTGTGCCTCATTTGAGTGCTGGTCTTGTGCTAATCTCACTTATGTTTAACGTTGACACCTCATTGTTCAAAGAAATAATGGCGGAAGTCAGCAGGAGAGAGAGAGAAGCAAGAATCATCCCTGATCCCGACATCGACACTTATATGAAGGTAGTCATAATATTGGTCAAGTTATCTTTTTTGCTTCCTTTCTCCATTGTCTTCGGTCCTATTTCTAGAAAGTTTTCTTCTGATGATATGTTAAAAGGACAATTCATTTTGAAACAGGCAATTTCTGTGGCAGGACAAGAGAGAAATCTCCAGACAGACTATGTCTTAAAGGTACATACTCAAACGCACTGAGGTATTTGTCTTTTCTTCCTACCATTAGCTAATAGCAAAAAGAAGCAACTAAAAACAGAAAGCTAAAGGCAGCTGGTGGAATGCGGTGCTTCTGTTCTCTAGCTGGCACTAAAGTATTCAATTATCCAGCCAAAAAATGGAAGAAAAGGAAGAAACACTGAATCATCACCGAGGCAAAATATTCAGGATATGTATGAAAACTGAGTGTTCCCACTTTCTTTTGGCTACTCTTTTAGTTAAATCAATGCTTATGTTAATTTTTAAGTTACAGCTTCCAAGAGGCAAGAACCAATTCAATCACGAATCATAGTGAAAGCTACTCATGAGCAGGGAAAATATAAGATGCCTTAACCCAAGCGGATATTGTCTAATTTAATGCTCATTTTACTGCCTATCAGATACTTGGGTTGGATATATGTGCTGATATAATGGTTGGAGATGCACTGAGGAGGGGCATTTCAGGTGGCCAAAAGAGAAGGCTGACAACAGGTAACACAGAAAAGCGAATTTACATATAATACGAAAGTGGCAATTAAGCCTGTACACTAACTGAAGAAAAACCAGCGACCCTATACAAGGGAGAGATAGATCGCAATCTGAAATTGAGAGTCTCTCTGAAGCTTTTCTTGGTTTCCTTCTTTCTGGCAGGAGAAATGATTGTTGGTCCAATGAAGACTCTTTTCATGGACGAAATCTCGACGGGATTGGACAGCTCCACAACCTTCCAAATAGTATCCTGTCTTCGGCACTTGGTGCAGCTCACAGATGCAACAGCATTTGTCTCACTCCTTCAGCCACAGCCTGAAACCTTTGATCTGTTTGATGACATAGTATTGATGTCCGAAGGAAAGATTGTGTATCACGGCCCTCGAACCTATGCACTTAAATTTTTTGAGGAATGTGGCTTCAAGTGCCCAGAGAGAAAGGGCGTAGCAGATTTCCTCCAAGAGGTGCAATAACTACAGAAATTCCTACAATTCACTGTCTTATAAAACTTTCCAGTTGCTCAAGGTTGGAATTAGCAATTTTTTATGCAGGTTATATCTAGGAAGGATCAAGCACAGTACTGGTCTAGCACTGACATTCCATATAGCTACATATCGGTGGATCATTTCTCCGATAAGTTTAAGTTGAGTCACATAGGGGAAAGATCAGACCGTGAACTCTCAGTTCCTTGTCAGAAAACTCAATCCGATGACGGTGCTTTATCCTTCAGCACCTACTCACTAAGCAAAAGGGAATTGTTTAAAGCCTGCATGGCCAGAGAGTGGCTTCTGATGAAACGGAACCGGTTTGTGTACATCTTCAAAACAGTGCAGGTGATCACCTACTTTTCAGGGATGTTCCTACCTTTATACTGGTCTCTTGCATTTCACAATTCTAACACTCCCCTTCTCGTACAGCTTGTGATTACAGCATTCCTAGCAATGACAGTTTTCATTCGTACCGAAATGGACATGGACTTGACCCATGCAAATTACATCATGGGTGCTTTATTTTATGCATTGGTCAGGCTCATGACAAATGGAGTCGCAGAGCTGCCTCTAACCATAGCTAGACTTCCAGTATTCTACAAGCAAAGTTCGTTTTACCTTTATCCAGCGTGGACCTACTCTGTCCCTGCATCAATCTTGAAGATCCCCCTTTCGTTGCTTGATTCGGCGCTTTGGACTGCAATGACTTACTATGTCATAGGATACAGCCCCGAAGTGGAAAGGTCAGCATACAATGTGACAACATAGAACAGAAAAAGATAAAAAGGCTTTCTAAACATTCTATATTCATCGGAATTGAATGAATTATTCACGGCTCCAATCACTTTCCCCAGGTTTTTCCGACATTTTCTCCTGCTATTTGCTTTGCATCTAGCATCCACATCCATGTGCCGGGCGATTGCTGCAGTGTTTCGCACTGTAGTAGTTGCAACAACATTCGGTTCCTTAATGCTACTACTGATGTTTTTGTTTGGGGGCTTCATTATACCCCGCCGTAAGTGGACTTATCATAAATCTTGTTGGTTGATTTTCTTGATAAATTAACCAACGTGGCTTAGTAAAGTTTTGGTCACCTGCAGCGTCCTTACCACTGTGGCTGAGGTGGGGATTCTGGGCTTCTCCGATGACGTATGGAGAAATCGGTATCTCGCTGAATGAGTTTCTTGCTCCGCGCTGGAACAGGGTAAGTTTCGGATTCCTTAATTCCCCAAAGTTGTATGCAGTGAATAGACAATCTCTACATCTTTCTACTCTTTTTACCTTTCTTTGGGGCTAAAGTTTTCGAAGGGAAACACAAGCATTGGAAGGGACGTTTTGATCATCCACGGCCTGAACTTCAGTGAGTACTTCTACTGGATAGCGCTGGGGGCATTGCTTGGCTTCACTTTTCTTTGCGATCTCGGCTTTATCTTAGCCCTCACATACTTCAGAGGTCAGTTCCTTTCACACTTGTAGTGACATCATGTACACCTACATTAGTTTCCACAATCATTGTTAAATTTGAAAAATTATGCACAATAAGCCGAACAAATTCTTGCAGCTCCCAAGGTGTCTCGAGCCATAATTTCGCACAAAAAGATCTTGACAAGACATGCAAAGGAAGTTGATAAGAAGAATATTCCAATGGACATTGATGCTGAAACTACTCTGGAGAGGAGGATAGGTGAGGAAACAGATTTTGAATCGAAGAAGTTCTTACCTTTGATCTAACATTACGAAGAATGCATAGCTGCTGCATCATAAGATATTGGTTTTACTTTTTTTTTTTCCCAGGAAGGACGATCCTCCCATTTGAGCCACTCTCAATGGCATTCAAGGATGTGCACTACTATGTCGATACACCTCCAGTAAGCACACACGAATTTCTTACATATCTTTCCGATAAATTATTACGCTAAGATCAAGTTTATTTTATTCTTCAATCAGGAAATGAGAGCGAATGGATTTAAAGAGAAAAAGCTCCAGCTGCTCTGTGGCATTACTGGAGCATTTAGGCCTGGAGTCTTGACAACCTTAATGGGCGTGAGCGGTGCTGGGAAAACTACTCTCATGGATGTGCTTTGTGGAAGAAAAACTGGAGGCACGATTGAGGGGGATATAAGAGTTGGAGGGTTCCCTAAAAATCAAAGGACTTTCGCCAGAATTTCTGGGTACTGTGAACAGTTTGATATACATTCTCCTCAGATTACTGTCGGAGAATCAGTGAAGTACTCAGCTTGGTTGAGGCTGCCTCCAGAGATTGATTCGGAAACGAAGGCGGTATATCATCCTTATACTTGCTAAAGTCACTACTGGACATTTATTTCTGTTGAAGGGTCACATCCAACAAGAGAACATTTAGACAAAGGGAAAGTCACTAATCAGTGTAGTAAAAGAAAAATCCTATCCTGCCATATGATTGAGCTTGCCGAAAGTTAACATTCACCTGTATGAGATAAGGCGGTCTCAGTTCATTTTTCTATGCAGGCGTTTGTGGAAGAAGTCCTTCAAACAATTGAGCTCACCGAAATTAAAGATTCCTTGGTTGGCATCCCGGGACAAAGTGGCCTATCAACCGAGCAGAGGAAGAGGCTGACTATTGCTGTAGAGCTAGTTTCCAATCCATCCATTATATTCATGGATGAGCCAACGTCTGGTCTAGATGCCAGAGCTGCAGCAGTTGTGATGCGTACGGTGAAAAATGTTGTTGCCACAGGTAGAACAATGGTCTGTACTATCCACCAGCCGAGTATTGATGTTTTTGAAGCTTTTGATGAGGTGAGTCTACTCTCGAAAAACAAAGATGAAGAAAGAATGTGGGCTTATGCGATCTGCTTGATAGGCTTAAATAAAAATAAGCTGCATAACATTTTTTGGTAGAGAAGTTACTCAGATGAACAATTTCGGTTTTCTGTGAGTTCATTTTGTCATATATTACAGTGTCAATATTCTACTCGTGCAGTTGATTCTGATGAAAGTGGGAGGACGAATTATCTACTCGGGAAAGCTGGGTCATCATTCAAGTGAACTGATAGAATACTTTCAGGTGTGCCAACAATTTGCTACATTGCAATTCCCTTCAAGTGCATTTTGTTCTTTCATGAGAAAGAAGACTTTCATTACCAATTTTGTCTGTCGAGAGATATCTAACTCAATGGAGCAAAATTTGTGCATTCATGTGGTGCTCCAAAATAACATGTGCAAATGAGATCTTACTTCTAGCGAGGAAGACCGAACTCATTTTCCACTCTGGTTTTCTTTGAGTCAACATCTGTAGGGAATCCCTGGCGTGCCAAAAATAAGTCACAACTACAATCCGGCGACATGGATGTTAGAAGTTACTTCCACATCAGTTGAAGCTCAGAATGGCATAGATTTTTCTGACATATACAGGAATTCTACTCATTACAAGTGAGTAAAATGAACTGCTTACGCAAAGCAGCATCTTATGCAAGTATTATCGATGTAGCTAACAATGTTTTAATTGCTGAATCACTAATTTGTTTCTAGGGACACTGTTGAGCTGGTTCAGCAACTGAGTGAACCGCTTCCAGGTTCAAGAGAGCTTCAGTTCTCGACCCGCTATCCTCAAAATGGACTTGTCCAACTCGTGGCATGTCTATGGAAGCAACACTTGTCGTATTGGAGAAGCTCTGAATACAACTTAGTGCGCCTCCTGTTTATGGTTGTAGCGTCGCTTCTATTTGGAGCTTTGTTTTGGCAGAAAGGTCAGCACATGTAAGTCGTTTGCATGGTAGTCTATAATAAAGATACATGACGTAAGTGCATATTTCACATCAACTTAGCAAACACGTGATCTCGCAAACCGATCATGCACACCTCTGTATCTGTCCGAAACGTGCTTGCTTCTGTTTCTGTACTTGCAACTTGCAATCCTTAGCTGGTTTTATCTTGCAGTTTCTTTTGTCGTGATACATAGCTCTTGACTCAAAAGTGTTTGTGTTCTATCCTGTAGAGAGACTGAGCAGGACTTGTTCAATATCTTTGGCTCCATGTTTATCGCCATCATATTTCTGGGCATAAATAATTGTTCAACGGTGCTACCACATGTGGCAACGGAGCGGACCGTTCTGTACCGGGAGACATTTGCTGGAATGTATTCTTCTAGTGCTTATTCCCTCGCTCAGGTTCGATGAGAAAAAGTAACTTGCACTCAATTTTTCTCTGATTCAATTGACGAGCAGTTTGACAGATCAACCTTTTAATTGGTTTTATAGGTGATAATCGAAGTTCCTTACATACTTCTACAAACGGTTTTGTACGTGGCCATCACATATCCTATGATAGGGTATGATGGATCTGCCTACAAGGTCTTGTGGTACTTCTACACTACATTCTGTACATTCTCGTATTTTGTTTACCTTGGAATGCTTTTGGTCGCTGTGAGTTCAAATCTTCAAGTTGCTTCCATATTGGCATCTGCGATGTACACCATACTAAATCTTTTCTCTGGCTTCCTCATGCCGGGACCGGTAAACCTCTCCAACCTAACCGTTACATATCCAAATTTCAAGCTACCATCTGCAATGCAATTTGTCTGCCACTATTCTTGCAACATAATTTGATTCTTGTTTCTGCAGAAAATACCAAAGTGGTGGATTTGGTGCTACTGGACTTGCCCTACGTCATGGTCATTGAGTGGCTACTTAACTTCACAATATGGAGATATTGAGAAGGAGATAATCATATTTGGCGAAAAAAAACCTATCAGTTCCTTCCTAGAAGAATATTACGGTTTTCGAAGCAACCGATTAGGCCTTATAGCTGTTGCTCTTATTGCTTTCCCAATTGCTTATGCATCTCTATTTGCATACTGCATTGGCAGGCTAAAGTTTCAGAAGTGCTGATATCAGGGATCTCGACTGTTAGTTCTCTCTTGTATGCAACAGCAAATGCTTCGAACTAGCTCGTATATTATCAGAAGTTGTTCACAGTAATACGTGTAATGTAAAAACGGTTAGATGCGCCAAATTCTGTTGTTGCCCAATAGTCTTAATGTCAGTCACTATTGGATTCTGCAAGAGCTTTCCCAGTCAGCATCTGATCAACGAGGCAATCTGGAGTGTAAGTCTTTTGAGGAATGCATACACTACGTGCCCTTTTTCAATCACATGTTGATCTTACACGTTAATGTGCCCACATATCTCTTCAAATTTGAGTCTTCAATGATAGAATGCCTGCAAGTTTTTTTGCGCACCTTCTTCCAGTCGTTTCTTCAGGCCTTCCAGTTTCGTCTCCATTTCATTCACCTCTACCCGTTTAAGTTCAATCATTCCTTCCAGTTCAGCATATCTAAGGTTTCTTTCTTTCCTTACCTTTGGCTCCGCCTGAAAATGGTGGACAACACTTTATCAGCAAGTTTTTGTTGGCTTCTTCTACATTTGGGACTCGACCTTGGGTCTTGAACCCCTGCCCCCAAAACTATTCCACAGTCTCAGTTTTTTCCCAGCCACATCTGGCATCACATGTAAAATTTGTCTTGGTTCAAAAGTTAGTGTGAGATTAGGGAAATTTTTCCTTGTGAATACCCTATTCTGGATGATGCCATAAAAATGGAACACAAATAGTAAGAAAAGGAGGAGGAAGAAAGAGCTTTGTCAAGTAGGCTTACCACGGAGATATCACATTCCATGTGAGTAAGGAAAGAGCTTTGTCAGGCAGGCTTACCATGGAGATCACACATTCAATGTGAGCAATTAAGTTGCATTCTATGCAGTAGTAGACTCCAAGCTCCGTCACAGAAGTCAAAAAAGTACTTGCTGGAAATATTTTCAACTAGCGAATCATGCAGTGTTAGCTAATGGATATAATAGTCATGCTTATGGCTTTGCAGCATTGGAACACAATGGAATTCTTGATTTTCTCCGCCAATTCTGGGCTGGTCCAGTCCAGTTCTGGGCAGTTCCCAATTCTTTTGCACACCCTAACCAGAATTGCAAAGCATAGCCTTACAGTAGAAGGTAAAGTCAGTCAGAACTACCATAAGCTTTGTCAAACATATTCAAGGCAAACCAACAATAGTCGGGGACCGTGAAGCTGATAAGAAGGTGGCAGGGACCAACCTTTAAAAGCTGAAGATTGGTTGGTCTGGGACCAAGCTTATTTTGCATCGAATGGTGATGGCAGATTTGCAGCAAAGTGGTGGTGTTGGAAAGCTAAAAAACCACATTATAGTACGCGGTCAAGCATGGGACCTCAATGATTACCTGCAAAAATTTCAAGAACAAAATAGAATTTACTCGAGGTGCAGCATTCTTACACTTGCAAAGAAAATCAAGAATTTCATTGTTCAAAGTCTTTCTTGGTACTTCAAATAGGGATAGAATTTACAAACGAAATGTTTGTTAGTTTCCCTGCCATTTTTAAATATTCCAGAGTGCGATAATACCAAAATGAAAGGTCTATCGATATTTCGGCAGTACAAATTCAGTATAGCAATTTCACTAAGAAAATCTAACCTGTGCAAGTGAGTAGAACCATGGACGAGTACATTCCAGCAGATCTTTCCTGATACGAGACCGCCTGGCCTGTTGCCACAAATGCTAGAACAGTCGAGCAGTTGTTAATGCCTAAGAAGATGACCGCTTCGAATATGGAACCAAGCACGATGGACAGGTCCTGCTGATTATTTCTGCCAACATCAGAACAGAGATTTCACGTATAAATTTGTTAGCAGACAGAACCTTTTCCACACCCCATCGTGCTTGTCCAGTGAACTGCCCGAGAGGAGGATAAAACAGGTCTTTTGTTTGAAGAATGCTTGATGCATTACGTTGCAAAATCTTAGTATTCACGAGCTTAATACGATCGTCATAATTCCGGGAGGAGGCTAGTGGAAACTATGTTTTAGAGATTTTTCCTATTTAATATAAAGTAAGAATTTAATCTATTTTTATCTTATATATGTGCTTCTGTGACCCTGATTTGTCTGTTATATAAGGCTTCTAAATTTACACAGATTAAAGATGAATTCTTCTTTAGAAAAACAAATGACATAATGGCCCATGAATTGACTACTTTGGGACTACACAAGGTCCTGGCTTGGGCAGGCCAAGACCGAAAGCATTGCCATTAGTGCAAGCCTATTTTACCCTATTTTGTTCTATGTATCAACCAACGCCACAGTCAAACCTTACGATCAAACAGCATCATGATAAACAACAATTTGGTCACTAAACCGCTTTACTCAGCAGCTTTCTTCACCAATCTATTAATATTACAAACGGGAGATTAGAAAGATAAATACCAAGGAATAGCCGTGCTTAGCTTGTCGTCTTCAAAAAGTGCATACGAGGTACACAAGAAGCGAGGATTTTCACTTCAATGGCCATGTTAATTGTTAATGAGGACATAGACGTAGACGAATCATCGAGAATAAAGGAAACCCATATTTTTCCAAACTGATTGATGATTCTGTATACTAAACTCTTGTCAGTAAGCAAATCGAACTACAGGCACTAGTATTACAAATTAGGATGTCGTCTCATGGGGAAGATAACTCGCGGAGATTGTGTTGCTCCACGTATTCCTGGGCACATGGGGCGAAGGATAAAATATACACCAAAAGAGATCGAGGTGAATCCATCAGCTCCACCCATATTTGAGTTCTTCCCACCGGAAGGGACTTAAACAGCCGTGCACCTCAGGCAAGCTCTTGAACAGCAGCGCAGCACATACACACACAGCAGCAATGGCCACCAGTGAGACCATTGCTGGTCGGGCCACAAGGGATGTTCTCGTGGGTCTGCATGGGACCTTCTGTTCACATAATATGCAGTGCGGTCTTAACAGTCCATGTTCGGTCTTATTACTCTCCATGCTGAAAGGTTTAGCTGATCTTGGCCCTTCTAATGGTTTCAGCTTGGGGTTGGTGGGAACATCGAGTATTACGTGTGCTCTCTCAGATTTTCCAGCAGATTTTCTCTGGACTAGATGTCTATAGGAGTTGTGACCTCGTAGGCAAGCATAGTCATCGGGGGTCAAACCCGAGTCATCACGAGCATTCTTCCACGCTTCAATACCAACCTGAACCAGAGTAGACAGCAAAACTGTGTCATTTGGGCCACAATGTGAAAACATCAAATGTCTATGAATTGTAAATCAGGCCCTATAAGTGATTCAACCCACATGTTCCTCAATCAAATTTCAACACAAACTTCTTGTGATAGGACACGCTCAAAACTATGTGGACATAGACCTTCAACTTTTGAAATGACACTAGATTGAGGTTGAAAGGGTAGATGAAGCTATGACTTAGAAGGAACAGTTGATGTATTGTTGAGTAATGAGCAAAAACCACAAAGGCATGACGCAGAAAGCAGTGAATTATGCACAATGAAGAAGCTATGTCATGATATTTTAATTTCAAATTACCCACCAAATGAAAAGCATACATAGAAAGGGAGTAGGAGATACCAATAATGGATCATTTGTTAGGGCATCCAAGACGAGTTCAAATCCCTTGCTACTGGCTGCAATATGAAGAGGAGTCAAACCAGCAGGACCAACAGCATTCGCTTTGAATAAGAAGTTCCTGCGGTTCTCTGGAATCTGTTGCACTTGCTCCAACCCTGCCTTATCTGAGTCTTCACGTGGAATGTACCTCAATAGGAACTCTACCATCGTCCGACAATTTCTCCGCACAGCCCTATGGAGGAGATTCATATCCAACATAGCCAGATCTATGGAAGGATGCTCACCAGCATCAACTACTCCATTGAAACAAATTCCCAGCAGTTTCTTTACCACAGCACACCAGTCATGCTCCATTGCAAACTCCATTAGCCACTTAAATCTTCTAAAAGGGAAAAGACCCACTGTGTGATTCAAGTCACCAAGCCTATGCTTCGCATGACTTCGGTGCAGAAGCCAACCAATTTCATTTATAAAATCGAGGGCTTTGCTCCTGGCTTCAGCCATTTCAGATTCCTGCTTGATGTCAAGTGGGGTTTCAAGTGCCTCAATTTCACTCTCAAGCATACGGATCTCAGAGCACACTTCCTCCTCCGCAACAATAAATGGAAAGAAACTGCAGCTAAGACCATGGTCTTCAACCTGTCAATATGGAATACTCATGTAAGACAACTCACTAGTAGTTCAAACTTGCATGATTTTCATATGCATATATCAGAGTAAAAGTTATCTTTATGTCTTCCACAACACGATTCCTAAAGGTGAAATAGGGGCAGAGTTGAAAAGTTCTCTTCTACAATCTTATGTTGATGATAAAGGAGAAAGTGTCTCAGAACTGAAGCATGTATACCATATATGATAGCATTTATCTGAGGATGAAACCATGGAGGGGATACTCATATGGGAGCCAAAAGGCCCAATCTGAGCACATCGACTTGGGATATACACATTGATATTAGAATTTGCTAGCTTATGAGACCAGAAATATTGTACAATGACTCCTCATAGCAAAATTCATCAAAGCTCCACACCACACACCTCAAACTCTGACAAGAAAACAGTTCATGGATGGCTTGAAAGAATGAGGGCATGAGATGCTTAGCAAAGGAAAAATGCAATGTGAAGAAGTATAACCACAAAAAAAAAACAGTGATGAAACCTCAATAAACCCTCTCCCACAAGTTTCTGGGACAGAACAACGGAAGCTGAGGAACTGGATTTCATCATCCTCATCCTCATTAATCATTTCAGCTTCTTCTGTGAGGCCACAGAAGCTTTTCTGAGCAAGATATTTCCCTTCTAGGGCACAGAATAACCTGCCAAAAACTTAGGAAAATAAGTTCTCATGCATTAGCAGAATATATATCAATAAACATTGTTTAGAATCTTATTACCAAGCAGCATACAATAGGGTACAAGAAGCAGAAATAATGTGTGCAAAAGGCGAAAAAGGTACTTTGAAGTGGGCTTGAAAAGGTTGAAGCCTTTGACCACAAACTCAGCACTCCGCATTACTGACACAGCAATGGGTTTGATGCTTAAGATCTTGCCACTGTTATGACCCAAAGGCAGGGGGGTCCCTAAAACGATTTCACCTGCAGCACAACTAACAAAATTTGAGATTCTTTTGGCCCTTGGATTTTCAATTTATTATCAGGACTGTTAAAGAAAGGGAAAGAAGAAGAATGATATGAGAACTCAAAGGGCTCGATCAGAGATTCCAAATGAGTATGCACAAAATCCACTGACAAACAGTTACATAAAGATAGAGAAAGAGAAGCTATTGTGTAAACTTAATCTATTAGGCTAACCCAATCACTTACGAAGAAACAATTGAATTCACACTATGTCCCAAAAAAGAAAAAAAAAAAAAAAAAAACACATGCATAGGTCCCAAGAATTTCCTCAACTGTGATCTTATCTACCACATCATGTATAGAGAGAGAGAGAGAGAGAGAGAGAGAGAGAGAGAGAGAGAGACCGTTGTAGACAAATGACACAGAATCTTGCACCCGTGTATAAATCCACCCTGTTTGCCAAAATGAATCATTGGATACATCCAGAAGCTTTCTTAATGTGGAACCCAGATTCGAGTGAAGCTTCATCAAGAATGGTAGCATGATTAAGTTTAATCATCCCTTTCTCATGAAAGCAGATGAGATGGATCTTAATTTTGCATCACAACAAAAGCATACCTCCCTCCACATGGTCTTTTCAAGACAAAGATAAATGGTCAATATGATACATCCAGGCCTAATATAGCTTTCCATGTCGGTAGGACTGTGAGACAACCAGTTGAGGATCTGGAAGTTCCAGGATAAATTTTATATAATCATGCCACAAATTTTAGGGTACCATACAAAAAGGAATAAAATAGACAGAAGAACTTAAGAGGTATGGAAAAACCTGTGTTCGCATTGCAAGAGGAAGATCATTGGGATCTTTTCCAAACAGTTTGAAGACGATGCGATCTGTCCGACACTGAAAATTTGCAATAAACAATGAGCCCAAACATTCCATGTTTCCATTTAGATCATTCCTATTTAAATTTAACCAGAAAAGGGCGAGCCAAACAAGAATTCATGAGACCTAATGCATGTCTTCAAAGTAATATTAGGCCCTTGGAGCAATGCAAGATGGTAATCTGCACCGCAGAAGCAAAAGTCCTTATTGCTTTTCCTTTTTTCAGCGATGTGCAGGCTCACGTAGTTAGTTGATTCAAGCATTTCTTATTTTTGTTACTTGAACAAAATATGGATGTCATCAACAAGATCTATGAAAATATTTTCAAGAAGAGGGCGAGACAAACTGACTCAGGGCGCAGAGCCAACAAATGTATTGTCCAATTCGCCAGTATTATAAGAAAGGAAAAAATTTACCTGAGCCTCTCCACTAGAGCTAGATGGAGACTCTGAAGATGTTGAGTTCGACATTGAACTAGTATGAGGTGGACTTGATTTGTTGGCCCCTTGCCGTGAATGTTCTGAAGCATTACACGTTTGTGCATTCACTGGAAATCCTTGTGTATCCTCATAAGAACTATTTAAGTCAATGTTCCTCATTCTGATTCTCTGAGATGTGTCATTTGATTCATTCACACTAGCAACACGATCATCTCTTGCTAGACACTGGCCTGTGGACTTGAAAACAGTTGGAGGTTGTTGACTTCCATCCCCAGTACTATCTGTACCTGTTCCTTGCGGCATCAAATCAGGCACAGATTGTAACACCTGATGTCCAATGGACCTCACAGGGTCTTGAAAATTAGTCTCAGTATGCATCACAGAAGCTTTTGCATTTTCAGGGTCATCCCGGATTACATCCGGGACCTTATCTGGAGAACTGGCTGATGCACCTTTAGACTCCTGTAGTAAATTGGATAACCTCTGTCCATCAATTGTACTGGCAAGGTTCCTCAACAGGTGAGACAGCAGGTCCTGATCCTTCGTTGGATCCAAGCTACTTGCTGCAAGTCAGAGGAGACAAGACTGTCAGATCTATGGAATGAAATTAGCACAAGAATGAAATAGATAAATAGTCTCAAGTTATGCGCAAATCATATAGTCCATCGTTGTATGAGGTAAAGATCTGTATTTAATGTGAATTAGTTGTTGTGATTTCAGCAGTAAATCATAAATAGCTGGTTAAGTTTTATAATTATTCTTCAACACCTGTAGTGTGAAGCAGTGAAACCATAAAATGACAAGAAAGAGTTGACAGTTATTGTCCATTTCTAGCACTTGTATCAAAAAGCACCATCCTCACACTAAACAACAGTTACAGGCCAACAGCACAAAGAAGACATTGTAAATTTTGAACAAAATCAATGCTGGCAAAGACAAATAGAAGATGATAAGTTAGTGTATGGCATAAGAGAACAAATCAGGCATGCTTAGATGTTCTTATCCCAAAGAAGTCCTCAACGAATTCACACAAGGAAAGGATACTTTATCTATAAAACAGATGGATTACCAATGTTCAGACATCCACCAGTCATGACAAGGATACAGATGAGAAAGGATGGAACTACTAAAACTGACTTGTAGGAAACAATGGAAAAGAGTCTAATTCTGAATACAAATATTAATGTTCTTAATCTCCTTGAAGATGTCATCTGCAAGTAATCTTCATAAAGCTGGATGATGCTGTTAGCATATCCCCCATTACCACATGCACATAAATTCTAAATCGTACACGGGATTTTTTCACCCCAAACAGAACCATGTATGTGCCCCACTGGAAGTAACATTTGACACCTTACCGAAAACTTTAGCAACCAGACATTGTCAAAGATGCCTTCGAGCAGAATGCTGATCAAATCGGAGCAGCAGCCAGCACATCAATTTAATCAGGCCATTGGGTACTAATCCTCAAGATAAGTATCTAACAGGGCATTTACCATTTCTTTTTTTGGGATCCCTAAGCTAAGCCACATATATGAAGTAGATGGAGGGGAGGTTGACTACTGACATCAACATCAGCCCAATCAGATTCAACAAGAATTTTCCATGCATCTGAGTGTTCTTCTCTAGAACTGGTTAGAGTAAATTGCAAAAAGAAAATCATATTATAAGTACTTACAGTGCATATTGGAGAGTATCCTAAGTAGACTAACCAAAAGATAATGGTTACCCCTTTCATCACCGAGGGAGCCGCCACTAGCGACTGTCTCAGGATGTGTCTTCCTCCTCCTCCTATTATGCCCTGCCAAACGCCTACGACAACTTCTCTTCCCCTCATCAAACTCTTGAAGAACATGAAACCTGACCACAAGTACAAGAAAGTTGCATTGCATCTAATCAGGAAGAAAATTTTCAGGCAAAGTAACCTATCAGAATGAAAGCTATTAGTTGCAAACTCAAAATGAATGCAATAGACTTAGTTTTTTAATTGGCTATGATGCTGATAATTGTCACTGCTATCAGCTCTGAAATCCTTTCAATCTATTTCAATTAAATAGGCTGTCATCAGACCAAACTAACCTGCTACACTGTTGACAAAACCGCTGCATAACATTTCCCACCAGTGCTTCGCTAGCTTTAGAATGCATTTCACAAACCTTGTGCCTTCGGTGGTAATCTTTTGCACTGCTAAGATCCACCCTGCAACCCACCACCTGACATGCTGGACCATTTGGAACGGGCCCTACAGATTTAATCTTCTTCCCACCCTTTATACTCGAATCTATAATAGGATACCCTTGCCCACCAATATTCAGATTAAGACCTTCTGCTTCATCATCCAACTCTTCATCCTCGACCACCACAACTCTTCTTCGCTTCTCAGCTTCCCTTTTTCCCAATTCATTCTGTACATCCTCCAGAACAGATGACGAACACATGTTAAAATCAGCAGTAGCCAGATTATCGGGCCTGACGGGAAAAAGTTGCCTACTTCTGCATTCTGATTCCATGGGATTCAAAGGACTTGCCGTGAAAAGGTCGCCATCCCATCTCCATTCATTGGGATCCCACTCCATACTCTTTTTCCCAACAGAGTTCAAATCCGATGCCATAAGACCAAAATGTCCTTTTTCTTTGAGCCTAGCTTCCATCTCATGAAAACTACAGTGTCTAAATTCAATCTGACCTTCAATCTGACCAGATTCTAAGTCCACCAGACCGAAACCTCCCAAATAAACAAGGCTTTGTCAACTAAACATCAAAAGCTACATTTCAAGTAAAAATCTGTCAACTAAGTATCCACCACCAACTTCAATTCCCATGAAGCATCCCGATCATCCTCTCAATGCCCCAGAAAACCCAAAAGAGAGGAAAAGGAAAAAAAAAAAAAAAAAAAAAGGAGAAAGAAAATGATCAAGGAGCCAACATTCAACTCAAAAGAGAGCTACCCATTTCTCTAAAGCCTCTCAATTGCCCAGCCACACCCTCGAATTCATCAATGCCCCCAACAATCCCAAAACCCTTTTGGGATTCTTGGAAAAAAGTCCCACTCTCTATCCCAGCAGCAGCCTCCTCCAGCTCAACACCCGCAGACGAAATCCTCACACAAAGACCCCCCAAAAGGAAGAGTTTTAGAGAGAGATACTCAATTCAGTCAACGGCGAGAGGTGCTGGCGACTTTGCTAATGTGGAGATCGCCGGAGAGGACGGCTGGAGACGTAACTGTTGCTCTCAAGAACTCACAAGGAAAGACAAAGTTGGGGACGATGATGGTAGAGAGATGTCGAGAAAAAGGAGCGATTTTTATATTTCGTTGTTGTTTTTTTAATAATTGAAGGAAAAGGAAGGGAGAGGAGTCGTACATGCAATTGACATTGTTAATTTCCTCGACGCCGTGTAAGAGGATTCCAGTTCTACCTGGTTCAGGTAGCAGTTGCAATCATCCTCGTTTCATTTCCCGCACGTATGGATTTTTCATTTTTTTTTTTTCATTTTCCCTTTTTCTTCCCTGAAAGAAATAAAAGAATACTTCTTGCTATTATTATTATTATTATTATTGTTATTATTATTTTCATATCCATTTTCTATCTCAGGTAATGGGAGCATCCAAATGTTTGTTTTGACTAATCTCTATGGTTGGCATACATCACTTATGAATATCAAGTTAGGTTTTAACCAAAAGTCGTGAGATAGCCTTTCTATTTTTTCATTTTCTGAGTATTCAATAATGTTGAAGTGCCATCGTTTCTTAATTATAAATGGAAAGGAAGGAATCTCGTTGTGGAAGAGTTGGATGGCTACGTAGTCAAATGGATATAGTAGATAGCTGTAAAATATGTGTAAATTGGATGGATACTTGACGAAGAGAAAGTAATAGATACTTTTAGGTTTAATGTGCCTTTTATACAAAGGCGAATGGGGAATATCGCGATAAATT
This sequence comes from Eucalyptus curtisii, assembly GCA_017140595.1. NCBI lineage: Eukaryota > Viridiplantae > Streptophyta > Magnoliopsida > Myrtales > Myrtaceae > Eucalyptus > Eucalyptus curtisii. The sequence goes on from CM029501.1 coordinate 31,979,725, forward strand.
GCGAAACCTCTTTTACAGAATGCAATTAAGTTCTCAAGGCCTTGCAAGAATATTCAATTAAGGTCTTTTGGTCAATTAGGTCCTCATACATTGAATTGGGGAATGAAGGATTGTGAGGGCCGTTCTTTAAGCTTCGATTTATTCAGTTGCCGGCTATGTGATCAAGACGTTGTAACATATAGTATTGGATTACTAGACTGTCACGAAAGAAAAATCATATGAAAATTGGTTAAGAAGACCTAGATAGCATTTTCTTGCAAATCATCAGAACTATCCATTTCTTTTGAAGGAAAATTGTTACTAGATTATTTTCAACATCTCGGTATTTGAATGACGAAAAATTATAACTAATCGATCTACGGAAAATATTTTTTCATGGATTGACAATAATAAGTTTAGATTGGAGGAAAATGACTTCCCCTTTTCTTGAACCGCAAAACGAGTGAAAACTAACTTTTTTTTCTTTGAAAATGAATTCCACGGAACTATTTTTCTTTTATCATGAAAATTTCAATGAAACGGACGCGTCCTTAAGCGCACTTGACGAAACCGTAGGAGCAGCCAAGTACTGTTAGGTTTAAAATTATATAGAATTGAAAACGGAGCTACATAGTGTCTATATTGCAAGTATTTTGACTTTACCCACGGATTTGGTAAAGTGATGTCAAACGACAGGTTCCCGCGGTCTAGAGTCTAGACCATCATTTGGTGGTGCGACTATGGGATGCCCAACCTCCTTTCGTGGTCACGTTTGGTGAATCATATTCCGTGAGTTCTTACCTCATTTCGACTTTCCCTTTTGACAACTTTATTTTGGAGAAAAGATTAATATTATTCTGAGGGCTATATGATACGTGGGCTGTCAAAAAGGAGAAAAAATAATCCGCCAGTTGTGCAAGAATTACTCTCTTGGCGTTTTTCTTCATGTGAAGAAGGTCCTTGCGTAAATGTTCTAAATTCATTTTTGAATAATTTCGGACATTGACCGGTAATGCTCTAAGCGCGAGTCTCTCGATCACTAGGCTGTGCTTGCCCAATCTAAGACATTATTATGATGGGCACAGGCACGCGGGTTCTTACGCGTTAGTCTTTCTCTCGTCATTGAAAACACGACTTTTCGGTCAATTTGTGTGTGTTAAGTATGTTGTTAGTGTTCATCTTGAGTCAGGATCGAACTTTCCATGAAATTCATAGTTACATTACTTATAACTTTCTTGCACATAGCATGGGATTTTCTCGTGCTGGCCCAAACCCCTTCCTAAATTATATTTAAAATAATCATTTTATATGAAGAAGAGATTTAGGAAAAAAAAAAATTGAATTTGACTATTCACTAAAAAGTGCAAAAAATTGGAAAATGTGATAAAGGCTTAGGATAACTAAGACATTCAATACATTCAAAATAGAACTACGAATATTTAAAATTTGATTGGACATAGCTGCACTTCGCCATCCAGCATTGGGCCTACCCACATGCCACTCTTTATATTAAAAGTGAACTGACAGTGTTTGTACACTCCACAATGGCCATGGTTTGGGATTCTTCAATCTCGAGCAATTCCTATATGTCGGTGCCTTTGCCTCTCCGTCGATTATTTTAACACGGTACATTGATGTTCAAGATGGCCATATGTTGTTTGGTCGGATTGATAATGTGAAGAGCATAAGGGCTTCCGAACTTGCGAATGTTGATTCGTGAGATGTTTCTGAATTGTGATTTGTACAGAACTGATGATGCAGTACTCACAGGCTTATTGGACAGGTTTTTGGTTGTTGTTGTAGCCGTCGGTCAACGGCTATAAGATGTATTATTGGTCAAGGTTATATTTTAATTTTTAAATAGCAAAAATAGTATGAAAAATGATCGAGTAAAATTAACGAAAAACACTCATGCGATCAAATGAAAGTACAAGTGCATTTTCAAATTTGAAAAACGAAATTACATTTACAAGTGCCCTAATAACGATTGAAGCCAAGCGTACCTAGGGGAATGTCTAATTGATTTGGCGTTGACATTGTCCCTCACTATAATTCGAACATGATAAAGTGTCCACATCATCCTCTTCTTTAAGCACATGTGACTAGAATCAATTTGTACAAAAAATAATAATCATGCGCGGAGATATCCATTTTTTTTTTTCGTGCCAAAGAAGAGACGGCGCTTCCGCTATGAGTGGTGAAGTATACCGTTGACATATCCATCTCCTCGTAATGCCTCGCTGTAATGAGAGAATAAAAAATGAAATCGCAAACAGTTTTAAAGACTAAGAGCGTTAGGAAATGATACGTGAGTGACGATTGAGGAGAGTAGTGAAAAATGAGGAGGTGAGGAGGCCAATCTATAGAGGGAATTAATAGCCTTTAAACATATTCCAATTTTACACGAACGAAATAATTTATGCGCGTGCGATGCACAGACATGCTACTAATTACCGTGAAATGCGAATCGGTGCTCCTCATTTTGCATCTTTTAATAAACCATTGCTCTCACGACCTGTTTGTTCCTTGATTCCTCAGCAACTTTTCAAACGTTGGTGTCCCATCTCATTTGGCATTTATATGGACATGACGTGCTACCAAGACAAGTTCTTCTTTTGAGGCCGAAAGTATCACATTGCAGGTAGAAAAGAACAAGGGTTGTCAATTCTTCTACTAAATCACCGAAAGCTCCATTTCCATATCATTAATCCGGCTATCAAAATATCCGTATGATCAAATGGAAAGTCACCTCGGAATGTCTATCTTAATACTTATTACTTAATGACTTCTGTACGCACGTCTCCGTATCTCCCAACCCGCTTGCTAAGTTCCAACATAGTTTTGAAGAGGAGAAACCCATATTATGCATTTAGATTTTGAGGTTCAGGAAATATCTCACTGACCTAATGAATTAAGTAAAACACAAGTCAAGATCCTAATAGATGGCTCGCATGAAATTTTTTGTAGTCGATGACGCGAGGAACGAAACATGTGCCGTGCACATAATCGATAACTAGATTTAACATCATGGGGTTTTCTTTTTGACAAAGTTGCTAGACCCACATCCTTTTTCCCTGGGGATTGAAATTCCCTCAGGAAAAATTTGATGGGGGGACCCCAACACCAAGGGTAGGCAGGGTCATGTGAACGGAGCATTGTGGATGGAGCCCCAGTTGCAGAGTGGGGACCAACTCCATTTCTGTACTATGATTCCCATTCCCATTCCCATTCCTTCTTTTTCCATGAATCGGATCTACTTTGGAACATTAGTACTTCTGTTGAGCTCCGAATATGAGGCTCGACATCCATTTCGGTGAACATGATTGGGAAATTTGTCACTCGAAAGTATCAAGACAAGAACCGCAAGGAAATTGAACTCAGTTTGAGAATGATCAACCTCGTAATTTAGATGGTCCTTTCGACCAAACCAAGGTGTAAATTTTGAGAAACTTATAATGTAAGGATTGATATAACGCATGCTCGAGATCGGTGAATAATGAGAATCAAATTGGATGTACCTGCTTGACAAGAAAGAAAAGGAACATGTCATGTGTCATGCATGGTTAAGATATCACATGATTCATCGATATGATGGATAAAATTCACATAATCCGTCGTAGGTGCACTAATGGTCCATTAATTCTACATCGAGTGACATGGATCTAAGACTTGAGATGCATAAAATCCCGGTAGCCACTACAATCACGTTTTCCAAAATGAGCTAATATGCATTATCTGTTACATCATACTTTATAGTATAGTTTTACAAATATCAATGTTCTATAGTTTGCGGACCGAAAACAGGTTTTATGGAAAAAAAAAAAAAAATTCTATACCTTAGTACAGAAAAGTCTTTGGGTATGAGATCTAGCAGTGATAATGCTTAAATGATGTTTGCATATTACTCAGATAACCAAATCTAGCTACTGAACACTCACTCTCCACCTCCTCCATGCCTGGCTCCACCAACCAAAGCTAGGTTTTCCCTTTGTACTGTTCTTCTCTCTAGGAGAAAAGTGTCTTGTCTTTCTCGAGTAGAGGAGGGGACATACATCGGCGCCCAGTTTTTCATAAATAGCATGGTTGCTGGAATTGAAGTGAGCTTATAGAGAGGGGTGTGTGATTCGAGACACGGCCCTCAGTGATGGACTCTCTATTTGGCGTATCCCATTTTGCTGCGGGGTTGCATGAGGAAATCCGCGTCGCTAGCATTTTCTTGTACAACTTGCCTTGTCTTTAAATCCGTAACGACCTGCCGGGCGGTGCCGAGCAGGCTAAGCGAAACCGGCCCATTTGTGGCCAATAGCTCGGAAATTCTACGTGGCCATAGGTCGACTATCGCCGAGCACAGTTCTTTTTTTGCAAACTTAGTCGTCGGACCTATCTTCATCTTCGGGTGTCGATCTTTGCTTGAATCGTAGGCAAAAACTAAAGACATATATTGACCATCAAGATCGAATGTTCTGACTAATCAATTCTAACGAGTTAGGTCCGAGTGCAGCTCTTAATCCCAATGCAACAGCTTTAGTGTTGAACTACATCTACTCAAGGTGCAATGGCAAAACATTCATGAGTATTAGTAAGTTAAATGCTCATATATAATACAATATTGAAGGAAAAAGAGGATACTGGAGACTTCTCCATTGGCATATAAAAGTCTCTCATGAGCAATTCTTGATATTAAGTGAAAACAAACACTTCAAAAAAAAGAAAATTCTCCGGATATAATTTCCTTATCCTTTCTACCAAACACAACTAGCTAGATTTTATTGTTTTACAAGCTAGTGATTACTAAGACTTGTGTAAAGGATACAACTGTAGTCCACTTGCAATTTGAGCACTGAACTTTATATGTGAGATATATCCTTTATGGATATGTACATTTGTAGTTGGCTTTCAAATCTAATCTTGCCGTCCTTAAGTTGAACTTGAGCACTCGGCTCTAACTGCATTCCTCGTGCACAATAGCTATAGCTCCCTGCATTCACACACTGCAATCGGATTGTGACAATGCCTCGTTGCACATTCCATGGCAGTGATAGTTGTTGGAGCTAGTGTAAAAATTGTAACATTTTGATTGGTGTACTATCGCACAAGTCTTCTAATGCCTTTATTAGTGGCATAGTCATCCACAGGACTGTATGTCCTTCCATCATATTTTATAAATCTTTCTCGTATCAAAATCACATTTCATAATTAAACAAGTACAAAATAGCCCTACAATGAGGAGTTCCATGGTATGCCACAATTTCATGATTTGGCTCTTTACCATTACTTTTCTCCTCAATTTTCCTTCATTAAAGCTTAGTTTACGTGCTCCATATAAAAAAGGTTCTTCTTATCGGTTTCTCCACCAATTTTTTGTTTATGAAGTTGGTGGAAGGCTCTTTTGGATCTTATTAAGCATGTTTTGATGATCCTTTTAGATTAGGTAATATCTCAGTCAGCCTGCATATCTGCGAACAATACGATGACGTCCTCACTTACGATGATTATGTCTTGTTTATTGTCGTCCTTGTGTTGGAGCACAATCTTCTCATCAAAGTCGTCGCAATAGGTCACCTTGTTCTTCGACCCGCGTTGCAATAAGTCGTTGAATTGAATATAAACAATTTGTTTTGGGTGGTGCTATTTCCACTTCAATTTTGGCTGAGACATTCCGATTTTTTAGTTAATTGACCGAAATCCCTTTCTTCAATGTATTTTTTCTTTTCAGGCTAATCAACAAGACTCACTTTATTTTTATTATCTCTCTGATCAATTTCACAAGACTAATGCCTCATTACAGCCCAAAAAGTTAATCATCGTATCTTGCATCCTCTTATCACTAATGCCTAGAGAAGGTTGTTGATTTTAATTTGTCGTCTCATATTTTTTATACAAAAGCTATATAGACGATTAACAATTTCTATTTTATGACAATTTATGAATTCTAATCAATTCCTTATTTTTATTCATAATAGTTTGATTGAATCTATTTTTGTAAAGTGGAAAATTTAACCGATCTTGACCTTGTCGGTATTTTCTCAGAATAAGTTTATAGGCTTTTAAAGTTCAAAATCGCTTATTTTGTGATTTCTTTTGAGCTTTTCGTATTTTAATTTAAATTGCAAGATGAGGGTAGAAAAATTCAGCCACGCTTTCTTCACTTTCAAACTCACATCAAATTATTCCGGAGGAAGTACTTATCAAAAATTCGAGAGAGAGAGAGCTCCAGCGTTTGAGAGCCACCGGTGTTACATTTGTCTTTGACTCGTTCCTCTTTGAAATCACTGTCCCAACTCTTACTACATTTTACCTTTAAAATGAAAACTTGGTTGTCGTACCAAGAGCATCTTTATCTCAAGATTGCCCTATATAATTCCTAAAATCCAGAACTTATCTTGAAGTCATCCGGCCTCGAGGGAGGTATGGCAGCGTACGCTGGTCCACGGAAGAGGCGTCCAATAAAGAGTGATTCTATGCATGCGTCGGTCAACGGTAGAATCATAGAAAAGCCACGTGATCGTCACATCCAATGTATGACCTAAATGAGATGTGAATGCAAACTATGCAGATAGTGTTTTTGTTTAGGGGTCCGGTTTGATCTCCAATTTTCTTATGCAATAAATGAGTCACTAAAATTTAGGTACCTGACACCCATATTCTGAATAGTTAAGTTATTTCCTAGACAAAAAAGTTGTTGTACAAGTGATTAGGAAAAGGCCTAACTAATAAGGTGTCTACTTAAGTTCAATAAATTGCACAAACCATATTATTCGTGAGAACATGCAATTTGAAACTAGCATATCGTTCCTTATTTTGAGTGGTTGGAATTAATTATGTTCTAAAGAAGTGCTTCTCCAAATGCTTTTTTTCTTCATTCGATAGAAAGTACTTATCAAAAGGGGCTTTCCATACGCCCGAAGTTTATACTTTTGAAATGCATTGGATTATCAAATTTCGTACGTGGACCCACGATACCTAAAAAGGCTAAAAAAATTTTCCAGACATGGTTTGATTGGAGGATTACAAGTTATAAACATCATATATACATGCAAACTTAGTTAAATATAATATAAGGAGGTCCATATTTCTCAACCACCAATAAGGAGAGTGGTTGAAAGAACCACGCTTCAAAATTAGATGTAGTTAGGGTAGATAAGAAATAATCCTTTTCTTTTCTATTTAGTAGACCGGGAATAAATTAAACAGGTCAAAAAGATGTTGTCATAATCGATTATTTTTTTCCGTAATTTGTAATGAAGTATTTTTTCTACTTTTTATAATTTTATGTTTCTAGAGCGAGCACCAAATAACCCCTGGGATTGCGATCTACCGAGAAAAAAGTCAAATGCACAAAGAAATAGCCAACCTCAATCACTTTAGTGGGAGAATAGTATCAATTCAATAATTTTGGTCAAACATCATGGTCACATAATAATTATCATCTATTAAATGGTCCACTGATCCTATTGGAATGTGAATTTGCATTACATGAAATGGGTGAGGCTTGAGCTCGTTTGTGGCTGGTTGCCGAGTCCACCACCATGGCCGAAAGAAAAATAAAAAATAATTAAAAATTTGATTTTTTGGTAGAAAAATTAAATCAGATTTTCCCTATTACATGGTGGAAATATTTTCTAATTCATTTTTAGGTTTCAATCGAATACCGAAAAGTATTATCATTTTCCTTGAAAAATTGCATTTGTAAAACATTATCCAAACTCGTTGGTCGGAGGTGCACTTTTGCGCGGTCTCCTTGGTGTCCTTGGTGATCTTGCCGTTGGTGGGGGAAGGCCTTCTCCATGATGCGGCTAATGTTGGCAAATGGGAGGAAGCTGGTCCTGCTAGCGGACGTCGGAGCAAGGGCGGTGCTCGCCGCTCTTGTGACCGCCGCCACCAAGACATGTCGGAGCCTCAGCCATCGTTCCTCCCCAGATCGAGTGGCTGAAACGATCGGCAAGTGTCGTGAGAAAGTTCCTTTGATCGCCTACTCTTGCTCCTCTTCTTTTTCTTCGGTGATCATGTCTTCTTTGTTTTATTTTTGAAAAGATTTCCTTAATGACATCCATCTCTCATCCTCCCCCTTGGCATCTCATCTTCTCTGCAAGTCTCCTCCTTGTATTGTGGGAGAATTATAAAAAAAGTCATAAATCTATTATAATTGTGCTAATTCAGTCCTAAACTTTTTGCAATTGTGTCAATTCAATCCATCTACCCAAATTTGGCTGAGCAGTACTCATGTGGACACCGGTTGTCTGACCAACGCTAACGTGACAATTTTTAAAATAATAAATTTATTTTTTCGAATTTTTTTAATTAATTTTATTAGTTTTCTTTCTTTCCTTTTCTTTTTTTTCTCTTCTTCTTCCTTTTGCTTCTTCTCCTTGCAATGACCAACGAGGCTCCAGTGGAGCTCACCGGCAACTGAGCGAGGGCTGTGAAGTCCTTACTGGTCGTTGGTGAGGGTTGTAGCCCTCGCCTAGCCTCACCCACCCTCACCAAGGGCCTCGCCTAGAATTGGGCTAGGCCTGGGGGTTGCTAGTGAGGCAGCTTTGCCCAAATCTGGGCGAGGCCAGCCTCTTCAACACCTTGTCGTCGGTGAAGGTGACTTCGCCCATGGCTGTCGAGGCCATGGTGGGCCTAGGTCATTGCCATCTACAAATGAACCATTACTCCGTATTTTGGTTGCTTGCAAAGCATCATGAGGGAAGAGTAGTGAAGTTGCGGGGCGAGGGAAAGGAAAGAACAAACAATAGTGAACACGGAGGCATTGCTAAAGAAAGACGAGAAGGCTTGGGCTCAGTATTGGGAGGATTGTCCAGTACACAAGATCGATCGGCTCAAGGAGACGGATTGTGGCGTGCCTTACAAGCTTTTCTTCTAAGTCTGGACATTCACTAGAGACATCTCGATGTAGTTACAGGGTGACTAGATTGTGAGGCCAACTTCGCTCGTAGCAAGGCCATGACGAAGCTAGCCTTGCCCAAATCTGGGTGAAGTCACCTTGCCTACAACCTCCAGGCCTCGCCCAGACCTGGGTGAGGTCACTAGTGAGGGTGGGTGAGGCTGGGTGATGGTGGCAACCCTTGTCGGTGGCCGACGAGGGCTTTGCGGCCCTCGCCTAATGGCCAGTGAGCCCCACTGGAGCCTCATCAGCCACTACGGGGAGAAGAAGCCAAAAGAGGAAGACGAGAAAAAAGAAAAAGAAAAAGAAAAAGAAAAGGAAAAAAAAGAAAATTAATAAAATTCAAAAATTCAAAAATTCAAAAAATAAAATATCATTAAAAAATTCCATGTTAGCGTCAACCAGATAATCAGTGCCTGCCAGCGTCTATGTCAGCTTCGGTTGGCCAAATTTGACCGAATGGATTGAATTGACACAATTACAAAATGTTTAGGACTAAATTAGCAAAAAAATAAAAAAAAAAACGTTTATAACTGAATTAGCATAATTATAATAAGTTTAGAACTTTTTAAATAATTCTCCCTTTATCTTGTTCTTGCAATATCTAGCTCTTCTCACCATTGCCCCTTTTTTGCTCTATTTTTCTTTTTGTGCATGCGCTGTGATCTAACATTTTGCTTGGTTTCGGTGGTTGACGGGTTGAAAGTTTTCAATCCAATTTCCCCAATCTTTTCCCTGACCAGGTTCACAGAGATAGAGAGAGAAACGCAAAAGAAGTATGCGAATGGAATCGACACTCATTCTTCCAATGGCACAGGCAATGGAAATACATAGACATGGAAAAGAGAAGATAGAGAAGAAAATCAAGAAATAGGGATGGGAAAGAAAGAAATTTTGAAGAAAGGAGAGGGAGCAGTCGCCTGTTTATACTTTCAGAGATTGCATTTTTGCACTTTTTTTTTTGTCGGACTGAAGTGTTTTTTTCTAGCCAACAGAAAAATCACATTCCTGAGCATTTGATCGGCCAGCGAACCCAAGCCCTTATTGAGACTGACTTGGCCATTTCAGATATTTACTTAAAGTAAGTTTTACTTTGAATCTATTTTTGAGAAAATAGTCTTACTTCAGTCCTTTATTTAGAAATTTATCTTATATTACCTGGTATTTGAAAAAAGAAGAAGAAGAAGGGATATTGAAGACTACTCCACAGGCTTATAAAAGTCTCACCGTGAGCAGTGCCTTATGTTAAATAAAAGCAACTTTCTCTTAAAAATGAAAATTCCCAAATATAATTCCGATGAGCCTTTGCACCAAACACAAATAGCTAGATTCGACGTACAACACAAGCCGGCGAACGACAAGACATCTGCAATTTATTTAACTTAGACGTTTTACTAGACCATTTTGTAAGCATGTGAGTACACAATAGGTTACAGCTGTAGTCCATAGCAAATGTGAAGTATATGCTCTATATTAGAGTTTTTTTAACAAGACGAACATGAAGTATATAATTTACTCATGAAATCGATAATCTTCATATCTAATCTTGCAATCTTTTAGTTGAATTTGAGCGCCCAGGCTTACGTCGCATACGTCGAACAGATTTTGTGCAGCTTCCGAGAGGCAATCATAGCAATCGGATTGTGCCAATACCCCATTGCCCACGCCATAGCCGTAACAGTCCCCAGAGGCGGTATAATAATTGTAACCATTGATTGGTGTACTACTACACAAATCTAAGACGTAACCTCTGTCAAGGTCATATCCACTCGAATGGCTAAACTGTCTTTCACTGCATATATAATAAACCACTGTTGTATCGGGAGTACATCTGACAATATTGCAAGTGAAAAAAAAGCACTATAAAAAGGAGTTTCACCATATGTTGCATTGCGTTCTTGATTTGGCCCTCTGCCTTTACTTTCCTCAACTTTCTTTCATTAAAGCTCGGTTGGCATGGTCTATATAAAAGATGTTCTTCTCATAGGTTTCTCCACCAACCTTTTGTTTATGAATTCGGTGGGAAATTCTTTTGGATCCATCTAAGCATAATTTGATAATTATTTTAGATTAGATTATATTTCATTTAACCTGCATTTATGAGACAGACGTTTATAACTCTCTGAGTTACTGAAAGGGCAATAGCCTTTAATTGTGAAATCAAATTATTTAAAAAAATCTTGGGCAAAAGCTACTATTGGCTTGAAGGCGAAAGATAATGTCAGGTGGACTCATCCTATTGACCACGTAGTAAGCGTATGTTCGGTTACAAAGTTAGAAAATGGGAAGATTTGTGTCATTTGTTTAAACATAAATTTAGGCAATGACTTCTATAGTCTGCATGTTATTTGTCTATCCATGAGATACGCAATTTGATAATTAATACGGAAAATAAATTCCATGGAGGGCCTCTCTCTCTCTCTCATATTATGAGGGACAAATTTGACATACATTCTTAGGAATATGTCTCGTATTAAGTGGATCGTCGCTCTTTACTATGATGATGTCTTGTTAATTATTCTCCTCGTATTGAAGCAGAATATTCTCATCGAAGTTATCACCATGATTCGTTCTTTTCTGGCCAGCATAATATTAAGTTGTGATGATATACACAATTTGGTATCTGTTACCTAGGATAGGATTCTTCAACCGCTTTTGCTAATTGGTAGTTTTAGAAACATGGACATTACCATATTTTTATTTAATTTAAGTTCGAAAGTAGCGTGATGTCTATTACTTATATTTGATATTACCATATTATATTTGTAGCACCTTTCTAAAGTTTATGATTAGACACTTCTGACAAATGAGAGGATTTGGTTAGATACACCGCATGTATAAGGAACCATAAGATAAGTTCCCTCCATTTATCCTCACCCCCAGCTATATTTATACCTTGTTGTGTGTATCTATACGTGGACAGAGATAGCTCTCGAGTGGCTATAGCTTTATTTATGTTGCAGAAAGAAAATCGTGGAATCCACACAATCGCGTGATCAATTGAGAAATAAGCAGCTAATAGAGAAAAATAATGAACGAGAATTTAAGTGGTTCGGTTTGAGGGTTGGTATATGCTTGTTTATCATATGAAGAGCCAGTGATGAGTCAAATGTTAATAAATCTTTCATACCTAAGCTAGAGATTACATCCCGTTACCCAATATTTCACTCAATCTCTCAAGAGTTTTCCCTACAATAACAATACTTGTAGAATGAAACCCTAAACTCACCCTACCTTGTTATAATTGTCTTGACCCTATTGAGGTGTACCCAAGGGAATTCGATGGATTGCCAAGCGGACACAAATGACCCCTCTTATGAGATAGTGTTTGTACTTAGCATGAGTTCTCTCAAACTCTATCTATCGTAACTTCGTTTCTGATTTCAAATATTAAATTTGTTTTCATTTTAAGAGTTGTCATGAATCTAGTATGTGCTAGAGTCTTACTTCTGGGAAGTAAATTTTTTTCTCTTTTATATGAAAAGACTATTTATGCAATCTTTTCAATTTTATTCTCTAACTTGCATCTGCACGTGAATGCATAAGTGTTCAAGCAATTAATAATGGAATGGAAAAGAACGTGAACCGTATCTGGACCCCATGGGCAGTGGGTGAAAAGTAAAAATTCGCCCTCAATCAATTGCTCTTTTGCAGGAAAGCTCTAAAAGAATGTCCGTGCATATATTTTTCCTAAAATAAACTAATGTATAAAAGAAAATAAAATGAGCACGCGACCCAATGTTATTCGGGAATCCAGTCTATTTCCTAAGATGGACTTCTCACAATAAAAGTAAAATTTAATCTAATGTAGTGTAAAATGTTCCACATATGCAATCCTAAACCGAAAATGCAAGAATAGAAAATCATTTGTTTTGTATAATGCTTCCTAAAATGTGCTAAACACAAAAGGGGAAGAATATTCATAATTAACCTAACATTTCCCTAAATGCAATGTCTAATGTGGATTTGGCTACGAGTCCACATTCAGAGTAATGACCAGGATGTGTTACAGAAGCGAAGCCTGAATGACAACAAAATCTCCTCAAAGTCTTCTGTGGACTCTCCATACGCAGCATCATTGCTTCTTGTCCATGGGGTGTTATTGCAGTAATCTTGACGTCTGATTCACTGTGTAAGATTTTCTCCAACCTTAAAGATAGATATTTCATGCTGAAGGAAAGAACTAATGCCATACACCAGATTATTTCAGTAAATTGCATACTTCTTTATTTTCGGGAGCAGAAATGGAAAAAATTATTTCTTAACAAGGATTATTTTTGAAGATAGAAATGTCACCAACCGGATCCTAAGGTTCATTCATATTGATGGTACATTTCACAATACTGCAAGTGCAAAATAGCCCTATAACGAGTAGTTTCATCGTCTCCCACAATATGTTCATGATTTGGCTCTCTATCTCTACTTTTCCTCCTCAATTTTTCCTCATTTAAGCTTGGTTTGCGAAGCTCATATAAAAGTGCTTCTTCTTACGGGTTTTGTCCGATGAATTTTTGTTTTTATGAATTCAGTGAAAGGCTCTTTCTGATCTTACTAAGCATGTCTTAATCATCCTTTTAGATTAGATTATATTTCGGTTTACCTGCATCTTTGAGAGAAATGTTTATACCTCTCTGAGTTACTTAAGGGCAAAAGCCTTTTATAATTAAATCAAATTATTTCAAAAATCTTGTGCAAAAGCTATTATTGGCTTGGAGGCCCAAACAATTATCAGACAGACTCATCTTATTAATGACGCGCTGACTTAACATTTTCAGTTACAATGCAGGAAAATGTGAAAAATTGTGTGCATTTGAGTGACTCTCTCTCTCTCTCTCTCTCTCTCTCTCTCTCTCTCTCTCTCTCTCTCATTGTGAGAGACAAATTTGCAGACATCCTCTCTGATCTGATCAATATGTCCTGTATTGAATCTGTCGCTCTAACAAACGAGAATATGATGACGTCCTCGCTTACCATGATTATGTCTTGCCGATTATTGTCCTTATTTTGAAGCAGAATATTCTCGTCGAAGTCGTTTCGATAAGCCATTTTTTCCTTCGGCCAACGTTAAAATGAGTAGTTGAATATACACAATTTTTTTTTACTGCCCTGCAGAACCCAAAGAAAATAAATCCTTCGATCATTGGCCTTGTTCTCCTGTGAAAGAAAGACAATTTGTAGCCAGAGAATAGTTTAAACAACACGTCGATCTAATTGTAGAATAGGCGCTCTCCATCATGTGGAGAATAAAGTCTAGAGAGAAAGAGAGAGCCAATAGGGGGTTTGTGACTAAATATGATAATGTCCATGTTTTTAATTGGTGGGGTACAATTTAAAGACATCACATATACATTTAAACTTAGTTAAACCTAATTATGGTGATGTGAATGTTTCTAATCTACCAATCTGAGAGACCCAAGGGGAGTTCCTGACTAAATATGGTAATGTCCATGATTTGATTGGTGGGGTAGAAATTATAGACATCACACGTACATTCAAACTTAGTCAACTCTAAATATGGTGATGTGCATGCTTCTAATCTACCAATATTAATAGTGGTCGAACAATCGCACCCTTCAGAGAACAATGCTTCAAAATCAGATGTAGTTAGGGTAGACAAGAAATATATATATATATAGAACAATTTAAATGACAAGCCGATCTAATCGATGATTTTGCATATAATGTGTGATAAAGTAAAGTGCCTGCATCTCAAAAACTTTATGTTTCTCGGGCCAGCGCGTGATAACAGCTGGGATTTTGCAATTCAACAAGCAAAGAGTCAAATGCACGAAGAAATAGCCAACCTCAATCACTTTAAAAGGAAATTAGTATTTCAAAGATTTATGGTCAAGAATTCATCATCACATGATAATTGCTATAAATTGGTGTTCTAAGGACCTTGCCGTATTGTGAATTTGCGTAACATGAAAATAGATCACCCGTTATTTTCTTGACGGTCTCAACATTAACGACAAGTTGATGCTTTGATCTAATAATTTGATAATAAAGTAGTAAAAAATTATATTACATGTGTTAAGAGGAAAAAAATCAGTTCACAAATTTCCTTTCTTTTACGATGGAGCAATGGTAATTATCGAAGATTTTGTTTTTTTGTTTTCCTTTTTTTTGGGTTATGTAGGGCAATAAAAACCAAATTGCGTACATCACGGCTTATTGTAACACCGGCCGAAAAAGAACGAGTTATTGTGATGACTTCAATGACAATGCTCTGTTTCAACACAAGGACAATAATTAACAAGACATAATCGTCGTAAGTGAGGAGAGCGACAAATTCAATCCACTAAATACAAGACCTATTGATATGAGTGTCCGTCTACTAAGGATGTGTTTGGTAACGTTTCTGTTCAAAAATTGTTCTAGGGAACAGAAATAGAAAAAACTTTTCTGTTATGGGGAACAAATTTTGAACAGAAAAACACGTTTGGTAATTACACAAAATTTCTATTCTTGGAATAGAAAAAGAACATAAACATGTTTGGTAAACTTGTATAATTTTTTTTGTTTCTTTAAATTTTTTAATATTTTTATTTTATGTTTCCTTTTTCCCTTTTTTATTTTTTTATTTTTTCTTCCTTTTGGCCGGTCGCCGGCCTCGGCCATAGCCGGCGATTGGCCGATGAGGGCCGGCGGCCTCGCCTTGGCTGGGCGAGCTCGCCTAGATCCGGCGAGGCCGAGCCTCGCCGAGGGCCGGCGACGCTCCGGCGAGGTCACCGGCCCTCAACGGCTAGTCGCCGGCCATGGTCGAGATCGGTGACCGGCCAAAGAAAAAAAAGAAGAAGAAAAGAAAGAGAAGAAAAAAATAGGAGAGAGAAAAATTGTTTCTGGAAGTGTTCCGGAACAAGAAACAAGTTTTTCTTTGTTTCTTGTTTCGCTCCAAATTTGTTCCCGGAACAAAAAAAAAATAGATTTGGAACAAAATTGAACAAAACATGTTTTACGTTTTTTTTGTTCCCCGGAACAAAAGAACAGAAATTGTGTTCAGGGGAACAAAAAAAGAACACAAACAAACAGGCCCTAATTTGTCTCTCATGATGGATGAGAGAGAGAGAGAGAGAGAGAGAGAGAGAGAGAGAGAGAGGCCTACAAAGATGCTTAGAAAGGTCCGAATTCGTAAACAAAAACTAGGTGGAGAAACCTATAAGAAGCACATCTTTTATATAGACCATGCAAGCCGAGCTTCATTGAAAACAAAACATTAAGGAGAAAAAGGAAAGTTAGAGAGCCAAATTAGGAACACCATGCAACGAATGGTGAAACTCCTCGCCATAGGGCTATTCTCCACTTGCAATATTGTGAAATGTACTCCTGATACAACAAAGGTTGATCACATATGCAATGGAGAAAAGTGTTGATCTTTTGATGAGTTTGTCATTGATAGAACTCGTGTCCTAGATTATTTGTGTGATGGTACGGCAACCAACAATTACAATTATTATACCGAGTCCTCCTCTTGTTATAGTCATGGTGTGTGCAATGGGGCACTGACACAATCTGATTGCTCCGATTGTATCTTGGTAGCTGAAAATGCTCTGATTGACAAATGTGACTACAGCGTCGGTGCTCGAGTTCAACTTAAAGATTGCAGGGTTCAATATGAAGCATACCCATTTAGTGAGTAAGTTATATGCTTCATGTCTGTCATGATGATAAACCCTAACTATAAAGAATATACTCGTATCCTGTGCTGTACAATATGTTCAAGTTGCAAATGGACTATAGTTGTATCGTATGGTGTACTCATTTGCTTAAGAAAGGGTCTAGTAAAATGTCATAAGTTAAATAAATTCCACAAGTCTTTTTATTCATTGGCTTGTGAATCATCAAATCTAGCTATTTGTATTTGGTAGAAAAGGCTTAGGAAGACTTTCAGAGAATTATCTTCTTTTTTGTTTTGTTTTGTTTTTTTAAAATGTCGCTTTCATTTAACATGAAGTGCTGGCTTACGGAGACTTCTATATGCCTACGAAGAAGTCTACGATTCTCCCACCACCCTTTTCTTAATTAACAAATAATATATGACCATTCAACTTACTGATACCCTGCTCTCCAATTATACCTTGAGTCGATGTGATTCAACATTGAATCTATTGCATTGGGATCATGAGCTTCACTCAACCCAACTCATTAGGATCGATAAATTAGAACATTCGATCAGTTTGAATCTATTGAGAATGTCTCGAGTTTTGGCCAATGATTCGAGCAACGATCAAAACCAGAAGATGAGGATAGGTTCAAATATTGAGCTTGCGAGAACGAACTGTGCTTAGCCTTAGTTGGACTAGGGCCGCCCCTCATTTGGTGGGGTGTGTGTGTGTGACAAAGATTTTTTATTCCACTTACATACACATCAGCATAGTGGTAAAAGAGTGTTGACACCTAAATTTTGGCGACCTGTTTAGTCATTTATTGCATTAAAAAATTAAGGGTTAATTTTATCCCTGAAAAAATAATTAATTGCATGACATATAGATTTAGGTGCATTTATTTTTAATTTGCATTTTTTGCGTTTAGTTGTTGAACCGGTGGCGGATGGGTTCGAATTAGTGGTTCTGAGCTTAAATTTGGCAGGCCGGACTAAGCCCACGAAGCAAGCAAATTGGTCCGAGCCCGTTTTCTTTTAATGATAAAAATTACCTAAATGGAGATTTGAAATAATATTAAGGTGGATTTTTGGAATTTAAAAAAATCGGGTTGCAACCTTATCTTTAGGCGATAAAATTAGTAGAGAATATTCAGGAGATGTGGAAAATAAAAAGTAATATTACATGCAGAAAAGAAATCTTCACGGATATGAATTTGGAAAAATTTAAAACCCTAATTCATGGCTTATATAAAGGAAAATGCGTAGGGTTTTCAGGGGAGGCCACACAATTGAGAATACACGGCCACAATTCGGAGCAAAGAGAGCGAGAGTACCTTCGTTCACGATAAAAGAACAAGACCTATAGAGGCCACCATTGAAAGAAGCTCACGGCCAAAAGGAGTATCATCCGAAAGGAGCCATGATACAGAGAGACGTTCAATAGGTCAACAAAGGGTGGGGTTTCCTCTGACAAGCGTGCACCGAGTTTTCACGTAGCAAACTGTCAATCTCGGCGAAGCTTTCCGGCAGCATCTTGGCACAGTCTTCAGCAAATCTCGGCCACATCAACGAAGTTTTCAGGCTAGCACCAGCGTTCCAGCAGTCACATGGGTTTCCCGAAGACAGTCCAGCATCCTCCGGGCGTCTCGGGCAGGTTGTGTTCTAACTCAGCAAAAGCCACGTAGCAAATCGCATTGAAGTCAACAACTAGAGACGTCCAGCTCGTCCACCAATCGCCTCACCCGCGTCACGAGTTCTCCTTGGCCATAAGCAGCCAACGCCGGTTTTGTATTCTTGGTTGAATTTTCGCAGGTTTTTCCGGTGAACACAGCAACCCAAGCAAACTGTCACAGCAGTTCTCGTTTGTTGTTGTGCTCGATACCACGAACCAGCACATCCTAGGGATGCTTGAACCATTGTTACCTAGTTCAGACTTTGGCCGCTTCGTTTGTACTCATTCTTCGCAAGTTTCGCCGAGGTCCAACAAGGCCACCATCTCCCGTCCAGCATGAATACCACGTCATGTTTTTGCGGCCACCACTTGCGAGCTTAAAGTCCACAGTCAAAAAGAGTTATTATAATCTCGCTTGGATAATTCTGAGTGGTGGATTTGTCTTCCTTTTTAAGTTTCGTCCAGATTTTACTATAATATTGTGGGCTTTGTGAATTTGTTTCATGCAAGCAAAAGAACGGTTTTTTTTGGCAATGAGATCGCGAAGAATTCGGAACACCAAGCTC
This sequence comes from Eucalyptus curtisii, assembly GCA_017140595.1. Classification (NCBI taxonomy): domain Eukaryota; kingdom Viridiplantae; phylum Streptophyta; class Magnoliopsida; order Myrtales; family Myrtaceae; genus Eucalyptus; species Eucalyptus curtisii. The sequence continues at coordinate 31,998,435 of CM029501.1, forward strand.
GAGCCAGCGTTGATTTTCTTTTCAAGTCAATTCGTTGAAGTTTCTATTTTTTCGCAGGTTCATTGGCTGTGACCCACCCGCATCGAGCTTGCCGCGGCCTTATCGAGCCACGCGAAGTCACCACCACAGCCACCGTCTTTGAGCCGTGCCGCACCGAGCGCCCATCAATTTGGTACCAAGTCAAGTGAATTTCGCTGCCCCCATCGGGCTTCTATTCTGTTCAAATTGCTAGCACTTGGTCTCGGTCGCATACGGCAATATCCTTAGTCTTGGTTTTCTTGCTCAGTGGGTCCAATGAAGTCAACGAAATTCGTTGGATCCAATTTGAATTGTTTGCAGATTTGTTTGAGTCTCGACGGAAGTGCAACATATTCCCTTGCAACACCGTGAGCTATCCCACGATCTGTTGTTCGCCTAAACTCTGAAACGCCATCCACGCTATACTAAGAATTAGGTAAGAATATTGATTAAGTCGATATTGTTGCCTAATTCGTAAAATTATGATGTTGTTTGAGCATTTAATCGATATTGCCATATCCAAGAGATCTCTTGATTCTTCATGAATTAGGAAATTTTCCTAATTTCACAACGTCATACGATTGACGATTGATCGAATCGATTTCACGCTTGAAATACGACTCGCAAATCGCATTTAAAAAATTGCCAATCCGATCTCACGCTCTAGATACGATTCGCGATTTTGTTAAAAATTGGCTAATTCGATCTCATGCACGAGATATGCTTTGTCAATTTTTTAAAATATCAATCTTGTCTTGCTCTGATCTGCTGCCATGTCGTTTGAATCGATTTTTTTTTTTTTCGTAAAAAAAATCCAAAAAATGCGAGTTAGATTAGGTTAATTTCTTGTTTTAGGGTTTGCATATTTAGAATAGGAATTTTATTTCGAATTTCAAAAAAAAAATAAAAAATAAAAAATCAAACCAATCAATTTAGGTTGCTAGTTTTTTTTAACTTAGGTTGCATGTTTAATTATTTGACAATTTTTAATTTCGAAATTAATAAAAAATGAAAAATCATCATGCATATGTCATATAGAATTAGGGCATCTTTTGCACGTCATTGCATATTAGGGTAAGATTGCATGTTTAATTTTACTTTATAATTAATTCTAAGTTTAGATAGATTTTTTAGATAGATTGCATTTTAGGATTATTTGGGTTAAGATAATAAGTTAGTGTAAATTAGGATTTGGTTCAACCTAATTCCTAATATAAATTGAATAGAATCTTAATCTAGTTAGATAATTTTCACATTTTTCCTAATTCCGAATTTCATGAAAAAAATACAAAAATGTCTTAGAATAAATTAGTTCCATTTTCTAGGATAGATTGCATTTTTTTAGGAAATAATGTCATGTAAATGTCATATAGGATTAGATTCATGAAATGCACGTCATTTAGAGATTGCTATTAGGTCCATTTAATTAGAAATTGCATGTCATTAGAATTAAGTCATTTAATTAATATTGCATTGCATATTGCATGATTTCCATTAATTAAGTGAAAACAAAAAAGAAATTGCGTGTTAATTAGAAATCATATCTAGGACTGTTGATGTGAATTCTGATCTAACATTGCAGATGCTTTCGTTGCTACAAGGTAAGTCTTGTAATTTATTCATTGTTTTTATCTGGGTGTTAAATTGATGGTTTGCGCACATGCATGATCGCCTCACATGTTAGGGAAATAGATTTAAAATCAATTTAAGTTGCCTGCAAAAACATTTTTGAAAATAAAAGAATGGTACCGAAAGGGCATTAGAGAAATCTAGTGTAACCAAGTCCCCGTACCCATAATCTCTGGTTCGTAGGAGTAAAGTAAAACTCCCGTTACTTTACTTGGGTTTCTAATCGACCCACCAAAAATAGATTAGTGGCGACTCCTAGTTAAAAATCAATTGCATGTTAAAAATTTGAATCTAAGTCACGAATTGGTATGGGCTTGGGAGAGCCCGAGCTAAGTCTAAGCTTAGCAATCCATTAGCCAAACCCTAGGTGGTTCACCCTCCGAAAAATTGGTCGCGACAAAGAGGACATGTTGATTGCCGATATTACCTTAAAGTGAGAATGAATCAATGATTTGAAAATTATTATAAATTTGATTCATTAATTCTTAGGAAATGACATACATGCTTCCGTGTTTTTGCAACGCTAACTAATCATGTGCATTGTGTCACTTATAAAATGAGCCTATCCAATAATAGTTATGCGCAAAGATTTAATATTTGTGCTTTAAGGCAATAGGCTTTTGCCCCCGCATAACTTGTAGAAATTACGGAATTTTTTAAGAGTGATATGTTTCACCAAATTGTTGAACTGCCTTTCAGATTATGGATGAATCTATATGAATCGATAAAGGTTGCGAATAATCCCTTGTTGATTTGGACAAGAAAATAAATGAAGAGGGATTTATAAGTATTAATACTGGGAACAATTTTAACTAGGAGTGCTACAAATAAATTATAGGCAACTAAAGATAAGGATAAAGATAAAGATAATTTTGCAGAAAAACATTGAGTCATGTAATTGATCTAGGAGGACCTTACAAAGAGTACACTTGAGTATCTAAAACCCGGTTACACAGATGGTCACTGAATTTAAATCCTGGAATAACTTTCTAATCCTATTTGCGGTTACAAGAAGTTATATTATATCCACTATCTTGACGGGTGCATCGACTGAGAGCTGTTATTTGAGTTTTGATTCTTTAGTTTTTGGCTACGTCATCAATTGTTGTAACATATAGGATGAACGCGATGTTTAGACTACACATACGAAGAATCATATGCAAATTGATTGGGAAGACTTCATTGCATTTTCTTATATTTCATACAAATACTTCAGGACTTTTGGTATATGTCATTCGAGAAATATCTAAACAGTAGACAATTATTGATTTGGTTTAAATACATAAAATTGAAACCGGAGTTACCATTGCAAGTATTTTGACTTTGCAAAAGGATTTCGTCATAGTTAGGTCGAACGTCCTGTTCTTGGGGTCTACACCATCATTGGTGACTTCAGCATACCCAATCTGGTTTGTAGTCTTGTTTGTCGAATCATGCTTCGGAGTTTCACCTCATTTCAACATTTCGTATTGACAACTTTATTTTGTAAAACGAATTATAGTATTGTGTAAACTATGATACGTGGGTTGTCAGATAAATCCTCAAGATTACTAAGGCTTGACGACAATAAAGGGGAGAAAATATAATTTTAGTTCGTCTCTCACTTAGTCCCTCTCCAAGATATCTTTTTAGGATCAACGCGATTGCAAATCGTGCGAAGAGGCCGATGGGAGATGTGTGCTCAAGGATTCTAAGTCGGGCTCGAAGCTTCTATGCACGCCCAAACACGGTCATGTCATATGTACTTGTAGCATATTTTCTCTCGTTTCTTTTTCTGTTTAAAGTCTAATTTTGGTAATCTAACTTCAAATCGGGTCCTAATCACATAATTGTTGTGATCAAGTTCCGGCAAAAGCCCGCAAAGAAACTCGACGTATTCCTATAGAACAAAAATATCCCGACTTTTCAAACGATCGAAAATTACTTACGTAGTTCCTCCACTGGACACTACCGCTCCTCGTAATTTTCACATACTATTACACAAATCATCTATAAGAAGACCTCTGTAAATGGCATACTGATCCAACGGACCATACATCCTCCCACTAAATATTTTATAAGTTTCATTCGTATTAGAAGTACATTTCACTATATTAAATTGCAAAATAGCCCTTTTACGAGGAGTTCATCATCTCTAGCAATGTGTTCATGATTTGGCTCTCTATCTTTACTTTTTTTTCCTCAATATTTTCCTCATTTAAGCTCGTTTGTGTAGTCTATATAAAGTGGTTCTTCTTATGGGTTTCTCGGTAACTTTTTGTTTATGAATTCAGTGAAATGCTCTTTATGATCTTCCTAAGCATGTCTTAATCATCTTTTCAGATTAGATTATATTTCAGTTAACCGGCATTTTTGAGAGAAACGTTTATACCCTCCGAGTTACTCAAGGAAAAAAAGCCTTTTATGGTTATATCAAATTATTTAAAAAATCTTGTGCACAAGCTAATATTGACTCAGAAGCGAAACAATTATTAGACAGACTCATTACTATTAATAACGCGCTGAATTAACAGTTTCAGTTACAATGCAGAACAACGTGAAAAATTGTGAGCATTTGCTAGACATCTCTCTCTCTCTCTCTCTCTCTCTCTCTCTCTCTCTCTCTCATATATATATTATGAGAGACAAATTTGCGGACATCCGCTCTGATCCATATGTGCTGTATTGAATCTGTTGCTCTCGCAAACAGAAATATGTTGACGTCCTCACTTACCATGATCATGTCTTGCTGATTATCGTCCTCATATTGAAGCAGAATCTTCTCATCGAAGTCGTTCAAATAAGCCGTTTTGTCCTTCGGCCAGCGTTACAATAAGACGTTGAATATACAGAGTTTTTCATTTACTGCCCTGCAGAACCCAAAGAAAATAAAACCTTCGATCATTGGCCTTCTCCTGTAAAAGAAAGAAAATTTGTAGCCATAGAATAATTTAAACGACATGTGCATCTAATCGTAGCAAAGGTGCTCTCAATACTGTGTAGAAAAAACTCTAGAGAGAGACCCAATGGGGATTCGACTATATATGGTAATGTCCATGTTTCTAATTGGTGGGGTACAATTTACAGACATCACATGGGGTACAATTTATAGACATCACATATACATTCAAACTTAGCTAAGTATAACTATGGTGATGTCTATGTTTCTAAACTACAAATATGAATAGTGGTCGAACAATTGCACTCTTGAGAGAACAATGCTTCAAAATCAACTGTAGCTGGGGTAGACCAGCAGTAATTTTTTTTTGTCATTTCTTAGTGGCCAGAGAATAATCTAAACGACAAATCGATCTAACCGATGATTTTGTACGTTATTTGTGACAAAGCAATGTGCCTGCATCTCACCAAACTTTATGCTTCTTGCGCCAGCGCGTGATAGCACCTGGGATTTTACAATTCAACGAGCAAAGAGTCAAATGCACGAAGAAATAGCCAACTTCAATCACTTTAAAAGGAAAGTAGCATAATTTCACCGATTTTGGTTAAAAATTCATCATCGCAAGATAATTGTCATAAATTGGTGTTCTAAGGACCTTGTTGTATTGTGAATTTGCGTAATAGGGTGAAAATTGTTCAAAAATTTCTAAACTTATTGCATTTTTGCCAATTCGTCATAAACATTCTAATTTTGCCAATTTAGTCTTAAACATTTTCACTTCTTGCCAATTGAGTCTATTTGGCTAACTCGGGTGGGAATTTGCTAACGTGGATGCCGGTGGTGCCACGTGATATGATTAGTGCTGATGTACATAATTTTTAATATTTTTTTAATAATTTTTAAATAATTTTTAAATTTTTTTCTCTTTCTTTCTATTCTACTTTCTTCTACCTTTTGCCGGTGGCCAACCACTGGCCAAAGGTGATAGTCGGCCACTAGCCATGCCTAGGCCGACTAGCCTCGCTTGCCTTAGGCGAGGCATGGTCGGGTGAGACTCGGGGAAGGTTGGCCTTGCCCAAGCCAAATCTGGCAAGGCTAGCCTTAGCTCGAGCCAGGGCAACATCAGGCGAGGTTGATACTTGCTTGGGCTAGGATGAGCCCCAGTGAAGGCTCCCCTCGCTAGACCTGGTGAGGCAGGTTGGCCCCTGCCTAAGCTAGGGCAACCTCGCCTAGTTTGGGCGAGGGTTCCCCTTGCCAGGGCTTGCCCTAGCCTGGCTGGGCCTCGCCTGTGGCGAGGAGGCTAGCTTGACGGCCATGACCAGTGGCTAGTCATTGGTAAAAGGAAGAAGAAAGTGGAAAAGAAAGAAAGAGGAAAAAGAAAAAAAGAAAAAGAAAAAAACAAGTGTAAAAAATTTCAAAAAATATTAAATATTATTAAAAATTGTTCACGTTAGCGCCGATCGCGCCACGTGGCCCTATCGACATTCACATCAGTGAATTTTGATCAAAATTAGTTAGATGGACTCAAATGACAAGAAGTAAAAAGATTTAGGACTGAATTGACAAAATTGAAAGATTTATGACCGGATTAGTAAAAGTGCAATAGGTTTAGGATTTAAAAAAAAAAAATTCCCTAAAAATAGATTACCCATTGTTTCTTTGACTATCTCAACCTTAGTGACAAGTTGACATTTTGATCTAAAAATCTGATAATAAAGTTGTAAATGATGATATTACATGTGTTAAAAGGAAAATATTAGTACAAACATTTTCTTTCTTTTATGGTGGAACAAGGGCAATGATCGAAGGTTTGGTTTGTTTAATTATTATTATTATTATTTGGGGTTGTGTAGGGCAATTAAAAACAAATTGCGTACATCACGGCTTATTGTGGTGACTTCAATATAATATACCATGCTTCAACACAAGGACAATAATTAACAAGACATAATCACGGTAATTGAGGTGAGCGACCAATTTAATCGACTAAATACGAGACATATTGAGATGAGTTTACGTCTACAAATCTGTCTCTCATAATGAGAGGGAGAGAGAGAGAGGCCTACAGATATGCTCAGAAAGGTCCGAATTCGTAAACAAAAACTAGGCGGAGAAACCTATATGAGCACATCTTTTATATAGACCATGCAAGCCGAGCTTCAATGAAAACAAAACATTAAGGAGAAAAAGGAAAGTTAGAGAGCCAAATCAAGAACACCATGCAACAAATGGTGAAACTCCTCGTCATGGGGCTAGTTTCCACTTGCAATATTTTGAAATGTACTCCCGATACAATAGAGGTTTATCACAGATGCAATGCAGAGAAGTTTTGGTCTTTTGACGAGTTTGTCGTAGACAGAGCTCGTGTCCTAGATTATTTGCGTGATGGTAAACCAAGCAACAATTACAATTATTACGCTGAGTCCTTCTCTTGTTATGGCCATGGTGTGTGCAATTGGGCCTTGACACATTTTGGTTGCTCCGATTGCATCTTGACAGCTGAAAATGATCTGATTGACAAATGCAGTTACAGCGTGGGTGCTCGAATTCAACTTAAAGATTGCAGGGTTCGATATGAAGAATACAAATTTAGCGAGTAAGTTATATGCTACATGTACGTCTTGACGATAAACCCCAATTTTTTTTAAGAATATAGTCCACATATGCTAAGTTGTATCCTATGTTGTACAATATGTTGATAAACCCCAATTTTTTAAGAATAGAGTACACATATGCTAAGTTGTATCCTATGTTGTACAATATGTTCAAGTTGCAAGCAGAATATAGTCGTATAGTATGATGTACTCATTTGCTTATGAAATGGTCCAGTAAAATGTCTTTAAGTTAAATAAATTGCACAAGTCTTGTCATTCATTGGCTTGTGAATAATCAAATCTAGCTACTTGTATTTGGTAGAAAAGACTCTAGGAAACTATATTCATAGAACTATCATTTTTTCTTTTTAAAGAGAACGTTGCTTTCATTTGACATGAAGTGCTGCTCATGGAGACATCTATATGCCTACGGAGAAGTTCACAAATAATTTATGAACATTCAACTTACTAATACCCTTTGAACGCTTTCTAATTATATGACCGTTCACCTTACTAATACCCCTTGAACGCTTTCTAATTATACATTGAGTAAATGAGATTCAACATTAAATTTGTTGCATTGGGAGCAAGAGCTTCACTCAACCCAACTCATTAGGATTGATAAATTAGAACATTCGATCTTGATAGTTTGAATCTATTGAGAATGTCTCGAGTTTTGACCAATGATTTGAGCAGCGACCGAAACCGTCCAAATATTGATTTACGAGAATGAGCTGTGCTTAGCCTCAGTTGGACTATGGCCTCCGATCATTTTGTGGTGTCTGTGTGACAAAGTTTTTTTTATTCCCCTTATATACACGTATTCAGCATAGTGGTGAAAGAGGACATGTCGTTATCGTTGATTGCCGATATTACCCCCATATAAGCGAGAATGAACCAACTATCGGAAAAATTACCGTGGATTTGATTCATTAATTCTCAGGATATGACATACATGCTTCCATGTTTTGGCAACACTGACTAGTCATGTGTACCGTATCAGTTATAAAATGAGCTTATCCAATAATAGTTATGCACAAAAATTTAATATTTGTGCTTTAAGGCAATAGGCCTTTGCCCTTGCTTAACTTGCCAAAATTATGGAAATTTTTAAGAGGAATAAAGATGTTTCACCTAATTGATGAAATGTCTTTTAAATATGGATGAATTGATGAAGGTTATGAATGATCCCTTGTTGATATGGACAGGAAAGTAAATGATGTGGAATTTAAAAGTGCGTATACGGAGAACAATTTTTACCGGTGATGTAGATTGCTACAAGTAAATTACAGGCAACTAAAGATAATAATAGATTTGCAAAAGAATGTTGAGTTATGTCATTGATTTGGGAGGACCTTACAAAGAGTACCTTGGGTATCTATAACCCACAATCAATGGTTATGTAGATGGTCATTAAATTTAAATCCATGAATAACTTTCTATTCCTATATGCGATTACAAGAAGCTAAACTATATCCACCATCTTGATGGTGCATCGACTCCACTATATTGAGAGCTATTGTTTGAGTTTTGATTCTTTAATTGCTGGCTACATCATCAAGTCGTTGTCACATATAGGATTGACAAGATGATTGGACTCACATGTGAAGAATCAAATGCTAATTGATCAGGAAGACTTGATTTCATTTTTTTTTACAAATGTTTAGGAGTATATTGCTTCAATTAAAATGTTTAGGACCAAAGTGCATTCCGTACAAATAATTTAGGACTTTTGGAATATTTTGTTTGAGAAATATCTAAAGAGTAGACAATTAGTCATTTGGTTTAATACATTGAATTGAAAACGGAGCTACCGGAGCTACCATTGCAAGTATTTTCAACAATTCGTATTGACAACTTTTTTTTTTTTTTTTGTAAAACAAATAATAGTATCATGTAAACTATGATACGTGGGTTGTCAAATAAATCCTCAAGACATGCAAGCATTACTCCCTTGGCAATTGCTGCTCGCACGATTACTAAGGCTTGACAACAATAAAGGGGAGCAACTCTAATTTTAGTTCATCTCTCACTTAGTCCCTCCCCAAGATATTTCTTTTTTCTTGTTGAGATAGCTAGTGTAATTAAGGTCTTTTTCTAAACTATTTGCTGACATTTTAATATTTATGATTTTTTTTTTAAATTATCTTATATGTTTTTTTTTTTCCAATTCCGACAATAAGGACTCTGAGCCCAGCCCCAATATGGGCTGCGACTGGTCTCACGAAACTGAGCTCATAGACCCAATTCGAGAGTCTTCTCCCATCCAAACTTTGCCAAGCCCAGGACCCACAACGAGCCCACTCTTTCATCACCATTAAATCACATCACCCAGGAAACTTCAACAGTACACTACCACCGGACCATCGTCGTTAACTGCCGTCACTAGCCACCATGGAACAGCAAATTTCTTCCCTTATTACTATGAAAAGAAATGCTTGGATATGAACTAATGGCATGTAAACGAGAGAGTCATGACAAAACTTATCTCTGGCCATTTTCGAGCTCCATCTTAAGTCCATTCCCTTTTTCACAAGCAAGCGGACATTAAGTTACCATCACTATGAATGCAGCAACCACCGAGAAGCACATACAAGAAACAATGTTCAGATAACATTCAAAATAGTCCAGAATCAGAATGAGTTCTACACTAACTTGGTTTAGACATTTTAACAAATATGTGGTGGGCAACTTCCTGGAGTTATTCGTGTATTGAAAACTCATAGGAAATCGGACACCAAACCAAAACCGACGTGCAAACATGTAAACAACCAGTAGTCTAACATTAGATTTTGGTCTCTTTTCGTTCAAGCCTTTCTACCAAAAATAGTAGCTAGAATTGATGTTTTCCATGAGTCGGTGAATAACAAGACTTGTATAATTAATTTAACTTAAAGACATTGCACAGGACCATTTCATAAGCCAGCGAGTACAACAAAGGATACAACCGTAGTCTGCTTGCAACTTGAACACAAAATAGCATATGGAGATATATGCTTTATAGTTATGGTTTATTACTGAGACAGGCATGAAGTATAATTTACTCAATGGATGGGTAATCCTCAAATCAATCTGGCAATCCTGAAGTTGAACTTGAGCACCTCGGCTCCAACCACATTCCGCCTACACATGAGCTTTAGCTTCCCCCATGTAAGCACTGCAATCAGGTTGTGTCAATGCGCCGTTGCATGCTCCATGGCCATAACAATTGTTGCTGCTAGTATAGTAATTGTAACCTTGGGTTGGTAACTATGACGTAAATCATGAATGACAACACCTTGGTCAACGGCATAGTGATCCAGCCGCCCGTACGTCCTTCCACTGTATTTTATAAACCTCTGTTGTACCCGGAGTACATTTCACAATACTCCACGTACAAAAATAGCACTATAACGAGGAGTTTCACCATATGTGGCAATGTGTTCATGATTTACTCTCTACTTTTTCTCCTCAGTATTTCTTCATTGAAGCTCGATTAGCATAGTCCATATAAAGAAGGTTCTTCTTATAGGTTTCTCCACCAACTTTTTGATCATGAATCTGGTGGAAGGCCTTTTTGGATCTTACTGAGCATTGTTTCATAAAACATTTTAGATTAGATTATATTTCATTTAACCTACGTTTCCGAGAGAAACGTTAATCTCTACGAGTTACTCAAGGGCAAAAGCCTATTATGGTTAAATGAAAATTTTAAGTCTTGTGCAAAAGCTATTATTGGCTTGGAGGCCAAAAAAAAAAAAAAAAAAAAAAAAAAAGGACCATACAGACTCATCCTATTGATAATGCAGTGAATTAGCATCTTCAGTTCCAATGCCGGAAAATGTGAAAATTTGCGTGCATTTATTTGAGAATAAATTTAGGTGATTATTTCTGTAGTCTGGATGTTATATATCTATCCATGAGATATGCAATTTCGGTAATTAATACAGAAAATAACTTGATATATTACATAGAAGTCATCTCTCTCTCTCTCTCTCTCTCTCTCTCTCATATTGAATATGTCGCTCTCACGACGAACAATATGGGGACTTCCTCACCTACCATGATCATGTCTTATTCCCATTGTCCATGTATTGAAGCGGCATATTCTAGCCGAAGCCGTCACAATAAATTGCTGGATATACACAATTTTTTATTTGTTGCCCTGCATAACCCAAAAATGAAAATAAATAAATAAATAAAACCTTTGATCATTGCCCTCGTTCCACCGTAAAAGAAAGAAAATTTGTGAACTAATTTTTGTTGGTAGTTTGTTTGTAAAATAAATCAAGAGGTGTCTTGTCCCACATCAAAAAGATGTGAATGGGGCATATGGACCAAATTTGGCACTAACCAACTATCATTACTTTTTACTTATTGAAAAAATTCGGATTTATTTTTATAAGAAATTAACCATAGTGTCCTGTTGAAACAATGCAAATGTTTCGAAGAAGTTACGATTATTTATTATTTATTTAATTCCGAATTTTTATTTTTTTTCTTTTCCAATGGTTATTTCAGAGGTCATACCCGTTTAGACATAACTTCTTAATCCTTGAAAGGTTGTGTATGTTCGAATATAACTTCTTGTTTTTGCTATAAATTACTGAATGTGTCTCTTTAATCACAGTTTTCTTCCATTTTTTTGAAGAAAATACAGCAATTGTTTTCAATTGTTTTCTAAAGAAATTCCGGAGAAATACTAAAATCGTTATCTCGTATTCTCATCTGAGACTTTGTTCTATCTAGTATTTCTATCCATTGTGATAGTGAGATCACTTTGGCAAAAGCTTATAGTAGCACTTATAATGGTAAATCCAGACATATTAGTCTAGAACATAGGTATGTGAGACAATTGATTAAAGATGGTACCATAACAATTGTCTACGTGAGGTCAATCAATAATCTTGCTAATCCCTTAATAAAGGTTTTACCAAGGGATGCGATAAGAAACGGTGTTGAAACCCTTTATTTAAAATTACCAGTAATGGTAACCCAACTTTTTTCTAAAACATCAATAGTTATAAGGTTTAGTGGGTAAGAACAAGTAACTGAATGTGATTATTTGATACCGACGCTAGTCCTGATATGAGAAGTCAATATCGTCTGTTATATTTTGTAGGTTGAATTAAATTCTTAATAAAATATAGTACAAATTTGTAATATGTTAATAGTGACAGAAACACATAGTAAAAACTTTACTTATATGAGTTTAGAAGTGGCGCCGCTTCTTATGAAAGTTATTATTACTTTTTAGAAAGCTCATGAAACAGGATTAAGCACAAGGTTATAATAGTGGGAGTAACATAAAACTTCTCGTTGAAACAAGAGATCAGTGTATGTGCGGTTGTTCAATTCTATTATTTAAAAGTCAAAGTTTAAAGCCGAGATACTTGTCACTTTGATAGAGTTTTGAGATATTTGTACTAAGTAAAGGTTTAACTCGAAGGAGATATTTATGTATGTATATTAATCTTAAGAAAATTTTGGTGGTATATTTTTGACGTTTTATTTTTGTATCTTTATTTTACAAACAAAGTGGAGGTTTGTTAGTATGTTTGTTTATAAAATAAATTAAGAGGTGCCTTGTCCCAAATCTAAAAGATGTGAGTGCCCACATGGAAGAGATTTGACACTAACCAACAATGATTATTTTTTATTTATTGGAAAAATTCAGATTTATTTTTGTAAAAAATTAATCAAAGAGTCCTATTAAAATAATGTGACTATTCGGAAGAAGTTATGGTTATTTATTATTTATTATTTATTTAATTCCAAATTTTTATTATTTCTTTTTTAAACGGTTTTCTCGAGGTTGTACCTGTTCGGACATAATTTCTTAACCCTTAGAAGGTTGTGTCTGTTTGGATATAATCAATCATAGTCTTCTTCAATCGAAAGAAAATACACCCATTGTTTCCAATTATTTCCTAAAGAGACTTTGGAAAAATACTAGAATTGTTATATGGTATCCTTATTTAAGACTTTATTGTATCCTTGAGGAAATTTTCCGGTGACTATTAGCAACATTGTAGGGTAAATAAATCCTTAAAAAAAGTGATATCACGCTTCAAAGTCCGATACGATTGCTCTAAAGATCCGACTTCATTATTCTACTCAATTTGAAACTATATTTCCCCAACAATTTTTATAATGCAATAAGATCCTAGGACGGTAATTAATGATAATTATTATGTGGTTAGAATTCTTAATCAAAATCGTTGAAATTCTACTCCTTTCTCACTAAAGTGATTGAGGTTGGCTATTTCTTCGTGCATTTGGCTTTTTGCTCCCTGAATTGTAATCCAGGTGTTATCGGGTGCTGGCCCAAGAAACATAGAGTTTGGGAGATGTAGAAAGACTACTACATCGCAAACTATGCCCGAAGCCATTGATTGGATCAACTTGCCGCCTAAAATATTCCCGTTGTGCTAAAAAGGGGAAAAAAGAGAGATTGTTTCTCGTTTACCCTAACTACATTTAATTTTGAAGCATTGTTCTCTTAAGAGTGTGGTCATTAGACCGCTTTTTTGAGAAATATTGCCCTATTCATATTTTGATTGTTTGTATGATGTCCATAACTTGTATCCTTCCCGTGAAGCACGGTTAGAAGAAAATTAAAGTTTAGCCTTTCTAGGTATCATGGGTCCAAGTGCAAAATTTGGGAATTCACAATATTTCATCAATATAAACTTTTCACAAGGCATATGCAAAGCCTTCTTTGAGTGTTGACACCTAAATTTTTGCCCAAAAATCATTTCCGAAAAAATGGGAACTTGTTTTTCCACAAAAAATATTTCATGTCAAATTCTTGCATATAATTTATCTAGGTGTTTAGTATAGTTTTCTTTTTTAAATGGAAGCTGTTTTTCCTTGAAAAAAAATTAATTAATTAAAAATATATATAAAAAGATTAAAAAAAAGGGAACCAAAAAAAAAAAAGAGAAAAATTTGGGGCCAATGATCTAAATGTGACTAGCCAAGCCCAGGAGGTAAGATTGGAATTAAAACGGCAAATTGGGGCCAAAACACAATTTCCAAAAGTTGAGGGACCAATTTGCAAAAATTTCACCCGAGCCCTTAAATGATCATCTTAGCCCCAAATTAAGTTGAAATTAAACTTGGGTCAAGTCTAATTAATCGAATTGGGCAAAAATGACCAAATTACATTGAATTGGGCATTTTCGGGCAAGAAAATGCCCAACTTTGAGGGACTCTCTTGCAAAATTGGGTGGACACAATTGCGAAAAATGATCAAGATCTTAAAATAATATATGAGCTTACTAATTGATCAAAAATCGCAGCCAAATGGATGGATTAAAGCACCCAAACTAGCTACCAAAACTCAATCCACGAGTTGGTCTCGATTCGGAGTTCTTTGAGTAAGCAACTTGGTGGCCCCACCATATCCCACTCAGCCGCCCATCCAGCCTGATCTTTGCACGTGATTGAAGACCATGATGAGTAGTGCCAGTGGACGGAAATTTGCCAAGGATAAGCTTCTGAAAGCACGGGAAAGTCGCAGCAAAATCCGCACACTCAACAGGCTGCGAAGTTGAAAAATTGGCTGTCGAAAAGTGGGTGAACTAGCTCGGTTGCGAGGCTTGGTAGTGGGGCAAAAATCCGGCCAAGAGATTGAGGAATTCGGTGGATAAGATCTATGAAGCAAGCTCTTTTGAGGGATAAAAGGGGAGAAGACAAGAGACACGAGAGGGAGCTCACGATCGTGCCCAAGAAACACCCTCAGAAGCAACTCCGAAAAGCAAAAACCCAGAAACTCCATCAACCCTTAGAGAGAGAAGTGAATTTTTCACAGACTTGGAGCCAAAATTAGCCAAAACCTTCAGCTAGAGAGTGAAAGTTCATTCAAAGATATTTCCAACCATAGGTCATACGTCCAAAATGAAGATCAGAAAGACCTCCTAAAGCTCCCCGAAAAGATACCCTCTGGCGGGCCAAGGGAGTCCTAAGATTTTTCTAAGTGTTGAGCCCGGTTGGTCACGAGTGAGAAAAAACGAGTATTTTGGAGAAAATTAAGAGACAAACGAGGAAATCCATGATTACAAGCCAAACTAGAATACATATAGTTTGGGTTGGTTTTAATTTGGCCAACAAAAGAGGCTCAAGCCTAATTTTGGAGGTCAACAAAAACTTCGTTGTCGGCATTTTCTTTTGCGATCTCACTTTCGGTTTGAAGGAGCCATTTCCACGTGTACCCCCGGAGGATAATTTCTCGTTTCCTCGACCAAGAGTCACTTGAAAACAAAACTAGGAAGCAAGGTAAGCATCCTAGATGTATTTTTGTTTGAGTTCAAACATGTTTTGATCACGAAAATCAAGAGGAAAACTAGTCTGGAGAACTGATTTTCGAGGTTGAAATTTTTCCAAGTGTTTAAAGCCTCTTCAATACCCCTACATGCTTGACTTGTTACTCCACTTTGAATGCTTTTTTTTTTTTGTCGTTGTTGTAAAATATGGGTTTTGACCAAGTCAAAGAAAAAGAAAAAGGTGGAAGCTACCGCAGAGAGAGAGGAATCGAGAGCTTTCGGGAGAGAGGGAAAAGAGGAGAGAGAGAGAGAGAGAGAGAGAGAGAGGAAGAAAATAAAAAAAAAAAGGAAAAGAAAACAAAAAGAAAAGGGAAGAGATAAAAAGGAAGGAAAGCCCACGTTCAGGCACCAGAAAGAAAAGAAAGAAAAGAAGAAGAAGAAGAAGAAGAAGAAGAGAAAGGGGTTTTGGCACGTGCATGCCACGGATGCCTCGCCAAGTCGACTCTACTCCATAACGCAGCACCCGATAAGAGATTAGGCCCCTCGTTCGTCCAATTGAAGTAATTTTTGGGTTTAGGGCTCAAATTCGGAATTCTTGAAAAATCAAGTGGCGAAGTCAGATTTTGGAGTCGTTAGCTGCATATTTTTGTAGGAATGATACTTTAGGGTGTTGTGGAGCCGTGGGATTTTACGGATCGTGATTTGAGCTTGTGGTTTGTCCGAAACAAAATTTCAAAGTTTCCCGCGCGCAGTGAACAGTACGCGTCCAGCAGCTTTGGGCCTATATTTTTTCACCTTTCGGCTTGATTTTGGGACGGTGAAGTTGGGATTCTCGTAATATGTGTCAAGGGCTCTCTATTGACTATAAATTCGTTTGGATCGGGTGTTCGGAGGAGGAAGTTAAGGCGTGATCAAGTTTTGTGTTTAAACTCCGTGTTGCGTTTTGTTAGTGCGTAGAAGTCCTTTTGTTAGAGTTAAGGCATAAGTTAGTCATTTCGTAATTAAGATAAGAGTTTTATTAGATTTTAACATTATTCCTCGATTATTTGATAGGGCCTTGAGTTCGGCGATACGGGTATCGTTCGTCGTTTGGTTGTAGACGACGAGGTGAGTGGTACTATATCTTCTTTGATTTTATAAAATCATATCTTGAGGTATATATATATATGTATATATATTGAATCGAGAAAAAGCATTTTTATTGCATAAAAGCCGGATCGAGCATTTACTACCCTTTGGTTGATTATGAGTGTTTGAGAAGCGTATTATACAAAGTTTGTGGAGAAATATATATGAAATTGCTTTGCGACTAATTTATGGAAATGTTTATGATGATTTGAGAAATGGATATGAAATAGATGATCGGCTATGCTGCAAATGTTATTTGTTTGATTTAAGATATTGATTTCTGGATTGGATTTCTGGTATTGGAGGATTTATGCTCAATATGACTGTGAACCCAATGAGAGGTTTTTGGGGTATGCATACCAGGTTTAGGATATCCTTCGGCCCACCATCGGCTTTGTAGGTGGAGACCTCGCCAAGGGGAAAAGCTTGGTCGCCTTGTCACAAGGCGTTGTGTCGTGACCATGGTGGAATATTGAGCAATAGATTAATCAATGGATGGACCATTGATATGTGATATTTGATGGAGAGATTATTCAATGGACTTGACCATTGATATTTGACTTTTGATGGTGATTTAAATGAGTTTGCCATATTAGTATAAAGCTTTGATGATAAGAAATAACTCTTATATGATTTGATATGTATTTTATATATTGAGTTGGCATTCTGAAGTTTTGTATTGCTTTGTATACATGCATAGTGGTTGTTCGATCTACTTAGAAGATATGTACTACTCACTGAGCTGTTGTTGCTCATTCCACTCCTCCTTTAATCTTTCAGGTTCCTCGGTTAGCGGCGAATAGAGCGAGTGCGCCGTCGATGGGAAACTTTTGGGGAATTCTATTTTTGGGTATGGCCAAAGGAAGTGGTGCACTTTCCTTGCTAGTGATTGGATTGTCTCGAGTTCTAATTGTATATTTCTTTTTGGTGGATTATAGAAACTCGATGTTGCAACCAATCTGTTGGTCTATCGATATGTATATATAAGTTAATATCGGTTATTGGTTGTGTTTGAGGCTGCGTCCTTCGTGTGGAAGGATGGCCGTGTCATCCCTATTCTTTGTAGTTTTGAGGTGTGACATCTTTTGGTATCAGAGCCTAAGTTTTGATCTTTTTGGATGTTGTTATGGGACGTTGTGAGGTCGTGTGATAGATTTTATTTTTTGCGTTAGTCTTTTAGATTCTAAGGTGTAGTTTCATTCTTGGATTCAGGTGATCATGCGTACCGACTCCGAGACTCTTGCCTTGCTTCGTAGGAGCAGCAAAGGCAAACGAGTCGCTACCCCTGATGCTAGAGGCATGCCTCAAGCTTCTCGAGGTGCGTCGTTGAGAAGGAGACTTGAGGACCGCTTTGATAGGAGTCCTGACTTGCGTGAAGTCAGAGAAGAGAATCACGAGCCAACCCGTTCAACTGATTTGAACAAGCAATGATCCATTGGTATCGCCAAGCAAAAGAATTAACTGGAGATGGAGCGGCGGCTCGTGCACTTTTGCCCAATTTAGAAAAGCGAAACCACCCACTTTTGATGGGAAAGCTGATCCTCTCGCGGTGAGCGTTAGATTAAAAAGATTGATGGGATCTTTGAAGCTGAAGAGGTTCCAGAGGATCGGAAGGTTAAATTTGCCACCCAATACTTGGAAGGTGAAGCAGAGTTTTGGTGGGATGGAATGAAGCCAAGTCTTGGAGGTAGGGATGTTATTATATCCCGGGAGGACTTTAAAAAGGCGTTCAATGCTCAATTCTTCCCAAAGTCATTCCGGCGAAGATGAAGGGTGATTTTGTACATATATCTCAGGGTGACTCCACGGTTTTGGAGTATTCAGTCCGCTTTAATCAGTTGAGTAGATTTGCGGAGCACTTGGTAGCAAATGAGGAAGATAAGGCCGACCATTTCCTAGGAGGGCTCCGACCTGAAATTAATTCTGCACTTGCACCTTTCGTGTTAACAACCTATAAGGATGTGCTAGAGCGAGCAATCAAGGTGGAACAAAGCATTCTCAAGCACGGCACACAAGGAGCGCCTCAACCCAAAAGGTTTAAGCCCACAAATGTACAAGGTAGCCATACTAATGGTAGTGGAAGGCGAAGAGGTTTTAGTCGGCCGGGACGGTTCGAAATCCGAGTAACCGGGGCCCCGCAATACATGTGGAAGTTACCATCGCGGTGAGTGTCATCGGAAAACTGGAGTATGCTTCTTATGTGGGAAAGCGAGACACATGCGGCGAGATTGTCCGACACAAAGGAATCCTCCTATTGACAATAGATCATGTTATCTATGTGGGCGACAAGGGCACCTATCACACCATTGTTCTATGCGGAGGAATACCCCTTTGGTTGGTAGGCCCCAAGAGAACCAACAAAGACAAGTTTTTGCGATGACGAAGGAGGATGCGGCAGCATCTAACGCAGTTGTTGCAGGTAATATTTCTGTTGCCTCGCAATGTGCTTATGCGTTATTTGATCCTGGTGCAACGCACTCCTTCATTTCAACTCAATTTGCAAAGAAGCTTGATGTGTTGCACGACTCTCTTGAATGTGAATTGCGTGTCGATACTCCTACGGCGATTTCTTAGTTGCTCATCATGTGTTCAAGAGATGTTTGATTCGGATTAATAATGTTGAAATGCCCGTGGATCTAGTGGAGTTAAATATTCGAGATTTCGATATTATTATAGGGATGGATTGGTTATCTACCTATCGTGCTACCGTTGATTGTTTTTCAAAGAAAGTGATATTTAGACTTCCGAATCAACCCGAATTCTCTTTTCGGGAAGTTGTCAAAACACTTTTCCAAGGTTGATCTCGGCCTTGCAAGCGAGGAAACTTTTGAGAAAGGGTTATTGTGGTTATTTAGCTTGTGTAAAAGACATAAGTAAGGTCGTAGTGAAGTTGGAAGATATTCCTGTTGTTAGAGAGTTTCCAAGTGTGTTTCCTGAGGATCTACCAGGCTTGCCTCTTGATAGAGAAATCGAGTTTTGTATTGAATTGATGCCCGGTACAGCACCAATCTCTAAGGCACCATATCGGATGGCACCCGCTGAATTGAAAGAATTGAAAACGCAGCTGCAAGAGCTTTTGGATAAGGGTTTCATCAGACCCAGTGTTTCGCCTTGGGGAGCTCCTGTTCTATTTGTGAAAAAGAAGGATGGTAGTATGCGGCTTTGCATAGATTACCGAGAGCTTAACAAGGTAACGGTCAAAAACAAATATCCTTTGCCCCGGATTGATGATTTATTTGATCAACTTCGGGAGCTCGGGTATTTTCCAAAATCGACCTTCGTTCGGGTATCATCGAGTTGAAGATAAAGATAGATGATGTGCCTAAAACCGCTTTAAACAAGGTATGGCCATTATGAATTTCTTGTCATGCCTTTTAGATTAACAAATGCGCTGCTGCCTTCATGGACTTGATGAACAGGGGTGTTCGAGAGAATATCTAGACAAATTTATTGTGGTGTTTATTGATGACATCCTAGTGTATTCGAAGAGTTTAGAGGAACACGAACAACACTTGAGGTTTGTCTTGCAGACTTTGCATGAAAAGAAGTTGTATGCCAAGTTTAGTAAGTGTGATTTCTGGCTTGATCATATAGAATTCTTGGGTCATGTGATCTCGAAGGATGGCATATTAGTGGATCCAAAGAAGGTTGAAGCAGTTGTTAAGTGGAATCGTCCAACTAATGTTACAGAAGTGAGAAGTTTTCTTGGGCTAGCCGGCTACTATAGGCAATTTGTAGAGGGATTCTCAAAGATTGCTGGTCCACTTACCCGTCTAACTCAGAAGAAAGTTAAATTTGAATGGTCAGACCAGTGTGAACGCAGTTTTCAAGAGTTGAAGAGACGGCTGGTGTCGGCTCCTATTCTAACTCTACCTTCTGGAAGTGGCGGCTTCGTAATCTACTGTGAGGCATACAAAGAAGGTTTGGGTTGTGTTCTTATGCAAAATAGCAAAGTTATTGCCTACGCTTCTAGACAATTGAAATTACATGAGAAGAACTACCCCACTCACGATTTGGAGTTAGCGGCGGTTGTGTTTGCCTTGAAGATATGGCGGCACTATTTGTATGGTGAAAAATGTGAAGTCTTTACCGATCACAAGAGTCTAAAGTATATATTTACTCAGAAAGAACTGAACACGAGGCAAAGAAGATAGCTAGAACTTTTGAAGGATTATGACTTGTCCATTAATTACCATCCGGGTAAGGCTAATGTGGTAGCGGATGCTTTGAGTCGTAAATCGTTTGGAAATATGGCAACTTTGCTCACTTCTCAGAAAC
Organism: Eucalyptus curtisii; assembly: GCA_017140595.1. Lineage (NCBI taxonomy): Eukaryota > Viridiplantae > Streptophyta > Magnoliopsida > Myrtales > Myrtaceae > Eucalyptus > Eucalyptus curtisii. The sequence continues at coordinate 32,019,206 of CM029501.1, forward strand.
CCATTCTTGAAGATATGAGGAAGTTAGACTTGGAGGTATTGGTGCATCAGCTTGGTGCTTAGTTAGCTAACCTTCAAGTACAACCTATGTTAATTGACAGAATTAAGGCTAAACAGAATGAAGATCCCCAATTACAAAAATTTAGAGAAGGTGTCGAAGCTGGAGGACAAGCGGATTTTAGTTTACACGTAGATGGATCCTTGAGATTTCGTGGTCGACTATGTGTTCCTGAGGACTCAAAGCTGAAAAAGGAGATCCTGCAAGAAGCTCACAGCACTAGATTTTCAATCCATCCGGGAAGCACTAAAATGTATAGAGACTTGAGAGAAAACTTTTGGTGGATCAACATGAAAAAGGATATTACAAAATTTGTCGATCAATGTTTAGTTTGCCAGCAAGTGAAAATTGAGCATCGAAACCGGGTGGACAGTTGCAACCTCTAGAGATACCTAAATGGAAGTGGGAGCATATTACCATGGATTTCATAGTTGGTCTACCGAGGACGCCAAGTGGTAAGAATGCTATATGGGTGATTGTTGATCGATGACTAAGTCTGCTCACTTTTTGTCATATCGATTTGGCCTTTCAATGGAAGATATGGCAAAGCGATATGTTAATGAGATAGTGAAGCTTCATGGAGTTCCGAAAGTAAGCATTGTTTCGATAGGGATCCTAAGTTCATGTCTAACTTTTGGAAGAGTTTGCAAGGAGCATTGGGCACTAAACTCAACTTGAGTACAGCTTTTCATCCTCAAACAGATGGACAATCGGAGAGAACAATCCAGACATTAGAGGATATGTTGAGATCATGCATCATTGACTTCGGCGGTTCTTGGGATGAACATCTACATTTGGCAGAATTTTCTTATAACAACAGTTATCACTCCGCATTAAGATGGCACCCTTTGAAGCTTTATATGGCCGAAAATGCAGAAGTCCTATTTGTTGGGACAACGTTGGTGAGAAAAGACTAACTGGCCCCGAGTTCATTCAACAATCAGAAGAGAAAGTTAGGCTGGTTCGGGAACGTCTCAAAACGGCTCAAAGTCGTCAGAAAAGTTATGCGGATCTAAAAAGACGCAAGTTAGAATTTAATGTGGGGGATCACGTATTCTTAAAAGTTTCTCCTACAAAGGGTGTAATGAGATTTGACACACGTGGTAAGTTAAGTCCAAGATACGTGGGACCATTCTTGATCTTAGAGAAAATTGGTGAAGTCGCTTATAAATTGGCTCTGCCACTGGCACTATCAGGTGTCCATAATGTGTTCCATGTTTCTTTGTTGCGGAAATATGGGCCAAATCCTGAACATGTGCTAGACTTTACTCCATTGAGATTACGGGAGAACTTGACATATGAGGAGCAGCCTGTTCGCATTGTCGATAAGAAGGATCAGGTGTTGCGAAGACGAACTATTCCTTATGTGAAAATACAATGGCAAAACCACACCGAGAGAGAGGCTACTTGGGAACTCGAGGAGGAGGCAAGACACAAATACCCTCACTTGTTTCATGATTGAAGTACATGCAAATTTCGAGGACGAAATTTTTTTTAAGGAGGGGAGAATGTAAAATATGGGTTTTGACCCGGTCAAAGAAAAAGAAAAAGGTGGAAGCTACCGCAGAGAGAGAGGAATCGAGAGCTTTCGGGAGAGAGGGAAAAGAGGAGAGAGAGAGAGAGAGAGAGAGAGAGAGAGAGAGAGAGAGAGAGGAAGAAAATAAAATAAAAAAAAAGGAAAAGAAAACAAAAAGAAAAGGGAAGAGATAAAAAGGAAGGAAAGCCCACGTTTAGGCACCAGAAAGAAAAGAAAGAAAAGAAGAAGAAGAAGAAGAAGAAGAAGAAGAAGAAGAGAAAGGGGTTTTGGCACGTGCATACCACGGATGCCTCGCCAAGTCGACTCTACTCCATAACGCAGCACCCGGTAAGAGATTAGGCCCCTCGTTCGTCCAATTGAAGTAATTTTTGGGTTTAGGGCTCAAATTCGGAATTCTTGGAAAATCAAGTGGCGAAGTCAGATTTTGGAGTCGTTAGCTGCATATTTTTGTAGAAATGATACTTTAGGGTGTTGTGGAGCCGTGGGATTTTACGGATCGTGATTTGAGCTTGTGGTTTGTCCGAAACAAAATTTCAAAGTTTCCCGCGCGCAGTGAACAGTACGCGTCCAGCAGCTTTGGGCCTATATTTTGTCACCTTTCGGCTTGATTTTGGGACGGTGAAGTTGGGATTCTCGTAATATGTGTCAAGGGCTCTCTATTGACTATAAATTCGTTTGGATCGGGGTTCGGAGGAGGAAGTTAAGGCGTGATCAAGTTTTGTGTTTAAACTCCGTGTTGCGTTTTGTTAGCGCGTAGAAGTCCTTTTGTTAGAGTTAAGGCATAAGTTAGTCATTTCGTAATTAAGATAAGAGTTTTATTAGATTTTAACATTATTCCTCGATTATTTGATAGGGCCTTGAGTTCGGCGATACGGGTATCGTTCGTCGTTTGGTTGTAGACGACGAGGTGAGTGGTACTATATCTTCTTTGATTTTATAAAATCATATCTTGAAGTATATATATGTATATATATTGAATCGAGAAGAGCATTTTTATTGCATAAAAGCCGGATCGAGCTTTACTACCCTTTGGTTGATTATGAGTGTTTGAGAAGCGTATTATACAAAGTTTGTGGAGAAATATATATGAAATTGCTTTGCGACTGATTTATGGAAATGTTTATGATGATTTGAGAAATGGATATGAAATAGATGATCGGCTATGCTGCAAATGTTATTTGTTTGATTTAAGATATTGATTTCTGGATTGGATTTCTAGTATTGGAGGATTTATGCTCAATATGACCGTGAACCCAATGAGAGGTTTTTGGGGTATGCATACCGGTTTAGGATATCCTTCGGGCCCACCATCGGCTTTGTAGGTGGAGACCTCGCCAAGGGGAAAAGCTTGGTCGCCTTGTCACAAGGCGTTGTGTCGTGACCATGGTGGAATATTGAGCAATAGATTAATCAATGGATGGACCATTGATATGTGATATTTGATGGAAAGATTATTCAATGGACTTGACCATTGATATTTGACTTTTGATGGTGATTTAAATGAGTTTGCCATATTAGTATAAAGCTTTGATGATAAAAAATAACTCTTATATGATTTGATATGTATTTTATATATTGAGTTGGCATTATGAAGTTTGGTATTGCTTTGTATACATGCATAGTGGTTGTTCGATCTGCTTAGAAGATATGTACTACTCATTTGAGTTGTTGTTGCTCATTCCACTCCTCCTTTAATCTTTCAGGTTCCTCGGTTAGCGGCGAATAGAGCGAGTGCGCCGTCGATGGGAAACTTTTGGGGAATTCTATTTTTGGGTATGGCCAAAGGAAGTGGTGCACTTTCCTTGCTAGTGATTGGATTGTCTGAGTTCTAATTGTATATTTCTTTTTGGTGGACTATAGAAACTCGATGTTGCAAAACTAACTGTTGGTCTATCTCGATATGTATATATGGGTTGATATATATATATATATATATATATATATATATATAAGTTAATATCAGGTTATTGGTTGTGTTTGAGGCCGCGTCCTTCGTGTGGAAGGATGGCCGTGTCATCCCTATTATTTGTAGTTTTGGGGTGTGACATTGTGACTTTGATGAATGTTATATGGGAGTACAAATAATGTATAGGACAACCCGGTTTAGTCTTTAAATCTCCTTGTGAACCATGAAACCATCTACAACATGAGCAAAAAAACCAAGCTAATCCACATTGAGACATGGTTGGCCAGCGTAAATCATGCATGTATGCTTCTTGGAGAGCTCGTTTTGATGTGTCCGGTTGATCGTTTTCGGTGATGTTTGTTGCATTTGAAAGTACATGTTACCTATTTTCATCCGGATGGAGTAATATTTCATATAGATGTTGTATATGATGGTTGTCGGGGTTTCAATCTGGGCGTATGACATGGCTGTTTGACTTGGGTTCAACACCAGTTTGCAAAATGGCTCCAACCCGCATATTGGATGCCGTTTTCAGTTCGGTTCTTGCGTGTTCTAGGCTAAGATTTCTAGCTAAACCTGTTCTTTGCATGTAATAGTATAGCCTTGATACTTTTTTTTCACATGAGATTGCTTATGGGTCGAGATTGAAGGCCACAAACATGGCCCGAGGAAGCTGTTTTGAGAAGATTTGATGCAAGCCAAATATTCGATAAGATGTCGGAATCAAGTTTCAACCTTGAAACGGTCGATTTAAACTCTATTATTGTGATATTCATGTGATGTGTTGTTCAATGTTAGCATATATCGGTTTAGGGAATTATTATTATTATTATTATTATTTTAAAAAATAAAAAAATCCAAAAAATTTCAAAAATTTCAAAAAAATATATAAGTGATAAATGGTATCAAATTAAGGCAAAAATAACATCTATGAAATTTTATTTAATTTTATAAGGTCGTTTTTCCTAATTTAATGCTATTTTGATATTTTATAACCATTTTTGTAAATAATCTATTTTGTGTAGACTAAAATTAATTAGAGTAATTTCATGCATCTAGAGTAATTTCATGCCTAATTAAATTCCCATTTTTGCTCACGGGGGTCCTGTCCCGGGGCATGATAACAAGGCTATCCGTATTTATTTTCAAGTCATTTTAATTTCTTGGATGTTTACTTACCGCATCGCTTTTCATTAATTTGGGTGTAAATTTCTCTTCTAAATTAGGTTAGAATTAGTCTAGACATTAAGGAAAACAAACCTACAAGAACGTTTGCATGGACGCTAAGTAGTTTTATAAGGATTATAATTGGTAATTAAGATTGTGTGGCTATTTAAATAAACAATCTTCCAAGTTAGTGGTACCGCAAGGGCGCTAATAGAAACATTGGCGTAAACAAGTCCCCGGTCCTAGAAATCTCTGGTTGCGTAGGAATCGAGACAATACTCCCACGTCTTGATTGGTTTCTAGCCGACCCCAATAGGCTAGTGGCGACTCCTAAAATTATATAGGTAGTTAATAACTAAAAAACAAAATCCAACGTCGTGCGAGGTATGGGCTTGGAAGAGCCCGCGCCTAATTTAGGGCCATTGGTCCGCCTCTTTAGGCAAATACCCTTAAACCTTCTTTCTTTTCCCCCAAACGGAAAAAAGAGGTCGTGACATTGAGCGGCACTTTATATCGGATTAAGAACAAAAGCTTTTGCAAATGAGTTTCTTTAGAACATAGTTTCTTCTAATTACTTGAAACAAGGAACGATATGCGAATTTGAAGTTTGCATAAGATCACGAATAACAACGTTTTTGTAATTTGATTGAGCTTAAGTATATATTTTATTAGCTTGGCCTTTTCATAATCACTTGTACAACAAGATTTTTCTCTGAGAAACAAGTCAACGCGATCTACTTGCACCTGAAAAACAAAGTAGCTTTTCTTTTGGGGTCAGAAAAGTTGCTTATGGAGAACGGGTAATCATCTTTGAGGTGATGGTTTTTGTAGCTGATGGAGAATTTTAACTATTCAGAAAATGAGTATTCTTCAAATTTAATTCTATAGCTTGAAGCTGGATTTGAGCCTGCTACTTGGGCCCCATTCTAAGTAGATTAGGGCTTTAGCTTTCCCTGTACAAATGTCACAGTCGGGACGTATTGATGCTTCATTTCATACTCCATGGCCATGACAATTCTCATAATCGGTGTAATAATTGTAATCGCGGAACAAAGTACCATTATATAAACCGTCTAGGGTGGCATTTTTCTCGAAGATAAAGGTAGAGTCCAACCTCCTTCCATTCCACATTAAAGGACAAGCCGTATGTTCATCGACTTCTTGTAACAATTTTCATAGGAAGATTCTTTCCTAAAAAGTAAACAAAAGGAAGATTCTAGTTATTAATACAAGGATGACAACATGCCATGACACAAAGGTAAGGGAGGACGTCAACGAGTTCATCTTTTCATTATGTGGTGGCTGAAAGAGATTCATTATTCCAATTACATACAAAAATTAAGTTAATTTTTTGCAAATAAACTTTGCGCACACTTCAACTAATTTGCCATTTGAAGTTATAGCACTCAACGATTAGTGAAGTGCCTCTTTCAAATTGCAATACACATAAATTAGAATGATAAAAAAAAATGCATAACCAATAAGACTTGGACTTTCGACTTTCCTATATATGGAACACGTGTAGATCATCACTCTTAACTTATTAATGATTAAGGGTCCGTTCGTTTCGCGGAAAATAGGCCATTTTCGGAAAATATTTTCCCAGAATTCATTTTTCAGGAAAATAACAATATTTTTTTGGTGTTCGGCTAAAACCTGAAAATGTTTTGAAAAATATTTTCCGGTGTTCGGTAACGAAAATATTTTCCGCTCACTAGATTGGCGAGCGTGTGCGTCAAGCTCGAGGCTCACCGGATCGATGAGCGAGCTTGAGATCGACGACCTTGAGGTTCACACTCCGTGACAATCGATGACTAGCCAAGATAGAAGAAGATGGGAAACAAAGAAAAGAAAAAGAAAACAAGAAAATGAAAAAAAAAAAGAAATAGAAAAGAAATAGAAAATTAAAAATAATTTGAATAAAAAAAGAAAAATACAATTTAAAAATAATTCGAATAAAAAAAGAAAAGAAGAAGAAGAAGAAAGGGGAGGAGGAAGTGATGATTTGTAAATGTGTGAGATAAGAGAGATCAAGTAAGGAAAATGTTTTCCACTTTTCAAAAGTGAAAAAAGTGGAAAACATTTTCCCCAAATTTAGAATACTTTTTCCTTCCATGGAAAACATTTTCCCTTAGGAATTCATTTTCAAAAAACGAACGCCGAAAATCCGAAAACATTTTCCAGGAAAATATTTTCCGCGAAACGAACGACCTAAAATACGAAATATGAAAAGCACTGTATTAAAATAGTTTCAACTTTTGAAGTAGATGGAACTTTGTTTATATCTCGATGCATGAGAAACTTGTTCTTCCACATGAATTAGGTAAGACCCCATGCATATGCTATGGACATGACCTCCAAAATTACGATGAGCAAAAGTGTTAACAGCTAAACAACAGATCTACCAACCACTCAATCACTTGTCTATAGTTTGAGAGTTAAAAAAGGAAGTCTCTTCTGCATACTTAATATCAGAAAATGAAAGCCAAAAACATTTTAACAAAGAAAATGCTCCGGAACATACCAAACATTATGCAATTTATTTAACTTAGACATTTTAATCAAACTTTTTGCTAAGACCTTGGGTTTTTGCTCAGAGTAAACAACTTACTACAATCCACTTGCCTCTAGAACACACATTAGCATAATGGAACTATTACTTTGTGGGCTTATCAAAACCTAACTATTCAGTAAATGCGTAATCTTCAAATCTTAGTCTACAATCCTTAAGTTGGAGTTGAACCCCACGACTCCTCCCACATTCACGGTTGATAGAGATCGCAGCTGTCTGCATGCATTGATGGCAGTCGGATTGCGTCAGTGCTCCATTGCAAGCTCCATGGCCGTGACAAATGCTGTCGACACTATAACAATTGTACCCTTGGGTCGGTGTACAATTGATCAAATCTGTTACGACTTTGTCTCTTAATATTTGGTAAGGATCACCGGAGTCAAACATTCTTCCGTTGCATATTTTGTACACCAGCGTCGAATCCGGAGCGCATTTCCCGACATTGCAAGAATAGAACAGCCCAATAACCATGAGTATTACAATGTGTGGGGACGTGTTCATGATTCGGCTCTCTACCTTCACTTTTCTCCTCTTATTTTTCTTCATTATGTTAAATTGCTAAAGGGAGGAGAGATGAGGCTAAAACTTCATCTTTCGTACAGAACAACGAAGTATTTACAAAAGACAAATACATACCCATGTTATGCATAAAGCACTTACTCCACTAGCACCTAATGAAAGTGCTAGTATGAACACCTAGAGGGGGGTGAATAGGTGTTTAAACGAAACGTTGGCAAATAAATGCGGAATAAAATAAAGTTCAGGAAAGAGAATAAGAACACAAGGTTTATAGTGGTTCGGCTTAATCCAAGCCTACGTCCACTCTCCCACGTTAACAGCCTCTTGGTTGGATTCCACTATGCAATTAACAAGAGATTACAACTTTGAGTGCAAACACTTAGTAGTAGATCACACTATCTCACTAAATCACTCTTTTGGTATTTCTCTCAAGATCACAAACTTTTAAGCTCGCGAGACAAGTGTATGATCGAAGTTGCTCAGACTTTGGAATTATAAATTCTACGTTCCGTCTCTTACTTGCTCATCGGTCCTTGATCTCCTTAAATACTCCTCCACTTCCAAACTAGTTGTTGGACAGCATCTTGAGGATCGTCTTCCAATATACCCATTGGACAGCTTTGTATCTAGAAGATTTGGTAGCCATTGAGTGACAAAAGTAGAATCCCAAATTGATTCCGATCACCCATACAAACGAAATCTTGGTTTCCATAAGTAAAGCTCCTTCGTATAGAAAGTTCTTGTCTTCAACATCTAATTGTCAATCAATTAGATTGAGTCAATCAAATCAATCTTGATGTGGAATCCAAACCAGATCACTAGCCGTTATATCTTCGGGGCTTGTATTACGTTCTGTCGAATGAGAGCAATAGACTTTACAATCTGAGTCTGAGTGCGATAGACTTTGCAATCTGAGTCTGAACATATTTTGCTTATGAATAGATTTAGCTTTAAGGTCTCAGTATACAATTCAGCTTCCTTCTGGTTCTTCCAAGTATAGACTTCAATAATATCCTTTACACGTTCTATCATCTGCATAGTCTATTACTTAACCATCAAACATGTTAGTAACCTTTGATTTATTTTGTCATCTTCAAAATATCATAAGAGATCTCTCTAACACCTAAAAACTAGGATAACTAACACACATGACTCTACTAACTCTAGTAACTGAAAAACCAAATCAGCAACACGTGCAAAAGGAAATAACTATTATTTCAACACATTAGAACCCCTTGTGGATGGTCCTTATATAAGCGATTCTTGTTATAGGTTTCTCCACCTACTTCAGTGACGAGAAGGCAATTGCGGCAACACCTAGAATCTGTTGACGTACTCTCTCGTCAGCCGTCAGCAACGATGCGTTGGATTCTCTCCCTACGTGCGTGCAAGGCAAATTTCTTGTGGAATGTCCGCGACTCTCTCTCTCTCTCTCTCTCTGTTTTGGAGCATGCTGAACAATAGAATATCATCAATGACTTCAAATAAGAATTAAAATACCAAATTCATATCCATGCATAGACCTAGAACATCTCCGACAGAAATAAAAGTAAAGCACCTTATTGCATCAGTGATTAACATTGCATTACGATCAAACCCCTTTGGATAAGTCATCTCCTCCTATTCCCCAATATTCTCATATCAGAAAATTATCCAAAAAATTCTAAACTTATTGTACAGCGACTATTCAATCTCAAATCTTTGGACAACTTGCCAATTTAGTCATAAACATTTTGCTAACTTGCTAATTTAATTATAAGCTTTTCAATTGTGCCAATTAGTTTTAAACATTTTGATGATTTGTTAATTTAGTCTTAAATTTTTTAATGAATTGCTAATGTAGCATTCTAGTAAGTGCTGACAATCCTACATAGCACAGCTGACGCTGATGTGGACAATTTTTTACATTTTTTTTAAATTTTCTTAATTTTTTATAAGCTTTTTAATAATTTTTCTTTATTTCTTTTTCTTTTCTTTCTTTTTTTCTTTACGTGTTCCTCTAGTTGGTCATTGGGCTATAGCGACGACTAGCAACCAACCAGCCTCACCCAACAACTAATGAAGCTTGATCTAAATTTTTGACAATTTGTTGATGTAGTCCTTTCAATTAATTTAACAGGAAATCAATGACATGAACGTTAATCATCCTACATAACAAGGCTGGCACTTATATGGACAATTTTTTACAATTTTTTTCTTTTTTCTTTTCAACTCTAGGCCATGATAGAGGTGACTGACACAAGCACAATCTCCGCCGACATTCGACACCATAGTGGCGGTCATCATCAATATAGGGATCACTTAGATGAGGAGGGGTAACGATTGCGATGACCGTTCAAAATAAGGTTTCTTTTTTAAAGTTATGTATTCGAGTTTATTGTCATATATCGATATACTCTATTCAGTCCCTATTAGCCTTCATCCAATGTTTTCCTTAAATCATGAGCTTTTCACAGCAAAGGCAGGTCCAATAAGTCAGGTGCTTGTCGAGACAAAGGAAATTTTGAACTTTGAAAGCACTTTCGGCGGCCAAGATCGAATAGAGATCATCCTAATAACCAGTGTTTAGTGACGTAGATAGGATGGAATCAGCGAAATAAATTTTGGTAAAAAAGATGGTGAATTACGTGTGGGATAGAAATTCTCCCCCTCTTTGATTGAACCGGAAACGAAATGCGTTTTCTTAAAAAAGGAAAAAGGAAAAGGAAAGCAATAATTGGATTTTTTATTTTCCTTTGTGTCCCCATTGTGTCTTATCATACCAAACTGGCATGAACCCACATAAAATAAAACGGATTTGTGCAAGTCCTCTCTATTTTTTTGGCCAAGGTTGACATCATCTCTTACTAATATATTATTGGCTTCCTTGTACCAAAAATTGAAATGGAATGAATCCGTCTGTCTCACGCATGATATGATGACGTCATCTCTTACCATATATATGTTTTGCATTTTATCCTCATAATAAAGAATACCCCTCTCCAACTGTCACATATATATGAACATATTCACATTTTCAGATTCACTTTCTTTCCTTTGCTTTTTCCTTGATTGAAGATCCGAGGGGTTGGTCTACATTTTTGAAGGAGGTCCTTCTCACGGTTTGCTCCACCAACTCTTGCTTAGGAGTTTAGGTAAAAATAGGGCTCTATTCCTGTTATCATGGCTTCTAATAACTATGTAATTGCATCCCATTACAAGATGACATCATCTCTTACCACAACTTATGTTGTAATCCTTGTAATGAAGTAAGCAATCTCTTCTCAAAAGCGGCAGGCACAAATTCTTTGATGGCCTCCATTACCACGGGGTCTTGTTAATCCTTGTAATAAGGAGAATCTCCTTCTAAATTTGTCACAAGAAACCGATCAACATATGCGTAAGCCAGCAAGAGAAAACATACCATACGAATAACCCAATAAACCGAACCATATCGATTCGGTTCGGTTCATCAGTTTTCGGGTTCGTTTAACACCCAGCTGTAATACTCTTCATTTCCTCCAAATCGTCATAAAATTCTGTTTCTCAATCTGATGTATGTATGGGACTAGCAAGACAAGGATATGATGGAAAAATCAGAAGACAGAGGAAGAACCCCATCTATACAACAATACCAATGGCAAAGACATCCTACAATCATGCCATTTCATTCCTGAAAAGAGAAAAGAAAGAAAAAAAAAAAAGATTGCCCAATACCACAATCATATATTGCAAATTCAAACCACAAATTCCTAAAACCTCAATCAAGTGCTTCTGCTCTCAGCTCCTCAATCTCGGATTTTGCTGTAAAGCAGAAACGAATCTGCAAATGTAGAGGGAATGCCATCAGCTAAACTCAGAGATCGGGAACCCCTCCATCCAAGCATAGTGTCTTGATTAGCCCCTTTCTCTGTGCCCAGCATTCCTTCGAGTGTCTGACCTTAAATCTGAAGCGTCGCTCTGATCCATTTCAGCACTGGATCTCCGAGGCTCTGTCTCTGCAGCTCCAGTCTGACTCCTCCGACGCCTGCGATCCTGAACTTGCCAACAAATCACCCTTAAGCAAAAGCTATATAAATTTAATTAGAGACAGATGTATAAAGGTAGCTTGATTTGCAATTACACATAAACCACAAGGGCGTGTGTTCAAGAATGATCCATCAGTCGGATTATCTTTTTCCCCTGCAAAGCAACTCAATTCTGCAACGAGCCACTGAACAATGTCTCCCAGACCAAAGTTTTGATTAAGGTTTAAGGTAAGTCCTCCAAAGACACTCGCCCAACTCTGGACTTTAAATAAACTAAACTGTCTTACCAAATTTCGAGAAAACCACCTCAACTACGTAATATGCATGCTTTGGGCCAAAAAAGAAGAATTATTATACAAGCAATTTGAGAGCACTCAATGGTGTCATCCGATATGGGGTCATACTCACTAAAAACTCACAAGCATTTTTCTTTGACATCCTATTTTCAAGAAATCAAGGAGTCATTCACACTTGCTAAAAACTCACTGGCGTTTTTCTTTGACATCGTATTTTCAAGAAATCAAGACTCAAATGAGACTTCAGAAGTTAAGAATCCAACCTCTCGGGGTATCGGGTACTCCTCTGACTCTAGCATCCGGACGACCTGACTCATTTTTGGCCTTTTCTCGGCATCAGGATCAACACATCTCAGAGCAGTCAGAAGGGCTCGTTTAAGGGCACTTGTTGATGGCTTTGTCTCAATGTTCGGGTCCACCACCTCTTCAGAACGCCTGCTTCCGACCATCATCTTGAGCCAGTCAACCAAATTCACCTGAAAAGGACCAAAAAGGATCAAGTCAGAAAACAGTGACATCTATTTAACCTAATAAAAGGTTCTGCTGCAGAGAGAACCCGCAGATAGATTGGTCTGATCATACAAATAAGACTAGTCTTTCTAGTTCAGGGAAACTATAAATAATGTGCTTTCAGGACTTGTCGTTAGAATTGAGAACAGATGGTTTTTGCATACCTCGGGTGCAGGTCGCCCATAATCTACAGGATCTCGTCCAGTAATTGCTTCCAGAAGGAGCACTCCAAAGCTGTAAACATCACTTTTCTCGTTCAATAGCCCAGAGTTGGCATATTCTGGTGCTACATACCTGGACATGTTTCAAAGTGGATGGAGAAATAAGCAGGAATCGTCAACCAGGAGATTGAGAGGGATTTGGTCATCAAAATCATATAATGAAAAAACAACTAACCCAAAAGTTCCCATGACTCTAGTTGTGATGTGACTCTTTCCAGCACCAAGCAGTTTTGCCAGGCCAAAATCGGATATCTTTGCGTTAAAATCATCATCAATCAGTATGTTGCTCGACTTGATGTCCCGATGTACTACCTTTGGCTCGATTGCCTCATGTAAGTAAGCCAATCTGAAACATTTAATTACGATTCAGAACTGAAACAACGAAAAACCCAATAAAATGCAAATCTGTCATGCGTTAGAGATGCTAATGGCTTACGCCTTGGCAGTGCCCAGGAGAATCTTCATGCGAGCTTCCCAGGTAAGGTACCCATGGTGACGCATGGCTCCATGAAGCCATTGCTCTAGGTTTCCGTTGTTGACATACTCGTACACCAACAACCTACAGCTCATCAAAGAAAAATAAACAGATGAGCAAACACAAATGACCCATACTGATTCCCCTGCTCTATCTTGTACAAATTAACAGAATCTTAATCGTTGCCAAATCAGGCCCTAGGGCAAGACAAATAGTCTAACTTATAAATTCGTTATATTAATGCATGAGCCAGCATGCATAAGAAAAATCATACCCTGCAACTAGGGTCATCAACAACAATGGAGCTTTACCCACTATAAGATAGAATGCGCATTTGCCCAATATGCTCTAGTTTGAGTTGTCGTCAACAAGAACAGAGCCTTTACCCACTAACTAGGGTCAGCTATGTGGATCCACTCGTGTCATTGAACTATCGAGCTGTTAGATTTTGAGACCTTTGGAAAATGCTCTGAAATCAATATAACTAAGACAGATCCAGAAATCTATGTGCAATACCTGTGAATTCCTTCAATGCAGTACCCAAGGAGTCGAACCAAGTGTTTGTGCCGCACGTGACCAATGGCCTCAACTTCTACTCTGAATTCTTTTTCGGCTTGCCCCCTTCAAAAAATCATCGTATTAGAAAAGCAAGACATAGTTCACTTAATACCCATAAAAGACACCAGCTAACATCCAACGTACAGATTGTTGAGGAGCTTCTTGATTGCCACAGGTGTCCCATTAACCAGGCGACCACGATAAACAACTCCATATCCACCCTCTCCAATGACATTTTCCTTGTTAAACCGACCACTAGCTACTTCCAGCTCTCTTAAAGTAAACCAATGGCCCCAATCAAGGTGGGAGAACTCCTGCAGACCAGAGTGAGGTGAAGGTGTAGTTATTGGATGTGAGGAAGGCTGGTAAGCAGCAACTTTCCCATGGATTCCCTCCGACTGAGAGTTGATACCATCCTTCTCAATGTTAGTAAAAGAGCCTGATTGACTGCTGGTATCTCCATTCTTTGAAAGGGCCAATGCCTTCTCGGAGTCCTTATCACTGTACTTATCATTGAGTGCATGAATAATGCCTTCATGGGAAATACAATTATTTGCTGAAGCTTCATCAATGCTAATCTCCTTTATCTCCTTCGAGACCTTAGGAATTTGGGTAAGAGGCAGAAGGTTTTTAGCCCCTCTGGATTTTTTGCGAAGGCTAAGGCAGAGCGACAACACCATGATTATTAAGACGAAGACTCCAAAAAGGATTGCTACCAATTCCCACACCTTGAGACCAAAAACAGATGTTTTCTTCGAGAGTTCCTCGTTAAGATTCGCGGGCATAACTCTCTAGTGCCTGTTAGATAGTGAGATAGAATACAAGACTAATTACTGGGAGTCCACATAAAGATCTTGATTAGCACAAGATTATATAGTCTATGATCTCACAAACATTTTAACCTCTTACCAGACTTTGCATATTCCCAGAAACTATAACAAGATTGCAGATATGAAAATACATGATTTTCAAGCCTTTGCTAACTCGATATCCACGAAAAATTTACATGGGGAGTGGTCTTAAAATTACCTCCTTATAGTACTAATTCTCACACTGCCAACACCGACGGATTGGTATCGAGTAGAAACCACAGAGAAAGGGAGAGAGAGAGAGAGAGTTGAAATTCGCAAATCCGGGAAACACAAAATTTGAAATTTGTGTACTCAGCAAACGTAAATAGCAAATTGACCAGCAAACAAACACCAAATGAGACCCCAGATACACGATAAACAGGATTGCTCACGAATGTCAACCTTCTCGAATAAGTACCTGTTCCTGGAACTGCTCCGCAATGCCTTGTCAACACAGCCCACCGCCAGCAACAAATCAAATTCAAACCCTAACCAACTTGGAAAGCTAAACAAAGCAACTTATGCAAGTTTCAAGACGAGCCCAAATGTCAATGAAACCAAGGGATCTTCTTCACATTTCCTAGCTGGGTTCCCTCTATTGGCCAAATGGGTGTCCGAGTCTCAGCTCAAAACCCATGCTTTTCTAATGAATCTCCCTAGGCTCTCCTCACTCTCTCTATGAGACCCAGAAGGAAAAAAGCAAGAAAAGCAGCAATCTGTTCTTGCCTGTGCAGGGATATTAAAGGCAACAAAACAAAATGAGAGCCAAAAAGGCACAGGACTCTAGGATTTGAGGGAGGGGGAGGGGTTATCTCAGGGGAAGAAAGAGTGGAGTTATCAGTGGTAGGTGATTGAGAAAGAAGAATGCCTCGCATTCGTCACGTATACATATAACAGCAACCCTGCAACGTTTTTTCAAAGCCAAGGGCATGTCAAAATGGAAACTTTCTTCGCAACTTCTCTCTTTCCTCCCTTCAATATTCTCTCTCTGCCTGCTGCTGGGCTCCTATCCCTTTCCCCTTCTTTAATTCTCAATTTTTGGTATTGGAGGTGACAGATAATCAGACACTTTGATTAGTTTAGCTCTAAAAAGAAAGACTATTTGCTTGCTGGGTGTGGGGCCCTGGTCCTTTGAATCACTATTATTATATGATAAAACCCAATTGATTTCTCCAAAATCTAATCTTTCCACTCATATCCAGGGTGACTCTCAGAGAGAGAGAGAGAGAGGGTTACAGAAACCAGGGGGTTTGGTTATGACTACAAGGACAAACAACCGGTGTGCTCGCAGAAATGTCAAAGGGTGATTTAGTGGAAAGGATGGGAGGTCTAATTTTGTAGGATGGGACATCAAATTTACCTTTGCAAGTTTCCCACAAGTTTATTATTAGTATTAGTCTCCCTTCATTCTCTTTGTCAACTTTGTGAATTTTTGCTTAAGAAAGAAAAACGAACATTCTCTATATCTAGCAATAGACAATGGTTTGTCGTATTTGGACTCTTGACACCCATAAGCAATTCTCTCGTAGTAGTTTCAAACTACGTTTAACTAGTCTTGCTTAAGAAGAAAATCTTTTTATTTAAGTAATTAGAGAAAGAAAGCGTAAGTCGATATTGTGTCTCAATTCACTTTTTTTCTTTTTGAAGGAAATAACCACACGGCATAAAAAAGAATGCCACTTCTGATGAATATTAAAACTGTAAACCAAATATTAATATTCTAATTGGATGGCGAAGCACTTAAAAATGACCAAAGATTATGCTTTGGTAATCCCATCTTTTTCCCTTAATTGTTTACCAATGCATCAATAGCTCTAAATCCTTTATAGTATAATTTCTACATGAAAAATAAAGAATATATATAAGCAAATGAGGAATGAATGACTAAGGAAGTAAGTAAAACTGTGCTTTCAGTGGTCATGGTCTTTATTATACTTTTCTCTCTATTTCAGAAGCCACGTCGATAGTTCATTTATTTTGTTTGTTTATTTATTATTTTATTTATTTTTCCACATTTTCAGTGTTTTCTTGCTTCAAAGCAAGGTCCCTTGTTGTTTGATGATGGTGAAATTACTAGTTTTTTTTTTTTCGTTGATAGTGATATTACTGTTACTTTGAAGTTACGAAATAAAGAAAAGATGGAATAATCAAACATACAAAGGCCTTGAATATGCATGCCGGTTCATTCGGGTCACATGCTCAATTGGTCATTTTCAACATAAAAATGCTAGAAGTTTTCTCATGGAGGATTAAATTAACGTTGAAAATAATTTGGCTCAACTATAAATACCAGAAAACTGATTAGATTTTCTATTAACGCAAGGGGTGTCAGCATAAGAAGAGGATAATATGCACTTTTATATCATTACATCGAATTATCTCATTTATCATACCCAGAAAAAAAAAAAAATGTAGTAAAAAGTTGTTCACGCTTGAAACTTGCATTTTCAATCTATGTGGATCAATCAACTATATGTACTACATATTGATAATCGATCCTTATCCAAGACTCCTTGTATTTAATTTTCTAAATATGTTCAAACATATATATATATATATATATATATATATATCATGTGATAGAAAAGTTTCGTGTAGCCAAGCATTTTATCTCTCTCTAATTTGCCCTAGGAATTATTGCTTAATTACCGGTCATTGCAGGCTTTTTTTCTTCCCATAGAGCATCTATATATAACATATGAGTAAGGTAAGAGGTTGAAAAGTCAAGTGAGAGAATGTAATGCACCTGGCTATTTTTAACATGGTTCCCGGTTTTTCTTTTAACTTTCTTCTCTTTCTTTTTTTCGCCGACACTTATTTTCATTCGTTTTTTATTTTTTTGGGGCCCTGCAAAGTGACCAGCTAAAATATTGGACTTCTGCTTATTTAAGACAAATTCCTGCTTTGACGGTCAAAAAAAGGAAAAAAAAAATGAAAATTTAGGAACATTTGAGAGGCCCAATAGAAAAAGTAAACAGTACCAGACAAATGGCTCTTTTGTTGGAAAATAACCAAGCTTAACTAACGCGCTTTTTATAAAGTTAAAGTGGATTGTATTACAGCCTTTCAATAGATGGACTAATCACATTGAATCCAACCGGATTTCAGAAAGTTTTGAGATGTGAGGCTTTTTATCTATTTTAGTAGATTCATCTTCAAATCTCTATGTTCTCGCAGTAGCATGATACAACATAGGAGAAGGAACGAAAATCTCAATTAATTTTCCGAAAAATTTACACATGCCTCATTAAATGAGTCACATGTGTGTTTGGAGTTCATTTTGTGATCAAATTCTTCCATATATCGACAAGCCGATCGAGACTGTATAAATTATTTCTTACATCGACAATGGTCATAATAAAAATCCAAACTTGTTTAGTGGACTTCAAAATGAAAAACAAGTTGCAAAAATAGTAATAAATTTAATGTTCTCGCAGAAAGTATATGGAGAATTCAAATGACATCAAAAACCATTTTATGTTGTAACCGTTGAAATGAGGTTTAGGAAAACAAAAAAAGTTTGATAATTACACATAATAGTTTGTTGTTCTACACATGCAAAACTTCGATTATATATGATATAACTAACTCAATCATAGTAGAAATTCCAAAAATAATATATGGTTGGGTTGAAAAAAAAAGGGAACTACTAAACATTCATTACCAAATGGAACATTCATAAAGCTTAAGCTAAGATCTTAATTTTCTAAAAGTAAAGGCAGAAAATGGCTCCAAACAACAGCATTTAGATAGGAAATTCAGGTTAAATTAATTGACGGAAAAAAGGAAAAAATTGCACTAAAAAAGTGGTCAGCTAGAGGTTCTCCTTCTCCACTTTGACACGCTTTGAGTTCACCGCAGTTATCTTTATCATTCAAAATTAGGGTTTCGGAGCATGCATTCGTACAAAAGTAGCTCTTACTCAATATAATATCTTGTGATTACAATGACTATCCACCAGCATATCTGATTAATGCCATACACATTGCTTTCATGGTTTTTAATGAAGCTTTTATCATCATCGTCATCATCATTATAATTAACTCAATGATGAAAGCGACATTCGCTTTTCATACTCCTCCCCCTTGGTATTTAATCAAAGCCTTATTCCATTTTCGTTCACTTTAATTCATACTAAATGCATCTGATCAGCTGCGTGCATGGAAAGGAAAGAATACTCAAGAGATGATGGGGAAGTGTTGCTTCTTTGATTAAGAAATCTTGAACAACGTGAAGCACATTGGTGTGAGATTCTTATGAATTTGGACATTAGAAACGCTTGCCATACACATGCACCCCTGAAAAATAAATGAGTAGTCGAAAGCACGGAATTCGAATAGCCTCAAGACGAGACTGGAAAGCTCTTTAACGATCATATGTTTGGGGATTAGGTTCGGTGTGCCATATTGACCCAAGAAACATTTTTAATCACCAAAGCGATTTTCCTGAACAAACCGACGAAACGCCCTGTCTTCACCTCGCTTGTTGGCTTCAACGATAAATTTCCACGTGCTATGTCGTATCTATAATTCTTAAACCCATGTTTACTTTTGCCTATGTATCTGAGAAATCGGTACTAAAATCTTCGAGACAAAGGGCAGAAAGTTAAATAAACCCCAAATGCTAGTACCAATTAGGTCTAGTAATAAAAAAATCTTTTAGGTTGCTTCTATCCATCTGATTTGCATCTGACCAGAGGTATGCTTCCAAGAAAGACAGGATCCTCCCCGGATTCTCCAATTCTTTTTTCTTATTTATATTTTTAGTGAAAAAAAGTAATTGTTATGTATATTTAAATCAACATAAATGGATACATGCTTCCAAGTTCGAAGAACTAGAAGGACAAGAGTCAACCTCAAAGAGCACCAACCGAGCAGATCATCGTGTGATACCCAAATTGAAAAAATTAACAATAAAATACTTCACGCCTGCCCTGGCTCTCCTCCAGGGGGACCTGGACGACCCTTTTCTTCTAGGGCAAAACGTAGCAATCAGACCCCAGTTCCCCAAATTACAAAATCGAAATAGTAATTAATCATTTAAGGTCCCTTCCCAAATAAATCAAGAAAAAATATTTTCCTTGTCTTCTCATTGAATTCAAAGAAAGCGGCAGCTCCTGACTCGTGGATTATGTGGGTGCACGAATAATTCAAAAGGGGCTCTAATGGAAACAAATTGGACCCACCAAATATAAAAATGTCGATAAAATTTCGATCATATAAAGATGCCAGAATAAGAATTTTTGCAGTATGGTACGAGCAAGAATCTCTGGTGTTGGGAGTTAGGTCGAGGGAAGCCTCCGGGTAAGAAACCGCCGATCTCCTCCTCCTCCGACGGGCAGTTGAGACGTCAAGAATTTTCACCGGCCTGTGTGCGCATCGATTAGTGATTAGAAATGTCTACACGTATGATGACTATATTGTATGGTTTATTTTAATTATGCAAAATAGTGGTTGAGGAAGCAATGTGTTTTGCGGTAGTTAGGGGGTGATATCAAGCCGTCTAATTAGAATGATATTATGCGATACATAATGATTAGCCACGTTTCAAATCACTTTTATTTCTTTTTCCTGGACTGTCTCCTTCGGAGAGAAAGAAAAAAGAAATAGAAAAAGAGCTAATCATTCTGGCATAACAAACCTAATTGTCTCCACCTAATCCTCTAGGTGCCATTAACAAAGTGAGATTAGAGGCAGGACATATATGTCATGTATCTATTGTCAGGACCACATAACCTACGAGTGTGAAAGTTCCTGGATGTTCAGAGGAAAACTATTTAAATTAAGGAGAAAATAAGAAGTGCCAATGAAATCGAAAATAGATAATATATCCGTGTTACGAAAATAAGCAATCGAATACCATAATAAATGGAGAAGATAATAAGTTGAATAATAGTTTTACTTCAATCGATGTGACCTACTTTAAAGAGAGAATGATGGAAATTTCGTTATAAATTAAGTGATATAATGAAAGTTACAAATATACTCGAGTTAAACAATTTTACAGTGTGTCGCTTCACACGGATTTTCACGAAACAATGACTCAGTCTCGCAGATGAGTATACAAAATCTAATCGACTTCAATACTCAGATTGGTGGAAGATATCACGAGCAAATCACGCTCTTCATGCCCTACATGGTAATATCACTTTCAACGCAGATAACACTCACAAGGCAATTTAGACCAAACCCCTACAAAGGAATACCTATATAACAAAACATGAAACCGATTCCTTTTTGGGCGATCCACCGTTGCCAAATATGATAAAGGTCCACATTGGACTTTCCACTTTTATGCCAAGGCTTCGACTCCATTTGGGAAACCAATTTACTTGTTATTCACAATTGTTCGAATACGAAGGTCATTAGGGTCGGGACATCTTGACTTGCATTTGGGTCTAGTCGGGTTTGATTGAAGAATTCAAATTCAAGATATAATTTCAGTATTACGCATGCACCAGTCACAAAGTTAACAGACCATAAACACAAACAATGCAAAACGATCTTTTTTTAATAAGTGAATATGCAAAACCAAGAGTTTTCACGTAATCGTCGAATCGACAATAAAAATTTTGGCCTGCCAGATACGACTTTTCTGAAAATAAGATTTGTTCGAGTTTAAACCAGTATAAAGCCTGCATTTAATCGGGGAAGACTTAAACATGGGCCCATCTTGTGATTTTTTGGGCCTCCAGAATGTAGACGGCCCAACGATAAAAGCAGCTCTGCCGAACGGATGTTGTGAATTTATTCAAATAAAACTGTGTGCTACCACCAAGTGATTGACCTAGTGATAAAATGACTCGCATATTGTACAGGAGGTCTCAAGTGTGATTTATGTCACGAGCGAAATGATTTGTGTTGCGTTATCTAGTCATAACATATCTCGTGTGGAGCGAAATGATTTGTGTTGTGTTATCTAGTCATAACATATCTCGTGTGGAAAGACTAATTGACTGAAGGCATCTTGGTGCGGTTGTGATGATGAGCTCATCGACCTCAAAACTATAGTTTATGTGTGGTGTAGAGCAATTATGATTCAGTTACCTTTACAACAATAACCAGAGGGGGTCGCTTCCCTCCCTATCCTTAATATGATATAAACAAATAAGCATCCGCGAGAACATCTATATCTCTGCCAACTTCCAAGTTAGCATAATTGGTTGAGGGTGTTTGGTTTTTGGTTTAGAAGCATAAGGTTATTTGTTCAAGTCCCATTAACTACATGTAAACTATTTTTGGTCATTATTAGATCTGTCAAAATAAGTCTTAAAAACATAAATTGGTCATATATGGGTCACTTACATATTACAAATATTACTCAAATAGGTTTAAAAATTGAAAGCCAAAAATAAATGGGTCTTAAATAAGTTGGACTTAGAACCCATTCTCAACTTACACTTTCTCTTTCCTTTTTTTTAGCCTAAAAAAATCGAAATTATAATTATTGTTTATATTTCCTTTTTTTTTTCTATTTTTCTTCCTTTTTTTCCCCTTTCTTCTTCCATTTTCCTCAACCGGTGGTTGGCACGACAACAACCAGCATGGTGATAGCCGATGACCGGCCAAGCAAGGCTCGAGGTCGCCGACGACTGGCAAGACTTGAGCTCAACGGCGTCAAGTGAGCTTGACCTTGCCGATCTGGCGAGGCCTCGGCCTTGCGTTTGGTGAGGGTTGAGCTCACCGATGTCGAGCGAGCTCGCACTCATTTGTGGTCGATCACCAACCGAAGAAGAAGCAAAAAGGAAAAAAAATTAAAAAAGAAAAAGAAAAAAATGAAATAATTAAAAATTATATTTAAAAAAATTAAAATATATAAAAATTCAATTGAAAAGAATAAAAATAATTATAAATCCGATTTTTACAAAATAAAAATAAAAATAAAAAATATTTAAAGGAGTCACGGAGGAAAATTAATCATATTTTTCATACCAAACGGTGGAAAATATTTACTAATTTATTTTCAGATTTCAGGCAAAAACTGAAAAATATTGTAATTTTCCTTTGAAAAAATACTTCTTGGAAAATATTTTCCAAGAAATAAACAAGGGCTTATTTTAAAAAAAATTATAAAAACTATCCATTAGATTTGTATCGTATAAAAATATTTTAGCAATACCATTTAAAAAAAAACATAAAAAATAAGCTTTCTTAAGTTCAATTAAATGGGTCAAATACGAGTCAATAATTTTGCACTATGACAAATGAGTCGATTTACGTTGAACCATTTATGACTCGAACCTGATTTGACTCAACTCGACTTGACCTGACCTAATTTGACCCGAACCGACTCACCCGTTTGATAGGTCTAGTCATCACCACCCATGCAAACTAAATGCCTAGGCTTAATCGATTTATAAAACCTGTAGAGAGTTTTATAGACCTCTAGGCAACTAGGCAAAGGAAAAACATCTATATAACTAGAAAGACTTATCTATGGGATTAGTCGCATTATATACAATGCTAGTGATTTTGCATATTAAATGTATTAATTTTAATGAAGGATGTATTTTCTTCATCAAATGGAATTTTAAGAGATTTTTTCAAGAAAAGTGCAAGTTCAAAGGAATATCTCTTGACAATTAAGACGAATTTTTAAATAAATAAATATTATAGACATTACATCTATTTAGTAATATCAAAAGTAATGAGTAGTGACTTTTTCAAATTAAATGTATTAAGTTTTGACTAAGGGTATCTTTTCTTTAAAAAATGATCACTTAAGAGTTTTTTAAGAAAAGTGAATGTCTAGAGAAAAATCTCTTGAGAATACGTAGCAAATAGACCTAGTAATTTTTTTTAAAATATTGAAATATCCATAAACACTACATCTATTCAATAATATATGAAGTAATAACTACTATAATTAACTCTACAGGAATGAGAAGTAATTATAGCTACAATTTTACGTAAAAATGAGTATCGTACATCGTGTATACATGATATGTAATTTAAGGTATCTACAGAAAAAATCTACTCATATATTTCAATAGAATAAAATGTAGAGAGAAATAAATTTGGTTGCTTGCAATATGATATACCGTAGAGAGTAAATTTACTTCGATTCCATGAAAGACAACGGGTAGTTACATACAATATTAGAGTTAATGGTACTTAAGGATAGTAGTTTCTCAAAAAAAAAAAAAAAAGAACAAAACGGTTGAGTTGAATTTAATATAAATAAGTTCCTAGCCCTAGAGCCACACAATACCATTTTCTTTACCTAAAAAAAAAGGTATTGAGTCACATAATAAATGGTATTTCTTCTTTGTATTCGTTTTAGCTAAAAATAGCTGCAAGCATGCAGGACTAGTCCATGGTGCCTCGAGTGGATCAAATCTCAAGGATTTGAGTTACCTCCCACATATTTGGCCAAATCACAAAGAAGAAAACTCCCGAACCTTCAACTCAAGAGATAAAAATGTTCATACTTTTCAAATGACAATAGAAAATTCATGAACTTTAATTGGAGGGACAAAATACCCACTCTTAAATTTTCCGTCTATGCAAGTGAATGCGACATGACATAGTCAACCATATTGCAGAAAGACAAGTCGGCTTATGACAAAAGACACCCTGAACACATCAACAAAAGCAAAACGACCTCGTTTCTTTGAAACATCGCCATTTCTGATTTTTCTTAATTGCGACTCATATGGCATACTTTTCAAAATATTACCGCGACTCTTTTCTTTGATAAGTTTGTTCTTTCTCTATTAATTATTTCATGTGCTAAATCAAACGGAAAATTTATAGTGGGTTAAATTGTCTCGAGTAAAAGTTGGCAATTTTTAATCATTTGTACGATCAAAGTTTTTTTCCTACAAGTAAAAGAGATTTTTTTTGGGAAAAGTATCAAAATAGTCCTAAACCTTTTACATTAGTATTACTTCAGTCCTAAACTTTTTAATTTGATCATTTTAGTCCTAAACATTTTTACATTTGTACAAATTCAGTCCATCCGGCTAATTTAAGCAGGAAATTGCTGACGTGGCCACCGATGGTTTTATGTGGCACCACGTGGACAAATTTTATAATTTTTTTTATATTTTTTTAGATTTTTTAAATTATTTTTTTCTTTTTTTCCTTTTTTTCACTTTTCTTTTCTTTTTCTTTTTCTTTTCTCCTTACCCTTGGCCGGCGAGGTCGCCAGCCGGCCGGCCGACCATTGCCGCCCACAAGCCGGTTGGGGTGAGGGGCCCTGCGCCCTCGCCGACCACTGGCGAGGGCTGAAACCCTCGCCCGTTGGCCGGCGAGGGTGCAGTGGCCCTCAAAGCTTCAAACCTTATGTTTTTCTCTTTTGGGTCTCTCTCTGATTCTTGCATTTCCTAATCAATTCTACACTGACTCACTGATCCATGGAATTACTACGAAAATCCTGTAGCTCCTCGTCTTCTTCTTGTTCTTCTTCGTCCTCTCGCCGACCCGCCGACTTACCCATCCTCGCCGAAGGAATAACCGCCTTCGAAACCCCCGACCTGAAGCTCGGCCTTAATGGTCCCGGCTTACTACCGGGTGATTCCGAGAGCCACAGGAACGACGGTTCGAGAATGCTAAGAGAACCTAGCATTGGGTTCTCGAAGGGGAGCGAGGAGGAACTGGGCGAGGACACAGCCCTCGCCAGCCAACGGGCGAGGGTTTCGGCCCTCGCCAGGATCTGGGCGGGGGCCAACACCCTCGCCTGTGGCCGGCAAGGGCGCAAGGCCCCTCACCCCGACCAACCTGTGGCCAGCGATGGTCGGCCGGCCGGCGACCTCGCCGGCCAAGGGTAAAGAGAAAAGAAAAGAAAAAAAAAGAACGATAAAAAAAAAGAAAAAAAAAAAAAAATAATAATTTAAAAAATTTGAAAAAAATATAAAAAAATTATAAAATTTATTCACGTGGCGTCACATAAGACCGCCGATGGCAACATCAGCAATTTCCGGCTTAAATTAGCCAGATGGATTGAATTAATACCAATGTGAAAAGGTTTAGGACTAAATTGGTCTAATTGAAAAGTTTAGGACCGAATTGGTACCAATACAAAAGGTTTTGGACTATTTTGGTAATTTCCCCCCCTTTTTTTTTGGGGCGAGGGGGAAGGCTTGTGGGGATTTTTTTTTTCTTTTTTTTTTGTCAATCCTACTCTACTCCTATTCTAACTCTCACTCTTAGATTTTTGTCCTACCTCCTTGCAGGGCGTGGGAGTCGAAACCCACTCCTAAAACTAATTTGTCCCCACCCCAACCCCCCTGAGAAGGTGAGGATTCGAACCTTGGCTTGTGGGGATTTGAAATGTATAATTCTCTCATCTTGATTTACTGTGGGTTTTTTTTTTCTTTTTTTTGTATGGATACAGAAATTTGTCAATATTTGCACGGTTCAACACTACTCAATTGAGTAAGTTTCACGTGTCTCCCTCTTTTCTTTAACTTCTTTTATAATTTCCGATAGACATTGTTATATATTATGTAAATAAATTCTCTATTGTGATCTTATGGTACTTATTGACTGTTTACTTAAAAAAAATAAAAATAAAGAGAGGCATTTATGTATTTACTCACGTTTGGATATGCGGTCCAAAAAGTTGTCATTATCCTATTATAAATTTCGAAATTTATATAGAGAAAAAGAGAGGGAAAGAATAAAACATTTTCTGCAATTTGGATGCAGAAGTCATATAAGTCAATCTAGAGTTTAACTTTTCGAGGTTCTCATATAAAAATTTGTATGAAACTACATAAATTATAATATTTATTTCCTTTCGTTTTAATCGAGGGTGTAGTGTGGATCTGGTTAAAATTGCACCTCGCCACAACTCATGAGCTCAAGAGCTCCATTAGGAGCTGCCCTGCCTAGTTAGGTAACTCTGATGGGCTAACATAACCGCGTTCTATATTTTTACGTGCCGATGCCTGCACGCCTTAGTCCCGCAATTAGAGAGGGTACTTTTCTTCCCCCTCCTTGGAAATATCCCTGAATTTTATGTCTCAGAGCTCAAATATAATAATTTAATGTCATACTAAGAATGTCTTCTTACAAGGAGGTCTCCGAATACTATATTTCTTACGGTGTGAGTGCTACCTCTACCCCTTATAATTTTTACGTCCCTAGAGTATTGGGACTTGAGTGTCTGTCGCCTGACTCCCGACTCCTCCTTTCCAAGAGCGAAGAGCCCTGTCAATGGCTCGGGGTTAGTTTTACCACTTAGCCAGGGGAGTCATATGGGAAGGCCCTCGCCACCATATTTCTTGAGGCATGGGAGCTATCTCTACCCATATTATTTTTACATCCCCGGAGTCTTGGAGCTTGAGTCTCGACTGACTCGACTCCTTTTCAGGAGCGGAGAACCCCATCATTGGCTCGGGGCAGTTTTCCCACTTTCCAAAGTGGACATTGTTGGATATAACTCCTGGGAATAAATTCTCTATTGTCATCTTATGATACTTATTGACTGTTTACTTTTAAAAAAAAAAAAAGAAAAGAAGAAGGAGGCATTTATTTATTTACTTACACAGTTTGGATATGTGGTCCAAAAAGTGGGCAAGCCAAGAATGTCCTTATTGATTAAACATCATATGTCGAGCTACGGAGCCAATCCAAAGTTTAACTTTTCGGGGTCCTCATATGAAAAATTGTATCAAACTACTTAAATTGCAATATCTATTTGCTAAAAATTACACCAAACATCAAGCGCCATAGAGCATAATGCCCACCGCTAGTCCTCTTAATCCGTCATTGTTCGATTGAATATATGTATAGACGTTAACATCATTTTTGTTAATTGATTATCCCCTTCATTTTGTCGGAGAAATAACCTTAAGAATTTTGATGATTCCAAAATTATCATTAGAATAATATATACTATAATAAGTGCAGATGTTCACGATGATTATTAAGAAATATGTGATTTTATGATTATTCATTGGAAGAGGATCGCAAGATGTCTTTATACAGTCTGATTGTAAACAACATCAACTAGCTGAGCTCGTGATGATTTTTATGCCACTTACAAGGATATCATGTCATTAACAATGCTGGAATAACGACCATCCGAGAATGTTTGTTGAAATATTAAATATAGCCATTAGTAGCTAGAGAACCGGAAATCGTCAAAGAATGGGAAATTTTGTCAAAATTGTCAAAGCAATCAATGATGTGACCGTAGCGGTAGAACCTACTTCAAGAAAGCTTGCTGATGTTCACTTGAAAGGACTATACGGGTAGTCTAGCTTCAGAACAGCAACTAACGAAGAATTCTAATGGGTACTTGCTTCTCAGGATAATCTCTAACGGAAAGAGTGAAAATATTAATATGAAAGAGATCATGTGAGTCTAAAAGGGTTGAACAAAAAATGTAGAACAAGCTTTAAAGTATTCATCATTGTATTCCGAGCAAATTGTGTTTCATTCTTTGAGCTTCCCAAAGTAGTGTTCTTGCTACATTGAATCCCGAGAAGATTAAGTGCACAAGCTTAATAGTAGCATTTGAGTTTTGATAGTAGTGTGATATATCTTATGAAATGATAAGTGACTTATCTTGGTGAATACTAGTGCAATCCTAGCCCAACTTGTGGCTGTTAATTTTTGGACAATGGATGCAGCCTTGGTGATTAAGCCAAACCATTATATATTACTATGTGTTATCTTAACTTCCGTTCTTATCAGATTATTTTCACATTAGCATCACCTAATTTTCTCAATATCGACTTTTCTTGATTTCCAAGTATCGGCTGCTAATTACCGCAAAATCTTCAAAACAACCTATTCACCCTCTCTAGGTTGCATAGTTAACTTCAACACTTTTTTTTTTTTTTTAATTTGAATCATACAAAAGAAATATGAACGACCCAGTCTAAAGATTAATTTAGGCGTTGATTTGGCAAAATCTGATCTAAAATGGAACGCTCTTCTCCGTCAAGCCTCGTGAATTGATATCTGAAAAGACATTAAGATGGAGACCGCAAAAAGGCAACCGAAACATCAGAACAAAAGGAAAAGAAATGGGCGTTGTTTTGGACTAGGGTGATGATGATGAAGATGACAGTGAGAGGAGGATCTTGAGTATTTGACAACTTATATGGTTTGCAGTTAGAACGTCGCTATACGCATCATGTGAACTAGTAAAATCCACGTAAATGCCGGGGATTTTGTCAATCCACTGTTGCATCATCCGACTCCTTGAAGGGGTGACCAGCTTTGTGCCACTCAATTCTTCAAGAAGACAGCTAAAACAGCATTATCACGTTGAAACATCATATCCATCGATAGCCAAAAAACATTGTGTAAAATAGCGTCTACATAGATTAAATGCATTTGAATGTCAGAGGGTCCCAGTCTGGGGCAACTCAAGAAAATGTGTGGTTTCCGTCTAGGCTATTATGGCAGTTGATGATCTGAAATGGTGCTTTGAGCGGATTCTCGCTTATGGTATTAGATCCATCTTTAAGGTCCGGAGAAAAACAAACTATCACGTCTAATCTTGCGACTTTGCAATCCATGTCTCATAGAAGAGATTGGTTTCTGGTGGTTCCTGATCTGGTCCCACCTTGAAACTGGGAACTAGGGACCAAACCAAAGGCCTTTGAAACAGGACCGATCCAATCCAATTTCTGACCGATCCAATCCAATTTCTAAGTGATCTAGTGAAACACATTGGTTCAAACGAAAGAATGCCTCGAATTTCATGAAAAGTGAAGGAGACTTTAAAAAAAGAAAAGACCGAAAGAGGAGAGTAGGTGTGAGAATCATGAAGCAAAAGAGAAAAATCAAAAGAGGAGAATAGGCATTCATAAAATAAATAAATACATAAATAAATAACAATCAATTCGGGCAGTCCGATTAGATTGTCTGAATACTAATTTCATTTTTAGAAATTAGATCAATATTCTCAAGAATCGGATCCAATTGATCAGTTTGGTCCGATCCAGATAATTCCCGATTCAATCGGCAGGCTTACTAATACTCACCCTTAGGGTCTCTGTCCACTTGAACTCAATAGCATTTATTTTTGGCTGCTCCTGTCAGCGCAGCAGCAAGCACGTGGTACGGTCAGCAAGGTTAATGGCTCTTGCTTGGTCTGCTCTTTCCTCTTGCAGCTTTGGGTAACCCAACCTCTTAATCCATCGACTCCCACCACCAAAACCTCCTCTGATCTTTAGGCCCAACCCACACTGATCTGACCAATCTCAAGAGCCTTGGCTTCCCACTCCCAGCTCAACGACCCCCCTTCCTAAACAAAAGGCTCTTCCTTTCCTGCTCACTTCGGATTGGATCTCTTCGCTACTAATACAAATCTGGCGGTCAATCTTGGCCAGCAACGAAAGGATCGATTTTGATTGAGGTAATGCGTCTGTTCGTGCATGTCTGAACGTGGGTCGATCTTGTCCTGCTGGGTTTTTGGCTGCTCTGCTTTGCAGATCTAGTTAGTGTTGATTATGTCTCTTTCTTGTTAGGTGGGCGTGGCTTTTCTTTGCCTTTGAGGTTTGATTTTATTTAGTTAGAATGTGGGGTTGTCGGTGTCGTTGTTTGGGTATGGTGAATGATTCCCCTCTTTCTGCTCCTCCTTGTTGTGTGCTACGTTCAATGGTGCTTGTTTCGGATCGGACTTGTGGGCGCCCCATTTCGTGGAAGTGGTTTTTTTGGTACTTTGTTTTAAGTTGAATGTCCTGACAATACGACGTTGAATTTTTCATGTCATTTCTTTGGCAGCTTTTCGGAACTTCAAGAATAGCTCCATTTCACCGAAATCCGATTTCATTTGGGTTTTCCAGTTCCAAGTGGTTGGGGAGATCAATTTCCATCTGGGTTTTATATCTGCTGCCGGAATATTGTTTTCCTTTTCTCTGGGGTCGTGATCAGTTTATGAGTGGGACAGTTATTTTCCAGAAGATGTTGTAGAAGCTGGATTAGCTGGACTGAAAGATAAGAATGGGCAAGATGATCAACAAACCGCTGGTCCTGACGTACCTTTACCTATTAATCTACATTTTTCTTTCATCTGGAGTTATACTTTACAACAAGGTAATGCGCGTTCACTGCTTAAATTCCTTGCATTTGTATCACATTGCAACTGGTCATGTCCATTCTCAAAAGCCGAGACTGGATCTTCAGATACCGTTATGTCCAAATTTTCATTAAGCTGTCTTTGGAGGTCGCTCTGTCGATCTCATTTATTGTGCCATTTGCCTTGAGGCTGTCTTATTATCTAGGTCATATCTTTGCCTGCCACTCCTTATGATCTCATGGAATATTGCATAGCTCTGTGAAATGTTGCAAGGTCAAACCATCAGCAGCCTGAATCAGCTGTTCTTTGTCATTGATTTACCTTGTACCTCTATTGGGATGTAAGACTAATGTAGATTGACAAAACTTCTTTAGTGACTCTAACTTTGAAAATTTTTGCAGTGGGTACTTTCTCCTAAGTACTTCAATTTCCCATTTCCAATTACACTGACCATGATTCATATGGGATTTTCTGGAGCAGTAGCCTTTCTTCTTATTCGTGTTTTCAAGGTAAGCATTCTTGTACAACACTTCAACCTTTACTTTCGACCATATCTTTGGAGTCTTTGAATTAACACACCTCTTTCTTGTAGTTTGCTTCTTAGTCTGTCTATGCTAATGTGCATGTAAACAATCTAAATTGCAGGTTGTAGCTCCAGTTAAGATGACCTTTGAAATGTAAGTGGTTCATATGATCATCTTTTGCTTGTCTCTGGAGTTGCAACGGTGAAGACCATTGCACTTTCCTAACTCCTGTATCCTTAATAACACTTCTATTTGTGCAGATATGCAACATGTGTCGTACCAATCAGTGCATTCTTTGCTTCTAGTCTCTGGTGAGCACTCATTTAATATTTCAAGGGCAGTAATATTAGATCCCATTGTGGATAACTTGATCCTCTCATGTAAATATATCTACCTGGCTCATCATTTTTGTGTAGATCTGTTTATTTCATAGGTCTAGCTACCCGCATGATTGAATAATGTTGGGTACATGGTTTCCTGGGTTCTGATACATCACTCATGAGTTCCACAATATCAGTTCCAACTATCTTTTCCTCGTGACATTTTCTACTACATTACATACACCTCCATGGTCAATTGCCATAACTATGCAGAGAAGGGATTTTATGGTTATGGATAGATCATTTCAATGTCAAAAGAGTTGTCATGAGTCATGCCCAAATTAGGTTCATTGACATTTAAACCAATCCTTACATGGTCCATACAATATATGTTCTACAGGTTTGGCAACACTGCTTACTTGCACATTTCTGTGGCCTTCATCCAGATGCTGAAAGCTCTAAGTATGTTGAAGAAATCCTTGTTCTTTTGTACATCTTCAACTGCTCATTGCATTGAATCATCTCTTACTCGTTAAATGTTGGATATTGCAGTGCCAGTGGCAACCTTTATCACGGCAGTTATGTGTGGCACTGATAAATTAAGGTGTGATGTATTCTTGAACATGCTCGTGGTGAGCATCGGGGTTGTGATTTCCTCGTATGGGGAAATCCATTTTAATATTGTCGGTACAGCTTACCAGGTCACAGGAATATTTGCTGAGGCTCTTAGGCTGGTTTTGACCCAAGTCCTGCTGCAAAAGAAGGGGTTAACTCTAAATCCCATCACAAGCCTGTATTATATTGCTCCGTGCAGGTACTGAATTTGGATGTCAATGCACTGGTTACTTTGAATGCATTTATTATTAAGCCTCTAGGTTGGATTTTAATTTAGTGAAAGAAAAGGCGAAAGATGGATAACTCTTTTAGTAGTTGCTGTCCCTTCTAATGCAAATGCCAAATGTTTGAGAATGTGCTTTACTAGATTGTAGAATCTTGTCATTGAGAGTTCTGTTTCCTGAATTTGCAGCATCAGTATTATGACTTGACAGCATAGATCCCGTGATATGTGAAGCGATAGAGCATGCTTGATACTGTCATCTTATTTCGGTGCATTTAGAGTATCGTTGACAAAAGAGTCCTGTTTTCATCAGTTCATATCAAGAGTGCTAACTTTTTCCCCATTTTTAAAGTGCAGTTTTGTGTTTCTGTTTGTGCCTTGGTATTTACTCGAGATGCCAGAGATGGAAGTTTCACAGATCCAGTTCAACTTTTGGATCTTTTTCTCTAACGCCATCTGTGCTTTGGCTCTCAACTTTTCCATTTTCCTGGTTATCGGTCGAACTGGTGCGGTTACCATGCGCGTAGCTGGCGTATTGAAAGACTGGATACTGATAGCACTTTCCTCTGTTATATTTCCTGAGTCGACAATAACTGGGCTCAATATAATAGGCTATGCAATAGGTGATCTGTCTTTCTAATTTGAATTTTCTAACGCATCTTTTATGTCATATTCTATGATTAATGGAAGTGTTCCCTTTTCCTTTGCAGCTCTTTGTGGTGTTGTTATGTATAATTACATTAAGATTAAAGATGTTCGTGCATCTCAAACTCAACCAGATAGTCTTCCAGAAAGAATTACAAAGGTCAGTTTCTTGCGCAGGGATATTATCTGATGTATCTCTTGGGGGAATATGCCGGAAGTACTGTATATATTTGGTTCAAAGTAAAAGATTGAAACTAAAATTGTTGATCTTGAAATTACAAGGAGTAGGAAGATGCACTATTATCATTAGGCTCTCTGTTTCATGGCTTTTGAACTTATGTGCTCAAATCTTCGCACTTTGTACTTAGGCACTCTGAAGTTCTTTTTCACCCTTCTTCACCCCCGGCCCCACTGCCCGTCTTGGTATGGAGAAATATAAGTTCCTAATATGCCACTATAGCAACATTTGGAATCGATATGTTTGTTGGTGGGTGTCTTTCGATATACTTGGCGAATGGCAGCAATCTGTTATTTCGATACACTACTTTGAGGTTTACACAATGGATGTTCAGTAGAAACTTCTTATGATCCTGATAAATCTATGATAGCCAGCTCCACAATCATCTGATCAGTGGGCAAGTACTCCGCTCTAGCCTTTAGATGCCAAGGAACTAGCATGCTACACTGGCAAACACTCATCCAATTCCAGACTATAGTTGTGAATTTGTGAGCGCTGTGCTTTTCTAAATGCACTCTGAGTTCCTCGTTTGTTGTACAATCCACAAAGTTCAGGAATGATTGATATATTCTTTTTAGCATTAAGCTTTTTGTAGAATTGTTGCAGGACCGTTTATTTCTGGCCATTATTGTTCTCACTTGTACGAGTCTAATTCATTTTATTGATTCAGGAGTGGAAGCTCGAGAAGAAGTCATCTGACCCTTTTCTGCCTAGCAAGGGGAGTGACAACAATGGTGGAAGGAACGGAGGCAATAGTCCCACAGCCGACCCTACCGTTGATGAAGAAGCGGCTCTTGTCCCATCGTCAAGATTTTATTACACAGGACGGACACAATTTAAACAGCCATTCTAACTGAGTTGGCATCCTCATGATTAAGAAGCTTTATATTCATCCTAAGAAACGAGAAGATCAAGATGGTGCGTCCAGATGCATCCCGCATTGGACTTCATACGGACAGCAGCATTCTTTCAGACACCACCGTGGAAGGCTGGTGCATCAATTCAAATTGCAGATTGGACACCTTGAGGCGCGATGCATAGGAGCACAGAAACTACAATTGTACGCCAATGATAGGCTGAACATATTGTCCCTGCCCTCAAATCAATTGGCTCATGTTCCTTTGCTAAAGGTGATTACGTACTGTAGTTTTGATTCCAGATTATATTGAACCTGTGGTTCTTCGGCAATGTCAAGTTATTTCAATGCGATAACCAAATGGAGGAATGGTTTATCTCATCCTTTTTATGGTACTCACATGCCACTCACAGTATAATTCATGCAGAGAGGGAGGTAAGGACTTTGTTACAATTTCATCTAGAGGTTTAGACCACTCCACCCTGGAAGATTGGTATCATTTAGTTAGCCAACAGAACCTTGGATAAAAACAACAGTTGCGCTAAATTGGAATATAGCTCGGTGGAGCTGTTTAATTATCCGGGCGTCAAACAGGAAACAGGAAATCCGTAAATTGTATGCTATTTTCACACCGATCAACCAGGGTCCTACCAAATCCAGAAGGAAAAGGAAATCTCAAACACACATGCATTATATTCTCAAAAGGGCATTTAGCCGAATACATGTACATGGCAATGATGGTGTAGTGTGTAATTTCCGCCGGTCTACAATGGTCTCAGGACATAAGCAAAAGAACCAAGCCATACAAACTCTGCAAAGAGAACTCCAAAAAAAAAAAAAAAAAAGCGGCAACGGTAGAGAAAGGCCTCGCAAATGATTTACACATACGAAGAGAATCGCAGGCAAAATAACGCATGTCAGCCAAGAATAGAAATTTTAGAAGGAATAACAATATACATGCCCACAAACAGCTTCGGCAGATTCCTTCCACCGTGACAGGATTTGCAGCAACTTTTACCCTCCAATACAAGGAATTTACTGAGCATCTCCGAAATCCCCGAGAGACAATAACCTTCTTGCCGGGGCAGGTGGTGCCAGTCCAGGAATGTCCCTGATGTTCTTGTTGCTTGGGTTCACAATCTATATATTGAAAATTACCAAAACAAAGTTAAACCTCCACAGACATCACAATGAGATTTTGCACACGAGGCTATAGCAAAAGGCAAAGAAATCACTTCATTAAGATGTTTATCTGATCAAGTGATGAATGGATTAACTGAACAATATACCTTCACCACAATAATTGCTATCACGCCGATGACGATAAGTAAAAGGAAAAGCATAATACATTTGTCTGTTGCCACCTGTAGAAAAGAAGATAGAACTCAACAAAAGTCCCAACAGAAAGGAGACAAGTAACTTACAAGCAAATAAAGGAAAGAAAAACAGACGAACCTGTCTGCCAATTTCCTTCACAAGTTGGGAAGCCTTTTTAATAGAAAACTGGATTGTGTCAAGCTCATTTACAATTCTGCCCATTTGCTCGGTCTGGAGAAAGTTAGATCACCATGTGAATGACCCAAAATATGTTAACAAAATAATTCAGACGCTTTTTTCTTCCCAATTATAAGTTCGTAAAGAAGACCTACTTGGCCCTTTAAGGTGACAGCAGTCTGTGTTCCCACTTCGACAGTTTGCTCAACAACCTAGGAATCAATTCTTTATGAGAATAATGATATTTATGTAAGAAAAGGAGCAAAAACTCATCAAGATAATTACTCACCTTTTTCGAGCGCTCAATGACCTGATCAGTCTCATCCATTTGCTTCGTTCCAGCATCAATAAGTTGTTGGTTTGACATGGCTTCATGGCATAATAAGTTGATCAGGAAAAAAAATAATAATAATAAGACTGAGTTTCACATAATAAATCCAAGAAAGAATTATCAAGAGAACATATTGATTCAAATAAGTAAGTGTTCCATCATCTAACTCCACTGATATCTAAACAAAAACACCAATAGGAAAAATTCGTAAATGCCATTTTCTGACAACTGTGAAACAATCTTCCACTTCAAAAACTGAGTAGAACTGTAGACGTGCTGCAACCTACTAGTTTTAAGTGTATATCTGACAAGGAGAAAGCACGACGTCAACACTGAACTTTGCTTATATAAGGTTAGATGCGGTGATGTCTAACTCTATTGATGGTCATTATACTGTTGGACTGCTAGATGATATACTGTCACCTATCTGACAGGTTTGTTGCATCCCTGAGGTGACAGGAAACTAACAGGAACCATTATCAGCTCGTAAGAAAACAATACTGAAAACAAAGAAAATGGACACCGATATAACATAAAACATCAAGACCCAAACCTTTCATCGAGACTTAATTTTACAAGAAAGTGGATAAAAGAACTGCATGAAATAAAAATTTATTGCTTGCTGAAAGATGGCATATGAAAATATTGCCCAGAGCTACTACCAACAGCAGTAATCATTAGGAAAGAAGTCGAAACTGACCTGATGCCACTTGGACATCTTCATCAGCAGTTGGTTCACTTACTCCAGCTCCCATATCAAAAAGTTCAAGTTTCTTATTACCAAGAGTACTCATATACCTGCAATTACACGACAAGAGATTCAATTCACCAAGAAGAACAATGTAAAGTAAGAACCCATAAATTAATTTATAATGCCGAAAAATGATCAACAAACAAGTAGTGCATTTTATCAACTGACTGGGGCCGCCGAAGTTACAAAAGAATAGCTATTCACCTAATGGCACCAAATATATAAATCACAAGCCAAAAGAATAAGAAAACAGAAAACTTACGTTTTTCTCAATGCTACATATGAGTTTAGTTCTTTGATCTGTAAAAGGGGAAAAAGCACAGTGAAAAAAAGTTCGACAGAAATAAGAAAATACGAAGAAGAATTTATGACACAAATATTACCATGGAGAAATGCCGATGTGCATGAACATCTAGATGGTACAGCTTAAAATTTCACTTGTAAGTTTTACAAAAGGAATTGGGAACTGACCAAAGATTGCTTCTCATCATTGAGTTGCCTATTTACTTCTGGTGGATTTCTGCCCTCCTCATCCTTAATTTCTCGATCAAACTCTTTGATTAATCTGTATAAATATCCAAGATGTTAAACTTTGCATCTGCAATACTGGATATTGATGGAAATAATGCATGGCAGATCCAAAGAAAAAAAAAAAATAGAGATTGAAGACTCTTGTCTCTCTCTTTTTTCCCCCTTTCCTGAATGATTCTTTCACACTCCTCTCCCTCGAAAATATGACACATGAGATAGGAAACCGTATTTATAGCATAGATTCAAAACCTGTGCTAATCTTGTATAATTAATATGGATTTAAACATTTGCCTTATTTATTTTAGAGCCAATTGTGAAAACAAAACTCTTTAATGAAGCAAATGGTCCAAAGCTTACACTTCTTTTGATGGCTACACTGTACGTGATAACCAAACAAAGGTATTGAAGCAGTCTCATACCTTTTACACTCCCTCATCTTCCCAGTGAGTTCCTCCAATTGTTTGCTTTGTCGGTTGGAATCTTTGACCTTATCAATCTTCTGGAAGCCATTTCTGCATACACCCAAAAAAAAAAAAAAAAAAGAGAATTGATGTATATATCGAGTGTTTGCAATAATCATAAGTCTCATCTTCGGAAGACAGTTAAAAAGGCAACTGACTCTCCAAATTATGATTACCCAGAAACCACAACTGTGCTAGATAGATAACAAAATAGCAGTTATGAAAGAAGAGCCCTCAATAATGGTTATGAAACAAATGTACTGCAAGATAACCAATAGGTTCAAGGCAGAAAACTGCAGTAGCTCCATAAATACCCATTTTGACCTTTTTCTTTGGCCCAAAGGCCCATTTATAACTTGAAAAAGACGAACTTATATCAATCAGACTGCTGAATGCATCAATGCAATTTACATCATGCAGTCATTTTCTTCATCATCTAATCGAGAGAAGTACATGGTCATTGTTTTGTTCCTCGTGTTTGACAAGAAAATGGCTATATCAGCTGCCCACATTCCTCTTCCCTCCATTCACCCCTCCATTCATGTGCATTGCCAAAAGCAAAGAATCATTCTCTAAATTGTGGTATATATTTCTCTTGTAAGAAAAAAAGATTCATAGCTTTGGACTTGTTGAGGTACTTTTATCAAATCCTTCACTAAAAAGAGAATGTTACCCTCTATTTCCTATACAATCAATTTTCTCCTTTTTCTCCACCAAACAAATCAACAAGTATTGAATGACACTGCTTCCCTAAAAACTAATTTTTCCCTTGATGATTGATAAATATGAAACATCACATATATTTCCTCAACTTAGAAAAAGATCTCGAGTCCTGACATCATATCATATGCACCAAAGAGAAATTATGACCAAATGATACCGCTTTTTCTCTCTCTTTATCCTCCATATTGCCAACATCCTAATTGAAGAAATCCATCACTTTTCCCTGAAGCACCTCCTAGCATTCTTCCACACTCCAAATCCTTATTTGCCTAAAAGATATTTAAAATGCAGATTGACATTCATTTACACCAGCTAAACTGATCACCATCTCCACTGCTCCAAAGGCAGTAACAATCATACAACATCGCCCTTCATCATCGCATAACACACCGTCCATGCCTCTAGTAATATTAAAGATAAGCACAGTCGACATCCACTGTTCCTTTTGCATCAGTGATGGGTAATGATCTACTAAAGGACAATTCATCACTTGTAGTCACACCAAAGAATGAGCAATAGTCCAATGCAGCTTCAGATACATTTCATAACTGCATTACCAAGGCCCCATCTACAAGCTCAATTCCTGATCCTTTACTTCCCCAGAGCGACAATAGACAATTTTCACCAGCCCACACGAATTCCACCCCTTATAAATCCACCCTCACGCATGCAACTCGTCTCCATTCATTCGCGCGCCTGCACCACCGCACTCCGCACCCATCGATGGAAAAAGAAAAGACGCCTAATCCCACTCCCAAAAATCCACAGATCCGCCCAGTCAGGCACCAATACACGCCTGACCAACAGGCACGAATCGATTCCCAGATTCCACGCCACCGCGCGAGCAAAAAATGCATCTGGAAAAAGCGGGGGGAGGAAAGAGAAAAAGAGAAGACACTCACGCGAGGGCCCGGAAGTTGTCCTTGATCTCGCCATGGATCTGCTCCATCTGAGGGCTCATCTGCAACTCGCCCGCCATCTCCGTCGCCGAAAAAGCCCCGAGAAAACCCTAGGTTCCCAAATCCTCCGCGCAATGGGCCTCACCGCATCCAAACGAAAAATCCGGCCGCCCCACCGCCGCCGCGCACCAACCGGAACGGGAAAAGCGCCGACGGGAAACCCTAAATGCGCGGCACCCAGCAGCTCTCGCGGGTTTGAGTTCGCGCGAGGGAGAGAGGAGAAAAATCGAGTCTTTGAGGAGAGGAAGGTGTTGGAAATGGCGGAAATCGATTTGGGATTTTTTTTTTTACAGGTCGGGAAGAAGGAGAAGGGGTTGGAGAGAGAGAAAGAGAAAGACAGCAGATGGAATTTCCTTGTTCTTTTTTCTTTTTCTTCTTTTTCCTTTTTTTTTTTGAATTTTATTCGGGGAAGTTCTTGTTGAGATTAAACAAACAATATCGTCGTAACTGAGTGAGCTCCCCCAACAGCTTTTTTGTCTTAGCGTGAGCTGCCTAGGAGGCAACCCAAACAAATTGGGAAAATGTGGATCGTGCTTTCCCGTGGCTAGCCAGCCGACCCGGGCCAGGACGGGCCAGGCCGACCAGAGCCACCCTCGGATCAGAGCCGGACCCGACATCCCCACAATATGGCACGGCATAGGCATCAACTTGGGCATGGGACAGGCACGACATGGCACCGCACACCACCGGTCACCTCGTCCTCACACGATATGTTGATTATCAAAACAAGAGAGTCAATCCAGTAGGCCCTAAAAAGTAAAACTTCGTCAGGTCATACATCACATGTAATATTTTATGCAACAAATAAAAAAACCATGATGTCAGGTCTTAACTAACTCTACTAATCAATCGCTAGTCTTGCAACACAAAATAAGAGAATTATTAACACGCGTCGTTTCGATACTACAACAAAATCTCTTAAGTCAAACATCCGAACATCAAATTGACGTGAACCTCTACATTCAATCACAATCAAGTCATTCGCAAAAGAGATTAGAATACTCACTAGATTTGAATCCAAACCATTTGAATACAAAATCTATACAATAATACCAAAAGTAGTAGGTGGAATACAAATGGAAAAAATAATTTGTTGGTGACAAGTGAGGGGAGACGAAGATGGGCTTTGAGTGAGTAAGCCCATCAATCAAATGGAAATGTATTTATATTATTTTGATTTTTTTTCCCATTTTTCGAACTTATAAAAAAAAGGCAAGAAATGAGGTGGCATGCGCTGGCGTGGGTGGGGGCTGGGGCAGGACATTACCAAAATGACGAGGAGACAGAGCGCCAACCAACGAATTGGTGCGTTTCCGCTGTCGGAATCCCACGCCCCTCCAAGTCAAATGATTGTCTTCGTTCGAAGCCCACTCCATTTACCCCTCGTTTCCGCTCCGAATTCTTTCCTTTCGATGAAATTACACGTCATCGTGGATTCGATTTCGTACCAGAAAGTTATTGACTTCTAACCAACTTTGTTAACCCGAGGCCACTTAAAAAATTGGAGGAAAAAACGATTCTATAAATATCATGGCTTCTTGGACGACATAATATTATTTTTCTTTTCCGATTGCCTGAATTACATCGATAAAAAGACAATCACTAAGTGTTTCTGTCAACAAGTTCTTGTGATTTGTCCCATGTGACCATTTCTTTTTTTCTAAATGAAATTTTAATTCCTACGCAATTGATAAATTTATAAAAATAAAGTTATTTGATCTATTTTTGATAACAAATAATGTAATATTTGTGAGGAAATATTTGGATTTTCTTCTATTTATTCAAATTTTCCTTATTTGTGCAGCATAATGAGACATGTACAAAATAAGGGAAAAATGGCAAAAAGAATGAAAGGTAGGATTACTTGGTTTAAGAATTCAAATCAGGAAGCATTAGAAGTTGGATGCAAATTATGAATTATGTGATTTGTTCCCTAATTTTATGCAAAAGTGTTGAAAGGTGGATACCAAATCAGGGATTCTATTATTTATTTTCTAATTTTATACGAAAAATAAGCAATTGCCTTGTGATAGGAGTCTTGGATTTCCTTATTTATGCAGCATAACAAGACATTGAGAAAATAAAAAAAAATGGCAAAAAGAAGAAAAAGAATAAAAGCAAGAATTCCGTGATTCAGGAATTCAAATTAAGAAGCATTAGAAGTTGGATGCAAATTAATGATTTATTCCCTAATTTTATGCGAAAGTGTTAGAAGATGGATACTAAATCATAGATATTATGATTTATTTCCTAATTTTATGCACAAAAAAAAAAAGCAATTGCCTTGTGATAGAAGTATTGGATTTTCTTATTGTGCAGCATAACGAGACATGGAGAAAATAAGGAAAAATGGCAAAAAGAAGGAAAGGAAGAATTTTGTGATTCAGGAATTCAAATCAAGAAGCATTAGTAACTAGATGCAAATTAAGAAATTTGTGATTTATTCACTAATTTTATGCGAAAGTATTATAATGTGGATACCAATTTAGGGATTCTATGATTTATTCCCTAATTTTATCCAAAAAATAAGCAATTGTCTTGTAATAGAAGTTTTGGATGTATCCTATAAATAGGATAACATTGAGAGCTTGGAGAGACAACTAGGTTCTTCTTTTTAGATCATTTTTCATTATTCTAGGAGTTTTTTCTAGTATTTTGAAGAGAAGACAGAAAGTGGTGACATAGTTCTTGTTAATTGAAAGATGTTGGGTTTCATTTATATTTTTATTTCTTCTTCTATTGTGTTTTTATTTTTTGTCCAAGAATAAATTTCTTTTGTTAGGGCAATGATGTAGCCTGATGATATGAATTTCGTGTTTTTTATGTTTTGTAAGTGATTTAATTCATGTGAATTATATATTATTGTGCTTAATGCTTTTAAGTAACTACCCACCATTTGAATGATTCGGTATGTATATTTAAGATTGGGAAGTGACAATATGCAATTGTTTATTATAATAAATAATCATAAAATAAATGTAGATAAAAATATATCATATTATTTGTGTAGCTTTCAGTGATAAAGTGGTCCACAAGATTTATTGTAAACCGGAAATGTTCACATTTTTTAATGTACTTATGTTTTTAAGTAACTAGCAACCATTTGAATGATTATGGTAAAATCGGATGTTCTAACATATTTATTTGATTGATTAACTGCATTTATTTTGAAATTTTGCTTCTAAGATTGTGAATTTTAATATATTCTCAATTTTATTTTGATCTATCAGATAAATTTTAAAATTAGTCCATTTTTAATATGTAATTGGTTTATTAGTCATCAATCTATATTGGACAATGTTTTTGTCATCATTATATTATTTGTTCGACGTGTTCGTTTGCATTTGGAATTTTACGAACAAGTCGTCGGCGTCGTTGCCGGGATTATTTATTTAATACTAATTAATATTGATATATGATAATTCTAATTTTAA
This sequence comes from Eucalyptus curtisii, assembly GCA_017140595.1. Lineage (NCBI taxonomy): Eukaryota > Viridiplantae > Streptophyta > Magnoliopsida > Myrtales > Myrtaceae > Eucalyptus > Eucalyptus curtisii. The sequence continues at coordinate 32,061,971 of CM029501.1, forward strand.
TCTAGCTCTTATTTTGTTTTCTCTAGAGTGTGCATCGGTGCATGACACGTAGCCAACAAGGGAAATTTCCTGAGTTTGATTGAGAAATCAAACTTACATTTAAAAGGCGACTAAGAGAATAGAGAAATCATGCTAAAAAGATAGAGCAAGTTCACAAGGATGAAAATCCATGTAGACTCGTGAGAGATTACGCTACGCCAATAGTTCAGGGCACCACATCAAGTATCGGGAGACTTGCAATTCATGTAGACAAATTTGGGATCAAACCATAAGATGCTTTAACAAATCAGTGCAATTTAGTGGGCTACCAAGTGATGATTAAAATGCTCACATTGATGCTTTTCTTGAAATTTGTGACACCATTTAATATAACAGAGTTACATATGATGTTATTAGATTAAATTAATTTCCTTTTTCCCTTAAAGACAATGATAAGGTTTGGCTCTATTATCTTCCTGCAAGATCGATCATTATATGAAATGATACGGCTAAAAAATTTCTTGTAAGTTCTTTCCACCTGTAAAGTCTGCAAAAATGTATAACTATATTACTAAATTTATACAAATGGATAATGAATAATTGTACAAAGCATATGAAATATTCAAAAAGTTTTTTAGGAGATGCCCACATCATAGATTACCTATACGGATGCAAATACAAATTTTTTTTTAATGATCTAATATAAATCTCCATTATATGATTAGTGTAACTGCAGGAAGAACTTTGACTAATAAAACACCTGAGAAAACCTAAAATCTATTCGAGGAAATGACATCCAATAGTCATTAGTGGCTTGTTGAGAGACTACTGGTACAAAAAGCCAGCAGAGTTCATGAAGTGGATGCTTTCATTGCAATTGCCGCACAATTTGGAGCATTCAACAAAAAACAAGATACTATGAGTATTTCAGCCATTAATATTCAAAATATGACATGCCATTTTATTGATGGAGGACATGTTAACACAGAGTGTCAGGTAGGTAATACTTTTACATAATATAGTGAAAATGCTAACTTTGTTAGAAATTTTAACAGGCCACTAAACAATCCTTACTCCAACACATACAATCCAATATGGTGCAATCATCCAAATTTTTTTACGGAATAATCAGAATATGACGGGATGGCCACTGAGATTCAAACGATTAGAAGAGACAAAATCCAATCTCCAAGATATAGTCACCAAACTTGCTAACACTACTCAAGACTTTATCAAGAGCATGGATGTGAGATTTCAGAGCCCAGAGACTTAAAAAAAAAAAAAAATCTAAAGATGCAAGTGGGTTAATTAGCAAACATGATAGTAGGGAGACGACAAAGTTCTTTGCCTATTAACATAGAGAAAAATCCCATTGAAACTGTAAAAGCTATAACCTTGAGAAGTGGTAAACAAGTGGGATAAGAAGATGCCAAAAAGAAGATTTCCAAAGACAAAGAAGAGGAGGTCAATGATCAACCAAAGAAGGCAAGTAAGAGCAAACTTTTTTTTTTTTTTTTATAAATAATTTCAAGTCATATGTGCCACCAATTCCAGTCCCTTAACGACTCTAGTAGCATTAAATAGATAGGCAATTCTCTAAAGTTATTAATGTATTTAAAAAATTGCACGTCAACATTTCTTTCGCAAGTGCCTTAGCGCAAATGCCTAGTTATGCAAAAATTTTGAAAGAGATTTTGATAAACAAAAGGAAGTTGAAGGATTATAAAACTGTATGGTTGAATAAGGAGTGTTGAGCCATCATACAAAACAAATTACCTTATAAGTTGAAAGATCTAGGGAGTTTTACAATTCCTTGCACTATTGGAGATTTTTACTTTGAAAAGGCATTGTGTGATTTATGTGCAATTATTAATTTGATGTCTTTTTCAAATTTCAAGAAATTAGGATTAGGTGACATAAAAGCAACCATAATGTTGTTTCAGCTGACTGATCGATCAATTAAATATCCGAGAGGTATTATGAAAAATGTATTGGTAAAGTTTGACGAGTTTATCTTTCTCATAGATTTCGTAGTTCTTGACATGGAGGAAGATTTTGATGTACCCCTTATTTTATGTCAACCTTTTTCTAGTAACAATAAGAGCTCTTATTGATATACAATAAATAAAATTGATCTCAGAGTTTAAGATGATATTTTTTCCTTTAATGTTTTTAAAAGCAATGAAATATCCCTCTGATGATAATTTTCATTTTAGAGTTGAGACAAATGACAAGTTGGTGAAGGTTTTTCAATAAAATATTTTTAAAGGCCCACTTGAAGCATGTTTGGTTGGACTAATGGACAAAGAAATTGAGAATGGGGAGATAAAGGAGTGCGCAAATTTCGTGGAAGAGAATCCACCATATTCAAGACAAAAGACAACAAAAATTTGAGAAATAGGTATAACAAACAACAAAGCCTAAACCATCAATTGAAAAGCCTCTAATTCTTGAACTCAAACCTTTATTCTGTCATTTGAAATATGCTTGTTTGGATGGAATTTATTCTTTGTAATTATGTCTTCTTCTTTGACAGATTTGATGAAGGAGAAATTACTTGAGATGTTGAGAGAGCATAAGGGTGGAATTGAATAGAAAAATAGCTGACATCAAGGGAGTTAACCCTTAACTTGGTACATACAAAATTTTGATGGAGGAACAATACAAACCCATTATCTGAACATATGAGAAGTAGTAAAAGCTGAGGAAATTAAGCTATTTGATGCATGGATCATCAATCCTATTTCTAATAGTTTCTAGGTAAGTATTGTGTAAATTGTGCTAAAGAAAAGAGGTATGACTGTTCAAAAATATGACAATAATGAATTGATTCCTACTAGGACGATTATTGGATGGCATGCGTGTATGGACTATAGAAAATTGAGTGATACCACTAGAAAAAATTATTTTCCTTTACCATTTATTGATCAAATATTGGAAAGACTTGCATGACATGAGTTTTATTACTTTCCTGATGAATATTCAGGATATAATCAAATTCCTATTGCACCAAAAGATCAAGAGAACCACTTTTGCTTGTCTCCGTGGTATCTACGCTTTTATAAGAATGCCCTTTAGTTTTGTAATGCACCGTCTACTTTTCAAATATGCATGGTGGCTTTTTCTTTTTCTTTTTTTAATTTGAGATTTTCATGAATGGTTTTTCATTTTTCTTGTTTAAATAATTTGGCTTTGGTCTTACAAATATGTAAGGAGACTAACCTTGTTTTGAATTTAGAGAAGTGTCATTTTATGGTGCAGAAAGGAATCGTGCTTGGGCATAAAATCTCTACAAATGGAATAGAAGTCGATTGAGCGACGGTGGAGGTCATCACAAAATTGCCTCCATCAATATCTATGAAACTTATTTGAGGATTTTTGGAGTATGCAAGATTCATAAAAGATTTTTAAAAAATTGTTAAACCCCTTTCTAATCTTTTGGTAAAAGATACTCCAATTAATTTTTTTGATAAATATGTGTGGGGTTTTAACACTTTAAAGGAAAATTTAGTGTCAACACTAGAATGGAACTTACCTTTTGAGTTGATATGCGATGTTAGTGATTCTATAATGGGAGCTATTTTAGGATAAAGGAAGAATGAAGTTTTTCAAACTATTTACTATGCCTATTTAACATTGTCAGGTGTATAATTAAATTATTCCACAAGAAAAAGAACTTTGGTGATAATTTTTGCTTTTAATAATTTTCTTTCTTATTTAATTGACTCAAAAGTTAAAGCTTATTCTAATCACTGTGCTCTTAAGTATCTACTTGAAAAGAAAGAATCAAAACCCCGTTTAATCAGGTGGATTCTATTGCTACAAGAGTTTGATTTGGAAATCAAAGATAAAAAGGGGACAAAAAATCTAGTTGTAGATCACTTGTCAAGAATTCCGAACTCAAAGGAAGAGGGAAGACCATTTCTCGGAAGAGTTCCTTGATGAGAAAATTTTTTCCATCAAATCCATAAAAATTCCCTAATACGCTGACTTTGTGAATTATGTGGTAAGCGATGTTCTTCCTCTTGAATTATCATATCAACAAAGAAGAAAATTATTTTCTGATGTTAAAATTTATTTTTCAGAAAAACCTTTCGTATTTGAAGTATGTGTAGAATTGGTCATAAAGAGATGTATAGAATTGGTCATAAAGAGATGTATTCTAGACAAAGAGAGGGCAAGTATTCTACATCATTATCATGACGGAGAGGCAAGTGGTCATTTTTGGTCCGACCAAAACTGCAACTAAGATTTTATAATTTGAATTTTATTGGCCTGCATTTTTTTAAGATGCATACTCCTATGTAGCTTCATGTGATTAGTGTCAGAGAACTAGAAATATTTCTAGGAAAAATGAGATACCTTTAATAACATTATTGTATGTGAATTATTTGATGTTCGTGGTATTAATATCATGAGACCCTTTACACCTTTTTATGGGAATGTTTATAGATTTTGATGCACTTATGTTTATTTAAATTCACATAGAGATATTGTGAATTAATAAACTGAGTACCTTTACCTACATATAGGATTGTAAATAGATTAAGAAAGTTTGCTATCACATGTTTGATATAGTTTTGATATGCGTAATGATTTAAAAATATATATCTAGTGGTTATGGTGAAATCGAATACTCTAATATATTTGTTTGATTGATTAGTTGCGTTTAGTTCCAAAATTTTGCTTTTAAGATTGCCAATTTTAATTTATTCTCAATTTTATTTTGATCTATTAAGTAAATTTACAATCAATCCATATTTAATTTTTAATTAATTTATTAATCATCAATCTCTATGAGACGATATCTTTTCTCGTCATTATGTTACTTGTTATGATCGTTTGCATTTAGAATTTTACGAAACATCAACTTTCTTGACAAAAATCGAACTCGACAAAAATGATCTCTCTCTCTCTCTTTCATTCTTCTTGTTTTCTTGACGGAAACGAAAGAGCAAATCAAAAACTTCAAGCTTGTGAAGAATTGTATAAGCCATGCAAGCACAAACACAAGTTAAGCCCACCCCAAAATGGACTGAGCTCGATTTTTAGTCATGCATGTTCATGTGTAGGTACACGAAAGTGAGACCGGGCACGAGTTACTTCACAAGCTCATCGGGCCGGGACTCGGTGATCAAAGGGATGGTCCGGAGGGCGCGGCCTCCTCATGGACCATTTCCTCGACCGTGGGTGCCTAGCCCACCGTCTCTCTCGACCATGGCGAATGGAGTGAGGCCTCTTTCGACCCCTTTGTTCAAAAGCACCGTGGGCACGTGGAGCGTGCGAGCACACTCGGGCGAGACGTCACGGTCATAGCGTTCGCCTTCATCTTAGCTTTGTTGATAAGGATCTTGAGCCGCTTGTCCTTCTCCTAGTCTCCATCACAAATTTCGGCACCTAATTTTGCCCTTTTTTCTTGGTTGAAGAACACAACAATTTTGGCCCCAAATCACTCTAATTCATTAATTCGGGGGTAAAAAACATGCATAAATGACGTCGTTTAGCATTAATATTGCTGGTTTCACTTTGCTAGTGAGTCACATCGAATAATGTTGCATTAGATTTTTCAATCGCATAAATTGCCGATAGTATTAAAGTGATCGACTTTTTACGAACATAGTTCTCAAAGTAATCAAGAAAAAGAAATTGCCACTAAAATGAATATCATACGAACATTATGACATTTATGATTTCCTTTCTTCATAAATAAGTGAATGAGGTCAATAACTTAAGTTCACTCATTTGAGTTGAAGAGGAAGAAGGTGACGTTGAAGCAGAATGTGTCCATCGAAATGTGAAAGAAAGCAATAAAGGAAGGCAAGAGGAAAGGAAGAAGACAGAGAGAATGTCGTAGGGGAATTTTCTGTATTCCAATCTGTATTGAATGTACAATTCAATCTAATAAATAATACAAGTTGTATTCTCAGTGCAAGGAAAAAATTGATCTAATAATCAATCTAGATCTAAATCTAATATTTAATTGACATAAACACACAAAACACAATCAATCAAGATATCGGACAATTCCGCATATCTTCCAACACTCCCCTCAAGCTGGTGGCTTGTAGATGTCCAGACGCCTAGCTTGTTTAGTAGATATGCGTGTTGTCTCTGACATAAGGGCTTGGTGAACATGTCCGCTGGCTGTTCCGTTGTCCCAATTCCTCTTGTCTCAATTACTCCTTCTTGGATCTTTTCCCGTGTAAAATGACAATTCACTTCTATATGCTTGGTTCTTTCATGCACTATAGGATTAGATACAAGTTTAAGAGCCGCATCATTATCACAATACAGTTTCGTGGATCCTTGTACTTCTACTCCGAGATCCTTGAGTAATCCTCGTATCCAAACTACTTGACATGTAGCCTTAGCCATAGCTCGATATTCTGCTTCGGCCAAGAAAGAGACACAAGAGCCTATTTCTTGCTCTTCCAAGAAAGAAGAGATTCTCCCAATTTGATACGGTATCCAAGGACGATCTTCTACTAATGGGACATGTGGCATAGTCTACATCACAATATGCCGACATCCTTAAGTCACTCTTTCTAGATAGAAGTATCCCAAGTCCTGGACATTTCTTCAAATATTTCATGACCTTCAAGGCCGCATCCAAGTGAGATCGCTTTGGCCGATGCATGAACCGGCTAAGTGTCCGAACCGCATATGAGATATCGTGTCTAGTCATTGTCGGGTATATAAGCTTCCCAACAAGTCTTTGATAGCCCGATGAATCGCTCGCACGGGATCATCATTTTGAGATATTCTTTATCATAGTCTCATGCGGTGGTCGCTTTAGTATTCTCGCTTCTATGGGAATTACAGCTAGCTTGCATCTTGAGAGACCTGCCTCTGATATGATCTCTAATATAAATTTCCGCTGACTCAAGGAAATTCCTTTGTCAGAACGGGCAATTTCAATTCCAAGGAAGTATTTCGGTGCTCCTAAATCTTTAATATGAAAGGTAGTATGCAAATATTCCTTGAAATTCTCTATAGAGGTTCTATCATTTCCCATAACAAGTATGTCATCAACATAAATCATCAGATAGATAGATGACATACCTTTAATACGTGAAAATAAAGCATAATCATGCTTAGATTGCTTAAAGCCTGCTGTTGTAAGAGCATTAGCAAATTTTGCGTACCATTGTCTGGATGCCTGTTTTAATCCATAAAGGGATTTACGGAGACGACACACTTTATTCTCCCCCTGTCTCCGGATGCCTTGAGGAATATCCATGTAAATTTCTTCATCCAGATCACCATGGAGGAAGGCATTATGAACATCCATCTGGTGTAGATTCCAAATCATTAATGGCAGCAACAATGACTAAGAATGAACGTACGTGACATCTTTGGCAACCGGAGAGAACGTCTTGTGATAGTCAAAACCTTCTCTTTAGGTAAATCCTTTAGCTACCAATCTTGCCTTGTATCGTTCAATAGAGCCATCAAGCACGATACTTGATCTTATAGACCCATTTGCATCCAATCGGTTTGCGATGATGTGGTAATGGAACAAGATCCCATGTGTGATTATCAGTAAGTGCCTTCAATTCTGCCGTCATGGCTTCTTGCCATTTTGGATGAGTGGATGCTTCGTCATAACTAGACGGTTCCTTGTCGTCGGATAAATGACTAATACAACATCTATGCTCCTGAGATAATCTATGCAAAGAAACATAGGAGGAGATTGGATGTTGAATACTTGGAGAATTGTGAGCAGCACATACATAATCCTTTGTCCAAGTTGGAGGTTTTGTAGCCCGTCCAAACCATCTAGGATACTCAACTCCAGTTGTAGATTGTGATGGCTCTTGTGGGAAAGTTGGTGCAGTGTCATGTATTTCCATATTGGCAATGGAATATTCTTCTGCATCTTGTTGAATATGTTCTGAAGCGGTCAAGTGTGCATCAGAACTTGGCGAAATAAATTGGGGAGAAGAATCAAGACTCCTTGGTTGTGTCACTGGTATGTAGGAGACATCATGATAAGAAGCCTCATCGGAAAAAAAACTGATGTCCGGGAACCGTCGCTTGATCTTCATTTAGGGATGCATTGTCTGAAAATGGAAAAATATTCTCATGGAAAATCACATCGCGACTGACTAAGAATTCTTTCATTGAAATCTTAAGAACCCGATATCCTTTCTGTAGATTGGGATATCCCATAAAGATGCATCGCCGTGCACGTGGGCCCAATTTATCTTGAGATCCCATTGTTGTGATATAACATAGACATCCGAAGATCCCGAGATGGTTTAACTCGGCTTCTTTCCAAACAGCAGCTCGAATGGCGTTCGCCCATTCGGATTCGAGTAGGCATTCGATTAATAAGATAAGCTGCCGTAGTGACACGGTCACCCCAAAAATTGTCTCGGAATAGATGCCTGAAATTTTAAGGCACGAGCAACTTCCGCAGATGTCGATGCTTTCTTTCAACCACGCCATTTTGTTGTGGTGAATACACACATGAATGTTCATGTTGAATGCCATGAGAATTGAATAATGAGGAGCATTCATGACTAAAAAATTCTTTCCCGTTATCGCACGTATCCGCCGAATGGATTTCTCGGAATTGATTCTTAGATAGTAGGATGAAATTCTTTAGGTGAGAAACGACCTGATTCTTAGAATGCATCAAGAAAAACCATGTTGCCCGAGAATAGTCATCTACTATTGTAAGAAAATAACTAGAACCATCATGATTGACTGTATGATATGGTCCCCAAATGTCCACATGAATCAATGCAAAGACATTACTAGTAAGTGAAGTACTAGAGGGAAATGGTGTTCTTGATTGCTTTGCAAGAGGACAAATAGAACACTCAGGATATGGAAAGGAAGCACTATGACCCAATCTCATGTGCATAGTAAAATTTCTATCATTGGTAGTGGAATTACACAATGATTTATTATTGCAAGGAAAATTGAAATTACTTGGAAAATCCGTCCCGTAAATAGAGTCCTTCGAGAGATTACCCAAGCCCATCGGGCCCGCGCCGAAAGGGCCTGAAATAAACATGTGTCAAAGATCGAAAAATACCTGGCATGAATTTTCTTTGTAGGCTCTAGACACGATATGAGGTTGAACTGGAATTCTCGGGACATAGAGCACATTTCGAGAAACAATCAGGACCGAGATTCACTCGTCCCCGTCACTTTGACATAAGTGAAATTGCCATTGGGTAATTGTATGGAGACAGATGATCTAATTTTTCATTCATATTTGAGAATAATCCCTTGTCACATATAATATGGTCACTTGCCCCGAATCGATAATCCATGCCTTTCTCGGAAATATAATTAATTAGGCAATGTGAAATACCCGAGAAATTTCCCTTTGTTGGAAATATCCATTTTCGTAATGTATGCATGAGTTGGGCGATACGGCCAATTGAAATAGGCTGATCAATTCTTGGACCGGTTGGTCCAAAGTGACTTGATAGGCCGTGGAAATTTTTTCTCCTTATCACCCGGTTTCCCGTGCAATTTCCAACAACCGTCAATAGTATGATTAGTACGCTTGCAATAATCGCAAAAAAATTTACCCTTTCCTTTAAAATTCTTTGCGAAATTTTTGGATGACGTGGCGAAGATCTGCTTCAACCCTAGCTCGCGAAAGGAAGAACCCTTTAGGGTTCGGTGACGCCGATCCACGCTCCTTTAAAAGGGACGGATCGAATGGCCCAGATTTCACGCGAGGATCGGACGGCATCCAAGGGGGCGAGTTCGCGCCCGGATCGGACGGCGGACAGGAGATCGCGATCAAAGGAACGGACAATTCCGCATATCTTCCAACACTCCCCCTCAAGCTGGTGGCTTGTAGATGTCCAGGACGCCTAGCTTGTTTAGTAGATATGCGTGTTGTCTCCGACATAAGGGCTTGGTGAACATGTCCGCCGGCCGTTCCGTTGTCCCAATTCCTCTTGTCTCAATTACTCCTTCTTGGATCTTTTCCCGTGTAAAATGACAATTCACTTCTATATGCTTGGTTCTTTCATGCACTATAGGATTAGATACAAGTTTAAGAGCCGCATCATTATCACAATACAAGCCGTGGATCCTTGTACTTCTACTCCGAGATCCTTGAGTAATCCTCGTATCCAAACTACTTGACATGTAGCCTTAGCCATAGCTCGATATTCTCGCTTTCGGCTGAAGAAAGAGACACAAGAGCCTATTTCTTGCTCTTCCAAGAAAGAAGAGATTCTCCCAATTTGATACAAGATCCAAGGACGGATCTTCTACTAATGGGACATGTGGCATAGTCTACATCACAATATGCTGACATCCTTAAGTCACTCTTTCTAGATAGAAGTATCCCAAGTCCTGGACATTTCTTCAAATATTTCATGACCTTCAAGGCTGCATCCAAGTGAGATCGCTTTGGCTGATGCATGAACTGGCTAAGTGTCTGAACCGCATATGAGATATCGTCTAGTCATTGTCGTATATAAGCTTCCCAACAAGTCTTTGATAGCCCGATGAATCGCTTAGTACGGATCATCATTTTGAGATATTCCTTTATCATAGTCTCATGCGGTGGTCGCTTAGTATTCTCGCTCTATGGGAATTACAAATGGCTTGCATCTTGAGAGACCCGCTCGATATGATCTCTAATATAAATTTCCGCCGACTCGTGGAAATTCCTTTGTCGAACGGGCAATTTCAATTCCAAGGAAGTATTTCGGTGCTCCTAAATCTTTAATATGAAAGGTAGTATGCAAATATTCCTTGAAATTCTCTATAGAGGTTCTATCATTTCCCATAACAAGTATGTCATCAACATAAATCATCAGATAGATAGATGACATACCTTTAATACGTGAAAATAAAGCATAATCATGCTTAGATTGCTTAAAGCCCGCTGTTGTAAGAGCATTAGCAAATTTTGCGTACCATTGTCTGGATGCCTGTTTTAATCCATAAAGGGATTTACGGAGACGACACACTTTATTCTCCCCCCTCGTCTCCGGATGCCTTGAGGAATATCCATGTAAATTTCTTCATCCAGATCACCATGGAGGAAGGCATTATGAACATCCATCTCGGTGTAGATTCCAAATATTAATGGCAGCAACAAAATAAGAATGAACGTACTTGTGACATCTTTGGCAACCGGAGAGAACGTTTTGTGATAGTCAAAACCTTCTCTTTAGGTAAATCCTTTAGCTACCAATCTTGCCTTGTATCGTTCAATAGAGCCATCAAGCACGATACTTGATCTTATAGACCCATTTGCATCCAATCGGTTTGTGATGATGTGGTAATGGAACAAGATCCCATGTGTGATTATCGTAAGTGCCTTCAATTCGCCGTCATGGCTTCTTGCCATTTTGGATGAGTGGATGCTTCGTCATAACTAGACGGTTCCTTGTCGTCGGATAAACGACTAATACAACATCTATGCTCCTGAGATAATCTATGCAAAGAAACATAGGAGGAGATTGGATGTTGAATACTTGGAGAATTGTGAGCAGCACATACATAATCCTTTGTCCAAGTTGGAGGTTTTGTAGCCCGTCCAAACCGTCTAGGATACTCAACTCCAGCTTGTAGATTGTGATGGCTCTTGTGGGAAAGTTGGTGCAAGTTGTCATGTATTTCCATATTGGCAATGGAATCTTCTTCTGCATCTTGTTGAATATGTTCTTAAGCGGTCAAGTGTGCATCAGAACTTGGCGAAATAAACACATGAATGTTCATGTTAAATGCCATGAGAATTGAATAATGAGGAGCATTCATGACTAAAAAATTCTTTCCCGTTATCGCACGTATCCGCCGAATGGATTTCTCGGAATTGATTCTTAGATAGTAGGATGAAATTCTTTAGGTGAGAAACGACTGATTCTTAGAATGCATCAAGAAAAGCCATGTTGCCCGAGAATAGTCATCTACTATTGTAAGAAAATAACGAGAACCATCATGATTGACTATATGATATGGTCCCCAAATGTCCACATGAATCAATGCAAAGACATTACTAGTTCGTGAAGTACTAGAGGGAAATGGTGTTCTTGATTGCTTTGCAAGAGGACAAATAGAACACTCAAGATATGGAAAGGAAGCACTATGACCCAATCTCATGTGCATAGTAAAATTTCTATCATTGGTAGTGGAATTACACAATGATTTATTATTGCAAGGAAAATTGAAATTACTTGGAAAATCCGTCCGTAAATAGAGTCCTTCGAGAGATTACCTAAGCCCATCACCGCAAATAAAAGGGCCTGAAATAAACATGTGTCAAGATCGAAAAATACCTGGCATGAATTTTCTTTGTAGGCTCTAGACACGATATGAGGTTGAACTCGGAATTCGGGACATAGAGCACATTTCGGAGAACAATCTCGTGGACGAGATTCACTGTCCCCGTCACTTTGACATAAGTGAAATTGCCATTGGGTAATTGTATGGAGACAGATGATCTAATTTTTCATTCATATTTGAGAATAATCCCTTGTCACATATAATATGGTCACTTGCCCCGTAATCGATAATCCATGCCTTTCTCGGAAATATAATTAATTAGGCAATGTGAAATACCCGAGAAATTTCCCCTTTGTTGGAAATATCCATTTTCCGTAATGTATGCATGAGTTGCCGATACCGGCCAATTGAAATAGGTGATCAATTCTTGGACCGGTTGGTCCAGTGACTTGATAGGCTGTGGAAATTTTTTTCTCCTTATCACCCGGTTTCCCGTGCAATTTCCAACAACTGTCAATAGTATGATTAGTACGCTTGCAATAATCGCAAAAAAATTTACCCTTTCCTTTAAAATTCTTTGCGAAATTTCTGGATGACGTGGCAAAGATCTGCCCGTCCGTTCCTTTGATCGCGATCTCCTGTCCGCCTTCCGAACCGGGCGCGAACTCGCCCCCTTGGATGCCGTCCGATCCTCGCGTGAAATTCGGGCTATTCGATCCGTCCCTTTTAAAGGAGCGTGGATCGGCGTCACCGAACCCTAAAGGGTTCTTCCTTTCGCGAGCTAGGGTTGAAGCAGTCTTGGCGGCCGCGTCTCTTCGTTCACCGCGGGCGGCGAGAGCGATGCTCTCGCTGTTCCTCGTGTGTTCGGTTGATGCGAGTCGCTGACTCTCCTCCCGCATCGCCAACCGGAAGATACGTCCGATTGATGGCATGGGATCCATGGCTAGGATCGGGATCGGAACGTAAGGTATGATTCGTTTAGAATCATGAGGAATCTCGTGGCCTTTTCTCTTTCTTTGATCTGTTTATACCGCTTGAGGGTTGATTCGGCCCTTCAAGCTTTTCTTCCGCCGCCTCGAGTTGATTCCACGAGACGATAGTCTCGTTGAAGTAGACCGTGACCGTCGTGTTTGCTTGTTTGAGCTCGCGATTTCCCGCATTAGGTTAAAAATTTTCGCTTGATCCAGTTTACCATACATTTCTCGTATGTTTTCCCACATGGTTTTGGCATCCTCTGTGGGTGGAAGCCCAGCCGCGACCTTTGGGGATAGGCAATTACCGATCCATGTTCGGACGAGGTGATTGCGTTTCCGCCAATGTCGGGCTAGGCATTCATCAGAGGGGATTGCGATGGTTCCATCGAGGAAACCATCTTTATCCTTAGTTATCAATGCCCGCCGGAGCTCCCGTGACCACTTCGAATAGATCTCTCGTCCGGCCGCTGTTGGTTTATCGATCCGAAGCTCGTCCATCGGCGCGTGGAGACATACAAAGGGTCGCCCAGTTCTGGTCGCCCAGTGAACGCCGCCGTCGGAACGGGCAGAAATCCAGGCATGAAATTCGGGTAGGGATTCGTCCCTTGGCTCGATTCGCCCGACCCGATCGGGTGACCCGCATTGAGATATCCCGGGTAGGGATTTTGTCCCGTACCCGAGTCACCCGAACCGCCCGTCTGCTCTATCGCGATGGTTGGGCTTGCCCCATTTGTGGCTAGTGGGCCCCCATCGTGACTTTGGTGGCCCACAAAACTAGGCAGTGATGATATTGGGCTTGGCCCAAAATAAAGTGGATATGGAATCCACTGGTATGGTTGGCCCGTCGTGGGTTGCCCCAACTGGATCTGAGCCTGCATGGGCCGCCATTGCGGAGGTTGCGGAGGTTGGGCCTGAATTAATAGTTGATTGGATATTGAGGTTGTTGCAGGGAGATTCTGGTGCTGCGGAACTTGTGGATTGTCTTCTCCTCCGGTGTTCCCGCCGCCCGCATTGGAGTCCTGCTGAGGATTCATAGTAAGTATTTAAAAATTCTCTTCCTTCAAGAGTATGCCTTTCTAATGCCGAATGATCAATCCTTTTGTAGGTTGGAAATTATCTTCGGCAGCAGCGGAAGCGAGTCGAGACCGAGAGCTCGATACCATGAAAGAAAGCAATAAAGGAAGGCAAGAGGAAAAGAAGAAGACATAGAGAATGTCGTAGGGGAATTTTCTGTATTCCAATCAGTATTGAATGTACAATTCAATCTAATAAATAATACAAGTTGTATTCTCAGTAAGGAAAAAATTGATCTAATAATCAATCTAGATCTAAATCTAATATTTAATTGACATAAATACACAAAACACAATCAATCAAGATATCGGACAATTCCGCATATCTTCCAACAAAATGATAGAAATTTTAAAGTCAATTTTCACTTTGTAAACGGAACCCTTCGACCGAAAAAAAAAAAACAACGGAACCCATTGCTTAAGACGGGGAGATGGAGAAATATTAATATTTACTTAATATCTTTTATCAATATATATGGAGAAATAACTAATTTTAACTTACCTTTTTTCAATATATATTAAGACTCCTGAAGTCTTTTATATAACGCAAATTACCTGAAATATTTTAAAATATGTACATATATTGATATGTCGATATAGGATTTTTCGATATCCATCTTTTGAAATTTGAAGTACCTTTTCTTTTCATTTGCAAACTTATAGGACGAAATAATAAATATGTTATATCTGTAAGAATAGACTGTAATGTGTTATTTCCACCACTCTTTGAAATTACTACTAATTGTTAAGAGAATGAAGGATCTTTGCAGTCTCTTATTTCATCTTGGTTTCACTATTTGTCTCCTTTCATCCACAATGTGTTTTCATTTCATTGCAATATCGTTGTAGTTAGCGATTCCTTTATGAAACACATGATTAAAACCCAAGACACTTAGTACAGAATATATTCCATCCTTTTGCATCAATGTGCTCCTAATTGTCTAAACATTCAATATCATACTCTGCAAAGTGTCTATTCACATCTCATCGATACTTTATTCCCCTTTTTAATCAATTTCTAGCTATAGAAGAGACTTATGTCTACCTATAAAAGATTGTCTACCCATAAAAAGAAACTTACTCCCACACTTGACATACTCTAGAACGTCGCTTCACGCATTCAAACTGCTTCAAACAAACTTATTGCGCCCGACTCATCCTTAATCAAGGGGAGCAATCTTTCTTCTAGAGCACACAGACTTTACTCTTCATTGGATTATGCCATATCCAAAACCTAAAGAAACATTCTTGTGTCCGCCACACTTCCTCAAGATAACAGCCCTCGAGATCGTTCTCGTGATCTTTTGCTTTTCTTTAAGAAAACGGGATTTTCCAACCAAAAATAAGAATGAGATGGGTCATTCTTTCAAAAGTTTCATTCATTTCACGTCTCATTAGTATCTTTTTCCACCCCTTTTAACCCTTTATCTCTCTATAATAGAAACGTACATGCACACTTTCACTTGCTCAAGAATATTGCTTCACGCATGGAGGCACTGCAAACAAACTTTTCTTGCCCACCTCATCCTTAATCGAGGCGAGCCATCTTTTTTCTCGAACGCACTTAAGCATATTCTTCATAAAAAAAAACTGCAACCATTTATACCTTAAGGCAATATTCGTTTTTCGGTTACGCTTCCTCAAAGATCACATCCCATGATCTTTTGCTCTTTTTCAAGAAAACGGGATTATCCGACCAAGAAAAGGAAAGAAAAAGATGGGATTCCGAAATTCCAATGCAAATTCCTCATGGAAACACCCCAACCTGTCGCTGACAGTGAGCACTCCAGCATTGCAATTGGCCCAAGTGTCTTGAGCTTCGTGGGAGAAGAATAAGAGAAGGTGACTGTGCCGGGAATCAGTGGCCACACAAAAGCTTGGGGAGGAATGTTAGGTGGAGCTTTAGTTGGGAATCCCTCTCGGAACCTATAAGTGTCTCAGCCACAGAGCAGAAAAGCCATGGGACCACTCGTGGCTCAAGTTGACGCTTGCGGTTGTGTAGATTTTAGGGTGGGGGTTCCATCTTAGAATCGGAAATCGCTTATTAAAAATTGGTATAATTAATGGGGACCGGGAATTGCCCCATTGATTTTATGGACTCACTCAAAAACCAAACCGATTCCTGGATGGATTTATAGTACCGGACTCAAGTTGATGCTTGCGCTTGCGTAGGTTTCAGGGTGGGGGTTCCATCTTAGAATCGGAAATCGCCTATTCAAAATTGGTATAATTAATGGGAACCGGGAATTGCCCCATTGATTTTATGGACTCACTCAAAAATTGGACCGATTGCTGGATGAATTCATAGTACCGGACTCACCGAATCCAAGTGTTGAGAATCCTCCCTTCCATGACCAAAGCATCTCACCTCTTAACCCTTGCAAAACCAAAGTCTTTGCCACTTTCTTGGGAAATGGCTGATTCCAAGCCCTTTTAATACCCGTACGGTGAATGCATGAAAGTGAATGCTCATTGAATCTTTCCCTTTGTCAAGTCGATAAGACAGCCTACAAAGTGGGGCTATAGTCTTATGATGCGAATTTTCAGTTTGACACAATACTTTTATCTTGATAATGTCATCATCTCAGATGATCACGAATGACTTGTTGTGATCTTGTCATGGTTTCTGATGTGGACAGTTTAATGTACTCAACAACATATCAATCATAGCTCTAGATCAAAAAACTCCAAAGATAAGGGGGGAGAAATGTGAGCATATAGACTCACTAATTAAAATCAATCCGATTGAAATGGTTACCACGGGATATGATATCCGTACTCTCAGGATCACAAGGGATTGATGTTACTTTATGCAATGTGATTGATTTCATCTATTCGGGTTACTATGTATTAAGAAAAGATACTTGATTGACTTAGCAGCTCGCCAAGGACTTCCTCATGTGATTCACAACCACCATGAAGTATCATGTGATTCACAAACCCCTTGAAAGGAAACGAGAAGCACACGTCCATCTTCAAAACCAAGGAAACACCCTGAAGATTTCGTCATGAATGGACAAAAGGATGGTGTCTTCATCCTCGAGTTTCGTTCCCTTTTTTCTCTTCTCTTGTATGGAATGAATTAAGGAATTGGCACGATTCAAGCAAGCATTGGGAAATATGCATGATGCTGTTGGAGAACTCGGATGTACTCATGATAAACATCGCCAGGACTACTTAGGTTGTCCTCTTCGACCCGCAATCAGTGGGAAAAACTGCCAGCCGTTGCTGTCCACGAATTGCGCATGAGAAAGATAAGGTAATCGCTAGCGACAGCACAACCTCGTCGGTCATTGCTAGGGCGTCCTAGATTTCGTGGCCAAATGGACCCAAAGCTACCTAACATAATTGGCACCATTAGGGACGACTCGGTACGTAGGGAAAATTTCCACCTTGGACATGGGTTAATTCATGCGTGAATAGACTGCACATTGATGGACACTTGAACCGAGAAGATAAGAAGATAGTGGTGCACGAGAGAATTATTTTACAGGACGGTTATGCAATGTAATGACGACACGTGCTAGAATGATCTTAATCAAATACGAGACGCATGACCTACTTAACAAAAGTAGAATGACATTCATAACAAAGGCATGACGATTAAAGCATTATTGTTGGGTAACGTAACCGTCATGTGAAATAACTTTTTCTAGTGACACAAGGGGTTGAAAATAGACTCAAGACCTATGATGAAGCCTCGAGATTACCCCCAAAGAAAAGCCAAAAAAAGAGAGGATGTGAAGACAAATTAGACGACTTAACACATTGTCGTATTAGTGGAAAACAATGATGAATATAAAGCGCTGCTCTAAAGTAGGGAAGGGCATTGGGGATCATAAGGAGACAAAATTTTACTATTGCATGCGAATGGTGGTCGATTTTAGGCTTTTTAACTCGAACAAGTTGCTCTTTACCTAGACATTAAAGAACGAAATGGCATTGTCCAATATAACAAAGAAATGGCATGGTCTAATGAAAAAGAAGATCCAATCGATCTTTTCGAACCAAGCATCTTTTAATTATTTGTTTAAACAAAAGAGGGATTCCGACTTTGGATCTTTCCATTCGTTTTGTCCTTTGTTTCCAATTGCGTGGCGCTCTCTCTCTCTCTCCAGCCAAAGCAAAGCTGTGGGCGGCAGCACCAAAGCAACTTGGTTTTCAATTATCGATGATAACATCGCCATATCAGCTCATTGACCAAAACCCAGTTCATTAAGGGACATTTATTTTATAAAAAATGAATGATTTTGAATAAACCTTCTTAAAAATAACCACGAAAATGTTCAGACGTAAATTGTACTTTTTAAAAATTGCCCTCCTCACCGTGTGTCGAAACTCCACGCGTCGCCCCCTCAAAAAAAAAAAAAAAAAAAGTCCGAGCCACATCATTATCAAATCCTCTCTCCCCTCCCCCCCCTCCCTTCAAAAAGCCTTAAAAACAGGAAGACGAAAGAAGACGAAAAAGAAGAGGAAAGAAGCAAAGAAGAGGAGGAAACCCCCCTCACACACACAAAATCATTAGCTTCTCCAAGACGAAAAAGCTCGTGCCTTTCCTCTCCATTTCCATCCATTCCCTGTTCGGCTCCTACCCTTTTTTCCTCCCCCTATAAATGCCTCGAAAATACTATCTTTTCCTCGTGGGGCCTCGTTCTTGATCCCTCTTTTCTATGTCAGTTTCGCCCTGCCCGGTTCCCGCCTCCGTCGCCGCGTCTCGCCTCTGCTCGGTCTTGGTGGTCGGGCCATGGCGGCCAAGAAGCTGTGCGAGGCCTACTCCAAGAGCCTGCTCGACGAGGCGCACCGGTGGGGCTGCCTGAAGCAGACCGGGGTCAGCCTCAAGTACATGATGGAGTTCGGGTCCCGGCCCAGCGAGCGCAACCTGCTCATCTCCGCCCAGTTCCTCCACAAGGAGCTCCCCATCAGGATCGCCCGGCGGGCCATCGAGCTCGAGAACCTACCCTACGGATTGTCTGAGAAACCCGCCGTCTTGAAGGTAAAAAAAGAGAGCTGGAGAGGAGGGAGGGAGGGAGGGGGGGGTTTCGTGTCTTTTTTCGGGGGAAACGAGGTCGCGGTTGTGTTGATTGTTTGTTTAGTGGTGATGGGTCGGCGAGTTCTTGACCCGATTCTTTGTCATTTTGACCGTATCCGCTTATATATATTCTTTTAGAGATGGGATTTGGTTCTTCTGGTTAAAAAGGGGTGAAGGGTGTTCTGATGATGGATGCACTTTTCGTTTTTTTTTATTATTTTAATGGGGGTTGACTGAAATCTGTGAACTTTCGCTTATTTACCAGTGATCACGCATCTCTCTTGAAAATATCGAGTGGCGATTCGCTGACACGGTCGGCCTATGAGGTTTGCTTGATCAGTTTCGCGACGGAAATGGTAATTTGCAGCATAGAATGTGTTCATACTGGATGCTGTATTGGCTTCTGAGGGTGAATCTTGCTTATTTGGGTATCACGGGGACTGCTTGGTTTTATAGGACAGCTTTCCCTTTCTTTCCTTTTTTACCTTCTCGTGCTGCAATTGTCATTCCATGTCTAAGCTAGACTTTTGAACGAGTATTGCTGGTCTGGTAGTCCGATCGGCTAGGCCTATGAAAGCAATATGGAGCGGTATACCATCTATTCACACTTCTATTTCACTCTTCAGGTTCGGGATTGGTACTTGGATTCTTTCCGCGACGTCAGGGCCTTACCTGAAATCAAGGATGCGACTGACGAGAGGGATTTCACGCAAATGATAAAGGCAGTAAAGGTTCGACATAATAATGTCGTCCCGATGATGGCATTAGGAGTTCAACAGCTGAAGAAAGACATGAAGCAGAAGGTTGTTTCTGAGGATCTCGATGAGATCCATCAATTTCTTGACCGTTTTTACATGTCAAGAATTGGCATTCGAATGCTTATTGGTGAGACTTAGTTTCTTCTATTTTGCGCTTTATCGACTGATGTGATGAAACACTTTGTAGTTCTTATTTTTGACGGTCGTCTGAATGTTTTCTGCAATTGATATTAAATGATGATGCTCTTAGGTGGTGGCCAAAGAACATTTAATTAAAAGGAACGATGATGCTCTTATGCGCTTAAATTGTGAATGAATTTCAGGTCAGCATGTGGAGTTGCATAATCCCAATCCTCCTCCTCATTGCGTGGGATATATCCACACGAGAATGTCCCCAGTTGAGGTTGCACGTAATGCTAGTGAGGATGCTCGTTCTATTTGTTTGCGCGAGTATGGCAGTGCTCCGGATATTAATATATATGGGGATCCCAGCTTTACATTCCCGTAAGTCACAATCTAACCACGTCAATTTCATTTCTCTCTCTCTACGCATGTGCCCGGGCATGTACCTCCCCCTCCCTCCCAAAATCTTTATTTCCCCATGTATGTTTTAGTGCAGGTGCTTGTGTATGCTGAGAGCCTGGTACATTTTTTCTATTTTCTTGATCGATGATGTAGTCTCACCATTGATTCAAGGCATCTGAGTGGATGCATCTACATATCTTGCTTCCATGTGCTATTCTTTAGCTATTCTTGTTGCTTTTTTGCAGGTATGTTCCGACACACTTGCATCTAATGGTATTTGAGTTGGTTAAGAACTCTTTGCGTGCTGTCCAAGAACGATTCGTGGATTCAGATAAAGTTGCACCTCCTATTCGAATTATTGTTGCTGATGGAATTGAAGACGTTACAATTAAGGTACAGTCCTATTGTTTGAATTGATTCGTATAAGTTTCTCGAGTTCGCGAAATTTCATGTTATGAGTGGAAGTGTGCCCCTCAGCACTCATGTCATGGGAAAATGTAGAAGCATAACAAAAGCTTTTTCTGCAGACAGGCATTTGATATTGATAGGCCATTGGTTTCTTTTTGCACATGATTATAGGTCTCAGATGAGGGGGGTGGCATCCCAAGAAGCGGTCTTCCCAAAATCTTCACGTATCTGTATAGTACTGCAAAAAACCCCCTGGATGAGAACTCAGATCTTGGAATAGCTGATAATGTGACTATGGCTGGTTATGGGTATGGGCTTCCAATCAGCCGTCTGTATGCTCGGTACTTCGGTGGTGACCTGCAAATTATTTCTATGGAAGGATATGGTGAGATTATCTTTTTTAATTCTCCATTGTTTAACTCCTCTGTCATTTCTATCTTCACACAAATGGTTGCCCAAGTCATATGGAAACATGTAGACCTTGAGGTCTCAAAAGGATGATATGTGCCTTTTGTCATTACATTCCATTCACGGTACTTGCATTGGTCAATTTTTGGCAATAATCAGTCGCATTCTTTGAGTGTATTGCTCGGTAATTATTAGCATTAGTTTCTACATTTGTTGGCACACAAATGTGTTAAGTTCTTAGCATTTTCATTTAAGAGGGGGCAAAAAGAGTATATAGGTGCACATTGCAACTCTGCAGAGATGAAGTCTATTTGCATTCACTTTGCTGAAGATTTTGCAGCAGAATTTTCTAATGAGAATGCATGTTCCGGACTTAAGCTGGTCGAGATCAGCTCTCTAGGCTTGTAACTGTTAAGTAAATTTTATAAAAAGTTTCTCCAAATTTGTAAGCCCAGATGCGCATTATTTGGATGAAGCAATTGCAGAGTCAGGGGAATTAACGCTGATGAGCCCTGAGGACGTTGGATTGGATGTCCTTACAAACTAACTAGCTGTATGGAACTGTAAACTGCCAAAATATTGATTCAACATGGTTTGAAACAGTATGCTTTTCATAATATGATCGAATTTGAATGTTTTACGGCTGCTTTTACATGGATAAAATTCCAGCCGTGGTATCATTTTGTCACAACTGGCAAAGTTTATCCTACACTTCTCCACTCAACTCTGTAAATTTGTTTCTGCAGGGACTGATGCATACCTCCATTTATCTCGCCTCGGAGATTCGCAAGAACCGCTTCCGTGAGAAAAACTAAAGCATGAACTCCTGGTTCATGAGAACAGACTTTTGGGAAATGCCCACAGGGATTCGTCTTAAAAAGCAAGAAGTAGCTGCAATTTTCCATTTACAAATAACGGGTAGCTTTCCTGTATTTCTTCTGCTTGTCAACATGTCAATGCTGGCATTAACCTGTAATCCAGTGTTCGCCGTTTTAGGCCATTCCATGCGGATTCTGATTTTACTCTGAATGTTGAGCATTCACATAAACGTGCACCACAAGGGGAAAAAGTGGAAATTAGTAGTCGATCATGTAGCTCTAACCTGCGTGTTCCATTATTAAAGTCATCTCACTCATGATATTGACTCGAATCTTTCAAGAGAAGTCAACTGTGTTGCCCTGTGTCTTGAGTAAGGGCTGGAAAATCACTCAGTCTGGAGGGATTTCAGGGTTAAAAGAATTTGTGAGGATGACGCCGACTTTCTGCTTTATATCCTCAAATCGGCGAAGAATATTTTTATTCGTCGAATTCATTTATACTGGCTAATGCATACTTTTTTTGTTTTTTTGTTTTTTTGGTGTTTTGGTCGTAGCTAATGCATACATTCAGTCCCCTGTATTTGTCACGAAGGTTGGCATGACCATATCAACCATGTCAACTTCTGCACACGTCATGCGTGCCTCTGTTTCTTTCCATCCGTGACCATGTGCAATCTTTACAAGAGCACTTGCTGGAGTGAAGAGTGGTCAGATTCGGATTCGATTTCTGGATTCGGATTTGGTTTCTATTTCCCACGACGATTACGCCATCAAAAGCCTTCGAGTCGAACTTAGTTATGCATTGAATAGTCTTCTGCATATTTGGGAATTCTCAGAGATGCGGATGTCCATAATCGGTTTTGTGTCTTAAACCTGATGAGATTTTCTTGTGGATTTTGCAAGCCCCAACGAATGCACCAGGCCCTTCGACATCTGGACCGACGAGCATCTCATGTGCATCTTCCATGCTTACTTCCATGTTTACGAATACTGTTGATCAATGTCTGAATGTCATATATACATTGAGCAAGCACACACCCTTAGCTCTCTGTTGTTTCTTTAACAGAGTTCGAGTGATGACGTTGACACTGTCCGATAAGCTGAGCAATCTTCACAAGTTGATCTTGTGTTTTAAAGGTGTAAATCAAGATCATCTTCGAAAGATAAAAGCATATATGTAACTAATTGATTCTCTACTAAGTTTATGGATTAGATGCATCCGCAACAAAGATATTCAATACCCGTTCTTTGCAATCGTCGTGACCGACCTAATCTACCACGTTGATAACATATATAATGTATATGCAATAATCTTCCCGCCCATTTTTTAAACTTTGGATTGAAGATCAGGATGAGTTCGCACGATTTATCATCTCATCCTCTTAGACTTTGCAGATGCCCATAATTTTGCAGATGACTTGACATTCAAAAGAATTTGTAGGGAACTTCATGGTTCTTGAAAACCCCTCCACAGAACAATTTGGTGCGTGTTGACTCAGGAATGTCAATTTCTCTTTGAATTCTATAATTAGCCAAGGCAAAAATGTGCTTTGGAAGATATTGGAAAGGAGAGAATATGACAAGAACTCCCTCCTCCTTCCATTGAAACTTGCCTCAGTTTGGACATCTTTTGCCCAAACCGCAAGAAACAGCATCTAAACTTAAACATTCCAATGTCAACCACTGAAACCAAAAGCCACCCAAACCTCTAGTTTTTCAGAGGATACCATATATAAAACATCATCAATTATCTCTTAACCTCTTAGTCCCTCTCCTTCTGTTCTCTATCCTGAGAAAACAAAGAAAAAGAAAACCAAGAGGACAACAAAAGTATTTCACTTGCAACATCCCTAATACAAAGAACAGAAACAGATAAAGGAATAGTCAAAATGAAACCAACCAAGATAGTTGCGGCGACAGTCTCTGTCCTGCTCGTCGTGGGCGTGTGCATCGGCGTGCTAGTCAGCGTGAAAGGTAAAGGCGGGTCGGGAAATGGGGACCAGGTTTCGTCGACTTCCAAGTCCGTGGCCGCCATTTGCGCACCGACGGATTATAAGCAGGCCTGTGTCAATAGCCTCAGTGCGGCAGCCAAGAACGAAAGTGCCTCACCGAAGGAGCTGATTCAGGCCGCCATTGCAGCCACTCTCGAGGAGGTTAAAGCAGCACTTAATAAGTCGGGATCGATAGGGAACTCAGCCAAAAACTCCTCTCAGAAGATGGCTGTCGAAGATTGCCAGGACTTGCTGAAATTCGCTGTCGACGAGCTTCAATCCTCGTTCTCCATGGTGGGAGACAGCGACTTGCACACCGTGAATGATCGGGTCTCGGAGCTTCAAAACTGGTTGAGCGCCGTGATATCGTATCAGCAGACATGTTTGGACGGTGTCACGCAACCAGATTTGCAAAAGCAGATGTCCAATGGAATGCTTAATGCCACAGAGCTAACAAGCAATGCCTTGGCAATTGTTTCGGCGATTTCCGGGATCTTGACTACCTTCAACATGCCTTTCAATAACACTGCAAGCTCACGCCGACTTCTAGAGGAGCCTGATGCTGAGGACGCCGACGGACACCCTTCTTGGTGGTCTCGTGAAGATCGGAAGCTAATGGCAAGCCAGGCAAAGGGCCAAGTGGCACCCAATGCGGTGGTGGCAAAGGATGGGACCGGACATTATAGTACTATCGCCGCTGCACTTGCGGCATATCCCAAGAACAACAAAGGCAGATATGTCATATATGTGAAGGCCGGTGTATACAACGAGTATATCACGGTTACTAAGGATCAGGTCAATATTCTCATGTATGGAGACGGGCCGAGGAAGACGATGATCACGGGGAAGAAATGCAATCGCGACGGCGTGTCCACCTTCAGAAGTGCTTCTTTCTGTAAGTTCCCAACCTCCGTATTGAACATACTTGCTGGAAACAATCGCGACCATGTGTACTGATAAGGACTTCCATCTTGCAGCCGTAATTGGAAATGGGTTCATAGGTAAGTCGATGGGGTTCCAGAACACGGCCGGCCCTGAGGGCCACCAGGCTGTGGCGCTCCGAGTACAATCGGACATGGCGGCCTTCTTCAACTGCAGAATGGACGGGTACCAAGACACCTTATACGTGCAAGCGCACCGCCAGTTTTACCGCAATTGCGTGATATCCGGCACCGTGGACTTCATATTTGGAGACGCAGCGGCGGTGATCCAAAACAGCCTGATCGTCGTGAGGAAGCCCATGGACAACCAGCAGAACACAGTGACGGCACAGGGAAGGACAGACAAGCACGAGACCACCGGCCTCGTGATCCAGAACTGCCGCATCGTGCCCGAACAGAAGCTCTACCCTGTGAGGTTACAGATTCTGTCTTACTTGGGTAGGCCTTGGAAGCAGTACTCGCGGACGGTCATCATGGAGTCGACCATAGGGGACCTGATCCAGCCAGCGGGGTACATGCCCTGGAGTGGGAACTTCGCGCTCGACACTCTGTACTACGCCGAGTACGCAAACCGGGGCCCTGGTGCGGCGACCAACAAGAGAGTGAGATGGAAGGGCTTCCGCGTGATAAAGAACCGGAACGAGGCCTTGCAGTTCACGGCCGGACCGTTCCTACAAGGGAACCAGTGGCTCAAGCCGACCGGCATGCCTTATCTGCTCGGATTCAAAGGAAACTAAAGGGCATTGTCACAGCAAGCGATGCGGCGAAAGCAATTGCACAAGAGATAGATTTAGGAATTGGAGGAGACTCGTATCTATTCAAAACTACAGGGACGAGAGGCTGATTTCGATTGCCATCCCACCGTAGCGCAGATTTTGTGCAGCTCTAAGTTATAAGCCTAGTTCCACTCTGTTTTGTGTCCCTTTTCCTATGAAAGCTGAATCAAATTGATGAAGCTGAATACAGTTTTACAGTGGTCTTTTTCATTTTGATCTTAACGATAGCAACAGATAAAACATTGCTTTGTCCCTACCGTTCTCAGTTAAGCTACCTGGCATTTTTATCTAATCAAATATCACCGATTCAACGCTAACTGAAAGAAGCCAACGGATTCCCATGGATGGCGAGACATCATAAGACCAGATGGTCACGCATCAAAAGAGATTCAAAATGCACACCCGGAAAAACAACTCCGTCGAGCAGATGAAAATGCATTTCTGAAATCGAACGATTCACCCTGATGGATTGAGTACTATGAAGCAAACCTCATATGACATGAAACATTGAGATTGAACTAGCTAGGCGGTTGAATCAACTCCCAGCACGGAATTTGGAAGCCATACTAGACTACCATCAACCCAGGGTAAGAAAATCAAGCAATCACTAATAAGACTCTCAAAGCAGAATTAGATTTCCCAAAAACAGTACAGAAGAAACATCAACTTTAGCCGAGAAGCTGAATTGCACTCATTTGCTACATATTTAACAAGAATTTCGTTCAGCCAGACTGTCTACAAGTACACAATCGATTGCTTCATTTTCTCCTAACGCAAAAAACAAAGTTAATTTCACCATCTGAATATCCACGTAATAAGTCAGCAGCCCCAGAAAAAAAAAAAGACCTGGTGAAAGCCATAATTCCTCATTTTTTCACTCCTTTATTTCGAAATGGGAAGACCAGTGCTAAATATAGACACAATAATCCCAGCAATAAAAAGAAGAAAAACCTCACATTCTCTGAAGCTGCCCTTCCAGGGATGAACGGGATATAATCGATTCACAAGAACGATTCTATTACCAGAAAATGATGCCTGGGATCACTGACCTAAACAGCTCAGGTACAAGAGTTGTCTATCCTGACAAAAATGCTGATCCATCCGTTAAGAGGATATAAAAATCGCAATTGAATCAATCTGCCACCATGAATGGGTCAACTTCTCCAAGATCGGCAATCAGAGGTTCCAAGCTTGTTGTGTCTTCATCCTCTGGGGTAAAATATGTTGGGAAAGGAAGGGTCGATATGTCTGGTTTCTTGTACACAGCATCCTTTATAAACACAAAATTTCCCTCTGCACCTGGGACCTGATAAAGGAATGCAAGACAACCTAATTTACCACAAACCTACAAAGGAAAATCCATATGATAATTTTGGCGAACTAAGATTGGGAAAAAGAGAGATGAAAGGGAACATACTTGGCCTCTCACCCACATCAAGTTCCTTGCGGGATCTAATCTGTAGACAAACACATTTTTTACAGTTCGTCGCTTTCCACCCATTCGACCAGCCATTTTCTTGCCTTTGAAAACCTGTTAAAGATGCAAACAAGCTTTACACCAAGCAAAAAATGACCAGCAAATGCTTAAAATAAAGAGATTGATCTACCAAACCACCGGTGAAACAGAACAACAAAATCCTAATACCTACCCACAGGCAAGCGAGACAAAGGATTTAGTTGGTTTAATTCTTTAAATAACTAAAGTAGCAAGAAGTAAAGATGTTGAAACAATTCCACTGGTAAAGACCTCATATCCTGTAAAGACTCACCACTTGCTGCCTTCCAAAATTTGCATCATCCTTTCATTAAACCCATGTCTTTATCGGTTTCAACCAGCAACAAGCACTAGAAAAGCAACTATGTAGCCTTTTAAGTTGATGAATGTATTGTAATTGATTCAAGTTATCATTATTGCAAGTGTAGATACTACATTCTCCATGCTATTCATTTCTAACCTCTCCATAGGAAGATTGAAAAAAAAAAAGAAAAAGAAAAAGGCTGTGGCTACACGGTATACGCCTCTCAAGCCTCAAGTTTCTCGTTCCCCCCAGAAAAGGTTAGCACACTGGAATTTCTTAGATTTAGAAACCACAAATCTGCAAAACTTTCCGCTTAGTTGGCAAATCATTCATTGACTGATGGAGCTGGGGCAAATGCTGGGAAAAACCAAGGTCCACCATGGCGTTGATCACGTGAGCCCCCATGATCAACAGTTGTGATAATTTTGGGTCCATGGACCAGGGTCCAGGCAAGAAAAAATGTCTTCACATGCAACTTCTAGTTTCCCATTCCCATTTACAGTACAACTGTTCCAGATCATGCATCTGTTCTCTACATGCCACCTTAAGCAACTTCTACCAGGACCCCATAGAAACCTAAAGGAACTTATAATTCTGCAATTGATAGTGTATAGCCCATTAGTGGATCTTAACACCCGTTAGAAATCAATGCAATAACCAAAGAATAAGCAAGTGAACACTGCTGTAAAGATAGTCCATGCCCAAGGGGGTAAAAGAGGAACGGCAACAAGGCTTCCAGCATAAAACACAATAGAATCTTTAGATTCTGCTAGAGATACCTTCCCGGGAGCATCTCTCTGACCAGTAGAACCAAGACTTCGATGTGACAGTGATGCACCATGAGAAGCTGGCCCTCCTTTAAATCCCCATCTTTTCATCCCACCCTGGATTTACAACATTAGGAACAATAATACGAGAGCTGTTAACAGTGGATCTCATTCCCATGATGGAACTCACAAGAATATCAAAACAGTTTTGTTAACATATGGCAAGTAGTGGGAAAAACACAATGAGTTGTTGTACAATGGAGAAAATCATTCTCCACTTCAACAGTCCTCATCTCATTTCAATAGACAGACTAAAATATTGTTATTCATATATGAACCCCAGCCAATCTAAATACACGTCTCCCATTTTATAAATTTTAGTCTAACTCTTAACAATGTAAAAATAAAGAGGTTTGACAACTACAGACAGAAAATCTAACATTAATGGTTCAGATTTGGTAAATAGAAATGAACCAATCTCAAAACTCTATGGAGAAAAAGAGCTATAAGCCAATGACTAAGTTTTCCTAGGTAACCCAATAAAGAAACAAGAAATCAATGAAAATCTGAGCTAACGAGATGAAAATGAGAGCCAAAGGCCTTACCTGAAATCCTTTGCCCATCGTAATTCCTTGGATATCCACATATTGTCCTGGGACAAAATGGCGAACACCAAGTGATGTGCCAACAGGTAGGAGTGCATCTTCTGTCACTGGAAACTCTCTCAATTTCCTCTTCATTGGAACTCCTTGAGATCTAAAATGACCCACTTCTGGTTTCGTCAAATGCTTTTCTTTCTTCTGCCCGCAACCGATCTGACTAACACAGGAAGAATACGCCACTTTACAGTTAGTAAACAAACTATGAATGGTCCACAGGCAAGCATCAGCTTCAGCCACAATTTTTAGCTGCTAATCACTATTTGAAACAAAGGACAGCAAATACACACACAGTGCCATTTTGGCTACCAGTTTAAACACCAGCAAAACAAGTAAAAGGAAGAGTAGCTGGAAATGCAAGAATAGTTGTTCCCCCAATCATCCTCCTTTTTTGCCAGATCAAAAAATTGTTTCAACTGTCAATAAGACATTCAATTCTACTCTCAGTAAAACCTACGGCTTTCACCAGTACCAGTTTTAACAAAGACACCAAGTGACTCAGACATTGCAAATCCGTGAGAATACCATCACTAGGGAGGCATGGACTTTAGGACATGGTATCCATGATGAAATTTCCATTGCTTTACCGCCACAGTCCAGCTTAAAATGAATATCTCCCCAATTTAAATCATCAGAAGAGCACACTGTTCTGACCAAGTCACGAAATTTCAACAGAAGTATACACAAGAACAACACTCACGGATCAATCGAACCGTTCTTAACGAAGAACTCAACCAATCGGAGACCCACGAAAGCTCTGACCTTTCCAAGAGTATCCCACTACCCACATTTCTTCTCAAGCTTTCAATGTTAATACCGCACACTCACCCCCGTAGCATCACGCCAAATTCACGAAAACCAAACAAATCCCGAATGAGCCTTCACGAGAGAACTCGCACCTGTAGAGAAAAGAAGCCTTCTTTCTCGACAGTCTTCACCTGGCACACGATGTTGTCGTCGACCCAGAGCACGGACAAGGGGACCCTCGCGCCCCATTTGTCCCACTGCGCCGTCATCCCGCACTTCACCGCTATGATCCCCGTCCGCCTCGAGGCCAGACCCATCACGCCCGGGGCCGCCTCGATCACGCGGCCCGAATCCGGGGTGAGCAGGGCCGCCTCCGCGCTGAACCTCCTGACCCAGTTCTCACCGCAAGAAGACGAGGTCGGGTGGAGGATGGAGAGAGCTCGGAAGCGAGAAATGAGGCCTCTCGAGAGGGCCGACATGGCCATGGGAGTTACTCCGACTGCGAAGGCGCCGAGAAGTTATGGGCGTCGACTGCGAGCGGTGAGTGCCGACATGGACGAGCCTGCGTACGCGAGCGAGAGAGAAGCAGAAGATGGAGAAGAAGAAGAAGAAGAAGAAGAAGGAAGAAAAAGGTGAGATTTTTGCAGTAGGGTTTTAGGTGGGAGAGATGTCTAAGCTGTCTGGGCTGGGCTTTAGGCCTGTTTGGAACCCTTTTGGCAAGAACAGAACCCAACGACAGGGTGGGCATGATAATCTTGAATCTGATAAACAGACTGATGGAAATTTATTTAGTTACAAATTTTAAATTATGCAGGGTAACTTTCAGAATCTAAAAATTGAGCAACCTATTCGACGGGATAGATTTGAAGTTTTAGGTTGGTAGAATCTATAACTTGAAATATGTAGATTAGAACTTGAAACAAGTTTTTGTGTATTTATTAATTTATGTTTTCGCATATCTTACGATATTTCATGGCATTCGATAATGAGTTTAACTTTCGTTTTATTACTAGCTTTTACTCTATTAATATTTCAAATTTTTCATGTGTTATATAAGTTACAGTCAGTAAATTATAGGAATAAGTAGTTATAATTTATTACAATCATTCAATTGATAATATAATTAGGACTTTATAGAACTTGGAATCGACGTTGAAACCAACATAGAATATAGATTCTAGATTATATAGGATAAGTTGCACGTTTTAAAAATGAACAATTTATTTCAAAGAATAAATTCTAAATTCCAAATGAAATCAATATGAATTCTGAACTGCTCACCACTCACTCCTAGTTCTTGTTTCGTTCTTAATTCTTGCGCACTCAACATCATCGAAGATTAGTGGGAAAAAAAGATGAGAACTTGATGATAAAAAAGTCACCTTGAAAAAAACGAGCAAAGCACAGCCGCAGAAGCCTGCTGCGCCATATGGAGATCCACTGCCTTCCTCCCCACGACCTCCGCCTCGCCAAGCTCGCTCCTCCGTCCCCCCGCCCGACACCCATCTCCCCCTCCGCCCCCGGAAGGCCCGCCCTCCTCCTCCGCCGCCGCCGTCGTCCTCCCGCCGCCGTGGCGCAACGACGCCCCCGGCTGCGGCGGGAGGAGCTCGCGGCGTCTCGTCCGCGCCGGCGGCCGTGGCGCTGGAGCACGCCGGGGGGAAGATGGTGGTGGAGCTGGTGGGGGCGTTCAACGAGCTGACGGAGCGGATGAGGAGCGGGGTGTCGCTGTCCACGAGGTCCTCCCGCATTCTGTTCAAGGCGCTCAAGCTCGCCATCCCCATGCTGCAGAGCTCCCCGCCCGGCGCCGACGGCCGGCCTCCCCTCTCCAGGGCCCTCAGCGTCGCCGTCATTCTCGCCGATCTTCAGGTTCTTGGGAAATTTCTCCTCGTTGGGTTTGTGTTCCGATGGGAGTGATTCAGCTTGGTGTCCTTTACTTTTAGCTTCCGTCAGTGCATTTGTGATGGTTCATTGATTCATAGTTATCGAGATTATGCATTGCGACTGCACGCGCGCAATCTAGGCAGCATTGCAGCGGTGGGCGATGCAGAAATTTGATTTGTTTGAGGGGTCGGGGGTTTTGGTTTATAAGTAATGAAGGAGAGATTGTGCAGTAGCCTAGTTCCGGGGAAGCGAAATGTGGAAGTTCTACACTCGATCTCGTACACTCAGTAGACATTCTTTCAAATTGCACCAAAGCCGAGTGGCCGAGGGGGTGACCAACCC
The DNA here is from genome assembly GCA_017140595.1 of Eucalyptus curtisii. Classification (NCBI taxonomy): domain Eukaryota; kingdom Viridiplantae; phylum Streptophyta; class Magnoliopsida; order Myrtales; family Myrtaceae; genus Eucalyptus; species Eucalyptus curtisii. The sequence continues at coordinate 32,094,059 of CM029501.1, forward strand.
TGCAATGAAGTTGAGTGAGCCTCATTTTCGAGTTGCCGTGTGTGTTTTTGCACACTCCATCATGCCGGCGATTTATCTACTTCTCTTCAGGTGTAGTCTCCTTGCTGGAGGTTTTTCTGGCCTCATAGGAGCCTAGAGAGTTTTTCCGTATCTAAAGTTTTGTAGTGTTAGATTTCCCTGTCAGGACTCATGTTTGAGAAAAGATAAGAGTTCTCCTGCAAGCTAGTGAATCTGCGTTGTGACGATACATCAAATGGCTACTACGTATCGATACCTTGCTATATTTGAATGCCATCCATTCAAATTGGCATTTTTTTTTACTTCTTGTCTCAGAATGTTTTGCTTGGCTTTCAACCTTCCTTCTGCATATTCTTCCCGGGATGAAATTTTAAAGTAGCTTTGTTTTTTCTACTCCTTATCATGTACGATCTACAATGATAGATGGATGCGGAGGTAATATCAGCTGGCATCCTCAGAGAAGTTCTCGAGGCAGGAGCAGTATCCATCCATGAAGTGAGAGACCGGATTGGCAGGGGGACGGCTCATCTGCTGCACGAGAGCTTGCGAGTCAAGAGCTTCCCCTCGAAAGTTGATGTGTTGGATGATGAAAGTGCTGCTGCCCTGAGGAAATTCTGCCTCACATTCTACGACACAAGAGCCGTGGTTCTCGACCTGGCTCTGAAACTCGATATGATGAGGCATTTAAATTACCTGCCCAGATATCAACAGCAAATGGTTTCTCTCGAGGTTATGAAAGTGCACGCACCATTAGCACATGCATTGAGGACGGAATTCTTATCTCTGGAGTTAGAGGATCTCTCATTCCGGTACCTGTTCCCTTACTCGTACCTCTATGTCGACAGGTGGTTAAGAAGCCACGAAACTGGAAGCAAGCCCTTGATAGAAATATACAAAGAGGAGCTGCTTCAGTCTTTACAGGATGATTCCGTCCTGGCTGATATGGTGGACGAGATTTTGGTTCTAGGTCGATATAAGAGCCGCTACAGCACTATGAAGAAGCTCCTGCGAGATGGGAGGAAGCCAGAGGAAGTGAATGATATTCTGGGTTTGCGAGTCATACTGAAGCCAAAGTCAGGACCAGACACGACTGAGATGGGTGAAAAAGCGTGCTATAGAACACGGGAAATTGTCCAGAGTTTGTGGAAAGAGATGCTGCACAGATCAAAAGACTACATTTCGAGGCCCAAACTGAATGGCTATCAAAGCTTGCACATGGCTGTCGATGTGAGCAAGAATGGCCAAGCTCGACCGTTGATGGAGATACAGATACGAACTACGGAGATGGATATGTTGGCAGCCGGCGGAACAGCATCTCACTCTTTGTATAAAAGCGGACTCACCGATCCTGAGGAGGTTGTATTCTACTCTCGTGTGCATTTTTGGTTCTTCATGTTGGTAAACAATGTCATGAGAAGTGCCTCGACTCAAAAATGAGTCTCTCTCTTTGATGCTCAGGCAAGACGGCTAAAGGCGATAATGTTGGCCGCGGCGGAGCTTGCTGCTCTGCGTCTTCAGGACCTCCCATCCCTGAATCACAAGGAAATGGAGATCGACCGAAGAGATCGCGTCTTCCGCCTTCTTGACAAGAATGGAGATGGTAGGATCAGCATAGAAGAGCTCATGGAAGTGATGGAAGAGCTCGGGGCCCCGGAGGATGATGCGCGAGAGATGATGCAGCTCCTCGATGCCAACAGCGATGGCTCCCTGAGCTCCGACGAGTTTGACGCCTTCCAAAAGCAGGTACCACCATTTTTCTTCTCCTTTCCACGGCTTCACTTGCGCTTTCTACTGTAAGCACACGCCTAAGTAACTAAACAGCAAGCATATCAAGGCGGGTTTCTTTGTTTTCTCATTATACGATTCACCGATGACTGATCATTTCAACTAAACTGCAACTATGCGATTCGCCAAATCCAATGACTATGATCATGTCTCAAAAGATCTTTCAATCCGTTCTCTATACCTGCATACTTCATTGTTGCAGCCACAGACACAACCGGCCGGTTTCCGACTTCCCTTGACCCCTCTTTCCATTCTTTCATGCGTGCTAATCATCCTCGCTTGCGATGCATTCTCGTCTTAGAATGTCAAGGCTCAGCAGATCAAGACGTTGTAGTTTTCTCCCCGGGTCCTTGGTTTGATGTTTCTGTGCGTGCACAGGTTGAACTAATGAGGAATTTGGAGGACAGGGACGATGAATACAAGGCGCTGTTGAACGAGAAGCTTCACTTGGACGGCATCGCCGGACTCATCCCGGCCACCACTGAAGAACCCCGGCAATAGTTCAAAGCTGGTAACCACTCCTCTTGTAGATAGATACTAGAGATACGTACTTGTACTTGTCCATAACCACATAGCACAAAAGGGCGTGCTTCTGTATATACGAGTGACATCTGCGGATGTAGATTGTCAACCCATTTGTACAACCATTCTAATTCACATTGATTATATAAGCATGTGGGCTGATTCAGCACCATCTTCATTCCTCATTTTGTTCAGGCATGATTCGTGCATTTTGAGAATTGCACTAAACCAGAAGGTCAAGCATTTTAGGAAGACATTCTGTTCTACCAAAATCATTGCATTTTAAAGAGGTTCTCGTATTATTGAACATCAGAAAGTATGCAAGAACAGAGACATCCCTGGTAAACACATCAACCTGCACACGCCAAACTCAAGGAGCCCTTAAAACTCTTAATAAAAAAAAAAAAAGAACCAAAATATCATCACAGAAGCTGCCAGATCCATCTCTCTCAAAGCTCCTCCGCGTCGCGGCCTTTGCCGGCCAAATTGTCCTTAATTTCCTGGGACTTGTGCTTCGCAGCTTCGAGCGTCTCGCTGGCTTTGGCCTTGACTGCTTCATAGCCTTCCTTGGCCTTCTCTTTGCCCCAGCTCAAGTGCTCCTCGGCCTCTTCTTGCTTCCTCTTTGCCTCCTCTGATGCCCTCTTCGCCGTCTCTGCAGCCTTCTCCCTCGCTTGTTCAGCCGTTTCAGATGCCTTCTGCTTCGCTTGCTCTGTTGTCTCGGCTGCCTTCTGCTTTGCCTGCGATGCCTTCTGCTTCGCTTGCTCTGTTGTCTCGGCTGCCTTCTGCTTTGCCTGCTCACTTTTCTGTGCTGCCTTCTCCTTCGACTCTTTTGCCTTCTCTGCCGCCTTCTCCTTCGACTCTTTTGCCTTCTCTGCCGCTGTTTTGGCAGCGGAATCGGCCTTTTCCTTTGCTTCTTGGGTTGTGGCAGTCGCTGTGTTCTTAATGTGCTCAGCCTTTTCCTTGGCCGCATCCTTCGCTTGCTCAGCCTTCTCGGCAGCTGCGTCCTTGACTTGCTCAGCCTTCTTGGCAGCTGCCTCCTTCAGCTCACTTGACTTCTCAGCCGTGGCTCTCTTGGCTTCCTCGGCTTTCTCGGATGCTGTGTTCTTCACGTTGCTGGCCTTCTCTGCTGCATAGTGACCAGCTCCTATTCATTGTAAACGCGACATCAACACCGTTAAACAACCATTTGCATGAATTCGGAAAGTAAAGTTCACAAACGCAACAACAATCATCGTACTAACCAGAGGCCATGTCCTGGACCTTGTCTTTGGCGGTCTTAGCAGTATCAGCAGCCTTATCAGAGGTTCTTCTTGCAGTGCTCTCTGTGGTCTCGTCCTGCTTGAACCCTAGTCCTTCTGAGATCTTCTCCTTCGCCCACTCGGCCCATGACTCCGAGGCATGCTTTGCCTCTTTCCCGGCATCTGCCGCCTTCTCACCTGCTTGCCCCGTCTTCACCTTGAATTCCTCCAAGTCCTCGCCTTCTTCCTTCGTTGAGGGCATGTGCCCGACCCCGGAGCCACCACACCCGGGGGCAAGAACCGCCAAAGCCATCGCAACGGCCATCACAAAGAGCCAAAAGGGTCTCCTTGAAGCCATGAAGGTACGCCACAAAACCACCACCGAGTTCACAGGTTTATGCAAGTTTTCTTCTAGTTTTGGAGCCGTTTGCAGAGGAAGAGAATTTTGGGTGCAGGGGGATTTTAAAGTGTGCACAAAAGGCGGTAAAATATAGTGGGGACATGGCACGCGACAGGTGTCTAGCCACGTGGCGAGTGGGGGGATGCTGTGAGGATGCCACGTGTCGGCAGTTTCCAAGTGTCAGCTCCATGTTCTAGTTTGCTGTCTCGGTTGGTCAAACGAGGGACGGAGCGAAGCAGTTTCTAGTGCTTCCCCGCGGGGTGCATAATCCTAGGCACGAAAAGCTGCTGTATAGACAAGATTATGATTAAGAATTTCTCGTTATATTCGCTTTCGGTGCCGACATTACACTTCTTTGATTTGACCTTTTCACGTCGTTATGCGTTCGTCTGTAATTCATTCGTTAAATACTGGGTCTTCCCACATTTGTAGATACGTATATACAAAGGGAAGTTGAAATCTCTATGGTTACGTTCCTAGCAACCTTACTAACCGAATTCTATCGCCAGATGGAAAGGTCAAATAGGATGCTTTGGATAGTACACCAAGTTACGCGATCATCTCATAACAATCGTATTATCGAGATTCGATTATAATTACTTACTTTCAAAAAGAAAAATTATACTAATGATCCTCAAATTTTAGTGCCTGGTACAATATGTTGTCTTGAACTTATAATTTATTTAATATGATCAATGGACTTTGGCTCAATGCATGACGTAGTGCTTGAACTTTTGGCTCAATGCATGACGTAGTGCTTGAACTTTTAACTTATTTCAATATATATGTGTTCGATTTAGTCCATGAACTAGATAATTCAGTAACTAGATTGAATATTTACAAAAAATTTAAATACTATATCAAACAAATTAAAAGCTTTAGGACAACATATCACATAGGCCAATGTCCAGGATCATTTATGTAGTAATTCCCTCTCAAAACTATGCTCAAATTAGCCCATAAGTTCAAAGATCAAGAGAGGCTTCAAGGACTCCAACTCTCTCCCTTAACCATCTCTAGGTAGTCTCCAAGTCGAAATATGAACCGATTTGGATAGGTTCAGTTTCATTGATAACATTACAAACTTGTTGCCTGAGCTTAAGATTAAAGTCAAGAGATCCAAACTTATAAACCCAGAAAAAAATAACAATGACCTGAATACAGTGAAGAGGCAGCAAAGAGGAGAAACGAGAATGGGATCAGTTGATCCTTCTTTCCGACAAAAATCTTAATACCGCCAGGAAAAAAAAGAGATCCTTCAAAGCAAATGCATGTCTTAGACAGGCATGAGCAAGCTTAAGTTATTTCTGAGTGCAGTGAAAACAATGGATCGAATTCAATAAGATAATAAGCTATTTCTCTACCTGCAAGAAGAACTGTCAAAAAACCTGTAACTGACAAGAAGCTCCAAGGACTCCTAGATTCGTGAGTGTTGAGCTATCTAACAATCAAAAGCAAAATTCAGATACAGCATTTACATCTTTTCTTTTTCTTGAAATGTGGTTCACCAGCCACCAAGTTTCGCGACTTCGTGCTTCCCATCTCCTCATCAATAAGTCCTATGTTCAGTGGATAACCCCGATCCTGTTTCAGACCACATGTAAAGCTCATTTAGCATTAAAAGAATTCTTCACATTAGCCTGGCGGATAATATGATACTTGGAGTTGGAAACAAGATTAAAGAGTGACCCTCCAGAGGAAAATATTTTCTTACTTTTTTCTTGCATTATGGACTAGGAAAAGGCCCTGCACGTCTTTTTATTGTGGCCAAGACCTTTGCACTTGCTGCACTGGAGTTGGCGTTTAACCAAGTCTACTGATTCAAACTGCTTCATCTTTGGTCGGCCAGGTGGCCGTTTCGTAGGAGGTGGAGTCACGGTGACAACTGCTTCAGCTGATTCACTCAAACTCGGCTTATCTACATTCGGGACGGGATTAATTGACTCGGCATAGGTAAGGCAGTAAGTTTCAGCCATGAAGTATCTGGAGCAGTAGTCATAAGGGCTTCTTTCCATGCAGTTAAAGACGGCAATAGCGTGGCAACAGGGCAAACCTGTAAGTTGCCATCCTTTACAGCTGCAGTCCCAATGATCGATATCGACAATTTCAACTGAATCTCCACGAACTTCGAAGATGCTACTACCTTCCGAGAGTAACACCTCAAATGAATGCGTTAATGAAGCTTCCATTTGAAGCTTCTCCTCCATAGATGGGGTTAACTTTGACCCCCACTGACTGGATTCAACTCGGCGCGCATATATGGATTCCATCATCCTTCCTCGCAAAGTATCAATCATCTGTGTGATCGGCAGTTCGTGTGCCTCTGATACCCAACTATAGAACTCTTGCCCGAAGTTTGAAGTCATGTGGTTATACCTTGCTCCTGCGAAGAATGCATTCGCCCAATGCTCAGGCTCACTCTGTACAACCCAATCGTAAGCATCGGGAGAAATACCCCTTATGTTCTCAACTGCACGCTGAAAACCATCGAGCCTTGGCGCATGAGCCGCAGCATAAAAATCATTAATCATGAATCGCCTTGCTTCATGAGAAAACTGCCCCTTCAAATCCTTGTTAAGTTTTTCGATGAGATGGCGCAGGCAGTAGCTGTGGTAACAGTTGTCAAATATCTCAGCCAGAGATTTCTTTAATCCATTCTGAAAATCTGCAACAAAAGTGATCTGCTGAGAGGTGGAAATTGCCGATTTCAGCTCTTGCAAAAACCAATGCCAGTTATCCTCAGTTTCATCATCTACCACGGCAATAGCTACAGGAAAAATCCCGTCATCCCCATCAATAGACGTAGCAGACAAGAGCATTCCCTGGTACTTTGAGTTAAGAACCGTGCTATCAAGAAACAGGAGAGGGCGACAACCCTGTTGGAAGCCGGATATCGAGGCATGAAATGAGACAAATAGACGGTGAAAGCTTGAGTCCTCCTTGGTCGTAAAGGTAGCGAAGCTGCCTGGATTCGTTTCCTTTATCTTATCACAGAAAAAAGGCAAAAGTTTATAAGCCTCTTTATAGGAGCCTTGAAGCTGCTCCCTCGCAATTTCTTTTGCACGCCATGCTTGAGAATAATTCAATTGAATACCATACTCCCTCCGGATATCATCAGCAATGTCTTTTGGCCTATAATTTGGAGAAACTTTCAACTTTTCCCTTATAATGCTCCCAACCCAACCTCTTGTTGCCCGATACCCAGCTTTAACAGCGGCTCCTTCACATGTATGCTCCGCATTCATTTTCTTGATGCAAACCAACTGAGTTGTAGCTAGCCTAGACGCGTATATCCGCCATGGACAACCCTCGGACTTGCACTTTACACTAACACGGTGACTGTCATTCTTCTTATATCTGTAAGCAAAGCCGTGCGCAATCGAGTATTTATGCAAGGCTTCTCTGAACTCACTAAAGCTATTAAACCTTTGATCCACGCCTGTGATGGTATTCTCCCACTGCATCGCCGCTCTGCGATGCTTTTCATCGCTGGAACTCGCGGGAATGCTGCACAAAGGGTGCCCGTCGCACACGTCCAAGTCGAGCCGGTCGCTCGTGTTGGTCGTATCGTAGGCTGCATCAACGGGCACGACCAGAGGAACCACCTGTTCCGACACCGTGGTCCTGCTCGACCTGCATAGTCAAGTGCCCCGAGCATCTCAGCACAAGAGCTTTCAACACATACAGCAATCATTCTCATCGCGGGCTTCAATTCAAAGGGGTAACACGACAATGTTCAGTTCGATCGCCATAACTCATTCGGAAAAATTAAGATTGCCGGACCGAGAACAACCCGGCGGCGGAACAGATATCGAGCAAAAACAAAACAGGACCCCAGTAATCATCACTACCTACTAGCGGGCATGTTGGACAGGTTCCGGGCCGCGTCTTCCTCCGACATGACGAACACGTCGACGGTGCCGGAATCGCCGAGGAAGCTCACCATCCGCTGCAAGTCCTTGTCTTTCGAGATCGTGATCAGCGTCTTCTTGTTGCCCGGGAGGAAGTACTTGATCGCCATCGCCTCGGCGCCGCAGCCGAACATCTCGGCGACCTCCGCCCGGAAGTCGTCCAGCCGCGTCTCCTGGTCGATGTCGATCGCGTACGCCTCGCCGCCGGTGTAGGTCAGCGCCCCGTCCCTGTCGGCCACGAACTCGCCGCCGGACTGGCATATCGCGATCACCTTCTTCGCCGCCATGGCCGGCCGCGAGGCGCGCCAATCCGACAACGGGAGGGGCGGGAGGGGAATCGGGAAAACCCGGGGGCGCGGGGGGGGGGTTCGCCGGAGCCGCTCGTCAGCCGGCGATCTCCGGCGATTCTTCCGGGCAGCCGTAGGCGAAGTTCTCCATCAGCGATCGCGCTGAAGGAGGAGGCGAAGGCGATTCCGAAACCCTAGAGCGGAAGAAGCTGGAAGGGCGAGGGAGGCGGAGAACGCACGTCACGGTTTTGGACTGGTTTGTCGTTTGGAAGATGCATTATGGGTAAATAACATAAATAACAAAGAAGTTTTGGCCCAAAACGTAATGTGACGTCTAAATTTTAAATTTGTTTAATATAACCTTAATCTTGTACTTTCGGTACATGCTCAATTTAGTCCTTAAACTTTATGAAAATATTCAATATTTCCATAAACTTAATATATATAAATATAACTTTGAACATTTTCTATTAGCAGAATGCGACCAAACCGATTATACCTAGGAATTGGATTGGACCGCTCGAAAAATAGGTCGATCCGATAATAGCTTCCAAATTTTTGGAATTGATTGTAATGACGCGTTTGGTAATATTTTTCTTTTCTATATATATTCTTCAGAATAATTTTTGAGAAAAAGAACTGTTTAGTACATAAAATTTCTTCTCTCCGAAGAGAAAAAGAATAATAATGTATTTGGTACAACCCAAAATTTCTTTTGTAACGTAGAATTTAATTTAATTTTTTAATAATTGATGGGTTTTTTATTTGATGAGTCAGGTCCATTTGCTCATATTGGGCCAAACTCGGCTCATAAAGGAAGGGTTCATAAGGGTTCATAAGAGGAAAGAAACAATTATTTTTTAAACAAAAATAACTACAATATATAAATGAAAAATGAAGAATGTTGAAAGTAGTTTTGACATGATACATTATTTTTCCGTTTTTGAGACAATAGTGTACTTCCTCTTAAAGATAGAGATTCTAGGCTTCAAGCAATTCCTCTAAGACCGCAATGAATACTTAATTTGTGGCAAATAAGATATATCTGTCTTCGTTATATGCCTTTTGATCGATATTACATGTTTTATGGACCGTTTCTGCGCTTATTTTCGATATTCAATAATTCGAGTATTAGTTCATTTTTTAGGAATCCGTTTCCAACAACGATTTTTTTAGATTTTTTTTTTCTCTCTTCTTCTTCTTCTCACTCATCCTCTAGTGGGCAACGACAAGCAATCGGCGAAGGCGGCTGGCAGCACAAGCGAAGGGGGGTAGCAGACGGTGGGGGAAGAAGAAGAAAAGAAAAAAAGAAAATGACTTATTTCTAGAAATTGTTCCCAAGAACAAGAAGTTATTTTTTTATACTTGTTTTTGCTTCAAATCTATTTCCTGGCTAATTTTTTTATTTTGAGGAATAAAAAAATTATTTGACATTATATTCCAGTTTACAAAAAAACAAAAAAAAATTAATAAATAGAAATGTTACCATGCAGGCCCTAAATGGTCCAAAAATAGGTTTTAAGTGAATACCTATCTCGAGAACCCGATCAAACTGCCAAGCTAAAAAACCAAAACTCTAATTTCTTTTTCTCATAAATTCTAACCTGAGCACTCTTTCGTCCTTTGTCATTTCTCAGAACTCCTTGCTAGTTTTTCTTCTCCCCTTAAATATTTTTATGGATGAATGAAGAATGAAGTTTTATAACTTATGCTTTATATTATATGTTTAAACCTTTTTTATTATTTATAATTATATGTGACCACATATTCATCTTGTGGATTGTTGTTTTTGGCGAATTAGGATTTGTATTGTTCATCTTTTACTTTGAATCATTTTGTGACTCATAACCTTAAAAAAAGTAACAAAAAATTAAAACAAGTTCTCGGGTAAACCTTGAAATTCGATCGGAAAAACAATGTAGGTTTCAAAATCAGTTCAAGGCAAATAAGGTAGGTTCCATGGTCCAAAAATGATAGGTTTCAAGTTCTTATCGTGGAATATACCCACCCTGGAACTAATTATCCCTAATTTTTATACTATCCATAAATTAAATTGAACATATACTGAAAGTTTGGGATCGCATTGCATATTAGATTAAAGTTGTGGACCACATTATATAAATTTAAAAATTAATGAATCACATTATATGTTAGGCTAGAATTTAAAGATTATTCATATCATTAAGTGTGGCCAACCTTTTCTTTGACTTTTGACTCAAAGTCTGAGAATTGTCTTTTATCAAGGGGAACATACTAATATAATATGATAAAATGGTATAGATAAATAAAAAGCTTGTGTAAATTTTTTACCAACAAATTTATATCGTTCAACAATGTGGCAAAGATTCTATGAATAACAAGCATTGATCTTTTCATTATTAATATTATTCCATCTTTGATTATATTTTCTAATTTGAATGTCCCTGTTTTATAAATATTTATTGTAAAAATTGAACAACGATCTCAACGAGTGGAAAAACCCTTTCTAGCAGGGTGACATTTACTCCTTGTTTTCGCCAAATAATTCCGTCGGAAGGGGAAAAAGATGAAAAGCTAATTTCTCACATAATAATTGAGCAATTTTGGAAAAAGGTAAGGAATGTTTTCCTCAAATTTTTTTTTTAATACAACTTAGAGGATTAACTTAAAAGGGTCGTGTTTTTCACACTCAATTTAAGAAACTTTCTTTAAATTAGGTTTTTGATTGATGTATTACATATATGGATATCATATAACATACAATCTTGCTCGACTTTCAATGCTGACAATTTTCATAATTTACAACCCATCAATTAAAAAGTTCCTCTGATCAAGAATGGAGAAAACTTTAACCCATATAACTCATATAAGAAAGTTACCTCATTTATTATCACTTGAGTTACATCAGTTTAAAAACTATCGTGAGATTACGGAGATGTCGTCAACATTTTTATTTCTCGAGAACATAAAAAATACAAAAAAAAAAAAAAAGAGGAGAAAGTTGTCATGAGATTTGAATAAAAAGTTGGGTAACTTTTATTATAATTTATTGAATAAAAGTCTAAACCAGATACAAGCATCTGTTCTTTATAATAGTTCTAATATCCTTCTTCCCTAAATGAAGACGGCCAAAGTTGCAAAAGAGGAGGCAATTTCCACCCATTGTCTGGACTGTACAAGGTACATTATTCAAACCATTACTATCATTCTTCAGCACATACACACTCATACTCCGGCTGGCGATGTTATCACCGAATCCAACTTCATAATAATGCTACAACGACACTTTCGATCTTTATTTATCGATCGAGAGCCCATTGATTGGCCAATGCTTTTGAGAATGAGTGTCGTGCGCGAGCGACTGCATCAAAAGAACGCGAAACGCGAACCATGTCAGCACGAGTCCGAGCAGGAAAAGGGGAAATGAGAGAAGCCGAGGGCGATTACAGTACCCGTTCCTGCGAGCTGAAGCACATGAAGGGTGTGTAGTGCAGGAAATTCGACACTCTCGATGTGTATATATCAGCATACCTGCATTTGTCAATGTTGAGAGCCAAACGAAAACATTCACGAGACTCTTTAATTGCTCCAACATATGATTGTGAGATTGGAATGCATTTCAAAGGGGGAAAGAAGAAAGTACTTCTCAATCTGTTTCATCAAGTGGCTTTTATCCCATAGACCTGCTCGCGACAGAAAGCCCCACCTAATGACAAAGTCAAGAACGAGGCGAATTACTTCCTGAAACGTCGCAACTGAGATTAAATCGGAGTTTCTGCAACTCAAGCCGATCAAGCGTCGCACCTTCTATTGAAAAGTTCGCCATCTGCTTCTAACAGCGGTGCTATTTTCTCGTCTAGTGTCTGCATGGCAATCAGTAACTTCTGCATGCTTTCGGCGAGTTCGTCATTCTCCACGTTTGTCGCAGCTAGTGCCTGCATATTCAGAGAAAAGCAGATCAAGGACGTGCAACATGGCAAGATGTCGCCCACATAACTGATAACTTCCGGATACTATGCTAGAAACAAGAAGATAGAGATGTCCAATGCCTTACTTACCTGTGCTGGAAGCCCTTTATTTCGCCTCTGCGAAGCGAGCCGAAGCTGGTTGAAGAGATCCCCGACAAGCTCTTTTTGGTTTATGAGTTCTATCAGCGTGGCTCTGTGATCTCGGCTTCGAATTATAGCACTATACTGGAGCGTCAAACAGCTTTGTTAGAGAAAATGAAAGTCGAGAATATGCAAGCGCGCACCATAGACATGGAAAACTCCTATACATGGCCAAAAACATTTCTACAGATTACGATTCATGACTTCTATATGATAGCTGAAACTTTCTTTTATCCTAAAGACTGTTGCTGCATTACTATGCCTCTGACTCCAAAGGAACGACCAGTAAGAAGAAATCATAAATTCCTACAAATATCTGTGTGTAGTTCGGTCAGATATGCATATTTGGTAAAACAAAGTATACCGTAACTGACCTCCTCCTCCAATTCTCGACAGATCAATGCCGTTCTCCATCGGAAATGAACCTTGGACTGACTGATATCTGTGTATATATGGTCGCCCACATATAATATTTCATCACCGCGTATATCGAGAGATTTCTCTACCATCTGAGCACTTCCCCCGGCATACAAGCCCCCTGCATCAGTGGAACATGGAAGTGGAGAGAACTCAAGCTGTCACGACATGTCGAACAGAAATATTAAAGCATCCTCAGAAAAGAGGTAAAAAAGCCTTCTCTGGCTCACTTCTGACAAGTTAGCACTCTTTACAGGAAGCATTCCTTATACTTGAAGCACGTAAAAAATGACAAGACTTAACTGAAGAAACAGTCATTTAGGTGAAATGTACCTTAGTTACTGCGTCGATGGATAAACTTCAAAATTAACTAGCAATGCAGTAAATTTTCTTGATTCGTTGATGATGATTAAGGCACCCTAACGATCATCTGCTACTAGGAAAAGAAACTTCACCCTCTTAAAAATACATTATGTTACCATTGCCCGCCACGCTAGGAAAATTTTGCCTTCTCAATTCAGGCAAGTGTCACTGATGCTGTCCTTATAAGCAACAGCATGAAATAACCTCATTTATTTCAACTTTTCTTCTGTCCACAAACCTTTGTAGATTTCTCTTTTCTAGCATATATAAGCACTTTCTGTGGCAACCGATGACAACAAGGGTAGTAATGAAAGAGGCCTTTTCAAGCAATCAGACTATGCTGCAGAACATGAGGAACTCACTGACAACACACGGCATGAGTTGAAAAGGATGGAGATAGATCACCTGTACGAGCCTTAAAACAAGGACGCATCAGACCCTCACCATTGACCACTTCGTACATTGGATGTGACATCTGGAAAAACTCAGGCTTCCTCGCCGATACAATAACCTGCAATACGAGAAAAAGATGCACGCAGACTTGATTGTCTGGAGGTTGTTCTGAAAAGTCGGCATATTTCGTTTTATTGCAACACGTGAACTATATCCAAGAACGAGAGAGAGCAGCTGGATTCCTTTGAGAATTATTTGGATGGCAAAATTTTCGAAATCACCACAAACGAACTTCCACCTTCGATTATGTGCATTCAAAATAAACTCTTGACCAGAGCTTAATTCTTGAGAGCTCTTAACGATGTAATGCAGCCAGAGCAAATAGCAAGTCATCAGAAATGGATCCACTTACAATGTCGAATAGATCATGCCAGTCCATATCATTAGGGAGAAATCTGTTAAAGGAATGCTTCATCATTTTGTCTGTGTAATGATAATCTGAGTTGGTGATAAGCAGAAGTTTTTTACCCGCCTGATGCAAGAAGGATGACAGTAAGATGAGTATAATATCTCCACCTATTTCATTGGGGGGAGGAGTGGGGGTTAACAAGCCATACCTCCTTCTGATCCAACAGGGCTAGAGGTAGTTCTGGATCAGGCTCCACGAACAGTTCAGGCTTAGACATTATCTCACTCTGCATAAATGCTAGTAATAGTCGGTTTCTCTAACACCTTAAGAAGTACATCAATAGCTTTGTGTGTACATACATATGTACAGGCAAACACAAACGCCTATGGGCGCACACAAATAGTCATTACCTTCAGGTGACCTTCCACATGAGCCCTGAAAAGAGCATCTATAATGGCCTGAGGACAATTTCATGAGTCAATAAGAGATCTGATGAAAATGAACCATTGTTGAGGATTAAACAGAGGACATTGCCTTGTAAAGCCCTTTATAGTCGAGCGGACCAACTTCAGCTGGTACAGATCCATCATCCAATCTATCAACCATCTGGTAGCACCAAAAGGTATGTTAACAAGTGTTTTGTATTGGGAAAAAAGTCTGCCTCTCAAATTAGGCAAAGAATCAAGAGTCATTCAGTACTATAAAAGCGAAAAAGTGGGGGAGGGGGCAGGAAGAGAGGTATTGAAAATGGACAAGCTATCGACAGTTCAACATAATGAGAGAAGCAGAAGCAGTGAGATCAATGGGAAAATGCAGATTCAGCCAACAACACAAATTCTACCCAGGTAAAGGACAAAAACAGAGGAAAATAGGACATTCAGTGCGCTGAAGAAGAGTGACAATAATATTTCCAACCGAAAACAGATGGCTGCTTTATAATATTCAAACATAAGATTAGACAGTAAGATGATCATTGCAGAAATTACTTGCATATAAGCCACAGCTTCTGAGATGGAGAAAAGCGTATTGAGGAACACCCATCGACTTTCTTTCCGCAGATCCACCGGTTCCCTCCCATAAATCTCACTTCAATGAGTCAAAGCGAATAGATGTCAGAAATACTGATCAAGTTATAGCAGAAGAGAGAATCCAAAATTATGGAGCCAACTTAAAATCCAAGTTAGGAGGATTGATACTTGTGACATAATCATAAGGCACGCCTATAGCCGAATCTAGATAATCTGCCTGAAAGAGTCATATTTAGTTTCTTTAGTTCCCTGCAGTGTCTCTATAGATATTGGAGACATAATAGCCCACTGAATGTGCTCATATGCCAGATATGATCGTTTGACTTGTATTCTCCAACATAAATTGTCACTTAACAAAGAAAGGCAACCATCCTGCTGATTTTGAATTTGTCAATGGACCCTATAGTATAAATAAACCATACCTCACAGCCTGGGTAGATAACATCCGTGTGCCATGCATGGCCCTTTTCACGTAACCAAACCGATCAGCCTTAACCAAATTACCGCGTTCTTTGTCTATGGCCAGACCTCTGATTACCTGATGCCAGAAGTTCATCAGAAAAACTTGGTTCCAGCAGATGGACTCTGTAAACTGAAGAGCTGTCATCTCAGAGGATGATCCTCACCAAGTCCGGGTCAAAAGATAGTCCATCAACAGGAAAACCCATATTCTTCAAATTCTCCATGCAGTAATCGTAAGCGCGCCCTTCCCACGCCTATCAGAAATATGATATGATAAACACTTGCAAAAACTTTCAAGGCAGACTACTAAAATTACATAAGTCAATAAATTAGCACGCTCTATATTCTAAGTTGGCTTAAAGATCTTTATGACTAGTAACTTCATTAGATAAAACTACTTTCAGGATGCGCTTCCGTTAAATCACATAGAATACAGGTTTTAACACTCTCTCCCAGTCACTCTGGTATGTACAAGGGAATAGAAATTACCATCACGTTGTAGTGCATCAAGGTATAGTCCATGTCGTAGCCAATGGCACTTATAGATCGAAGATTCAATGTACGGCTACAGAATATCCCACGAGGAGAATATCTATGTGCAAAAGGACTCTGCACATCACAAGAATTTGGAGCATGAGCCTTAGCAACAACTATCCCCCAGGCCATGCGCCTATGGAAAACCCTTTGCAATAGATCAAGCCCACAGAAACAGATCCATGTAAGGTAAATTACAATTCACAACGAATCGTTCGATATAGATAGAAAGCCAGAAATTAAATTTAAAACATAAAAGGAAGACAACATCTCGGATGTCACGGTTTATAACGAGGAAATCCACTTTAGCCAGGGTTGGTGATTTGTTTTCATGTCACGAGTATGATGTGTTAACGTATACAAACTCTTTAATAGCACATTTACTTAGTGTAAAACCTTGAAATTTCAAATACCAATATGAAATATTCACTGGATATGTTAAGACTTAAACAACATGATGCATGAGGTGTAACACCTTTTGCATTTGGATTTTGTATGAGGGGCAGAATGCGAATCAATTACAATTATATGCTTCTGTGTTAGATGACTGCTTGCTCTTAGAATTTGAAACCACTCTCAATTATTTTTTATATTCCTGTAGCACTTATGCAGGACCTTATATTATGCTAAAAACATAGGAAGTGGACTCACGTGAAACATAAAATTTGAGACCACGAGCCAATGAGAGAGACATATAAGCATATGATCCAAATAGGTCGTCTCACATGTTCCGACATTGAATTCAATTAGATAAAGAAGTGAAATTGGTACTTGGTAGAGAGAGAGAGAGAGAGATCAACTAACAGGAATACTGAATTTTCTTAAAAGTTCCTCAGCTTCATCAGCCGCCATTTTGGCGACTTCCTCAATTGGGCCTTCTAATGTGACTTGACCATCAAATCCTGCACACAAAGCCCAAATGGAATTACATGATTCTCAACCAACACCGACCTTCCAAAGCACCATCACTAGGAAACAATCCCAAGACGAAGCACGAAAGCTAGAATTGGGAAAAAAAGAAGCAGCAAGAACTAAGAATTTCAATCCACACAGCACCCCACAAAACCATTATCATCCCCAAGCAAACAATGGAAGCCAACCAGAAACCTACCAAAAGCCTCAAGGTGCTCTGTTTTCCGTTCAAATCGCCCCTAGTGCTCTCCCCGAGGTAATCGATGTCGCGCTTCCTCAACGACGTCGAATAGAACACTTCCCCCCACCACCACCACCACCCTCTGTAGGCATCTCACTCACACTTCTATGTCACGGGCCGATTGATTTATTGATTCCTTACTCATGCGGTTTCTCAGCACACTCTCAAAGAATCTGGAGAGAAGTTTTGGAATTCTATTACTCATGAAATGATACAAATGAGGAGGAGGATCTTATGTACAAGTACTCGTCATAGATCTCCCTTAATCTTGTTGAGAGTATGTCTTGGTTTTGAGCTCGAAACGAAAAACTTTCCTAATTCAAGTAGATTTCTTAATTTGAAATCTTTCTATTTGGAGTTGATTTCCTAATATGAATAGGTTTCTAGTTCGGGATCCAGTTGTCATGATTTATGGTAAGGAAATCCACTTTAGCAAGGGTTGGATATTTGTTTCCATGTCAAGTTATACAAAATCTGTACACTTGTCACAAATATATCACATTTACTTGATGTCAAACATTGAAAATTCAAACACCAATTTGAAATATCAACTGAACATGTCAAAACTTAAATAACACGGCACAACAAGTGTGACGCCTTTCATAGTTGGATTTTGCATGAGGGGCTGAATGTGAAGCATTTACATCAATATTCTTCTGTGCTAGACGACTGCTTGCTCTTAGAATTTGAAGCCACCCTCCAATTTATTTAAAACACTCCTGTAGCACTTAAGCAGAACCTTATGTCATGCTAAAAACATAGGAAGTGGACTCATGTCAAACATAAAATTTGAGACCACGAGCCAACGAGAGAGAAATAAGCAGAGTTGAGTGCATATGGTCCAAATGGGTCGTGTCACATCTTCCGCGTTCACTTCAACTAGATAAAGAAGTGAAGTTGATACTTGATGAAGAAAAGAACTTGAGAGGAAGGGAGAGCTCGACCAACAGGAATGCCCAATTTTCTTAAAAGATCCTCAGCTTCAGCAGCTTCCATTTTGGCCACTTCCTCAATTGGGCCTTCTAGCGTGACTTCATCATCAATTCCTGCACACAAAACGAAACTAAATCACATGATTCCCAATCAACACCCGCCTTCTGAAGCACCATCACTAGACAACAACCCCAAGACGAAACACAAAAGCAAGAATCGGGAAAAAAGAAGAAGCAAGAACGGAGAATTGCAATACACAAAACACTCCCATACAACCATCAGTTCAATATCGTGTTGAGAAAGATTAGAAAAAAATTATGTGTGCATTCTATTCTATTCCGATGTTTAGTAAAGAGCAAAGTTCTCATCTGTTCAAATCAGTGTAATGGTTAAATAGAGTCGCATCAAGATGGATTCTCAAGGCCAATGCCAAAGAATTGAAGAATCATTGAAGAAAGTTGGTAGTGATGTTGAGATGATTACTAACTCCGAAACCCCTGAATTATTTTTTAGCCTAATGAGCCTTTCATTTCTTGACGCAAACACCAAGTCAATGTTACATCCGCTAATTAAGTCTTTTCAGATTTGGATTGTTTGAGCTAACATGTGGGTTTTACATCAAAAGTTACCGCTCGAGAAAGTAGGGGCAAGGTTGTCCGGTATCATTTTAAGGTTCCATGAGTGATCCACTTCCATTAGGTGAGTTTAGGGAAAAGTATCAAAAAAGTCATAAACTTATGGTATTGGTATTAAATCAATCATAAACATTTAATTGGACCAATTAAGTCACAAACCTTTTCATATTTGTATAAATTTAGTTATTTTGGCCAATATTGGATGGCTAATGCTAACATGAACGTCAGTTGATGCCGGCCGTTTGACCACTTGGTGAGGCTTGGGTAATGCGGGTGAGGCCAGCCTCGCTCAAATCTGGGTGAAGCCGCCTCACCCGCGGCCCTAGGCGAGATTGAGTGAGGGCCTCGACCCTTGCCGATCACTGCAGGGAGAAGAAGTCCAAGGAAGAAGAAGAGAAAAAAAATGATCGGCGATCAATAAAATTCAGGCATCAATTTAGTCTTTGAAAGAGACCCTTTCAAGCTCCCGCTCAAAGAGAGACAATTGTTGACCTTTGGCCAAGGTGGCTTTTTTGGTCAAACTGAAGAATTTGACATTTGGCCAAAAAATTAGAACTTCGTTAGTTTCTAATTTTTTTAAAGACATTTGATATAGGGACAGTGAAATTTAGAGACCTTGGATATGAATAAAAAATTTCAACCTTTGGATTAAGTCAACTATTTAGAGCATGACACTCGGCACCATCGAATTTAAGTTATTTAAATTCACACATTTTTAGATCGCGTCACTTGACACAATTACACAAAACTCTAGAAAAAAAAAATAAAACCTAAGTCTTTTTGTACAACAAAAGGGAAAAACAAAACTTTTATGGCCTAGAGGTCTCTTACGCTCATGAAGAGAAAAAAAAAAAGGGTTATTTTAAGGTGATTTTGGTAATATTTCTATTTTCCAAAATAATTTCTATTTCTCAAAATAATTTCTATTCAACATTTTATTTATATTCCTGATAACAAAAAGCATTTTTTTTCTTCTTGTTAATGTTTTAAATTTATTCCTTACCCACTTTTCCATTCCAAATAATAGAAAAATTAGCCGATACGGATTTCTGTTTTTTTTTTCTATTTCGAAAACAAAATAATAGAATAATAATAATAAAAAAAATAATGATTACCAAAGAGACCATTATTCTTACGAAGGTTACGCTTAAGGAAGGGAAATCATTGGACACTTCTCACAGGGAGCAGAGTTATAGATTTTAGAGAAATATTTGGTAGAAAAGGAGACAGCAGAAAGATCTTCAGTTTGTCCTTTCTCTCTTTTCCTCTTCACCGTCGGACCACCTCCATCTTCGCCGGCAGTTACCCTTTCACTGTTGATGAAAAGCCCCTGTTTCGACGTTTCCGCTGAGAAGCTCAAGTTGTCGTTCAAAGTCTTTCGGTATAAATCACCGTAGAAGTAGTCCTCGAGGTTACGGTTTCCAGCTCGTGTGCACAGATCACGTTTTCGAGGTGGGTTTTCTATACCCTGTTTTTCTCTGCATAGTCCTGCGGTTGATGCCTTTGAAGTGCGGTTTACGTGAGAACCATCCAAGAACGAGGTTTCTCTAGTCGTGAGAGCACCCTCTTCGATGATGCAGCTGTTGTTTGAGAATGAGTCATGGTTTCATCGATGTACTCAGCCCTCTCCCTCTGCGTTGAAATGCTTTTCAGATGTTTGTAAAAAATGCTTCAATGAAGTTCCAGAAGTGTTCAACAGGAATTTTCTTAAATCCGTGCATTAGACACTCATCACATACGCAGATCACCAACATAAGACCGAGAGTAACACTTGTGTTGCCTCCGTGCTTTGTTTGGTGTTTTATAATTGATCGACAGTGACGGACGGCAATGAAAAATGATGGAGAGTTGTCCATTGGTGATTCCATTGGTGGCATCTCACTTCCTTATTTGAATGCCATGAGTTTCTTTAAGTTTATGATAGTATAACTTGAATGGAGATGTTGATTTGGCGGCAATCTTCGACTTTGTCAGATTTTCCTGCCGTCTTATAGAAGTTTACGCTTTTAATAATTTCACCAAAATCTCACATGATATTAGAGCAAGAGGTCATAAATATGGGCTGTTGGGTTCACAACAGCCCATATTTCGGCTTGGCCCAACGGCCCGGGTCCCTGTTTGAACGTCCTCACCCCCAGCCCTCGAAAAGGTGGGGAATTGAACCTCTCACATCTCTCTTTCCATGTAAAAAGAGTGGCCGCTAGGACAAACCCCCGATGGTTTCTTGTTCCGATTGGTTTCTTTGGTTTCTTTTTCCTTAATTGGAACGGTCAAAATTGCACAACAGGAGGCAATTTTCACTCGTTAACAGTATCGTACAAGGCAATTCACACCGATTACTATTATTCTCAAGCACGTACACACCTCTGCGCCACAGTGGGAGTCTCCCCTGACTTTGAGAGGGGTACTTCGGCTGCTGATGATAACGTTATCACGAATCCGACTTCATCATAATGCTACAATGACATGTTCGATCTTAGTTATCGACCGACAGCCCATTGATCGGCCAATGTTTTTGAGAATAAGAGTCATGTGCGAGCGACTGCATCAAAAGAACGTGAGCGTTAACCGTGTCAGCACAAGTCCGAGCAGAAAAAGGGAAATGAGAGAGCCAAGGCAATAATGGTACCTGTTCCTGCGAGCGGAAGTACATGAAGGGCGTGTAGTGTAGAAAATTCGAAACTCTTGATGTGTATATATCAGCATACCTGCATTTGTTAACGTTGAGCCAAATGAAAATTCATGAGACTCTTGATTGCTCCTATATATGATTGTGGATTTGGAATGCATTTGAAAGGGGCAAAAAGAAGGTACTTCTCAATTTGTCTCATCAAGTGGCTTTTATCCCATAGACCTGCTCGCGACAGATAGCCCCACCTAATGACAAGAAAGAGCGAGTTACTTCTGTAACGTATCAAATGCGATGGGAGAGCACAGACAAACGAGTTCACTATTTAAATATATAATGGTTAAATCAGAGTTTCTGCAACTTAAGTTCATTAAGCGTCAGCACCTTTTATTGAAAAGCTCGCCATCTGTTTCTAATAACGGTGCTATTTTATTGTCTAGTCTTTGCATGACAATCAGTAACTTCTGCATGCTTTCAGTGAGTTCCTGATCGTCCATGCCTGTCGCAGCTAGTGTCTGGATATTCAGAGAAAAGGAGATCAAGGATGTGCAACAACGCAAGACATCGCCCAAATAACTTCCAGATACTAAGCCAAAAACAAGAAGATAGAGATGTCAAATGGAACTATTACAGAGGTTACAAGAAAATAGCATTTAAGGGCTTAATAGTTGCCTATCAAAAAAAAGGGAAAAAGGCTTAATAGCCTTACTTACCTGCGCTGGACGCCCTTTATTTCGCCTCTGCGAAGCAAGCCGAAGCTGGTTAAAGAGATCCCCAACAACCTCTTTTTGGTTTATGAGATCTATCAACGTGGCCCTGTGATCTTGGCTTTGAATTAAAGCACTATACTGTAGTGTCAAAAGCTTTGTTAGAGAAAACAAAAGTTGAGAATATGCAAGCATTGCACCATAGCCATGGAAAACTCCTATACAAGACCGAAAACATTTCCAAATATTATGATTTTATGACTACTATATGAGACTATAAAATCCCCATTAGCTGAAACTTTCTTTGACCCTAAGGAATGTTGCTGCATTTCTATGCCTGACTGCAAAGCAACGACCAATAAGGAAAAATCATGAATTCCTACAAATATTTATGTTTGGTCATATATGCATATTCTGCAAAATAAAGTAGACTGTTACCAACCTCCTCCTCCAATTCTCGACAGATTAAAGCTGTTCTCCATCGTAAATGAACTTTGGACTGACTGACATCTGTGTATATATGGTCACCCACATATAATATTTCATCGCCATGTATATTGAGAGAATTCTCTACCATTTGAGCACTTCCCCCAGAATACAAGCCCCCTGAATCAGTGGACCATATAAGTCGAGAGAACTCAAGCTGTCACATGTCAAATAGAATACTAAACCATCCTCAGACAAGAGGTCAAAATAGCTTTCTCTGGCTGACTTCTGACAAAATCGCACTCTTTATGAAAAGCATTCCTTATACTTGACGCACGTTTAAAGAAAGAAAAAAAAAAGACTGAAGAAACGGTCATTCAGGTGAAATTTTACCTTTGTAACTGCATCAGATGGGATAAACTTCAAAATTAACTAGCAATGCAGTATATTTGCCTGACTTCTTGAAGATGATCAAGGCATCCTACCTATCGTCTGCTACTAGGAAAAGAAACTTAACCCTCTTAAAAAAGCTCTCTGCTAACAATGCCCTCCATGCTAGGAAACATTTGCCATCTCGATTCTGGCAAGGGTCACTCATGCTGGACTTCTTATAAGCAACAGTATGAAATGACCTCATTTATTTCAACTTCCATCTGTCCCCAAACCTTTCTAGATTTCTTTTTTCTAGCATATACAAGCACTTTTTGTGGTAACTGAAGACAACGAGGGTAGTAATGAAAGACGCCTCACTGCTGAACATGGGCATTTCATTGACAACACATGGCATGAGTCGAAAAGGATGGAGATAGATCACCTGTACAAGCCTTGAAACAAGGACGCATCAGACCCTCACCAGTGACCACTTCATGCATTGGATGTGACATCTGGAAAAACTCAGGCTTCCTCGCTGATACAATAACCTGCAATATGAGAAAAAGATGTTGCATAGTGTACACTTGATTGTGTGGAGGTTGTTCTGAAAAGTCGGCATATTTTCGTTTAATCACTAGACGTGAACTATATGCAGGAATGAGGGAGAGCTGCTGGGTTACTTTAAGAATGCTTTGAATGGTAAAATTTCCAAAATCACCACAAATGAACTTTCACTTTCCACTATGTGCATTTAAAACAAACTCTTGACCAGAGCTTATTTCTTGAGAGCCTTAATGATGTAATGCAGCCAGAGCAAATAGTAAGTAATCAGAAATGGATCCACTTACAATGTCGAATAGATCACGCCAGTCCATATCATTAGGGAGAAATCTGTTAAAGGAATGCTTCATCATTTTGTCTGTATAATGATAATCTGAGTTGGTGATAAGCAGAAGTTTTTTACCCGCCTGATGCAAGAAAGATGACAGTAAAATGAGAGTATATTATCTCCACCTACTTTATTGGGGCCCAGTAACAAGCCATACCTCCTTTTGATCCAACAGGGCTAGAGGTAGCTCTGGATCAGGCTCCACAAACAGTTCAGGCTTAGACATTATCTCACTCTGCATAAATGCTGGTTATAGTCAGTTTCTGTAACACCATAAGAAGTACATCGATAGCTTTGTGCGTATATAGAAACATAGACACACACCCCCATGCGCACACACATGTAGTCATTACCTTCAGCTGACCTTCCACATGAGCCCTGAAGAGAGCCTTTCCAACAGCCTGAGGACAATATCACGAGTCAATAAGAGATGTGATGAAAATTCACCATTGTTGAGAACTACACAGAGGGACATTGCCTTGAAAAGCCCTTTATAGTCAAGCAGACCAACTTCTGCTGCTACAGATCCATCATCCAATCTGTCAACCATCTGGTAGCACCCAAAGATATGTTAACAAGTGTTTCGTATTGGAAAGCAGTCTGCCTCTTAAATTCGGCAAGGAATCAAGAGTTATTCAGTACTATAATACTGAAAAGGTGGAGGAGGGGGCCAGAAGTGAAGTATTGAAAATGGACAAGCTATCAAGAGTTCAACATAATGAGAGAAGCAGAAACAGTGAGATCAATGGGAATATGCTCCGACCAGAAAAAAGGGAAAAATGCAGTTCAGCCAACAACACAAATTCTACCCAAAGAAAGGACAATTACAAAGGAAATAGGACAATCAGTGTGCTGAAGAATTTTTCTGGCTGAAGATAGATGGCTTTTTTGTAAGATTCAAACACAAGAATAGAGAGTATGATGATTATTGCAGACATTACTTGCATATAAGCCACAGCTTCAGAGACGGAGAAAAGCGTATTGAGGAACTCCCATCGACTTTCTTTCCGCAAATCCACCAGTTCCCTCCCGTAAATCTCACTTCAATGAGTCAATGCGAATAGATGTCAGAAGTACTATTCAAGTTACAGCAGAAGAGAGATTCAAAACTTATGGAGCCAACTTGAAATCCAAGTCAGGAGGATTGCTATTTGTGACATAATCATAAGGCACACCTATAGCTGAATCTAGATAATCTGCTTGAACGAGCCATGTTTAGTTTCATTAGTTCCCTGCAGTTCTCAATAGATTTTGGAGACATAATAGCTCGTTGACTTTGCTCACATGGCAGATATGATCGTTTGACTCGTATTCTCCAAGATAAGTTGTCACTTGACAAAGAAAGGCAACCATCCTGCTGATTTTAAAATTTGTCAATGGATTTTATAGTGTAAATCCTACCTCAGAGCTCGAGTAGATAACATCTGTGTGCCATGCATGGCTCTCTTCACGTAACCAAACCGATCAGCCTTGACCAAATTACCACGTTCTTTGTCTATGACCAGACCTCTGATTACCTGATGACAGAAGTTCATCAATAAAACTTAGTTCCAGCAGGTGGCTGTGAACTGAAGATCTAACATCACCAAGGAAGATCCTCACCAAGTCCGGGTCAAATGAAAGTCCATCAACAGGAAAACCCATGTTCTTCAAATTCTCCATGCAGTAATCGTAAGCACGCCCCTCCCATGCCTGTCAGAATATGATGTAATAAGAAACTATCCAACAGGTAAAACTTGAGAAATAGAATAATAGACTATCTATAAGGATTCAACACTTGCAAAAACTTTCATGGCAGACAACTAATTACAAAAGTCAAATTAAGTGATTAGTATGTTCTATATTATAAGTTGGCTTAAGGATCTCTACGACTAGTAACATCATTAGATAAGACTACTTTCAGGACATGCTTCTGTTAAATCACATAGACTACAGATTTTAACAATCTCTCCCAGTCACTTTCGATATGTATAGGGGAATAGAAATTACCATCACGTTGTAGTGCATCAAAGTATAGTCCATGTCGTAGCCAATGGCACTTATAGATCGAAGATTCAATGTACGGGTACAGAATATGCCACGAGGAGAATATCTACATGCAAAAGGACTCTGCACATTACAAGAATTTGTAGCATAAGCCTCAGCAATAACTATCCCCCAGGCCACAGGCCTATGGAACATCCTTTGCAATAAATCAAGCCCACAGAAACAGATCCATGTGAGGCAGATCACAATTCACACCACATTGTTTGATATAGATAGAAAGCCAGAAATCAAATTAGAACACAATTGCAATAAGTGGCAGGAAAACAACATCTCAGATGTCATGACTTATAATGAGGAAATCCGCTTTAGCTGGGGTTGGCAATTGTTTCCACATCACGAACATAACATGTCAAGATACACAAACTCTGCACATTTGTCATGAATATAGCACATTTACCCAATGTCAAACAATGGAAATTCAAACACCAATATGAAATATTCACTGGACATGTTAAAAATAAAACAGCATGGTGCAAAAGGTGTAACAATTTTCAGATTTGGATTCTGCATGAAAAGCTGAATGTGAATCATTTACATTAATAGGCTTTTGTGTCAGAATATTGCTTTCTCTTAGAATTTGAAACCACTATCCATTTTTTTTAACACCCCTGTATCGCTTATGCAGGACCTTACATTATGCTAGAAACATAGGAAGTGGACTCATGTCAAACATAAAATCTGAGACCACGAGCCAACGAGAGAGACATTAGTATATGGTCCAAATGGGTCGTGTCACATGTTGCGGCATTAACTTCAAGTAGATAAAAAAGCGAAATTGATACTTGATAAAGACAAGAACTTGATAGGAAGAGAGAGAGAGAGAGAGAGAGAGAGAGAGAGAGAGCTCAACTAACAGGAATGCCCAATTTTCTTAAAAGATCCTCAGCTTCATCAGCTTCCATCTTGGCCACTTCCTCAATCGGGCCTTCTAACGTGACCTGACCATCGATCCCTGTACCCAAAACCCAACTGAAATCACACGATCCCCGATCAACACCCACCTTCTGAAGCACCATCACTAGGCAACAGTCCCAAGACAAAGCACAAAAGCAAGAACCCAGAATTCCAATCCCCAGAACACCCCCACACGACTACACCAGTTCCATCATCGTTCCCAAGCAAACCCCAGAAGCCAACCAAGAAAACCCACCGAAAGCCTCGAGGTGCTCCATCTTCACGTTCAAATCGCCCTTGGTGCTCATCCCGAGGTAATCCACGTCGCTCTTGCTCGACGGCGTCGCGTAGAACACCTCCCCCCGCCGCCGCCGCCGCCGCCGCCGCCCCGCCGTCGGGCTTCTCGCTCACGCTCCTGCTGCACCGACACCTGAGCAGGTTCACACCGCCGCCGACGCCGACGCCGCCCCGAGCGAAGCCGGGTCTCAGCGTGAGGAGGGCGCCACGGTTCTTGATGAAGCAAGAAGCAGCGGCCATGGTGGCCGGGTTCTCTCGCCACAGAGAGAACCCGAGGGAGAGCTCGGACGGGGGTGGCGCGGCTTGCATTTTCTTGAAGATGGGTCGCGGCGAAAAGCCAGGAGAGAGAGAGAGAGAGAGCAAGAAGGAAAGCGACGAACGGACAGTGCGTGCGTACGGGAGATGGAGAATCTTAGGATAAATATCTGAGCTTTTTGGATGTCGATCTTGGGGGATGACTTTAGTTTAATTGTCGTTCACTTACCCCACGCACGTGATCCAAAAGTTGAGATCTTTTCCCTCTTAACTCCTTCAAGATTCTCGAACCCAAAAATCACGAAAGAATCTTGATCATTATCTGAAGATGAAAAAAAAAATAAACGTATAGGAAATTGAATGTCTATTCATTCCCTTTTTCCCTTGTCATGGATCAGAACACAAATGTCCATGCAGATAAATGAGCTTGTAGTTTTATTTTTTAGAATTCTTAGCTCCCGCTCATTGATGGGCTTGCGATAGTTGACGTACTTATTTTGGAAGTTTGCCTCAACGGGAAAATGATGTCGCAATTGACATAATTTTTGTACGATGCTCATTCGAATGTCATATTAGTTAAAAATCTTTCATTTGAATGCCCTTGGCAGTTTTTTTTTTTTACTGAAAAATTTTCATGCGACGGTAGTGTATCATAAATTAATTGTTTTGGCTAGTTAAAGAAGTGAAATTTTAAAATCCATAAAAGAAAGACGTTGACCCTTGTTCTTGCCTACAAATTCATGAAACGACCCTAAAATAAGGCCAGGAAGCAAATCCGGACCCTAATCCATTGAATTTACTTTTGTAAGACTGATGGTAATTATTGTATGAAAGTGAGATAGAGCCATAAAAGAAGCTGAGTCCAGATCATCGAAGTCCATCTTCAGATCCGAGTCACTCTTGTTTTTCATCTTCGAATTCGAGTCACGGCATGGGCGATGTCAATGAATCAATCAGTTGGGCTCGGTGGCTCTATCGAGGGTCGCCGTTGATTCCCCTCTCGACAATGGCGACCGACACCACCACCATCACCTCCGCCGGTCTTGCAACTCGCTGAGTCATTTTGTCTGAACAAGGTACTGTGTCTGCTGTGCGCACAGTGCACAGAAGCTGTTCTTGCATGTGATATGGCTGAAATGGGTGTCTTGTCTTGTCTGTGTGCAAAAACAGAAACCTTTTCACTCGTTTATTACCGATTCTGAATGCCTTTGTTCGTTCATTAATTTCACAAAAAATAAATAATTTAATTTTTTATTAAAAATAATTAATCAATTAAAAATGTTATATTATTAACAGCAGTTTATGTTTGGACATTTTCATGGGTGATTAATTTTTTCTTATATTCATTAATTTTTGTAAGTGATATAAATAATTATATTTATGAAAATATTTTTCAAATTATTCATTTTTTTGGTAAAATAAACGTACCCTAAAATCTAAAGAGCGGTCAGGCATTCAATGATTAAGAGCATAGCGAGAATTTCTTCTCCTCCTCCTCTTCTTCTTCTTGGTGATGGAATCAGAGAAAGATACCGTAACAAAAGAGGGTTAGAGTAGCTTCCATGTTGGATAAATCTAAGACTAACAAGCCATGTCAGAGTTAAAATTTAATTTGAGAGTTCGTTTGTTTCACGAGAAACATTTTCCTCCTTTTCTTATGTTTGATTTGTTTAGGAAAATGAGTCAATAGAAAATATTTTCTTGGTTAAGCAAAATGGTTTTCCTATCAAAATTTAAATTTATGAAAATGATTTTCTATTTGAAAAGAATCAAAGAATTTTTTTCAAAATATGACTAGATATCGGCATTTTGATCCAAAACTCTATGCTTGGGCGAACCTCAATATTGGTTCTCGAGTTTCGAAGTTCAGGACTAGGTCTCCATTGGCCAGACTCCATCGAGGTAGGGCTCGAGACCTAGTGCTTGGGCTTAGGCCCTTGGCACCCATGCCCAAGTCCATTAAGGTCGAGCCAAAACCCTAGTGCTTGTACTAGATGCTTTGGTGCCCAAACTTGTCCCCAACGCTCGATCCAAGCGAGCTTGGGCTTGCTCAAGGCTGGTGAGCTTGTAGCTTGTTAGGCTTTGACGAGGCGAACCTCGCTTATGGCCGTCACTAAGGCCCGGCGACTGGCAAAGGGAGAAGGAAAAATAAAAGAAAGAAATAAAATTAAAAAATTATTTTTTTTTGTCCGAGATAAAGTTATCATATTGAAATCATTTTTCAAATAAGATCTAAATGCTAGAAAACCTTTTCGTTCACGAAATAGGTTGACACTTAGCCATCACCCAACTTAAAAAGAAAGGAAGGAGTCCAGGATCCTTGCTACCCACCAAACAAAAGAAAAACTAACCATTTTCTTGAAAAATGATTTTTTGGTATCACAAAGCTTTTCCTTGAATAGACACATCCTAAAACATTGAGTATGATGAATAATTGAAATAGGCACTCGAGTGAATGATTTTACATTAATTTGGTACTCAAGTGGTAAAGAAAAAAAAAGTGATGACACTTCAGTGAGATTTATATAAAGTTTTGAAACTTGTGGTATCGTTGTCCTATTAAAGAAATACACAAGCCAGCTGCTTTGTTTCACCGTTTCATTCAAAGAGATGAATCTAGGATTTCATTAGACATAAAAAGAATAAGAGGATTCCTTTTATTTATCTGATTTTCTTTTATTTTTTATTTTTTATTTTTTATTTTTTATTTTTTTTGGAATTGCGAGCCCTTCATCGTTTGGAAGAGCAATGGGACAAAATGAAGAAAGCCAATCAATCTGAAACATGAAGAACAATGGTACAAATGAAGATATATTGTGTAAAAACAAAACAATACATAATTATTTTAAAAATTTCCTGCATTAATTTATTGAATAAAAAAAAAGGAGAAACAAATCGGCTTAGTGTAAAAGAACAATATAAAGATTAAGAAGTGAAACTTTAACACGTACATGCAATTTTGACTACTTTTTCAAAATACATTTACCCTGATGTGAACATCTTTACCAATATCAGCCCTGAACTTACCACAAAATATATCTTTCTACCTCATTTAGAGTGCTGAATATCTTCAAGAAATGAAGCTTTTTACAAAATTCACATGAATCCCGTGAGTAATCCTTTTTGTGGGGGGAGAAAAATGTAATTTTGGCCGCAATTACATATGGTTTTCTGCGCTTAAGACGAAATGAAGATTTATGGTATTAATATACAGTAATTGGTAATTTCTTTCTTTTTTTTTTTGGTCGGTAAGTAATTGGTAATTTCAAATATAAAATAATTTAAACATTTAGTGCATTAATTCCTTGAAATGGATAAACAAATCTACTTAATTTTAAAAGAGCAGCTTAAACCTCTTTTTTTTTTTCGGTCTGGAAAAGAGCAGCTTAAAAATTATGATGTGAATTCTTAAATCGTAAATGCAATTTTGACTACTTTCCGGAAGACATTTACCAGAAAGCGAATACTTTTACCAATATCAACACTGAATTGACCGCGAAATATATTTTTTTTTTCTCACATATAGATTAAAGGATCGTCTACAAAAATGAAGTTTAGTTTTTTACCAAAATTCACATAAATACCGCAAGTAATCGTTTTTGTTAGTGGGAAAAGGTAATTTAGATTTTTACCCCAAATGAATATCATCATTTTTTAGACATTTTTACCTCAGAATGAGTCATTTTTCACATGAAAGAATATCGAAACTTCTACAAATTTAGATACAACTAAGTGAGACGTTTTACTAAAGATATAGCATTTTACAACACATGTGCATTTACCACTTGTGGTACAAATTTTACCATAAAATGGAGGCTTTCCGTCACGTCATCACCCATCTGCAATCATACTTTGTATATTATTCACCATGTAATAAGCCTATTACCACATCCTTAACTTTATAAAGTGAAAACCAGTCAGTGATACTGTTTTTACTTTTAAATAACTTCTCCAAACAGACAATTAAATTTCTCAATAAAATTAATGTTTGGAGCACCAGAAGAGACAAGCTATTCACCATGTTTAAATTAATATAAAGCCACTTTTGTCTTTTTTTTCAATAACTTTTAGTAAAGTTAAAAGGGAATAAAAAAAAAAAAAAAAAGCTTAGGCATCTCAAGTAGTGTGTGGAATATCAACTTGAGCCGCACAATAAGATCCATGTCCCAGGAAGGTTGACATAGGATGCATCATCGGTTTTCTATAGAGCCAAATACGTACATACACCATACTTTTTAGCTCATTCTATGTTAAAAATGTGGGGAAAGCCTATATTTTTGGATGATGAAAGTATTTCTTTGTTCTCTCCTTGATGGTTTGTCACTCTCCAATGTTCAATCTTGTCTCGCATGAGGAGGCATTTCTTGTGGAGGACTTGCATAGTTTTGATCAATCGATCTTATAAATTGCATCCTTATCGGCATCATTGTTTCGAGTAAGCTCGAGGTTGTCTATTTGTGCCTCGTGCGTTAGCACTTGACAGCTTCATTATCTGCATAATTCCCTTCTTATTCATGCAGTTGCTGTCCACATTATGTCTGTGTCATGTTCCAAAATCTACATCTTTGGCTTGCATATGACTTGGAGGTTTGTTTTGTAAGTAATCTTTGTTTTGGCTTGCTGCTGTTATCGGCTTGGCCCTCGCTGATGAACATAAAGTCGAATTCTTGGTGAATTTGATGACAGATATCTCAGCATGTGGATCGTGCGTCCAGTTGATTTGGTTCTCCACACGTGTTAGATATTTAAGGTATAGTTTTCTGCTCAATCTTTTTGTCCAAATTCGATTAGAAAAGCTATTGTATATATGTGTTTCTGTTTGAATATATCACCTTTGTCGCAAACTTTGGTCCTCTTGAATAGAAGATGTAAGCTCACTATCGTAAATGTAACGACCCGGGCCCCACTATGTGATATTGTCCGCTTTGGACACTGAGTCCTCACAGCTTTAAAACACGTCACACAGATTAGAGGGACCCAAGCCATTATAAACTAGCTAAGGCTCCCCCCTAAGCGATATGGGACATGAGAAATGCCCTTAGCCTTGCCCGCGTACTGCCGAGGCGATCTTAGTCCGTCCCTCCGTACTGTCCCGGGTCTGGGTCGTCACACATTCTCCCCCCCTTAAGGCACAGGGCCCTCACTGTGGCCCCACACGCGGTCGGGAGTCGGCTCTGATACCATTTATAACGACCCGGGCCCCACTGTGTGATATTATCTGCTTTGGACACTAAGTCCTCACGGCTTTAAAACGCGTCACACAGATTAGAGGGGCCAAGCCATTATAAACTAGCCCAGGACTCCCCCTAAGCGATGTGGGACATGAGAAATACCCTTAGCCTCGCTCGCGTACTGCCGAGGCGATCTTAGTCCGTCCCTCCGTACTGTCTCGGGTCTGGGTCGTCACAGTAAATGTGTGAGAAGGAAAGATGTATTTCAATTGTCTCTTGGCAAGTTTTGAGTACTCACTAGTTGAAAGTTGTTTTTTGATCTCGCTAATTCAATTTGACAAACCACTCCTTGAATTTCCTTTCTAATATCTGTTTCGCAGGCAAAAGAGAGAGAACCAATCACGTAGACAACAAGTTCATGGAAGAAAGTGATCATATGGGCAGAGAAATGAGCTCAAGGCTGACTTCAACATCAAGAAACCACTTACCAGAAGTAGAGCAAGTGATGAAGGACACAGCTAAAATGCTACCATATCATAAGTTGTTTTCTTTTGCCAACTCCTTCAATTACTTGCTCATGTTTCTTGGCGCGATTGCCACTATTGGAAGTGGCATTTGCACGCCACTTATGACTGTTCTATTTGGCGATCTAATTGATTCTGTCAGGAAAATTTTTGACATCTCAATCGCCGTACACGAAGTCAATAAGGTATGCTTAATCTCATGAATAGGAAACTAGCCAGCTTTTCGAGGGAGCTCATCTTGTATCTTTAGCAGTCTAAAGATATTCTTTTCAGGTTCCTGATATCAGATTTAATGGCTCGAGTCTGCTATATGGCAATTATGTAGAGCTTGAGTTTAGTTTTCTCTAACATGATATACAAAATCAGGTAATCATCGATTTCTTCAGGTTTGCTTAAAGATCATGTATTTGGCTCTGGGATCTGGCTTCGCATCATTTCTACGTAAGGAGCTAGAAATTTGTATATTGACTAAGTTGCTTTGCCTTTGAACTTTAGAGGATCTACAAGTATAGAATAATAACATGGAACGAATTGTGCATTTGATAACGTGCCAGAGGTTGCTTGCTGGATGATCACAGCGGAGAGACAGGCCGCATGCATAAGGAATTCATACCTGAGAACAGTTTTGAGACAGGAAATCGCTTTCTTTGACAAGGAAACCAGCACTGGAGAGATGATAGCGAAAATGTCAAGCAACACCTTTCTCATTCAAGATGCCATGCGCAAGAAGGTACTCGATGTGTGCGCAACATTGAAAATGTCAATTCTTTTTATGATTTCTATTGGTTTGACATCTCGGTTTGTCTTTTGTTCAGGTAGGAAATTTCATACAGCTCATAGAGACATTCCTAGGTGGCTTCTTGGTAGCTTTTGCAAAGGGATGGCTATTCACTCTCGCCATGCCATCCACCATCCCACCTCTTGTCATCTGTGGTGCCATCATGGTGAAGCTTGTAGGCAAACTAGTGCACCATTCACAAGGTGCTTATTCGGTTGCAGCGACAATTGTTGATCAGACAATTAGCTCAATCAGAACTGTAAGCAATGATGAAATTGATAAAGTGTGACACCAATATAATTTTTCCCCTTCAATGTGTGACGCATTAGTCCTTTCGTCGCAGGTTGCATCTTTTTCAGGCAAGAAACAAGCCGTGAAGAAGTATAACAAGTCAGTGATCAAGGCATACCGGTCTGGAGTACAAGAGGGCTTGGTGGTGGGGTTGGGCTTTGGCATGCTTATGTTTACCGTGTTCTGCAGTTATTCATTTGCTGTGTGGTTTGGCGGGAAAATGATAAATGAAAAAGGACACACAGGAGGGCGTGTCATTAACGTAGTCTTTGTCATGTTGCTTGGATCCTTGTAAGTTGTGATGTCCTCTTTTGTGCTCATTATTTGACGGTCTCGCCCATTTGAAACAAGCTAACAAGGTTTTCAACATTTTATTTGGAGCTCTGGAAAGATCTCTAGGCCAAGCATCTCCTTGTTTGAGTGCGTTTGCCGCTGGACAAGCTGTGGCATTTGAGATGTTCAAGGCAATGAAAAGAAAGCCGAAGATTGATGCTTTTGACGAGGGGAAAAAGGCTGGAAGAAATATCTGGACGTACAGAACTAAAAGATGTTTCCTTCAGCTATCCGATGAGACCAAATGAACGTGTGTTGAATGCTTTGTCCCTGGTGATACCCGGTGGTTCCTCTACAGCTTTGGTTGGGCATAGTGGGAGTGGGAAATCGACTGTTGTCAGTTTGATCCAGAGATTTTATGATCCACAGGAGGGTGAAATTCTCATTGATGGCATCAACATCAGAGAGTTTCAACTCAGATGGATTAGGGGGGAAATTGGTCTTGTCAGCCAGGAACCTGTGTTATTTTTTGCAAGCATTCGGGATAACATTGCATATGGGAAGGATGGTGTGATGAACGATGAAATACTAGCAGCTGCCAAGGTTGCTAATGCTGCTAACTTCATCAACATGCTGCCTCAGGTAACTTTTTCATTATCGTTCTTGAAGAATTCATTTGTGTTTCTCTTCAGGAGATTGAAAGCTATTGATCAAAGCCCTCTTGTGGGAAGCGAGAATGTAAATGAGAAGCTATTTTTGTTTTCATCATTGGATCGCATGCCGGGACTAGACACCATGGTTGGAGAGCATGGAATACATCTTTCTGGGGGCCAGAAGTAGAGAATTGCCATTGCCAGAGCAGTCTTGAAGGATCCGAAAATTCTGCTTCTAGATGAAGTCATGAGCGCACTCGATGTAGAATCTGAACGAATAGTGCAAGAGGCGTTGGACAGAGTTATGATGAATCGCACTACTGTGGTAATAGGCCATCGCTTGAGTACAGTTAGGAACGCGAATTTCATCTGTGTGATTGATCAGGGGAAAGTTATTGAAAAAGGTAGAGGTTCCCTATTTTTTGTTTTTCAATATCTCCAATGCCAGAATTTGCAGAGTATACGTAATGAATCTTGTCGCAAATTGCAATTACATGATCAGGTTCACATGATGAGCTACTCAAGAACTCATACAGCCAGTTGTTTGGGCTTCAAGAAGCTGCAAAAGAGCCAGAAAGGACACCTGTGAAATATTCAGATCGGAGTCATCTCTTGTTCCCGATTTCATCTTGTCAGTCGCCTGAATTCAGTTTTACATACTCTGGCACAACACCTGAAAGAGGCCTCGGTACCAGTGATGCGAAAGTATCATCACCAGCACCCGAAGTATCTCTCACCCGTTTGGCGTATCTCAATAGCGCGGAGATTCTAGTGTTGCTGTTTGGTGCGATAGCTGCAGCTTGCAGTGGCATCATATATCCAATTTTCGGCTTGATGCTCGCTAGCGTGATCAAAACTTTCTATGAACCGGCGGAGGAACACTGAAAAGATTCGGATGTTTCTGATTCTGGGCATGGCATCTTTAGTGGCGATGCCATTGAGCATGTATTTCTTTGCCGTGGCGGGGTGTACGTTGATCAGAAGAATCCGGTTGATGAGTTTTGAGAAAGTGGTGCACATGGACATTAGCTGGATTGACGGAACTGAGCACTCCAGTGATACAATCGGTGCGAGGCTTTTGACAGATGCGACGTCGGTGAGTTTATTGGTAGGTGACACTCTTGCTTTGCTTACGCAGAATGCTGCGACGACGATTGCTGGCTTGCTCATCCCTTTTGAAACAAACTGGGAATTGGCTCTCGTGATTCTCACGTTGCTTCCTTTAGTTGGTGTCAGTGGATATGTTCAAATGCAGTCCATGAAAGGCTTCAACACAAATGCAAAGGTCTGTCCCTGACCTTGTTGAGTACAGCTTAGAGCTGACATACTGAGCAAAAATTGCGAAAATTCGACAGATGAACAACATCGAACAGACTATTTGTTTGTGCATATAGTATAGCAATTTGCATAATAAGTGGCTAGCCGAATCAGTCCGACTATATATCTGCAGAAATTGTATGGGGAAGCAAGTCAAGTTGCAAGCGATGCGGCCGCCAACATTAGGACAGTCGCATCTTTCTGTGCTGAAGGAAAGATGGTAGAACTTTATCAGACGGTATCTCGAGGCCGTCTAGAGGAAGGAGTTAGGCAGGGAATCATAAGTGGCATCGGCTTCGGATTATCGTTCTTCTTTCTCTTTTTCGTCTATGCTGTGAGATTTCATGTCGGAGCTGAGCTCGTCAACCACAGGAAGACTACTTTTCCTAAGGTTTTTCGAGTAAGTTCCTCATTCCGCTCATGCATCTGTCCATGCTGGCATCTTTCTCCTAAGCTTTTATGTCCCTCACTTTGGTCCAATCACTTGTATTGCAGGTCTTCTTCGCATTGTGTATGACGGGACTCGGAATTTCGCAGTCGAACTCCCTCGCACCCAATGTTAGTAAAGCCAAGAGTTCGGTTGCTTCCATGTTCAAAATCTTAGACCTAAAGTCGAAGATCGATGCCAGCGACAACCGTGGAATTACACTGGCGAATGTGAAAGGAGACATCAAATTTCATCACCTGAAATTCAAGTATCCAACTAGACCTGAACTCCTAGTATTCAAAGACTTCTGCTTGTTCATCCATTCTGGTCAGGTACAGCAAATACAAGTTAGGTCATTTTTCTCTTCTTTTTTTTTTTTTCACTATAGGTACGCTTCATCTGATGCAGAGGCTCGTAAGCTCGAACACTCGCTATGAAATAATTTCACGTGTCTCATCTCATGTACTAGACAGTTGCTTTGGTTGGAGAAAGTGGGAATGGAAAATCGACAGTAATATCTCCGCTTCAGAGATTTTGTGACCCTGATTCTGGTCGAATAACCTTGGATGAAGCCGATATACGCGAGCTAAACTTGGAGTGGTTAAGGGGTCAGATGGGTCTGGTGAGCCAAGAGCCTGTCCTGTTTAACGACACCATCCATGCTAACGTCGCATATGGTAAAGGAGGCAATGCAACGGAGGCGGAGATTGTAGCGGCAGCGGAGTTAGCCAATGCTCATAACTTCATCAGTGGCTTACAACAGGTAAAGGCTTGAATCTGTCAACATCCTTCTAAGATTTCAAGAGTCTTTTATTTGGGTCGTTAGTTATTACTGACCATGACATTGTAAACATACACAGGATTGCGGTACAACAGTGGGCGAAAGAGGCATTCAGTTGTCTGGAGGGCAAAAGCAATGGGTGGCAATCGCGACAGCCATAGTGAAAGACCCGAGAATTTTACTCCTCGATGAGGCCACGAGTGCTCTTGACGTCGAATCCGAGCAGGTGGTCTAGGATGCGTTGGATAGAGTCACGGCGAGCCGGACCACATTGGTGGTGGCTCATCGGTCATCAACGATCCGCCGTGCAAATGTCATCGCGATGCTGAAAGACAATGCAATTGTCGAGAAAGGGACCATGAGACCGTGATCAACATGAGATATGGAATCTATGCTACCATGATAGGACTACAGGATACAGTTGCTTCAGTCAAATGAGGCTAGCGACTCAATTTGGCCGTCTTTTTCATTACAACTGAACTCGAGTCTGCATCTTGTATATAACCCCCAGTCATTGATGAACATCAGCGTCTGATGAAGATGTTAAGAAAGTCTCTGAGAAAAAAGTTTCTGGTCCTCAAGTTCGATGCTGTTGGAGAAGTGTGAACAAGATGGAGACTAAAGTTGGGCCTTTAACATCAGAAAATGCCCCCTCACCAACCAAGACCATGTCCTTCAATTGAATGCATTTGTTTGGAACAAGAAATTGGTAATTTTAGCTTCACTCCTTGACAATTTATTGTCAACCCAAACTTGCTTTTCTTGCAAGCCCAATTCAAGCTTCCACTTTTTCTTTTTCTTGGCTTTCCCATAATTTACTCAAAGCTCTCAACAACAACATTTAATTGATGGGTGACTCCTCTACTTGGTTTGTATTTGATTTGGGTAATTGATGGGGACTTCCACATGCCCTCAAACATGTTATTTGCTTATACGGTCCACTCATGACGTGTCCCTGCCAACTGTCACCGGTGGCAAATTGGTTTTTTTAGGGCAATTCAAGAATCCATCTTTTTCTTTCTCCTGTTTATTTTTCCAGGAGGTTTCTTGCCTAAAGCAAGAAGCCTAAACCCACTTTTATGATGAGCATTATTCATAGCGAAACATTCTCATTGAGAGAGAAGCATGACAAAGATGGAAACAAAGGAATTGCAGGTGGGATATAGCAAAATATGATTAACAATGCATGCCTATGGTTTAACTCTTTAAAATGGGCTGAACTTTCACTTTTGATTTCGGTTTAAGGACATAATTAAGAGCAGGATTCTAATAGATTCACGTGAGATCTACTGACAAATTTCTCATTCCGGTAAGATTTGAGTCAAAATTAAGCTGATTCGGCTTAGATTTAGGGAGTAACTCGAGAGATTTGAAAGTATTTGTGGGGGTCAAAAGGAACTTTGACACTTAAAAGAATAGAAGTTTGATTTCACATATCGTTTTGCCTTTTGGATGCCATAAGGATCTAGCTTTAAGATTATGTCTGCTGGTTCAAAGGAGTGCGGTTAACGCTCTAATTTGTCTAATCATAGATTGGTTGCGGGGGTTACATCCCAAATCACATCATCCATAAGTTCATGAAAATTGAATAATTGAGTGGACCCTTTGGATGGATCAATCGATGTATAAGAGAAGTATATCATCCCTAATTTACCGAAGACTGATTATTTCTTCATCTTTCAATTTGGTAATTTAAAAAGACTAGTTCATTCAAGCAACAAAGCAAAGGATGCAAAAAATGATGTGTTCATCGAACCGTTTCAATACATCTGTTCTTATTTTCAAAAGAATTGTATGGTCTAAATAGATATTCCCTTGATTGAAGAAGTTTCGGTGTCCCCCATCAACCGTTTAGTGAGTAGTCACATCCTCTACAGATGGCAAGAGCTGGAACAAGATTAATTACACTATAATCACGTGGGCTCATTCCATTAGAACCCAAATGGTCCTAAGTACCATGAAATTAACGCAAAATCTGGAAACGAAAGTTGCACAAATGAGGACCATTCTTTTCTCCATCTTAAATCACAATCACCTCAACGAACCTCGCTTCACTTGATGTGAAACTACAACCAACAAGAAGAAACCAACCAATTCCACTATGCACAAAACCTCCGGGGTTATATTCATCAAGGGTTGTAATCCTACAGCTCCATTGTCCCACTTCTTCCCCCCACCTTTTCAGCTCATATATATGTAGATCCAAAACTTTTAGTCCATTTCAAGAACTCCAAGGTAATCACTCCTTGATTGCTTTGTGGATACCGAATATTGATATCGATATAGACACGCATCTAACGTGGCGTGAAACTATGTATGCACGCATCGCGATCTGCTACCTATTGCAGGTTCTTCTTTGGGTGAAGGAGAGGATAAGAGTTCAGCACAGACTCCGTTCGATTGCCGGTATGTATTTTTCAGAGCAAGGTTCTAAGCATCTTTCATGCTGATACAGTTGTTCTTTTCGATATTAAAAGCAGACAAAAGTTAGTAGAAAAGATAAACCAAAGTTTTATCTTGTTGCTTCTATTAAGCTCGTCCTGGTTCCTCTCCTTTCCTCTGTGATGAAACTTTAGTAGGGTGCTGTTATCTTACTAAAAAGAGAAGTAACTGTTGAGGCGATATATTGAGATATTTACATTAAATGCAAAAGATGGTAGAGTTGATCATTGGATGGATCTGGGACTCGAGTAGAGCTAGGCTTGCTCATCAACTAACAAAATTTGACATCTTTCCGCTTTAAGTGGGCCATCTAGTTCTAGCCCTACTAGACCGAGCTAGACTTGTAACTAGAAGATCGTCGAGGAATGTCTTTAGGCCCTTGTGACGTGAGGAGATCTTAAGTCGCCAATTTTGTACATGCAGATTAGACGCATGACACAAATTCAATTCGTCATATCATCAAGTATAATAACTTGCACGTTTGTGCCGCCAATTTAGTGTCAATCCACATCGAGCCATGGAATTTCTCTCATTCCACTCCACTGTAGCCAGGCGAATCATGTGGTAAGTGGTTCCGAGGGTCTTGCCAAGTGAGTTGTCTTTATTGCAACTCGAACTCGTGACCATGTTTTCAGAAGGAATTCAGCACCCGGCATTTTACCAATCGCCGTAATCGGTAAAGTAAGCGGCTGAATGAGGCGTCAAAAACTCTTCGATCATTTCGATTAAACCTCAGCTCTACTTGACAAACCCTTCTTCCAAGTATACCGTGCAATTATCGGAGCGCACACCTCCCGAGCTACCTTTTCAAAAGTTTGTTCACGAGGCATGGTACTACAATGCCTGGAGACAGCCTATTTCACCACAGAAGGAGGACGCACTTGGAGTTTCTCATTTGTCATTCTCGAAAGTAGTAGGATCCATGCACGAATTGCAGTCGTAAAGGGCGGTAAAGAAAAATGGGTTTAGACTATAAAGTACTCCTGATGTACCTTAGGATTTGTCAGCTCCTGCCAGTTTTTCAAGAACCAATTCTCTAGGGCAAACTCTTGCAGTCACATGCAGCTTCCTTCCCCCACGCTCCTGATAGTACCTAAGCAATGGGTTCCTGCTCCGTTCACGGGTCCATCCCTCTCTCTCTCTCTCTCTCTCTCATGAATGCTCCTTTGATCAGTCAACATCATCCTCATCAACAATGGAGACGACAGGGTTGTCGCCTCCTAGTATTCTTTATCAAGCAAAGAACCAATCAATCTTTCCCCTCACACGTTACAAAACGTTTGGAGCGCAAAAGAAAATTGACGTGCACCGAGACGCTGATCCCATCGCTCGAATGATGTCCCGAGCAAGCATGCCCGCATGCGACGAAGGGGGACACATGCAATGCTGCAACATCACGCATCAGCTCTTGCAATTTCCTATCAGAGATGGGGGTTTTACTTGCAGGACTGACCTAACTAAATTGAGATTACGAATGAGGGGGGCTTTCATATGTGCACTGACATGTGAGTTCATGTTCCGGGCATCGGTCTAGACGAGAGTAGTTAGGTGTTCTATGAAAGTGGTGGTGGATCGAGTCTCAATGTGCTATGGATTTTATGTTGGTTAAGTTAATTTGTGAGAAATTTATATGTACGTGTTGGTTGCCAAAATATAGGCTCAGCAGTCAGTCATTCCTCCTTTTTATTTTATTTTATTTTATACTATTAGACTTTGAATTTTTCCAAGAAGATTTCATGTAAAACCCAAGCATATGTTTTAAATATTCTACATACAACTACAAATGGAAAAAAATCGGAATATATTATTAAAAAATTTGACAATTAATCAACCAATTCCGAACCTTATAAATTCGAGTTTTAAATAATATTTAATTAATTCATAAATCTCACGCCTTTTGTTTTTACGAAAATGAAAGCTGTATTCTCATACTATTTATTATTTAATCAATTCTTTTACTATATATCTTTATAAGTAAGTGTAGGCTATTTTTTCAGAAAAAAAGAAAATGAATATTTTTTGGGATTGGCAGTAATAAGGAACTTCTTGGCAAGATTCTAGCAGAATCTCTTGAGATTGGGAACAAGAAAAGGTATTTTTTACTACAAAGCATCTCCGGTTTGTTGCGAGGTTTTCTATGTATGTGTAAGAGCATTTATTTATTTATTTCTTTGTGTGAACAAGGTTGAGAGAAAAGACAAAATTTTCCTAATCCCATCACTATTCTGTTTTGTTGATTATTATTAAATAGTTTTCACATTCCAAAAGTTTCCTATAAGTGCTTCTTTTCTACCATATAAGTTGGTCTAATAATTAGCGTGGACGATAAGACAAATAAAATATTATGTTAAGAAATTTAAAGCTAAAGTTCATGTGACATTACGGAAAATTATGAATGTGAAATGATTAACTAGGGACCCTCATGTTTTTTCTTCATCAATTGTCATTCTTTATATGGCGATTCATTTTCTTAATTCCTAATTATCACAAAAAATTTATCCATTCCTTGGTTTATACATAAAATTATGTCATTATTCTCTTCTAATGCATGGGTTTGGTGTATGTGCAGAATTTAATCAGGGGCTCACCCTAATGTCATCCTTATAGATAGCCAATGTAGAAAAAAATGGAAACCATTCAATCACATGTTTCTTGCATGGCAGGTCCTTGATTAAATCCACCAAATGGCACTATTATAAATGTTCCATAACTTATAATCAAGTAAAATTAAAAAGTTTATCCCAATGTAAATTGGCCCTTTCTCACCAACTCCATTATACATAAAGTAGACTTAAATCAGAATGAGTGGAGTTCCTACTACATCCATTAAATTCCAATTTACTTGACTTAGAACCAACTACATGTTTTTGGAGTAGTCATCAATCAATCGAACACCATAAAGCATACCCTCTTTAGTGGAAATTATACTGTTGCAATGATTAGACCACACGCCATAAAAACAAAGGACATTTTCTTTACCTAATTTAAGGCCCTCAGATTTTTATTAGCGGGCCTCGTACTGTCGATTAAAATTAGCAAAAAAGACAAAAAAACAAAGGAAGCTTGGTCTCATTGTACGTGCGCTTTGTCTGCTTTGTATTAAGGGCCCATCTCAATCATTTGCCGTGCGACCACCTCATGATGGGTAATGGATTAGTTTAAATTTCTCGGTGAATTCTCTAATGCTGCCGAAAGTAAAGGAATAGGTTATAGATTGCTTCCAAATCAATGGTCCAAGATGATAACTATATTTAAATTCTAAATGACATGCTCATTATTCTGCTTGTGGTAGTATAGTAATCACGTTCGACAATTAGCATGACACATTGGACTAATAATATTTAAATGAATTATGTCATGTGAAGTCTCCTGGAGGTGTCAATTAGAAAAATAGATGGACTTGAAATTTTATTAATTGCATGAATCATATTAGGAGTAGTCTCATTATATAAAACTCAAAACGGTAAATTCATATCATATCTATTCCGAACAAATTTTCTTATAATAAAAAATGTCATATTGAGGTATGCCTGGTTAGGGATTTTTTTGTGGTACTTGGCGCACAAATTCTATGGTTGTTTTTCTTTGCTTCTTGAGATTTTGAACCATTGCTTAAATTTTCTACATCCACCAAAAAAAAAAAGGGTCAAGAATTCTAATAATCCAAAGTTAATTGGAATTTGTGAAGTGGCATGTACTTCATCGGTTGACATTGTTTAATTGTAAATACCCGCTTTTTTTTTTTTTTTTTGGGTCAAAGTAAATACCTACTACAGAGGGCCATTACCCATTATTGTGGGATATAAGGGGACACCAACCAAAGAAAAAATGAAAAAACATCAACAGTTAGCACAGCAAAACTCAGGTTTTTGTACTTCCTGTCTCCATACATTCATTGAAGTGCTAAAAAGCTCATCTGCACAAAATTTCCCCATCTAGGGGATCTTCCCCTTTCTAGGTATCCCCCAAAGGCACAGTAGCTTGGGTTCAAATACAGCTACTTTGCCCACCACCCGTTTGCTACATTGCTTGCTTCTCTGGGAGGTGACCACCAAGAAAAGATTTAGCAATAATGGCTTCCCGTTGTCTGGAGGGGGAGGGTCAATGAGCAGGGGAGAGAAGGAACAAATTGGGTCATTTGTTCTCTTGTGGGTTTCTTCTGTGGATATTTCTTGTGGGTTATTTCCTGAATCATGATGAGACGAGATAGTCAATCGAGAACACTGACCCCGTGAAGCAAGGCTGACCCATCTCCCCGCGGGTCTCACATAATCCTGTTCCCATAAAACTTCCATCCACGACAACCAACAGAGCTTGTCCCTCTGTTTTTGCTTTTTGCAGGTTTTTTCTTGGGTCAAGTTGCAAGCTTGGGAGCCATGAAGCAAGAAACACCGCCAAGAACGACGCCAGCAGCGAGAGCTGAAGGCAGAATTGGCGGCAATTACTCGACTTCGCATTCCGCAACCACCACTCCTTCGCGTTTCAGAGCCACCCCGAAGGTTAAGGAGCCGTTGAAGCCGGCGGGTGATGTTCTGAGAGACAGAGCAAGGTCAGTGCCTCCAGATGTGAAGAACGATTCGAAGGCCCAAAGGTCTCTTTTGCTCAGAACCCCCAAATCTGGAGACATTGCTGCGGGATCTCAACAGGGTAGGGAGCTCGAGGAGGCGAAAACCGGGGGTCGATCCGGGCTGGCCCGCGCGGTTGTCGAGCAGTTCGCTCGGCCACGGCGGCTGCGGCTGGGTGCGAGTTCTGTCACTAGCACTAGCAGGAGAAATGAGGATGGAGTGATGGATGGGAATAAGAAGAAGTGCGAGGAATTGCAAGAGAAGTTCGAGTTGACTGAGAATTTGGTCAAGAGTTTGCAGAGTGAGGTGTTGGCTTTGAAGGCAGAACTGGAAAAAGCACTGAGCTTGAATGTGGAGTTGGACTCAAAGAACAGGAAGCTTACAGAGGACCTTGCTGCTGCTGAGGACAAAGTAGCAACTCTTAGCAGCTTTGATCAGGTGAGAGTCTAAGACTAAATTTTGGCATGATATTGTGGTTTGGTTTATAGTTTGAAATAGAAACATGTTTGAATCACCTACTCTCTCTTATCATTTCAATCTGGAGTACATGCTCCAATTCCGTTGTGGAAATAAGATAATCCTTTGATGGTTGCATGATATAATTCAGTCTCTGTAGGTAAAACCACCGCTTCATAAATTTAAG
The DNA here is from genome assembly GCA_017140595.1 of Eucalyptus curtisii. Classification (NCBI taxonomy): domain Eukaryota; kingdom Viridiplantae; phylum Streptophyta; class Magnoliopsida; order Myrtales; family Myrtaceae; genus Eucalyptus; species Eucalyptus curtisii. The sequence continues at coordinate 32,139,015 of CM029501.1, forward strand.
AATTGCTAGTTTTTCCAAACTTGAAACATGAGCTTGTGTTCCTTCTGGTTACAGACTGGTGGTTGTTTGTAAGTTCTTCATTTCCCAGCTTTGTTGAATGGCGTTTGTTTGTTCCATGTCTTGTTGTTCAGAGGGAGTCAACTAAGGATTTCCAGAGTCCCAAATTCAAGGACATTCAGAAACTGATTGCCAATAAGTTGGATAATTCAAAAGAAAAGAAGGAAGCATTCGGTGAGGCTATCTTTAAGACAACGCTACCTGCAGTGCCAGCGAGTTCAATACCAAGAGGCACCAACGATATTGTAAAGCCTCCCCCTTGCCCGTCCCTTCCACCTCCGCCTCCGCCACCTCTTCCCTCATCTCGGCCCCGGGCCAGAGGATCTGCAACCCCTAAAACTCCAGCAGTCGTAGAATTTTATCGCTTGCTCACGAAGCCAGAAGAGAAGAAGGATGAACCAAGATCAAAGGATTCCAATAAATCAGCGGTTACCAGTGCACATAGTAGTATAGTTGGAGAAATTCAAAACCGTTCCGCTCATCTTTTAGCTGTAAGCTTCCGGATCATTTTGAATTGAGATTTGTGAAATAACTTTGTGATTTTGTCCTCTGAATGTAGTTAGGTGGTAGTGACTCAACTTGATTTTACAGATCAAAGCGGATATTGAAACCAAAGGGGAGTTCGTTAATGGTCTTATCCAAAAAATTCAAGCTGCTGCTTTCTCAGATATTGAAGAGGTCCTAAACGTTGTGGCTTGGCTTGATAATGAACTTTCTTCCCTGGTGAGTTTAGGTGCATATTTAAACTCTTTTCTGAAACCTCAATTTAGATGGGGCTTGACAGAGACTTACATCATAAATGTTTGGACCACAAAGTCTCATGTAGATAGGTAGGATATACTCCCATTTTCGCTAGGCTTCTCCTCAGAATTGAGTTTTTTTTTTTGGCTGTCTATCACCCAATTCGATGAATGAATCCTCTTGCTTAAATGATGAGATCATGAGAATGGACGACCCCATGTTCGAGAGAGATTTTAATGGCAGGGAGTTGCATGAGTTGAAGGTGAGAATTAGTTACCTGAGTTGTAGGAGAGGAAAATATCTTGAACTTGGACAGCTTTTGCATGTCAATGATAGAACAAATAAAATTTATATGTAGCAATACTAGCAATACCATGTATCCCTCAGATAGTAGAGAGCCATTGCTTTTGGGCTTGATTAGCATTGTTAGCCAGCTGCCAGAGCTGAATATCCTTCTTGGTCTGCCATGCATCATGTGCTGTTTATGGTGGAAAAATTTACAGTCAAATGTGTTGAAGGTGCCTTTCTTGCTGATTTGTGTCGTGGTCCACGTTGAATGGACTGTTGTGGAAATTGATGACCTTACATCTAGCTCTACCTATGTGATATCTTTGATCCTGTATCATTATCACCTTTGTAGCTGATGAACTAAGACCAATCTTGTGTAATCTGCCAGCTTTAATGTTATTGTTTGATTGACAGGCTGATGAGCGGGCTGTGTTGAAACATTTCAACTGGCCCGAGAAGAAAGCTGATGCCATGAGAGAAGCTGCAGTTGAATACCGAACTCTTAAGTTGCTCGAGAGTGAGATTTCGTCATATGAGGATGATATGGATGTTCCTTGTGCAAGTGCGTTGAAGAAGATGGCTGGCTTACTAGACAAGTGAGTTTACACTACATGTTCGTCATGCATTAGTGGTCCAAGGTGGGAGCAGGATCAATTATCCAGAGTTCTGTTTCACCCCTTTCATGTCATTGTGCCAGGTCCGAGAGAGGGATTCAGAAGCTCGTCAAACTGCGAAGTTCGGCTGTGAGGTCATATCAGAATTGGAAAATTCCAACTGATTGGATGCTCGATTCGGGAATGGTGTCCAAAGTACGGTACATTTGTCTTCTTTTTAAGTTCACCATGGATTCTATTGAAACGTCATGATGCTGACGGCCCTCAACTGACTCAAATGTCAAAGTTGAGAGCAGAAACATGTAGAACTTGCATGTTTTACCCGAAAAGCCAAGAGCCCAACTTTTTTTGGATGTTGTGTGGTGGCGGACTTCACTTAGACATTTAGCGATTTCTTTCTGCTGCTGCGAGTGTCCCAAAAGTTATAAATTTACAGTTCTTCCTGCTGATGCTTAAGTTCTGCTTGGTTTAGTTCTACAATTTACTCTGGTTATGTGGCTATAATGTCGTGCCAATCTTCAGTTTGGTGTTTGTTCTGCAGATAAAACAGGTTTCAATGAGGCTGGCTACCATGTACATGAAGAGAGTGACAATGGAGTTCGAATCCATGCGGAACTCAGACAGGGAATCGAGCCAAGAAGCTCTATTGCTCCAGGGTGTTCATTTCGCATACAGGGCCCATCAGGTAACCGAAATGAACTACTCAGATGGCTGACTCTTAAATCATCTCTTCTTTTATACTTTAATTCGCGGCTTTACTCAATCAAATCAGAGAATCTCGAACTGTGTAGTTAGTGTTTGTAGTTTGCGTCGTGAACAGCACCAGTCTGTTAATTGCTCGCATATGCTGCTGCACAGTTTGCAGGAGGGCTCGATTCGGAGACATTGTGTGCTTTCGAAGAGATTAGACACCGCATCCCTGGACATTTCCAAGGGTCTCAACATCTGCTGCCTGGCATAACCTCATCCTGAGGACCCGCGTAGTGTTGAGCGGTTCGATTTTCGCATCGCGGGCATCCGAGCGAACGGGCGGCGCAAGATTCATTTTTCGGCATGTCCCCTGTAGATACTTGGGAAGACCGTCAGAACATCTCAGTACAAAAAATCATCTCTGTAGAAGCCGTCAAGGCCTCGGTAGTTCTTATGGAAAGGTTGTAGTTCATCTGCGCGACGAAGTGCAGCGCGAGTTAGGAGCTCGATAAATGTAATCCTTTTTTTTTTGTTCTTCTTGTTCGAGCTTGATAAATGTAATGGAGACACTAAATTCCTGCGGTTTTTTCTCGTGAGATGCGTCGACGATTACTTGCGAAAATTTGGTGGCAATGCACTTCCAATGTCGCATCTTGAAAACAACTTATGTACATACGAAACACTAGCAACGCTGTTCAAGCCAGTTGAAAGATCTTTTGAATCGATCCAGAGATCATTTCGATTTCATAAGTAACGAAAACATAAAACATCACACACTGATCAATCAGAGAGAAATTCAATAGCTAAAAAGGAAGATCAATTGTCTCGGGATCCTTTCTTTCATTTAACGGAACAAACAGAACTAAAATCAAATCGATTCTTTAATCGCGTTCCGAATATTCCTTAGTGCCATTTATAGAACGTGAAAAGAATAGTAAGGACCATCCACTTCCCAAAGAAGTCAAAAGAATTTCTCGGGGATCGTGTAAGACCCATTTTTTTTTTCTTTTTTTCTCAGATGGACAGAACTTGGGTAGTTTCTTCTGTCCTTTCAAAACAGTATAATATATTCGAGGTAAATTATTAACTTAATTGAATAATCGTCAACCTGAAGATCCATGTGGGAACTGCATTGATCAGATTTACACATGCCAGCGAGGAAACTAGGAGTTGCCAACTTGCCATCCATCGGTAAGTCAAACCCGTTGACTCGGGGTTCCGACCGAGCTCGCTCACCTGCTCACCTGCTCACCGAGACTTGCAAGGGCGTAATGTTAATATCGCGCATTATTATTTTTTTTTATCGATCCTACTCTATTCTTACTCTACTCTAACTCTCATTTTCAAATTTTTGTCTTGCTTCCTTAAAGAACGTGAAAGTCGAAACTTACACTTGAAATTAAATCATCTCCGCTCAATCCTAAAAAAAAATAAAAGTTTGAAACCTTCACCTCTCATTTCCATGTTGCTCCACCTCCCCTAGGATGGTCATACAAACCCAGTGATCACCGCACCTTGTTAGATATACAAAAATATTGGTGCCGATGTGGCCCTACTTGGGCTGTCCGATCTCCCGCCTATCCATATCGACCGTCGCCTCCCCCCGCCCGCCCGCCCGCCCGAGGATGACCCGACCGGAAGAGCGCGCGGAAAACCGAAAGCAGACACGTTGCCCCCCCCCCGCGTCCACGTCATCGGATTCCCCTCTCCACCACTCAAAACGCGCCACGTGGAGAGCAGGAAATTCTCGCCCACCTCATCATTATCGTCCGCGTCGTCCTCGTCATCGTCTCTTCTTCATGTCGATTTCATGACTCTTCCTTGATTTCATCGACGGCGTTTCTGCGTTTTTTCCAGCGCGTCAGTGTCGGAAGCTGAAACCGGCGTTCTAATGGAGTCGCTCTCCTCCGCCGCCGCCGTTGCCGCCTCGCGGCGGTTCCCTCGCTTCTCCGGCGCCGGGATCGATCCCCGCCGCGGGAATCCGATCGGCGAGGTTAGGGTTTGCGGCGGCACGGTTCGCGAGGGGTGCGCCGGATCGAGGGCGCCTCGCGGCGCTTTGAGGTCCGAGTTTGGGGACGATGGACACGTGCGGTATTACGGCGGGGAGCCGAGGTTTGGTTGGAACAGGGAGGGGGGGAAGGGAGGCGGGAAGGCGGAGATCAAGAAGAAGCTGAAGATGTCGAGGGGATTGAGGAAGGAGGAGGATTTTTCCGAGTTTTGTCGGATGGAGCGTCGCGGCGGCGGCGGCGAGGTTGTCGAAGGTCGGGAGAAGCCGATCTCGGTAGGTTCGTTTGGTTTTAAGATCTTATTTTTTTGGGGAATTTTGCTTCAATTGATTGGTAATTTAACTGTGTTGTGAGGTGATTTGTAGTTTGATTCTATGGTTGATCTTATGGGAGCTGGAAAGATCCTTGTTTTAATGATCTGCTCTCACTTAATCTACTTCAGGGTTGATATTTGTGCATGAAATCTGCCATATCTTGATCTTTGAATTGCCCTGTATGAATTCATGATCTTCCCTTGCAAATTGCCTTTCCTTGAAGAAATTTTTTTGAGTAAGCTTTCATTAGTTGAAGGGTGATTGATTCTGAAATTTGTGCTTTAATCCAACTGGAGTCTTTCTCGCTTGGATTTGGTTGGTGTTGGTGGGTTTTCATTCAAATCATGGTGGTCATCGTCATGCAGGAAGCAGCGGAGTTTTTGCTGAAACAACTTGAAGAGTTGAAGGCAGAGGAGAAGGAGCTGAAGAGAAAGATAAAAGAACAGAAGGCCAAGCTTAAGGCGGAGCGAAAGAAAGTTATGATGGATTCGGAGTCGTCGTCCTGCTCCTCATCCTCGGAATCAAGTGACAGTGAGTGCGGGGAGGTGATTGACATGGGCCGCCTGAGGACAGAAGTTCTTGTGAAAGAAGAGGGTAACAATGCCGGAACTCTCGAGTTGCCAAACGGGGTTCTGTACCGCGAGGCGACGACTAGCGGTCCTAGCGATGTTGCAGCCAGTGGTGTGGTGGTGACAAAGAGGATCGAAGTGTGCATGGGTAAGAAGTGCGGGAACTCAGGAGGACCGGCATTGTTGGAGGCATTCAAGAATGCGGTTCGTGTCGTTGAAGGTGCCGTTGTTGAATGCAAGTGCCTGGGCAAGTGCAGGGACGGCCCTAATGTGACGGTCTCGAATAGCTTGGGGGAGAATCCAGCTCCTGAAGCGGATGATTCCGTCAGGATTCCAGTGAATCCTTTACTTATCGGGGTCAGCTTGGAAGATGTCGATGCTATAGTGGCTAAATATTTAGGGAAGGACGAAGATCTGGGGTTGAACGCGGCGTAGTCGCTGTGCTGGATGATCTGCTATATATGCACTGGCATTCCAGGTACAATTCAGTAAATATGTATTCCATCTCAAGCATTGTCTCTGTTTCTGTTGTTAAGGTCTCTCGCTCTGTTTCTTTGGGCATCCGCCAAGTGCTGTAGTCTCTCTATAATGTTTTCTTTGGAAGGATTTGTACCAGTCCTAATTTCCTTCATTTGACATACATAAAATGGTGGACAACATTCATATGGATTACTGAGGAAAATATGATCACTCTACCGAGATCTGTAGCTTCTTTGCCCGAAATTATTTCAGCGTATATCCGACTTCTAATTTTTGGGAATGATATTTGACAGTGACATGCCTGGAAAAAAAATTGATGTTTTGGTCGCCTGAAGATTTTTGGTATCCACAACTGAACTTTAAATTCATTATAATTGCGATCAAATGGTAGGTCTTCTGGCGATATCTGGAATTATCCTTAGTTCTCAGTGCCAGTCCTAGTTGCATACATGATTGCCAAGTAAAAGATTGGTCAACTGATGTCTCAGGATGTGAAAAGATCTTGAAAGTGCTAGCACCTTGAAATAGGGATGACACTGCTAATGGGAGAAATATTCGACTTGGCTATGAGAAAACACAGCTGATGCAGTCATAAAAGCGTTAGCTACTCAAATCTTTACCAGGATCTCAACAAAGTCTGACTGGAATACAGTATGTTAATTGAGCCTCCACAGTACAATAATATGGTATGCGTGGAGATTCAATACTTACACAATCTGTAAAAAACCTTAATACCAATTCTTGTCACCCAACAACAATCTCAATGGATGCTAAAAGCTTTCGGGAACTGCCCAACATGCGGAAGTACAGTTAAATCAGAACAACATCAACTTGCTAAAAATGGCCAGTACAAAAAGATATTGGCCAGCTGACCTCGTACTCCAACTTGACATTTGTGAGGGTAGCTGCCACTTCCACGGCAGCAAATACCCAGAAGGATTTGTATCCGATCTTCCTCTTAATGACTCACCTCCTTCACAGAAAGGTTGAGATTGAAAACGGCTAGCTTGGAAGACTCTTTGGACGCCGGCAGTTCCACCTGAAACATCGGCAAAATTTTCCTGAATTATGCTCCACCATTTGACTCGGCGACAGGCTGCTCCTGTTATGATGGGCTAACCCGACGTTATATGCTTATCCATATCTTTGATCGGAACCACTGAAATTTTGAGCCGCTGGATCTTATGCTCCTAAAATGTTCTTTTACTGGGCCAAAATTAAACCCGGCATGAAACTTCATTTTAACGACCAATATGAGAGGGATAGAAGATTGCATGGTACCAACCCTGAGCCTTCAACTCTGTCTTTGTGATACTCCACCAGCTCATGACCGAACCTGTCGAGCATTTTTCTTACATCACAAATCAAAGGCATGATGCCTCCTTTGCTCCAAGGACGCCTCTCTAGAGCCCTTTAGCATTCATTCATCCTCTTGAAGCAGCCATGGTCACCTCTGACGCAGAAGCATAGTACAGTTCATTCTCTAATTCTCGCTCACGCATCTAAACCCTTCCATATGCTAGTACATCCACTATTTTCGCCTTCCAATGAACAGGTTGTCAAGCCTAAGCATGGTTATAGCTGCACAAAAGAGGCAGCTCAGATCTAGCAATTTTCCAGTTAGTAAAAATTCGTTAACGAACTTAAGTGCTTCCATCCAAAAAATAAGGCAAGACAGAGAAAAAGATAGAAAATATGAATATCCAGCAAATTGTTGCTCTTCTAGTGCAAACTCCTTGCACACACAATTTGCTAATGGGTTGTTTTGTGTTTATCCATTTCTGCAAAGCACGCATGTCCAGTCATACACTACCTGTAAGGGGGCATTAGATTTCAATGCCTGGGAAATTTCAGCTTGGGCTGATGTTCAGAGGGGTCACCACTATTGCAACGCTTCACGAACGAGTCGAGTGTTGTCTGCTTGCCAGGGCTATTGAATGTTTGCTGCTTGCCAGGGCTATTAAATGTTTGCTGCTTCCCAGGGCTATTAAATGTACGCTGTTTGACAGGGCTATTAAACGTTTTTTGCTTTGCAGGGCTGTTTCTAGTTGGTTGGCTGGCTGAGACTTCCAATGTATTTTCATGGCCATCAAGCACCTAATTCAGAAAGCAGAGTAAGGGATGAAACTCTTCCAATAGTATCAGTATCACCCAAAGAAAGAGAGACATACTATCAGGAGCACTAAAAAACAGAGGGTGTAAGCAGTTGTTTCGGGAGGATAGGTAGGAAGCATTAATAACAGCAATAAAAAACAAAGAAGCGTGATAATTTATAGCCGACTAGCGACGGCAATTTACCTGACCCAAATTTTCCAACTTGCTCTGGACAACATCCCTGAAAAGAAAGTTTTGACAAAGATGATTATTTAAAAGTATCACAAAATTGGCCGGAGTCAATGTGCTCACAATTTTTACACACTCGATACTCCACATTACCATAGAAGCCTCGATGATACTAACAAAAAAGGAATAGCACCTACCATATTATGTCATCAACAGTGTCATTTGCCAGCAGGTAATATATATTGACTGAAGATACCTGAAACAAAACAAACAAGCTTGTCAAGAAACCCATAAGGACAGTATTAGCAATTTAAAAGACAAGGACTCAACATAATACTTGTGAACTAGACGAAACTAAACACGAGTATTGATGACCAATTAAGAAGAAGCTACAAGCCATAGCAGGAGTGAATACTCTTTCATGAGCAACTGGTGGTTTTTTAACTACAAAGCCGAATCAAACGTGGTTTACTGATTGAATTTTAAGGCTATAAAGCAAGCTTTCAGTCAACATAAATAGAAAGCGATGAACTAGTATTGCTGACAGCTGCAGACTTTGGACGAGTTTGGTCTTTCACCTTAATTACAGTGCTTTACCTGACCAATCCTGTGAGCACGATCTTCAGCTTGGATCAGATCACCCGGCGTCCACGATAGCTCTGCAAATATAACAGTGCTTGCAGCTGTTAAGGTCAGACCAACACCTCCAGCTCTGATTGATAGCTGCAAAATGAATCAAACTTCAGGCTTCATCAATTAAATGAAGGAGAATCAAGAGGAAACAAGGGTAACAGTTTACACATCTGACGTGAAAGAACTTGTCATGGAAAATTATGAACTTGAACAAGTAAAAGATAAAGCAACTGTCATACCACTGCTGCCTTTATTGCATCTTTCTCTTGGAAATCAGTAACCAAAGCTTGCCTTGCCACTGCGGGTGTACTGCCATCAATCCGTATGGAACCAACCTTCTTCTTCTGTAAAATTATCAAAACTTGTAAATGAAAGATCAATCTATTAAATACTAAAAGTCAGTCTTACAAGAAGAAATTCATGTATCGCGTCCATCATTGGCTGGTGATGCGCAAAAATGAGAAACTTGCAGCCCGCCTGCCGAGAATAAGCAGGTTAGTATGTTCTGCCTCCAAAATGCAAAATGCAATTGCAGCTTGCAAGAATCTTCAGCACTACTAGAGCAAGGAGGTAAAGCTATCTATAACCTCATGTAAATCAACTAGCACTTAATGTAGAGCATGCCTAATAGCAGCACTACATGATTTGAAAATAATTGAAGCCATTGAAGGCAGAGATTCACTTCATCAGACTCATGATCGTTCCTATTAAAGCAAGAGACCTTTCGAAAGAAAGTGACATCTTGGCATTTCTTTTTATTTGAAGTCCTAAAATGGTGATATATAATGGTGACAGACGCTCAAATAGCAGAAAACAATATCAAACAATGCCAAGGGAAATTCTTTTCCTTCTCTAAGAGTCAAAGAAATGCTAGTGCTAGTCTAGATCACACCAAAATTGAGAAGATACTAATTTCCAACATGTTAAGCCTAGGTAAGTATACATGATATTAAATTCAGACATGACGTACTAAGATTTTCAAAGTAAGTAAAAGAAATGTAGCATTGAAGGACATGCAAGTATGAATAGTTTAAGTATGATCACTACATTGCAATTCAAACAGCAAGTGATTATGACACTAATCAACGAGATAAAACAAAAGCTTAACTGTCACAAATTCTTAAATCCAAAATACTAACGGTTACTTATTGGAATTCAAATGGACTAGGAAATAGGTCAGTCAATTACCTCAACAACTGTTTCTAAGTAGTCTAAAACAGCTGGGATTTTGGCTTCAGCAGAATCAGTGTATATCTGCAGACAATCAGTGCATTAGAGAGTAATATTTTCTTTTCCTCCATATTCATCCTGGGTCAAGGTGGGGGCTTGGTGTTCATAAATACTTCTAATAAGCTGAGAAGGATAACCTTAATGGAAATGACTTCACCACAAAATATACTCAGTTTTTACATCTCATGCATATGGACCTGTATACCTTGCTAATCAGGTTCTTCTCAGAAAATTTGAGCGATTCGGCCTCTTCTTTTGATGTGCAGGCCTTGATTCTTTCTTTTATCCCCTTTAACTACAAAACAGAAATCAATTGGCTACTATCTTTCGTCACACGTAGAATGTCATTGGCATCTTGCAAGAAACAAGGGAGACAACATAATAGTAATTAGCCAGAAATGTGATATGAACAAGAACTGTCACAAACCATATATTGCAACCGTTCACAAGTCCAGAAAAGAGCCAAAGCCAGGAATATTCATTTTTAGGTAGTTAAGCTAATGAGGCTCTATCTCTAAGTTCATATAAAAAAAAAAATGTAAAGACCGACCACATAGCTTGCCAAAATCATAAAGTTCATATATGGTATACTAAAAGCACACATGAAGTGCATATGGATTCCTCATGCCATGCAACACTTCTCAATAATTGAAGAAGTAACCAGATGAAGGCCATGTTCTCTAAAACAAATAGTGCCAGCTTTTCTTCTTTAAAAATTGGGATCATCTTAATGGCACTTTTGCTCATTCCATGATGTGAACAACAGCAAGCACAACAAACTAGACCTTATCCCACTAAGTGCATGCTGACGTGCTGTGCATAAATATTTTTGCTTATTGACTCCACGTTCTTCAACGTCTTCCCCCACCCTTTCTAACCTGCTTCACAATCCCTTGAGATCATATGTCCTCATTGGACCTGAAGATCTTAGTTTTAACATGACCAAACCATCTCGAACAAGCTTCTCTCATCTCATGCTCATCTGGAGCAACAACTAAATTTTACCGAACCGATTCATTTCTAATCGTGTCTTTTCTCATGCACTGCCACATTCCTCAAAGCATCCTCATCTCTATCACGCTCATTTGGTGCAAACATTGATGTTCAATTGTGTTGAATTATCCTGATTCTTAGGAGCTGATTATTAGGAATATTCAATCCTGATTTTCTGGATCCTAATTATTAGGAAATAGCTGTAAATAATTAGTTAGGATATGATTTATTAGTATCCCTTGATTTGTGGGATTATAGCTGTATTATTCAGATCTGTTTTTTCCTAGTTAGTACTTGTAGAAGTCCTATAAAGAGCTTTGTAATCCTGATACAAAAATATAGAGAATTATCACAATTCTTTTCTCTAAATTCTTCATGGTATCAGAGCATTAGGCTCATTTTTCTGGGATAGTGTTGCAGTGCATCCTTCATTGATACAATAATCTTCCAATCACAGCCTTCATTGCTGGGTTTGTCTTTGTCCTTAACAATCTGATCGCAACTCTCATTATTGTGATCCCTTTAGCCATATTTTTCTCTCTTCGCTTCTAAACTTGTCCCAATTTTTGCCCTAAAACCTCATTCACTTGCAGCCTTTGCTACATCTGTTTTTTCTCTCTTCACTTGATCATTATCGAGTATTTGAGATGAAGTGTGCAGATGATGCTGCAACTCTAAAAACCTTCATTGAAAAGGATCGAGTATATGATTTCCTGGCAGGTCTTAATTCTGAATTTGACCAAGTCCGGATTCAAATACTTGGAAAGGAAGAAATCTCTTCTTTGGAAGAGACGATCTCTCTAATCCGGGCAGAAGAAAGTCGAAGAGGAATAATGCTAGAGCCTCAAGCTGTGGAAGGCTCAGCATTAGTAACTTGCAATGCGTCAACACAAGAAAGAGGAAAGGTGGATGCTTTGAGATCTACATGGAGGGATAATCGAGACAATTTATGGTGTACCTACTGTAAGAAGCCAAGACATACAAAGGAACGTTGCTGGAAGCTGAATGGCAAACCAGCAACCTCAAGCCGAGAGTGGGGAAACAAAGGAGGACAGCCAAGGCCCCAGGCTCATCTAATTGAACAGACCAGCCAGCAAATCAGTGAAGGACAGGTGAAAGAATCCTTCAGCAGTGAGGAAATAGAAAGACTTAAAGGGCTTCTAGGGTCTCTTGATAAACCCTCTGGTGCATGTTCCTTAGCACTTTCAGGTAAGTCTCCATTCTTCTGTCAACTCCATGCTTTAAATAATTGTTGGTCTGAAAGCTTCAGAAGCTTATAAATATTGAAAGCACACAAACTAGTTTACTCCGTGAAACAATGGCATTAGTATATGGAAGTCCTTCATGCAGAAAGCTCCTCCCAAGTCCAATCAAATTATCAAATGCATAGACTCAGATGATTGTCAGGGATATGAAATGAAACTCCCAAGGTAATAAAAATATTTATTTGTGTAAACAAGATACAAGCTCAAGCTCCAAAACTACAATTCAACTTACATCGTAGCCACAGATTTTCTCATTATTTTCGTTAATAACTTTAGATGGCCTGATTTGATATGTTTTGGTCGTGCAATGAATAGAAGGATTCTATCAAATGAGAACCACAGTTCTCATATAAATAATTCACAACCAGAAATTTTGAGAGAGAAACTCATAATCCACCCTGAAAACCTAAAATTCCACTTCAAAATATCACCACCTCACACTACAATTGTAATTGACATCGCTGGATAAGTTTCTTATGCTTAGGCACACAAAGAAATTAACTAAGGTAATTCGACACATTTATTTAAATTTATGCCCTAAAGTAAAGAAAGCATTCTCATGTCCTCTCACATCAATATCATTACCTCACGAAACAAAGCATTGATCCTTTTCATGTCCTTATCAGCCAAATCAAGGAAAACCTGAAACAAAGGCCGAAGATGAAGAGTGTACTGGAGATTGATATTATCAGGATTAAGCAAAAGCTCCCCCACCGACGAAAGATAAAAGCAAATAAAGCCATATGGATTACAAATAGCATGGCTTTCATTCTCAGATGGGTCTTCACACTCATCTGACTTAGTCAAATTTTGCCCGCGGAAGTATCTAAATGGATGACTCAGTGAGTGTAGATTGCCCATTACAAGTTGAAGAAATTGCTCAAATTTGAAGGCCACTGACCTGACTGGCTACATCAGAGCAATAACTCAATTGCTACTTGAAGTTTTCAGAAAGCAAATCATTAAGGAGATAAGACTTTTCTTTAGGCATAAGACTTTTCTTTAGGCTTTGTTTAAAGAAGGTTCTCATTTCCCCACACTGATAGAAACGAAGAACTTAATCCTAGAACATAACAAACATTGATTAATATGTATGTTACTTAAATAATGCGTGTAGGAGATCTGATATACAGGAATGAATAAGAGTGGAGGATATAAAAAGTTACCTGTTGCCTGCGTTTAACTGGGAGCTCCATAAGGACTTCCCTTTTAAGCCTTCGGATCATAACAGTTGCCTTCATCAGATTGTGCAATTCTTCATGGTTACTGGCACCTTGATAAACACCAAAAAATCCCTGAAAAGATTCTCTTTGTTAAGGAAGTAATCTCCAACAATTATAACTTCAAAGCAAAATTATTGGGCAATGTCAAACATCACATACGCCCTTGCAATATCTTTGACCATATTCATGAACATTTTTGTAAACATCTGGATAGAGGGCCTCCAGCTGCAACACATAAACAAGTTAAGTAGACACATACCATTGATACATAACTCTAGTTCGTAAAAAATTTACCAGCTACAACTTTAAACACTTCAAGTACCTGTTTGTGAAGCTCAATTGGTCTAGACAAGGCAGGAGTTCCACTTAGCAACATTGCATATCGAGCCTTCTGCGAAGTTATTATTGAAGTGAGAGAGAGAGAGAGATAGATAGAGAGAGAGAGTATGTTTGCTGTATTCACATTATAAATTGTCAATCAAAAAATAATCAAGGAGAAAACACGATGCTACAAAACATTGTGCACTTCTAATAAACCAGTATTCCACATATTAGCTGAAAAAGATGAGGCAACCTTTTGAACAACAAGCAAGCATCAAGCTAACGATGCGTGCCATTTCCAATACAATAATTGCCAGAGGAAAACAATAAAACCTAACAAACTACTTTAGGCTTGAAAACTGGAAATGAAGTCAGATGATTCCATGTCCAAGTTGTCGAAAGAAAGTGAATTTTGTGCAATTAATTTTTATGAATGATGGAGATCTTCCAGAAGCTTCCTCGATGAAAAATATCCATTAGATGGGCAAACCAACCTATAAATAGCATATGGGCATTTGAACTCACCGATGACATACTAATATAGAATATAACTGCTTTGTAGAGCACTGGAGTCCGGGCAGGCGGACACCATCTGATGTAGCATGAAATGCAAAATGAATGTATATCAACATGCACCGTATTGTGCATTCCTATTGTCTGCCTTGTGAAATGCACATCTAAACTTTCATCCAGCAAGTAAATAGTGCAGATGGTAAAGTAATTGATCCAAATTTGAAATATGCCTCAAGCAGGCTCAGTTATTGAAATTGATATAACCTTTATGACAGGAAGGGTAGCAGTCGTCCTCTTAGCTTGTGCATTTTTCAGGAAATGTGATTCATCTGCAATCACAAGCTGTATGAAAACATCAACTTTAAAAGCATGCACAGAGACGCCAAAGAAAAGGCTGAATATAAGAGGCGAAAAAGAATTAACTAACAGAGGCAGAAAATCAAGGATCAGCTTGAAAACTCTACGTTAACCTAATAGGATGGCCATCCTCATCCAATTTACCAGTTTCCATATGTCTAAACAAAAGGCAGAACATGAAGCATCAGCTTAAAGACTCCCACACAGCCATGCTCGTTCACTATGACTTATTTTATCCTGATTAAGACAAATTATGAAACCATCTAAGGTATATTGAACAGATCGTCAGAAAGTAAGACTGATATGTGAGCATTACCTTGAAATCTGATGACATTAGCACATTCTGCAGCTTTGGGACAACATCATAAGAAATTATGTTAAAAAGGCCATCAAGATGTACACTGCTCTTGGTGTTTGAGGCCAATATCCTAAATCCGCTTCTGTTTGACCCTCCACATTGAGATAAAAGAACCTAACAGATAATCAATATTAGCAATGAAAGAAGAGACAAGGAAGGATATATAGATTAAAGATGACAACCATCAGATGAAAGTCCTAGAAACCAAGGTCATAGGCATTATTCAATAAATCACCATTTCTCATATTCAAAATATAAAATATATATATATGGTAGCATCAGAGACATAAGGTCAAAGAGGCGGCAGCCGAAGTAAGTAATATAGACAAATAATATAATAACATACAAGTATGTCTGATGAAGGTATATTTAGCCATTGCTGAATCATCTGTCCAAGGAAAAGAGTAAAAACATTCAGGCTTAAACTGCCATCTTTGTAAAACAATAGTTAAAAAGATTGAAAGCAAACACTCACTGTAGCCCAATGCAAACGCAAGGAAGATGGTGTGACCACAAGAACAGGCCATGAATCACGAACGCACGCAGCAACAGCAATTGCCTGCACAAACAAAAGGATTAAATGTGCAAACTCAAACAAGACAAGTCATTAATCTATGGCTTTGTTAAGCATCGTACTTCCAAATTTGAGAATTCAGACAGTAGATCCAAAAACATCTGTAAAAGTCACATTAATTTCTTCTCTCTTTTGTTGCAAAAGAGATCCATGCAAAGAATACAGTTGCAAGACAGATTCTAACATAAATAGATTGTATACACCAAACTTAGAGATTCTTCTGTACAGAAAACAAAGAGTAGGAAAACAAAACAAACTCCTCATGATTATGAAATACTAGTGTTGTTTTAAAATAGCATCAAACATTCAAATGCAGAAATCAAACATGACGCATCCAAAGAACTGACAATTTATTATCTTTCCCAAATGAACTCCTAAGAAAACAATTCTGCTGGAAAGAGACAGCCACGGTTATAAACTACAGATAAATAATTTAAAGAGATAAATAATGTATCACCTGTAAAGTCTTTCCCAGTCCCATTTCATCGGCTATCAGTACGCGAATTCCATGCTGCAAGACGAACCTGACAAAAAAATTTACACTAGGCAATATTAGATAAATAACTAAATTGAAAACTCGATATTGAATGTTTTTAGTTACAGAACATGTCATAACATTTTCTAACAAAATAAAACACCATAGTATGTACGTACCTAACACCATCCCGCTGAAATGGAAGAAGCTTTGATTCAACATCACTAGGCATACTGCCATATCGGTCTGGGAACATAAAAATAATCAATGACTTCATACAACAAAGATGGGAATTAACACCAAACCAACCCCCCCCCTTCCCAAAAAAAAAAAAAAAAATGTATAATTATTAAGACTTCAAATAAAGCCCAAAGTACACTCTTCCATTAATCTCGCTATCCAACTTTGACACTTATGCATTTGTTTCAATGATAGTAATGCACTCAACTAACAATCACTTCAAAATATAGTTAGATCATGCATTTTAATACAAAGAAGTCGAGTTCAATCGTTGAATATAGTAGACATTTCAGAGGCATCAACTCTTCACCTTGTAGATCTGGGAGAGCAGATGCAGCAGCAATAGCTCGGCATATCAAGGGATCCAAGTTCACTATCTGCCAAAACAAGGAGATACATTGTCAGTTGAAAGGTAACATGAATTGAATGATGGCCATATAAATCAATATTCATAAGTTGCGGCATAGGGCATTTTCATTGACAACTTGTATAGTCAACACCAACCATTGCCAGTTATGAAGTGTAAATTTAGCAGCACGTCCAAACCTTAAAAGACCTTGCAAGATGATAAACTCAACATGCATTTCTATCTATCCTAAGCATGAATATTCTCATACAGCACATAATAAACTTAATTTAGTGAAGAACGATGGAAAGTTATGAGTTACTACCTCAATTCTACAGCCACGTTCTTCAGCAAGGACTTTTTCGGCTGATGGCAAAGAAGACAGTGGGAACATCCAAATTCTGCAGTTCGATAACACCACCTGTGAGTATGCTATGTGGCTGGAAACTAAAAGCAAGTACACAAGCCACGCAACCATGTTGAATGTTTCACCCACGCGCGTGCTTATAGAGGGAGAGAGAGAGACACCTTTCTTTTGCATTCCAACTGGCTTTAGGGATCTTGCGGAAAGCGGCAACGATAACCTGGTGGCAGCCAAATTTAAATGGAGAAACAACATAAAAAAAAAACTCTCTTTCAGTGTTCAACTAAAAAAGACTCTTTCCCTGCAAACGATGTCGGAAAACACCAACGAACCTGGTCATATTGGAACTTTGCAGCCACATTCGCACTGGAATGGAGATAAAACTTAACAGATGACTTCGGCAGTAGCTCCTTCCCAAGTTCATCTAAACAAACAGTTCACAGCGAAGTCGGAAAATCAACATCAGACCACTCCTTCCTCCAAAACCAGACAAACCATTTTAGCCAAAACAGAACAAAACAAAAATCAGGCCTCATTCCCACAACTCGGGAGCAACAATTTACCAGCACATGCTCTAGACGGGGCCGGTAAGTCTTCACCCTGCACAACGACGACCCAAGAAAACGTCACGACAAACAAATCCACTCGTGAAAAAAAAAAAAAAAAAACACGAAGCCAGCGAGCGGGAAAACCTTGTATGGCCAAGAATCGGGAACGACCCGAGTGCTCTTCCAGCCGGCGCTGCTCGGGGCGGGAACGGGGGACCGGGGCTGGCTCCCGGGGAAGTCGCGGGAGCGGGAGAGCTGCTGGAGCGCGTCGCGTTCGAGGGAATCCAAGTCCTCGGCGCTCAAATCCCAGTCGTCGTCGTCCATCCCCGGGGCTCAAATTTCGCGCCTTTTTCCTCGCTTCCGGCCTTGCCCAGGTAAACCCTTCGATGGAGGCTGCAGAGATGGCTCTTCTCGCTTCTGGGTTCTTGGAAGAGGAACGATCCTGCGGAAAAGTAAAGTGCTTTGCAGTCGCTGTTTGGCACTGGACTAGCCGTTTCAGTAACACAGAGAGAGAGAGAGAGAGGGAGAGAGAGGTGCTGTCAAACTAAGGAATCAAGAATGCGTAAAGAAACCCATTAAGGAAGTCAAGAACACCTAAACCAGAAAACAAGAATGCCACACTGTTTACTCGATCTGCGGATCAATATACTCGGCCAATGTATTATTGTCTTTGCAACTTTTGGCTAGATGATGTGATCTTTGATTTTGAATTGGAGAGAAGTGATTTGGATAGTCGGTGCTTCAAAAAAAGTTAGCATTCACTTGTCATGGTGTATGATTTTGATGTGCTTATCTTATCTATCACAATCTTTTTGTTGGTTTAAAGGGATCCTTTTGGGCCGAATCCCTTTTTGTGTTGGCTGGTGGCCTAATTCCCTTAAAATGTACTAACCCTAAGTTGGGTCTCAATTCTAATCCAAATTTCTTTTTTGTCTCATAAATAAAATACAAAATTTAGGTCGTGCCTCAATTCTAGCCCATGAAAATTTTGGCCAACTTTCGTTGTCTCCTAAAAAACATCAATACCCAAATTTGACCTCTATCAAGTTTTCGTCCAATGATGCCTTAGTAAAGATTCAATGTGTCATTCCACATGTGCTCAGTAGATTCTTGATGGAAACTCAATGAGATTCAAATTTTGGGCCGCCAACTAAAAGTTGGTATATTTTCATGAGACAAAAATAAAGTTTGGGCCACAATTGAGACATGGGTCTTAGTTGGTATTCTTTTACAATAAAAAAAGAAAAGAGTTTGGGTTAGAATTGAGACTTAAGATAAATTTGGTGCTTTTTTCATGAGACAAAAAAAAAAAAAAATTCGGGCCAGAATTAAAACTTGAGCTAAAGTGCCTTTTTAGAGGGCTTCCGCAGCTGGTCCGTATTAACTCAATGCATGGACAAGGAGGAGGAACCTTCCTGGTGACGTTCCTCAGAAGGGCAAAAGAAAGAAATTTGACCGCTTAGCAGACGTGTTTCAGGGAATCCAAAAATTTATGGGGATCCTTTTTACATATAAGCAGTGACCTTAATAAGCATACCGTCATCGCTTGCTTCTGCTTCTGTAACGCCCAAGAAAGTTCTTGGCTTGTTTTCTGAAGTACTGTCTGGTTCTGAATATCTACTCATCCTGCTCTGGCATCGAACATCAAGCCTGATCAGGTACATTTCCTAAGCACGATAGACGTTTCATAGAAATTAGTTTTGTTAAGCACATTAGGTGTCTATCACCGTTGTAGAGCGAGAGGGTTTGTAGAATTCTGATCGCCAATGGCTGTTGAGTATGCCGGGTGAGTTGCTAAAGCCTATGGTTACATCTTGTTCATTGGAATTTGGAGTGCAGTGAAATAAATCTGTTCTAGGTTGGACTCCAGGAACATGGCGGCAAATTTACTGTTCCTAGTCCTCTGTCTCTGGTGCCCGGGAATGATTTCCTCGAGCGGCTTAGTAAGAATAGCCTTGAAGAAGCAACCACCAGATCTCTTCAGTACGAGTGCAGCTAGCAATAACAGTAGAGCCGGAAAATACGTCAAAGCGCATCAGGGTCATGCGGCTTCAGACGATTTTCCTTTAAGGACTTCCTTAGATGCTCGGTATTTTGGAGAAATCGGAATCGGCTCGCCTCCTCAAAACTTTCGCGTCATCTTCGACACCGGCAGTTCCAACCTTTGGATACCTTCTTCAAACTGTATCTTCTTCTCTGTGAGTATTAACTTCTCGTAAGGAATTTCTTTTCGCTTTCCCTTCACTGTGGTTGCTTAAAAGGATAATTTTTCAATGCAGATGGCTTGCTTTCTGCACTCTAGATACAACGGTAGCCAGTCCAGTACATATAGACCAAATGGTAATGATCTCGAACAAACAGTTCTAATAATTTCCATAGCTAGTCGTTTATTGTTGGTCGCATTCAATGATATGCTTCTCGATTGAGGCGCTTATCTTGCATCTCTCCCTTTGATTTTTCATCTTTAGGAAAACATCGCAAGATCCCGTATGGATCTGGATTCATTTGGGGGTATTTCAGTGAAGATGTCGTGCGAGTTGGGAAACTTCAAGTGAAGAATCAAGTAGGAGTTTGTCTGAACAAAACTATTGAACTTTTCTTGGTGAATCTTTATGCATCAAATTGTAATTTTCCACGAGCCTGCCATTATCAGGTCTTCATTGAAGCTGTGACCGAATGGAGTCTTACTCTCACGTTGGCGAAATTCGACGGGATACTCGGGCTTGGCTTTCGAGAAATATCAGCCGCAAACGCTTTGCCAATTTGGTAGACACCAAGTTCGCTATGTCCACTATGATATTTTAATATAAGATAAAAATTGCAGGATTTTGTTCTCTGGAGGCGCATTCTCATCTTTTGATGCTCTGGAGTTTGGACTTAGGTACAACATGGTGCAGCAAGGTCTAGTTAGCCAAAAGGTCTTCTCTTTCTGGCTGAATCGAGGTTCGAAGTCTGATAAGGGCGGAGAAATTGTTTTTGGAGGTGTCGATCCAAAACACTTCAAGGGCAATCACACTTATGTTCAGGTCACTCAAAGGGGTTACTGGCAGGTGACACTCTCATTCCATCAAACTCCGTCTCGACGCCGATGTTACTGCTCGCTTTGAAGCATAACAGTGTACTCTCTCGCTGTTTCCAGATTTCACTTGAAGATTTTCTCATTGGAAACCAGTCTACAGGTAATAATCCACTGTCGATTGGACACCAGTTCATCATACTGACGTGTGAAAGTCCAATTTTTTTCTCAATGTCTAAAGTACGTGAGGAAAGAATCGACTGAATCGCGAGTTCAAGTTTCAGGGGTCTGCAGTGGTGGTTGCCCTGCCATCGTGGATTCAGGCACATCGTTCATCGCTGGACCAACGGTACAGAGCCTCTGTCTCTAAGAATATCACTAGTGCTTCGGGCGATGTTAGCTGAAAAATATTTGAAAATCCTGTGGAACAACTGTTACAACCATAATTTGATCCTCCACTCCAGGCAATTCTGGCCAAAATCAACAAAGCAATCGGTGCGAAAGGACTCGTGAGCATGGAGTGCAAGCAAGTGGTGTTCGAGTATGGGGATCAGATGTGGGATCTACTGATATCCGGTGTATGTCTCGATTCAGTCTCTCACCGCGCAAATAGTTATAGCATATAGGCAAAATTACATTTGCCATAAATCTGATTTCCATCTCCGGCAGCTGGAACCCGAGAAGGTCTGCTCGAGCATTGGTCTGTGTTCTCATAACAGCTCATGGCACGGCAGGTATGGATCTTTCTTTCCTTCTATTGAGCGACATTTTTCTTTCTGTGCTGAAATGCAAACTCGGGCTAATTGCAGCAAAGTGATCGAAGAGGTAGTCGAAAGCGAAAGCACCGGCGAATCAAAAGATGGTGAGGACTTCTTCTGCTCGGCTTGCAAGACGGCAGCTCTGTGGATCCATACCAAGCTGCTACAGAACGGCACAAAAGAAAGGATATTCGAATACATCGACAAGGTGCGAACAAAGTTCCTCACTAGGCTTCTCATATCGACTTTCTCGGTCTCTTATAAGCTAATCGATCGCTAACAAGTTTGCTCGTGTTCAAGTTGTGCAAGAGGTTGCCAAATCTGATGGGACAAGTAGCTGTCGACTGCGATAACATTCCGAGGATGCCGCCCGTTTCCTTCATCATCGGAAACAAATCTTTCAAATTGAATCCCAAACAGGTAAAGGACTCAAGGAGTCATCGAACTAGCCTTCTCCTTGCCTCCCGTTAGACTTCGCCTGCATGTTCTTTGGTGATCTCATTCTCTGTCCATTCGGGGATTTCATTCTCCCTTCTGCCGTTTGATTTGCAGTACATAAGGAAAGTCCAACGAGGAGGTTCGGCCATCTGCGTCAGCGGGTTCGTGCCCTTGGAAGTCCCTCCTCCTCAGGGCCCCCTCTGGTACACGTCTGGAGACATCATCGTCCTTGGCGCAACGAACTATTTCGCGGCATATAACGTGGTGTCCTAACGTTCTGCAGGGTGCTGGGAGAGATCTTCATGGAAGCATACCACACCGTGTTCGACTTCGGGAATCGCCGCATAGGATTCGCGGACGCGGCGCAGTACTAGCAGGGCATCGCCTCGCGCATCGGCACTAGATTGTACGTCAAGTAATGGAGAAGGCTATTGGAGGTGTGTAGAGAGCGGCGTTTGATGGTATTTGGCTTGTGAAGAGAGCGAAAAGAGAAGGGAAGATAGGCAAAAAAAAAAAAAAAATTTAAGGGAGTGCACCAGCCGGGAATCGAACCCGGGTCTGTACCGTGGCAGGGTACTATTCTACCACTAGACCACTGGTGCATGTTGATGTGTAATGTGGCTCAATATAGATATATAATACTATTATAAATTACTCAAATCCCATTCACAATGTCCATTTAAGATAGAAATAATAGAATCGAATTGGTATCCATACAATAAGTTTATGACTGATTGAATAATTTCTCCGGACTGAAGTTATGACCTTAGGCATTATTTACTCTCGTGTGATTTTTTAAGTGAAAAATGTCAAAATTGATTACTCCTATGTTTTATTTTATTGCAGTGATGGAGTATCAAATTACCATTATATTAATTCATTTTTTTTTCTGTATCTTCTTTCAAGTGCAGGATAATCTTTTTAATTGATCTTTGATCTTAGCACTTCCATTAGTCCCTAAATATCATATGATTTATGGCTTCTTTTTTGTACTCTTATTTAGCATGAGCTTTTGGAAGTCTCTCATAGCAAGGTGAATCACTTTCTTCACCATCGTTCACAGCTGTTTTGCAATCACCAACGTCATAAAAAAGAGAGAGAAAATAATCCTTTTGCAAGCACACCCTCAATCAAGGCAAGGGATTGATACTGCATGAAGTGCCTTGCTATATGTTTGTGTTGATTATATTATATTAGGTGGACCTAAGTATGTCCTTAAAAGTTTTCATCCGGGCTCTCATTCGAATCTTAGAATTCTTAGGATGTGAAACAACTAGAATGCATTGTTGGGTATAAGGTAAGACAAATATATTGTACCAATGCATTCATGAAGCCCGCCATCCCTGTATATTAAATGGGCAGGCCGCGGAGGCCTCTGTAGAAGCCATGGCTCGTCTTCTGTGGTGAGGTTACCTTGTGATCAATAATCAAGGATTCACAAGAGACCCCTAATTAGATGTTACTATGTATTTATCTTGGTTAATATTAGATCAGGTGTAGTGGATTACAAACGGGTTCACATGGATGATGATGATGCTGACCAGAAAACAAAGTCTTATGTCATTTTCTTCATCTGCCATCTTTAGGGATTTGCATATCGAGTAGAATGTGCTTGTGTCCGCTTGTGCCTTTAACCATATTGTTAAATACATAACCCATCAAAAGAAATTGTTTAATGCATGAAGAAGATTTATCGATTATTCCCATCGCAGCAAGGATTCCACAAGATTTGTGGCAAGAGATGATGCAATGTTGTAGGAGAATACAATTTCATAGTCGCTAAACGCCAAAACAACAAGAATAGAACCCTATTTTCATTGTTATAGGGGTACTCCTTCAATCATTGGTGATTATAGGTTTCCTTACCCAAGAAGCAGGTGTCTCGCAACACAATTGAGGGTCAACCCGTCTGTCCAATGAATATACTATTAGCAGGCTAATAAGATTGCATTTCTTATTTTTATGTTTAGGGATGCCAAGACCCACAAGAAGCTCAGATGGCGTAGTTTAAAGATCCACAATAATTGTGGCAAGAGGTGATGTCATCTTGTAGGAGGATGCAATTTCATAGTTACTAAACGCCAAAACAACAAGAATGGAACCCTATTTTCACCTAAGACCACGAGCAACGACTGCTAGAGAAAACCATGAGAAGAACCTTGTTCATATACGTTAGACGACGACGACCCGTTCGACCTTTCATCCAAAGAGAAAGCAAAGAGAACGAGAGTGAAGCAAGAGAGAGCAAGCAAGATCATGAGCGCCTCACATCACGTTACGAGAATCATCCTCGTCGGGCTACTACTCCACTGCTCGCAATGTCGCGAGATCCGACCCCCGACGAGTCGCTCGTGTACAGCATATGCAGCGGGCATACGTACAGTCAACTCTTTACTAACTATGACAATTTTATAGATGTGGTCCTGGAGGAATTGTGGCACGACACCGCGACCCACAGGTACAACTACTACACCGGCTCTCACGGCATCTACGGCCACGGCACATGCAACGGGGCATTGTCGCCCTCAGACTGCTTGGAGTGCAATCTGGATGCCAAAGATAACCTTAGAGTTAGATGTGACCGGAGTCTCGGTGCACAGGTCCAATTTGTAGATTGCAGAGTTAGGTACGAGACTTATCAATTTACTGAATAGTCAAGCTTTATGCCGACAATGATGTTGGAACCAATCAACATTCCGGCAGCAAAGATGACTAATGCAAAGCATTTCCATTTTCTACTATAGAGAAAGTCTATGTACTCTTGCAAACGTCTTATGAAAGGTGGTCCATGTTTGATAATTGCGCCACTCTTGTCATATACGGGATTTCTGGTATATCAAATTAGCATATGAAAAGATGCGACAATCGGTATTCATTGTTTCGAAAAGGTGCGAAGTTGTAAAATTCCGAAGTGAAGGATGAAATAGCATGATGAGCTCTTATTCTAAAGTTTTCCTAACATGCGTTGCCTTTTCTCTTTTCACAGCTTGAAATTCTACCTAAACTTTGTACTACGAAATATCTCGCTAATCTCATGAATCAAATATAAAGCGAGCTGGAAACCGGTTAGATAGATCAAATATTCAATTGTTTACACTTACTTATGATGTGGGCAAATCTACTTATGTTAATGTTGACGATACTTTGATACATGTGTGCACGTATGGTCAATAAAAGCATGGGCTCATTTTAAAACACTATTATCATTAAACCCCCAAGTCGTACAGTCTATTCATATCATTAAATGTGCGCAAATTCTTTTTGGATTAAAGACATTCACCAAAGTCCTATACTTAATCGGCTAATGGGGTTTGCAAAATGTTTCATGTGTCTTTACATAATTGGGCCTCTACGTTCATGTCCACAATTTGTGCTCAAACTCGGAGGGAATCGACATTGGAGTGGTGAAACTCCGACTTACCATGGAAATGGCCCATGGCAATTCACAACCGCTCCAATGTGGGTTTTCAATTTCAAAATTGGGGTGAAAAACACTCTACATTGAGGTCTACGTTTCTTCAGTTGTCAAGAACAAGTTTTTCATGCATCGAGATAAAAGTTTTTTTTTTTCGTTGGTAAAGGTAAGAAATATATTGACTTAACCAAAAGCTATACAGCTATACAACAAATACTCGGCACCAAGAACTTACACTCAATAAGACAACAAGTCAAAACGAGTGAAAGGATGCCGAGAAGGAGGAAACACAACCAGCGAAAAGCAGTAAATAATAGCCAAAACAGCGGCAGCAAGATAGCCAAAACATCGGCCACCAACAAAAGGAAAAGGAGTTCTCCTAATCTTGGTGTAACCGCAATAGCTGAGCAGCAGCAAGTAGCCAACCAGCAGCATTAAAAGAGGAAGATAGCAGGCAGATTCGACCCACACATCTATCGACAACAACCTGCGAGGAAACCTAATGCAGCCCCCAAAGGGCAATATCAAGAAGAATTTGACACCATAGGATCGAAAATAGACGGGTCGATACCCCAATTGCGTTGAAGTCTCCTATTTCTATAAGTGTCCGCAACGTTACTGAATGTTAAGGCCTTGTCCTTGACAACTTTGATGAGGTGGTTCTTCAAAGCCGGGATCACCAACGTTTTTTCCCTAAAGAGAATATTGTTCCTCTTCTTCCAAATCACATGGCAGAGGGCTCCAAAGGAGAAATGAGCAATGCATTGATAAAAATCGTTGCCTGAAAGGAATTTCATTGTCCATTGTAGATTGTCCAACCAAGACCCATTCTGCCAAGGGAGGTTGCATCTCGCAACCCAAAAATATGCAAGACCAGCGGTAATGTGACAACCGAAATGCATCGAGATAAAAGTTAAGTGCCATTTACTCCAAAAAAAATTCAACTCTTCGAATATAACAAGTATCAAATTTTCATTTGTCTTAACGTGTTAAGCTCCCAAAAAATGTTTTCTTAGACCCTCCTCCGTCAATGATATGATTTTTTGTAGAAGAGTCTTGAAGGAAAATGTCTTTTGCTTCTTTGACGTCCTAAACCTCGAAGAAGAATCTAAGCTTTTCTTTTTTGAAGAATTTGCTCTCAAGCTTAATTTTGGGGAAGGCTAAGCCGCCATCAAAGACAATAATATTTGAGGTGACGCCTACAAAGTAATATACCAAGTCGTCAATGCTATCTTATTGAAAAAGAACAAAACAAGAACGAAAAAAAAGGGACTGGAAAATTGATTTCACTTGTGACACTTGGGATGGGATATTGTCTATTATGAGGATAATAAAACCGTATATGCTAAGGTAAGAGATGACGTCATTATACCATGCGTGAGACAGACAAATTCATTCCATTTCAACCTTTTGGTACAAAGAAGAATACAAGAAATAAATTAGTAAGAGGTGACGTCTACATTGGCCGAAATAATGAAGAAAGGACTTGCACAAATCCGGTTTTACGTGAGGTTCATTCATACCAGCCTTGTTATAATGAGATTCGGGTCAAACTACGAGAGGTATAAAAGATAAAATGGGCACACATATACAATCTCATCTGCTAATTAAGAGGATAAGACTATGCTTAGTAAAAAGCCAAAAAGCAGCCTCCCACACCTAACCCAAACTGAATATTAGAGGAGAAACCTATAAGAAGAAGCTCTTTCGTATTAACATGAGAATTCATTCATGGGTCCTTTTAGAACAGATAAATTTCCTTCTATTATACAGACATCATCCACAGGCAGCAATTCGACGCCGATGCGCCATACATTTACACACAAGGTTCTGAGAAAATGGGGCATCGAAAAGAAGGAATATATAGCGAACGATATAGGGTCAAGAGGCATCGTCATGGGCGATAATGGCGCTAGTACTAGAGCTGATGTTGGTGCAGCCGTTCGTGTTGCTGTTGAGCATTCCTGGTTGAGTTGCACTTGCGCCTACCATCGAAGAAATGGCAATTGCTAGTTTGGAACCAAAACTGGGGTCGCTAGCGATGGTTGCTCCAACATTACCCATCAATGAAGAAGGGTACTGATTGCTTAATAGCAAGTGATGCGCTTGTGGTGGTGGCAACATGTGCATCTGCGGATGCCCTAGGAATCCTGGGCAGCCATTGGAAGGAGGGATGTTTTGCGTTTGGCAATTGGGTGTTGATGAAAGGGCTCTTTGGCTATGCAGAGAGTGGTTATTGATGAGAGGAGCTTGGGCTAAGTCAAGTGTGATTGTGGGGTAATTAGGGGATGAGGAAGAAAGAGAAGCCATGGTGGAGGAGTTGCTGTAGAGGAGGTGATGTGGGAACAAGAAGTTGTTGGAGCTGGAGAGGAAGCTAGGGTTGCTGTTGCCGTTGGGGGCGGCTTCGGTTGCGGTTGAGCCGGAAAGGAGCATTGAGGCGGCAGCAGAGGTGGTTTTGGCAAGGACAGCGGCCGCTGGAGGAAGTAGGTGGTTGTGCTTCCCTTCGTATGTCGTTATGAGGATGGTCTTATCTCGAACACATCTTTGGATCTGCGTCAAGTAGAATAATTCAATATGTAAATTGAGAAATTAAGAAGTAAAAGAGAGTTTTTTTTTTTTTTTGGTTGTTGTGTCATAGCAAGTGTAAGTCCGGCTCATTTTACTTAATAAAATCGATCGCATAAAATAGATTCTATGAAACTCATAGAGAATCTCGTTAAAAGTAAATGTTATCGTATACTTTGTAAACTGTAATTGGTTCTGTCTATCGCGTCATAGATAAAATGGAGTTTCACGGCATCATTTTTTATGCACTTAATTCCCGTATATCATCTGAAGATTCAGCCATTCAAGGAAAGCAAAATCAAACTTGAAGGAGAAGAAACTGAAGAAGAGGACGAAATCAAAATGAAGATGATGAGCAGATGAGGTCAAACCTTATTGACAAGCCAAGCACCTCTAGAAGTCAATTTTCTTGGTCATCGAAGTGTAACTACGCAGAATACTATTCTATGCTTGACGTGCAACATGTGTTTATCTATCAGAATCAGGAGAATTCAGCATATGGGGTAGGAGGTTAAATGCTCAGAGTTTGGCCGAGAAAGTTACACGAAAATCCTTCAAATTCAGTAAATAAGATGCAATAGTACCGGGACTATCTATCGAGCGAAAAGAGAGAGAGAGTTCCTCAGAACTTCTTTCCGACAACCCTCAATTCTCAGAAAACGCAAGTCAATTTCCTTAAAGATTTCCATCCTTCTTTTCATGAAAACGTCTTCATGATTATGACGTAGTCTGTTACTTTATCCCTGATTGGAACTTTACGGTCAGCTCATTCAAAGTCAACATGCAGAAGGTCATCTTTTTCCTTAGCGTGATATTAGGGTTTCCAAAAAAGCGGTCCAGAAAAAGAATAAGAACTCCATTTTTGTTAATTTTGGCATATTCTTCATCCATCTGTCCATATTTAGATTTTGGAATATACCTGCTTACGAACTGGGCATCCGGTGGCCATCGTGCAGCGATAATAGGCTCGGGGACAAGGGTTTCCTTTTGCGAGTTTTTGACCGTACTTCCTCCATTGACACCCATCGCTTATCTGCAACAAAAAATTACTGAGCTCATTGATCATCATTTTGATATGCTAGTTACGCTAAGGGAGTTCTCTCTCTAAAGTTCCTCAAAACTTCTCTCGAAAACCTTCAATTTTTGTTGAATCCTTATGTTTGAAGATTATCATGTATGATTTTTGAGGATATATATATAACTCATGCATCAGCATTGACCACGGTTGACATATGGAAGATTTAATTGAAGGATGCAATCAAGATAGTTAGAGCTAGGCGATGGATCATAAGGACTCGAGAAGAAAATGAAGGGGGAAGAAGAAATCTAACCATAGGTGCATCAGATCGCGCCCTTATGGAAACCCTCGCCTTTCTATAAGAACCCTGCTGACCCGAAACTTGGTCTTGATGATTATCAGGATCTTCTTCATCCTCTCTTACTATGTTCTTGCCTCTTGCCACATTTGGACTTTCTAGGGTTGTCATAGACTGATTTGTTTGACCATCCTCAGAGCTGGTCTCGTTCGTCGATGACAATGCTCTTTTCATCCCTATGTGGTTCTCCATGCTCTGACCATCACATTGTTGATCGGTTATGCCGGCTTCCACAGATGGCTCCGATCTCTCTCTCAGATTATCGCCGTAAGGTGACACTCCGGCATTAGCAAGCGCCTCATCCTTGAACTGATGGGCAAGCAACAGACAGAAAAACAATTTTCGTTCTTTTACTTTCCTGAATCTATTGATTTGTGATGAAGAGAAGTCAAGAATATAGAGGCAAACAGTAGACCACAGCAATTCAAGTAGAGCAAAACTAATAAATTATTCTGCTTATATATACATGGTTTAAAAATTGGAAGAAAATTCTGTAAATGTTTATATGATCTCTTACTTTCCCCCAGAATTTCAATTCTGATTTCCAAGCAAACGTACAATAATTGTGCTGCTAATTACAGTTAAGATTTTTATTACCTTGTGAATGATTGATGCCTTTCTTTGCATAACTAGAAGAAGCTGGGCATAAACGGCAGTGTAATTTT
Organism: Eucalyptus curtisii; assembly: GCA_017140595.1. Lineage (NCBI taxonomy): Eukaryota > Viridiplantae > Streptophyta > Magnoliopsida > Myrtales > Myrtaceae > Eucalyptus > Eucalyptus curtisii. The sequence continues at coordinate 32,168,730 of CM029501.1, forward strand.
TGGAGATCAACTCCAGCATGCTCCTTAGCTCTTGATTCTCACCCTTTAATTCCTCAAGTTTGTCCCTCAAAGATCTCAGCTATTGATCATATCCATGAACACATCCATACAAATCAATTCGTTAATTACATGATCAAAAGAAAAGTTTTGTACAATCAACACCCATGTGTATCTCATGTTAAACCCATATGAGATAGACAAATTCATTTTGCACCCAGAAAAACCCAGAAGTTCTTCTTTAGAGAGAGAGAGAGAGAGCAATTGTGACTCACTTGGCTAGTGGACTTGCTCTCTTCTTGATGATTCTCTCTCCACAAAACACCAGTCCTTAGGGTGAGAAAATCCATTGCACCACCCTGCACAAAAGCCCCAACCTTGAGCAAATACTGAATAATCTCTATTAAAATCCATCATGATCTTCATACTGAATAACCTTCATCTTGAGTCTTCCCTGAGCGCTAGATATTACAGTCTATCACAGTCTAACATACATAGCATTAGATGATGAGAACGAGAATTTGCGATTACATCATTGAGAGGATGGAGCTTCGCTGAATCTGGAACGCTAGCTCTGTGGTCGTTGCCATCGCTCCAGAGCTGGTCGCCGGAGAAGAAGTCGAGCTCCATGACGGCAGGCCTTCCGTCCGGGGAACTGGGCTGTTTATCTTCTTGTGCGAGCTGATGATCCATGAGGTTGCTTTGAGAGTATGGTATCATTTCATCTCACTAAATGCTTCATCAAGAAGACAAAAAGCTCATTATATAAAAACAAAAGAAGTCTGTCTTTCTTTAACGTGGGACGGAGTGTGTACATGTGGACTCACCTCAAAAGTCTTGATGTTGAATATAAACCCCACGAATGCAAATACAATACGGTAAGTCATCTGTGGATCCACAACATTGAAAAGAAAAATTTAGAAAGATTGAAATCTAAAAGAAAAGAGGAGAGCGCGCGAGAAGAGCGGCTCTAACCATACAGGAGTGATGGAGATGGTGGCACGGGTCAATCAGCGTTTCGACATAGAGTCCGACTTTCCTCAAATACTATACTGATCGCGCGAGATAATGTCGATTATATATGATAAATTTCACATATTATATCGTATGGAGGTGATTAAGTAACTTCTTAAAATATATTTTTTGGGGGGTAGGGGTGAAGACTAAAGAGATTAAGTGTAAGTTCTTCCAATTGCAGAAAAAAACAGGCAGACTCGAGCGTTGGTTGGCCGTATTTGTCGCGGATGAGCAAATGACGGCATGGTGATGCCATGTACAGCTACTTTTTTTCTTTAAAGGGCCCCCGAAACGCCTGTCGTTTTTGGAAGAATTGACATGGTAGTTGCCTTGATCGATTTTCAATTGGATGACACACCTGCACGTGTGCGTCTCTCTCTCTCTCTCTCTCTCTCTCTCTTAATTTCAACTCTCCTCTTTCTTGTGACGAAAAAAGAAAAAATTTCTTCATGTCTGATGCACCGTGATGATGCGATAAATCCGACCGAGCATACTTCAATGACGTGCAGAAAAACCGCACCACCATATCTGAACCGTATCCTGGCAGCTCGGTTCTGATCGGTGGCACGCGACGTGGCCGTGGATCCACGGAATAAATTATTGTATCTCTGTCTTGTTATATGGCCATGGCTGGAGATTTTCTCGGCTGCATCTATAAACAAAACCCTAAGCAATGTCCTCAGTCTCTATGCCGTATTTCAGTGGAACAAGTTAAGTGGACTAGGTTAGTCTCTCCCAAGTCTTCTATATGAAAATCTAATTTCTCAACACGTTCAGACAATTTGTCCAATGAACGACCATGCGAGGGAAGCAAAAATTCAGCAAAAGAACAAATGATGTGATTCCTAGAGAGCTCCATTCAAGCTTGAAAGGCATGTTCTAACCACTTCTTTTACGGTTGGAGGAAGCTAGACTGAAAATTGCAATATAGTAATGACTTGGGCGAACACATTAGTTTCTTGGTAAGTATACATGCGTGCACAAGTTACCTATATATAATATATTGAAAGAGAAAGGCATAATCCACGTAGTCACAACTCGTATCTATAGCTGATTCGAGTGTTGACTAGCTTCTATAACTTATTCCGTTCCCGTTTCATGCACAGTTATCATGTTAATTTAGGGAGGCTTTTTCCGGCATGAAGAGGAATGGGACATCTCGAGCTAAGGGAGAATTACCCTCTCCGTCCTAGTTCAATCTTCTTAATTTGCCACCAATTTTCTCGTGAAATGGTCTAGTTATTTGTTAATAGTTCTACACGGCACATTGTCATGTTATCGATTTTTGACAAAAATTAGCCAAAATGGCTATATTTGGATTTCATGCAAAGATTTAGGACTAAATTGACGAAATTGAAATAAGATCGAATTTACATCCATATCATAAGTTTATGACCGATTGGATAACTTTCCCCGACTGAAATTATGACCTTAGGCATTATTTGCTGTCAAAGCACGTGTGATTTTTTTAAGTGAACATGTCAAAATTGATTATTCTTATGTTTTATTTTACTATAGCGAACATAGTATCAAATTGTCATTACATTAACTATTTTTGCTACTTTTTCTTTTAAGTGCAGGATAATCTTTCTAATTGATCTTAGCACCTCCATTTTAGTCCCTAAATATCATATGATTTATGGCTTCATTTTTAACTCTTATTTAGCATGAGCTTTTGGAAGTCTCTTATAGCTAGGTGAATGAATAAAATCACCATCGTTCACAGCTGTTCTGGAGTCATCAATGTCGTCGAAAAAGAGAAAATAATTCTCTTGCAAGTACACCCCAATCGAGGCAAGGGATTGATACTACATGAAGTACCTTACTATATGTTTGCACGTCCTTAAAAGTTTTCATCCGGGTCCTCATCCAAATCTCAAGATTACCCAGATATAAAACAACTAGAAGGCATTGTCGAGTATAGAGCAAGACAAATATATTGTACCAATGCATATGTGAAGCCTGCCATCCCCATATATCAAATAGACAGGCCGCGGAGGTCTCTGTAGAAGTTACAGCTCCTCTTCTATGGTGAGATTACCCTATAACCAATAATAAGGATCCACAAGAGGCCCCTAATTAGATGTTACCTTACTATATATTTGTCTTGGTTGATATTAGATCAGGTGTAGTGGACTACAGATGGGTTCACATGGATCATGATGATGCTGACCAGAAAACAAAGTCTTCCGTCATTTTCTTCATCTGCCATCTTTAGGGATTTGCATATCAAGAGTATCATATGCTAGTGTCCGCTTGTGCCTTTAACCATATTGTTAAATACGTGACCCATCAAAAGAAATTGTTTAATACATGAAGAAGATTTGAGCTATCTTAAGCATTTAATGCACTATGATATCTTATTCAGTTGTAATCTAAAAGATATAAATGCAAGTTCAGTGATCATTATTTCAATGTTCTCCTCTCATATTTCAAAAAATAAAATCAAATAGAATAAAGCAACACAATTAGCATTGTTTGCATAAAAAAGAAGAAGATATTTTGCTGAACTGAATCTGGGAATATAAAGTCCTTAAGTGGCCATTTGAAGATCAGTATAGGGCAGCAGAAGCTGAACAGGAAAGAAAGAACTAGGGTTCTTGGACAACTTCATTAGTTGCAGCAGACACTAGGGTAACATCAGGAAAGACCAACCTACAAGATGTCTGTCCTTTAAGACTAATTGAGGCCACTCTATGTCAACAAATAACTTTCACATGAAAGTTAAAAAAAAAATAATAATAATAATAAAGATGAAAATTGTCTTCCTTAATCAAAGGGTTTGTGCAAGAAGACATGAACATCGCCTAAACATTTTTGATTTTCCAGGTCGGGATCTTCTTTTCAGACTTAAGCAAAGGTTTCCCATTAAACAGCTGAATCAGACGGATAATGCAAATGGACCCAGCGAAAAGGATGCCATTGCCAAAGTCTATAAGCCAACTCGAAAGGTTAATCATGTGGAGTCCCGTTTCAGTCCAAACGCATCATTCTGATATTTTCGCAAAGACTTTAGCAAGACCTAGATCGAGTCTCGGCGGGTAAAGACGAACGAAAAGAAAAAGAAAAAAAGCACAGAACAATGAAAGAGTCCAAAACCATTTTGTCCTTCCTCTCTCTCTCTCTCTCTCTTTCGCTTCCTTCAAAAGAGCTGCTGCTTTTCCCCAAGTCTATACCAAACCCAGAAGACACTCCAGTGACACCAAGATTCCAGCTTGGGGTCGCCCCTTGACCCGACAACATGTGTTTTGGTGATCGATTCCTAGGGAGAGACTTTTTGACATGTGAAGGTGGGGGCACCGAAAAGAATCGAATGGCTGTACACATGCAATTGCCACGTAGGTGGTATGTCCGTTCGCAGGATATGTTGCAGAGAGTTGTAACTTAGGAAGCTGATCAACCCCCGCGGTCCTGCACCACCAAACTTCAACTTCTCATGCGTGAAGTTTGGTGTGTTCACAAGCAGGCTGGAACGATAATGTTAAGCGTCGATTCTTTTTGTCATCGATAGCTACGTTCCCGACGGTTGAAATTGGGGAAAAGCACTGAAAAGTTATAAAACTATTACATATGCAATAAATTTACAACTTTTTTTTATACTTTTCCCATTAAAATTGCATCCTAGAACCTACCATCGTCGGACTTGATGTTCTGACTTTCGAAATTGTCTCAGCAACAACTGTGCTGAATTCTGAATGGGTGTAGTGTAGAACCTATGGACCTTGTACTAGTGCGTGAAGGTAAAGAGACTTGACTACACCCAGCTTCACCAGACGACAATAAATGCGTTTTCTTTAGTCTCTGATTAGGTTCTTATGACTATGTCACATGTCAAGGTCGGGGCAAGAAAACACTCGAAAGTCAAGACAGGATAGAAAAAAGAAGCACAATCTTTAATGTGAATTGCTCGGGAAAGTGGTAAAAGAAAGCGGGCGCTCATGAGCTTGCGGATGGTCAAGGTCTGATAATGCTTGCTCATCTTACATGAAACTTCCATTCGTGAACTCCCGACCATGACGAAGAAAGTCAGTTCGAGGTTTCTCGAAGACGTAGTGCGTTGTGGCGATATTCTCGCGCTGGTCGAATTCGACTCGAGAGTAAGAAATGAGGAGATTCAAATATGATAAAAGGCGAGAGCCGGTCGATTGCCGTAATCGTCACGTGACGCCATGAGAGCCATCATGAGTTCTCGATAAAGAAACGGGGTTTTTTCTAAGGTGCCGTAGTAAACGGGGGTAGAAAACGAGAAGTTGTGATGAGATTGTGGGAGAGAGGAACCCTCTTTTGTCCCGTCTTGCTAAAAACCATTCCCCAACCAAGAACGATGATCAAGACATGGGTTTGGAGATTTGCGTGATGTTTGTTACCACAAGACAGCGAGAAACAAAAATGACAAAGTTGATTTGACATAGACGAGAGAAGTTCAAGATTCTGTCCCGATTTTACTTGAAATCTGGAATCCACATGTCAAAACATATTCTCTAATTTTTAAAACTCAAAACCTACTTTGCATCTATAGAAACCTGAAATCTATCCTAGCATAAATTCTAAAGTCCTATCGCAAGGTTGGTTCCAGTTTCCATCTATACTCTTAATTGATCACCTCCTCTAATGATCATCATTTGCTATAATCAATTGATCACAATTTATATTTAAACATGCATAGATGATAAAATATTAACAAATTAAATATATTTGTTATGGATATCGCCAGAAATGGAAAAATTACATAGACAACATTGGATGCCATAGAATATCGCATGATCGCGCGAAAACAGAACAAGAAAAATACAAAGACTTATCAAGAGTTCTAAGTTCCCAACTTGAAACTTAAAACCTACCTGTTTAAATAGATTTCTCAATTTTTGAAACTAAAATCTACTCTGCGTATCCTATAATCTAAAACAGGTCCAATTTCCACTAATCCAGGTCCAGTTCCCAATCAGTCTGGGTCCTAGGTTCCTACTTCTATCATAGAATCATGCTCACCCCTAATTTAACATATTCTCTTACAATGGTTCATCTTCATTTCTCCTCCTTTTTCCCATCCTTATGCTCACGGGGAAATGAAAATTCCAATTTCTTAATCAGCAATCTAAAATCAAGCTAATCAAGATGTAAACGGTTTACAGGCATTGTGAATCGACAGGTTAGTTGATTTATGTAGCAGAAATACGCCGGCTTATGTAAATTTCAACCAGCCTGAGCCAGAACCGGAGTAAACATGATCGAGTTGCCAGCCGGCAACTGAATTCAGCCTTCTGCTTTGTATCTTTGGAGAAGAAGATAATATTGGGAAGCACACACGGAGTTTCAACAGTGAAATGGAAGGTTTTTCTCCAGTTGATGACAAGAGAAGGAACCAGGAATAGATGCGTTCATTGTCGCATCTAGATAAATTGTATCAGCCCTACCAAGAGAACTCTTGAAGATGATCTACATCAATCCTCGCAATTGCATTATCACGGGGAAGATATCACTAGCACCTCTGATAAAGTATTCCTTTGATTGTCCTAATTGTATCGCATGTTTCAAGGGATACTGACTAATGAAATCAGCAAGTTAGCATAACAATCGTAACATCAGTTGACGGTAATAATGAGCATGCAAAACAGTCTACCCCACCACATCATCAGAAATACCCATTTGCAAACCAGGAACGTATCTCTTTTCTCTACCCACTTCTCACATTCAACAGTGCGCAAAAAAAGACCCAACTAATAGATTCAATCATGATCATGCTATTATTAATTTGATCAGTTTGAAAGCACATAACAGATTGAAGTGTTGCGACGTCACGTCGTAGCTTTGATATGAACAGTTCTAAAATTAATTGCAGGTGAATAAAGCCAACCAGTTACCGAACGGTTAATGATTGAACTTTCGAAAGGAATGGAGAAATCGAAGAATCAATACATTCGGAACTTCTCCTTCGTCTTCTCGAAGACCTGCTCGGCAATTTTGGCCCCTTTCCCATCGGCCCTCTTGATCTCCAACTGAGCTTTCTGGTAGAAGCCAGTACCCCTCAAAGCATCGGCAATAAAGTCGTCGAAGCCGATAGCAATAGCTGCCTCAGCCTTAGCTCCATAGACCAACCTCTGTGTTAACAAGCAAGTGCTTTAATGTCATCCCAGACAATCGGTATTAGAAAGCAAGGGATAATAGGAATGCTCTGACTCTGTAAGAGAGAGAGAGAGAGAGAGAGAGAGAGAGAGAGAGAGAGAGAGACCTTGGCTCTTGAAAGGTGGATGGCACCGAAGCACATGGGACAAGGCTCGCAAGAGGCATATACTTCGCAATCTGAAAGCTCAATCCTGCCTAGCTTTTTGCAAGCCTAGTAGAGATGGGAACAGAAATTCTTGAGAATCTAGTGAATGATCATTTAGCAGGATAGCTTATGCAGGTTGTAAAATGAGGAGCAAAGTGAAATGCTCAGTGAAAGAGCTTGTGGTTGGGGTTTACACACACCATCTCAGTACGAGTCAAAAAAGACTATCTGCACCACAACCCCTGTATTTCTGTGCAACAAAAAAGGTTAAAAGGCAACGTTCTGTATCGCTTTAAACAAATTATACGTGCTATGCAGGAAGAAGAATACACATAATAATTGAGGACGAATACATAATGCCAGGTTCTTCCTCTGTTCAGCTAACTGTAGATGTCCAATAGCATTGACTCGAAGCGAAGTTTTAAAAGTAAGCTAACCATTAAAATGGGAACCCCAAGTAACATGATCTTAGATTTAGTAGCTCGAGATACCAGTCCTATGATAATGCCAAAAGAAAACTTTCAACCAGAAAAAGAACAAAAAAAGGAACAAATGGTTGTGCCCTTGCCCTTTAAGCAAGGGATAGTAGCAATGAGATGAAGGTTCAACAAGAGATGCTATCCATGACACAATGGCTTGAAATAAAAAGCATTACTGTGTTTGCATCCGGGCAAAAATCAACTAGCACGTTAAATAAGAAGCTCCGTGAAAAAAACTAAATACGTGTGTGTGTGTGTGTGTGTGTGTGTTTATCCCTCGAAGGTTAGCATATTCTCCAGAATAGCAATTTTCAGAATCAGACTCAACAAACAAATAAAGTAGACTCAGAAATGCACTTTATTCTAAAAAGCAGCTCCATGTTTTAATCTCCGTGTGATACTTTATAATGAGATCCTTTATCCCTTATCTCTGGAGGATAATGACTAGTTAACAGTCTAAGGCTGGAGTCACCTATGCGGGGTTTACCCAATTCCTCAAATACATATGCATCACAAAGCAATATTTTTCTTTATCCACCTTTCTTTTCTCTCTCTATACGATTGTTCTTGCTCCTCCACAACTTATTTTCTTGGGGAGAAAAACCATTAGTCTGAATGATTATATGAAGAAGAAGGTCCGCAATTGAAGCTAAATTCACAAGAATTACACTGCTGAATATTCACCTCTCTTATGGCAGTCACTTCTGCATGAGCAGTTGGATCTGTGTTCTTTAGAACCATGTTGTGACAACTTACAACAACTTCATCATTATGAACAACAACAGCACCAAAAGGGCCTCCATCCCCACAATCTACCCCCTTGTACGCTTCCTCAACTGCTTTTGTTAAGAACTTGTGATCTCTATCCTGCACAGCTGTTTCAGCATGCAACCAGAACTTAAAGACAGCACATTTTACGAAGGAGTTGAACAATTAGAAAACAAAAACATGCTGCAAAGTTGTCCAAAACATAACCAACATAGTTGGAGAGAAAAACATCGATATTCTCGATCTCAATCAATCAGAAGTATGTCTATTAGTTCCTTAGACAATTCAAATGGAGTCACAACCGCAACAGAAAAGCAGATCATATGATTTCTTAATGCATCTCGCATGTAATTTCTTGATAAGAGGCATCCATTTTAACAACTGCAGAAGTTACGGAATTTTACCTTGTTGATGACCAGGAAATGCAGCAGCTACGGAAATAGTCCCATCCTTAGTCTCGACAACTGTAAAGAAGGAAGTATCAGCAAATTAAGAAGACATGATAGACATGACATGAGTGTCATCCATCAGTAGATCCTCTTATCTGAAACTAAATTTGCTTGGCTTATCAAAGAGCACCTTCTCTATGACACATGCAATACTGGAAAAAATCACACCTTGCCCCACAAGCCTGATGACATATACAGCAGTAGAGAGAGAGAGAGAGAGAGAGAGAGAGAGAGAGAGAGAGAGAGAGAGCTTGCAAAGGCATCAATCAAGCAAAGAAAAAGCATGGAACACGAAACCATGTGGAGAAGCAACCTCCTGAAGCCAAAGCCGTGTCTTCTTCAAAGAACTGTTGCTGTATTATTACCTAACTCTCCCACACGAAAGCTAATGAAGCGATTTGAAAAAAAAAAATAACACAAATCCCACTGAAAGAGGAGAATCACCAAACCAGTACAGCACAAAATGATATCAGCAAAAACAGTGGAAAAGAAAAAGCAGGAAACTTTCACATCCAAATCGCTTATAGATTAGATAACGCAATCAAAGATCAAAGATTGAAACGAAACAGCAAGCGAGAATGGACAGAGAAACCAAAAGGGTGTTCACCATTAGCCTCCTCCAACTCCATGGTGATGCAGAAGATCCCAGAAAGATCGGACAACAAAATCAGGAGAGGACAGGGACGAGAGTGTGGATGGGACAACTGGTATGTACCCTTGATTCTTGATGTGTTTTGGTGCCAAGAGCCTGGGTTTTGAGCAGAGAAGAAAAGGACATGTGGATCTCACAGAGAGAGAGAGAGAGAGAGAGAGAGAGGAAGGTGGAAAAGGAAAGAGCTTTTCCTCTGAGTTATGGCCAGGGAGAGAGAGGGAGAGAGAGAGAGAGGGAGGACCTACAAGGTGTAATTAAGATGAAAGAGCAAAATGTGAACGGTGGGCATTGAGGGCAAGCAATGGACAAAAAGAAGATGATGAAGGCCAAAAGAAATTTGCTTTCTGCTCTTGCTTGGAAGGGTGAACTACACTTGTGGTGGCTCTTGCTGGGAAGTTCCACATGGGAATGGCCTCTCTCTCTCTCTCTCTCAAGATTCTTTCCTCTTATTTATTCCGGTGAGAAATAATTTTTTTTATTTTTAAATAAGTTTTTTTTTAAATACCCATTTAATAACGGCTCAAAATATTTATTTTCGTAATAGAAATTGATTTGATAATGATACAAAATTTCTCATTCCCGAACGATAGTGAATAGTGGTCAACAGCTGACAGAGGACGACGATTGATGACGGACGATGAGCGGTGGTAGGTGGGCGTCTGACTATTAGCAAGGATAAAAGAGTTTATTTCTTATTTTTGTTCTAGAAATAGAGAAAAAATAGAAAAATAGAAAACTTCCATAAATTTTTTTGAACAAAAAACTTCCATAAATAAATAAATGAAATTGCGTGACAAATTTCTATTCTAATGTTAAGTATTAAATAGAAAAATAATTATAGAACGGAAATAGAATAGTTTTAATGCGCGTTATTAGATTTTTTTTCCTTTTTTTTTTTCAGGAAGTTGGTTAATGAAGGATAAGTTTATACCTAAGCCTCTCAAGCTTACAAAATCCTGTCAATAATGCACGTTTCCTGGAAGATAGTAATACTATATCAACCTTTGCCATGTATAATACAGTAACAAAGTTACCAATACTTTCCTCATGAAATTCAGTTTTAAGACTAATATGGCAAGGGAAAAGAACAAGGAAAATGAAGTAATTAAATTGAGTAGTGAATGCGGAAAGGACTTAAATCTTTCCCTATGGACCCACCCACAAGCAAAAAGGACCACTAACTTTGAAGGCCTAGGACGAGAAATTTTGCGATGATTGGACATGTTGGAGCACAACACATTTAATTCCATGAAAAGGGTGGTGAATGACCGGCAACTCCACCAACTTCGGTTAAATTTAGACTTCGTGTAGTTATCAAAAAATGAACAATTTAAAAAAATATTTTTTTAAAAGTAATCGCTTCCGTCGCTTGGAATAATTAAACTAAAGCTTTGTTCATAAATGAGAAAAAAAAAATTATTCGTTTATTTTCGTAAGTAATATACACGATCAATTTTAAGATAATATTTTTGAAACCATTAATAATTTCGCGAAGCAAACGGAGCCCAATATAATGTAAATAATTCATTCTGAGTGTCAGTCGATAGGGAAAAAAAAAAGGTCATGCGCGTGCACCATGTTTTTCATTTGATTAAAAATACTACTTTTGTGGACATAGTGATGTGCTAACCGGACAGGGAATCTTCCTATAAATTAACATGGGGTCTTGGTCTCCTGGAAAACGGCCTGTTGCATTGGTGGTCCATCGTGGCAACGTGGATCCTCATCGTTATCATTTTGTCCAATTTGGACTCATTCCACACGAAAACGTTTTTCACAGGTGGGATTTGCATTCCATAACAATCCCAAAAGAAAAGGCATCGCATGGAATAATTCTTTCGGGAGACTTTAAAGTTTTGAGCTAGTTTGACAAGACAAATTGCACCCGTGATGAGATGAATCTTGTGGTAGATATCTAGAGCTAAGAAAGTGATTCGTATATTCTTTAAGCTTTTGAGAATCGATTGTTTAGAAGGGAAATCTTGGTTCATTTTCACGAAGATAATTTCTGATTGAATGACACGATAGAATTATTTTCCTTATATAGACCTTATATAGAGTTACCAAACTAGGTAGCGATATGTTAGCATGCCCTCCACCAAAACGAATGAGAACTTATCTCAAGTCATTCTCATTAAACCACTATCGTATTTATGTTAAGTGTATCGTGATACTCATTACAAGAAAAAAAATTGTTGCTGCCACCTAGACGCCACCTACCCCGGGTATCCCCTTCCCTTGATAGGAAATTTTGTCCATTCCTATTCTACACTAGTAAATGTAGAAATGACAGACTGAGTTTGTTCAATTTAAATGTTAATTTTAGTGTTTTTTTTTTCCTTTTTTACTCCACAGTTATCATGAAAAAAATCTGAGGAAAAAGTTATTAAAAATCCTAAATCATGACACATTTAATTTAAATTTTCTTTTGTCATACAAAAAACCTTAAATTTATGTCCTATTGACATATTTATCATCTATTAGGGTTTTGTCAAAAATTTGATGTGGCATTATTACCGTTTTTTAGGGACAAGGGCACGTTAGAGCTCGCAATCACTCGGCCACTGCTTGTCCATCGCTGTCCAGTCCACTGTCGCCTGGACCTTCAGCAGCGTTCATCGACCCTTGCTTGACGACCTGCCGGAAATGGCCATGGCAGCCGCCAGCCTCGCAGCTCGAAGCCTTGGTCTGAAGGTCTGCGAGACAGAGGAAAGTATATCCTTAACCCTTTTTCTTAAACAGGTTCTACAATCTTTTCTGTCCTAAAGAGGCCTGTTGAGGGTTAGGAGATTTCGTGCTCTGAAATGCTTTGACCAGGAGTCACGATAATTTCAGGTTCTCCAATAGGATCCTTTTGATCAGAGACCAAACTTTCCTTCTGCATTTCCATCTCATTTCTGATGGCTTTCCTAGAAGAAGAGGAAGAAGGGTGACTTAAATCTTGTGGATTGCACACCTTCCCACCTAAATCTTGAACCAGTCGTGAATGAGTCACAAATGTCCGAAGGTAGCTTCGAAAGGTAAACCTTCCTACATGTGGCTGACCCTCAGGGCAAGCTTCGAGCTCGGGCCGCTGCGGTGATGGCGAGCTTCAAAACCAAATTCGACCTTGAAGATCGCCGCCGTCATGCCCAGATTTGGCGAGTGGTCAAGTAAGCGGCCAACCAATGCCGTCGGAGGTCCGGGCGGCAGCGGGCAGTGATGGAAGAGTGCCAAAGAGCTTTAGCCGAGTGATTGCAAGCTTGAAGACCATGACCAGGAATTTTTTCTTCTTTTTTCAGTTTTTATTTTTCTTTTCAATTTTTTTTTCTTGATGTGGCTACATCAGCACCACTTGTCCTGGAAAAACATTAATAATGTCACGTTGAATTCATATCAGAATTTTAACATTGATTTTTAATGAAACGTAACGGAAAGTTTATGTAGACAATATAGTTTAGAGTTTTTGGTAGCTTTTTCCTAATATGTTAATAAGCAATTCCTTGACTTGCCCATCTTACAATCAACCCACCCTTCATTTTCCATCTCACTACGTTCACGCCACGAGAGTTTTGACCCCATTATTTTCGGAAAATTCGTCTCTACGCTTTAGGAATTTATTAATGAAAATTGTCGGTCAAAGATAAGGGTGGTGATCCTATTGTCCTTCTCGATTCGCATTGGGATGGAAAGTGTCTCCCTTCCTTCTATATTCAATACTCAAGACATGGCTGCAAGTGCCGCTAATTCAAAGACGATGGCGTTAAGGTACGTATATGTTCATGTCTCAATTCTCAAGAACAAATTTCATCAATTTCATCACGTCAAGTTTGTGGTGGGATTTCATTTGATGAGGGATTCGACCGTGTGAATGTTCTATGGAATGATTAAATTTTTATTTTATTTAAGTTTGCAAGACATGACTCTTTTTAGGTTTGCAAGACAAGTGGCAAAGCCAATTATATTCGCCATGGTGAATCGTGCATGACCGTCTGCCTATAATCTTAATGAGATATTATGTGGTCGTTTGCTCTGACTTTTTGTTCTCTTGCAAAGCTTATCTTAAGGAGTTTCAATGCATGCACATCTAAATATGGTCCAAGTAGAGGTGAGCATGGTTCTAAGGTAGGTAAGGTAGATTTTAAATTTCAAAAATCGAGGAACTTGTTTTGACAAGAAAGTTTTAAATTCTGGGTCGGTGAAATTTAGAAAGTTTTGTGTTTTTTTTTTTTTGCCTATATCTTGCGCGATCCTACGGTATTTCATGACGTTCGATAATAAGTATATAATCTAGAATTAATAGTCTAAGCTTCCATTTTATAGCAGAGATTTCACTTTGTTAACATTTCATATTCTTCATATGTCTAAATATAGATTGTGATCGGTGGAGTATAGAAGTAAGTGGTAGTCATTACAGGTGATGATTTATTGTAATTGTTTAATTAATAACACAAGTGCAACCTAGATAAACTCTAGAACTGATCTTGAAACTTGTAATGAGATAGGTTTTGGGTTTCATGGTATGCTAGGTAAATTCCAAGTTATAAAAATGAGGAATATATTTCAACATATAGGTAATAGGTTCTAAGTGAAATCAATATAGAACCGGTAACCGCTTACCCATAGGTCCAACGGGCATTGAACATAAACATAGAGGGAAAACTACCATTTCAGTTGTAAACTTATTGTACGAGATTCAATGTAGTTATATACCTTTCAATTATTTCAATGTAGTTTTAAATCTTTCAATTGTTTCAATGTAATTCTAAATCTTTATATGAAATTTCATTCCAACCCTTCCGGCCAATATTCACTTTAAATTGCTGACATGGAGATCCAATTATGATCGGTCTTCCTAATGTCACAACTAGTGATCTAATGTTATATTGCGCTGTTTTTTTTTTCCTTTAATTTTTTTTTTACCTTTTCTTTTCATTTTCTTTCCTTCTTTTCCGCACAACCTCACCATGTTTGGCCAAACTCTTCCGTTGCTGCTCACTGTCGCTTGGACGTCCAGCAGCGTTCGTCGACCCTTGCTCACAAGTGATGACAAGATTTGCATGGTGATCACTAACCAACAGATTAGGGGAAAAGTACCAAAAAAGTCCTAAACCTTTTGCATTGGTACCAATTCAGTCCTAAACTTTTTAATTGGACCAATTTAGTCCTAAACCTTTTGCGTTTGGTACCGATTTAGTTCATCCGGCCATTCTCTACCGGAAAAGGCCGATGTGGACTCCAAGTCGGCGCCGGCGTTGCGTTGCCGGCCGACATGGACGCCGGAGTGCGAAACTACGTTGTTTCGTTTAAATTTTTTTAAAAAAAATCGCTAAAAAAAAAAAAACTTTTTAACACCCAAAATGCAACACAGCATTTCGTTTACCCTAAAAGTGAAGATGCTCTGCCCATGATCTTCGCTCAAAATACGCCCAAGCCCTATCTGATCTCCCCCCGAAATTCTTAGCAACTTGCTCTAGATTTAATCTCGTCGTTCCGATTTCTTGAAGCCAAGTCGTTCTTTCACCGATCGCCTTCATTAATCAAGCCCCTTTCGGCTAAGGGCTTCATCCATCACCACCCCAGACTCGCCCATCTTTATGGGCGAAGACCCGATTGGCCACAAACCCAGTTGAGACCCAACTCATCCGTCACGACCCGACTCATCAGTCACAATCTGAAGCGAACACGAGTAGGCGTTGTGGTCTCGATTTGATTGGTTTGTCGGCAGCGTTGAGCGACAACTTGGCGTGGCATCCTGAAGTTAGCGAAAAATGTGAAAAGTATGTTGTCGTGCTCCCAAATTGAGTGCGTTGTCCTCTTTTTATTTTATATAATCAATTTGCATTGATTTCTCCACGTGTGTCGTTGTTGGTTGGAAGAGAGAAAGTCTTCGCATTTACTGTCAAGTACCTGTGTGTAGTAAGGAATATAACACTCAAGTCTAGCCAAATCAATTTCTAATAAAGCACAATATGAAGAGAAAGCTTTTGTATGCTCACGTCTGGCCAAATTCTTTGCATGTACAATCATATGGTTGCTGGATTCCTGTGTTTTTATGCACAATATGAAGAGAAAGCCTTTGTTTCCGTGCACTTTTTCCTATTCTTGTACAAGCTTTTTATTACTTGAGGCATGCACAATCACAATTAAGTAATTGACTTGAGCGCACATGTATTCGGTTTCTCGATTCATTGAGGATCTCTTTTGTGGAGTAGCCATAGAAATATCGGCTGGGGCACTTGCAAACCCCACTGTCAATTGTGTCCAAATGATTATTATTTTACCAAACAAGTAAAGGTTCAGGGTGGTTTTGTCAACAAAAGAAAAATAAATAAAGAGGGGTTCATAGTTTGGCTTTGAGTTCTAATGTTTAATAACAAAGAGAGAGATTGCAATTCCACATATTGTAAAAGTTAGTTTTATTGATCAAGTCCACATTGTTGACTATACTCTAATTTTTTGGAATCCATTAACACTTTTGCTTTGGAAGTTTTGGTTTTGAATCTTTGGATGTTTTTTATTTTGAATTTTTAGATGTTGATCACCTCTGAATCTGAGTAGATGATAACTAATTTTTCTTCTAGAAACATGATGTATAGAGTGCTACATAGTATGGGACTTACAGGTTCTATGTGTTGCCTTGCTTATAACATACGTTACTTTTTCTTTTTTTTGTGTAGGGTCAAGATGAGCAAAAAATCAGCATGGATCTGCCTTTTCCATGGTGGAACTTTATCTCGTCGCCCAATGCTTGAATACGTTGGAGGCAAGTTTGACTTGGTAAAAGTTGATATTAGTTCAACGAGCTACGAAAGCTTCATTAGAGACATCGAGAATGGGGTAAATAGTACATTTGAAAAGCTTTATTTTAATATTCCTGGAAAGTCACTAGAAGAGAGGTTGACATACATATGGGATGAAAATAAAGTAGTCGATTTAGTTTTTAGTTATTTGCATCATGGGTTAATTGAGGTATATGGAGAAAATTTTATGACCAATGAGGCGGCTGAGGGTGATGGTCAAGGTGCCGATGTGGGTGTGGATGCGGGTATTGGTCAAAGGGTCGGTGAGGATGCTGGTCAAAGGGTTGGTGAGGGCGCTGGCACTAGTGTTGGTTTAAGTAATGAGACCATGATTGAGCACGAGAGTGATTTAGATCCTGATGATTTAGTTGATGAAGATGATTATATCGTGGATGATGACAATGACGATGAGGCAGACTTCCTTGTCGATGTAAGATTCTTGACTGATAATGATGATTATGATAATGAGGAGCTTCTAGAATCAAGGAGGAACATGACAAAGTTCCATGGGAGGGCCATAAATGATTTCATTACAGGGGAATCATCCACAAGGTTGGTATCATCCCAAGGATTGGATGTGAATAATGTTATTAATGCTGAAACTGGTTATGAAACAGAGTACTATGAAACGGATGGAAATGAAAGTTTGGAGTCTAATGAAGGAGAAGAAGATGATGATTTGACTAGGAGGAGAAGTAGGTTTCCAAAGCATGATCCTAATTGTGTTGTGCCTATGTTTATCGTGTCTATGTCATTTGAAAGTAGTAGGCAATTCAAAGATGCTCTAATAAAGTATTCAGTGGTTGAGCGTAGAGAGATAAAATTTGTAAAGAATGACAAGAAATTTGTTAGAGCAAAATGTGCACATGAAAATTGTCCTTGGAAGATTTCTGGATCTGTCGATAGTCGTACCGGATCATTTCATGTAAAGACTTATCATTCAGAACATACATGTAGCATAAGTTTCAAGAATCGGAGGGTGACAGGTTCTTGGTTGGCCAAATACTATCTTCCTACAATAAGAGCAATGCCAACTATCAAGACTATTGCTTTCAAGAAGCTTATCAAGGAGCAATTGGGCATAGATGTGAGTATAATACAATGCAAGAGGGCTAAGTTGTTGGCTTATCAAGTATTGATGGGAAACTATAAGGAGGAATATGCAAAGTTGTGGGATTATGCAGAGGAGCTTAGGGAGAAAAATGCTGGGAGTACTATTATATTGAAGGTTGAAAAGTCTTATATGCAATCTAAGGCGTTATTTGAGAAAATGTACATATGTTTTGCTGCTTGTAAGAAAAGTTTTATTGATGGATGTAGGAAAGTTGTGGGATTAGATGGTTGCTTCTTAAAAGGAATTTGTCAAGGCCAAATCTTATGCGCTGTTGGAAGAGATGCAAATGATCAAATGTTTCCAATTGCTTGGGCGGTTGTCCGAGTCGAGAGTAGTGACACCTGGACATGGTTCTTGACAAATTTGATGTATGACCTCAACATTTCATCATCATATGGACAAGGTTGGGCCATAATCAGTGATAAACAAAAAGTAAGTTCCTTATTTATTTTTTATTTTGTTTGTTATGCCACTATAGTCACGCTTGTACTATATGTTTCACATTATGATCATCTTTCGCAGGGCCTTGTACAAGCTGTGGCTCATTTGTTGCCTGCAGCTGAGCATAGAATGTGTGCGAGACACATCTATGCCATTTGGGGCAAGAAGTATAAAGGGATACAAATGCAAAGATTATTTTGGAAGTGTGCTAAAAGTAGTTCGATGATAGAGTTTGATGAACACTCTCAAGCATTGAAGAAAATTAGTCCTACCACATATCATGACTTAGTTCAAACAGAGCCAAAGCACTGGTCCAAAGCCTTTTTTACCACTGATGTAAAATGTGACATCATTGATAACAATTTATGCGAGGCATTCAATGGAATAATTATACATGCTAGATGTAAGTCCATTTACAGTATGTTGGAGGAAATTCGGATAATAATAATGACAAGGATGCATACACAGAGGGATGCATGTGCTAGATGGAGAAAGGATTGTGGTCCAAGAATTGTAAGAAAGTTAGAAGAAAATAGAGCCGATGCAACATATTGCCAAGTGATCTGGAATGGTGAGACCGGATATGAGGTAATGGATAAGGGTGAGAAATATTTGGTGGATGTGTTTAAGAGAGATTGTTCTTGTCGAAGATGGCAGCTTACTGGCATCTCTTGTCCCCATGCCATTTCTGCTTTAAATCATAGGCAAGATGATGCATATGATTATCTTGATGAATGTTACAAGAAGGCTAAGTTTTTAGATGCATATAAAAATATGATGATGCCAATTCGAGGGCTGAAATTTTGGAAACAAACTCATAGAAAGCCACCTGAACCACTTCCAGCCAAGGTCAAGCCCGGTAGACGTAAACTGAAAAGATCAAGGGAGGAAGGTGAGGTGGCAATTGGAACTAGGATGTCAAGGATCGGAATGAAAATGACATGTCAAACTTGCTTAAAGACAGGACACAACCGTTTGACATGTCCAGTTAAGAAGACTGGGTCTACATCATCACAAACACGATTTTCAAGGCAAAACATTTTGGTTAGTATCTCCATTTTCATTGTGTTATGCTTGTTTTGTCAATAAAACTTTAAGCGAATATCCTTTTTGTAGGTACAGAGATGTACAGGTACAGTGACAAGTGGTAGTGGTGGCGGCCCTACCGATGTGAATCCTACAGTCAAAGGCGCAAAAGCCAAAAGTTGCTCAAAGAGGCAGAAGTGACAAGATGTGGGGGTGGATTTAGTAGTGATATGTTTTAGCTGTAACTTTTTGTGAAGATATGTGAAGTGAAGATTTTCTTTTAATGTAACTTTTTGGTCGGCACACTCTTGGTTCTTGCCTTTTGAAGACAAAAGACGCCCATGTTGCACTATCTTTTAGACTTGATTGAGTTCAACTAAGACAGTAATATTTAAAGTAGCAGCAAATATTCGCATTTTGATGCCATGAACTGTTAATGAATATCATCCCTTGTTTCAATATACTTGTTGTAAGTTCTGGGCATGAGTTTTGCATTGGTGTTTTTTTTTTCCTTTGTACTTCCTTAGTAACCACATAGCAACTTGGATAATGATGTCCCACAGGTAACAGGTTGTTTGAACCTTTAATAAGAAATTGTCTTCTTTTACTTTTTGGTAGCCATTTGGACATAAGATTGTGTGAATGTTGTTTGCTTGTTTGGTAGCCATTTGGACGTAAGATTGTTGTGTATGTTGTTTGCTTGTTTATTATTTTGTAGTTATTTGTTCATGAAGTAGTGAGATTCATTAATTATAATAGCAGGTCGTGACATCAAGAACGATATGTCTTTGGTATTGAGATTGAGAAACAAATTGCATATGACACAAGAGGGTGCAAACAACTTTCACTTTGTTTATGTTCATATTCCAACATGTGGACAAAATACAAAATATATTGCAAAAATGTACAAAAATAGATTATATAACAAGATCAATACATCATTCATCTTCGAATTTCTAAATAGCATGTTTCCTAGAATTACTATAAAAACCCACGACACAATCAACATGGCCTTCAATGTCGACACTTGTTTTTCTTCAACATT
Source organism: Eucalyptus curtisii (assembly GCA_017140595.1). NCBI lineage: Eukaryota > Viridiplantae > Streptophyta > Magnoliopsida > Myrtales > Myrtaceae > Eucalyptus > Eucalyptus curtisii. The sequence continues at coordinate 32,188,768 of CM029501.1, forward strand.
GCTCCGGTGAAATTTTGTTGACACACTTCTTGTTGATGGACACATTTCTGCATCAATCCAAATAAAAAAACCACAACTTTCTCCGATTTTATATTTCGGATAGCCGTGATATCTTCTTCCTCTATTCTCCTTCGTCTTTGCTGTTTGTAAAGAACATTTGAGGCCACAGTAGCAAAACATAAATGTATCGTTGTTGATTAGAGGAATCGATGTCCTCGATTGTGACGAATTCATCGATGTCTTCATCAATTGTGATGATTGTAGAGTAATTGTTATGTATGCTTTCGAATCAACACGAGCATTTTCAACCTGTAAAAAAGTTGAACAATAGCACCTTAGCATATGTCTACATGGCTTAACCTCAATAGCAACAACATAACTCATTCCATCTTGAAATCGTCTCAACAAAAAGAAATCGGGTCCTAAATGCACCTCATAATGCTGACCTAAAATTCATGTCCCCATTAGGATGCAACAAGCTTACCAAAAGAAAATGCAAATAAGAACTTCAAAAATTTGTTTCATGCTTCTAAGACAAATGCTTTGAATGACTACATCGAGCATATATATTCATGCTTGGCCAAAGCCAACATCAGAGTAATTTTCCTCCCAAATTGTATGCATGATATGGATCTCGATTTCCCAAAAACTAAGCAAATGTCAGCATTGGCTACAAAGTTTAGGCAAATGGGATTTCAACTCCAATTAAGCCAACAGTTCTTGGGGAGATCGAATCCACAAACACAAAGATGCAAGCAACGTCACCATTTTAGCCATCCGCAAACTATGGTACCATATTTGGAACATGAAGACCCCCTCTAAAATTAGGATTTTTCTCTCGAGTATATGTCAAAATCTTCTTCCCACAACAGAAAATCTTTATTGGCGAAAATCTTACCTCGGCCAAAGATGCCCAATATGAGACCAAGAAGCAGAATCAGTGGAACATCTATTCTTGCTTTGTCCATGGACGAACTCAATTTGGTCGGATCCTGAAGTAAAAATCCAAATCTCGCATCAAAACCTTTCGCGATTTGAGGTTTGGCTCCAACGCATAATTGAATAGCCAGGAAATTCATTAACTTTCGAAGAAATTGCCTTAGCAATTTCAACAAGTGGAACAAGCAAAGTTTGAAACTTTACATGGAAATGACTCAATTGACTCAAAGATTGGATCCCACCGAAGCCTCTTACCTTTAAAAATCAACATCGACGGAGCGTTTATGGAAGGAGCAACGGTAGGGTTTCTCGGGAGTTCTTCGAGACGCGTCGAGAACCCTTCTCGACGGTTTCGCAAAGACGATTCCAACTTCAACGGCGATTCAAACGGAGTACTTGGCCTTGATCGAAGCTCTGAAATTTTTTCGGTCAAAGAGACAGATGGAGGCGATTGGTGGAAGAACAACTTGGCTTCAAGAAATTGGAAAGACGAGATTGAATCTATAGCAAGTTGTTGAGAATTTTGGGGGCAGATCAGAATAGGGCTTCGGCGTATTTTGGGTGAAGATCGTGGGCAAACGTCTTCACTTTTAGGGTAAACGAAATGCTATTGCTGCGTTTTGGGTGTTAAAAAGTTTTTTTTTTTTAGCGATTTTTTTTTAATTTAAGCTAAACGACGTAGTTTCGCACTCCGGCGTCCATGTCGGACGCAACGCCGGCCGACGTTGACTTGGAGTCCACATCGCCCTTTTCCGTAGAGAATGGCCGGATGAACTAAATCGGTACCAAACGCTAAAGGTTTAGAACTAAATTGGTCCAATTAAAAAATTTATGACTGAATTAGTACCAATGCAAAAGGTTTAGGACTTTTTTGGTACTTTTCCCAACAGATTAGTGAATATCACCAAACCAAAGAATGTAGACCGGGTCATAGTAATTCAATTATTTGATTCTACATTCGGGAATGAACGAGGACAAAGCAAGAAAAGATAAATGGTTACTTGAAAAAAGAAGGACGAAAAAGAATCTGAAAATTGATCAAGTTACTCAAAACTACGTCTTGTTGAGTAAAATCTATTCACGTTAAATTGTTGACTTACCATGTACGATGGGCGGCGATAACTGTAAAGTCGTGTGAGTAATTTGAGCTGGGAATCGATCGACATGATCATATTGAAATTTTACGCACACTTTTGGGGGCGAAAAAATCGAAAGATTTAGGAGTAGAAATCCGAAAATTGACAATTTTTCCAAAGTATCCATCGGGCCTGATGAGCTAAAGCCTCTTCCAACCCGACTCGAGCCCGCTCGTTGATCAGGCGAATGCTTGTTTCTTGTTCTCTCATCATCTCCCTCGATGTGGCAGGCATCCTCTCCATTCGTCGCCAAAACCATCCCGCCGTCGTCGGCGGCGGCGGCGGCGAGGCCGCGCTCTTTTCCGGCGCCGAGTGCCCGGAGGAACGCCAATTCGATGGCCTCTATCTCCACCGAGGACGTTGCGGGTGCAGCACCGCCTTTTCCAGCCCCACTTCAAACGCCGAAGTCCGATGCCATCTCCGCTCGCCAGTACCGCTCTCTGGTTTCTTCGCCCTCTACGCCCGTTCGCGCCCTGAAAGATTTGAGCTTGCGACCTTCTCCTGAACTGGGTCTTCTCTCTCTCTTGTTCGTGCTCTCCATGGTAAATCTTAATCAAACGAGCCTAGATTTTGCCAACTCTTTGGAACTTTAGTCGGGCTTCTGCGACTTGGGTCTCTCGGTTTTTCACGTTTGCTTTCGTGTTAGGCGATCGGTTCGGTTATCTCTTTGGCAATCGTGTCCATCCCGGCCATGAGCGTAAGTGCACGGTACCTGTTTGATAAAATGCTCGTGAGAGCAGGAGAGGGTTGCTGTGTTTAAAAACGAATGTGAATAATTAAGTGGTGGAATTTGAAACAGGCGTTTCGGAGATTGGCGACCTCCATGAATGACCTGTCCAAAGTGGCGTCCGAGGAGGTGCCGGGGACTCTGACTTCCCTGAAGCTCTCGAGCCTTGAGATCAGTGAATTGACCCAGCAGCTCAGCAATCTCAGGTATATGCCATTTCCAGTTTCCGTTGTGTTCAGAACAAAGAAGATTGAGGATGACCTGGGCAATTACGGTAACTTGTTTCTCATTTGTGTGCTTTGAAGGCAAAAGATCTCTGGCAGTAATGGGAAGAGAGAGAGGGGCGGTAAGCCTAGCTCTTCCCGGAGGAGGAATTACCCTTTTGTTTGACTGATGAATTCAAGTTGGCTGCTCGATTCATGCTTGTGTTTGTAAAGTAAACAGCAACGTGAGTTTGATGTGTGTAAATGACCTCAAAAGTCATCCCCTTAACTTAGAGAGGCTGCAAGTGCAATGAACTTGGCTTGCTTCTGCATTCTGTCCTCTTTGTTGAGAGGTTGAACTCCAAGCAAATAGTTAATCAAGTGTTCATATATGATCCAGTTTTGGTGAACGCCGCATTCAGAAGTGGATTTTTTTTCATAGATTTTGTGTTCGTGTTGGGTAATTCTTTCCTCAATCTACAAAAAGAAGTTTGTCAGAATGATCCTCAGTTTTGTGATTCCTAGTGACATGAGAACATTGTATATCACGCTATTGAATAATCTATGATCACTCGTGAGTTGATTTTCGAAGCTTGTGGGCACTAGCATGCATCGTGGTTGGTTTTATTTTACCACGCCAGAAGTACCTGCTTAGTATCTTAGTAGGACTGCACTTTACTTACTGTGTATCCCAAACAGCCAATTAACATTTTAACTAAGCTTTTCTGCTATATCATCCATTTTGCTGGTTGGTTCAGTAAACTAAGATCCATACAGCAGCCTCGCATGTAGCTGTGTGACAACAACGTTTTGCCTGCATTTCACTTTGAACTCAGTCAGCAAAGAACAGTGGCCATAGAAATGGAGTACAAGTCATGTGGGGCTTGGCCTTATAGCAGGGGCAAACAACCTCCATCAGAACATGGTGATGTTTAGCCCCAGCAATTCCTAGCCCTGTCCGTTGAGTGTTCGATATTTTTGCTGAGACATGTGGTTTTGTTATTTGCACATCCATAATTGTTTGATTCAAAGGAACTCTAGTCATATAATGGGCTCGTACTTTTGGGGTTTGATCCCCACAGTGAGCTGCTGATCGTACGTTGGTAGTCAGAGTTTCGCGTACTTCTTGAGATTCTTGTCTGCGTCCTTCAAGTGCTCGGGGACGGGCATGTTGCTGAGGAGAGTAACCCGAGACGACGACACCAAGGATCTGCTCTCGGAGTTTTGCGGGTTCACCTTCCATAGTTGCACCTCCCACACCTGCTCCAAACACATTCATCAGTGCCCGTGATTTTAATCCGAATCATGCGAAACTGGACTATCTTAAAGTAGAACTTTTTAACGCGAACTCAGCATATGTGAGCCAACATGTTTTAAGCCCTTACTTTGTGCGGGCTTTATATTATGTAATGGTCGATATCGAATGTGCTCACGTATGAAACAGCGGAGAAAAGAATCGACTACACAACACAACATCCATTGCTTAAAACCGTTACCTAACTCAGTTTAAGATATTGCTCTGTTTTCAGTCCCAATTAGCAAATGATTAGCGTCGGTCCACTTTTGTTAAGAGCAAAGACTGTACTCATCAAGTCGGACGCGCCTAGCCCGGCAACTGTTTGTCGATCCACCCATATACGTATGCAGCTTATGCAATCTTGATATCGCCATAGTCGATCACAGTTCAATACGTATAGATGGCAGAAGCTATTGTCCAAGTTGCAGTATGTAGAACTTGCCGTGTATGCCAACATTTACATATGGTCAAACATGAATTGCTACTAAACACACAAAATCCTCTCGAGATTTATCAGTTCAGCTGGTGAATTAGCGAGAGAGGAGGAGAGGGGAGGGGGGGCTGACCTGAATGGTCTTGCCGAGGCTGATGGGGGTGGCCTCGGCGCGGACGAGGTCGCCGACCACGGCGCTCTTGACGTGGTTGATGCTCAGGTGAATCCCGGCCACCCTCTTGAAGCCGGACGCGACGTGGGCACCGACGCTCGCCATCCCCTCCGCGATCATCGCCGACACCCCTCCATGCAACACCTTGAACGGCTGCTCTTTCCATCCCGGACACCCCGCCCGACCAAGACGATGGAAGAAAGGTCAGAGTTTTAGACCATGCGCAGTGCGTGAGCTGAATTTGATTGTCCAAAAAAGACTATATTCCCCACGAGAGGAAGAAGGAGGAGAAGCAAGGGTAACCTGACAGCTCTTGGGGGAGACGAGGATTTTGCCGGTGACCCTGTTGGCGGATATGTCCTCGAACTCGAACCCGACCGCGTCGAGGGGCGCGTCTACCTCCGCCGTCTTGGGCTTATCCATGGGGATCGCGCCGGACGATTCTCGAGCTTTGGCAGTCTCCAGATAAACGGGCGCGACCCAGAAACGAAGATCGCCTCTTACGTGGAGCTCGAATTCTCCACCCCCGTCTCCTTAGGCCAAAGAACCAGAAAAGGGTCAACGATAAAGATGGGTTCTGCGAGTCCTGGAGAGTACCGGCATGCCTGGTGGTGGCCTCAGTTTTGGGATGGAATTGGGTGGGCACGAGTGGTCCAAAGTCCAGAAAAGAGAGGAAGAGAGAGAGAGAGAGAGCGGTGGTTCTGGTTTTTGGGGTTAGGTGGGAGAGGGCACTGGAGGAAGAAAGGACCCGACCCGTTCCTTTACCATTTTTTCGGGGCCGCATCTCGTTGTTATCTCCACCAGCTGTCGGCCCCCACCACCTACCTCGACCAATCAAAAGGGGGAAAAGATGAGACCTCTCCGTCCCATCATCCATTCGCGAGGAAGACAAATTCCTGCCCCAACATAGAATAGAAGGCAAAATATATATCTACAGAACTCTGGCCCTGAGGTCGGTTACAGAGCATGAATTTTCACCATTTTTTCAGTCCTTGTCACATGAGTTTTTGCTCCGTCTGCCCCCGGACCGGAGACGGGCGAGTCTCGGCTGTTCAATTGATCTCGACCTGAAAAGATGGTTGCGGTCTATTGCTTTTTCGATCCGATTGTAAAAGCCTAAGAGGCTCAACATCTCTTGGGGACTAGAGAATAGAATCGCCCGCCTGCTTAAGAATTTGTCGAGTACTAACTTTTCTTCGTAAAAATCATTTGCATTGGTACGATATGGTCAGGTGAATCTCGTAATTTTCTTCTTTCCAATTTTTTTTAAAGATTTATAGATATATAGGTCATCTCCTAATGATGGGTCAATGAGAATATTTGATGGATTGGTGATATTACTCAAAACACATCACGTGATAATTGTGTTATGTTATGCATTTTTAGACCGACAAGAATTATTTATTGTACTTTCACATCAAGTTTTGAATTGCCTCCTCCTCATCTCATTCTCAATTTTTTTTTTTAAATATAACTTTGAACACGTGTCATATCCGAGCTGAATTGTCACATTAGATGTTAATTGGACCACCCGATTTGAGGGACTAAATACGCCCGATTAAAAGAGCATAAGCACTAAAATTGAACGACGAAAAAAATTTAATAAGGTCTTAGCTTTGAAACCGCCCTTCATAATCTTAAAAAAGGCTAAGCCAGTTATTCGCGACAAAGTCCACTCGCCTCGGGTATTCCGGAAGCAAGACAGTACCGTTTTAAATTAATTTTGCAGGTCTATTTATAATTAGGCCCCTTGAGTTTGTCTTTTCTTGTAATTGGGGCCTCTTTTGTCGCGTGCATTAAATTACAGTCCATTATCGTGCGTGGGGGACGGTCAACCTAAATACGTGATTGACACGATTAAGGCCGGTGCCTCACCTACCACACCATCCAAATCCACGTGCTCGAGTTGTTGAGCATCTGATCAATTGACAACCTTTGATTAACAATTATCAGCTCATATATTGTATCAATTAGCATCAATGATTCAATAGTTCCCTCATCAAAGTATCAACTTATCTTACCTCGTGTCCAATCACCTCCACATTGGGGCTCCTTCACTTATCATGTAACTCTGGTGGGTTGATAGGATCACGTCATTTATTTTAATATATCAATACACACCCATTACCTCCCAAATTCCTTTTTTATTTTTTATTTTAAATATTTGTCTTCCGTAGAAGCACGGAATACAAAGTGGTTCACATCATTAAAGTCTCGAAGTCCATGAGACCTTTTAAGGACTTGCTCACATCCAATCTTACGGAGAGGTCCCAAGCCACTATATTTATCAAAGCGTGAGAGCTGTCTCTATCCTTTGAATTTTATGCCGGGGGTTGGCCAACAACAATTTGCTGAGTTACCCCCACAATTGGAGAAAGCCCCATCACTTTGCAAAGTATCTACTCATCTACCTGATGTACAATCTACCAAAACCTCTCTTGCCCCCACACAGCATCCACACATTGAGAAAATCACCAGTTTAGTTTTAAATATGTTGTGTGAATACCAATTTAGTTTTAAACTTTTTAACTTTGTCAATGTAGTCCTGAATGTATGCACGAAATTCCAACGTAGTCATTCCGGCCGATATCATTTGGAAATCACCGATGTGACGGTCCACATAGGACATTATTTCGAGTAAAGCCATATGTGTTAGTGTGCTACTCAAAATGGCTGGCGATGACTAGACATCACATTAGTAATTTTTGGTGTCACTTGGCCAAAAGAACTGCATTGGATTTGTGTAGGATTTAAGACTGCATTCTTAAAATTGAAAAGTTCAAAACTGAATTACCATCCATATAATAGGTTTAAAACTAATTTGGTAATTACTTCCCCACACAAGTGTCTCCATGCTAGTTAAAAATAACTGAGAATTCGATAAATTCTCAAAATGTTACCATAATAAACTTCCTAGAAATCAACCGTTTTCACTTTTAATGAATTGCTTGTTGTGTTTACAAGAGTTCCTCAAGGGACAAAAACTCAATTTTTATTTAGGGTCCGTTCGTTTCGCGGAAAATATCATGTTTTCGGAAAACATTTTCTGAAGTCATTTTCTAGGAAAATAACTCTATTTTCTCCTGTTGTTCAAAAAACCTAAACTTTGAGTGGAAAATATTTTCCACCGTTTATTAGCTAATTTAATTATTTGAGAAAAATTATCAAAAATCGAATTTTAATATTTTTAATTGACCAAAAAATTAGTTTTATTTTTTTTTATATTTTTTAAAAAAAATAAATTTTTAATTATTTATATTTTTAAAAAATCAAATTTTTTATTATTTATTATTTTTTCTTTCTTTTTCTTTTTCTTTTTTTTTCCCTTTTCCTTTCCTTCCTCCTTCCTCCTCCTTCTTCCCCGCCGCCTTTCCTCCTCCTTCGTTCCTCCTCCTTCTTCTCCTCCTTCCGCCGCCGCCCCTTCCTCCTCCTCCTTGCCGCCGCATGCCCGATGATGGCCGGTTGCCGCGTCCGACCAAGACCCGGTCGCCAGATTCGGCGAGCTCGAGGCTCGGCCGATCTCTTCCGAGCCCCGCCCAGCTCGCCGGATCTGGCGAGCCGTGAGGTTCGCCCCAGGCCGACGAGAGCTCCGCCTCGCGTGATCTGGTGAGGCTCGAGCTCGGCTTCGCCAGATTGAGCTAGGCGGAGCCTCGTCGGCCTGAGGCAAGGCTCGAGGCTGGCTTGCGGCCGGTCGCCGGACGCCGCCGTGGTTGGTTGCCGCCGCCGCCAAAGAAGAAGATGAAAAGGAAAGAAAGAAAAGAAAAAAAAAAGAAAGGAAAAAAAATTAAAAACTTGAGTTAAAAAAAAAAAAAAAAAAAAGAAAAAGAAAGCATAAAAATAAAACGAAAATATATTGGTAAAAAGAAATAAGGAAGAAGTGATGGAAAATGTTTTCCACTTCTCAAAATTGGAAAACATTTTCCTCACTTTTAAAGGTTGTGTTTTCCAATGATGGAAAACATTTTCCTTGACTAATTCATTTTCCGTGAAACGAACTCGGAAAATCTAGAAAACGTTTTCCCGGAAGTCATTTTTCGTGAAACAAACGGACCCTTAGTCATTGGAAACGCAATTGAATAACAAATAGTAGCAAAATGCGATACGTATTACAACTTCAATAACTATTGGCAAAATGAAATTTACCCATATAGTATTTGATAAATCAAGATTGTCCAATATAATTCCAAAAAAAAAAAAAAAAAAAAAAAAACACATTTTCAAGGAGAAGGAAAAGTCCTTGTCATTCCAACCGCCTACCTAATTTCATTCACGACCGAATTGAATGCAAAAAGGCAAGCGTTATCATTTTCAACAGTGCGTAATTTCAATCACGACCGAATTGAATGCAACAAGGCAAGCATTATCATTTTCAACAGTGTGCTTGAAGATCGCGTACTAAATCTAATAAGAGTGGAATAATCTACCCCAAATAATTATTTTCTTAGCATTTTACATCTGTGTCATAATCGCGTAAAATCGATATCGGCTCATGCATAACTCTTTGGTTCAAAGGAACTAGATAATACAAATATATCCGGCCTGAACTTTCAAGTTTGTTCATCGCAGCGAGCTGCTGATTGTGTACATTAGCAGTTAGAGCTTAGCGTACTTCTTATATATCTTTTCTGCGCCCTTCAAATGCTCGGGGACGGGCTTGCTGCTGATGAGCGTAACCCTAGATGACGACACCAAGGATTCGCTCTCGGAGTCGTCCGGGCTCACCTTCCATAGTCGCACCTCCCATACCTGCTCCAACACAATTCATCAAGACCAGACCGATGATGATACAGCTACGAGTCATGATAGACCGGACTATCTTGGAGGAACCGGTTTTACGTGCACTCAATGCATGTGAGCCAACTTGTTCTCGGACCCTAGATAATGTGTGCATCACACCATTTGATGGTCGAGATCAAATTGGGCTCGTACATTGTGCAAGAATGTCTATTTTAACGGCGGAGAAAAGAATCGATCGAGGCAAAGTACAACATCGGTTGCTCCAAGCTGTTGTTAATTTAGTTCGAGACATCGCATTTATCGTCCGTCCGAACTCCCCAACTCGTGTTCAGAGCAATGGCTGTACTCACCTAAGACCCAGTACCTAACCCATGTACCCTACGGAAAAATTACCCGATTGTTTGGTCGATCTACCCATGCGTGTGCAGCATTTGCAATTTTGATCTCATGACAGTCGATCATAATTCAATAAGTAGAGAGCAAAAGGTACCATCCGAGCAAGAGGCAAATATTTCCAAAAAAAAAAAAGACACAAATAGTCCCCGAGCTTATCCTTGAATTTTTAATTAATTTAATATGGCCCATGTGGTATATGTTCAATTTAGCCCTTAAACTATATGAAAATATTTAGTACCGTCCTTCCATTAATTCAAGTTAGTGAAACTTGCTGATTTGGCTTCCAATTCGATACATTTATATGGTAGATAAAAAGAAAAGTTACATGGGGGTTATTCATGTAAGATATTCAACTCAAATTAGAATATGACAATCCTTTTAATTTCTTTAATTTGATCAATTTGAAAAAAATGATCATCCATTTTATTTGTGTGAAGATGCACATGCAAAATCCCTTATTTAAGAATTGATGTGATGTGAAACAATAAATATATTCTAATTGGTGCTTAATTCATTAACTTAAACTATTGAGAGAATCTGTACCCAATTGGATATATTGACGGATTCAGACTTGAGTTCCCTCTTGGTAATCTCCCTAGATGAAGGTATCACGCTTTCATTGCGTGTTCCAACAATTGGATGACGTGGACTTTTATATCTTGAATCCTGATTTGAGTTAAATATCTTACGTATAACGTTTTTTTTTTTCCTCCATCGTATAAATTTGCCAAATTGAAAGCCGATGGAAGGTTCACATTCAATATTTTCATATAGTTTAGAGACTAGATTGGACATTTACCAAAACTTCAGGGACTACATTAAATAAATTAAAAGTTTAAGGTTGACATTGCATATGAGAAAATTCCCAAGAATGTCCTAAATCTATTGCATTTAAACCAATTCAATCACGAAACTTCCAATTTTGTTAATTGAGTCCTAAACTTTTTTGACGATTTGGAAATGAAGTCCATTTGGCCAATTTTGGCTGGAAATTGCTAGCATGAATACTGGCCATTCCATTGGCACGATTGGCACTAATGTGGATAATTTTTAATAATTTTTTTGAATTTTTTATTTTTTTCTTTCCCAATGGTTGGTTCAATGATAGGTGATGGCCAACGATGGTTAGCCTCGCTTAGGCAAGGGTCCGCTTGGCTAGATCTATTGTGGCTGCGTTGAGGATTGGGGGAGGGCACTCACCTAGGCCAAGGCGGCCTTGCTAGGTGTCACCCTTGCCAAGGCGAGGCCAACCATCACCAATGGTCAGCCACCGGCCAAATTGGAAAAGAGAAAAGGGAAGAAAAAGTTCAGAGAATTTTTAACAAAAATGTAAAAATTATCCACGTTAACGTCAGCCATACCACATGACCGACATTTACGTTAGTGATTTCCAGTCAAAATTGACTAGATGGACTTTATTGACAAATCGTCAAAATGTGTAGGATGTAATTGAACAAATTAAAAGATTTAAAGATTGAATTTGCACAAATACAATAGTTTAATAATTTTTTTGGTAATTTTCTCACTATACAATAGGCTAAAGTTTAGGGATCATTTGCATAATTTTCTTTAATTCTAATGGACAAGATTGATTATGAGAATTCCCTATTCCACGCACTTAAAATTTGCTCCTGAAAAGACATGTTTAACAAATCAGAGCTTATTTTGGTAGCTCCCACAAGGAAATTGCCTAAAAGTCATAAATTTATTGCATTTCGGCCAATTTAATCCTAAATCTTTTCATATTATCAATTGGGTTATAAACCTTTTGATAACTTGGAAATTGAGTCAATCTAGTCAGTTTTGACCAAAAATAGGTAATGAGGACAATTTCTGTAATTTTTATTTTTCTTTGCCTTTTTTCTGTGTCGGCAAAGGTCACAAGCAACCCTCACTAGTTGCAAAGGTCTCCCCAAACTAAGTGAGGCCCGCCTCGCCTGTGTCTAGCGAGGGACGACAGTGACCCTCACAAGCATAGAAAAAAAGGCAGAAAAAAAGGGAAAGGAAAAATAAAAAATAAAATTAGAAAATCAAAAAGAAAAAAATTAAAAAAAATAAAAGATTAAAAAATCGCAATAAATTTATAACCTTTTCAACAAAATCCCTGCTAATATGACAATTAAATAGTTTAGGGCATGAACTTAAATTGATGAAATGCCTAATTTAATTTTTTAGACAATTTCTTGGGAATTCATGAACTTAACAGGCCTATCAATTTGCACACCGCACGCTTCCTATTTGCCAACTCGCAGGCGATTCAAATCTGGACGCACCAGTCATTCATTACTAGCCAGTTGCCTTGCACGGGCACATCTGAATATGGTCAGACATGGATCGCTGCTAGACACCCAAATCCTCTAAAGATTCCTGATTTTAGCGGTGAATTGGTACCGAGACGCGAGAGAGGAGGGAGGGAGCTGACCTGAATGGTCTTGCCGAGGCTGACAGGGGTGGCCTCGGCCCGGACGAGGTCGCCGACCACCGCGCTCTTCACGTGGTTGATGCTCAGATGAATCCCGGCTACCTGCTTGTAGCCAGACGCGACGAAGGCCCCGATGCTCGCCAGCGACTCCGCTATCATCGCCGACACCCCGCCGTGCAACACCTTGAACGGCTGCCCCCCGCCCCACCGCCGACGTCGAAAGAAAAGACGAAGAGAATTTCAGATTTTTTATTCGATACCCAGCCCGTCGGAGAATTCAATCTCCCAAAAGCTGTTCGAGAAAAGAAGGAAGTGTTACCTGACAGCACTTGTGGGAGACGAGGATCTTGCCGGTGACCCTGCTGGCGGATATGTCTTCGAGCTCGAACCCGACCACATGGAGGGGCGAGTCTAGCTCCTCCGTCTTGGATAGAGGAGGAGGAGAAGAAAGAAGAAGAAGGGCGATCCATGTTAAAACAATATAAAATTGATTGATGAAGATTTGAGCAGGTAGGTTGCTGGATTAGAAATTTGATTGTTAGTGCTCTTCTTTTAAGAATATTTTGATTCACGGTGGGTTGTAACGAAGACAGAAGGAAACCTCATGATTTATGGTGGGCTATGTTTGGATAGGCTATCTTTCAGCAGGCTCTGCAATTGCTTTCCCAAGAAGAAAAGGAGCTCTTGTTGGATTTTGTCAAGGTATGTAGGTTTCAATATTTGTCAAAAGACGCTACTCGAAGACTTGATGGCTGTTGACTAATTTAACACGTGCTTTTTTTTGTTGGCATTTGGGTTGCGATAGGTGCTTGGGCTGTTCGTTTTTTTATCATGAAATGCACCGTAGGCTTTCCGCTAATCATGTAGGGACGTGAGGGTGAGGGTGGTATTATGTCTATCGAGGTTAACAGGAAGCATTTCGCGAACAATTTCTGCCTCCAATCTCGTGCGCCCTTATTCCAAAATTCCGAAGTTTATATTATTATTCTTCCGGTTCCGACCATTCAGGCTTTTGTGTCTCCAGATCACACTCTTTTACGGGGTTGTGGGATAGATTCACCATGCTAAACCAATTGAAGCTCCAGGTTTTAAACAGGAGGATAATACCAGAAAAAGGGTAAAGATGAAGAGATAGAGAGAGAAAGTGCGTGTGTGTGTGTGATTCTGGTTTGGGGGCCTCGCATGGGGATGGTATTTGGTAGGTCTGAGAAGCTTCGAGTCGAGAGAGAGAGAGTGAGAAGGCGAGGGGATGGGAAAGGGCCAACCGTCCTTACCATTTGATGGCTGCATTTCGGCATCTCCAAGCGTCACCACCTACCTGGCCAATTAGAGGAAAAAGACATCGCCTCGCCTCTTCCTTTCGCGAAAAATCTGACATTTAAAATATATATATATATATATATATATATATATATTTTTCAAGATGTAATTTCAAAATAAATAATAATATTTTTCAATATTTGACTAATATTATAAAAATGAGTTGTAAACTATTTTCTGTCATTTGAAAAGGAAAATCTGCATTTTATTTTCCTGAATAAACATGCACTATTATTTGGGAGTTAATGACTTAAACATGAGTAGGAATTGGATGAGGGTACCAAGATCTTGGAGATAGCCTATGTGAATCTGAGCTTGGCTTCAATGAACCCAAGCCTAGGTGCCAACGACCCAAGTATGGCACATGCACCGGTCCTAAGTTCACAGACGTTGAGTCCTAGACCTAGTGCCCAAACCTAGCTCTTGAAGCTCGGGCGCTGTCCACAAAGATTGAGCATGAGTCCACACCATGTCCGGGTCCCTCTTTTAAGGCATTACTCAAGTCCACGAAAGTCGGGCCCAAGACCTCGAGAGTGGTCCAAGCTTGGGCTCGATGGACCAAGGGACATGGGCCTAGCCTCCATGGACTCGAACTTTGGCACTAGGGATCCAAGCACAAGCACTAAAGTCTTCGGCCCAACTTCCATGAACTTGGGCCTTGCCTCGATGGACATGGCCCAAGCACTAGAGACACAGGTAGAAGCACTGGGTCCTAGCCCGAGCTTCCATGGATCTAGACTTGAGCACTAGGGACCGAGATACGAGCACTATGGTCCCGAACCTTGCCTTGGTGGATCAAGGCCCATACTCCACTAACCTAGGCCCGGGGTGCCAAGAAGCCAGGGCATTGCTAGCGAAGTCTCAAGCCCTCGAACATCAAGGATCCAAGCATGGGCATCGAGATCTCAAGCCTAATCTCAATAGAATCGATTACGACCTTTAGACTCAAGCCTAACCTTTAGACCTCAGCTCGCTATCAAGGACTTGGGAATGGGTGCTAGGGTTCCTGTTTCTAAGGGGAGAAGTTTTAGTTTAAAGTGTCGATAATTAGTTATATTTTGAAAAATGATTTTTGAATTTTAAAGAGAAAATATTTTCTTGAATTTAAATATAGTATTTTCATTGACTTATTCTCTTTAACGATTCAAACGTCGAACAATGAAGAAAATATATATTTTTTTTAAAAATTGGCGAAATAAATAGAGCCTAAAAGTTTGCTCATTATGAAAAGGAAAATTTGCCCAAACATCATGGACCGACTTTGCTCGATGTTTGGAACATAAAACTTATCCACTCCGTAACTGATCATCCTAATATGGGGGGTGCTAAAAAGCTGAGTTACTCGAAAGCTCGAATTGGTCTGGTTGCTATCTACAAGCCCAATAAATGTATGGAGATGAGATTTGGATTACTCGATAAGATGTCATTGGGTTAACGCGGGATTAGTCGGGTTGATCCACCGAGACATTGTTGATTATGGTGTTTTGAAAGACATATGGATAGACTTGAAGAGAGATTGAAGACAATGTGGCTTAGGATCGTGTCACTTAGGGTCTTTAAGGAAGATGAAATGACCTAATTTGTAGATAAAAAAGAAAACTATTTTTCACAGTAAAAATTTTTAAAAACCGAGAAAATCACAATATCGTCCGTAAAAACTATTACAAATTGATCCAAAAACGGTTGGACTTTCGACTTTCCTAAGCCTAGCATTCAGTTGAAAATGCAGTCCCTGTGAATATTTTCAGGAGGATGGGCATAGAAATCATTCGAAACAAGGGAAGGTTTTTCTTTCCCCAACATGCTTGTGAAAAATCATGAGGATATTACATTAGCTGACATTGATATCATGTTTGCTGCAGAAGGTCACCCTGTGGAGAAAGGTGCATGCGGTTAAAAGGAAAATTATTTACAAATTTTAGTACTTAAAAGGCCATCTAGAACATAAATTTCCACAGTTTTGACTTTTGGCACGTGAGTTTCTCTCTCCAACTGAGATCAGAGAAGGATGGAATCTTGGAGGTACAGTGTCTCCTATGGACCATGGATCACCCACTCGTCTAGAATTGTCACAAATTGTATACCAGGCTCATTTTACTATCAATTTTTTTTTCTGATCACTTTGATGCCACTTTTTGAAAAAAAAAATGCCAACTAGTCACCGGAAATTTGACATGATTATATATATATTTTTCCGATTGACGTGTCTCGCAATACAATAAGTTAGCAAATATTAACCCAAACGACGTCGTTTACCACATACTTGCCTCAAATTCAACCTCTCTTCAAACCCTAGTCTCAAAATTGGTGATTTGGGGAAAACTTTAGTTAGTTTTTTTTTTTTTTTTCAAACCCTAATGAGAGAGGATTTGGTGCAAAATTAGTAGCTGAAACTCTTGATTACGAGAGAAAACAAGGAGCCCTGGTGAAACTTCGGATGCTGCGAAGTTTGCATTAATAGAACGATGATGACAGCATCGAGGGACATGACAGCGAGGCAGAAAACGAAAGTGGAGGAAGAGAGAGGAGGAGGGCCACCCTTCCAGGTGAGGTGACGGAGCGAAACTTCCCACAATCTCACTTTTATTCTTCAAAAAAATTTAAAATGGAGCTAAAAACTGGAAAACGACCTCCCTAGCCTACCTCACATTTTCCCCTTTCTATTGATTTCTCCCTCAATATTGCACCCCACTGAACCAAAACCCTCATCTAGATATTTTATTCTTATTTGTCGGATGGCTGCTTTTTGCTCGGCAGAAAATCATGTGATTTTTGTTTTATCCATGGAAGGAGCTTTGTACTACCTATGGAATAGAGAGAGAAGAGAGAAACGAGAACCAGGGTGAAAGAATGAGATAAAGACTCGAAACGACACTATATTGTCAAGAAGAGCTTGGTCACCATCCAAATTGGAATTCATTTTTTTTATGAGTAAAGCCATTGAAATTTTGTAAAAAATGCCACGTTAGATGAATTGTCAGAATTTTTTACCGGAGGCACTTAAGGGCATGCATGGTAACGTTTCTGTTCCTCCTGATTTCTGTTCTTTTGTTCTCCGAAACAAAAAAAAAGAACGGATTTTCATTTGGTAACACTAAGTTGTTTTTCTGTTCTTCGGAATAGAAAGTTATCCCGAGAATAGATTTGGAGCAGAAACGAGAAACAAAAAAAAGTTGATTTTTGTTCCTAGGAACAATTTCTAGAAATAAGCCAATTTTTTTTTTTTTTGTTCCTCTCTCTTGCTACGGTCATCTCCAATCGCTGGAGCCATCGCGATCACGCCGTCGTCGCTTGCTTGCCGTTAGCCGCCAATCTTGTCGATTGCATTCTTGATTCTGCCGTGATGGCGGCGATCCGTGAGTAAGAATAAAGAAGGAATAAATACAAAAAAATTATTTCGTATCAAACACATTTCCATTCTTTTTCTATTTCAAGAGTAGAAATTTTGTATAGTTACCAAACACCTTATTTTACTCAGAAATTGTTCCTTGAAATAGAAATAGAAAAGAATTATTTCTGAAAAAAAAAATTCTTCCCCAGCCAAAAAACGTTGTCATGCGCAACCAGTGATTTTTTTTTTTTTTTTGATTTGACACTTAAGTGAATCAACAAAAACTTTTGGCACTAAAATGAGTGTTGTACGTAACTTTTGATACTTCTAGTGTTCTTCTCCCATTTCCTCTATATAAACTATTTGTATTGTTATGATATATTTAGGTGAATTTCATAATTCCTTCTTTCCATTTATCGGGACTTATAGATACATAAATTATCTATTAATATGTAGACGATCAAAAAAATAAATCAATTGATGTCATTGCTCCAAACACATCACATAATAAATGTGTAATGTAATATGTTTTTTGATATAGAATATTCATTAGCCGTACTTTGATCTCGAGTTAAGGAGAAAGTTTTGAATTAATACTCAATCGCCCCGTCCCCATTTCCGCCTGCACTAGTTTCTTTTTATTTTGCATATTCTTGAAACTATGGTCATTAGCCACATCTGTAAATGCCAACGTTCACAGCCGAATTGAATTTCCACGTCACATGTCAACTGGACCAATCAACTCGAAGCACTAAATCTAATACGATTTGAAAGGGGATAAGCACTAAATTGAGCACCAAAACAGCAAAAAGGTCTAATTTTGACACTGCACCTCAACAACTTTTGAAAGGCTAAGCGTTCTATTTGCAAAAAAAGCCCATTCATTGTGGGTATTTGCGAACGAGTCCATATTCTTCGAATTATTTATGCAGGGCCTACTTTGCAATTAGGCCCCCTCAGTTTGTTTGTTTTTTAAGTGAGGCCTCTACTAGTTGCATGCATTAAATTATAGTCCATAATGTGTGCGAGTGATGGTCACCTAAATACGTGATTGACACGAAGAAGTTGGTCCCTCAGCAACCACCAGGCTATCCAATGCCCACGTGCTCGAGTTGTTGAAACTTGAATCTATCTTGAAAACCGATTACCTTCGTTTTATTATCCCATTGACCGTATTAGCACCAATAGCACCCCCGAAGAATCTCTACCAACCTATCTCATCAACCTACTCAAACCTCTCTTGTTAGGGTGTGCCTTGTCAGGGTGTGTTTGGTTCAACTTTTGCTCAATGACTTTGTATTTATATAAGAAGTGTTTTCATGAAATATAAATAGTATTTGGTAAAGACTTGTGAAATATATATTGTAGAGCAATTTTTGGCAACTGACGTGACGGTCCATCACCGAGGTCGCGTCACCTTAGGCGAGCTTGATTTGGAAATGAGAGGCTCACGAGGCGTCGGTGACCCTTGATGAATGTTGACTAGAGGCTGGCAAGCTAGATCTGAAGCGATTGAGAGAGACGATGAACAATATTTGGAGTGGGAAAAGACATGAATACCAAAATAGAAATGAGGCCAACATTGGAAGAGGAAAATTCCTTAAGTTCTTTGAAATAGCATTATCAAAATTTTGAAAATCAAAACCGGGCGCAAGCTGCATCGGGTTTCCGGCATTTGTGAAGATCAAAACTTCGGCCGAAAGACTTATGGGATTGTGTTAACAAACACCCCACCTTTGTCACAAGTGGCTTTGGAAGCCCAAAAGACTTTGAAAATGCTCTCCTAAAGGCTAGTGAAGAAATAATTGAAACTTGGATTAATTCTCATTATGTTTCCTTAAATCAATACATGTTCTCAGCCACGCTCTTCCTGGAAACCAACCATTTCAAATTTTCTGTCATTGCGTCTGCAAGAGTTCCTAAAACGATAGAATCTTGGATTTTATTAAATCATTGGAACCCAATCGAATAATAATTATAAGCAAAATCTGAAAAGTTTCATGACTTCAATAGCAATGTATGCCGACAACATTTAAGATTGACCATTATATTTAAATAATTCCACACTTATCAATGCCATGATAAAGTTAATTGTGAAAATATATCTTTACATTATTGATGAGAAGGAAAATTTATATAATTCAAAATCCTATATTTGGTACCTACTAAAAACAAGATAAAATTAATATAAGAAGAATATAATCCGGATAGAATTATCCTATGGAAGATGTGGAATAAAGTTGTATGGGATTTCTAATATCCCTACTATAAAAGTTATTTTTGTCGAATAAAAAAGTTCTTAAATTACTAAAATTAAATTAGTATTTGAATATTTATAATATTTGAGTTCTAATATAAAAAATTCTTAATAACAAAAAAATAAAAACAATTTCATTTTTATTTATAGATTCGAATTTCTTTCTATCTTATAATATAAATTTAGTATATATACTATTTATGTTTATTATATATTTTAGGTGTAACATTTTCAGTATATTAGTATAATTTACTATTTAATCAAATTTTATTAGAGTGATGGAAAGGTAGAGAGATAAAAAAAGAAAAAAAAGAAAGAAAAGATTTACAAAAGAGAGAAAAATAATAATAAAAAAGCAAATAAAATGAAGTAGGCATGAGTATGTACCATCTTCATTGGTGCAATTTTTTTGGTTTATTTACATTGATATGTTGTTTATACCAAACAATAAGCATAATATGATGTAAAAATATCTAAATTCATTATTATGATTCATTATGCATGTATTGGATATAACGGAATCCCTAAATTTTGTATCTTATCCTATCTGATCCTTTCATGAATAGAAATCAAGATGATCAAACATAACCAATTCCAGGTGGTTATCCTTATTGCTAGATACAATCTACTTTCATTCGCGATCAAACTGAGCGCGACAAGGCAAAAGTTTAGATTTTCTATACTATGCTCTAATATCACGTGCTAAATCTGAGTTGGGAATATTTGACCCCAAGCAATACACTCGTCGGCAATTTACAATTGCGTGGCATATGCCTAAAATCGTGTTGTACAAGAAATTATGGGATGTGATGTGACTTCTAGAATTAGGAACAAAAAACTGCCGAAAGCTATTGGGCTTGGGCTACATAAAAGTTAGGCCCATGAAATTAAATTTCATGGGCGGTCCCACTGAAAGGAAATTTATCACCCACTAGACCGTCGTTTCAAAAGCAGTAATATAATAGACGAAACTCCTATAGCCTTGTTAAATCCCGTGTTCTCAGCCGCATGCTAAATGCCTGATGAACAGAAAAAAGGATAGATTCTTCATTTAATGATCGTCATGCGACATTTTAGTTCTCACTCACTCTATAAAACTCAAGCCATGACAACCTCTGCAGTTCAGGCTTTCAGTACAAGGGCACAAATTTGGCAAGTATTACTCTCCTTTTGATATGGGATTGATTCCTAGAGGAGGCAAGAAACATGGGAAAGGGACTAGGAGCAGCAGCAAGTGTTCATGCTTCTCTTTCCTGAAGATTTTCAGAACCTGCGGATCCTTCTGGCACTGGTCAGAGAGTGACGATGAGACCGAGGATGGAAGCGCTAGGCCTGCGGCCCCGGTCACGGATGATGAGTTCGGGTGGCCGGTCGTCGTGGAGCCCAGAATTAATCGGAAATCTTCCGAGTTCATCAAGAAGTTTCTTGAGACTCGTGAACCCTGAAACAGCAGTACTTTACTACTCCACAAATCGGAAGTTTGTGTCTAGGCCTCTCTTTGTGTGGCTTTGTCTTTCATGTTGTTCTCTGTTGTTGTTATGTTGTGAGTTCGGAGGAGACGATGATGAGCAAAAAACCAATAAGAGCTTCCATCTCTTTATTTGTGGTTTATTTTGCTGATGTATTTTCTTATATTGCCCTAATCCTATATTTGTTCTTCTTTATACGTTGCATGAATGACCTTCTAAGGCCATATAAGACTCGAATTCTACATGTGGCGCAGTTTGGTGTTTGAGACTTTTGATAGTAATGACAGGACAGAACTGCGGGGACCAAAGTCCTATAGCAATGAAAGAGTTCATGATTATACATTGCATTTAGTTACCATCAACCCTCAAACAACAGCACTTGCAGCTTGAAGAATTTTCTTTAAACCCCCCAAGACCTACAATAGAGAGAGGAAGAGTGGGGAAATAGACGCCATGCCGTGATGGAAGGTGGACGCCGGTGACGGTGGCGGTCGCCGATAGTGGTGGTGGACACCAGCACCAGTGTGGGGATAGGGCGGTGGTAACTAGAGGTCAGAGAGATGGTTAGGTTTAGTATTTAGTGGTGTTTTCATAATTAAGCGATGGGCATGTACGTACGCACGCCACACATCTGAAAGTGCATAAGATGGACACAGGAAGGTAGGGAGGAACCGAGCCCCATACTTAAATTACTCCTCTAGGGGACAAGGTCCACTGGACTCCAGTTATTGCAATAAAGGTCACAAACAACTTACGGTGTGTACTTTGAAGGAATGTCTTTAAAAAAATGGAAAGGCCTTTTGAGTTAATGGGGTTTCCAAAATTCCAATAACGCTTGATAAAATGTATTTTACAAACATATTGAAAAGCCACTTTGACGTAAATGTTATTTGATAAAAACTAACCTTTGTAAAAGATTTTTGGCTGCTGCCGGTGAGGGTGAGGGTGGCTTGTCGGCTGCTCATCGATGGCATGCCAATGGCACATCGGCCACTCGTCAATGACAGAGGCAAAGTTAGGGTTTTCGATAATATTTCCGAAACTATGAAAGTTGAGCAAGAACAAAGTTAGAAGAAGAAAAAAGTCTACTTAGATTTCGAAAACGCAGCTTCAAAGTACCTTCAAACCTACCTTCTAAAGGCGTTTAGAAAGATCTGGAGATGAAATCACTTCTCCCCAAAGCATCTCAAAATTTTTCCCAACATTTGCATTTGTCCAAGGAGTTTTGGGTCCCAAAGAGCTTTGCAAATTCCGAACCAAACACAACTTTAGTCTAGAAGGATCATCTTGAGTTCTTTAATGCCCATATAAGACTCACTACATTGCCGGATTCCATTCCCGTTTGACACAATGGACTTGGAGTCGGGCTACAAGGAATTAACGTCAACGTAAATGGTTTGCCTTTGCTTGGATTGGAAATAGACTTAACCCGATACGCTAAAGTGAGCTCAGGTTACCACCTACTCGCTATATCCTTGAAAAATGATCGCCTTCATTCTGATGAGGCGTTAAGTGAATATGTCGATATCTAATGAGTTAATTTCAGGATCAGTCTTTAAGGTTTTCTCTTTCTTTTCTTTTATCCTTCTTGCAAAATATTGAGTCAAACCATGATTAGTATTTTGCAGGAATTCCTATTTTGTTTATACATTATGCCCCATATGTGTACTATGATTACACAATCTTATGAGGTTGCACTTGGTAAGATCATTACATTTAATCCTGATAAAAACAAGGTAATGAGAATGACATGATCCGCTTTTGTCAGATCAAATGTGGACGGAATCCTCCTTTTGAATTAGAAATCATCAGGGAAACAAAACATAAAGCGCCAGCCTAATTCGTGTTGAAAAACAACACCAATCTTCCTTTACCAAATCATCTGTATACTACTATAATTGGTCGACCGGCCTAACAAAGCCCCGTATGGTTATTTCCTAAGAGAGGTCTTTATACGCAAAGTGAAAAGCAATACATATAAACATATACCAAAAAGATATGTGAACCCAACATTACAATATTTAATCAATTAAAAAATGTTATGAGGGACAAGCTAAAGGCAAAAGAGATCATGCATGCATATAGAAAAGTACTTGTAGAAGGAAATCTCCATGCAAAATCTAATAATTTATAACTTAAAAGTTGATTTCTTAGAGATACCTAAAAGTTAGACAGCTTGAAGGCACTGCTGGGGTTGGAGGGACGTGGGGACTCTCCCCGGAAAATCCAGGTCCTCTACCAGCCAATTTTCTTGCCCTAAAAGTCTAAAGGGGAAGAGAAAAAGAAAGGAAAAAAAAAAGGAAAGTATCCTAAAAGCTTTCGTTTATTATGTAGTTTGTTACTCCTTCTTTCAGCTTCTTAAGCACTAGCTTTCCTTCTCGAAGGAACTCTCTCGGGTAGAAACAATCTGGTTAGACTTCATCATGACTATGTAGCATTTCTTTTATTAAAAAAAAAAATATTCTCCCTCGACGCCAGTAATGGAGCAAATGTAGCGTATACGATTAGCATTTGTCAAAAAGAAAATAGTTACAGCTTTTATTCTAGATACCATCGCTTAGACGCTTTTTACTATTAATGAATGATGGCAAACAAAATTAGATTTCGCATTATCATACATACATTTATGTGGATATGTACTATCAATGTGGCACCATACCAACAAAACAAAAATAGTTCAAAAAAGATAAGAGAGAGAGGGGTAGGGCATCGGTTCCACCGCAAAATATTGTGACTAGCAAGAGGCCAGCGACCCTTGTTGTCCTCCAGCAATGGCGGAGGACCTCCACTAAGGAGGGCATTGTCGACCCCTCTTATCAACAATGAGGGTAGTGTGACCCTCATAGGGGCTCATGATGCTCCGATAGCAAGAGGAAGGCGACAATGCTCCACCCTCTGCTTCTCGCTCGTCCTTTCTCTCTCTTAGGAAGGCGGCAACACCGTGTTACATCTCTTCCCCTTGTCTTTACCCTCGATCTTCGTTTGTTCGCTCTAAATAAGGGCTTGATGATCCTCACCAAAGCTTGAAGAAGGTTGTCGGATCCTAGACGAATCAAGATAATTTTTGCTTTTATTGAAATAACAAACATTTCAATTTCAACTCATCACATAAAACATTTTTACTATGTCTAAGGGCAGAGAGGCTCTGAAAATGCCGAGGGAGGATGCTTTAGCCAGCCAATTCAATTCAACGAGAAAAAAATCAATAGAGTTCGAGAATTTGATTGCATCAAAAATCGAAAGCGTCCAATTAGAGGTAAAAAGGGACTACATGAGAGGGGGCTTTTAAACTCCATGTTGAAATGACTAGATTTATCTAGGCCTAACGAATTGAACTAGGTCAAAGTCCCATGTGTACAAGCTAACCATTACTTGGTGGCTACGCAGGACAGGTAAAAAGGTGGTCTAACACAGAAAGAAAATCATTTGTTTAGCTGATTGTTATTATACTAATGAAAGATACTCAGCATCCATTGACCAGTTCCAGAAATCGAACTCCTGCTGTTAGACCCCGGGATTCCCACAAACCAAGAGGCGCACCGATCTGAGCTCTGACACCTAGCAGTTACGGACGGTCGTAAAAAAAAATGATACTAATCTTCTTTAAATTTCATAAAGAATGCATTATATTTGTACATGGCCCTTCTCTTTGATCCTCACTGTCCTAGCTTTTGTGTTCTCTTTAGTGAGATTTCGACATAATTTAACTAAATATCTCCTTTCACAGCTGTTCGACAGAAGATCTTTTCCTGCAGGTTTTATGCGAGAGAGCGAGAGAGCGTCAGGAAAGGGAAGGACCGTGGAGTACAATAAAGCTCTAGTTCCGTAGGGATTGCTTTTGGGGAGATTCCTTTGGGGCAGCGGGTAGTATAATCAACAAAAGCTAAAGTAGAAGGTTGGCAGGCACTACAGCACCTTGGAAACCACCGTTCATGGGTCAAATTCAAAGCAGAGGACAACAACACTTGTGCTTCTTCTCTGTTTCGCGACCATTATACTATAAGAAATTAAGATGAGATGTTCCAGCTTTCTTACCCGTGTCATTTCGATCGATCTCGGCCGTCCTTTCCATCCAACAACCTCCTTAAGCAACCTCCTCCCCACCAAAAAAAAAAAGAAAAAAAAAAAAGAACTCGCGTCTATAAATTGGAAGACCCGCAGTTCATGTGACTCCAGAACTTGAACATCAACACCAGCTTGTGTCTGTTCATTAGATCAAGAAATCGTTTGGGTTCGAGAGCGTGACATTTTTGTAGAGAGGAGAGGCAGATATACTGAGATGGGTCATAGGAAGTCGTCTTTCTTCTCCATGTTCAACATTTTCAAATCGTGTTGCTCCAATGGTAGTGACTACATGTCCGACGATGGTGGCTATGGGAGGAAGATACGCCCCAGCGATGAGGACAGAGGGTACTGGGTCGCCGAGCCCGGCATCGACGGCAAAGCGACGGACTTCATCGCCCGGTTTTACGCCAGCCATGTCTCAGACCCCGAGAGGCAGACTTTTGCAGTTTGATGGCTATTGCTCTCTCTCACTCAGCATCTCTCCCCAGTCCATGCGTCTCTCTTGTAGATGAAGCTTATCCAATCCTTTCCACGATTTTTTGATATTTCTTTCGAGAATAATACTCTCTCTGATGTCCTGTAACTCACCATGAGTGCCCCTGATTTGTAAGTTCATTAAAATGACAAGAACGAATGTGACAGCGTAGCTTCTCCTTCTGAAAAATCCTTTATCTTCTTCAGTTTGTGGCATTTGCAAGTTGACATGCCTCTGTCGGTCTCAAATACCTTCACGCTCGGTGCATAATCTCGCAGCTGTTTTAACTGATCAATACATGGTTTGAGTCTAAATGACAAACCGTGCACGATATTTAGTCCAGCCTGAATCAGGAACTCAGGTGCAACTTCGCGAATTTTCGTCAAGACTCTCGATCCAAGAGCTTTGCATCTAGAAATGCAATTCCAGAAATGGGAAATCCTTAATCATGCAATGTTTCCTTCACGATTACAACTAGCATTCTGAGTCCTCATATATCACTAAAAATTTTCGCAGCAATTGCACCTGTAGTTGAAATATGAAAGTGATTTTTGTGGTCGCTTCTGAGTGGTAATCTTTTCAGAGCCATGAGTAGACGAAGAGGCCTGAACATAGTCATTTTAAACGGCTAGCAGCTATCATCAAGTCCTTCAGGTAATCTGAAGACTTCATTAGCATCTAATACGGGTTTCTCAATGAAATGCAATTGATCACAAAAAGATTTAAAGTCGCAACGATAAACAAGTAAAAGACTTATTTTCTTTCCCGGTGTGTTGAAGTCATTTAAGGAAGTCAAGTTCATGAGTCGCTGAAACTTTGCTTGAAATGATCCGTGAGAGCTTTCCATATATTTCTGCTACTGTTCGAAGGCTAACAGCATCTCCAAAAACCTCTTCTGAGAATGGGCTGGGATCCAAGATTTTTTTTAGTTGATTAGTATGCACTATCTCGTCTGTAAGGCAACCAAGTAAAACTTCAAGTTTCAATCAGAGACAATACTTGGTGTCTTCCAAAGTAAAAAAGTTATTTTCATTGAGTTTCAATGTAACAAAGTTTGCCACATTGACATTCAAAGGAAATGTGAATTTCGGGTTTGAAGAAGAAGACAACATGGTTATATTGATTTTTCTTTTTATATCTAAACAGAAAAAGATTATGTATCCTTGCGTATAAACAGAGAATCGAGTCAAATAAGCACACGCATTTCATTGATACTTCTTATAATATAAATAAAGAGATATCACCTCCTATACTAATAGTGGAAATTAATATGAAGATAATACTTCAATCTACATGAAACCTAAATAAAAAATAAATTGAGGAAAAAACAAATGATTGGCAAGTGCCTCTCCTCGCTGTTTTGTGAAAGATCCAGTGTTTTAACTATGCTGATTTTTTTCGCAATTTGGTTTGTTCCTCCAATAAATTAGCCTGGAGTTTACCTTTGAAAACGACACTGCTTGACTTGCAGAACATATAATTGTGCATCGTACCGAATGATCAGTTGTTCACATCTTTCCTTTTAAGACTTTGAGTCATGTCTAGGTTCCCTCTTTTCTTTGTTCTCCTCTTTGGCTTTATATTCCATCTCAATATTCTGCAAAAAATGGAAAGAAAGAATTTCTCTGGAGTGCATGTGCACGTGAGTATCACTGAGTTTCATGATGAAGACTGTCTGAAATGAATTGCTCAAGTCTAAATGATTCAGGCTTACATTATTACAGCCAGAGAAAATCTGAGCCTATCACTTCTTGTCTTGTACTTGCAGCATTTCAGATGAGATGCTTGAAGATCCTTTATTTGATGCTTCTAAAATCAACATGGAAAAATGTCAGGACATATGCATAGTTTCTCATCATTGTAGATGAAGCTGAACCTCTTAGCCAAATGATAAGTGACAATATAGCCAAAGTTATCATGATGCAGGATTTTTCAATTTTTTTCCTTGAAAAGACTGTTAGATTTTAGAGATCAATAGCTTTTTGAAGTGCTAGATTGGTTTATGATTGTAATATCTAGAATTTGATGACTAAAGGTCATTGTTAACTCGGGCGCTTGATTTTTTAGCACAAATTATGCAGCAGAAAAAGCACTGATGAGCAAAAGAAGAAAAACTAATCTGGCCTCGAGACTTGGGGCTTTACACAATGTCAGAGAAAGCAATACTGTGTTACATTTTTATATCCAATTGACATTAGTACAGGAAGCTACCTGAAGGAAACATGGATGCCCCGCCACAAATCTACAGAGTTCTGCCTAACCAGAAGTCACTTTGAGCTAGATGCAATTGTTTAATAGGACGTCGCATATTAGTAATGGCAAGATACCAATCTTGGGTAGGAAAAAACAGTCTAGTCTTTTTCACTGCTTATATTTTACTGAATCATCCCGGCACACATGACATATCCTACCGATAATGTCAATCTATGGTGAGAGAATGGAAAAGTGCGCTAATTCTTGCACACTATCTTTGTGATGTAAAAGGTTCAAGGCAAAATATTCATGTTGCTGTATGATAATACTGGAAAGTGAGTTGTCAAGCGAAAGAAGAAAGGTTTGGCTTGGCTTGTAAATGGGAAGGAACCCAATGCTCCCTGGGGTCCAGCTCAAAGGCCTACAAGCCCAGGCCAAAGCATCGCAAAGCAAAGAGCTCACTCTCAAAGTGGCTCACGATGACCCCTATGAGAATGAAAAGGATTGGTGTTGGTGAAGAGTGCTTGTTAGTGACTGCTTAAGAATTAAGTACACACCCACATGCTGAATCGTCAATTTTTAATTCATCCACTCCAGGTTGTCTTCTGGATTCGATGTTAAGTAAAGTAAAAATCATTGTGATTGTGCCAGGCATGAGAAAAAGGAGGTTAAAACTTTTTCTCAGGGTTCTGTTTCTTAATGCTTTCTCTTTTTTCTAAAGAAGGTGAAAATGTATCGCGGACCTGTTGCTTTTTGTGAGATTCCTCTGTTTAGGTTCTTCCTTCGAAGGTGCTTCCTTAGAACAGTTGGTTACCTCGAGGCTCTATTTGCTTTCCTATTTGACTGTCTGAATTACCAACAGTTGCTGATTGACAAATTAGAATATGAAGCCCCAGTGGTTGGCGCAGCTGGACGAGCAACGGGCTCGGGAGTGTTTCGTCATGACATGAGTTTGATCCCCTCCGTCCGCCACGGGGTGTTAGCCATTCCTTGTCAGCCACCTGCATGGGCTTGCAGGGTGTTCATGGCCCCTGGCTTAGTCGGGCAAAGCCCGGATACCTCCTGTAATAAATACAAAAAAACTAGAATCCGATTTTTCTCCAGTTTTACAGCTTGGTCCCCTTGTGTCCCATGACTGTGAATTCCAAGAATGTTACGCCTCCACCGTACTGTTTTCTCCGACAAAAAGCGCCAGTTGCGAGCCCCAATGTTGAGCCGAAGCCTGAACTAGTGAGCTCATATGGGAGTGATGATGAGGTGCAATGCGGACTATGAACATATTGCATTGCACTGAGTTGCTGCAAGGTCCTTTCTTTATTTTTTGATACAACTCAGTTTCAAATTCTTTACTTAGTTCAAGATTGTTTATCTGACATCTAAATTCAGTTCATGGATGAACTTATTTGGCTAATTACAGCACCAAACTTTCCTTTTGGAGGGATAAGAAGAACCAGCAGCCATTCATTTCATTCCTGAACTTTTCCATGTATGATCAGCATCATGGCTGGATGCTTGAGACAATTTCTCACAAGATTCTCTCACTTATCAAGCCCACACAAGAAAGGAGGGCCTTCAAAACTTTCTATATTCGAAAGAATCCGGTCAAGTCTTGCCTTTACGTCGCCTTCCATGTCTCTCGATTCAATTTAATTATGTAATTTTCTATTAATCCGATCCTTCCTTTCACTACTTTCCTGAAGATCTCATCACGCTTTAGCACAAAACAAACCATGCCTGCACCATTAGAACTCTTCACTTTTGATGATTAGGAGTCCCTTTAGGGGGTGGGTGATGCTAACAGAGATTATGAAAGATCATGTAGCTTTTTGGGGACCTGAATATTTTTTGAAGATTATTGAATTGAGCCACCAATAATATGATCAAGGAAGCTAGTACAGTGTATATGAGCTTTTTGAAGCACGGACTAGGAAAGATAGCATTAGTTGTCTCACACTGACATAGGATTCTTTCTCATTTACAAGGTCTTCGATATATGGACCTCTTAAAAAGCTCTTCTATTTTAAATGGCGAGGAAATTCTCTCATGACAGATAAACGTCAGGTCAATTAACACTCCGTTTACTTCATGGACTGGATAAGACGGGAGTCACGGCTTAAGTGAGTTGTCCAGCCATGAAATTATTTGCATTTGGTGGTGCGTGAAATTGAATTTGTGTTGCGTGCCTAATTGAGAAAGGCATGTTACTTAACCATTGAGTCCATAGTAATAAACTAAGCACGCAATGCTTGTTGATTGGTATCTGGGAAAGGTCCACACTGGTAAAAGCAACAACCTACTATTCCCCTGTCCTCGAGAATTCAGCTGAGACTTTAGTAGGTGAGATGCTTTATCTTATACAGTGTTGTCTTAAGTTCTTCAGTAGCTAGAATAGGAGCGTGCACTCAGCTCTGGACCATGTACCGCATTCGTAAGATCAGGAAGTTCCGAGGGGACAAGGTGCATCTAAATTAGGTGGTTCGAGGACCTTCCAACTCTTAACCGCACAATCTAAGATAGAATTCTAGTCAGGTTACCAAAGGGTCTGTGGCAGGATTCACAAGAGCTGTAGATGTTCTTCATGACTGATTTTTATTTTCCTTCTCAACTTTCACTGAAGTCCAAATCCTAGGACTGAAAATGCAGTTTCCGTTTCAGCCCTTAAAACACAAACAGATTTTACAAATGCAAACACCCTGTATCAAGCAAAAAAAAAAAAAAAAGAGAAAGAGAAAGAAAAGCCCATAAATACATGCCTCCAAAGATCATATCTGAATTTGAATGATCTCATAAGAAATTATTCAGTATCTGCACTGTAATTGCTGAGACTCCCTCGTGGCACAGCAGAAATTGCTGTTTTCTGGCTGAAAGGATGGACCAGGAGTGATGAATGATGATGGGTGAGACCCAAATAAGCCCACTGGGCCATAAACTCATGATAAGAGTATGATCCACATTATGGGACTGTTTGCCTTGCCCCTTGTTGACTGAGCAGTTGGCTAAACTGGTCCCCCTCCACTCCAATCTCCAGTCTCAACCTGAATGATGGTAGCCCATGCTGGGTCTGTTCAGCATCTAGAAAATACCTAGTTAAACAGTCTGTTACATCACTCGGGACCGTGTTAAAAACACGTTCGATCGGGGGGTTGCGCGTGAAGTGTGCTAGATACATACATATACTAAGCCTGCCCGGCATTCTTCCACAAAGAGGAAACGAACGATTGGAACTCAAGTTAATCAGAGATGGCTTGTTCAGTGAAGGAACTCGAGGATCGACTCATTGCACGAGCTTCAACTGGATAGAAAAACTCAACCGGATGGCTGGACAAATCATATGTACTGGTCCTGAAGATCGTATCGATGACATTAGCTTAATCTATGATGAGTTTGAGTTTGAGCTCGAAACTCACGTATACTTCCGACTAAATTTGCAAATAAATGTTAGAAAAAGGTGATCATAGGAAGCTGAGATTGTATGACTTGGCGGAGGAAATGCGGGGAGCCTAGGGCTTCGGCCTTGTGCTTTCTTCTCAGTCAATCCCACTTTTATTGCCCTTGACCTTCCTCAGATCTTGAGCTCCTCACGATTCACTATACAAACAGTAAATGTCCAGATCCGAAATAGGTAAAATTAAGATGGATTTTTAGGGTTTATATCATTTTGCCGAGATAGCAAAATGTCCTTTGTTTGAAAGTAGGTTAGATAATCCTACCGCCTTTTGAAAAATAATTCACAAAATAATAATTCACGAAATAATAATGATAATATTTACGGACCGAAATTGTTAATGCGTTTAAAAAATGACCGTCGAATTAGAAGTCATAAATGAAGGATCAACAATAAAAAAACTCCAAACTTAGAGGTCTATGAATATATGTTTCTTTTAATGGTGGTCCACCCGAAGCTTAGGAAGTATCATAACCGTCACTAGGATTAAAAAATTAAAATGAATTAGAATCCGAAGCCATGTGATCTTTGCAAATATCATTATCGGATTCCGTAAACTTTACTTCCTTTATGAAATGAACATTCAAGATTCGTTTAGACGTCCTAAAGTAGAATTCATATCACCTTAAATCAAGGCAATACTTACATATACAAATAGGTTGTGATTCATTATATTTGTATTAAAAAATGTGTGTTGGTGATTGGTGAATAATTAATCATTGTTTAGAGTGACCGAGGTTAATGCACGATACTACCGTTACACGAATCTATCTTTCTGTTCCTACGTGGATTCTTCTCGATGTTGTTCTACTTCTATGTCCGTCTTTACTTTTGTAATTCTAATTTGATTTGTGAATCATGGTTTCTTTCTTTGTCAATAGTAATACGTTCTCTTTTCGCTTTAATGTGTCCTCAATTATTATTGTTAGAAATATTACTAAATAATGCATACAAGAAACAACTTCCTAAGTTAAGGTGCACATATATAGACAAGAGCATGTGTCTTGATTAAGGGAGCTTTCCATTGAATAACATGTTAAGTTGCTTCTTGAAAATTTTGCTTCAAACGAAAAATTAAACATTGCACGAGCGGCTTGTATATATTCTAGTGCAAGGAACATTGTTCATATGGTCCAAGTTTCCTTATGAATTGATTAAATTTGGCTTAAACCCTAAGTTAAAAAAAAAATCAAATTGGAGGCAATGTCAACATATGTGAATGCCAAACAGAAGGAACATAAGGAGGGGCCACTTCCTCTACTTTACGAGACAAGAATCACAATTTTCGCAAGCAAAATGTCGAGCGGAAGCATCCAATAATAATTAATTTAAGGTATAAGAGGACTTTTTTTTTTTTTTTTTTCAAAAAATAACAAGCAGAATCATTTTAAGGATATAGAAACTATTTTTTAGGGCCCTCAACCATCATCATCCGTATCTCCTTTTTGCACTTGCAAGCGCACTCCAAGTTATGCCTTATTTTTCACAATGAATAAATAAATTATAAGGACAACATTGACAATAGGAAGTGATTGATGAAAAATCAGTATGCAAAATGAGGAAAATAAGTTAATAACTATGGTTTAGTCCTCTAGATTGTAACTCTGTTACGATTTCCTCGTTTAAAGTTTTGATTAGCATTAAATTCCTCTTATTATCTCGGTTATTGTAGTCGAGTCCTTCCATTATAAATCATCATAAACACACTCAAATTACTTATTCGCCATTGAATTTAACTTGCGATACATGCGCATGAGCATACAAGCACAAAGAGGCGACGATGGTAGCCAGGACAAGGGAAAATTGTCTAAAAAGTCCCAAATTTATGACACTTTTGCCAAATCAATCTTAAACATGTTAATTGTATCAATTAAGTCATAAACATTTTTTAACTTTGTGCCAATAGAATCCATTCGATCAATTTTGGTTAGAAATTGCTGGCGTTAATGTGGACATATTTCAATAATTTTTTGATTTTTTTTAGTAATTTCCTATCAAAATTAATCGGATGGACTTAATTAGCAAACTATGAAAATATTTAGAATTCAATGGCACAATTATAAAGTATAAAATTGAATAAGTATATGATTGAATTGACAAAAGTACAACAAGTTTATAACTTTTTGGACAATTTTCCTCCGAGACAAGTTTGTTTTTCTTAAATTCATGTTAAAAGAATTTCACCTAAAATATTTCGTACCACCTCAAAAATTAGAACTTCAATTTTATTATATTGGCGGATATGTCTCTTTTTATTTTTACTGGTCATTTGGCTCAGTCTCCCTACCTCGAATAGGAATCTCTGGTGGTCTCCACCCTGTCAAACTGAAGTGGACGATGAACATTAGGAAATATAGATATGTCGGCCTCACCAAGGGTGTCATGGCTGGTCATGCCATGTAGATTGGCCGACGTAAGTCAGTGATTTTTAGTTAAAATTGGTGAGATAAACTTAACTAGTAAGATGATTATTTTTATTTTTATTTTATTTTATTTTATTAAAATTTTACCAAAAAAAATTAACTGGTAAGACGTGTAAAATTTTATGATTCAATCGGCACAATTAAAAAGCTTTTGACCAAGTAGTAAATGTACAATAAATTTGAAACTTTTTGGATAATTTTTTGTTGGAACAAGTTTGCTTTTACATTTGAGCAAAAAAAAAAAAGACCTAAAATAATTTGTACCACCTCAAAATTCAGAATTTTAGTTTAATTATAGGGTTAATATTATGAAAAACCTCGAATTAGTATACTTGTAATAAATTTATCTTTAATATTTTTTCTTAAATTTTATCGTTTAATTGTTAAATCGAATGACACATGACGGTGGGCAGATGTATTAGTTTGGTGTTTCATCCACTGTTTGTCATAAGTATATCGGTTTATAGTTTTTCATGGTATTAAACTAACTTAAGGGAAACTAACGGATGGTAAATTTACCATAAGTGTATCAATTTTGTGTTTTTTATAGTCAAAAAAATTAATTTGGGGGTAAATTTATCATAAATATATTAGTTTAATGTTTTTGATTTTATTAACCCTTGTTGGATATGTCCTTATTTTTAAATTTATTGTTACCGGTCATTTGGCCCGGTCTCCCTCGAATAGGAATCTCTGGTGGTCTCCACTAGGAAAGAAAGATACGTCGGATGCCTCGAAACAAAATTAAGAAAAGAGGGTCTCTCAGAGAATAATCCTAATCCTAATGCAAACCCTAAAAATTAAGACATCAAGTGGGTTCTTATTTTAATCCAATTTAAACCTGTGAAAAATATTTTCTATTTATTCTTTCGAAGCTAGTCACACGTTAAAAAAATTTTAAAAAAAAAAAAATTGAAAAGGTTGAATATCCGCACAAACTAACAAACCAAACCGACCAATCGATTCAACTCCCCCTACAGCCTACAAATTTGACTCCATGTGAAACCTCTAGTCACAAATGATAATTTATCGTGTTCATATTTTGTATGGTCGTTTAAATATTACGAATTATTCTCTAAGAAACGTGAACCATAATCATTTATCACTGACCAATGTCAGATTTTTATTTTTCTTCTCTAGATCCGAAATGGCTTTACAATTTTATTTTTATTTTTATTTTCATTTATTTATTATTTATTATTATTTTTTTTTTGTCTTTACAAAAGATCGGATAAGGGGAGATGCACTGTTTTTCCCCATCTCGATTAAAGCTCGCTTTTTCGATGTGTTCAAAGTTAGACAATTTCGCATTTTGAGGACGGCCCACAAGAAAAAAAGCAAATCAATAAATAAATAATAATTTTTAATAAAGGAAGAAAAAGAAAAAGGAAACTCCGGAAGCAAGACACAGACTGATTTATTATTATTTAGTATTTATCTAAAAAAAAGAACCTGTAAATTGCCGAATTAAGACGCTAAATCGAAATTGTTAAATTATCGTCATGGGGGGGCTGGCTTTGCGAAGCAAGCGACGGTTTATAGTCAACCTCATGATTAAAAATCACCGGCAACCATTTTTAATTTTTCTTCTCGACCTTAGTGCAGATGTATTTATTTATTTTTATTGTTTTTGTGTATTACACAAAACTTATTTAAAAATCATTTCCCGCTCTTGAAGCGAAGTGTCCCTTGGTTATTATTTTATAGAGCTTTTCATATTTATGTTCTTAAACGAAATATTCTGCTTCCTCCCTTTTTCTGGGATATTCGCCCCCCTTATTGAAAATGCCTGTTTGAGGAAGTCTTCATTTCCCCAGTAAATCATGTGCGCAACCACATGCCCCCATGTAAATTATTGATTCAAAATTCGAAGTTATATATATATATATATATATATATATATATATATGGCATTATTGTAAAGACAATGCATATAAGTCGTCGGTTGATCTTATTCTTTCATTAGGTCTTTGCGCATCTAGTTGCACGATTTTTTTTTTATGAAAATAGACACGGTCGAGCCAGGACGTACAAGTCGAGAGGCATACGAAGTTGCTAGGCTCATGCCAGTTGTGCTATCGGTCAAGCGTGAAGTGAAGTAGCTCTTGGTGCCTCTACAACATAAATGTGGTTCCCCCAACAAGATTTTTGTGCTCAGGATAGTAAACTTCCTAATGTAATTTCGGTCCAGCATAGACTTTTCATGTCATGGGTCCTTATAATAATTGCAAGCTAGAATTGGTCAACTTCGGCCAACAAATCTCAATTATACTAGTCAAGAAATTGTGCATTTCATCACAGTAGAGGGAAAAAAAGTACAGTTTAACTTTCACGCATGGGACAAATTATTGGTTGAAAAGGCAATTTCATCTAGGACCACGTGAAACTTGAAAGGGAGAGGTTTACCGAGGACAAAAGTTAGGTTGTGAAGATATTTTCATACATTCATTTGTCTGCAAACTTAATTTATGTGTGCAGTTTCAACTCTTGACAATCATTTGAAATGGGAAAGGAGCTGTCTAGTTACCACAAAACCTCATCTTTTGACTTTGAGAAATTTGTTGAATGTCGTTCACAAGAGTGTTACCCTCAGTACATAGTGATTAATTTGGCATTGATTGGGATGGTGTGTTTATAAATAATTACGACTTTTCAGTTGATCAATTGTATTTATCAACTGCATGAGTATTTACCCTTAGTACATAGTGATTGACTTGGCATTAATTGAGATGTCATGTTCATAAGTACTCACGACTTTTCAAATGGTTGATTGCATTTATCTGGCATAATATAAGATCTTTTTGATTTCATACACACATTTAGTTTTTGTTAATTTTTTTTTATTTCTCTATGAAACAACATAGTTTTTCAGTCTACTTAAATAAAAGAAAACAATTGTTCTCCAATTATTTTGATTCAAATGGCTAGCCATAATTTTTTTTTTAACGGCAATGAGATAATTCTAAGTTAGATGAGGCGCATATCAAGATATCATAAGAAAACATTCGTATTCATGAGAAAGTACATGAATGATGAAAACACTTGTGTTGCTAATTGATTATTTGTCTACACTCCGCATGACAAGTGGTGGAGTTACTCCACAACTTTACCCCCAAAGATGCAATCGGTATCACAATTTAACATGTTGAAAACTAGAAATAACCTCCATTTTTACTTCTCTAATTGAATTTTCAATGACTTAGAATGACATACTCCATTGTATCTTCCTTTCTTTTTTCTTTAATTCATCATAAAACTTCACATTGAAGACGAAGGTAGAAGGAGGGATTCACGGGTAGGGGCTCTGTGTGGGAGCGTGCACCATGTGCCATCTGCGGTTGACCCTACTTTTGTTATATTATAAAGAAGAAAAAGAAAAAAAGAAAGAATTTGAAAAGCTAGTGATCATTGATTAGCTCGTCTCACGGATCTTGTCTATCTCTCCCTCTCTCTCTGCTCTAGCTTTCACTTGTGCTGTGGCTCTTATATAAACTCCTCTATGACCTAGCCTTGAGACTTCAGTCTTCGGGACTTGCCACGAAATTTACCAGACAGATAACCCAAGAGAGCACAGCACGGCAACAGCAGCAGCAGCAGCAGCAAGCTCAGAGACACCAAAAATGGCTTCATGGAAGAAAACCATCACATCCCCCTTTCGGAAAGCCTGCACTTTCTTCAACCAGAGCCCCTCCCGAGACAAGAAGTCCCACCAAGGTCTGCATATTTTTGCCACCATCTCGATCCTCATCTCATCTAAATCCATCCACACACCCTGGAAATGAGAAAGATGGTGCGGTTTCATATGATTCGTGTACTGATGCATTTCCCATGGCGTTTTGTTTGTCTTGCAGAGCACGAGAAGCGAGTGAACATGATGAACTTGCAGGGCGAAGTGATGGCCTGCGCTTACGAGGATGTCCAGGTGATGTGGTCGATCCTCGACAAATCCAAGGCCATTACATGCGACTGAAGAAAGGACTTCAAAAGAAAAGCTCCAACCTTTGCACCCCTCTTTGAGCTGCCAATTTCTGTTGTAGATATGATGACCGGTTGGTGGAAATTAGTTCCTAATGGGATGGTGCCCAAGAAAAGGAGGAGAAGAAAACCCAGAAAAGAAAAAAAGCAGAGAGAGAGAGAGAGAGAGAGAGAGAGAGAGAGAGAGTTTGTTATTATTAGGGTAGGTTTGGAGAGACCCCCTCCATTTTAATTTTGATGATGTGGGGTTTCGCATGAAGAAGTTTAGGAGTGTTTAGGAGTTTGATTAAG
Source organism: Eucalyptus curtisii (assembly GCA_017140595.1). Classification (NCBI taxonomy): domain Eukaryota; kingdom Viridiplantae; phylum Streptophyta; class Magnoliopsida; order Myrtales; family Myrtaceae; genus Eucalyptus; species Eucalyptus curtisii. The sequence continues at coordinate 32,226,474 of CM029501.1, forward strand.
TCTGTAATTTTGGTTTAATCTTTCTTTTTTCCCCTGTTGAGTCAGGTTGTCCTTATCTCTGTAGGGAATCCCCATGATTAATGATAATGTCATGGCGAGATTTAATGAAAGGTCTCATTTTTCTATCGTATTCCATCATACATCATCCTTCTTCCTTCACTTTCCCTCTATTTTAATTTTTTTGGGAGGATTATTACTTGTTTAATTTTGATATTAGAACTTAGAAATCCTCAATGCTTTTAGATAATAACGTTTTGTTCTTCTTTTTTTCTTCCCATTATTTTAACTGCACCGACCACGTTTTTCGCCCTTTGCCTTTATACTTATCCACCGCCAGGTCCACCACCACGCACCGACCGCAAACACCACCTACAATTGTTCCAATCGAAGTGAAAATTCCGTACTTGGTGTCTTGTCTTAGATGTGGAAGAAGAAAGAGTCATAAGATTTTTATGAAAAGCAGGAATTCTGTGGAAAGAGTCATGAGATTTTTATGAAAAGCAGGAATTTCTGTGGACTATATTCGTTTGAAACAGGATGCGTTTGGTCCCACATACACTTCACCTAAATTCCTTGGCTATTAACACACCTTACGCAAGTTTCATGCGCATAGGAACTTTATTTGAAACTTGTACCTCTAACAAAAAGGGGGCAACAACTTTTATGATTGTTCAAAATTGCCTCCCGACATTTCAATAGTTTCATTTCACTCCCAAAACCTTAGAATTCGATTGCAATGTATCCCCTAGCATTGGTTCCAATCAAATTTTTCTTGGAATGTCGACTCGTGATAACACGTGAGTAACTATTGAGAGCAAATTAGTCATATAAGTATATTCACACAGAATTGGGATAATCCATAATCATATTTCAAGTAAGAGAAGTGACTAAATTACTAGTAAGAATTTGACCGGAGTTAATATTGTATGTCCATTCATATATGGTTTTGAAATATACTTTTGCATAGTTCATATATTTCTCTCACATATATAGATGACATATGATTAATTTGTCTTCCATAACTAATTAGGTGTACCACGTGCTTAAATATGCGACAAAAACTTGATTGGAGTCAACATCGGGGACCAATTTCAAAGGTTAGGGGGTAAATTGCAAAACTTGGAACATCAGGAGATAGTTTGCCGCAATGCCAAAAAACTCATGTTGCATTCAGTTGGATCATGTATACGCCAATCGTGTGCCTAACCGGGAATTTAATGACAACCAATGAATAGAGCTTATGCGATCACATGATGTCGGAGATCATGTAAGTTTTTGAATTTTCATATATTATCGTGAACTTTTAATTTATGAATGATTTATTGCGCATGACCCCACACAACCCAAATGTGTGTATGGCCAAGAGTTAATTGGAAAAGGAGATCAGCAAGAGAGGACCACTAAGTGTGCTTTTCATCAAGAACTTGGTTAGGAAAAAGCGGTTCACAATCAATCACATTCCTCAGACTTTTGTCTTTGCTTCCGTTTCTAATTTGATCTTATCACCTTCCTCCTCTCGGATAAGATCTTCTCATATATACAAATATTTATATATTTATTTATTTGACTGCCTTTCATTTTGTCTAAGTTCGGGGGATTTCATCATGGCCAAGAATAAAATCTACTTTCCATTCTACCTGAAAGTGAAAGAAAGATTCCTCCTCCGAAATGCATATGACATCCCTTCCATATCTCAAGGATAACAAAGAAACAAAATTATGATGGAAAATAATATCCAACATATTATTCTGGTATAGTAAGGTCTTGAGGTAAATTGTGCTCTAAAATAGACTTTTCACAATTCGTCGTAGCTTCCAAAACATTTTACTCACTCTTCTAGTTATCGCTAGCCTCAATCCCTTCATATGGCTATATTTGATTTACAATTGTAAATCCGAGGCATACCACGGGATCTTTGGCTTGTCAAACTATTTAATTTATGATTTTGTTGTTGTTCCTATACTTTTTTTCCTAGGTATAGAGGGTAAGAAAAAGAGAGGGACATTTGAGAACCACCCACCCCCCCCCGGAAGCATGTCTCCAGTGACAAGTTCCTAGAGAGGGGCATGATCCAATCTTAAAGCATGGAAGGGCATTTTCACTCTCTTCGTATCTTTGTTTAGGAAAAGTTGCATTGTCTAGGAAGCAATACAAAGCCACAAGCTCCGGATTGAAAAGGATGCAATGGTGGTCGTTCAGGTAATGGAAAATAATTTGGTGAGCCGAATTCGGGAGAACCACCTTCAGTTTTAAGTACTACTACTGGGAAGCAAATTGTTGCGTGGACCATTCTGCAACCAGCTTTTGTTCCGGTAACGTTAGGAAGGAATTTTGTCAACAAGAGTGCTGGCGATACTACAGGAAAAGTACCAAAAAAGTCATAAATCTTTTGTATTGGTACCAATTTAGTCATAAACTTATCAATTGAACCAATTTAGTCCTAAACATTTTTACATTTGTATCAATTCAGTCCATCCGACTAATTTAAACCGGAAATTGTTGACATGGCCACCGGCGATGTTATGTGGTACCACGTGACAAATTTTATAATTTTTTTTTCATATTTTTTCATATTTTTAAATTATTTTTTTTTTTTTTTTTCCTTTCTTCTTACCCCTTGGCTGGCGAGGTTACTAGGCGACCATCGCCGGCCATAGGTTGGTTGAGGCGAGGGCCCTCACGACCTCCCCGACCATTAGTGAGGGCCGCCGCACCCTCGTCGGCCCCCACCCAAATCCAAGCGAGGGCGCGGCGGCCCTCGCTCGTGGCGGACGAGGGTGTGGCTCCTACCACGAGCAAGGGCATCAGGTCCTCGCCTAGGTCCAAGCGAGGGCCACAAGGGCCACGACGGCCTCGCCTAAGGCGTCACGGCTCTCGCCCGCCGAGTGTGGGCCTTCGCGCCCTCGCCTTTTGGGTCCTTGCCTGGATCCGGGAAGGGGCCAACGCCCTCGCCGGTGGCCGGCGAGGGCGCGGGGCCCCTTGCCTCGACTAGCCTATGGCTGCTGATGGTTAGCCGGCGACCTCGCCGGCCAAGGGGTAAGGAGAAAGGAAAAAAAAAAAAAAAAAAAAAAAAAAAAAAAAAGGATAAAAAAAGAAAAAATAATTTAAAAAATCTGAAAAAATATAAAAAAATTATAAAATTTGTCCACGTGGCGCCATAAAAGACCGTCAACAGCCACATCAGCAATTTCGACTTAAATTAGCCGGAAGAGCTAAATTGGTACCAATGTGAAAATGTTTAGGACTAAATTGGTCTAATTGAAAAGTTTATAACTGACTTGATACTAATTGAAAATGTTTAGCACTATTTTGGTACTTTTCCCGCGATACTACTATCAACTTCTCTTTTAGCAGGTGGATTTCTAGTGATGACTTTTCTCGTTGGGTTTATTAAACATAAACAAGTAAAAATAATAATGAAAAAAACAGACTTAATCACTGATCGGAATTGTAAAACACAGGACCTGTCACTTTCTAGGAAATTTAAGATATGACTTAAAGATGCTACCAAGGCTAGAACACAATGTTTGAAAAACAATAGACCCGTCACTTGTCTAGGAAACTTAACATATGACTTTATGATGCTACCAAGGCTTGAACACTCTCAGCTGCACAACAAGAAAACAAAAATGATTCTATTTATTTTCCTTTAATTATTTATTTATTTATAATTCATGTGATCCATTTCACAGAGCAGAGCAGCAAATTGACCACTCAGGGGCTATATGCTGAAGGAATACAATCTCAGAAGAACACCCTCAGCTACCAGAATTTATTGCAAGCAACTCATAAACAATCCAAACAAATTGTATAATCCAATGAAGCATATCACACAAATCACTCACCCACATATAAACCCCAACCAATCCAACAAATATTAATAACATCTATAATCTCTCTCTGTTTCCCTTTCTCAAATTGAGAAACCCAAAACCGTTAAGTCACTACCTATGTGATACAAGCCTTAAAGAAGGAAAAGAACAGACTCTCCATTCCATCAAAAAAATGTGAATTGGTCATTACCCTCTATTTACATTGCTAGTAATATGCAGGGTAAGACCTTGATGCAACTATGAAATAATACTACAGCAGAGAAAAGTTGACCAAACAATGTTGCAAGTTTTTCTTATCTTTTGTCCTTTGATTTCTCTCACTTGACTTGCTCTTCGTGCATGGTCTCTATCGTCAGAGTTTTTGAGCTTGGGGATTTCCTGACGATGACTTTCTTTACCTTCATGCCTAATTGCTTCACCTTCGACATTATGTTACCCGAATGCTTTTTTGGCAAGGCCTCTTGTGCAGGCAGGACCCTTGATGCTTTGGTGTTGTCGCCATCCATTGCAGGCTCATCGGTTGGATTAGGCGTGGGTTTTGCATCTTCAACGTCACCTTTCGCAACGCCATTCTTGGCCTCCTCCTCTGCCTTGACTTCTTTGGCTTCCTGTGCTTCGACTGGAGCCAGCGTCTCTTGCAAAAAATAAAATAAAAGGTGCTTTAATTGGAAAGTAATCAGAACTTCTATGGGTCGATTTGACTCATTCCCACGCAACATCTCCCACCATCATCCAACCTTCTCGTGTGTCTTCATAGTTCAAAACATGGAGACTTTTGGCATGGAGATTACTCCTTTGGTTCTGGAAAGATGGCATTAAGCTTAAACCAAAATGTGCATGTCCTTTTTTCTCCACAGACGTCACGACAAACGAGGACCATACGAGCCCTGATTACTTTTTCAATTGATGCAGGTGCCACAACCCAAGACCCTAGCCTAGAAATTAAGAACGCCATCCGTGGAGCTGAAGAACTGTGAGGCTGAGGTTTTCGATAGGTCCGCAAGGCTGAGGGGGAAATTGTTTACGAAAGAGACAGGTACCCATTCATCCTGAAGGCAAGCACTTCTCATCATCCGTCATTGTCATCGAATGGCATCGACAATGCCTACAAGTACGTCATCATGGGAGGTGGCACTGCGGGGTGTCCCCCTGGCGGCCACCCTCTCTCAGAACTTCAGTGTCCTGTTGCCTGAAAGAGGGGGCGTCCCGTTTGCAAATGACGGATGATGAGAACTGAGAAGCCATCCCTCAAAATTTTTACCATGTCAATTGCTTACCTGATCATCAAAACTAATTGAAAAGCATCGATGAGCTAATAATCACAGTCTATGATTTCATGGATCATAGCGGAAATCATTAGGGGAAAAAATTTGAAGAGGAATTGGATGCGTCCCATATCTTGTTATTGGGAACAAAGGTCCAAACTAGATCTTGCAAGGCAGACATATGCTCTGGAATTCCTCCTCTTGCAATTAATGGACAAGCAAAGTGATTTAGCATGATAAGAGCCATTGCCCCAATAGGAGGGCATTTTGCATTCTGCTGTAAAAAGTCCAAAAATCATCCAAAAAAAAAAAAAAAAAAAAGAGCAAAGGCACAACAAATAATTCAGTTTTGTAAATCTAATTATAACAGTATTAATAAATACTATTAATAATGATGATGAGGATGTTAATAATGATATTCTCTTGGAAAAGGCAAAGGTGGACCAACGTCCTCAATCAGCACGGATTCTATCAAATCCTTACCTTGTGTGACGTCGGGATATTTAAATTTAACATCTATTAACTCAATGAAAATTTTATATGAGGATTCACCGCTAATCTTTTGGGGTTGGCTAAAACCAAGTGAAGCATGTGAATATAATTCACTTCCTATGAAACTAGAGTTATAGGATTGAGATTTGATTACACTAGTCATCTAACTAATGCCTTTTTGGTACCTAAACTTGATTATTTGTCAACTAAGATTTCCATACAGTGTTTTTACCAATTATGAGTCCCTAAGTTTTTGTTCGCTAAGGGCGCATTTGATAATTATTCAATTCCCAAGAACAATTTTTGATCAGAAATAATTTTTTCTAATTCTGCTCCTGGAAACAATTTTTACACAAAAGAACGCATTTGGTAATTGTATAAAATTTTTATTCTCAGGATAGAAATGTATTTGGTAGGATTCTTAATTTTTTTTATTTCTTTTAATTTTTAATACTTTTACTATTTTTTTTTTCTTTTTTTTTTTTTTTTTTCTCTTTATTTCTTCTTCTTCCTCCTTCTTTGTGGCCAATCATCAGTCATCGTGGTCGACGATCAACTGGGCGAGGTTCGACGAGCTTGCTGAAGGCTCGCCCAGCCATGGTGAGCCTCAGCCTCATAAGATCTGGGCAAGGCAGAGCTTTGCCAATGGACAGGTGAGGCCAAGCCTCACCATGGTCGGGCTCGCTAGAGCTCACTGGACCTCGCCCAATCAGTCGCCGGCCACCGCCACTAGCAACAGTGGCGGTGGTTGGCAATAGCCAATGACCAATTGGAACTAGAAGGAAGAAGAAGAAGAAGAAGAAGAAGAAGAAGAGAGAAAGAGAAAAGAAATAAAAAAAAAAAAAAAAAAAACTAAAGTTAGGCTTGATTCTTGAAATTGTTCCGGGGAATAAGAAATATTTTTTTTTCTACTTCTTGATTCTGTTTCAAATTTATTCCCGGGAATAGAAAAATATATTTTTGTTCCCAACAACAAAATTTTTACCAAATGCATTTCTGTTTTTTTTTATTATTATTATTTTGGGGAATAAAAGAATAGAAACAGTAGTTCTGATGATAGTTATCAAATAGGGCCTAAGTGTCCATGCAATATTTTTATGTTTATTATGACGCTAAAATGAAACCTAACCACTCAACTATGAAAATGAATCACAACACAACAAAAGATATAAAGTCAATCACAACAAACACATAAGAAATGGTAATGAAGAACAAGTAAAAGATATAATTTAGTATGATCACTGGATACATGCAGGAAAAAAATATTACATGGCTTTGTTATTAGGCCCTAGGACAACAACTTCCATAAGCTTAATTTAAATCAAATCCTAAAGAAACTAATTTTCCAATATCTAAACTAGAGAAGATCATGAACTATCCTAAACCATGTGTATTATCTAAATGATATTAGACTAATTCTAATACTAAAATCTAACACCCTAATCAAGGCCTACACTTCTAACTAATTTTCCTTTTTTTATTTTTATTTTTATTTATCAATTAAGGTTTCCATGGAGTCTTCTCACGTTTCGAGCACCAATTGGGCTCTCAAGTCAAACCCACTTGATAAAATTCAAATTCAGCCCAACTAAAATTTAACCCAAACCTATTTAACTTAAATCAATACTCGTTCAGATCTATAATAAGCCCATATCTCTCAAAATCTATACTAAGCCCATCTTCTATTAAAATTGCATCTTTTCTTTTTCTTTTTCTTTTTTTTCCTATTTCCTCTATCGCCGACGCCGTAAGTCAGTCATCTTCTCTCTACTAGACTGCAGAATCGCCATTCTTGCTCTGCAACTTCTCGAATTGCAAATTCCCACCTTAAGACCAACACACCATAACTTCCAATCAATGAACCTATAAACTCTACGGTCAATCATCCTTGGCTATCACTGGCGTATATCTCTATCATTATGAACATTACCATAACCCATTGGCCACATGAATCAATGATTAGCATGCCAATTTGTGACTCCAATTACCGTTTCTCGCCGACAACCTGCCATTACCATGAACATACACGTAACACGAGAAAAAATATAAATGGATCAGAAGGACACTTAATTAACATATTTGGATGGGTCCTCAGCAAATACCACAAGTCATCAACGAATAAGATGCGTCCGGTAAACATGCGTGACCAGAAGCAAAAATCTCAAAATTTATATTGGTTATACTTGAGTTTATGGCAAACTCATCGCTATATTTGTTCGGTTTCAGATGTGATTCGGCTACATCTAGCAATCAACGAGTGAAATGTGCGTTCGAGAATGAACTAAATAACTCTTGGGTTTAACTTAAGCACTTTCATCGAACCGAGTGCAAGCTATCACTCCCACGTCCAAATGTAACATCGGAACAGCAAATTCTCGACCAAATCACCACAGCGACGACGTTACGAGTGCGGATTATCGAGTGAACTTCGAAAGCATTTAAATCTTTCGCAAACAAAGATTAGAATATTATTTTCACTTGCTGTTTTATGATGGTATATGCAATACTGAGCTTATTATTATTATTATTATTATTTTCAATCCAAAGTGTTTCATTAACGAAATTCTAGTTCACATCAATGAAACATAGCAGTAGTTCTAATCGCTTCCCAAGCAGTTATCGGTGTCGATTTCAATTCCATTTTCGCTTGCTGTTTCGAATCCTATCTGGCTGAGGAGAAGTTCTGATCACAAGTGCTGATTATTATTATTATTATTATTATATTATATTTTTTTTTGGGTTCTTGCGGCTTCCCATCATCCCAAAACCTACTCTCAGTAAATGGATGATTTAACAGCTGCTGTGCTTTCAAGATCCTGCGCAAATGAAAGATCTTTGATTAAGGGATGTGACTAGGCCCAGTTTTCTGTCCGTCCATCAGGCCTGCCTTGCCTTATACGACCCACTCTTATTCTTACCCAAAAATGGGAGCGAAGTATCTTTGGACAAGCCTCGTGATCATGATCATCACTCATTTTCAAAAATTCAATTTCCACATGCGACGCCAAATGCACTGTTGTTGAGTTTCTATGTCCAATCAATTTCTCAAATGATGGGAACTTTCCTGTAGATCATGGCGTACAGCTGATCATGTGCATTCACACAGCTCATGCATAGTGTCCATTGACCATGGAAGATCCTAAAGGTCTACGCTATTTAGGGTGAATTTGGTTCAAATATGAAAATAGACCTTGGGAGCAATGCAAATGCTGAAAGCTAAAGCTTATTGGGAAAGTGAAAATTGTGTTGGATAAAAACTCCTTTGCAAAACAACTTTGGAAGAAGTAGTATTTGATAATAATAAAAAAAGAACTTTTGCAAAGGGCTTTCACTGTAATTTTTTTTTTAGGGAAAAAGTCAAAAAAAACTTCAAATTTTATCCAAAATGACAAATTTATCCCAAACTTTTTTTTTGTAACATAAAAAACCCCAAATTTTACTAACCATGACACATTTACCCCAAACTTTTTTTCGTAATACAAAAAACCAAAAACTTGCTTCCATGTGACACATTTACCTTAAACTATAGAGCATTTTCGTCTTTTACTTTCTTTTTCTTTTTTTCCTTTCTTTCTTCTTCTTCTCTCTTCCCTTCGCCGGCCATGGCGGAGGGAAGCTGGACTCAAGCGAGGGCTGCCGTCGCCGGCGTCGGGCAAGGGTCAGTCGCCCTCTCCGGCGTCAGGCGAGGACGGCCCTCGATTGGGTCGGGTGAGGGGTGCCCTCGCCCCTAGCCAACCCAAGCGAGGGTGACCCTCGCCCTACACATGCGAGGGCGGCCCTCATCGGCGTCGAGTGAGGACGACTCTCGCCAAATCTATCGAGGGCACCCCTCGCTGGACTCGAGCGAGGGCGACCCTTGCCGCTGTCGGGCGGGCAAGGGCAGCACTTACTGCCGTCGGGCGAGGGCGGCCCTTGCCGTCGTCAGGCGAAGGCTGTTCTCGCTAGTCCTCAGTTGTGCTAGCAAGGGCAACACTCAGGCGAGGGTGGCCCTCACTTGAGTTCGGCTTCCCTCAGCAATGGCCGGCAAAGGGAAGAGAGAAGAAGAAAAAAGGAAAAAAAAAAAAGGAAAAATAGAAAAAATTAGACGAAAATGCTCTTGGTGGAGTATATGTGTTACGGTTAGCAAAGTTTGGGGTTTTCATGTCACAAAAAAAAGCTTGGGGTAAATTTGTCACTTTGGGCAAAGTTTTGGGTTTTTGGTGGCTTTTTACTTTTTTTTTTATTATTAAAAAGAAATGAAACCTTTCACTTGCTCCAGTGAAGGGTTCAAGTTGTCGGTGAGGGTCGCTTATTGCCTAGGTGACTATTGCCAAAGTGTTTGCGGTTGTGTGACCTCAAGTGGCCATTGCGTGGGTCACATGACCTCGTCAGCCCTTTGTTGGTTAGATTTGATCTCATCGGCCCTCACCTACTACACTCGCAAAGGAGATGAACAGTGGCAACGATGGGCAAAATTGAAAAATAGGAGAATTGATGAGGATATTTTTGGAAGAATTTTTTTTAACCTAGTTTCAATATTCTACAGATGCTACTTCTGAAGGTTGGTCTTTACTTGCTTTGAGCTTTCAACATTTCTATGATCAGTATTTGGTTGAAAGCTACTTCAGAAGGCTTGTCAAACATATTGGCATTTCTTCAATAGGTTTTGAAGGTCAAAAGGCCCATTGGGAAAGATGAACCAAATGCACTCTTAATAGTGCAAGAGAGGATGGTTATGATCAAGCTGCTGGAAAACGACCGTGGAATGGAGATAAAACTCAATTGTTTTACTATGTTCGGAAAATGTAATATACGAGTGCAAACTGAAGCATTTATGGTGAAATTTTTTTAGGTTAATTGCTGATGTAAGGGGAAAAAAAGGAATGAGCAACACCCTATGCGTGCATTCAAGTTGATTACACGTAGAGAAGAAAAACAGCGTGTCCGTTGCATGAAAAGAAAAATAGTGAAAATTTAAAATTAAAGAAATTTAAAAACATTTGATCCATTTTAAATATCTCATAGAAAGAAAGATGAAAGAATGATGGAGCTCTTGATAATTACTATGAATTCAAATTACGAAGTAAGAGATTCGTTAGTTACTTATCTTTCATCTTAATTATTATAAATTACGATTTCATCCATTCACAATTGCGAATGATCGTAAGTACTTTGGGTACATTTGGTTTAACATTTGTGAAGCCCTTTGGAGCCTTAAAGCCTATTGGGCAAATGCAAATGTCATTTGGTAAAACAAATTTGGGTGCTTTAGGCGATACGATTGCATCTCCAAAGCTCTCTATAAGCCTTTAGCTCAAAGCTGGTTAGGAGGTACTTTGGAAAGCTGATCTTCGCAATGCAAATATACCTTTTTTTTTTGCCTTCACTCAACTTTTATAATTTTGGAAATGTCCTGAAAACCCTAAATTTGTCTTAACCATCGACAAGCAATTGGCAAATAGCTAGCATCCCATCAGCAAGTGATTGTCGTGCCATTGGCGAGCAACCACCATGTTATCAATGAGCGGGTGGCCAATGTGCCATCAACTAGTAGGCAATGAGCCACCACCACCCTCATTTGAGGTCGCATGACCTAGGCATCGCTTGAGGTCTCCACACCCTAGGTGGCCATCGCTTGGGGTTGCGCAACCTTAGGTGAGGATGGCTGGCAGGCTGCCGATGGCAATTGAGTTCTACCGGCAAATAACTTGAGATTTTTTTGTAAAAGAAAAGTAGCAAAATTCTTTTACAAAGTGTAATTTTTAACAAATGGCATTCACGTCAAAAATTATTTTTTTAATTTGCTTTTAAGATATACTTTACCAAACACTACTTGCATTTCAAAAAACTCTTTTAACTCAAAAGCCTTTGCATTTTCCCAAAAATATTCCCCAAACCAAACACACTATATATATATATATGGACACACACATATGGTTCTTGTTTTTTGAATTCTTTTTGATTCGAGGACCTCTTAGGTTTACTTATTAACCGTAAGATTTATCCATCCAATGATGCTCATGTAAAAGGTGAAGTTTAATTAGGACTCCAATTCAAAAAAGTTACTTCCAGAGTAATAATACGTGAGCGAAAGTAACTCCTGTTGTGAACACGAGGCGCTAGAGGACCACGTGAATTAAAGAGAAAAACAAAAGTAAAAGCACAGTGAAAGGGTGGATAAGTGAAAAAGAAGAAAAGAACGAAAGTTCAAGAACAAAGTACCCAGCAATCGAAAGCACTCGAAATCTCCAGATTTTCTTCAAATTCTTTCCACATTTTTACTGTTGTCTGTCAATGTGTAGTGTAATGATTTTCACCAAGTTGCAAAAAACTGTAAACTGACTCAGCAGTTTTAGGACTGTGCATAATAACCCATGTCGTCGTCATCATCATCAATTTGACATGAGACTGTACATCTCTATGATTGGTCTTCTCTCTTCAGTGAGAAGATAATCTGGAAAATGGAAAAATTGTCCTGAATGCTAACATCTGTCGGCTCTCGTTATCTTCAATCTCTTGACGGTGGTCATGAACATTCTGTGGAAGCCACAAATGGACAAACTGTGAGGAATTCTTGCTGTAACGTGCAAAAAAGGGTGATTAAATTGAAAAAGTAAGCAGAACTTGTATGGGAAAATTTAACTTACTCCCACGGAACATCTCCGACCATCATCCAATCTCCTTCTCTGTCTTCATAGGTCAAAACATGGAGACTTTTCGCATGATCAGCTCTATCTCCGTTAGGACCTGCACATTTCGGTTTAAGCTTAATGTCATCCTTCAAGAACCGAAGGAAGAAACTCATTTTCAGATTCACAGATCGATATAAATTAAATATGAAAACCCATTTCTTGTTTCTTTCTGATAATGTATTCACTTACAAGTAATTGAGGTTGTGAACATGTGAGCAAGAGTTGATATGAGATCATCATAATTGTGAAGAGCTAGCAGGTCAAGCTTTCTTCCAATTGGGACACCTTCCATGTACACCTTGACAAACAAGGAAGTCCTCCTCCTATCGCTGTTGTCATTATTATGTACATTATGAACATTGGTATCAGCTTTGCCTGCTACAGCAAGTGTGGTTCTCAGGAGGGACTTGATGGGTGGCCAGTCTTGTCTTTGTTCCCTGAAATCAAAATTATGTTAGAAAATGATGTCGTATTCAATTTCAAAAGATCCTATTGTTGATTTTCTTATAATGCACTTCAAACATAAGCTAAAACTTTGGTGAACTACGACTTTCATTGTCTGCTAATTTCCAGAAACCAAAAGAGAACGAATCTTTATATAAATTTCCAACTACACCTTTGGCATCTGATTCCCTCTCTTCTTATATGCTAATAACATGCGATAAAAGAAAACCAGGAAATTCGAAAAAAAAAGAAGGAAATTCATAAAAAAAGAAAACTGAAAAGAAATCTGAAATCTGTTATGCGGATGATGGAAAGCAACAATTTGGAAGACGACAACGATGATCAATTCGACAAACAAATCAAATCATACCTCTGCTTCGAAACCGAAGGGTCAATCCAATTATCTTTCTGGGCATCAGGAGAGACTATACTGAGTCCAAGCCTCAGATCAGTGTTGAGATCACCTCTCCTTGTTCTTCCCGTTCTCGTTGATGATGAGCACCCGCTGTTGCAGCTGGAATACCGGCATACTGAAGAAGCAAAGGAGAGAGAGGTTCGTGGATGGTTCTTGTGCTTGCTGTTATCAACTAAAGAGGGTGAAGACGACGACGAAGACGAGGAAGGTGAGGAATCTTTAGCTGAAGCTCTTCCCATTCTTTCTTTCTTTCTTTCTTTTTTCTTTTTCGGTGGGAAGTTCTTGTTGAGGAATGAACAAAAGAAAGCTTGAAGCAACAGGAAACCAAATGTGAGAAGGCCGCCACCTTCGGCCTATTTATAAACCATGCACTCAAAGTCACCAATATGGGCGTGTATAGATGTCTTTGTGTGGGGCACGTATGTCAGACAGAGAGAGAGAGAGAGAGAGAGAGAGAGAGGGACGTTTGGTTGGGTGTAGTGATGGTGGCAGACATGTCCATGGGGACATGTAGGTGGCTTTTCTTTATTAGGTTGATTCTGGGACATTGAGTGTTAGTACTTCTCTTTGAGTTTGGCCTCCTGGTTTTAGACTATGATTAAGACTATTAGGACTAGCAAAGAATAGTGAGTTTATTGCTATTTTAGGGCTCAGTTCAGAGTACTGAGCCAACTTTAATGCCTTAGCTCATCAATGCTGATGTGATCCTCTTCTTGAGGGAAATTGTTTTGCAGGAATCTGGCGCTAGATTTGGTCAGCACCACATACATGGATGTTTACACCAACCTTTTTCTCCTTACAATAAATTCCTTGTACTCAAAACATGTAATGACTCGACACAAAACATTTGAATCGAGATGAGAAAAAGAAATATCAAAGAGGTGATATTGTGTGTGGTTATTCACTTTTGTATCACTTTGGAACGTTTTCCCCGTACCATGAAAAGTCTCAAGCCACGAGATTTAGACACATCTCCAATCGAACCTGTTACATACACTCCACACACTAGTCCGTATGCTTTATGCTTGAACAACATCTATATGATGAGCCTACGTGAAGCTTGTGGAACATCTTTTTAAAGAATTGCTCTAGTGACGATCTTTGGAGTATGTTTTAATTAATTCATCACTTAATTACCTCTTTCCCGCACCATGAAATTTGAGGAATTGCAAGACAAGATAATTTAATTGACATGCATCAACAGGTGTACGTATACCATGAACTTATTGCCTACAATAGAAAATGCTGATTCAAATTTAACAATCTTCCTAAATTCTCATGAACAAAATGAAATGTTACTAACAAACTTATATAACTATATTCGAATCTGGCCAAGGTCTCGTCTGCAATTAGCAAAACCTAATTGCACGAATTGAGTGGACTTATTTGCTAATTTGACAATTTTGTTCTAAAACAAGCCTAATTTACTTGTCCCTTCGCTTGTGGACAACTAAAACAGATCAAAAGCGAAAGATGAGATAAAACTTATGTCTTCCCCAGCTAAGGTTAAAGTCTCAGGGAATTATTACAGTGCTTGACCCCAATAAGCTAACTTTAGCACAATTGATGCAAATAAACTTTTTGTCCCTGCCACTATCTGACCCCAACTCTCTTAATGTTGCAATCTTATTCTCTGTCTAGTCTTATAAGGCAATTAAATTGGGAGGATGAGTACTCAGGTAAAATTTGCATTGATGACAAATTTGATTGCAGTAGTGAGTCACATTTTGAGAAATCAATCAATTTTAATAACAGATGAGTTAATCACCGGTAACCTGCTCCTCTTCATCTTCCAGATACACGCCCAGCAGTCGTCGAGAGGCTGGGGAAGCAGAGCTAGAATCGGAGGGGGGGACGGCCAGGTCAGTGACCTGTTTGGGTTACCGGAGCCCCGGGTGATCATTAGCCCGGTTTTACGTCTCGGACTTGATTACGACGAGACGGCCTTTGTTTAATGTCCTTAGGCTGGACAAATCAGGCAATATTTTAAAAGACAGGTTTATGTAATTTCTTTTAGGCATTGTCATGAAGAAAAGTATCACTTCCTTTCATGCAAAAAGGAAAAGTAACGGGACCTCTACTATTTCGTGAAGTCTCATCAAATCATTCAGTATACATTTCTTCATGAGACGGTTCTCTACGAGACTTCAGCATCATGCAAATAACAAGAAAGGGCCGTCATCATGGATGAAGTTTTCCCATTACATCGCAATCAAGCAGTGGTGATCCGAACACACACATTGCAAATTAGTATCATTACTCTTCTCGAAGAAAAGAAGATTGTTCTATCTTGTATCATACAACGTTATTTGTACACTGGGTTTCCTTGATTTAGTGCCCAAGTTGGAGAATAGAGCGAGGCGCGGTGTCACACACTGAAGTGGCAATGTCACTGTCAATGACCCCTCCCGCTCTTTTGATGGGGAAACAACTTTCCCCGATTTCCGTTTAGCTTTAAATCATCTCTCTCTCTCTCTCTCTCTCTCTCTCTCCAAATGAATGTGAATTCGAGATTACTTCCTCTTTTTCTATGATAAAACCAGACATTTTATTTCGTGAAAAATATGATAAAATCACATGCAAAGTAATCAATGTCCTTTTGTTTGTCAAGAAGAGAATTCCCAATAAAGTTGTGAGCATATATATATATAATCCACGACAGTGAATATTAATTACTCTTTCATGGTTGTAATAATTACATGGCTTAATATGGTCAAACACACTGTTGAATAATTTAGTGACAACCTACCGGCCACATTTCTTTAGAATATTGGTTGGTCTGATCTTGAAGAACAAATACATTTATTAAATAGACTTATATGATCAGGAGACGTTGTTATCAAAGTAAAAATATGAGTGTTAGGTAATTGCTTTCTAGTAAAATTACATTCTGTCATCGTCTTTGACTATACAATCATTTATTTCGAACATAAATTTCGAGAATGCGAGTTGTCAAATGGCTTAAAAAACAATTCAAAAGTAGGTGGAGACAAAGAGAAGCTTAAAGACGTCACCCATGCTAAGGCCGGCTGGGCAGTTTCTCTCCTCTCTCTTTGTCCCACGCTTTCTTCATTCAAACTCCTCTTGCTTACGATCACGAGTTGATTAATTAAGTTAATTGCAAACAATAACAAATTCTTTTATTTTCTTCACTAAATAACAGTCAATCGATATGTAGGCATTTCCTTGAATTAAGTTGGCCGTCGTGGTCTACTCATATTCCACAAAGGATTTAATTTAGGCCTAATGCGAGAATGAAGCGTGATGAGGAATTATTCCGTTAATATTGTATTAATAATAATGGTGATTTATCATTACGGAAGTAAATTATTTGGCGTCCGTGCACGGCTGCTCTGAAGCGTGATGAGGAATTATTGCTCGTTTTCTTTGACCACCTTTTATACAACCATATGATTTAAATATAAATATATAAATATATATTAGACATATATAAATCCTCATAAGAAAAGATTGGACAATGCATATGCTTGTCTTTTGAACTGGGCTCCTTTTCCTTTTTTCCTTTAAATCACGTGAGACATAGATCCAACTGTCATGTCCCTCACAATCATTATTCATCATATCTGAAGTAAATTGCAAAATTATGGATTATTGAATAACCGAAGGACGGTCGAATCTGGTTCTTTCTACTACGCGTTCTTTCACTTTTCTGCTCTTTCTATTATTATTTATTATTATTATTATTATTATTATTATTATTACTTTGCAATGAATCAGATACATGTCGCCACGCTTGCGGTGGCAGCTTCGATCGAGCACAAATTAAGGATGCTTTTTCTATTCAGATCACTTTTTCTTTTCGGCTCCATCGAGCAAAAACTATATAATATGTTAAATATCATGTAAAGAGATCTAGTCCGAGCAATTTTTTTATGTTAAAAAAGGGTTAAAAAATATATTAATTCGTGTCAGTTTTGAGCTAAAGTTGTGCAGAGTTTGTGTTTTTCAGTCGCCTTCCCATGTTGCGTTAGGAATGTCTGTCTTTACTTGGGATGAGTTTACCAAGTTGGAAAAAAAAAATGTGAATACCCTTGAATATCTTGAAATGACTGACCCAGCTTCTAACTGGACTAGAAATGTATACGTCATATGAGACAAGAAAGCTTGATGACAACTCTGAAAAAAGACTATTGCAAGGTGAATCCTATTTGAGAACCAACCGAATTATTTGATTGATGTCTTCTAAGTCAACTTTTGTTTACACCTATATTTATATTAAAAATCGCACCCTGTAAAGCCGCCCAATTAATTAAGAAATCAAGTTTACACAATTTAATTGATCAAGCAATGTTGACTTGAAAATAGTTGGAGAAATACCAAAAAAGTCTCACGCCTAATAGATGGATGCTAATTCAGTTATAAATATTTTAATTTGGTCAAATTAGTTTTAAATATTATGACAATTTGTCAATCTAGTCTTTTCAAGTAATTTTGACCAAAAATCATTACTGTGGAAGCTGGCCATCTTATGTGATACAAATGCCGACGTGAACAATTTTGCAATTTTTAAATTTTTTATGAGATTTTAATTTTTTTTTTCTTTGTGGTTGATGAGAGCAAGGGCAAAAGAAAAAAAGAGAGAATAAAAATAATATTTATAAATCATTTTTTTTAAAAGAAATGTAAAAAATTGTCTACCTTAACACTAGTCATACCACGTACTACGGCAGGCATTCACGTAAGTGATTTCCATCCAAAATTAACTAAATTAAAAGATTTAGGTTTGGATTAATTTATGTAAAATAGATTTAAGAATATTTTGATAATTATCCCGAGAATGGGTGGCACAACAATCTAAAATATAGGAATTGCACCATGAAGGGGCATTTGAGTAAGTAATCTCTTTTGCTAAAAAAAAAAAAAACAAAGAAAGTATTTTCTTTGATTTTTTTGGAGTTCGCTGGAGAGAAAGGAGGGAGGGGGGGATTGGTTGTTTAGGACAGGAAAAGGGGCAAGAGATGGACATGAACATTGAGACTTTGGACGGCCGAAAAAGAAGTAATGTTGTCTACAGAGGGTTTAGTGTCTATGATAAACAAATTTAAACCCCATTTGGCTTTTGGTCTAATATATGAAATCCTTTTGAGAGAGACACGGAGAGAGAACATGGCGCCAACTTTAAGAGACATGCAATCAACCAAAATTCTTAGCCCGATGCGTGCAATCCCACCACTCCTTAATTTTCATAACCTAAATTCATGATCACACTGAACATGGCCTCCTTATCATGAACTTCATATTAAAAAATAAATAAATATACATTCTGAATTTGTGTGATTAATCTCTCTTTTTCTAATCAAAACCTACGGTCTCAATGTTGTAAACCAATATATATTTTGCATTTTGCATTTTGCATTTTGCTCATGTTTCTGAGGACCACCCCTTTTTTTAACCCTAGGTAATTGTTCCCAGGGACCACTGGGTCATGCAATGATAGTATTCATATATTGTAGACGACATTCTTTTTTTACATGACACAATGCACATTTGTGTTTTCTAGTGATCCCCAGAGAATGGACGATGAAGCAGTTGCACTGTATCAGATTATAAAAAAAAAAGTTTGAAAATGGTGGGGGGCAATTGATGTAGAAAGAAGAGAACACTTTTACTAATGTTCCTGTAATTAATTCCACCTTCGAAATTTTCCCACTTTTTAGGTCATTGTGTAGTCTAGGGTTTGGAAAGAGAAAAAGTAAAAGGCATATGGGATTTTTGTTGTGAATAATGTCGTTTCTTTATAAGGTCATCTCATTCATGAATGTGGAAATACTTCCCAGCATAACTTGGATGACGATAAGGATAATTTTCCCGTGTCAACGACTATGACTAGCAATAGGAATGAGATTCAAGTGTTAGTCCTCCTCGTCAAGAAAGAGCAATGGAACATCAACCAGAGAGACCAATTAGGGAGGCTTGTTTTTCAAGAAAAAAGATTAAGGAGAGAACAGATGAAAAAGAAAATTAGGGTTAATATCAATTTTGTAGCAAAGGGGAATGGGAAAAGAAAAGGCTGTTCCCCATATGTTGCTTCACGGGGGCATCTTTCTCTTGCTCCAATGCCTCTGTCAAGGCAACGCTCACTTTGTGTACAGTTCAAGCATCCTCCAAGCAAGCTCTCTCTCTCTCTCTCTCATATGCAACTCTGGAAGAAGGGACATTAGATGTGGGCATGTCAAATTAAAGGTTGGCCTTTGGATGCGGAGCCCCATTAGAGACCTCCTTTTGTCTGCGGAGCCACATTAGGACCAACTTTTGTCAACAACATATCTAAAATTACTTTGCTCCAGAACTCTAGGGAAGCCTAGAGAATTTTGTGAACCCAACAAAGCCCACTAGGTCGATCCTTTCTCCCTTTGCTTTATTCTCCGCTTTGAGTTGTCTCTGCCTGTTCTTGCTTCTCTTTAATCCGCAACTTCGGAAAAAAGAAAAAAGAAAAAAAAAAAAGGGAGGAAAAGCAGCAGTCTTTCTCACTTTCATATTGCATCTGGATCTCTAGCTTGTTAAGCTATTTAATTCATGATTTTGTTATTGTTTCTCCTTTCCAATTCATTTTTCTAGGTATAGAGGGTAAGAAAAAGAGAGGGGGACATTTGAGCACCTCCCAAGAAGCATGTCTCCAGTGACAAGTTTCTAGAGAGGGCATGATCCAATCTTAGTGCTTGGAAGGTTCTTTTCACTCTCTGTGTGTCTTTGTTTAGAAAAAGTAGCATAGTCTAGAAAGCAACACAAAGCGCTCGTGCTAGCTACGGGGGTCGTTCAGGTAATGGAAAATAATTTGGTGAGCCGTATTCCGGAGTATTACCGGGAAGCAAATTGCTGCGCGGACCGTTTTGCAACCAGCCTTTGTTCTGGATAACTTTAGGAAGGACTTTGTTAACAACATTGGTGGCGGTAATACTTTTATTAACTTCTCTTTCAGCAACCTCTGTGTTGCCCGAGTTTTACCATCCTCTTTGTGGAGCCAACCACTAATGGCCCAAATTCTGTGTCTCATCATAATTGATTTCTAGTGATATAGATACCGTCGGGTTTATTAAAGATAAATAGGAAAACGAATAAATAAACAGCCCTAAATCACTAATCAGAATTGAAAAACATGAGACATTCCACTTGTCTAAGAAACTTAAGATATGACTTAAAGATGCCACCAAGGCTATAACACTCTCAGCTGCACAACAAAATGCAAAAAAATGAATCAATAAATTTGGCTCATTTCTTGTCCTTTAAATTCATGATCCATGTCACAAAGCAGAGCAGCAAATTGACCAGTTAAGGACTATTTGCTGAAGGAATACAGTCTCAGAATCATACCCTCAGCTATCACAAAAGTGTATAATTTATTGCAAGCAACTCACAAAGAATCCATACAAATTGTCTAATCCAATTAAGCATATCACACAAATCACTCACCACAAATAAACACCAACCAATCCAACAAATAGTAATAACATCTATAATCTCTCTCTTTCTCTCTCAAATTGAGAAAACCCAAAACCAGTAATTACTACCTATGTGACACGAACCTAAAAGAAGGGAAAAGAACAGACTCTCCATCAAACAAATGTGAATTGGTCATTACCCTCTATTTACATTGCTAGTAATATGCAGGGTAAGACCTTGATGCAACTATGAAATAATATAACAGCAGAGAAAAGCTGACCAAACAATATTGCAAGTTTTTCTTATCTTTTGTCCTTTGATTGCTCTCACTTGACTTTCTCTTCGCCCTTGGCCTCTGTCGTCAGTGTCTTCGAGCTTGGGGATTTGCCGACGATGGCTTTCTTCACCTTAACACCTAGTTGCTTCACCTTCGACATTATGTTACCCGAATGCTTTTTCGCTGAGACCTCTTGTGCAGGCAGGTCCCTTGATGCTTTGGTGTCGTCGCCGTCCTTTGCAGGCTCGTTGGTCAGAGGAGGCGTGGGTTTTGCATCTTCAACGTCACCCTTTGCCACGCCATTCTCAGTTTCCTCCTCTGCCTTGACCTCTTTGGCTTCCTGTGCTTCGACTGGAGCCAGTGTCTCTTCCTTCTCCAACTCAGCAGTGCCTGTCAAATTTTGCTCGGCTACTGCACTCAAAGTTTCCACTTTAGTCACCTCATCTTTTCTGGTTTCTTTGTCTTTCTCCTCAAGTTTCTCGATCTTTTCTTCATCCTTTTCCCCCTCAACTTTGGGTTCCACCTTCGCGACACCATCCACTACAGGTGCACTTTGTTGACCATTCACAGCAGCGGGAACTTCCTTCTCAACCACAGCTTGAGCTTCCTCAGTGGCAGTCAAATTGGTTTCTGTAACAGTGGGTGCCTCTTCAATCTTTTCTTCCTTGGAGGACATGACATCATCAAACTCATCCATCACTGACCTGAGATCTCTTGCTACCTTAACCTCCGTGTTCTCTGCGGGCTTTACTTCCTCAACGCTCTCCAGCACATTCTCCACAACATTGGCGACTTCTTGGGGTTTATCCTCTACTTCTTTGGTCAATTCTGGCTTATCCTCTACCATGGTTTCTGCTTCTGCTACCCCTCTCAGCTCAGCCACATTGCTGGCTTTGGCTTCAGTCAGCTCACTGGTTTCAGTGGCTGATATTTTCGGCTTGTCAACCGCCTTTTCTTCGACTGGTTCAACAACTGATTCTTCTTTTGGTTCGCCTACAACAGCTTCAATTGCTCCTTTTTCCAGTTCTTTGGCATCAGCTTCCTCCTTGACTTTCTCCTCAAGCTCAAGTTCTTTTCCTACTTCTTCACTCGCAGGCTTCTCCTTTACTTCGTCTTCAACCACTTCGGCCGTCGCTTTCTCCTCTATCTTGCTTTCAACTTCTTTGCTAGCCAGTCTTTCCTCGGATTTACTCTCAACTGCATCCACCACAACTGCTTTGTCCTCTGCCTTATCTTCGATTTCTTCATTTGCAGATTCCTCCTTCGATTCAACTTTAACTTCTTCAACCACTGCTTCTTCTGGTTTAACCGCCTGAGGCTCAAATTCTTTAACTGCTTCAACTTCTTTCTCCTTTAATTCAGCTGCAACAACGGCCTCGACTTCTTTCTCCATTGGTTCAGCTGCAACAACGGCCTCGACTTCTTTCTCCTTTGATTCACCTGCAACAACAGCCTCGACTTCTTTCTCCTTTGTTTCAGTCACAATGGCCGCCTCGACTTCTTTCTCCTTTGGTTCAGTCGCAACTGCTGCCTCGACTTCTTTCTCCTTTGGTTCAGTCGCAACCGCTGCCTCGACTTCTTTCTCCTTTGGTTCATCTGCAACAGCCGCCTCCACTTCTTTATCCTTTGGTTCATCTGCAACAGCCGCCTCGACTTCTTTCTCCTTTGTTTCATCTGCAACAGTCGCCTCGACTTCATTCTCCTTTGGTTGAGCTGCAACAGTCGCCTCGACTTCTTTCTCCTTGGGTTCATCTGCAACTTCTTTATCCTTTGGTTCATCTGCAACAGCCACCTCGACTTCTTTCTCCTTTGGTTCATCTGCAACAGCTGCCTCGACTTCTTTCTCCTTTGGTTCAACTACAACAGCTGCCTCTACTTCTTTCTCCTTTGGTTCATCTGCAACAACCGCCTCGACTTCTTTCTCCTTTTGTTCGTGTCCAACAACTTCGACTGGTGTCTCTGCTTGAGGCACATCAGTTACAATTGTATCCTCTGGTTGGATACCAACAGTCTTGGTTGCTGAATCTGGAGGGTTCAGCGCCACAGAAACTTCTTCCGCCTTCAAGCCAGCCTCAGAAGGTGCCTCCGAAACAGCTTCACCTTCAACTGCTGCGGGAGGTTTAATCTGCTCCTCGGGCGTTGGTTCTTCTGCTTTAGGGACCGGGATATCTGGACTCTCGGGTTCAATGTCTTTGGTGATCTGTTCTTTTGTTTCCTCCTCTTTGATTATCTTGTTCTCTTCATTTTCCTTCTTCTCAACCGTCTGAAAAAAATCAACAAACATATCAGGAGTGCCTTATATGATATAGGACATCAAAAGAATCCATCAGAAAAGAAATTAAGCGGGAATTTAAAAGTGAGAAATTCCAGGGTAGGGTAATCTAAATTCTTATCAGCAGCAATTTGAAGCATTTCAGTCTGAGCTAATGATATATGTATATTAACAAAGTCCCTAAACTATGTGTGGTTAGGCATCAAAAAGGGCGAACTGATCAATCCACATCAAGTGAGGTAACGTAACAGGATGCCTGAAATTTATGAACTTTATCAATGACAAAGCCATCAACAGGAAAGACAATGATAAAATGATATGTTGGATTAATATCAGTACAATTAAACGACTACTAGTGTGGAGATCCCTTTAAGACATTGTTATGGGTTTAGAAAGAGAAGCTAGGCAAGCTGAAACAGAGATACTGAAGTCTTTATAAGCTTACTACTCAGGGGAAATGAAATTAAGGAAGGATCTAGAAAATGGTCGAAAGAGGTAGAATTTATCTTCCACTGGAAACTCTGAAATTCACTTAATCCAAGTTGTAGTTGGTCTAAATACACAAAAAAAATTCAGAGATTTGCAAAAGGAAAACTGAAACAAATAAACTTGTTTAATTCTGAGTCTGCACAGCACAACTTTTCTAGACTTCCGGGGGGGGGGGGGGGGGGGGGGGGGGGACCTTTAAATGGTTTTTCAAAAGAAATACAAGTTTACTAGACAGTGAGAGGAAAAAAGATCAGGATGAGAGAATTCAAAATAAATCATAGTCTAAATTAATCCTTCCTAGAGCTTTTTTATACTAAACATGTTTCAGAACTTGGAAGTCCCCAGTGTGAAGCATGAAAAAAGCACATGCAATCAGAACATCCAACAGATGGACTAAAACACCCATCTACTTCTCTGAATAACAAGCATAAGACCTTGTTCTTAAGTGTTTGCTTATCTTTATGAAACTTACAAGGACATGAATCAAATCGAACTTCTATCCATGAGGGGGAAAAAAGAAAAGATCAAGACAGTTCACATAACCCAAGCTTCAAAAGAAACAGAGGAAAGACATAGAGGAACAGAGGTTTCTGTAGAGACTTACTTCATCAGGAGTGTGATGATCAGATGCAACAGTCTCAGAAGCCATGGATGGATGAAATGAGTGCTCAAAGAAGGAGGAGAAAAATGAAAATTTCTTTCCCTTCTCTTCTTCCGGCTGGCTTTTGGATTCAAAAGAGAAGCGAAGAGTGCCAAAAGGAAATGATTGATGCTGAAAAGTAAAGAAGGAAAGCCAGAGAGCCCCACTCAAACTTGGAATTGGCAATTCAAAAAAAGAAAATGAAAAAGGAAAAAAAGGAAAAGACAGGTTGGTCTTAGTGAGCTGGATGATTATCTAGGGGGTGTCTGTATGGCTGCATCTGTATGCATTTGTGATTATTATATAATTTTTTCTTTTTTCCTAAAATGCTGTATCTGCATGTAGCTATCCAAATTGTACTTGGGATTTCTTGCCCCTTTTGTCAGAACCCATAAATACAATGAAAATTATTCCATGTATTTTACCAATATTGCTATAGTCGAATTTGACCCCGCAACGTTTATATGACGTCGATCTATCATCTTTTGAGTAAGACGAAGATTGTGGTACAAAAATCGATTACAACTGGGACTTATATTTAGTCGTTCGAAAAAATTCAAAAATCCTAAATTATTTTGCATTATAATTTGCTCTATCCATCGTATCTTATCATAATAGGGAACAAATATGTCTGACTAAAGTATCAAGTTGTCAAGCCAAATTCCCATATTGTGTTAACCTTTTTCAAGTCTTGATTCCTAGAATTGCACGATGGCTCTGCCAAGTTCATCAATTTCAGCAGGAACAGGCCGCTCTGTTTCTTTTCCGCTCTTGTCCACTTTCGGGTTCGGGTTGTACCACTTGCATGGTGGGATGGGATCCACGAAATTTCCTAGGATACCGCGAGGCGCAAAAGAGCGATGTTTTTGCTTGTGCCTTAGCTTCGTTGCTCTCGCTAGTTAACAAATGAAAAAAGAAGCGTGTATTGCTTAAGCACCTAAAGAATGTACTTATCTTCTCTCTCTCTCTCTCTCTCTCTCTCTTTCCCATTCTTTTTGAACTTTTGGGATTGAAGAAAAGCATTGAAGGAAATATGGGAAAAGCAGATTCCACTACTGCATAGAAAAATCATATTCTTAGTGCCACCCTTTATGAGAAAGGATCAGGATTGATTACATGTGAGAAGTTGGCATTATGAGCTTGCCCTTGGACTTTACAGCAAACGGCCCAGCTCATTATGCACCAAGTTGAGGACACTAACGGTGAGATTCCCCTAGTGTATCAGACAGACAATACTGACAAAATAGGGTGACATGAATTACGACCCAAGTTGATGAAAGGAGTTAAAGATCTTAATCCGAATTTTAAAAGAGCTGATCATGGGTTACCAATTTTAAAATCACAAATTCAAGAACTAGATCTCAGGCATCCGTCAGGCGGTGATGGCGGAAAAAAAGGGGAATTAGTTAGTTAATCGGTTCATATCTGACGACTAGTACAAGTTGGACTGCCTATGTGATGATGACTGCTAACTAATGTTAATCAAATAAGATACGGAATATATTCATCATCTTCCTACAGACTCAAAGAAAGAATGTCAAAAACGGGACAGCAAAGGAGATGATTGGAGGGACTTTCTGCACTATTGTCCTCGGTTGAATTTTCAATGCGTTACCGAAATGATTCGTCCGGCAGGATCCTAACTAAACGACTGTTGCCCTTTGTCCCACCAATCCTTTACGTTCCAGAAATGAGGTTAGTACAAAATGGGTATATACTCCTTCGCTGGCAGTCTTCAAGGACTGAGAGGATTTTTCAATGGAGTTACACAGGAAGTGATGCTGATATGTTGGAAAGGGAAGGAACCCACGCGGTGCCTGACCCGGATGCATGTGAATATCCAGAACATTCAAACAGACTTTTAAAATAAATTAAAAAAATTTGCAAAAATTGAGGGACAAAAGTAGAAGGAAAAAAAAAAAAAAATACTTTCCGTCATCATTCTGTGCCTCGAGAAATGGCCTGTAGTGCTTTATGTGAAAACAACGAGAAAATATTCAGTGGTATGTGCGTGCCACGTCATATGTGACGTGGCGCCCACATACCACTCAGATACCGACACCTGTCCCGAGCGGGACCCCTGGAAATTGAAAGGACTCGCTCGGCTCGGCTCGGCTCGCTGCAGAAGAAAAGACACGCTCCCGCCCAAAAGACCATTCTCTCTCCTCAAATTTTCTGCAATTTTTTCTCTCTCTCTCACTTTCTCCAGCGACGAGACAGACATTCGTCAGTGACCCATTTTCGACCCACCTCCGCCGCTCGCCTCCTCGCCGCCTCCGCCACTCGCCTCCGCCGCCAGCCTCTGAGGCTCGCCTCCGCCGCTCCCTCGAAGGTCGACGACCTCCGTCACCCACCTCCGCCGCTCGCCTCCGCCACTCGCCTCCGCGCCGCGAGCAACCGACCGGCGTGCGACCTCCCCCTCTCTCTCTGCCCTCCGGCGTGCGACCTCCCTCTTTCCGACCGACCGGCGTGCGACCTCCCTCTCTCTCTGCCCTCCCTCTTTCCGACCGGCGAACCACCGCGCCGCACCTCTGGCTCCGGTTCCGGCCCCCACTCGTCCGTCCCTTACTTTTTCTCTCTCCTCGCGTCTCTGTCTGCCCTCCCTCTCTTCGACAGCGAACCACCGCGTGACCGGCGAACCACCGCGCCCCCCTCCGGCTCCAGATCCGGCACCGGCTTGTCCAGGTAATTTCTCGCTTTCTCTTTTCTCTCTTTCTCTCTGTCTGACGGGGTGACGGAAGGGATTTTATAGGAGTTCAGCGATGCCTGAAAAGTCTTTGTAATATGCTTTTCGCCTGTAGTTTTTCTTTAATCTTGGGTCTGGCTATTCATTATGCCAGTAGGACATACTCCGAAAAGGCTCTAAAATGAGTGCTATTGTTGCAAATCATGGATAGTCCTTGAAAAGCCAGATCTGTTATTCTTCCATATTGATGTTTATATGTATATTCCCAAATAACTTTGCTGAGATGCAATGCAAATGCATCCATTCTCAATTGATTATTGTCATGCAGTGTAGATTTTTCTTGCTTCTGAGATCATTTGGTCATATTTGTTTCCGTGTGTTTGTGATGCTTATGGTAATACTGTACTCTCTTAGTGTTCATTCTGATATTTAGTCTGTCGTTCCTCCTCTCTCAGGTTCTTGTGGAACTGTCTATCACGCTCTGTGGTACGGATCAGTATGTTCTTCTACTCCCCTTAAATTTAGCTTAACAGAGTGATGCATGCTGTCATGATGTAAAATGCATGTACCTCACTTCATGGTATACGTACTACTTATCTCACTCCTCTAATAGCGTTTGGCTATCTCTTATGCTATTCACTTACGGACTTCAAGTTCTCTTTATAATATGTAACGCATGGAGGTGGAGTGAATTTACTCATGTTGCCAACATGAAAAACAGGAGAAATGTGTCATCTGTCTGGACAGTAGGTATTATTCTGTGTTTTGCTATAAGTGGCACGATAAATGTGGCACAAATACCTGTTGAGGAGAAGTGGAAAGAAAGGAGAGTAGTGTTGTAATTGACTTTGCGATATCGTGTTGTTCCCATATATATAACTAAATGATGTGGGTAACTTTAGTTGGTGCGTTCTGCTATGTTTTACTTATTTTGCTAAATGAAAGAGGAGATTTAGTGCAATGCATTTGGCTTCTTACTTCATCTCACTGTTTGGTATAGACCTATACAATCTCCTGATGATGATTTTTTTTTTTTTTGGATTTTAACTTTCTCTGCATTTAATCCAATTGTAGGATATGACGGTGAAGGTATTTTCGGTGCAAGAATATTCAGAAGAATTGATAAATTCCTTTAGACAAGAGGTTTGTTTTCCTTTTTGTTTTACTATGTCTCATGAGTTCTCTTTGTTTCTAATATTATTCAGCCAGGACATGCTGAGGGTCGCTTAGACTTTTTAATTTGAATAAGGCATCTCTCGTAGGACATGATATGCAGGCTATGTCTTGCTCTAAGCCTGTTGGCCTGTCCTTGACTTGTTAATTGAAATCATGAAAACATTGTTATGATAGTGTTTAGTGATTGCTGGATGCGACCTGGCTGGTTTAATTTTGATAAGGGCCTTCCTTGACAGGTTGTAATTGCAGTTGATAATCTAGATTCAGACTGAGGCAGTGAGGGATAATGGGTTGGCCTTTTAGTTGATAATGAGCCCAAAAAGTGATCTATATTATCCCAGGATGTGACGAGTCAACATCGAGGTGCCAAATGACTCTATCTATGGTGTCACTTGCCCCTACATCTTCTGATTGTTCTTTTCTTCTTTTTCCTTTTCCTGATAAGAACTGCATAGTCAGATGGTTTAGGAAGAACATTCTGAAAACCAGTGTGATAAAGAGATGAAGCAAGATCAACCAATATGTTCGAACTGCATGCATTTATCTCTATCTCTCTGCACTTGTATGACTAGCCCGTATTTTATTATTTTATAAAATTCTGAAGCCTTTTAATGAATAGAATTCTTGGTGCTTATTCTGTAGCAACTGGGATTTTTTCCCCAAAGCACGGATATAGTTTATTGGTGTCAGCTCTATTAGTGATGGCATTGGCAATTTTAATTCAAGTGTTGTTCCACTAATACAACAACGCAACATTTCCAGTACATGTGGTGATAGCAGGTTTTGATCTCTTTTTTTTTTTTTTTTTTTTGCCAAAGGATTATGGATATTTTTCCTTATATTTTCCATGCCTTGATCCATTGCATTATGATTAATTGTGTTGTGTTGGATAGATGTAATAGCATGTGGGTCTACGAAAGGATTATACCTTCTCGTTTTACTCAAAATGAGGAACTTTCTCATAGACTTTGCGATTGTTATATGTCCATGCTCTCACCCTCAGCATGCGTAGTACCATGCAGATTCTGAGAACCTCTTTTGATGTTGCCACAATTTTTCTCACTTCTCATAAAGTACCATTAATATGACAGTTTTTTTTTGTCCTTGCAGGTGTCTCTTATGAAAAGACTTTGGCACCACAATGTTTTGCTTTTCATGGAAGCAGTAACTTCACCTCAGTGCCTCTGCATAGTCACAGAGTTTCTTCCACGGTACTTTCTCAATGCTTTTGAAAAGCAGGCTTTTTGATTATATGGTGCATCATGTTAAAGTTTGTTGTAATGTCTGGTTTATTGGTTTTCAGTGATTGTAATTTCTGTTGATATCCAGTTTCTATGGAACTAACAGTTGTTACGTGTGTTGATGCAGTGGAAGTTTGTTTCGCTTACTGCAGAGGAACACAGCCAAGTTGGATTGGAGACGCCGTGTTCATATGGCTTTGGATGTGGTAAGTATCTGCTTCTTATTCGTGTAACTTAATCCATTGTTTTCTAAGTGCAGTATTTTACATTTTGGTCACCTGAATGTTTTTTTTTTCATCTGTTTCTCAGTGAGCATTTGTTTGCTCCTTTTTATACTGCCCTCATTTTGTTCTTGTTGATATCTTTTACATGTACATTCAGCATGTAACCAAATTCATCCTCTTTTAGGTGCAGTGTTTTACATTTTGGTCACCTGAATGTTTTTTTTTTCATCTGTTTCCCTGTCAGCGTTTGTTTTGCTCCTTTTTATATTGCCCTCTTTTTGTTCTTGTTGATATCTTTTAAATGTACATTTTACTTCCATGCTGATAAAAATTTGAGACGAGTGTCTTGAACCTTAGCATTCCTAACTTCCTGAGACTGCTTGGCCCGTGAACTTTTGGCCTCCAGAGTTTGTCAGTTATTTGAATTCTACTATCTCTTGTATGTTATCTTGCTGCTTTTAACATGTAATTATTGAATTGGGTACTTTTCAGGCTAGGGGCATGAATTATCTGCATCATTACAATCCACCTATCATTCATCGTGATTTGAAGTCCTCGAATCTCTTAGTTGACAAGAATTGGAATGTGAAGGTGTGGCTACAATTACAGAGTTCCGTCCTTCTGTTTCAAGATATATCCCTTTTTTTAGATGCAATTAATGGGTTTTTGCTTATGAACTCATTTATGATTTGCTAAAATTGTAATTTAGGTGAGTGATTTTGGTCTGTCACGTCTGAAATCTAAAGCATATCTCACAACAAAAACTGGGAAGGGAACGGTATGAAAATTTTACTTACTATTTCTTCAATAACTCTTTTTTTTTTTTTTTGGTAAGGTTCTTCAATAACTCTT
This sequence comes from Eucalyptus curtisii, assembly GCA_017140595.1. Classification (NCBI taxonomy): domain Eukaryota; kingdom Viridiplantae; phylum Streptophyta; class Magnoliopsida; order Myrtales; family Myrtaceae; genus Eucalyptus; species Eucalyptus curtisii. The sequence continues at coordinate 32,256,852 of CM029501.1, forward strand.
ATTAGTCATCATTTGTAACTTTCCTCTTTATCTGAAATTATAATTCTTGGCTGACTTGACCTGCGATCTCTCTCTCTCTCTCTCTCTCTCTCTCTTTCTCTAGCCTCAATGGATGGCACCGGAAGTTCTCCATAATGAAGCCTCAGACGAGAAGTATGTTTTTGTCTGTTGAGTTTTATTTTGAAGACTACTACCTTTATCTATCTAAAGATAGCTTTGGTATCCTCATTTACTTCTAATATTTCTCTGCATTTCCAGATCTGATGTGTACAGTTATGGAGTGGTCTTATGGGAATTGCCACCCAGAAGATCCCGTGGGATAATCTCAATGCAGTGCAGGTATTTTTTTTCTTTTCTGTCACCACATTCCATTTCGTCTGAAAAATGCACCTTTTGGTTCAGTAAACAAGATCCATTGAAAAAGGCATCGTGGCATCTTGGATCTCTTTTTCACTTCTCTGTGGAGATGGACTTGGCAGGCTTTGTATTCAGCGACATTTTATGTGAACATGAAGGGGGGATGAATGACTATGCCCGATCTGCCGTCTTTTTCTCTCCCTTTTGTTTCTGTTAGGAATTACATGAAATCTGTTATTCGGAATGCTTTGAACAATGCTTTACTCAGGATACTTGCAGGTGATTGGTGCTGTGGGGTTTATGAATCAGCGGCTAGATATCCCTCATGATGTTGATCCACAGTGGGCATCTATAATGAGAGCTGTTGGCACAGGTGCTTCTTCTCCTTTAGTGTTTATCAAGCCCTAAGTACACTAAACAGAAGCATGGAATCTGCAAAGGATAATTCATTCATCTTGGATAGAAAATGGAGAAGCATTTTTCTGGTCACTGATGCAATAGAATTGGACACAGAAAACGATGCTCCATCTCCGATGAGCATTCGACATGTACCACTTGTAGTTAGGCAGTTTCATGACCTTTTTTTCTTCCGGCATAAGTTGATGTCATTCAGGAGCTTTTTTTTTTTTTTTTTTTTGCCTTTTTGTGAGGACAAAAATTGTCAATTTGTTACAATTCGATACTGATGTGGGAACTGCATTTTCTCCTAACCAGTGATCCAAAGTGCCGACTGACGTTCCAGGAAATACTGGAAAGATTCAAAGATTTGCAGAGACAGAACACACTTCAATTCCAGGCTTCCCGCTCTGCTGCCGGCAACAGCACTCCAAGGGAAACGTGAACCATCCGGTGCATCAAGAGGATTTGTCTATTCATTACATTGGTGAACAGTCCAAGCAAACCTGGCTATTCGCCAGGAAGTTGATGTTGCCAACCAATCTCAACTCGCTTTGCTGCTTCTGGACCATGAAATTTGGCGACCAGATTTTTGGGACCTTTTGAGAGGATAGAATGTTTGTCCTTCGTTTGAGCAATTCAATTGCGGGTGGATCTAGGACGATTGTATGTCGCTTTTGTGCATTTACCGGAAAAGTCACAAAGGATCTTGTAGATATGTTGCAAAGTGTTGTGGAGATCGGAGGCTGAGCACATTAGGCATTGCCATCCATTTGTTTGTGATACATTTATAGGGGAACATTAGATTCTCATCAAAGCTCAAATCAAATTGACTTACAAAACAGAATTTTGCAATGGTAACAGGGGTTGCGCACTACTAAAGCTCAAGGCAGATTCTGCTTCTAAATCGCCGTTAGCCCAAGTTGTTCGCCCCATGGAAGTCCATCAATGAAGATATCCATGCCTTTTCTACAGTCGTTAGCCGATTGTGCCTGGGGCTACTTCAACAAAATCTTACATGCAATCAAAGGTCTTCAGTTTTCCAGAAAGTTTGATGCTTTAGTTTCTCGAATTAAATTCAGTCTAATGAGCTCGGACTTAGGGTCACCATCCAACCAGGCAACAACCCAACAACTCTTCCAAGCTTTGTATCGGAAATCGAACTCACATTATTGAGCATAGGCTCGTGGATTTATGATTTTTTGTTCGTCAAAATTGTACATGATTTTTGTACCGTCCAAAATTCCCGGCATGAACTACATGGAGGGCAAAAATGCAGGGCTGAACATTTGCCACCAAAATCGGCGAGAGTACAGATAATCTCCCAGAAAGCAAGTCATGTATCCCCAAAAGAAGCACGACTCATACAGCTTTTTGATCCTACTTGGACAATGTTATGGGCAAGTCGGTATGTCCTCAGAAAAATCACAAATCCCATTTTTCGTGCCACCAATTCTTTATCGAAGCAAGGAACGAATTGCAGCAACAGCATCACCTTTATGCTCGTAAGGTCCTTTCAGCCACCTTCCGGTCCAGCTGTTTTCAGAATTTACCATACAATATTAGAAAGCTCAGGCCAGTGAGAATAAATGCGTTCAAGCACATGGCATAAGCTGACTGACCTCAAGTTCATTAGCGATTATATCAATGTCAGCTGTATTGATCTTCACAGCAGCCAATTCTTTCTCCCTAGGGAACAATGGGCCACAAGCGAATTGTAAGTCAAATGAGATGACAAATAACCAAAGAAATTTATGCATTGAGTACCTGTGAAACAGCACCAGAGATGCACAAGTTAACACAAGCCAGAAACTAGATGAAACGGTTCCCTGAAAAAGGGATGATAATGCATGGATGCATTTTCGCTATGGACAACCTTTGAGCCTAATAGTTGTAACGAGTACCAACCTCAACACACAGAAGATCTTACATCCTCCACAGCTCAAATGTGGTAATGTGGTGTAAACCAAACTATATGATTGTGGTGCCATGGGAATTTCCATTTGTCAGAGGGCATGTTCTACTTGAAATGAAGGTGCGCAATGAAACCATAAGCTGAAATTTTTTTATAAAGAAACATGAAGCATCTGTGCACACAGTACTCCAATTACACACTCCACTGCGTAGCGGACACTCAAAGCCACTTTCATCTCTATTTCTCTTTCAAGTAACTTCTCTCCTGCAAAGCCTATATGTGCCAGAATTGCTTGCATACACACTGTTTATTCCAAAAATGCTTGCTAGCTTCTTGATTGTGTTTGCTCGCTGAAAAACTAAAAGCAAACGACCCCTTTGATATCAGTTGCATAACTAAATACTCGGACAGGAGAGACCACATAGCCATGTAAGTGAAAGGCCAAATTTAAAGAAGATTAAAGCCGAAAGACCAACTCCACAAAATCCTTCCTCATGGGGAGAGTAAACTCTTCAAGAAGCCAGCAATTTGGTTGTTATTGTTAACACTCCTTCCAACCTAATTCAGTTTTGCTATCAAGCCAAGTATTCTCTGAAATAAAGAAAGTCCAGCTTAGTCTGAGCATAGCCTCTAAAAGGGCTTTTCTTTGGGAATAGGAATCCCTATACACTCTAACTTGACTGCCTTGCATAGTTTAACAAGGTTTGTTCCTTCAAAAAATGGGGTGTCAACAAATAAGTAGAGCAATCACAAGTAGCATAATTCAGTGAATTCACAATACAACAACACAAACATTTTAACAAGGCCTTAAATAGATAGACTATGATCAGCCAAAGCATACAATTAATACTGGCGCAACCTATTCTTCATAAGCAAAATTGAGAAACTGATAACCTAAACCAAAGTAGTAGGCTATTCCTTAGCAAAGTTATGGTCAAATTTCATAAATGGTAATTCTTCCAAGATCACTTCATTAGTTTGAGTTATTCTCACCCAATTATTTGTAGGTTTGAACACCAGAAATAAGAAAATGAATATCAAACTAAGTCGTTGGGGAAAAAAAACGTTAAGTCTTCAGAGATCCTAACATGCCAACCCTGATGACACAGATAAACCAATGAACTGAAGAGACAGTTTGCTGTTTCTAGTCATTACATCACCCATGAATTCTTGATCTTTATTAAATATCTCTACCAAAAGCTGCAGCCACAACAAACAGCTCAATAATTAAGCCCTTCACAACCGATAATCATTAGGCATAATCGTCACTACCCAATGAGCCCATGATCCTTATGTTAATCTGTATCAAGGGACTACAGGAGTACTCAAATGTCATTGAAAGAACAAGACAGTTGAGTGAAAAGATTAAGCACTTCACAAACCCCTCACACACACAGTGGCATTTCGGCATTGATATCACTTGTGCCTTCAAGCGCTACAAACTTAATGAAAACAAGAAAACCATCCCCTGTGCCTTAAATTGCTACCATCACTCCAAACATTTCAAATCCACGGTAAAGATTACTAAGCAAACACGAAGCAATAAATCCAAACAAGCATCGACAACGGACGGGCGTCCGAATCCTTTATCGCCATTATCGCTCTGTGCACCACTATCCAGTTCGCCGACTGCAAAGACCGCGACTTCACCACCCGGAAAGATCTACCAATACAAGCAGCAAACACCCACCAAAAAAAAAGGGCGAACCTTGCATCGCTCGTTCCGCGTGTTCGGAGGCGATCCTTCGAGGGCGCTCTTGAGAGCCTCCAACGGCTTCGACCTGCACGCGACGAAACGAAACACGAGGAAATGCGGAGGTGGGTCAGCTAAAAATCGATCTGGCGAAATCGCAGACAGAAAGGCGGCAAGAGAGGGATCGAGGAGGAGAAGTTTACTGCTTGAGCAAGCTCTCGATCTTGCGGGACTTGTGCTCGATCCTGGAGATGATGGCCTCCGCGTTGTCCGCCTCCACGAAGTCGTCCGTCGCCGCCATCATTCCGGCGAAGCGCCAAAAGTAACTGAATCGCCTGAATCGCCAAATACTCGAAGAAGTTCTTCAAAAAACTTCTCTGTCCCTCCAAAATTTTTCCATATCCATAAATTTCATAATCAGGGAACCACAAGACGCATTTTCCTGACTTCCACAGAACTTGGCTCTCCGCAGATTTCCCTATGATGGTCTGGTATGGGTGATGGAGGGGGCGGGGGATCGGGGATCGGGAATCGATCGACGGAGCGAAGAGAGGAGGCGTTACGGCGGCGAATGCTGGTGAGAGGGCTGGCGACCTCGGGGCGGGTGGACAGGCGGAGGTTCCTGGGGAGGTAGACGAGGGCGAGCCGGAACGCGACCGACGCGACGACCCATGTCCAGAACCCCGAGCGCGCGCGCTTCTGCTTCTTCGTCTCCGTCTTCTGCTTCGTCGTTTCTCTCTCCTCCATTTTCGCCGTCGTGGTTCGACGCGTTGGCGCCGGGCGCGTAGGCGGAGGCGGAGGAGACGGGGGCGACGGACTCCGACGCCGACGGAGGCAACCGGCGGAGGGGCGTCGGCGTCGGGGTTTGCTGGAAGAGAGGCGCGACTTCGAGGACGAAAGAGAGAGAGAGCGGACTAGAGGTCGCGAGAGGGAGGCGGAGGGGCGTCGGCGTCGGCGTCGGCGTCGGACGACTTCGCGGAGGGGGGAGAGAGAGAGAGCAGAGCGGACGTCGCGAGAGGGAGGAGGAGGAGGAGAAAAGTGAGAGAGAGAAAATTGCAGAAAATTCAATCCAGGAGAGAGAAATCTTTTGGGCGGGAGTCGTCACCTGTCTTTTCTTCTGCAGTGAGCCGAGCCAAGCCGAGCCAAGCCGAGCCCGCCCTCCATTTTCCAGCGGGTCCACATGACGCGTGTCGATCTCTGAGTGGTAAGTGCACACCACGTCAGCAGATGACGTGGCGCGCACATACCACTGAATATTTTCTCGAAAACAACAGATGATTCTCCTGGAGTTTCTGGTGATTTCACATCCAGCTATCTCATTTAAGCTATTGATGTATATACAGTTCAAAAGCGTCTGATTTAATTTCTCGCCTTGAAAAAAAAAGAAAAACTTGAACACAATCTCCTGATAATCCACAAGATTACTTATCATGATAATCTACGTGATCCTCCTATGGGCTATTAATTCATTATGACGGTTTTCCACACACCTAACATTCGTTTTCGAGGTTTTTATTATGTCCTCAGATTAGGGAGGGGGTATTGAAAACGAAGCTAGTAGTAAACAGTCACAGTCATGGTGCAGGACTTTCCAGATCAAAGCAAATAGGAATGAATAGCATGAAGTGATTTCTGGTCCAATGACAACATAACATATAAATCAAGTGGGGAAATGTCACATATCAAGCCAGTTCATGGGTGTCCCTGACACAGACATTTCGTTGTAGGACTAAAATTTCGCAAGGTCACGAACATTGCAGAGCCACATCTTTGGGATCAATATCTCAATAGAGGGTCCAAGCACAAAAAGTCTTTTGCAGCTCCCTCTCAAGGCTAAGAGGCTAACCACGTCGTCCACTTCTTCACAATAGGCTAAAGCCAGATCATGTAAGTTCAGAAACTTCGTACGATGCGTTGCCCTCAGCTCATCTTGGTTTGATATCACGCTGCTTCTTTGGATCCAAGAATGGCAAGAGCAAGACATTCAAGTAGGCTTTCAAGCCCGCTACTTGAGGCCATGCCGGGCCGGGCCGGTTGGCCACTGTCTGGCTTGTTTCTGGAGGTAACAGTGAGATCATGTCGGGCTGTGATTGTCTTTTATGTGAGTCAATATTTCACATTTAGGTATAGTTTGTAGATCAAAGATAAAAGATGAGAGAACCTATACAACATACGGACAGCTAAAGAGTAACAATGACACTCTTGTCAGGTTAGAAACCAGGTATTGTTAGGAGAGATCCGAACGACCTCTATGCAAACTCTAAACTGGATATCCTAACTCTAAATTTTCCCGACCCCACTCTCCACCTAGTTCCTTGCACCTCCACTCACGACTGCCGCCGCCGCCGCCGCCATGTCCCCTCCACCCTAAAAATAAAAAGCGGATAAAATAGGAAACTAATCTCCGCCGTTCAATGGGGATTCACGCTGAGGTGCTGATTTTTCAAGAGGGTAACTTTGGGATGTTAAGTTATGCAATAAATTTAGAGGATCCTAATTCATTAAATAATGTGAGAATGTTAATCTTATCTCAAAAAGCTAAATTTGGCCTTCAGTATATCAGATCTGAAAGCTGGACTATGACACGTTTGTGTAATAGATCAGAGAATATGGGAAGATCTCTTCCAGAGGCCATTTCTAGCCTTTTCTTCCCCTCATTCCTAAAAAGGACCGTATTTACATAATCAATGAGTGCTCTTTTATCAGCCTACTCGGTCTTGCCCAAATTGGTACTTATTCAATAGGCTCAATTGCTACTTAGCAGAGTTTTGTTGTACCTATAAGGCTCTCCGATCCATACCACATGAAAAGAACTAACTGGAAATTTGTCTATATCGAAATCACTTAATTATAGTAAATATGGAAAAGAGCTACATAGAGAAGCTTAAGTTGCTATGTGACTCCCCCCCTTCGAATTGTTCGATTCTCAATTAAATCGACAGACTTTGGGTACTAAAGAAAAAAGGAATGCTCTAAAATCGAACAAGAACCGATAATTTACTTGTTGAAATGCTCCGAGCATGCTGGGACCTCGATTATTTACGGGCATCACCATCAAACAAAAGTCCTCATTGAAGAATTGAAAGACATTCCTCTCGGGGAGAAAAAGATCTGCTTTTGCACAATGGATTGTCATGCTTGGATATGTGAAATTCCCTCTAGGAGTGTTGTGGCGCAAGTCCATTGTTCTTGATCGAGGAGGTGCAGAATGCCAAGTACATTTCTCGAGGAAATATCGGATTATTTCCTTTTTCACGGTATCAAAAGCAGCCTGAACAAGAGTAGTATGAGGACTTCCTGAGTCGAATATAAACCCGCCTGTGCGATCCGGTCTCATTTAAAAAATTGCGGGATCTATTTGTAGGTGCTTTCTGGCAAGGCTCATACCCATGACCTCAACTGCATACTGGATTACATTAGGAATCAGTCTTGTCATATGGACTACTACCCGCGGCTGTCTGCGGATTATTGCATCGTCCCCGAAATTGAGTAATGTGAAGATGCCACGGGGATCAAGCGAGGGCAAGCAATACGAGATGCGGTTTTTAGTCTCATCTGCAAAGATGGACTGCTTCCCAAGTTCAAGCCAGATATTCCGGCTAATTCTCTCTCCTTTCCCAACTAGCAAAATAATTTTGGGATATGGTTGCCATTACTCCTAAAACTTTTTGTGAAAATGCAATTGAATATTAAAACTTTCAAAACATACAATAAGTCCTAAAACTTGTCAAATTAGTACAATTGAGTCCCAAAACTTGCAGTGGCGGCGGCGGCGGCGACAGAGAGGAAGGGGGTCGAGTGAGGCCTCGCTAGCCCAAGCAAGGACCGACAACACTCACCTAGACGGAGTTGAGCGTGCCCAGATCTGGGCAACATCAACCCTCCCTAGGGGATGTCGACCATCACCCAACCCAGGTGAGGCCTCACTAGGGCTAGCAAGGTTCGCCCAAATCTGGGCAACACCTCTCCGACCCTCACCTGAGGACAACACATCTCACCCAGATTTGGGCAAACGTTGATCCTCAACTATGGCTGACAAGCCTCGGGTCCTCGGGTGAGGTCTCGCTAGCAGGGCAAGCCTCGCCCGGGCCTAGCGAGGTTCACTATCCCTCGCTTGGGACTGGCGAGGCCTCACTCGAGGCCCCCAAGGCTCGTTGGTCACCCTTGGGTAGGCCTGGCGACCTTCACTAGCCACTTTGGCAATGGGCGACGATGGCGATAGCCGCCAATGAGTCCCTACCTTTTTTTTTTTTTTTTTTCAGTTTTGTTTTTTAAATTATTTTTGCTTTATGTAGTTTTTAAATATTATTTCAATGAGATTTAAAGGAAAAAGTACTAAAAAATACCATGTAAGAGAGTGGAATTAGTTTTAAAATGCCACATCAGCATTTTTCGTTAGATGAATTGACGATATTATCGGAAGAACTCGATTGCACAAATTTAACAAATTTTAGGATTCAATTATATTTTCACGACAAGTTTTATATCCCAATAGTTTTGTAGGCCACAACCAAACATGGTGTTGGAGAATCTTTTAGGAGATCTACCATCCTTAAAGATGAAGGTGTCTAGTCCTACTTACCCCTTACTATATTCAGATCCAACATACCTCACATGCAAATATTGTCCACACATAGCTTAGGAATATAGAGGGGATGATCACAAGATAAGGATCGATATGATTGTGATTAACTTTTGCTGAAGTTTCCTGGCCTTATATTGAAGCACCGGGTACATCCTTCACATTGCATCAAGGTACATGGACTCCCTATATCCACCATTAAGGTCGGAGCATATGGACATGTGCCAACTGACAAGGTGACTATAGTGTATTTTGGCCATGCTCAGCCGAATCCTTCCAATTTATTAAATTGGAAGAAGCCATCGACTCAAGTCTGCATGTATGGGCTCGAGATATTCGGAGATCCTTTCATATCTTTCTTTGAGGGTGAGGCTTTTTGGGAAGAGCGTGTTGTCAAATCTGTCTATAGGGATGAGCTTGATGCTGAAGCCATAGGATCCAGAGGACTGGGTGGCAATGAGAAAGCGAATGAGGAAATTCAGCTGAATTAGACGTGATGTTGTCATTATCTTTAGAGGTTTTTTTGTGGAAGTGTTTGCATGTGCTTTAGAATGGATTTTATAAAGGTCCCTCTTGTTGCAGTAATCTTGCCTTTCTCCCTCCTAATAAATCATATCGAGACAAAATTTAATGCAGAAGCTCACGTAGACCTGGTAGAGATGTATCGGATTTTCCTCTAGATATACAAAGTAAATGCAAAGGGTTCATGATATACATGCATTTAAATTATTTTTTTTTCAGAGTATAAACCGAAAACTTAGCTAACCCGCAAGTTCTTAAAAACTATTCTGAAACATAGAACATAATTGACAATTTCACAGATTCTAGGTACCTAACACTGACGTTAATATTTATTGATTTAAAAGATGTGGCATTCTTGTCAAGAAAAAAAGCACGATAACATACATTTTTGTGTCGACAATAACACAGTCATAAAACACAACAACCTTGAACAACTAAAGTACAAACGAGCACGACTTGTTCCTATTGCTATGCACAACATATATATTTCTTACACCTGGTAATTATTCAAGCACTATCAGCTCAAACATTTACCTTCTCTAACTGCACCTACTATTAATGTAATTGAGAAGTAATTGATACTTTATGATGTGGGACGTGATAATCTTCAAGTTGAATTATTATTTTTTGTTTTAGAATTTGAATTTTTAGGTAGTTTTCTTAGAGACTTTATTTGTTATCTGATCAGGTTCTAAATTAATATACTCAGAGATTTTCTTTACTTTTTCTGATACTTTTCTCATTATCTACTACTAGGAAATCTGCAGAAGTTTTAGTTCATATTGATATTATACTATTCTGTATATAATTCAGGGCACTGACTCAGAAATAAAATCGAAAGCTTTTTCTCGTTGCGCTTCGAGCATGTCGCAAGTGTTTACTTGTGTGGCGAGTTGCGATTTCTGTTATCATACGTTTTTGCATCGCTGCAATTTCCAATCGATGTAATTGTTTTTCTATCTTACGCACATAATCCTATGGACAAGCAAGTGGGTAACCCATTAAAATGCATCGTTATACCGTCACTATTTCCATATCCAGTATTAAATTGGGAGTGTACCAACGTGAGTCGATGATCTTGGACGTGATTTTACATTACAAGTCATAAATAACATGACTGTAAAGAAACTTTAGTCTGGCAGTCCACTTGAAGTGGTTGCAAATTGAATGGATTATTTCTTAGTGTAATCTACCCTTACATGTTTATTCATTGATCTTGTATTCGAGAACTAGTAGTTTGCCCTGTTAATCCTCCATGGCCCAAATAACTCAATTTTTCCCATGAACTAAGCTTTGAAAGAAATAAACTTAATGAAAAGTTGTCTTTATTGGATCCATATCGCTAGCAAATCTAGAAGAGAAGTACACACAGAGGACCTTGTACGTTGCTGTGTTTACTTTATTTCCTTGCTTGATCCGTTTGATTATCAATTGGACCGACAGATTTCGGGTCCAGACCATTAATGCCGTAAAATCGAACAAGAATCGGAAATTCGCCTGTTGAAGTGCTTCAAGTCTGCTGGGTCCTGGGTCTCGTGTGGGCATCATCATCAAGTAGAAGCTTGCATTAAAGAACTGAAAAACATTTCTCGCGGGGAGAAAAAGATTAGCTCCTTCGAAATGATATGCCGTTTTGGAGCTGGAAAATTCCGATGAGGCATGCTGTAGCATAAATCTAGTTGAGCCGGTCGAGGAGGGAGAGAATGCCAAGTATATTCCCTGCGGAAATAGTCGATTATTTCCTCTATTACTTTACCACAGGCAGCTCAAACAAGAGCTGTATGAAGAATTCCTGAGTCCAAAATATCTGCCAGTGTGGTTCGGTCTCATCCGAAGAACTGAAGGCTCTATATCTAGGCGCTTCCTGTTGACACTAATATCGATTGTTGTAACCGCATACCGAGTTACATTAGGAATCAATCTTGTCGTCATGATCCCAGGTTGTCTTCCCATTTGCGCGTCATCGTCAAAATGGAGATATGTGAAAGCATCGTGGTTGTCAAGCGAAGGCAAGCAATATGATATGCGGTTCTTAGTCTCATTAACATATTGCATAAAAATAGACCGCGGTCCTAATCCCATTCCAAATATCCTTGCAATTGTCTAGGCCGCAACCAAACACAGTTTGGGAAAATCTTTTAGAGGATCCCCTATCATTAAAGATGAAGGTGTCTGATCCGACCTGCCCCTTGCTATAGCAATCACCAATTCTAGGTCCAAAATACGTTTAGTCATACATGCAAATGTTGCTTTCACATAGATGAGGAACACAAAGGGGATCAGTACAAGGCAAGAGCCAGTACGATTTTGATTGGCTTTTATTGAAATTACCTTGCCTATTAAAGAAATAACGGCTGCATCCTTCACATTACATTCGTGTATCCACAGTACCTGTATCCACCATCAAGTTCTGAAAATATGGATGTGTGCCAACCGACGGGGTGGTTAAGTAATAATTGAGACTGCCTCTAAAAACCGAAGGTCGTAGCACATTGGGGTTTTGTTTCATTGACTCATTTCAATCCATTGAACTTGTGAAAACCATGGATTCGAGTTGGTACACATGAGCTCGAGATATCCCAAAGATTCTTTGGTATCTTTTTTCTAGGGTGAGATTCTTAGAAAAGAGTTTTGTGTCAAATCGGTCTGTTGGAATGAGTTTGATACTGAAACCTCAAAAGGCTTGGAGGTGATGAGAAACCCAATGAAGAAAGCCAGAAGAGTTAGACGTGACATTGCCATTTTTTCTGAGTTTTTTCGGTTGTGGTGTTCGCATGTGCTTCAGAATTGATCATATAACTTATAAGAACCCTTCCGTGGTGCTATAATTCTTCCTTTCTTCCTCCAACTAAATTAAGTTGACCAGAAATTACATGTAACGGCTCACTTATAAATGGTAGAGATATATTGGTGTCGTGACCTAATTTTTCGGTACACCACCTAAAACTAGGTTAATGGACTGTCAAGTTTTTAAACTTAACTCGGGCTCTCCCAAGCCCATACCAATTCGCGACTTAAGGTTCAAATATGCAAAGGATTATTTTCTATGAGTCGCCACTAATCAGTTTTCGGTAGGTCGATTAGACACCTAAGTAAAAAATGGGAGAATTATTTTACTCCTACGCACCAGAGACTAAGGGTACGGGGACTTGGTTACACTAGAATTTTCTAATGCCCTTTCGGTACCATTTTATTTTAATTTCAAAAATATTTTGCAGGCAGTATTGATTAATTTTAACCTAAGCTACTAACATGCAAATGGTGGTCATGCGGGTGCTCAATCAATGAAATAACATTCAATTAATCGAAATGCTAGATTCATATGAAATTATAAACTACAACTTTATTAAGGTCTATTTTCTAAAAAAGAAGATTTACAAAAATACTAGTAAAAATGCATGCCCTAAACATGATGACATGATATCTAATTAAATGTAATCTTAATTTAAATTTGATATGCATGAATTTTACTTTAATGATATGTGAGATGCAATTCATATGGCATAACTTGAACTATCACTATATGTATGCAATCTAATTTATATAATCCTAAATATGCATGCGCTTCATGATATGGGATGAATGACATAATAATTCTATATGCATGTTCTTTTTATATATATTTTTTTTTAATGTATGCAGCCTATCCTAAACAATGATGACATAAAATGGGATTACTATCCAAATAACCTATTAACTATCCAAATAAATAACCTTTTGTGTTTTTTTTCTTTTTCTCTTTTTTTAAAATTACTTAATAATTCTTATTAAAAAAAACAACATAATGATGTATTTAAAAAAAAACTACATGATGGGATTACTAAAACATAACAACATGATGTGATCCAAACTTACTAGGCCTAAAAATTAACTTACTAAAACCTACGTGTCTAATCTATTAGACCTACATGTCCTATATGCTCATGCAAGATTTTGAATTTTCTTATTAAAAAAAAATTGTTTCTTTTTTTTTTAAATTGGAATTATGAGATATTAAATCTAAATAATCAACATAATCAACCAACAAAATATTAAAATAATCGAAAAAATAATCTGTTGTCTCACGGTCAAATTAATGATTATTATAACCCTAATTATCACAACAAGGAAATCAAAATAATTAGAAATCTGATCCGAAGTCTTACGGACCAAATTAAATAATTATTGTGACTTAACAATTGAAATTCTACCAAAAAGCCCAAAAATTAATATAATTAAAAAAATGATCCGATGTCTCTCGAATCAAATTAATAATTACAATAATTTCGGACAAAATTCTTACGGATAATGCCTACAAAATGCACAAATTAACATTGACAAACCATACTCTAACTTAAACAATAATAACAAAATTTAAAACGAATAAATAAATGACAATAAAATAAAAATAAACTACCTAATTTGCTTTTCTCGTTTTCTTTTGCTTTTCTTTTTTCCAAAAGAAAAGCTCGGCAGCTCGTGCGGCTAGTCACCGAGGGGACTGATCGTTGGTCTAGCAAAGGGAACTCCGGCGAAGGCGGGTCGGCAGGAACGAGGCGGCACCTAGGCAGCAGGGACAACCGGCGGAACAGGTGCGTCGTGGTCGGAGCTGAATCGGCGGTGGCTTCGCAGACAGTGCGTTGTAGGCGGAGGACTCCAATGGTGGGCGAGTCGCGGGCCGGCGCGGGGGTCAGCGATTGACCGGAGGAGTCGCGAGCGACGGCGCGGTGGAGGTGATGGCTGGCGTCAAGATCGTCGCGGCCTCCGGAGGACGAACTACTAGGGTGTTCGTCGACGAGCAGGAGAGGCGACGTCGGTCAACGCAGGTAGAGTCAGGCACTGGATCTCGGTCTTCTGTCGTCGGGGTAGAGAGGGATTACAACCGTGTGGCTGGATCTGGGTCGATGGTGGATCGTCGAAGAATGGCGAAGGACTCCACAAGCTGCAAGATCGATGGCGGAGACGTTGGTAGCTACAGTGGTGCAGGAGTGTGGAGGAGGAAGCCGACGGAGACGATATGGACGCCGCTGCGAGGCCGAGGCGTTGGAGCGAGACGGCGGCGTCGATTGGGCTGAGGGGTCGTCGGCCAAGGGGGTCGCGGTGCAGCAACGACGGTGAGGTGACACGGAGGGGCGAAGCTCCGGCGCCGCTCGAAGGAAAGCGGCTCAGCTGCTGGTGCTGGTTTGCGAACGACAAGCCTCGGCGAGTGTGGGCGTCGAGGGGTCCGAGGAAGAAGATGGACGAAGAAGAAGCACTATTCTTTTTCTTTGATTTCTTTTCTTCTCTGTCTTCTCACATCTGTCTCTCACGTCACCCTCTTTCTCTCACCTGTCTCTATCTCTCTCTGCAGAAGCAAAACTTCTGCACTTTTCCTTTGTTTCTCTCTTTTTGTTTCTTGCTTGAAGCAAGAGAAACCCCCTCTCGTCTCCTCACTTTTCTTCTTTCTTTTCACTTTTGTATTCTTTTCTCCTTCGACGAAGATGAAGAGAAGCCCCTTTGCTCGGTTCTGAAGCCTCACATTTTATAGTGAAAAGCTCAACCAAAGTTGTTGAAGATTTGCAAATATTCACTCAACCATCCAACAATAAAAAGGCTCCAAAATCAAATAAAAACTGAATTTTGAATTTTAAAATGAGGATATATTTTCAACAAGAAAGATTTTCAAAACCAATTTTTTATTTTATTTTTTATTTTCTAAAAAATTAGGTGTCAACAGCTTTGCCCCTCTTTGAAGGGAAGCTCGTAGAGTTTCCTTCAAAGATATATGACACCTAAATTTAAACCATGCAAAATGAAATATGAAATGAATATGCAAATGTTAATGATTTTTTTTTTTAAGAAAAAAGGATGCAATGTAAATGCAATGATTCGGTCAGGAACATAGATCTATATATGTCTATGACCAATGAAATGCAAATGCAAAGAAGAACACGTACTTGTCTGGGGATTTAGGTGTGAAATGATTTTTATGAGACCTGACAAACATCTGGAACTCCCTTCAGATAATTGAAAGGCTCAAAGTCTTCAAGGATCTGGAATTCTCATCAAATTCTAAGCACCTGGAAATTACATCAAGTACTTGAAATTTCAAAGATCTGATTCTTATGTCAGACATTTGAAAACATTTACTGAACATCCGGAAATCACATCAGATGTTTGGAAAGACAAA
Organism: Eucalyptus curtisii; assembly: GCA_017140595.1. Lineage (NCBI taxonomy): Eukaryota > Viridiplantae > Streptophyta > Magnoliopsida > Myrtales > Myrtaceae > Eucalyptus > Eucalyptus curtisii. The sequence goes on from CM029501.1 coordinate 32,272,465, forward strand.
CACTTGAAAGTCACATCAAGTGTTTAAAGGTTCAAATATCTGTAATTCACACTAGATATTTGAAAACATTTTATAAATTGGTACTTGGAATTCTCATCAAGTATTCAAAGATGACTGAACAAACTCGGGACTTCAAAGACAAATCCTTTGGTCTAGTGTTTAAAAACCAAAATCAAATAAAAACAAATAAAAAGGCTCCAAAATCAAATAAAAACTGAATTTTGAATTTTAAAATGAGGATATATTTTCAACAAGAAAGATTTTCAAAACCAATTTTTTTTTTAATTTTCTAAAAAATTAGGTGTCAACAATTGGATTTGCCCCTAATTAATACACTCCGAAAACAATGACAATTACATTAATTAAGATCTCATTTTTCAAAAGTCGACTCATCTTGGACCTAAGAAAAAAATAAGTATCCAGTGCATGGTGTCAACTTCTTAGAGTTACAAGACATAATGACATTGCATAACTAAAATACAAACAAGTATCCGTTTTTTCTTCATAAAAATAAAATAAAATGCAATACCCTGCAAGTTATATCATAACATATCCTTCTTAGCTTTCAATTGATTTCTACATGGATCTTTATATCTCTTCCTTTTCAAATGCCTCTCATAATTACAAATAAATAGAAAAAATTAAATCTTGACATCAACACAATTGATTGGGGCATTGAGGGATTTTCAGGTCAGGAAATAAAGATAACAATTCAAATCTTACCAACTATATGCAAATCGCTTTGGATCAAGTCCCCTTACACAGGTTAAAAGTCTAGACTTAACCAATTTATCGGACTTGCAAGGTGATCTATGGGCTTCCAAGTAATCGGATCTCCCTACGCTTGCATCTAAATTATCCAAAAAAAGTTACATGAATAAAAAGGGAGAAGAATATTAGAAATGCTAAAAGTTGTGGACAACACTCACTTTAATACTCAAAGTTTTAGCTGGCTCACTTAAGTGTCAAATTGGAGAAAAAATAATCACTTAAGTGCTTCCGGAGAGAAATTCCGACCAAATTGATTACGAGGTCTTTATAATTAAAATCTTTAACTAACTTGGCATTCTTTTAAAAAAAATCTAGTCCAAGTGGATATCCAAAATGATGTTGCACAATCCTGTGGCTCGATTAAGCAAACCAGCGTTGCACCACCTCTTGGCAAATTGACGTCGTATAGGAAGGATCAATAGAGAGTTGGGGTCATCGTTGTTTACGCCTATGAAGTCTTTCTTGTCATTCACTTACCATGGTTTACCGTCATTGCTTGCATGCCATCTCTGTAACTCTCACTCATTCAATTTTGTCATCTTCTTTACCTAGCTTAATTGACAGGAAAAATTAGGGCTCATATGGCAAAATTAGAGCTCGAATTAGGGTTCTTGGTGCAATGGTGGGGACGATGGTACTAGATAGGGAATTGCAAAATAGTGAAATTGTGACTATGGGGACCTCAAATTGTCTAATCAATTCGGTGCTAACTTTGTTACTTTCCTTCTACTAAACGACAACTGTCAAGTATTCTTTAATCAGTTAGTCATGATTGTGGGAACCTTCATGTGAAGTAGTTGTCCTTTCTGTATTGTGATCCCAAAAGTTAATTTATCTTTATCCTTGGGTGTAGTGTCAGGACAATCTGGCAACCATCATTATTTCCTATGATAGGGAATTTGTTATTGGCATTGAAAAGTAGGAATATGCTTATAGAAATGAAAGTACAATCTTCTTCGATGTAAGAAAGCCATCAAATATTGATGCAAAAGAAATTATTGGCACTAAAGTAAGTGCCGTACATAACTTTTGATACTTCTAGTGTTTTTCTCCCGTATAAAAAGGCATTATGATTTAGGAAAACTGAGTCCAATAGTACATGTGTAGGTTCCAAACTAAATTGATTCTTGGTTAGTGTTTCCAATCGAGCCTTAATTACAAAAAGTTGTTTATTGATGCATGTTTGTTTAATTAATTCAATGCTAGCTTTGTTACTTTCCTTCCACTAAACGACAACCACCGAGTATTCTTTAATCAATTAGTCATGATTGTGGGGACCTCTGTGTGAACCGTGTTGTGGTTCCAAAAATTAATTAATTTTTATCCTTGGGTATAGTGTTGGCACAAGGGACAATCTTACAACCATCATTTTTTGATATGGTGGGAAATTTGTTATTGGCACTAAAAAGTAGGAATATGCTGATAGAAATGAAGGTACAATCTTCTTCAATGCAAAAAGGCCATTGAATATTGATCCGAAAGAAATTTTTGGCACTTTTAATGTTCTTCTCCCTAAATAAAAAGGCAATATGACTTGAGGAAAATTGAGTCCAACAGTACATGTATAGGTTCCAAACTAAATTGATTCTTGGTTAGTGTTCCCAATGGAGCCTTAATTACAAAAAGTTGTTTATTGACGAATGTTTGTTTAATCAATTTAGTGCTAGCTTTGTTACTTTCCTTCTACTAAAAGACAATCGGCGAGTATTCGTTAATCAATTAGTCATGATTGTGGGGACTTCTGTGTGAAGTTGTCCTTTTTGTGTCATGGTCCCAAAAGTTAATTTATTTTTATCCTTGGGTGCAGTGTCGATGTGAGGTACAATCTTGCAACCATCATTATGTGTTATGGTAGGGAATTTGTTACTGTCACCGAGAAGTAGGAATATGCTAATAGAAATGAAAATACAATCTTCTTTGATGTAAGAAGGCTATCAAAAATTGGTCCGAAAGAAATTTTTGACACTAAAGTGAGTGTCATATACAACTTTTGGCATTTCTAGTATTCTTCTCCCTGAATAAAAAGGCAATATGACTTGAGGAAAATTGAGTCTAACAATACATGTATAGGTTCCAAACTAAATTGATTCTCGGTTAGTGTCTCCAGTCGAGCCTTAATTACAAAAAGTTGTTTATAGATGCATGTTTGTTTGACTACAATGGGTAGTATTAAGGGATATGAAATCACATAATTAGAGTACTACTATCATTCTTAAATTGCCTTGTCGAATGGTAAATACTCGATTAGGCATGTTCCATTTCCTTCCAATTTACTTCAACTTTTCATCCCAAATTTTGGGAGTATCTAACGGGTAGCATTGCAAGATAGCTTGCACTCACTCGTACTCTCAGAAAGCCTCTTAACATGGCATATCATTCACCATTCTTATACAGCACCAGATCTTAGTAGTCTTTTGTTCATCACGACAACATGAGCAGTCCAAAAAATGCAGCAGTTCCCTCTATTTTGATGTGTTCTCTGCTTCTTTCTCTTGGGTCACAGAGAAATCTTGAGTCCTGGAAACAAAGCTCACGCTTGTAGAGAAAGATTCATCTTTGGCGGCACCATTGTTGTTAGGCCCAGCTCTGAGAAGCATCTCCTCATCCCCAGGCACATTGTTCTTGTACTCGTACCAATTGGCCCAGAACAAGTAATTCACAAAGTTGACCACACTTAGGATGGCCAGGAACCAATAGAACCGCTCCGCGTGGTTCGCGTTCAAGTCCCTCCCTTGTAGCCATCCTCTCTTGCTCTTGCCCTTGCCCAACCTCTCGGTCACCGTGTCGATGAGCCCGATGAACGCCGAGCTCAAGTAGTACCCGATCGACAGAGAGAGCCAGGAGAAGGAGGTCGAGAGCGACCTCATGCCCAGGGGGGCCTCACTATAGAAGAACTCCATCAGGCCCACCAGCGTGAACATGTCGGCGATCCCGAAGATTGCGTAGTGGAAGGAGAGCCAGAAGAGGCTGATTTTGTAGTTATGTCGGAGGAGCTCCTGCTTCCTCTTGATCTCCACGAGCCCGGCAATGCCCATCGAGATGGCCGAGAGGACAAGCCCGACCCCGACCCTCTGGAGGTGAGTGATCCCATTCGGGTGGCCCGTAAACCTCCGGATGAAGGGGACAAAGGCGAACTCGTAGACGGGGATAAGAACGGACATGAAGACTAGAGGGATGACCGGGATCGAGGCCGGAGGGACTTGGAAGTGGCCGAGGTTTTTGTCCATGAGGGTGCCTTGTTGGACCGAGAGGGTCTGTAACTGGGCCAAGCATGTGTTCATGAGAATGGTGCTTAGGAGGATCGGCATCATCCTGGTCAGGATCTTGACTTCCTCCACTTGGGTCACTGTGCACACCTTCCATTTTGCCGGGTCTGTGCCCTTAGGGAGGATTGCTGCTTTGTCTAAAAACCTGATCATTCATAAATTTTACACATACTAATGTAAGAAAGAGTAATTAATCATGAAACGATAACATCGATCTTAGAGGTTTTCGTGGCCAGATTAGAACGATACAATTAATGTCGTGTCGTTGTGTCAGTATTTGTGACTTCTGTCACTGTGTATCAATATTCATGTCGACTTTATCCAATCGAATCCATGCTCGTATCATGGGTTGGGGCGTTAGAGAGGACGAACCCGAATTGAGAAGTGTGGGGGATGAGCTCTCCTCTCCTGGCGGACCTACGATCTCGCACTTCGTACAGCTCGTCCGCGGTTTGTGGCACCTCCGCTCTCCAGTTCTTCACTGCGACCACCAAAACCTGCGCAAGGGTTTCAACAGTTTCCAATGAAACATCGTTTCTACGCTGCAATCTTATTGTCTTGTTTCACACACCAGGAAACATGAACCATCCTATACGTGTGTTCGATTGGAAAGGTGAGGCATTTGCATACCCTTAGGTAGCAACCAGCCTAAATGTTTTACACCAAAGTTATGCAGTGGATCTAGCCGATGACGGTCTAGAAAAATATAAATATGCTGGATCACTCAACTACCGTGCAACTTGATAAATTTAGTAAATCACAATTCAAATTATTCACGAGGGAAGTCGAGCAATGCCTTGCCTTTGACTTGTACAATGACGCCCTTATTCTTTGATTAGCCCCACTTGACACTGGAAGTACAGGCGCGCACTCTCAAAGAGAGAGAGAGAGAGAGAGAGAGAGAGAGAGGCCTACCTGAAGGACCCTCAAGAGCGGGCTCTCTCCGGGCACACGGACCCTATAAAACCTCTTCCCCAAGGCCAGGAACACGAGCCCGAAAAAGGCGCAACAGAGTGAGACCGCAAACCCGACATCCCACCTCTTCTCCGTGCTCAAATACACCACGAAGGTCACTCCGAGGGTAGCTCCGATGGTGATGCTGAGCAAGAACCAGTTGAAGAAACTGGCAATGTCCTTCCTTTCCTTCGGATTGCGGTGGTCGAACTGGTCTGCCCCAAGGGCAGGGATCGAGCCTCTTATGCCTCCTCCTCCAAGGCCCAGAAGGCATATTGACATGTACATCAAGAGAGCCTTTGAGCCATGAACGCACGTGGATTCCGCACATGGTGCGGGTTGGAGGTTCTTGTAGTGGGATTGGATGATCACCAACAGATATCCCTGGAAAAAATTGGAATTCGATGACTTACGAAAGAAAAATACTTTCATGCGGTACAAAGTTCAACTTAACATTCTCGAAAACTAAATTAGTTCCTATACAGTAAGTTAAACGACCGAAACTCGGCTAGGCTGGATCCGAGCAGATCAAATGGGACCCGTTCATCAAAATGGGTTTGCTTTCCTGGTTTTCTTGAGATTAATTCATGTGGCTGCACTCAATTTAAGTAAGTCTTGGGCCTTACTTCCCGTTAACTGAGATTGTGTTGAGTATGTACGGGTGTGGAAAAGTTACCATCAGCTCAATCGCACCGAAGACGAGGGCGGTGTTTAGACGAGTCATGTAGGTGTCGGAGATGAACCCTCCGACAAGGGTCAGCAAGAACGTGGTGCCAAGATAGTTGGTCGTGGAGGTGGAGGATCCAGAGAGGTCGAACTTCATGACGAACATGAAGTACAAAACCAGGCTTGCCATGCTAGCCACGAAGCCTATGTTGTCCAGGAACATCATGGCTGCAACAAATCAATGTTTGAGAGCTGTGTTACCTGTGATGCATTGCAGACTTGAATATTCAATGATCATCCCTTGCAAATTAACTTACCAAATATGAAATAGGTGGCCTTGAATCCACCTTGCCCTGATTTCTTCATGGGTTGGTAAGCCAGTTCCTTGGCCCCTGCCAACTCTTCACCCAACCCCTGCACATATTGTTGCAACGTAACCAAAATAAGGAATGCCGACAGGACTTCCAATTATTTTTGTAATTGGACCTAACAATTTTGGTTGCTTATACGAATTATTTTGGCCACTAAATCGGCCTGACTCTCTTTAACCTTATCATTGCTCAACCCATCATCTCGACCTGCGAGGTATCGTACATGATTTAGTGATCGTGATGAATTGAGCGCACAAGCATGCGGCTCACCCAAATATGGCTCACCAAGGTAGCATACACAATGATTTTGACATGATTTTGCAATTCGATATGATCAATAATGCATCATTGAATCGCAAAGTAGAAATCTGTTGTCTCGTCCCTCTAATGCATATAATAAAGGTAGATTACCAGATCCACTTGAAGCAAGCTTTGCTAACGAGGTGAGAATTGGCATAGGAGTGAGATATCAAATGAAGGGCCCTTTATATATAATGATGGAAATGTGTTTGGACCATTAAACAATGAGGAAAAGTAACACCACGGACTAAAGATAAGACAAATAAGGCCGATCGAACCGGCCTAATTGACACAAGGGACACTAAAATCCATCGCCAATCAACATCTTGTAGGCATCGAAACAGTGTCACAATGATGGGACGCGATTTTTTTATGACATTGTGACGTGGAATGATAAGGTCATCACCCTAAACGACAAGTGAAAAATGGTAGTTCAATGAAGACCTGATTGAGAAATTTCGCTCTTTTGTGGGGATATGAGACTCTAAGCTGCCCAAAACAAAAAGATTCCACGATACTTAATTTGTTAATTTTGTAGTACAGTTAATTGCAATGTCGTTTATGACCAAAAAAATAATTGCAATGTTGTCACGTACACTTGCCAAAAGGCCTCGTGCGGGAAGGTGGCGGACTGCCCAATACACGATGGACATAATGAAATGGAGACAGAGAAAAAAAAAAAGTGTGTTTTTATTTGCTCCAATAGAGCCTTGCTAGAAAAAAAAAAAATTGAACTTAGGATGTCGAGATCTAACAACTCGTGCTATTTCAAAAGTCAACGAGGAAAAAGAGCTTTCCCAGGAGGGACGTAGCCTACCTACCGCAAGTGACGAAGCTTTTTCTCCCCGAGGCTTTGTGCATCGATTGGCGGAGAGCCATAGGCTTGAGACGGAGGAAAATTAGAAGACCAACCCACGATGCGCCCGGCTGTTCCCTTTCGATAGAACATGATGTTCTGTTGTGTCGCTGAGGAATCGAATCGAACCAGAATGACAGAACATATATGTTTTGATCGAGCCATATGGATTTGGATCGTATAGCCAAGATTTGTTCGAGAAAATCTGGAACAACCAACACTGATGATAGCTTTGTGATCGAGAGAATTTGTCAAGCTATAACAACTTGATCCGACAATAGCAAAGAGTGATCGTTAAGGTTAGAGGGTCTAGATAAAGAGCGGCTCTTAACAGACTTCTAGGATGGCAAAGGAGGCAGAAGTAAACTAAACTCTGTGCTGAATATAGGGAAAGCAATTCTAAGATATATGTGTGTGTGCACGCGCGCGCGGTATTTAACTCATGACGACGCATTTTAACGTAACAACAAACTTTGCTTTGTAACTTTAAAGTTAAGTGAGTTCAAGTTAAAGCATTATCAGAATGGCTAACCTTATGGGAAAGTTCCAGCCTATACATCAAAAGATAAAACTGTAAGACTCAATGGCGATTCAAAGAGAACCATACCTTGAGTGAATTAATCCAAGGATGTCATAATATGGTACTAGAAGGGAACCCTGTCTAATAGGTCTATAGTTCGGGACGAACCATGTGGAAGCCAGCAGGCTTGTAATGACTAGGTCTAATGAAGGCAAGGAATGGTCGCTGGGGTTAGAGGGCCTTGATAAGGAGTGGCTTCTGGCAAGCTTCTAGAATAATGAAGGAGACAAGACTAAACAATGATGTGTGTGTGTGTGTGTGTGAAAACTGAAATTAACCCATACATGCGCATTTTAATATAACGGCAAGTTTTGTTTTGAAACTCTAAAGTTAAGCTAACCCAAATTAGAGCATTACTAGGATGGGTAACCTCATGGAAAAGCACATGCCAATATGTCAAAAAAACAAAACCATGAGCCTCAATATGAGACAAGCCAAAACAGATAATATCTTAAGTAAGTTAATCCAATGATATCACTATTCACTATAATAGGTTTATGATATATAGCATTAGAGTGTAACCCTCTCCAATAGGTATGTGGTTTGAGGACGAACCACACGAAAGCTAGTGGGCCTATAATGACCCGGTCCAACAAGGGCAAAGAGTGATCGTCTAGGTTAGAGGGCTTGGATAATGAGTGACTCCTAGTAGGCTTTTAAGATGGTGAATGAGGCAAGAATAAACTGAACTATGCACCAAACATGAGGAAAGTGATTCTAAGATATATGTGTGAAAATTAGAATTAACTCACGGGGACACGTTTTGACATAATAGTAAGTTTTGCTTTGGAACTACGAAGTTAAACGAGCCTAAGCTAAAGCACTATTAGGATAGAAGACCTCCTAAAAAAGTGATTGTCTGTACACTAATAAAACCGTGAAAGCTCGGTATGAGACAGGTTAAAGTGGATAATACCTCAACTAAGTTAATCCAAGGATATCACACAAACACTCCAAAACCTACAATGAGTGCAAGAGAATTTATTGTGAGATTCCTAAATTAGGACACGCCAACAAATTACCACCACTTCGAACCATGTCCCGGGCACGTCGGCAATTGTTGTATGATAAAGACATTAGGACGGATATGCATGGAACGACTTGATTCGGAGCGAAACCCCAACCTTTGTCAATAGGACGAGCCAAAAAATTCACCAAGCACATAACAATATTTCCTAGACTTTCCGGTAGGGAAATTGGGGAATCATCTAATTTTGTTTTTCCCTTTTTTTTTTCAAGTGTGAAAGGTAGAAAAGGATCTAAAACAAGAATTGTTCGCCAATCCCAAGCCATGGAAAAGGGAAAGGAAGAAAGCATCTCCTCCTTGTCGCCAATTCAATTCCTCCATTCGCTCTCTCCCTGCGGTTGCTAAGTCGCAAACGACGTTTCTTGAGTAACGAGACCAGTTTCCTGGGGTAGACTTTTTAATCCAAAAGACTCAGTCTTCCTTATGATTTGAAGGGCCATTTCAAGGCAGAAAAAACCATCGTGTTAGAAGATATGTGATATTCCTTTAGGAGATTTGGATTTGATTTGATTATGTACATATCAATTAAAGATTAGATTTAGATCTAGAATGATACATAGAATTCTTTATTTCCATTAATTGTACAAACCTAGCTCTATATATTTAGGATATGTACAGTTTACACATACATTAAGGAAAATATCGAAAACCTTTACTCCTCTCTTCATCACCTTCGGTTTCTTTCATGGTATCAGAGCCTCCAGGCTTCTGATCTGCTTCCGCTTTGTTCTTCTGCCAAAAAGTTCTTCGATCTACAAAAAAAAGGAGTCGTATTTGGCATTAGAATCAATATCCGAAGGAATTTTTTTTAACTTACCATGACCTCCCCGCAAACCAACACTCCTATCTCCGGAAATCCACCAACTGGAGAAGTGATACCCCAAGATTTGCAGGCTGAACACCAACCTGTGATACTTCCAGCCATAGATCAGTAGACACAATTACAATCAGTACAGTGGCGGCCCACGCAGACTCAACTCAATGTGGGGCAACCCTTGGCGGGTCAACCATACCAGTGGATTCCATATCCACTCTATTTTGGGCCAAGCCCAAGCCCATCATCGTCTGCATATGTGGGCCACCAGAGCTACGTCTAAGCCGATGGGGGCCCACCAATCACGAATGGGGCAAGCCCAGCCATCGGATCAGAGCAGTTGAGCGGGTCGGGAGAGCCGGGTATTGGAATAAGTCCTTACCCGGGTTTTTATCATGCGGGCTATCCATTTGGGCGAGCGAATCGGGTCAAGGAACGAATACCTACCCGAACCTCGCGCCCGGTTTTCTACCTTTTCCAGCGGCGGCGCTAGCCGGACGACTAGAACCCGGCGATCCATTGTTCGTTTCTAATGCCGACGGACCAGAATTGCGGCTCATCAACCAGCAATTGACCGGGGCAGAAAACTATACAAGATGGTCACAAGAATTCCGGCGCGCTCTGGCAACCAAAGACAAAGATGGTTTCCTCGACGGAACCATTCCAGTTCCCGTGGACGAACGCCTAGCCCGACTCTGGAGGAAGAGCAACCGCCTGATCCGAACCTGGATCAGCAACTGTGTCTCCTCCAAAGTCGCGGCCGGACTCCCACCAACAGAAGATGCAAAAGAAATGTGGGAGAATATCCAGGAAATGTACGGGAAGCTAGACCAGGCGAAAATTTTCAATCTAATGCAGGAGCTCAACGAATTGAAGCAAGGAAATATGATGGTCACAGCTGTTTTTAACAAGCTCTCATCTCTGTGGAACAATCTCGAATCGGCCGAGGAGAAGCTCGTGGGACCGGAATCCACTCTCAAACAATACAGATCCATCAAAGACAGGGAGAAAACTACACGCTTTCTCCTCATTCTAAACGAAACATACCTCGGATTCCGCTCACAGATCCTTGCCATGGATCCCATGCCGCCGATTGGGCGGATATTTCAATTGGCTGTGCAAGAGGAGAGTCAGCGACACGCGACGCCGGACCACACCAGGAGCAGCGAGAGCGTCGCACTCGCAGCCAGTGGAGATTGGCGAGACGCGGCCACCAGGACTCAAACCCTAAATCGAGAGAGGGAGAGACGAGCGGCCAAATTAGGGTTCGCAGAAGAGGAACTCAGGCTATTTAAAATAGACCGGATGGACGGCCAGGATGTGATGTGAGGATCGGATGGCTCGCAAGCCTTTGATCTCTCGATCGGATCCAACGGCGGACAGGAGCCCGCGATTAAAGGATCGGACGGTCAGATCCTTGCTGCGATTAAAGGATCGGACGGTCAGATGCTTACCACGTCATCAAGGAATTTCGGAAGAAATTTTAAAGGCAAGAATAAATTATTTTGTGATTATTGCAAGCGTTCTAATCACTCAATTGATAATTGCTGGAAATTGCATGGAAAGCCCGGTGAAAAAGAAAAAAAGGTTTCAGCAGCTTACCAAGTTACTGGGTCGACCAGTAAAAAATCTGACCAGTCTATCTCATATAGTCAGTATCATCAGTTGATGGAGGCACTTCAAAAAATGGATACAACGAACAGAGGAGCGAGTTTCTCAGGTATTATCCATTGCTTGATTAATTCAATATCCAGAAAGGCATGGATAATTGATTTAGGGGCCAGCGACCATATCATATGTGATAGGGGATTTTTCTCAAGTATAAATGACAAATTAAATTTCCCTATTTCCGTGCAATTGCCCAATGGGGATATTACTCATGTCCATGAAACAGGGACAGTCAATCTCAGCTCACAAATTACTCTTAGAAATGTTCTCTATATCCCATAATTCCAATTTAATCTGATCTCTATGTCAAAAGCTTGTCAAGAAAACTCATGCCGGGTCACTTTCAATGCTGACACATGTTTCTTTCAGGACATTTCGACTGGGAAACTGATGGGCTTGGGTAGTCTCTCTGAAGGCCTTTTTTTCTGGAATAGTTTCTCAAGTAATTTCAATAAACCATCATTGTGTAACTTGACTACCAATGATAGAAATTCTATTATGCATTTGAGATTGGGTCACAGTGCTTTCTTTCCATGTCCACAATGTCCTATATGTCCCCTTGCTAAACAATCTCGTGCGCCATTTCCGTCTAGTAACACTCGAACCAGTGAAATTTTTTCCTTGATTCATGTGGATATATGGGGACCCTATCACATGATTTACACATTAAATCATGATGGGTCTCGATATTTTCTCACTATAGTCGATGATTATTCTCATGTGACATGGATTTTCTTGATGCAGTCTAAGAATCAGACTTATTCTCATTTGAAAAGTTTTCTCTCACTCTCAAAGAATCAGTTTGGGAAATCCATACAGCGGATCCGTACTGATAATGGAAGAGAATTCTTTAGCCATGATTGCTCTTCATTATTTACTACACATGGCATACAACATGAGAGCTCATGTATCTATTCACCACAACAAAATGGCGTGGTAGAACAGAAACATCGTCATCTATTGGAAGTCGCACAAGCCTTGAAGTTCCAAGCGTCAGTTCCAGACGATTATTGGGGAGATTGCGTGGTCACAGCCGCTTACCTAATCAACCGTATGCCGACTCGGATACTTAAAGGGAAAACCCCATTTGAGTTATTATTCCGAAAGAAACCAGAGCTCCAACATCTCAAGGTCTTCGGATGTCTCTGTTTTGTTGCAACAGTGGGACCTAGAGACAAATTCAGCCCACGTGCTCGGCGATGCATTTTCATGGGATATCCCAATTTGCAAAAAGGATATCGGGTTCTTGACATTTCCACCAAGGAATTTCTGGTGAGTCGTGATGTCATCTTTCATGAAGACATTTTTCTTTTTTCTGAGCAGACAACTATAGATACAAATACAGGGATAACAACCTCTCCTCGTAGCATCCTACCTGATGAAGCAATGCCTCAAGGCCCTACCTATATTCCAATGGCAGAATCGAGGTATATTCCTCCCACTACTTCATTTCCTCCGGTATCAATGTCCACTCCTACTGAGAGAACCGACTGCTCAGAAGAAATTTTAGAACCACAACCCGAAGATTCCCATGATACTGAAGAACGTCAGCATATTGAGTCGCCATCTACTAATGAGACAAATACGGACACCACTCATCCAAGGCGTTCCGGTCGCACAACACGACCCCCCACCTGGACTAAAGACTATATCTGTGCAACTCACCATTCTCCAAGTACTTAGTATCCAGTCTCATCATATGTTTCCTTTCATAGATTATCACATGAACATAGATGTTGTATTAGTCGACTATCAGAAGAACAGGAGCCATCTTGTTATGATGAGGCGTTTATTGATCCAAAATGGCAACAGGCCATGAAGGCGGAACTTCAGGCACTGATTGACAATAAAACATGGGATCTTGTCCCGCTCCCCTCTGATCGCAAGACAATTGGCTACAAGTGGGTCTACAAGATTAAGTATCGTGCTGATGGTTCCATTGAATGATACAAGGCACGGTTGGTTGCCAAAGGATTCACACAAAAGGAAGGTTTTGACTATCACGAGACCTTTTCTCCAATTGCCACCAACGTCACAGTTCGTTCTTTTTTTACTGTTGCTGCTATTAATAATTGGACTCTACATCAAATGGATGTGCACAATGCTTTCTTGCACAGCGATCTTGATGAGGAAATTTATATGGATATTCCTCAAGGCTTACGGAGACAGGGGGAGAATAGAGTATGTCGTCTCTATAAATCCTTTTACGGATTGAAGCAAGCATCCAGACAATGGTATACCAAATTTGCAAATGCTCTTACAACAGCAGGCTTCAAGCAGTCTAAACATGACTATGCTTTATTCACACGGACTAAAGGTATGTCATCCATTTATTTGATGATATATGTCGATGACATACTTGTTATGGGAAATGATAAGGCTGCCATAGACAAATTCAAGGATTATTTACATGCTACCTTTCACATTAAAGACTTAGGAGCACCTAAATATTTCCTTGGAATTGAAATTGCTCGATCTGATCAAGGGATTTCCCTTAGTCAACGGAAATTTGTCTTAGAAGTTATATCAGAAGCAGGCCTATCAGGATGCAAACCAGCCGTGATTCCTATTGAGCAGAACATTAAGTTGACTACTACAGAATATGATAGGGGTACATCACAAAACGATGATCCCATACTCAAAGATCCATCAGGGTATCAAAGACTTGTCGGGAAACTCATATACCTGACCATGACTAGACTGATATCTCTTATGCGTACGAGACACTTAGTCGGTTCATGCACGGTCAAAGCGATCTCATTTGGAAGCTGCATTGAAGGTTGTGAAGTATTTGAAAAAGTGTCCAGGACTTGGGATTCTTTTATCCAAACAATGTGACATGAAGATGAGGGCATACTGTGATGCTGATTATGCTACATGTCCTACTAGCCGGAGATCGGTCACTGGATACTGCATCAAATTAGGAGATTCACTTCTCTCATGGAAGACCAAGAAGCAGCCTATTGTATCTTTGTCTTCGGCCGAAGCTGAGTACCGAGCTATGGCGAAAACCACTTGTCAGGTAGTGTGGATACGAGGGTTGCTTAAGGACCTCGGAATACAAGTACGAGGAGCGACAAAGTTATATTGCGACAATGATGCAGCTCTCAAATTGGCAGCAAACCCTATAGTGCACGAGAGAACTAAGCACATAGAAGTGGACTGTCATTTTACACGAGACAAGATTCAAGAAGGGGTGATTGAAACAGAAGGAATTGGCACAGCAGAGTAGCCAGCAGACATCTTCACCAAACCCCTATGCCATCGACAGCACGCATATCTATTAAACAAGCTAGGCGTCTTGGACATCTACAAGTCACCAGCTTGAGGGGGAGTGTTAGAAGATATGCGATATTCCTTTAGGAGATTTGGATTTGATTTGATTATGTACATATCAATTAAAGATTAGATTTAGATTTAGATTGATACATAGAATTCTTTATTTCCATTAATTGTACAAACCTAGCTCTATATCTTTAGGATCTGTACAGTTTACACATACATTAAGGAAAATATAGAAAACCTTTACTCCTCTCTTCATCACCTTTGGTTTCTTTCACATCGCCTCGACAATTGTAGATCGGTTCTTACAAACTTTTGGATCTTTAGCTTATAATTTGCTCGTACAAATTAATCTGTAAGCGATAGTTGACATTCTTTCGAGCAGTTGAAATTCACTCGAATAGCCTATCCTTCCATCCTTGGCTCCAGGGGCCATTGCCAAACACCCCATCGTGGGCAAGTAGTTGACCCCGAACGAAGCAAGAGCAAGTTGGGAATCATCTAAGTAGAAGAAATGTAAGAAAGTTGGTAATGAGCAAGTAGTTGACCCTAACTCCATCAGAAAGTGATTGGTTTCTTTCTCTCATAACCTCGACTTCTTAATTTTACTTCTACTCCAATCGGGCCGGTCTTTGAAGAAAGATCGAATCTTCAAAAGAAATCTTTCTTCTCCATCAGGTAATAGGTCGTATATGTCTTTGGAACGTTTTGAAGCCGAAGATAATTTTCTTCTGGAAAATATTCACAAGGAGGGAGGATTGCTTCTGCACCCGATCTAACCCGTCTTGTCAGTATAGAAATGTCATGGAGAAATAGGTAGGAGGAAACTCTGTTTCGGTGGACGTATTTCGGCACGAGGTCAATGATCATGGGACGTAAAACTAAAGCTGACGAACAGAGTACTATAATTGACTAATGGGACGTGAGAATGAAGCTAATCTCTGCGTCGGTAGGAGGCTACACGTCCCTGAAACAGAGCACTATTAAACCAAAGGAGACTCGATCACAGCAAGAGACCATCCTAACTCAATTCCAACCCAGAAAAAAAGAGAGACGAGAGAATTCATTCTGCTATCCAATCGTCATCATGGCCAAGCTGAAGGGTTGCTCTTGGGGGTCCGCCGGTATGTCCATGGCTTCACCACATTCCGACTTTGCGAATCTGCAGTTTTCACTTGAATATTCTATCTCGCTTCTTGTTTTTCTTCCCTTCTCTTTTCTTGTTCCTGACAAGAATTTCATTCTGACGCCTTATATTATCGTATATTCTCTTCTGATTCATCTACATTCTGTGTGTTTTTGCTTTTTCGTTTTATGGCCATGTCCTGATCGCATGATTGCAACCACTGATATATAGAGTCGCTGGTCTTAAGATTCTTCCCCTGAATGATGGATTGAATTTATGAATCAAACAGATCTTGCCCAGAACCACAGCGTACCTGACTTACATTATCAGCATTATATGATTGTGACGCTTAGTTATGTTTTGTTTGTTTACTTTTAATGCAGAATCACAGGAGTCATCAACTGGAGGCCATGCACCCTCCTTCGCTACTGGCATCAGTCCTTTCACCAGATCAGGCTGCCAGTCTTCTGGCAGTCTCGACAGTCCGGATCAACACCCTTTCGGCGAATTGAGCAGTCCCTTCAGTACTAACAGCATCATCAATGCCGCCGCCGCCGCCGCAGCATCAGGTACCAGCTCTTTCAGCAACCCATTCAGCGAACCTCCAGTTATGCTGGCGAGCATGATGCCTGCACATAATTCCTCTACAACCCAATTCGGAACCCCTTTTCCCTCTCCACAGAGCAAATCCATCTCAAGCACAGCATTAAGCGACACCATGTTCTGCAGTCATCCTCTGTTCAGCAAATCCCCAGCGTCCGGTGGCAGCTGCGGTCGTCCTCTGCTCAGCGAATCCCCAGCGTCAGGTGGCAGCTCGATATTTCTTCATAACAATCACTTTTCTCGTCCACCCGCATACAGCATCTCTACACCACCTGTAAGCAATTCTATTGCAGGCTGTGCAGCATTTCCTCAGCCTGCGGCAGTGCACTATGTTTTTGGTTTCTCAAACGCCACGTCCACTTGTAAGTCTCAACCCAACCCATTTTGGAACTCCCCCTTCAAGAGCAGCACAGAAGGAGACGGGGAAAAGATCAGCAACCCGGCTTTTCCCTTTGGTAAGTCCCCATTCTGAACTCTCTGACTTTGGAAGATCCTGTCTGAGTTTTATTCTCTCTCCAATTAAACCAAATGCTCATGTATTGGAACGGGACGGCAGACCAGCAGCAGCGAGAAAACAACAGTGTCCAACTATGCCCCAACGCTGGCTCCAGAAGATCAGATGATTGGAGGTGTTCTCCAAAGATACATGTCTGTGTCCACCATGCCTTCCAATAAAGACAGGAGTCATGAAGAATTAAGATGGGAACGCCATGCATCAAAAGGTACAACGTGGCCCCCGCACTGTTACAATGCCGGGACCTGTGACTTCCTTATACTTGCATAACTAGCTAACCAACGGACTGAGGGCCATGTGAGCCAAGATTTTGGGCAAACATACAACAAATCACATGCAATTATAGGAGTCCAAGTTTACTGAAAAAATCCAATTAAGTTAGTTTAAACTACGTTTATCCTCAAATCTCAAGACAAAGATCAACCTCAACTACATTGTTAAACATGCATTTCTGGCTTCATGCCCTCGTGAGTCAATCAATACAGGAAGTAAAAATTGAAATTACACTCTGCCTCCGAATTAGTCTACATGCCCAAGAGATCAGCTTAGATACTATAAAATGTATCACCGAGATCAGAGCAAGAAACAATTCAATCATCAGTGATCCTAAGTCAGTTTCACCCAGTGGTTGAACTAAAGAATTGTCCTTTTGGGTCTAATGTCATGTCACAGTTTACCAGTTTATAGTACTGACTAAACTCTTTACTTTCCCATGCAGAATCAAAGCAGGAGTCATCTTTTGAAGGGTTTGCTCTGTCTGCTGCTCCTGCTATCAGCAACCTGTTCGCTCCAAGCATTGCCACCAAACCATCTGTCAGCAGCAGCTTCATCGCCCCATTTTCCCAACCTTCATGGTTCACACCAAGTGCAGTGAAGCTGGCTTTCCAGTTCTCAATGGCCTCATCTGGTCGTCCATCAAGCAACACCACATACAGCGTCACCAATCCCAACCTTGGAGGCGGCTCAATCTGTCAATGTAATGCCTCCACTAAACCACCCGCATTTAGTTTCCCATACACTGCCGCTGCCATCACCAACTCCCATTTTGGACCTTCGAGAAATTCCGCTCCTGACAGTGAGTCTACTAATGTCGCTACAGATTCTGGTACCAAAAAAACCAGTGATGACTTCATACCTCCCACGCCTTTTGGCCGTCCGAGCACCCTATCCACCCAAAAAACTCGATCATCAAAATTTCCCTTCAAAAGCAAACTTGAGGGAGATGGCAGAAAGATGAGACCTAACCCAACAATTTGCAGCAGCTTTCGACAAATTGAAGCCTCCACATATGCCCCAATGCCAGCTCCAACAGAATGTCCGCACACAAAATCCACGTCTGCATCTGCTGCACCTGACAATAAGCACAAGGATCCTGAAGAATTAAGATGCCAATGCCACAAATCCAAAGGTACCACAATTTCTCTTGCAGCTTCTAAATCTTCACAAGTTCCCTCTAACTATGCAATGTACTCACCTCTTTATATATGCATATCCTTTGACGCACAGAGAAAGTTGGAGAACAGGTTGATCCAGTCAGTGTGATGGCTTCGTATGATCCTCACTCATTTTATCCAGTTATGATGCTTCCGGTGATTCCCACCCTTGCCCACAGTTTTGGTGCCGTCCCTTGGGATATGATTTCTGGACCCCACACAAGCTTTTATGCTCAAACACTTCTTGGAAGGAATGTTCCTGTTCTTCTCGTTCTGTCTAACTCGATGGGGCTAAAATGCTTCCCTACCACGGTTTCTGGGGGAAACTATTTTCCATCCTTCAACATATAGGCCATGACAGCAGCGTCTGATTCTCTTAGCGAGATGTTCCATCGCCTATAAGCAAGCTTGATGACCTGGAAACATAAGTACATCCTTTCCTAGTTTTTTTTTTTTTTTTTTGGGGGGGGGGCTTTTATTTGCCTTCCCTCTTTTTTTGTGTTTCCTGGTGGCAAGGATTGCATGGCCGTAGTGGGATAAGAGTTGGCTTTTTTTTTTTTTTTAGCTCAAGACAAGGATTCAATGATCCCAAAGTCAGTCACATATCTAGATACTTATTTTACATGCGTCTAGCTTGACAAAGTCATTTGGTGCAAAAATTTGGTTGTCTACGCAACAAACTTGTTTTTACTAAGAAGAATCTGAAGTCCATTTTCATTTTTCAATGCAAAGGATAACAAGAAAGAACATGAGACAATTGGCATTAGATAAGATGCCGAATCCTCTAAAGATATGACCAAGGTTGTCCAGTGAGTGGAGAGCTAAACCCAATTAAGAGATTCGTGAAGAATTTCAATTTGTTTTCACTATATTTACAGAAACACAAAAGAAGTATCAAGTTGCATAGGGCATTGGCAAGGCCTTGAGCTAAGCTCTCCAGACTATTGTAACTAAGAAGCAGAGCTTTCTTTAAGGGAAGCACATCTAGGAATCAAGCCTGATGCAGTCAGACACATTGGTCTTTTCTCACACCACTCTAAAGGGGACTTGGAAGGGTCGCAAACTCTCACCAAACCTAGGTTTACAATATCAAATCTCCCAGCTCCCGAGTCTTCCCACTTAAGAACCATCCCACCCATTACATACAATTCACGCCCAAGACCAGCAAAACCACAACCAAAGACTTCTAATGGTTGCGAATAGTCGGGAAGGAAAACAGAAGGAACTTTCCCCACATTGTACCATTCTCCCTTGGCAGTATTCCTCGTCTTAATTAAGTTCTCATGCCAATCTACAATACATACACCATCATTTTCAATGACCTGTACAGCTACTTGCATTGCCCTAGAATAAGGCCAATTGTCCTCTACCGTGTTCCACAATCCAGTTAATGGACAGAAAACTTCAGATGAATTTTGGTCCAAAAGTCCATCTTGATCACTGAGAACATGGAATTTGCCATTGTATGACAAGCCTATGCAATCCATTTGGGGATTGGGCATTGGTGGTAGTTCTTCCCATCTGCAATGTTCACACTGGAAAAACTTAGGTTGTTTAAGAAAGAAAAGTTAAACAATATATTTCTTGGAACAATTTAAGAACAAACTCCAACCTACGATATCAGAAGAATGAAAGGAAAAGGGAAAGCTAAACAAGTAGGTGAGCATATTTCAGAACCAAAGTGGACGTGGAGAACCGTGTACTTTTGCCACTTTCAGTGCCAAGGGTATAAGACAATAAAAAGGAAGTAAAAAGTGCAAGACTTGTAGTATAATACTGTGGCAGCAAACATACTTGTTTGACAATGGATCGTAACATTCAGCAAGAGTGAGGCCTCTTGGGCACGAAAGATTGAGACCCCCAGCGACATACACCTTTCCAGAGATGACGCAACATGCAAAGTGTGAACGTGGCGTTTGCATACTTGACACCGCAGTCCATTCTTTTCTGAAAGGGTCGAACTGGTAGACCTCATTAGTTATGGTAGGCTTCTCATGAGGGAGCCCTGGGTCACTCGGTGTATAAGCCCCACCAATGACAAGAAATCTGTCACCAGCACAAACACATGAAAAGCCCGTGTGCTTCCAGTTGGGATGCGTTCTTGGCATCTTTGGTATGGGATGCCATCTATCAGCTTCGGGATCATAAGCAATCCACTGGTTCTCGGAGCTCTCAGTGAGAACGAATAACCAATCCCCGGACCAGCCTTCCCTAGCCTTGAAGTTGGCGTATTCCGTGCCTCGCATAACTTCTCTCCACTTCTTCGAGACTGTTTCTAGGAGCCCGTGGAACCCATGAGACACTCTGGCCAAACATCTCAAGGCCAGATCATCTGGCAATCCCGGAATTATAGGTTCCTGCGGCGATTCCCTAGAACACAACATTCAGAAAAAAGGGAAAATTAGAGGTAGACCATAAGACTGAAAAAGGAGACTTCTAGTCATAGCAAAACAGCCAAGTGAACGATCAGTGTCGTTTCTTTCCACAAAAGAGCCCAAACTAACAACTGGGTATCGTCCTTCCGGAGAAAGATAAGAACTTTGAGCATCTAAATCAAGCGAATCTTTCATAATTTCTCCTAACGTCAATCCAGCTCAATCAAAATCAGTCAAAGCCAAGCTCGAGTATCTTCGCACCATCATATACCTTGAACTACCTTACACAGGAAGCAGAGTCTTGGAGACAGAGCGCCATGACCCACAATCGAATGCGCTGCAAACGTCGCAAGAGCAGATAAAAATTGGAGATTCGCGAAGACACTCACATCGATTTTTGCACCTCGCTGCAGAGGTTCGTTCAACTGGAACACCCGCGAACCCAACAAAACCAATCCTCCGAACGACAGGCTCGAACGATGCTGTTGCTGATCACCCCCCCTGCAAAGCCGAGACCGGAAACTACCCTCGAAAGAAAGCGGGCCGACCGATCCGATGCGTCGAGATTCGGAGACGAGATGGAAGAGCGAAGACGACGGTGGTGGTGGTGGTGGTGGTGGTGGTGCGTCGCTGTCGGAAGTTCTCGAGCGGACAACCGAGAAACGTAATTCCGGACACCATCTTCTGGTTCGGCTTTGCCGGACCGGTCCGGTCCGGGTCGGGTCATTCCGGGCCTGGCCGGGCCGGGCCGGGGCCGCTCATGCTGGGGCTCTGCATGACGGGCCCTATCTAAAACTCCAACGCCAGCTTCTTGCTTTCTTGATTCAAGCCCTGGGAAGTTAGAAGCTCAGTTGTAAAATCCTGAGCAGTATGAATGGCTGCATCTCCTTTTCAGTTTTCCGTCTCTATCAATGGTGGGCTGAAAATAGGCGTGAATATGATTCCAGAACAGAACCAAGAACTTGAGAACCGAGCCGATAGGATATTTGTTTCAAAAATTAAGAAATCTGTTTCAACAAGTAACTACCAGATTTCATAGGAAACCTGAAAGAAATTTAGAACGAAACTTAGAACCGCTAATTCCTAATCGAAAACTTATTTCCTAAGTGCAAAAGGTTTGAGACAAGGAGATGCCCTCTCTATTTCCCCTTGGTTTTTGTTATGATTATTGAAGTTGTCAAGTAGAAGTACCATCCTAAGTTCTCTTAAATTAAGCTTAACCCATTTGTGCTTCGCCAATGACGTTTTATGTCGACGGATGGAAGCCTCAATGCTATACAAGAGATTTCAAGTATTTTTCGAGCATTTTCTCTAATGTCAGGAATAAAGATGAGTCCTGCTAAAATTGAGAAATGTGCTTTAGGTGTGTTTGTGATGAATTGTTGAATGAGATGGTCCCGAGAACTGAGAAGTAGTTTTAAACTCGGTACTCTTCAAAGGAAGTATTCGGGTCTTCCTGTAATACCTAGTAGGCCATCGGAAAAGGGATTGCAAGCCATTCATCAACTGAATTTTGAGCAAGACTAAAAGCTGGAGCTCTAGGAGACTGTCCTTCGCTTGCAAGTTACAACTTGTTGGTCTGTCTTATATAGCATTGCAGTTTCACCCTGGTGTGGTGTTTTTGTTTTACCAAGAAGGGTATATTCTAGTTGTGATCTGGTTCTAAAATGAAGACAAAAAATGTAATAATACAATGGCTAAATGTTTGGAGCCTGCATTGTAACACTTTTGTTCCTTGATTTTTTTTTTTTTCTCTTTTTGTTCTTCTAGAATAGAAAAAAAAAATAGAAATGTATTTAGTAACATCAATTAATCTTTTTATTCCCTGGAGTAAAAAGTAGTTAGGGAATAAATTTGTAACAAAATCAAGAAATAGAAAAAAAGTAACTTATTTTTCCTAATAATAATTTTTAGAAATAAGTAATTTTTTTTATTTTCTTTTTTCTTCTTGTTCCTCTTCTAATGGAGACTCATTGCCGCCAATCGCTGGCTGCTGCTGCCGCCAGCTAGAGGAGGAGAAAGAAGAGAGGGAAAAAAAGAAATATAAAAACTTATTAAAATTTAAAGAAATTCTATGGAATAAAAAGAAATTGTGATTCATACCAAACCCCTGTGGTTTGTGTTAAAGCTTGTCTTGAAACCATTGTTCCTGGAATGTGCTGAGCTAAGGAGGTTTGGAGCAAAATTTTATGCTAAGTGCGGGAGTTACTCGAGTTGTGTTTCGGCTGGGATTTGAAGTTGCAGAAGGCATGTAGCACTTGGAAAGGCAGATCCATCTCAAAAGTGTGATCTTTAAAGTGATTGATGGGTTGCAATATATGTATGGCTCAAAAGATGTGGAGATCCATTGCCGCCAACCGAGTGCTACCTCGGAACCATCATTTGGCTATACCTTCCGGGGAATGCTCTCGCATGGACCACCAGGCCGGCATCGCGGCCATCAGGCCTGGGGTCCAACTCCCGAAGGAGTGTGGCGGAACCCCACTGGGGTAGGAATCTTTTTCGAGCCCCTTCCCTGGCTCTACCCAGTCTTTCCTGGGTGTCACCCTTTCCCACGTCTCCTAGGGGTTATTTTCCCCCGGAGACCACCCTCAGGGTGGCGGAAGCCTTTTAAGGACTTGCTTAGGTCCGATGGGTTGCAATATATGTATGGCTCAAAAGATGTGGAGATCCATTGCCTTTGGAAGTTGATATAGAGTACGGGTGATCGGTTCTCGAATGGGCAAGACAAACTTGAGATTTACATAAATCAGAAAATCCAATCAAATTGCTGCATGATAGCATAGAAACTATGCAGATTAGGCAACTGGAAGAGTCAATAGGCACACCGGGATTCACCAGATGGAAATGTTGTTTCAAGCCAAATTCAAGCAGGCAGCGGTTGCTCCATACCTGTTTCAAAAAAGAGATGTCCACGTCGGTGACCTCGGGCTTCTCCACGAACAAATTCCCCATAAAATCAAATCAAACTTACGCCATCAGTGCTTATCGATGAAGTCGAGATTGTTTCCGGCGAATAGACTACCGTACAAGAGGAAACGATGAGGGACGGGGGAACCACCCTAGGAATACGGAGGGACCTTCTCCTTTTGTTAGACTTTGCTAAGCAGAGGAACAAAACTGACCGATTGATTTGTCAACCGTTCCAAGGATATCTTTCCGTCCAATTTGACCTTTAAACTTTAACTTAACATACAATTGAATTTTTAATTTGTTCAATATGATTACTGAATTATAGATAAATAATCACTCTAAATTATCACATCCCTGAATCCAATCT
This sequence comes from Eucalyptus curtisii, assembly GCA_017140595.1. Taxonomy (NCBI): domain Eukaryota; kingdom Viridiplantae; phylum Streptophyta; class Magnoliopsida; order Myrtales; family Myrtaceae; genus Eucalyptus; species Eucalyptus curtisii. Next base: position 32,296,351 of record CM029501.1, read on the forward strand.
AGACTAAATTGAGAACTTGATTAGTCTCTTCTCATTTCCATTGCTATATACTTCGCACATTCATCCACAGGTCAAATCGGAGCTAGTATTGCAATGCATCCAGTTATTTACGCAATACCTCTAACATCCAAAAGAGTACCTAAGCACATAGATCTGGGATTTATGAGGGCGGCTTATGTTCGAGGTGTCCCAATAATATATTAATGATTTCCAAAAAGGTCCGGGTTTTGGTCATATTTCAATCGAGACTGGTACTTACATTTGTATTCAGGCACGGTTTGAGCCATGAAATGACCCGAAAGAAACCAAATTGTCGCATCTTTGACAATTGTATATCAACCTATCTGCCATGCCATGGTGTGTAGCAAAACATTCTATGATTCCACATTGACTTATGGTCCACTCACAGATATGTGCATGCTGGCTTTCCGCATATCTCTTGCTGTCCAAGCTTAAATCAAAATCATTCCAGCAACAATGTAACCCCCAACAAGATTATGCCGAGAAGCAACTTCTTCGGTTAGATCACTTGTAAGGAGAGTATAGATAAGACTCGAGATCAAGTACCATCTAGGATGCCGTCCACAGCATCCCTAATGCAGAAAGCCAGCTCCTCATTTGCAGCACTGATTAAAGTGCTCGTGCTCCTAATTTCAAGTAAAGCTTCACTAGGAGCGTCGATGCGCAAGATACGAGCATCGCTCGACCCGTCTGTGACACTGTCTTCTTGTAGAGATCCCCCAATACCCATCTCTGATAAACGAGCCAGGAGCCTTTGCAAATCTAGAGTCCCCCAAAGCAACGGGGGCTTCTCACTTTTTGAGCAGGATAGCTCGTCGCTTGTTAGAATCTGCCTTCTGGCATCACTCATGACGAGGTTTCCTTTCAATCTTGTGATACTCAAATTTTGGTCTTTCAAGTTTTTCCAATGTAATTGAGAGATCAAGTCTGCTGTGATTTCTAGTTCTGAATCTTCCTTCAGGATAGGCAGCTTTAATGTCTCATTCACAGAGTAGTGAAGGACTGAGTATGAGTTTGCGACTGGTGACATGATCTGCTGCCCAAAATCTTCAGGTAACTATATACAACAGAAAGTGCAAGAACAGAGAAGTCATCAGTCTGCAGTAGGATCATCAGAAAGAGAATAGACGGAAGGTTAGGTGACGTTACCACAACAAACTTCGGTTGCAATACGTGGATTAAAGGTCGAACCTTCTTCAACCTACAAGTGAAGCCAATCCATGAGATAAAATGTTCAAGCACAATATATTGATAGTTAATGGACATGCACAAATGCAGAGCAATTGGACTGGTGGAGTAGTTCAGTCTCAAGGAGAAACGGCGAAATAGCTAATGCATGGTCCTTACACTATTCCTGAAAGAAATGAACATCGAAGGACCTTCATCTTCATCTCCTTCGGATCAAAAGGCAAGAGAGCTATATCACTATCCATGCCCTCCTGCAAATGGAACAGAAGGTTCTGCTTGATGAATGGTTTTATTCGCGGAAAAATAGGAAAGAGATAAGCACTTTTTGTTGTTAGATGAGTGAGAATATATTAGCACCTCCCAGACGAGTAATGATTTTTCATCCCCATGCCAGCGTCTGAGCAAATGAACAGCTGGGCCGAGCCGCAAACTCCAGTGAGGACAAAATACAATGCATGGCTCTTGCCAATGAAGCCTGCACACATTCTAATGGCTATCAGAGGATATAGTTAGGTGACAAGTCGCTCAGTCAAAAGAAAATGTTGCCGTACAATAGCTTAGGTGAGTAAATGGCAGGATACACTTGCAGCCTTTCTCCATTCAAAAGCTCAACATGTGCAAATAATGGCTCGCCAGAGAACAACTGTCAAGAATATAAAATCAACCAAAAATCTGCTTTTAGTAAGGGTGTAATTGATCAGTTGGAGACTTCCTACATATATAAATCATATGCCCCCAGTTACATACCTTTTCTTGCCTCTGTTTGCACACCCACTCTGGTATTATGTTGGTATATGCCAATAACTCTTCTGCTACTGACGAGATAACAAATATGGGAACCTACGGAGAGAACAAATGGCATTACAAGGACTTTTTTTTTTTTAATATTATTATAAGACAAAGAACTCTGAAGAACCACTTCTCTGAAAATATTGATTGCCTTTTTCATTCTGGAATATCTCATTCAGAAGTACATTGGATATAGACTTCGCTTGCAGTAGTAAGACTGACAAGAACTCTATTTCGCAAAAGCAATTGCAAAAAATAAACTCCTGAGACTAAAACTGCATGATCACCTAGGAGATAAATAACACTACCAGGTTGACCACGGCCAATAATTTTTATCCAGCAAAACAATAGGAGGATTATGTCTGTTGCTCTCTCTGGTTCTGAAGCACAAGATCGCATTGCTGTTTGAAAGTGCAAAAGGAGTTCCCACATCTTTACATTGTAAAACCCATCACACAAGCAAGACAACCAGACTGAATATGCAATCTACAGAATCAGTAACTCTCCTCGAGTTAGGTTGGTTTACATTTAAAATGTGGCGACTGCCAATCTAACTAACTAATACACCACCAAATCCTAACTGGATGAAGACACGCTCAGGGCATCCAATGTGAGCAAAGTGCCAAATATAGAGTGATTATAGCTTGTTCAAGGTTTTAGCAGAAGGATTAAATATAGCATACTAATCGATCACCTGACTTTGTTGAAGGTGCAACTAAAGGAAACAACATAAGCATATAGTTCGGTGTAGGTGATTTTCATCATCCCCCCCCCCCCCCCCCCTGGCCCCTCTTCAAAAAAAAAAAAAAAAAATGGTCCTGGTGATTTCAAGTGTAGGAACATAAATGGTTCAAGCTTTTTGATCGCCATCGTTAAGTTCATTTCAAGTGAAATTCAAACTTTATGCTTGAAGCATCAGCTTTATCTGATATCCACTGAAGTAAGAGAAGACTGATGTTATAGTATGAATTTTAAATGCAAACCCATGGAATACCTCACAACGTGATGATTCCATGCAAATAGATATCTGCTCCAAGAGTTGTAGGATGATTCCAAGTCGTCCTATAGGAATGAGTACTGAACCACCGGCTTTAACAGCATCAACTGCACAGGAGGATATAAACTTCAATTTGTCCATTTCCTCTGAGCTCTCATCAGCAGGAAGCAAGACCTCCTCCAAATCACTGGTTTCATCAAAGTAAACTCACAGCTTAATTTCATAGATGCCAAGTGTCAAAGTCTACCATATTGGAAAAAAATGAAGAGATGGAAGAATCGAATGGCACTACACTATACAATGATGCATTTGGCCATAGTATTCACAACCCAAGAGGAGATATACTCAATAAAACAGGTTACCTCAAAGTTGAAGAATCCTCAGGAACAGCGTAATTACTCCCCTTGTTGGCAGTTTCCAGGACATCCAGAGATGAAAAATCTGAATAGATTAGCACATCGGATGATCGAAGAGCATCATAATTAAACTCCAAAGCATGACCAGGAACAAATTCAGAGCTCGAGACAAATCCAATCGTTCCATCTGGATATCTTATTGTCCAATTACAAGCTCCTATTTCCAACCCAGAGCTGATTGGTTTGATACTTATTGTACCATTGTAGCATGCCACCTCCGCATATTTGAGTCTTTGAAGCTTCTTAACACAATCCTCTATGTCAGCTGCACTGAGAGGCATGCTTCATCACTATCTCTTAAAGGGTTATCAAACAAACCGAAATGCAGTCTCTAGGAAAAAAAGTAAGATGTAATATGCAACGAGCGTGATTATAACTTGGAAGATGCAAGGATACCAATACTTCATAATCTTCAATGGCTGAAGATTCTGACCACAAGATGTGAGCCTCTGTACATTTAATTTAGAGATGCATGACCTATCAAGAAAGTTATCTAACAAGAAAAGGCATTTTAAGCCTTAGCTGCAGGACAGAACTCCCAACATCAAAATATAATCCGCATCTCAGGAGATTGTAGCATCTTATAAAGGCACACCAAGCCGATCATCTGTTAAAAAGTTTGGGCTCTATCCTGACTAAGGGAGGGGCTAAGTAGAAGAACCAGTATCCTGAGTTTCACAAATAGTTACAATGAGGATCTAAGCCATTATAAGCTATCAAGCCACATCTTGTATGTGATTCAGTTACAGAACAGAATGACTACATGAAGGCTGTTCCTTACCTATACAATGGCATCCATCCACCAAGTTCAATCCCATCAGTGCCCAATATTATCTCCTTCAATGCAGAAGGAAGTGATTCCAGCTCTTCCCACTTCATCCAGTGAGGACTACTGAATTCTTCGGTTCCATAAAACTGCCTGAATTCCTCATGCATGGAAACAAGGTCCTCCATTATAAGTTTCCCAAGTTTCGCTGCCGCCTCAGTTACATATACCTAAGGTAAAAGCACAAATCTTAAAGCAAGTTACAATCTTTTAACGCACAAGCCCGAGACCAAGGAATAATTAAACTGACACTTAACCATGTACGTAAAAATCACTTCAAATTCAATCGACAACACAAAAATTACCTTTGCCGAGAAGCCCTTCGCTCGCGTAAGAAATGGCAACCCGAGCAACCCAGCGGGGCTCGAGATCAACACCACATCAATGAAAGAGGGATTCCACAAGTGCAGGTTCGCCACGGTTTTGTACCACGGTTCAGAACGAATCAAAGCCTCTGCATTCATGGGTTTCTCAGTATTCTTCCTCTCTGCATTCCTGGATTCACAGCCATCAGATTCATCGACCGGACGTTCCAAATCTTCTTCACCTCGCACGGCAGAGAACCCGGGAGGTATAGGGGCGAAAGCGGCGAGGGCGGACAGGTCCAGGGGACAATCAATCAAGATCCTAAACCCGCAGACACTCAGCATGTGACATGGGGGAAAGTAGAACCCTTTACCTCTGCTCAAGCACGTCTGCACAAGAGCGTACACGTCGAATTCAAATTAAACCGAATGCGAGCGCCAGATGCGTCGATCGACGTAAGAAAAGTGTGTCGCAATACCCAGTTCAAAGAGAGACTTACCAACTTCATGAAGCCAGCCAGACCAACGTGAAGAATTTAACAGGCGATTCACGCAAAGAAGGGAGACCGGCAAAGCTCTCAACGTCCCACTCGATTTCCCACTGTTATCGACCCTTACGATCGGGTCCTCGCGAAAAAGTTATCACCTTTGTTTCGCGAAGAATGAATGATCGGAAAAGAAATTAAGAAAAGAACAGTCTTGCAACCGAGACCTAAGAGAACGAGAACGGGAGCTGTACGGCGAAACCAGAGGCGGCGGGACCCGCGAAGAAGATCGAGGCGAAACGGGAGCTGGGGGCGGCGGCGGACGGCGACCGGACGGCGGAGACGCAAGGCCGTGGAGCTGGTTGCGCGAGAGAGAGAGGGGCGATAGAGACGGAACTCGAGCGCGGCACCTTGGGCGCCGGACGGCCGCCGGCCGGCGAGACCACGGCGGCGGGCCGGTGGCTGCGCGAGAGAGGGAGGACTGGACTGAGAGCGCGAGCGCGAGCGCGAGGACGGGAGAGAAGATGGAGAGAAGGGGGGAGAAGGAGAGAGGGAATGAGAATTTAAAACCTTATTTAAGGGTTTGCTTTGCTTCAAAATAAATAAATATAAAGGTTAATACTTAAAAAATCTCAAATTAATATACACATAATAAATCTACTATATAAAAAGTTAATACCTTAAAAAATCTCAAATTAATATACACATAATAAATCTACTCTAAACTAATTTGTTGTCAATCATAAATTGATTATCTTTGACAAATTTACCCCAAGCTTACACTTATGATCAATTTAATTACTAAGTTAAATAACATGTGACAGTTAACTAGATAACTAATTTGAGATTTTACTCTCCGTTTGTCACAGTTATACAATTTTTATGATTTTTTGTAGTATTAATCTAATTTAATACAGTACACTTTCAACCGATCAGAAGCTGCGGTGGTTATTTGTGTAAATCTTAAAAAAATTGGGGGCGTAACCCATTGACCTTCTCGGAGGGCGAGAGTTCCTCATCAAAAATAAAAATAAAATAGAGGGTACATTTGAGTTTAGGGTTTTTAGTGGTTAGATAAATTAATTTAGGGTAAATTTATCAAAAGTATACCAGTTTTGGATTTTTAAAAATAAGTTATTTAGTATACCAGTTTGAGGTTTTTCATAGTCAAAAAATTAGATTTGAATAAATTTGCCACACATATATCAGTATGAGATTTTTCAGAATATTAACCATAAAAAAAAATCCGAGGCGTAAAAAAAAAAACTAAAGCTAGAAACAAAAGGCCAAAAAATTTTAAAAAGAAAAGTTTAAAGAAAAACAAAAATCTAATTTGGTAATTGCCGGTTCAAATGTTATTTATAAAATTAAAATCATTTTCTAAATGAAATCCAAATATCAAAAATTATTTTTAGTCACATATCACTAGACGAAGAAATTAACAATTTTCTTAGAAAATTAATTTTTCCTTTAACATGAGGTTTTTCTTCAGATGAAGGTAACTCTTGAGTTTCTTTCGTTTTTGGTCATAACTCTGAGTTCATTGTCTATGTGATGAAGTCATTTCTTTATTAACACACTTAATTATGTTCATGTGAAAATCTCTAATATCATCTAATGTTCAAAAATTGAAAATGCAAACCTCCACAGGTACTTCAATACAAACCCCAAAGGGACAATCATCCATGAAAACATGATGGAAACCTCAATATATTATGGTAAAATTACCAAAATCGCAGTGAGTAGCGAGTCAAGAACACACCAGATACGTCCATTGACAGGAGGAGGTGCCCAAGAACATCAGTTAAAAGAGAGACTTACCAGCTTTAGAAGCCAAACCAAGGTGGAGACTTTTACAGTATAGTTCACAGAAAAAATTGGCAATTAGAACAAGGAGATTTCGTTCGGACTCGGCGCTCTTGTCCTCGGATCGGAGAAGAAAGGAAGGAGAGTGGAGGTTTTTGGGTTTTTGGGTTCTCTCCTTCTTGTGTTTTCTGGTGGCTAAGGACCTCTTGGCTGTAGTGGGATGAGGGTTGGGGTTTTTTTCTTTAAGACAGGGATTCAATGATTCCAAAGTCAGTCACATACCTACATACTTATTTTGTATGCATGTAGCTTGACAAAGTCATTTGGTGCAAAAATTTGGTTGTCTATGCAACAAATTTCTTGTTGCTTAGAAGAATCAGAAGTCCATTTTAGTTTCAATGCAAAGGAAAACAAGAAGGTAAATGAAACAATTGGCATCAGATAAGATGTCGAATCCTCTAAAGACATGAAAAAGGTTGTTCCAGGGAATAGAGAGCTAAACCCAATGAAGTGACTCCTGAAGGATTTCAATTTGTTTTCACCATATTTACAGATACAACAGAGAAGTATCAAGTCGCATAACAAAGCATTGGCAAGGCCTTGATCTAAGCTCTCCAAACTATCACAACTAAGAAACGGAGCTTTCTTCAAGGGAAGCACATCCTAGAATCGAGCCTGATGCAGTCAGACACATTGGTCTCGTCTCACGCCAGTTCAACGGGGACTCGGAAGGGTCGCAAACTCTCACCAAACCTAGTTTTACAATATCAAATCTCCCAGCTCCCGAGTCTTCCCACTTGAGAACCTTCCCACCCAATACATACAGTTCATGCCCAAGACCAGCAAAACCATAATCAAAGACTTCTAGTGGTCGCGAGTGGTTGGGAAGGAAAACAGAAGGAACTTTCCCCACATTGTACCATTCTCCTTTGGCAGCATCCCTTGTCTTAATTAAGCTCTCGCCCCAATCTACAATTGTGTATACACGATCATTTTCAATGACCTGCACAGCTACTTGCATTGCCCTAGAAAAAGGCCAATGATCCTCTACTGTGTTCCACAATCCAGTTAATGGACAGAAAACTTCTGATGGATTTTGGTCCAAAAGTCCTACTTGATCATTGAGAACATGAAATTTGCCGTTGTATGACAAGCCTATGCAATCCGTTTGGGGGTTGGGCATTGGTGCTAGTTCTTCCCATCTGCAATGTCCATGCTTGAAAAACTTAGGGTGTCTCAAAAAGAAGAGTTAAACAAGATCTTTCTTGGAACAATTTAAGAACAAACTCCAACCTACGATATCAGAAGAATGAAAGGAAAAGGAAAAGCTAAACAAGTAGGTGAGCATATTTCAGAACCAAAGTGGACATGGAGAACCGTGTACTTTTGCCACTTTCAGTGCCAAGGGTATAAGACAATAGAAAGGAAGTAAAAAGTGCAAGACTTGTAGTATAATACTGTGGCAGCAAACATACTCGTTTGACAATGGATCGTAACATTCAGCAAGAGTGAGGCCTCTTGGGCACGAAAGATTGCGACCCCCAGCGACATACACCTTTCCAGAGATGACGCAACATGCAAAGTGTGAACGTGGCGTTTGCATACTTGACACCGCAGTCCATTCTTTTCTGAAAGGGTTGAACTGGTAGACCTCATTAGTTATGATAGGCTTCTGATGAGGGAACCCTGGATCACTCGATGCATAAGCCCCGCCAATGACAAGAAATCTGCCACCAACACAAACACATGAAAAGCCAGTGTGCTTCCAGTCGGGATGCGTTCTTGGCATCTTCGGTATGGGATGCCATCTATCAGCTTCGGGATCATAAGCAATCCACTGGCTCTCGGAGCCCTCCGTGAGAACAAATAACCAATCCCCAGACCAGCCTTCCCTAGCCTTGAAGTTGGCATATTCAGTGCCTCGCGTAACTTCTCTCCACTTCTTCGAGACTGTTTCTAGCAGCCCCTGGAACCCATGAGACACTCTGGCCAAGCATCTCAAGGCCAGATCATCCGGCAACCCTGGAATTATAGGTTCATACGGAGAATCCCTAGAACACAACATTCAGAAGAAAGGGAAATTAGAGGCAGACCAGAAGAATGAAAATAGGGATTTCTAGTCATAGCAAAATAGCCAAACTAACAACTGGGTAATTCTAATAAAAATCCAAACTAACAACTGGGTATCGTCCTTCCCGAGCAAGCATCTTACAAAAGATAAAAACTTTGACCATCTACATCGATCGAATCTTCCATAATTTCACATAATGTCAATCCAGCTCAATCAAACTCAGTCAAAGCCCAAGCTCCAGTATCTTCCCACCATCATATACCTTGAACTCATACAATCCTTACACAGGAAGCAGAGTCTAAATAATTAGAGCGCCATGACCCACAATCGAATGCACCGCAAACGTTGCAAGAGCAAATGAATTGAAGATTCGCGAAGACACTCACATCGATTTTGCGCCCCGCAAAGGTTCGTTCAACGCGAACACCCGCGAACCCAACAAAACCAATCTGCGAACGACAGGCTCGAACGATGCTATTGCTTAAACCAGAAGTACCCCTCGAAAAAAAGCGGGCCGACCGACCCGATGCGTCGAGATTCGGAGACGAGATGGAAGAGCGGAAGGGGAAATTACGACGGCGAGAGAGGAGGAGTGTCGACGGCGATCGAGGTCGCCGAGGGAGGAGGAGGAGGAGGAGCCTGGCCGTTCGATTCGATGGAGGAAGGTCGAAGACGAGAGAAATGCCGTTCCGACATTATCATCTGTTTCGGGTTTGGTAAGGTTACGGTGCGCTGACCACGGGCCGGCCGCGACAGCCGGTCCGGGTCGGGTCGGGTCTTTCCCGGCGGGCCGGGGCCCTGTTATGGTCGGGCTCTGTATGATGGGCCCTTTCTGAAACTTGGAACGCCTTCCATCTTGCTTCTTGATGCAAGCCCTGGAGATGAAAGCTCAGCTGTAGAGTCACGGATCAGTGAGATTTTGTGGAAGGGAGCTACAAATGCTGCGCCTCCTCTTCAGTTTTCCATCTTTGCCCATGGTGAGCTGGAAATAAACTTGAACATGGCTCTAGGATAGAGTCAAGAACTTAGGAACTGGACCCGTGGGAACCGGTTCGATTCCTGATTTCAAAAATTGGGGAACTTGTTATGATGGATGGATTCCAAGTTTTAAATGAAACTTGGACACATAAGTTATCCCTAGCTAAAAATTTATTTCGTGGGTGCACAAGGTTTTAGACAAGGAGATCCCCTCTCTCCTTGATTTTTGTGATGATTATTATAGTTGTGCCATCCTGAGTTCTTCGAAATAAGCTATCCTCTCTCTCCTTGGTTTTTGTGATGATTATTGAAGTTGTCAAATAGGAATGCCATCCTGAGTTCTTCAAAATTAAGCTTAAGCCATTTGTGCTTTGCCAAATCGATGAATGGAAGCCTGGAACTACAGAAGAGATCTCGAATATCTTTTGGGCATTTTCTCTAATGTCTGGACTAAGGATAAGTCCTGCTAAAATTAAGCAGTGTGCCTTAGGTGTTTGTGATGAATTGTTGAGTGAGATGGTCCTGAGAACTGAGAAGTGGTTTTAAGCTTGGTACTCTTTCAAGGAAGTATTCAAATCTTTCTTTAATACCTGGTAGGCTATCTGAAAATGATTGCAAGGTTCATTGACTGAATTTTGAGTAGAATTAAAAGCTGGAGCTCAAGGAGATTCTCCTTTGCTTGCAAGTTACGATTTGTTGGTTCTGTCTTATATAGCATTGTAGTTTCATGCTGATGGGGTGTGTTTGTTTTGCCAATGAAGGGTATCAAGGCTATGGACCGTTGTTGCTGTATTGCCTTTTTGTGGTCTAGTTCTGAAATCAAGACGAAAAAGATGCGAAAGTAAGGTGGCTAGATGTTTGCTTGCCAAAGGAGGGAGGTTTGGGAATAAAGCAGATTCCCCAATGGAACAAAGCTATCATCTTGAAGGTAAATATGGCTGTTGCTCATGGTTAGTTTGGATCCTTAGTGTTTGATTAAAAGATAACCTCACCAAAGTAAGGGAGCTTGCACTCCTAGGAGGGCCTCCACAGCCTGCCCATTTGACAAGCAAGAATGGCAAACTTCACGGATGCGTTCATTATTTTAACATGTCGGTACTCGTATATCTCGCTATCCCAATTCCCATTGTATCTTTATCTTTCCTAAGAGGAGGGAATACCCCCCAATTGTTTTACATCCCGATTATCCTGAAGTTTGGATGAAACCAAAATGAAGCTTTTTAGCGACTTGCTTAAGTCTAATGCTGGTATTATGGGGATTTGCTTGTGTTTAAAAAAGAGAGGGGCTTTTGGCAAATTCTTTCCTCTGGTTATTCCCCTTATATATTTGGTGGAAGCTTCCTAAACTCAGGGCAGAGATACAAGCCCCTTGTTCGATATGCTGTTTGTGATGGTGAAGACAATCTTCTTACGGTTTGATCCACTGCATCCTATCCTAGGTATCTGGCAAGGTTTTCTGATGGAGTGGTTTATGGTTCAGGGCTTTCATTGCAAGCCAAAGTAGCAAATGAAATTAATGATGGAAACTGGGTATGGCCAACTGCAGAATCAGATGAATTTGCCTTCACTCCAATCTGCTCTATGTGGAGGTTGTATGTCCTCATCCATGGCCGGGAATCACAAGTGTACAAAAGAATTAGGTCCATAACACCTCGAGGTTGACGTGAAGTATAATTGATCAGATTTTCAGACAGGATAGGCTCTCGAACTGAAAATCAATATTATGGCTTTCAGTTCCAATTTTTTTGGAATTTGAATTCCCAATTCCCACTTTTTATCTTGTGCAAAAAAAAAAAACAAATCAATTTTTTTAATAAGACATAAAAGTCGCAATATTTCACAAGGAAAAATATGCGAACCAAAGCTTTTAAGGATAGGGCAATTCTCAAAGCTTAGCTCAATTCCTTGCATAATTCCATGAATCAAGGAAGGCTTGATATCGAGAGTTGAGTTAGGGTATGTTTGTTAACTTGTCCAATAATGACTGATTCTATTCTTTTATTCTCGAAAGCAAGAAAATAATATAAATTCGTTTAATAAATTTTTTGTTCTTTTGTTTAAGGGAATAAATTTGGAACAGAATCAAAAAGTTAAAAAAAAAAAAAAAAAATGCTTCTTTGTTTTCATAAACAATTCTAGAATCAAGCCCAACCTATTTTTATTTTCTTCTTTTTTTTCTTTTCTTCTTCTTCCTCCTAGTCGGTCACCGGCCATTGCCGGCCATCGCCGCTCGCCGGCGACAGCGGGCCACAAAGAAGGAGGAAGAAGAAGGGAAAAGGAAAAAGGAAAAAGAAAGAGAAAGAGAAAAATAAGAAAAGTATTAAAAAATATTTAAAAAATTAAGAGTCCTACCAAACCTATTTCTATTCTAGGAGTAAAATATTTGGACAATTACAAAGCGCTTTCAAGTACTGAGAAATTGTTTCCGAAAATAGAATAAAAAAGAATCATTTCTGAGTGGAAATTGTTTCCGAAAACAAAATGATTACAAAACGCACCCTTAGTTACTAGCTAGCTCACGCTAAGCCATCCAATTACGATTCCTAATGCACACTCGGCATGTCGACAAGAGGAGACGCACTCATGCTTGTGCCACGGAAACAAGAAATCTAAAACTTGATGACAATTGGGGATAAAGCGGTTAATACATCCGATCGGCTCAACCTACCATCCTAGAGAACATCAACTCGCCCCAAAAAGAAGTCGGTTGCTTAGGGCGCGCATGTCAAAATCTCTATTTTTCTATTTCTTTGTTTTTCTGTTATCCGAAACAGGTTTGGAATATAAATCCATTTGATAATACAAATTTCATTTTTCTTTTTGGAACAAATTTATACTTCAGAAATAAATTTGGAGCAAAAATTAGAAGTTAAAATTTGTAACTTTCCTATTTCTGGAACAAAAATGAGAAATAAGAAATGAAAATTCTCCTCATTGTATTGTTATCGCCTCATCTCTCACTCGCCGCCCGTGGACGCCTAATGCTCATTGTTGTCTATCGAACACTCACCACCCACCGTGGGTCACTTGTTGCGCCGGTTGCCCATCGCCGAACACCGGCCACCCAACGTGGGTAATGGGATGCCAACGCCGACGCCCATCGTGGGACTCTAGACGCCCATCACGGGACTCCAAATGCCCGTTGCTGATCGGCCAACGCCAACCATCAGACGTTGTTCACTTGACGACTGACGCCCGACTTTAGATGCCAGCCATTGGACATTGGTGGTCGATCGCTTGATGCCAGACATTGATTGACCGTCGACGAACATTGGACGCCTACCGCCAATCGCCCAATGCCCAACGCAAGACGCTGATTGACGTCACCAATCCTCGAATAGTGGTAGACCATTTCTGGACATCGAACGACAGCCGTCACCCCACTAGAAATAGAAATTTTATTCTTTGTTCAAAAAACAAAAATTTTGAGTCATTATCAAACACGTTTCTTTGCTCAAAAACTTGTCCGAAAAATAGAAAATGATTTATGTTCCAGAAATTTTGTCGTACACACCTTTAGGAGGAGAAAGTTAAATGGACACATGGTGAAATAGTAAATCCTGTAAACACATAATGCCGCATATGGCGCAACGCAAGGAATGTTCCTGTTCTTCTTGCTCTCCTTTTGTATTTTTTGGTGGCAAGGATTGCATGGCTTTAGTGGGATATGATGATTCCAAAGTGAATCACGTATCTACGTACTTATTTTACATGCATCTCGTTTGACAAAGTCATGGTGCAAAAATTTGGTTGTCCATGCAACAAACTTGTGTTTGCTTAGAAGAATCTGAAGTCCATTTTTAGTTTCAATGCCAAGGAAAACAAGAAAGTAAATGAGACAATTGGCATTAGACGAGATGTCGAATCCTCTAAAGATATGAACAAGGTTGTTCCAGGGAGTAGAGAACTAAACACAATTAAATGATTCCTGAAGAATTTCAATTTTACTATATTTACAGAAACACCAAGGAACTATAAAGTCACACAACAGAGAATTGGCAAGGCCTTGATCTAAGCTCTCCAAACTATCGTAACTAAGAAACAGAGCTTTCTTTAAGGGAAGCACTACCTAGAATCGAGCCTGATGCAGTCACACGCATCGGTCTCGCCTTCCGCCACTTCAAAGGGAGCTTGGAAGTATCACAAACTCTCACCAAACCTAGTTTTACAATATCACATCTTCCACCTTTCGAGTTTTCCCTCTTGAAAACCAGTGGCCAGGAAGTAAAACAGAAGGAACGTTCCCCACATTGTACCATACTCCTTTGGCGGGGTACGTACACTATCAGTGCCAAAAGTTGTGTACGGCGCTCACTTTGGTGCTAAAAGTTTCTGTCGAATCACTTAAGTGCAAAATCGGAGAAAAAACGATCACTTTGGTGCCTCCGGCAAGAAATTCCGGCCAAAATGATTACGTGGTTTTTATATTTAAAAAAAAATCGACATGACTTTTAAACGACATCGTTTTCTGTCATCCTTAAGAAAACGACATCATTTTGCCATTCTAAGTGGATGGCCTCACAAAAACGACGCCGCACAACTCATTTGGAGATTTTTTTTTTTTTTTTGGATTGAAATTAGGGTTTTTTTGTCCGATCCTCGCCCAACGCCGACCTAACTCACTCGGCCGCCGTCGCTCGGCCGCCGTCATCATCGATGCTCAACGACTTGCGTTCGCACTTGAGCGCAAGCTTCATGACCGAGTCGAACCGCGTGAACAGCGCCGATACCGCATCTAGCAACTCCGAGTGGTCGTGGAGGGTGAGCCTTTGGTGGCTTTGGCCTTCAATTGCGAGCCAACGACGGCACACGAGGGAGCACCGACCCCGGTCGCCAAAGCCTAGGTACTGGAAGACACAGGCCAGGCACTCATTGGGGAGATCGGAGATGGAGAGGGAGAGATCGGGGTGGCGCACTCATTGGCGACCTCCTTGAGCACCGGCCGGATCACGGCCTTCGACTTGGTCGCGAGTGGTCGTCGTCGTGGTCGCGGTCAAGGTCGAGCCGCGGCCGCCGCGTGTGGGTGCTATCGAGGACGGCAACGGCCCATCGCCGGCTTATCCTCTCTCTCTCTCTCTCTCTCTCTCTCTCTCTCTCTCTCTCTCTCTCTCTCTCTCTCTCTCTCTCTCTCTCAATTTGGGGATTTAGGGTTTTGAATTGGGGGAGTGACACCAAAAGGCGTCGTTTTGTTGTTTAAATGCTGACTGTACTCTCCGGCGAGCTACATCAGCTTCAAAAATTAACAAAAAAGTGTCACGTCAGATTTCCAATTAACCAGATCGGAGTTGGCACTAAAATGATTGTTTTTCAAACTTTTTGACACTTATGTGATCCAAAATAAATTTTTGACACCAAAGTGAGCGCTCTACACAACTTTTGACACAACTTTTGATGGTATCCCTCATCTTAATTAAGCTCTCAGCGTTATTTATATTAGTGATGAATACATGATCATTTTCTACGACCTGTACAACTGCTTGCCTTGCGCTAGTAAAAGACCAATTATCCTCTAATGTGTTCCACAATCCAGTTGATGGACAGAAAACTTCAGATGAATTTTGGTCCAAAAGTCCTACTTGATCACTGAGAACAAGAAATTTGCCGCTGTATGACAAGCCTATGCAATTCGTTTGGGGATTGGGCATTGGTGGTAGTTCTTCCCTTCTGCAACGTCCACACTTGAAAAACTTAGGTTGTCTCTAAAAGAAGAGTTAAACAAAATAATTCTTGGAACAATTTAAGAAGAAACTCCAACCTACGGTATCAGAGTTGAAGAAAGGAAAAGAAGAAGTTAAACAAGTAGGGAAGCATATTTCAGAACCAAAGTGGACATAGAAAGCCATGTACTTTTGCCACTTTAGGTACCGAGGGTATAAGACAATAGAAACAAAGTACAAAGTGCAAGACTCGTAGTATGATACAGTGGCAGCAAACATACTTGTTTGACAATGAATTGTAACATTCAGCAAGAGTGAGGCCTCTCCGGCAAAAAAGATTGTGACCCCAAGCTACATACACCTTTCCAGAGATGACGCAACATGCAAAGCGTGAACGTGGCGTTTGCATACTTGACACGGCAGTCCATTCTTTTCTGAAAGGGTCGAACTGGTAGGCCTCATTAGTTATGATAGTCTTCTGATGAGGGAAACCTGGGTCACTCGGTTCATAAGCCCCACCAGTGACAAGAAATCTGTCACCAACACAAACACATGAAAAGCCAAAGTGCTCCCAGTGGGGATGCGGTCTTGGCATCGTCGGTATGGGATGCCATCCATCAGCTTCAGGATCATAAGCAACCCACTGGTTCTCGGAGCCCTCCGTGAGACCGAATAACCAATCCCCGGACCAGCCTTCCCTAGCCTTAAAGTTGCCGTATTCCACGCATCACATAACTTCTCTCCACTTCTTCGAGACTGTTTCTAGCAGCCCATGGAACCCGTGAGACACTCTGGCCAAGCATCTCAAGACCAGATCATCTGGCAATCCTGGAATTATAGGTTCAGGACGAGATTCCCTAGAATACAACATTCAGAAAACGGGGAAATCAGTCAAAGCCAAGCTCCAGTATCTTCGCACCATCATATAACTTGAACTCATACAACCCTTACGCAGGAAGCAGAGTCTTAGAATTAGAGCGCCGTGACCCACGATCGAATGCACTGCAAACGTTGCAAGAGCAAATGAATTGAAGATTCGCGAAGACACTCACATCGATTTTTGCACCTCCCCAAGGTCTGTTCGCTCGAACACCGCAAACCCAGCAAAACCAATCTCCGAACGATGCTGACCCCCACCTGCAAAGCCGAATCCGGGAAGTACCCACGAAGGAAAGCGGGCCGACCGATCCGATGCGTCGAGATTCAGAGACGAGATGGAGGAGCGAAACCGCCCGGGGGGAAGAAGACGAAGAGGGGGGTGGTGGGGGAATTACGACGGCGAGAGAGGAGAAGCGTCGACGGCGACGAGGTCGCCGAGAGATTCGATGAAGGAAGGTTGAAGACGATGGTGGCGATGACGCGGCGTCGCTATCGAGAGTTCCCAAGCGAGCAACCGGACAACAGATAAATGTAATTCCGACAACATTATCCTTTTCGGCGGACGCAGCCGCCGGGTCGGTTTTTGGGTCCATTTGATATCCATTTTATTTTTTGAAATAATTTTTATTAAGAAAAAAATTATTCTATTTTTTTGGATGAATTTTGGCAAGATTGAGCCTCGTTCAGTCACCAGCAAGGCTCGCCCTCGCGGGGCCACTGCAAGGGAGCCGGCCATAGCGAGGCCAACCTCGTGATGGTCCGATGAGATTTAGCATCGTCGGTGATTAGGCAAGCTCAGCCTCACCCAAGCTCGACCTCACTAGATTTGGGCGAGGTCAAGCTCACCCAACCAAGCGAGGCTGAGTCTCATCCAGCTACCTGTGAGACTCGCCCTGGTTGGGGGCTAATGATGCTCCAACTAAGTCATCATCCTTCATTTGACTAATCGTTAGCCTATGGCTGATCAAGGAAGAAGGAGAAGGAAAAAAGGAAAAAAGAAAATGGATTTGATTCTAAAGTTGTTCCTCAAAATAAAGAAATAATTTTTTTAAGTTTTTAATTATGTTTCAAATTTATTTTCGAAAATGAAAAAATAACCAACCTGATTTTTGTAGAATTATGCATCGTTTGACTGATTATTAAATAGGGCCAAGAGCCTTTATGGTCGGGCTTTGCATGACGGGCCTATGCAAAACTTTGAAAGCGTTCTCCTCGTTTCTTGACACGAGCCCTGCAGATGCAAGCTCAGTTGCAAAGTCCTGATCAATGAGCCTTTTGTGGACGGTAGCCATAAATGTTGCATATGCTCTCCAATTTTCCATCTCTACTTATGGTGGGTTGAAAATAGATGTGAACATAATTCTAAGGTAGAATCGAAAACTTGATAATTAGAATCAATCTGATTATAGATTCTAAAATATAAAAAACAGGTTTCAGATTTAATTGATCCGTTATATTTAGAGAGTTCAATCCATGACACTCAGAAGTTGATGTAAATTATGAGTGATCGGTTTTTAGACAAGATGAAAATTGATACCGTGACTCCTAGTACCAACTTTTTTTTGGAATCGGGAGTTGAATTGACCATTTTTCCAAGAGTCACTTTTTGTCCCGTGCCGAAAAAGAAAAAAAATTTCAAAACTTTTCAATAAAACATAAAAGCCGCATCACAACAAAAATTCACGCCGGTCCACCTCGCCGTTCCTTCTCGATGACAACGTCCCAAACCGATCCGGTCGGGCCGGGCCGGGCCGGTTCGGTCCGATTAAGGTTGCCTTCTCGATTCTTCCTTTTCGGCACACCGCCGTGATCCTCCCCTGGGAAGCAGCAGCACGAGCAGAGAGAGAGAGAGAGAGAGAGAGAGAGAGAGAAGGAATAAAAAGCAAAGAAGCAGAAGCGACGAGAAGAAACCTCTCGAATCCTCTCCCTCTCTTTCTTCCTCACGAAGCAATCCGACCGATTCCGCAAAGCCAAAACCCATCACCGCCCCCCCCCCCCTTCCATCCGCAAAATCCTCTCAGAGAAGAAGAAGGAGAAGGAGAAGGAGAAGAAGGGAAGGAGGCGATGGAGGGGAGCGGGAGAGGGAGGTCGCGGGGGATGATCCCGATCCTGGCGCTCCACGCCCTGAGCGAGTACTACCGGCTCGAGCGGAAGCCCCCCGTCACCGCCGGCCTCCTCGCCGCCAACACCCTCGCCTACCTGCGGCCCGGCCCCCTCGACGCCCTCCTCCCCACCATCGACCGCGTCTGGTTCAACCCTTACCTCATCCTCAAGGTGGGTCGCTCGGCGGTGTTATAGAATCGAGCATTTGTGTTCCTCTCTGGCGTCGCGAATGCGAATTAGTTCGTGTTTCGGAACTATATTGGCCTGCTGCGAGAGCCGCCTCTTGCGGTTCCGAGATCAAAATTTGATTTTGATCGGCTTGACTGCGAATTAGTTCGTGTTTCGGACTTAAATCGGTTCCCAGATCAAAATTTGATTTTGATTGGCTTGACTGCGAATTTGTGGGTGCTGTCTTGCGCTCAAGGCGGTTGTTTTTTAAGTTTCATGAAGCTTGGAGTTTCTAAGAATCTCTTGGGGGACGGGATCCTCGGTCCCTTGATGACCGTCGGGGAGTAATCATATCGCGCGTCGATTGTAAGTCCTTTTTAGTTTTCGCGAATTAGGAAGTTTTTGTATTGGAGTTATGGGAAAAAAAATTTAAGAGTTATGGCGAGGTTATGAGCGGGGATTGGCGACCGGAGACCATGGAAGGCCCCCTGTGTGCTCTTTACAAGGAAATGCTGGGTGCTGGATAAGTAGTTGGTATATCGCATTTTCCCTCCATTGTTGAAATGAAGACTTGCTTTGATGTTGTCTGCTCAAGTGCAGAGTACATATTCTTGTTTTGCTATTGCCTCCTATCCAACTGTAAGATTAGATTCTTGGTGTACCGTGGGAACTGGCGTAATTCCTGCCATTGATGATTAACGCGTATGCATTTCGCATCCACACTGGTCATTTCATCTCCTTCGATATGTCCCTCTTGTTCTCATGTGGTGGCATGTTTTCCTAGAGAATATTCGAAAGTGTATGAATAGGGTTAGCAAGTCCTTCATGTCTCCTTGTCCTTTTCTCCTTTCTGTTCAGTAGCTTAGCATAAGCTAGTAAAGACATGGCATGCAAGACGTGATCTTTCGCAATAAAGCCAGGAGATCTCTACATTTGCTTGTGTATTCTTTTGTTGTAAGCACATGCAGTCTTTATCTGATTTCAGAATTGTAATTTTGGTTCTCTTTTTGTGCACAGTACAAGGACCCGAAGCGCTTCTTTTTGTCAGCATTTTACCATGTAAATGAGTCTCACCTGGTATACAACATGCTGTCATTATTATGGAAGGGAATCCAGTTGGAAAGTTCGATGGGAAGTGCTGAATTTGCATCCATGGTTGCCACATTATTAGCAATGTCCCAAGGAATAACGCTGATGCTCGCGAAATCCCTTTTCATTTTCTTCGATTATGAAAAGCCTTATTACTCAGAATATGCAGTTGGATTTTCTGGTGTTCTCTTCGCCATGAAAGTTATCTTGAATTCACAGTCCGAGAACTACACGTATGTGCATGGGGTGGTAGTACCCGCACGCTATGCAGCATGGGCTGAATTGGTTCTGATTCAAATGTTTGTGCCGGGTGTTTCGTTTCTTGCACATCTTGGTGGGATACTCGCTGGCATTCTTTATCTGCGTCTAAAGGGTATGTCCTCAGCTCCTGATCCACTGACACTGGTTATGAGAGGTGTCAGTGGCGTGCTGAGTTGGCCTTGGAGGTTCATGCGGTCCTTGTTCGGATCCCGCCGTCGTCGGATTTCCGGTAGAGGAACAGTGGGTAGAAATCAAAGAGGATGGACTGAGCCTGGAGTTTGGAGATGCAGCGCTTGTACCTACGATAATTCCACCCAGTTAGACGAATGTGAGATGTGTGGGACAAGTCGGAGTATCCGCAGGTCCCGTTCGCCGCCGTCTTCCAGGTATTCTGAGCATATTCCTCTGGACGAATTGCGCCGTCGGAGAGTGGAAAGGTTTGGGAGATGACACTGTCACTTGTAAAGGGCGGATGGCCGGTAAGTTTTGTGAAAGGAGGTTGTAGGATCCGACGTATGGTACGCTTCTGCTGACACTGTAGAGCTCGGTGATCAGTCGCACATGTGTTGCCTCGGCGGTTTACATTCCTTGAATTAAATCCGACGGGGTGCATGTGCAGTTGATTTTCCGTGTTGTACACTTCCAAATGATGATAATAACGTACTTCTAGTTGCAAAGGAACCTTCAATTGCTGCAAGTTTCAAGATGAGATTTGCTTCTTTGTTTTCTTTTTGATGATTATGAGATGATAATTGCATTTCGGTGGAGCTTGGCCAAGCTGACTTCCCTCAAAATGCCTGACCAGCCCAATCTCGCCCACAATCCTAATCTCGGCTGGCCAGCGTGGTTGTTTTGGGCTAAATGTTGGGCCCGGCCGACCCCGTCCGACTGACCATTGTGCCTGGAAAATTCACGAGGTCATAAGCATTAGCCTCAAGTCGGGTGCACCCATTAGCCAAGCGTAGAGGCGAATGTCGTTGAATTGAATATGTTGAGATGAACGTGTGTCGCCGATGGCTGTAAAAAGTGTTAACTCGTTCATTAATGAAATTGTTTGCACTTTGTTGGGTAATTCAAAGTTTGTAGGCGGATTGATGTCGAGGAAAAGGAATGAAATGCGAGGGGAGGGAGTGAATGGAAATTGTAATGTTTCTCCTATAGTTTGTGTCGTAAATTAAAGGGAAGTAACGTGAAGGGCAATGAAGCGAGTGATGGACTAAGGTAGGTATTTTCTCGGATTTTCTTTTCGAGTCAAGTGAAGGGCTTACTTTTATTTCGCTTACGTAAGATGGTTTGATTTTCTATTTGTAATCTGGCGTTCAAGTTGAGAATACTTATAGCTATAAAATATTGAGGTTACATTCGATAGCCAAAATAAAAGTCATGATATGATAATATATATTTATAAGACGGATATAGTCTAGATAAAATTATCCTATGAAGGAGATGAGATCAAAGAGGATATGATTTTTTATGTTAATAGTATAAAAGCTATTTTTTCTTAAATAATGAATTTTTAATAATAACTAAAATAATAATAAAATATAAATAAAATTTGAATTCTAATTTAGAAAAGAAAATTCAAAATAACCAAAAAAAAAAATCGTTTTAATATATTCTTATTTTATTTTAATTTCTTTCTATATATTTTGAATCTATATTATTATATATTTTAGGTGCAAAGTATAGTTTATTATTTGATAAATTTTTTATTGTGGAATGATGGAAGGGAATTAAAAAATAAAAAAAATAAGTAAATAGAAATGAAATAGAAGAACTTAGATTTTTAATCAACAAGTTCAAGCTTGAAAATGATATTTTTACTACTCGAAGAATGAGGGGCAATGAAATTTCGTAAAAAAAACTACCCTCTTCATCTCCTTCTCCTTTGTAGTTCATGTTGAAGCTTTCCAGCTCTTCTGTAGTTTTTAGTTCACACTAAAGCTTTGCAGAGACGGTGAGAGAGTAAAAACTTCATCTCCTTCACGACTCTTTGGTTCATGTAAAAAATTCACAAAATTAACAAGAAAGTTGAAACTCCTCTTCTGAAACTTTGTGGTTCATGTTGAAGTCATATTTTTCGTAATTGCAAAAGTAAAAGATCATATTTTATCTTTTTTATTAAATTTGGCAGTAAACTTTGCAAGATTTTTACAATCGCTATTCGTACATTTTTAGATTCATTTAAACTGATATGTTGAAATTAATATGTTGTAAATACAATTAGTTTATGATAAGATATGAAAATATACAACTCTATTATTACAATTCACCGTACAATAGATAATATATGGTAAAATTCTTGGATTTTGTATCCAAATCCTTATCCAACTATATATGTCAACGTCCAAACGCAACATGAAGGTATCAAATCAACACATGTGGATAAAAAATGATTATTACTTATTTTCTAATAAGAAGGAGAATTTGGAGGGGAAATTATCAATAAAGTTCCAAACCTATTATACATGACCTTTCAATTTAGTCGATTTAGTCTTAAATCTTTTGATAATTTTATCAATGTGATCCATCAGATCAAATTTTGGTTA
This sequence comes from Eucalyptus curtisii, assembly GCA_017140595.1. NCBI lineage: Eukaryota > Viridiplantae > Streptophyta > Magnoliopsida > Myrtales > Myrtaceae > Eucalyptus > Eucalyptus curtisii. Next base: position 32,318,939 of record CM029501.1, read on the forward strand.
AAAATCGCTGACACAAACACTAAGAATATTATGGTGATATGACCAACGGTGATGCAAACAATTTTAGAATTTTTTAAAAAAATTAATTTTTTTGTTTCCCTTTCCTTTTTACTAATGGCCAGCAAGGGTTGCCATTGTCAGGCCTTGCCTAGATGAGGGCGAGGGCAAGGGCACCTTCACCCGTGCAAGTGTAAGGGCCATCCTTACCAAATCTAGGAGAGGGGCTTGGCAACACTCGCCCTCGCCTAGGGGAGGCTTGGTGAGGCTAGCCCACGACTGTGATTAGTGGCCGGCCAGCCACTCGGTAAAAAAAAAGGGGAAAAAATTCAAAAAAATTAGAAAATTTGTTCACGTCAACATCAGCCATGTCTAAGGTGCTTGGCATCTACTTTAGCAATTTTTAGCAAAAATTGCTTGAATAGATTACATCAACATATCCTCAAAAAATTTAGGACTCAAATAAATATTGACTAAATTGAAGGGTTTATGATTGAATTGGCATATATGTAATAGGTCTATGACTTTCTTATAATTTACTCAAACTAAGAAAAAATGAGTGTGAGAGATTAACCCGAAATTGTTAGGGAGGTGCGGCAATCCTAACAACATCAATCGTAAGGTACAACAAAATGCATTTAGGAAGCCTAACCCCTTGTTCGAAATTCTTCGTGGGTGCTCACACATTGTGGAACACGCGATTGACCAAATCTATCATACCAAGAACTCACCCTCGTTATCTCCCGATAACGTGCCAGAAATATCTACTAGATTTTTTTTTTTGGTCGGTAAAATATTTACTAGATTGATAACCATAAAAAGGATCTCAAAGAAGAAGAAGAGAGCAGCACGCGGCCTCGCGAATTAGCAAAAACTTCCGCGCCGGAAGAAGAGAATGCGGATTTTTCTATCCCGCTTGGGTGCTGTACCCATATTGAACAACAATCGTTTGTCTCGTATTCTAGAAACAGAAGCATTTCACGAGTTGAGCTTTTGTCCGGTTGGTATTTTGGATGTCTCATAACGTCAAAAGAGCTGCCATGAAATCGAACTCGGCTGGAATAGGAAAGCCATTGGGAATAGGGCAATTCTCAGAGCTTAGCTCAATTCCTTGCATAGTTCCACCACGAACCAAGGGAAGGCTCGATCGAAAGTTCGAGTTCGTTACTAGCTGGCTAACACTAAGCCGAACCATCACAAACCTGACTATAGTTCCTAATGTGCGCTTGTGATTGTGCAACAAAAACGAGAAATCTAAAACCCAACGAGCAATCGAGGATGAAATGGTTAATTAAAAAATACCGACATTCTTCGAGAGCTTTTATGTCATATCGGACACTTTGATTCATATATGATACTCTTCGACACTATCCAACATTCGGTCAACATGTATTGAAAAATCTGACATTCTTCGAGAGCTGACCCATTTAAGACCCATTTATCAACTCATTAAAAATGAATCCATTTATTTTCACTCAAAACCTCACCATCTCTCTTTTTTCTCTTTAACTTTACGATTTTTTTTTTATTTTTTATAAAAACCGAAATTATAATTATTTTTTATTTTAATTTTCTTTGCTTTTTTTCTTTCTTCTTTTTTTTTTTCTTTCTTCTTCCTCCGGTCGCTGGCACGGCGATGGCCAGTGACCGGTCGGGCGAGCCTCGAGCTCGGCGGTGTCGGCGAGCTCGAGCTCGCTAGATCCGGCGAGGCGGAGGCCTCGCCGACGCCGGCGGCGAGGGGCGAGCTCGAGCTCGCTCGACGGCGGCGAGCCTCGAACTTGCCGGTTTTGGCGAGGCGGAGGCCTCGCCGACGTCCGGCGAGGCTTGAGCCTAGCCGATCTGGTGAGACTCGAGCTCGCCAACGCCGGCGAGGCTCAAGTCTCGCCGACGTCGACCCATTAATGACCCGACCCGACCCACCCGTTTGACACCTCTAATGGAAGGTTAAAATATAAATATGTAAATAAATAAAACAATAATAAAAATAATAAATGGGGAAAGAAGAAAAATTTACTATTCTATTCTTTTTCGACTCTCACTTCCCATGACACACATTCATCCTCAAAAATGTTTTTTCTTCTCTTTTGACACTTTTTGACATGAGTCCAAAATATAGATTACTTTTTTTCCTTCAAATTTTATAGATTATTGAAGTGAAGTTGAATTTGTCAAATTAAAATAATTATCGATATTAATAAATTGTGAATTAATGTTTTTGATGTAAATTTATTTTAGATTCTTTTTTATTATTTATTTATTTATGAATTTGAATCAAATTAATTTGTTTAAAATAATAATAAAAATGTAAAAATATATATTTAATATATAACATGTCCCATTGTATCGAAATTCTTTATTTTTTTTTTTATAAATGACACGTGGCGATATCGATATTGGTATTAATATCGGTAGGGTTAATACTTTGAAAAACTCCAAACCGGTACATCTGTGACAAATTTACCCCTAACTATTTTTTTTTTACCATGAAAAACCCCAAACGGGTACATCTGTGACAAATTTGCCATGACTGACCATAAAAAACCATAAACTGGTACATTTATGACAAATTTATCTCCAAACTAATTTATTTGACTACAAAAATCCACAAACTAGTAAATTTGTGACAAATATACCCTCCGCTAAATTGGATTAATATCACAAAAAAAGATTGTAAATTGTGACAAACGGAGTTTAAAATTCAAAATTGGTATACCAGTCAATTGTCACATGTCATTTAACTTAATAATTTGACAATAAAATTTAACGAAAACTAATAAAGGGTAAAATTATCACAAGTGTACCAGTTTGAGGTAAATTTGTCAAAATTATACCGGTTTGAGATTTTTGGTAGTCAAAAAAATAATTTAGAGTAAATTTATCACATGTGTATCAGTTTGGGGTTTTTCGAGGTATTAACCATATCGGTGCTACTTAGACCGTCAATATATTCGCTTGGTCCAATCTACCGCCCTAAAAAATATCAACTAACACTAAGGGGAAGTCGGACACTTGGCAGAGAAAGTGACATCCGAGCCCAACGTACCGCCCTAAAGAGTATCTACTTACCCCGGGGAGAAGTCAGACACGAGGCAAAGAAAGGGTATGCATGGTAACGTTTCTGTTTCTCTCAATTTCTGTTCTTTTGTTCCCCGGAACAAAAAAAGAACAGAAATCCGTTTGGTAAAACATTTGTTCCCGGGAGCAATCTCTCTACTTTTTTGTTCCCGGGAATAGATTTGAAGTAGAAACGAGAAACAAAAAAAAAGTTGCTTCTTGTTCTCGGGAACAACTTTTAGAAATAAGCCAATTTTCTTTTTTATTTTTCTTTTATTCCTCTCTCTTGTCGTGACCACCTCCAACCGCCCGTCGACCGCCGCCGGTCGCCGCCGCCGCCGCCGCTGCACGTCCACCGACCGCCGATTGTCGCCGCCGACCCATTAGCCGCCACCCCCCGCGGCCGGCAGTCGTCAGCGGTCGATGGGTCGGCGGCAGCGATCGGCGGCGGGCGGCGGCAGCAACAGCGGTCGGCGACGGCCGGCAATCCTTGAGTAAGAATAAAAAACGAATAAATACAAAAAAGAATTGTTGCGTTATCAAACGCATTTATATTCTTTTTCTATTTCAAGAATAGAAATTTTGTGTAGTTATCAAACGGGTTTTTTTACTCAAAAATTGTTCTCCGGAATAGAAATAGAAAAGAATTATTTCTGAAAAAAATCTCTTCTCCAACCAAGAAACATTGTCATGCGCAGCCAAAGTGACCTGATGTCACGATGAAATAGTAAATCTTGTAGACACACGACGCGGCCATACGGCGCAATTCAAGGGCCATCTTGTACGTGCATTAATTAGGGCTGGTGAGGACACGAAATTCAGACAACCTCAGAAAATGTCAAAACCTCCCGCATTGCACGTGCAATGGAGAACGCCAGGTACCAGACTTCCCATCCAAAGAAATCGAGTACCTATTAAGGGTTAGCTATAAGGACTAGGAGTACGAATCCTATAGGGCTTTCCTCTCTTTCCTTCCTTTTTCCTATTCTTTTGGTCCAACGTAGGTATCTATGATTCCGTGGCAGCTCTTTCGCACCGTTAAACATTTTCCGTGATGGAACTGTTCATTGACTATCCATTAAGTATAATAATTGATAAGATAAAACTACGAAATCATGAAAATTTTCATTTTCAGCTTTTAGGACAAGCGAATAGCCAACTAAACTCATAAACTCATATCTTCATTTTATGGGTGTCTAAATTTTGTTACTCAATTAATTCTCATGAATATGCATAAAAGGAGTCATTGTGAGTTGCATCGGGTAAGGTTCGTCAAGTGACAAGTGTGACCTAAACTTTTTTTAGACGACAGATACCGTAATATGAATACGAGATCTATAATATTTGATTTAAGTCGTGTCATTCTATAGAGTAAACTAATGGAGAAACTTCAATACATTCAAACTATACATGTATATAAAGTTTGAAAGGTAGGAGGACATGTAAATGCTAACTAGGTGGAGATTATTTATCCAATCCGGTGGTCCACATGATGTCTCGATAAATTTCAGGCGGTAGATTAAATCTCATTAGGCACCAAAGGAAATGACATGCAAGGAAGAGATTCCGCACCCGCACTTAACTTTTGCTAGAATAGTAGCCGGGATATTTTCTTTTTCCGGGTAATCGAATCCTTTTAACATGGACAAACTCTCTCTTTGTAGAGATCAACTCATTTCAATATGCTTTTCTTTCTCTCTCTTTGTTCAAAAAACACGTACTCAGGAAACTTTGAAGGGATCGGATTGTGCGAAGATGTAATTTTCATGACAACGTTGTATTTGGCAGGCTGCCAACAATGGGCAAATAGCAGCCGAACATGTAACTTTCTCGACGTCGGACACCCAAACTTCGTTTCTCATTTGGGACAAGCTGAGAAGCAAGAACCACCACGAACCTTGAACAACACTGGCCTAACGATTAAAACCCTAACTTTTGAGCCTATATAAGCATCTCCACGAGCATCGATTCGAACTCAAGTTCTTTGTAAGCATTAAACACCTTGTTTTAGGGCTTCGAAGAGCTTCATCAATCACCCCCCTCAAAAGGAAGAAAGAAAAAAGAGGAAAAGATTTATATCTGTAGTTCTCTAAATACTTCTGTCCAAGATCATATGACATTCTCGAATGAAAAGCAGCTGGCTTTCATTTTTGGTCTCTTAGGTACACAACTTCATTCGTGATGAGCAGCACTCTTTTCAATCTTCGTTAGGTTAAATTGACATTTAGGGAAGCATTTCAGGTGAGCACCGATTGCACGGCACAGGTCCATGCATACAGATGATCTAGGTAACTGATATTTCATGTGTTTTGTCTTGCATTATTTTGCCGATCCTGCGACGAAAACTTTTGTTGTTCCTTCGAAAAATAAAAAAAGTCCATTGTAATACAGTTGAGTTTATGGTGAGCATGGTCTCATGTGGGTCAACAAGATCAGACGGATATGATCGAATTCAACACATGGGAATCATGTTTAACATCTCTTTTTATTATTTTGAGTTCTACGAACGATCCTAACATTTCTCTTGTCTCCGTTTCTCTCAAATCTATGTAGGCAACATCGTGTCTTTTTCGGTGTTCTTAGCACCAATGTAAGACCTCCTCCAACTCTTCATCTGGGTCCCTTCTATCATCTGACCATTATAACGTATCTTAGCAAAAATTTGGGAATTTTTCCCATTTTGGCAGCCCGACATTTTACGCAATCTACAAGAAGAAGTCGTCAGATGGGTATCAGTCGATACCGTACGTGGTGGCGCTTTCAAGTGCATCGTTGCTCCTGTACTATGGATTCCTCAAGACTGATGCCACTATGATCATCAGCATCAATGCCATTGGCATCGTCATTGAACTCACCTATCTTCTTCTCTTCTTGATCTACGCCTCCACCAAAGAGGTCTCTCTCTCTCTCTCTCTCTCTGTTTTTGTGCTTTAAATTTTAGCAAACTATTGTCCCTTTCTTATCCTACCCAGGTCTTGTTCATTAGCTTGTTTTGAGCAGGCAAATTATGACAAGCTCTCAAGCTGGATTAAGAGGGGAAAACTATTGCCTCATATCGTCTCTCTTGTTTTTACATGCGAGATTGAGATTGTCTTAATGATTATTCACATGTCATGGCGCGAAGTTTGTGTTTTCATGTATTCGTCGAATAACTACAGCTTTCTAGCATCCCCACATCTTAGCCCTCCTTAAAAATATAGGCATTTCGTACATTTAAGAAGACATGCAAAAAGGGAAAAAGGAAAACAAGTCCTAGGAAATTTATGCGACAAGGAATAAAAATGAAAAACCTCTATATATTTACAACTTTTCCCAAATCAAAGACGAAATCTGAAGGAAATTTATGTAAATCACCAATCTGCGCAGATGTACGTGGCGACGTTGCTGCTGGTGTTCAATGTAGGAGGTTTCGGAGTGATGATGGCACTGACCATCTTTCTTTTCGAGGGTCGGCAGCGCATCAATGCCGTTGGATGGATCTGCGCGGCCTTCAATCTCGCCGTGTTCGCCGCGCCTTTGAGCATCATGGTAGCCCTTCATTTTATTCAATAATTTTAGAGATGCAGCACTTCGCACCTGCTATTATTACAACACCAGTCCAAAACAAGAGTTTTTCAATCTTGAGCGAGTAATGTTGTGTTCTTTGCAGAGGCGGGTGATAAAGACCAAAAGTGTGGAGTTCATGCCATTCACTCTGTCCTTCTTCCTCACCCTCTGTGCCACCACCTGGTTCTTCTATGGACTCTTCGTCAAGGACATGTTCATTGCTGTAAGTACCATTTAGCTCTCTCAACCATTCAACTCTAATGCTTTTCATTGTACATGCAACTTTACAGCGATTTCTTGTACAAGGTGCGATTCACAGAGACATGACTTTGATTTACAAACTCACACGGATGCACTAGTAAACCTTGCACCGCGAATGTGAATCTTTTTCTGGACGATCATCGTTCCCGAGATTTCTAGCGAACAAGCTAAGTCGAATTCGTGTATTTCTTACTTCGACCTTTCCCAATTAAACATAGACGAATAAACAATGAATAGTCTAAACCTAGACTCAGAAAAATAATAAATCTCGAATCCAACTTGTTTATTATTTAATGATTTCACCATCTATCATCGGAGCTCATACTTTCTTATTTGTCTTTAAACGCATCTCTCCCTCTCATTTGCTTTTTGCCGACGTTGAAATCAATATGGGGGTTCCAATTGGGTGTTTCAGCTACCAAATACACTGGGATTCTTGTTTGGCATCGCTCAAATGATCCTCTACATGATATACAAAGATGGGAACAAGAAATTGGTGGGGACAAATAAGGGGAGCAATCGACAAGAAGTGTCTCTAGACATGGAGAAGATGGCTTCCATCTCCAGTGCCCAGCAGCACCCAACTTCACGGCACCAACCACAAGTCACAGCTGGCAAACCGGTTGAATCAAACAACGTTTGATGAATCTCCATCTCTCTCTAACAATTCATTAGACAGCAAATAATCACCAGATAGTGGGGTTCTTAGAAACTATGGAGTGTGTCATTCTTTTGCATTTTATCTGTCTTTATTGCACTAAGGGCGTTATTTTCACTATGTAAGAGAGACAAGATAGATGGGCAGCAAAGGGAATGACGGGCATCGTATGTGTTAAATTAATGTCTCGAGTTTGAATTCGGATAATGATTTGGTAAACCGAATTTTGTTGATAAAGATTTCCCAAGTAGAAGAAACTCAGTTGGACTCGATGAAGATAAAAGAAGAATTTCCTCTTTGGGCACACGCATAGAAAAGGGAAAAGGAGCCCTATGTAGAAGAGTTGTTGTTGAAACCCTACGTGGAGTTGCTGCCGCACAACGTCAAGTGAAGCCACCCACGCGATCAAGAGAAGGAGTTCTTGTTTTCGGCATTTGGTTTTGAGCTTGAATGCGCGGTAATGTTGTGCCATGAGTTTATGTCCAAGTGAGTTGTTTATTTATAAACACTTTGGGTTTGGGGTTAAATCTAGGTGTGGGAAATACTTGAGTGTGTGAGTGATTGTAAACTCCGATTCTCCAATTATAGTGAATTATTTGCTGCTGGCTCTCCCCGTGGACGTAGGTACCGATACTCGGACCGATCCACATTAATTTATGGTGTCCTTATTTTTCTCGTTTATTTCTCTAGTGATTTCACGTTGACCTAAATTGCAAGATTCTGTCGTTTCCACGTATTATATTCCAACAATTGGTATCAGAGCTTGGGGTTGGATTTCTTGATTGTGATTTGGAGCTTTTGCTTGTTTGATTATTATTTGGAAATTCTGTTATTGCAATTATGTTTGAGAGGAAATCTGAAATCGAGAAATTTAACGGGAGCAACAACTTTGTGTTATGGAGCATCAAGATGTGGGCATTACTAACAACCCAAGGTTTGGCCAAGGCACTGGATGGTGAAGATGAGTTGCCTATTATAATGAAAGTCTCAGAGATGGTAGAGCTAATGGAAAAAGCAAAGAGCACGATCCTGTTAAATTTGTCGGATGAGGTCTTAATAGAGGTTGCTGAGGAGAAGGATGCCGCAGCATTATGGGTAAAACTTCAAGCACTCTATGTGAAGAAATGTTTGAACAATCATTTGTACATGTTGAAAAAGATGTTTCAATTTAAATATACTGAAGGTACGTCAATCAGAATCCACCTAGATGAATTTAATAAACTCATGATGGATTTGAAGAACGTCGGTAAAATACTTGATGATGAAGAGCATGACATGATGTTGTTAGCCTCTTTACCAGAGTCATGGGAGCACTTTACCGATTCACTGTTGCAAGGGCGTACTACAATTACCTCAGAAGATGTAAAGTCCGCCTTATTCTCTAAGGAGTGGCAGAGAAAGTTGCGAGATGACGGTCTAGCGCAAGGAGTAGCACAAGCACCAACTATTCAGGGTAGAGAACAACATCGAGAGCCTAGTAGCAGCAGAGGTAAAGTAGATCGAAATCACACTATAGAAAGTCCAAGGGACGCGTGAAGTGCTTTGAGTGTCACGAGGAATGGCATATTAAGAAAGATTGTCCAAAGCGGAGGAATAAAGTTGATAGGCAGAATGCCACAAGTAGTGTGACAAACGTTGCCGACGGGAGCACTAGTGATGCAGAAGTTGTTTTATTTGTGACCGCTACTTCGTCAGAAGACGGATGGGTGCTGGATTCGAGGTGTTCTTATCATATGACACTTCATAAGAACTTGTTTACTACTTACCAGATTGTAGATGGTGGTATAGTTCTTTTAGGGATAATGCAGTCTGTAAGGCTGTGAGGATAGAGACAATTCGGATTCGGATGCACAATGGGGTGGTGCGCACATTGACAGATGTGAGGCATGTACCAAAGCTCAAGAACAATCTTATTTCTCTGGGGACACTCGATGACATCGGGTGCAGGTACACTGCTGAAGGTGGAGTACTGAAAATCTCTTGAGGTGCCATGACAATGATGAAGGGGAAGAAAGTGAATACTCTCTATCATCTACTAGGAGAGACCGTGACCGAAACTGCTACAGTTTCATCAGGCGAGTCAGACTCTAACTTGACTCAGTTATGGCATATGCGTTTAGGGCATATGAGTGAGGCAGGTATGACGATGTTAAGTGAAATGGGTTGTTGAATGGTCAAAAGACAGGGAAGCTGGACTTATATGAGCACTGCATCTTTGACAAGCAACACCGAGTTAAGTTTACTACAGCTATTCATTCGACCAAACGACCGGTTGAATATATTCATTCAGATCTCTGGGGCCCGTCTTCGGTTCCTTTGAAAGGAGGTGTCCGATATATGCTGACATTTATCGACGATTATTCGAGGAAGGTATGGGTATACTTTCTGAAGCATAAATATGATGTGTTTGATCGGTTCAAGAAATTTAAGGCATTGATTGAGAAGCAGTCAAATAAACAAATCAAGTGCATGAGAACCGATAATGGCATGGAGTTCTGTGGTAAAGATTTTACCGAGTTTTGCGAGAAATAAGGTATTTTGAGACACCGCACAGTACATGGGATATCACAGCAGAATGGCGTGGTAGAAGCGAGCTCAATGCATGCTTTCGCATGCGGGATTTGGCAAGGAATTTTGGGCCGAAGTAGTAAACATGGCATGTTACCTGGTTAATTGATCTCCATCATCTGCTATTGAGTAGAAGACTCCTGAGGAAGTATGGTCGGAGAAACATGTTGATTACTCAGGATTATGTATATTCGGATGTCCTGCGTATGCTCATGCGAGTGATGGTAAGGTCGAGCCGAGGGAGAAGAAGTGCATATTTCTGGGTTATGCACCTGGAGTGAAAGACTACCGGCTGTGGTGCACCGATCCCAGATTACCCGATTTTCTAATCAGCAGAGATGTGATCTTTGACGAGACTGCAATGCTTCAACGGAGGATTTCTGAGACACAACCAGCAGAGAAGATAGATCATGGTGTCATTAGTGAGGTGGAGCTTTAGGTGGAGACTCTAGAGACCTTGAAGGTCATAGAAGTTGAGACTGCAGATGAAGCCGTAGTTCCTGAAGTCGGTGATAGTGAACAACCAGCAAAGCCACAACATACTATAGCCACAGATAGATAGAGAAGGCAAATTAAATCACCGGTACGTTATCGTTATACAGATATTGTTTATGTATTGACTGTAGGTGATGAGGTGGAGACAGATGAGCCTTCGTCTTATTCTGAGGCAATGGCTAGTTCGGAGTCGTCGTAGTGGCTAGGGGCTATGAGTGAAGAGATGGAATCACTCCATCGAAATCAGACATGGGAGCTAGTCAAAGTACCTAAGAGCCAAAAGATTGTCGGAAGTAAATGGGTCTTTATATGGAAAGAGGGCATTCCTAGTGTTGAGGTAACGAGGTATAAGGCGAGACTTGTGGTGAAGGGATATACACAGCGTGCGGGCATTGACTACAATGAGGTATTCTCTCCCGTGGTAAGACATACTTCTATTCGTGTTTTACTTGCCTTAGTTGTTTTGCAGGATCTTGAGTTAGAGCAGTTAGATGTGAAAACTATGTTTCTTCACAGTGAGTTGGAGGAGTAGATTTACATGAGGCAACCAGAGGGATTTGCTATTTCAAGTAAGAAAGATCATGTTTGCTTGTTGAAGAAATCTTTGTATGGGCTAAAATAGTCTCCTAGGCAGTGGTATAAACGTTTTGATACTTTCATGGCTAGTCAAAACTATTCAAAAAGTCATATGGATAGCTGCGTTTACTATAGGAGATTGGAGGATAGTTCTTTGATTTATCTACTCTTATATGTTGATGATATGCTGATAGCAGCTAAGAATATGTCTGATATTGATGTGCTGAAGAGGCGGTTAAATGCTGAATTTGAGATGAAAGATTTAGGTGCTGCAAAGAAACTATTGGGTATGGAGATTTTGCGTGACAGGACTGCAGGAATTTTACGTCTATCTCAGAAGAAATATATTGAGAAAATCGTGGCACGTTTTAATATGCAGTCGGCAAAATCTGTAAGTACACATTTAGCAAAGCACTTTAAACTTTCAAATAAATTATCACCATAGACTAAGGAGGAGGATGAGCATATGTCTCGTGTTCCTTATTCTAGTGCCGTTGGTAGTATTATGTATGCTATGGTGTGCACTAGGCCTGATATTTCACAAGCTATGAGCATTGTTAGTCGCTACATGAAGCGTCCTGGTAAAACTCATTGGAAAGCTATGAAGTGGATCCTCATATATTTGAAGGGGACAACAGACGTGTGTATAATGTACCGGAGGGACAGCAATGGCAGTGAGACCATTGGTTTTGTGGATTCGGATCACGCCGGTGACTTGGATGATTGCAGGTCTTTAGCAGGGTATGTGTTTACACTAGCGGGTGGTGCAGTTAGTTGGAAAACGTCCTTACAGGATCACATTGCATTATTTTTTATTGAGGTAGAGTACATGGCACTAACTTTTGTAGCGAAAGAGGCGATATGGTTACAAAGTTTACTCTTGGACTTTGGGTTTGAACAAAAAAGTGTGGATATACACTGTGATAACTAAGGTGCGATATATTTGGCGTATAATCTAGTTTATCACAAGCGAACGAAGCATATCAACATCAGGTACCACTTTGTCCGAGATGTCTTAGCTAATGGTAATGTTACTGTTAAAAAGATTGCTACAGTAGATAACCCGGCATACATGATGACTAAGTTTGTTTCTTTGGTGAAGTTCAAGCTCTGCTTGAACTCTATTGGCGTCTGTAGAGAGTAAGCGCCCGTCGGGGCGTTGGGAGAGCAGCATAGATGATGAGCACTATAACTAGGTTTCAAACATCGAGCTAAGGTGGAGAATTGTTAAATTAATGTCTCGAGTTTGAATTTAGATAAGGATTTGTTAAATCGAATTTTGTTGATAAAGATTTCCCAAGTAGAAGAAACTCAGTTGGACTCGATGAAGGATTACAAAAGAGGAAATAAAAGATAAAAGAAGAATTTCCTCTTTGGGCACACACATATAAAAGGGAAAATGAGCCTTACGTAGAAGAGTTGCTGCTGAAACCCTACGTGGAGCTGCTGCCGCACAACGTCAAGTGAAGCCACCCACACAATCAAGAGATGGAGTTCTTGTTTTCGGCGTTTGGTTTTGAGCTTGAACGCGTGGTAATGTTGTGCCGTGAGTTTATGTTCAAGTGAGTTGTTTATTTATAAACACTTTGGGTTTGGGGTTACATCTAGGTGTGGGAAACATTTGAGCGTGTGAGTGATTGTAAACTCTGATTCTCTGATTATAGTGGATTATTTACTACTGGCTCTCCTTGTGGACGTAGGTACTGATACTCGGACCAAACCACTTAAATTTCTGGTGTCCTTATTTTTCTCGTTTATTTCTCTAGTAATTTCGCGTTGACGTAAATTGCAAGATTTTGTCGTTTCCGCGTATTATATTCCAACAGTATGGGTGATATTTTCATCGTAAGAATAAGATATCATCTATAATTAGTACTCGTAACTTCTAGTGGATCGAACAAATAATTAAATCATTAGATTTTACGAAAATAATCATTTTGTTGACACATTTTCCTTTTAGATCTTCCTTATCTCTTCAATTGGATGCTTCAAGTAGAAGTATGCCTTTAAAGATATCACTTCATCTCCAATGATGAAGATTTCACAAGACATCTGGCCTTGAGGATGATTTGAAGACCTATGTCGAAGAGAGAGATCAGATTGATCTATTATACTTCCTGAGCAGCTTATCTAAACTATGATGTTTGGATACACAAATCTTTTTAAGTACAATAAAGGAGATGCTATGCATTTCGCCAAAGAAAGATCTTCTTTGCATACTTGAGTATCAAAAGAACAGCAAAGAGGAATAACTCCGGCTACTAGTCTCATGAATATGCAAGTAGTGAATGGAGGTATCACCTTCATCTTTAGAGCAATAGAGATGCAAAATGAGCTCGAAGAAAATAATCTATACATGGCACTATTCCCACTTAGCATAAGAGGAGAAACATTCTGGAGACTGTTCGATCTTCAACCAACAAAATAGACCATCTTTGTTGATGTTGATGTTCTATACACTTTTTGGGAAGGGTTTTTAATGTAAAAATTCGTTTGTTTTCTTCTCTTTTTTTTCTTCTCAAAGATTCGCATTCCTAACAATCCTCACTTAAAATCAAAGTGCCAACCTCATCAAATATCAAACTTCTTGACCCAAAAGAAATTTTAACAGAAATAATGGTAGTATTCAAACTCGTAATGATGATAATAGAATCAAAGCGCACCTCATCACCACGGTCAATCTCAGCCTAACTCAATTGATTAACGATCGCAATAAATTCATTGATAAGTTAAGGAATCAACACGCCCATCTTTAAGTAAATCAAATGTTGCATCAAGTAGACCTTATTTAACCTGTCAGTAATCAAACTTGCATCGATGTTCTCTCTCACGATGTTTTTCATTATCAAAGTCAATCTCTTTGAATGTGTGATGATGTAATTTCCATGACATGGCCGTATTTGGCATGCTGCCAGCTATGGCAAATAGCAACCAAGCACTTAATTTTCTTGACGGCAGACACTCAAACTCTGTCTCTCATGAGCTACAGATTAAGAATCCCCACGAACCTTAAAAGACACTGGCTTAACACTTGAACCCTAGCTCTTGCACCTATATAAGCATCCCCATGAACAAACATTTAAACTCAAGTTCTTCTAAGTGTTAAACAATTCGTTGTAAGGCCGCCAAGAGCTTTCATCAAACACCACCCCCACATATAAAAGGAAGGAAACTTTCAGTTGGAGTATATTTACATCTCTCTAAATGCTTCTCTCCAAGTACTTAATTCTTTTTTATTTCCATTTATGCCTATTGATTTTCCAAAAGCACCCCTTCGAAGTCTTGGAGAGAAAGATGTCTATTAGTTTGACGTGTAGTGGGACTTGTCAGATATATTGAGTCCCATATGGCATTCTTGAATGCGCAACAGCTAGCTTTCATATTTGGTCTCTTAGGTACACAAAGATATGTTCAACATGAATTCCATTCGTGATACCCAATATGGTTGTTGATCTTTGTTAGGTTAAAATTCCATTCGTGATACCCAATATGGTTGTTGATCTTTATTAGGTTAAAAAAAGAGTTAAAGAAACATTTCACAAATAGCATCGATTGCATGACATGCGTCCATGCGTGTAAATGATCAAGGTAACTGATATTTTATATGTCTTGTCTTGTATGATCATACTAGTCCTATGAAATTCTCTTTTGTCCAGCCAAAAAAGCAAAATGACTCCATTGTAATATAGTTGAATATATGATGATTATGGTCGCATGTGGGTAGACATAATCCGGCGGATATAAACATTTCCAAAATATGGGAATCATTTTTAACATCTATTCGAGTTCTATGAACGATTCTAACAATTCTCTAGTCTCCCTTTTCTACATAGGCAACATCCTGTCCTATTTGGTGTTCTTGTCACTGATCTAACACCTCCAACCTTTCGTTTTGGTCTCTTTGATCATTTGACCATTATAAGTATCTTAGTATCAATTTGGGAATTTTCCCTATTTTTTTTTTTTTGTTTTTTCGTTTTTGGCAGCCCAACATTTGACACAATCTACAAGCAGTCGTCGGATGGGTATCGGTCGATACCGTATGTGGTGGGTGCGTCATTGTGCATGTGCTATGGAGTCCTCAAGACTAATGCCACTATGACCATCAGCATCAATGCCATTGACATCGCCATTGAACTCACCTATCTTCTTCTCTTCTTCATATATGCCTCCACCAAAGAGAAGGTCTCTCTTACTGCTTTTGTGCTTTAAACACTGGCAAACTAGTTTCCTTTGCTATCTTACCCAGGTGTTGTTCATTAGCTTGCGAATTTTGAGTGCTTAAGCAAATTATGACAGGCTCTTAAAGCTGGATTTAAAGGGAAAATTCTTGTGTAAATTTGCTCTCTCTTTTGTTTTTACAAGCAAGATTGAGATTGTCTTAATTCACAGGTCATTGGCGCGAAATTTGTGTTTTCATTTATTCGCCGGATAACTAAATCTTTCTGACAGCCTCACATTTTAGCCCTTCTTCAAAATTTTAGGTGACTCCTACATTTAAGAAGATATGAAAAAGGAAAAGGAAAAAAATTCTTAGAAAATTCATGCGACAAGGAATATAATCAAAATAATTTAATAAGAATATAACTTCTCCCCTATCGACTGTGAAATCTGAAGGAAATTTGTATAAATCACCAATCTCCCCAGAGGTGCACCCTGAGGTTGCTGCTGCTGTTCAAGGTAGGAGGCTTTCGAAGTGATGATGGCGCAGACCATCTTTCTTCTCAAGGGTCGGCAGCGTGTCGATGCCATCGGATGGATCTGCGCGACCTTGAATCTCGCCGTGTTCACCCGCCTTTGAGCATCATGGTACTCCTTCATTTTATTCGGGTAGTGTAGAAAGGAAGTGCTTTGCATATGCTATGACAACAAAACCAGTCCAACACGAGATTTTCAAATTCGAGTATGTAATTTTGTGTTCTGTGCAGATGAGGGTGATAAAGACCAAAAAGTGTTGGAGTTCATGCCATTCACTCTGTCCTTCTTCCTCACTCTCTGTGCCACCACCTGGTTCTTCTTTGGACTCTTCGTCAAGGACATGTTCATTGCTGTAAGTAACATTTAGCTCTCCCAATCGTTCAACTCTAATGCATTTCATTATACATGCAACTTTGTAGTCATTTCTTGTACTATGCCCGATTCGCACAGACCTGACTTAGATTTGCGAACTCACATGGATGCACCAGTAAGTCTTGCTATTTTCCTGCATGGAAATCATTCCTGAGATTTCTTGTACGCATGTTAAGTTGAATTCTAGTACCGCGCCCATTCAAGCAATAGACAAGTCAGCAAGAGGCCTCCCTCGCCCTCTCTGAAGTGTCTATAGACATGAAGAAGGTGACTTCAGTCCGCAGTGCAATGCCCTGCCCAACTTCATAGTACCAACCACAGTTGAAACAAACAACAATGTTGGTTGAATCCATGTCTCCCTGGCAAGTCATAAGTGAGAAACTAATCACTAGACAGTTGAGGTCTTAGAAACTAATGGAGTGTGACAGTCTTGTGCAACACATTATTGAATTAAGGGGTTAATGTTATTTTGCATAGATGCCTACGTAATGGCAGCAAAGGGGATGCTGAGATTCATATGGGTGACATTTTCATTAAAGTAGTAAAATATCATCCATAAATTGTACTCGAAACTTCCATTGTATTCGACAAATTATTGAAGCATTGAATCTGAAAATTTAAACTTCCCGTCGACACATTTTCCTTTCTAGTCTCCCCTATCCCTTCGATCAGATGCTTCAGGTAGATGGATGCCTTTATAGACCATATATTCTGACCACAGACAGTTGATATACTTTTACGATATCACTTCAATCCCGACCACTCGAAAAAATACCATGATATTTTTTTTTCCTCTTCCAATGCCCAGAACCGATCGATCGCCTAAACACCAAGTCCAACTTCAAGAACCAATCTGACGGACCCTAGCCTCGCACGAACACGACCCTGAGCTGAAAAATCTCAGAAACTCCAACCCAACCCCTCATCTAATAAGCAATTCAAAAATGGTCATGGGACTCATGCCAAGAAGCTTCTACGTAGCAAAGCAAAGAATTTCCTCTTACAAAACATGTTTCATTAGATATTTTCATAAGATCACGTAGTTCTTGCCCATCGAAAACTGAAAAAAGACAGAAAGACAGAAACGAGAAAGAATTGGAGACACCGATCGGATCGGGTCTTACTCGGGTCGGTCTACTTGAAGGGCCGCCGGTTCTGCGTCCGACGCTGATGATCCCCCCCGGTCTTCTTCCACATGAGCCCAGGCCCAGTTTTGAAGAAACCGAAGAAACCGGCCCCCCGCCTTCAAAAGTAGCGGATGGACGAGAAAATGTCGCGTGGGCCGGCCCCTCCACGTCATTATGGAGCCGGACCATTCAGCAATTGACACGTGGCTGCCTCTTTTCCTCTAGAGAAAATATTGGCTGAATCTAATACTCCACGTAGGATCATACGTGAAATCATTCAGCGATGTACACGTGTCCATCCGAGCCCACGATTCAAATTTACTGACTACAGACCCTCTCTCCTCTTTCTCCCCATTGAATTGCTCCGTTCCATTATAGATGGACATCAAAAATCACTCTGAAGCGTTGAAAATGCCTCTGCTCTCTCTCTCTCTCTCTCTCCCCTTCGCCTCTCTAATAGCGAACTATGACACCAACGTGCCTTCGTCTCTACCTCCATTGTTGCCTCCTCGAATTTTGTCGTCACTTTTTTTCCTCACTCCTCATGACCTCTGCTCTGCTCTCTCTTTCCTTCGCGAAGCGCCCTCTACTTATGAATGTCAAGGCCGTTGATGCCTTTGCCTCTGCCTCTGCCTCCGCACCCATTGTCGCGTTTTTTTCCCTCACTCTTCTCAACTTCCGCACTGCTCTCTCTCTTTCTCTTTCCTCCGCGAAGCCGACTACGATGTTGATGCCTCCATTGTCAACTCCCCGAGCCTCGCTGTAGCCTGTCGAAGCCCCATTGGTAGCTATGATTTGTCCCCTGCATCCGAAGTTTAGGGTTTTCTATAGATTTAGTTTGGATTGATGCAATGTGGTCATTGAGAAAAAGGCTACTTTGTCCAAGGTTGTGTGCTTGTGTGCTGATGTTAATTTTGTACATATTTCCTTTTCTAATGCTTAGCCAAACTGGGACAGTTCTAGGTAATTTGTCATCATATGGTTAGAATTGGGTTTGTTAGCAACTGTCGAGGTAATGTTACTGGTGAAGTAAATCTGACTCATTTCCTTAGATTACAGCATTGGCATTTGGATTAGCAGTTAGTATGGGAGAAAACTCTATGCCTTAGATGTATGAGGGCAAAGAGAAATATATGGAAAGTATGTTAAGTGTGGTGCCGAGCATTACTTGACCTCTTGCTACTAGCTCTCTCATTGTTGTGATAAGTTAGACATTTCCTTTTTTCTTCCTACCATTAAACTGATTATTGGAGCATCCACTATTGATCAATAGTAAAATAAACACGGTATGTCAATTAAGTAGAGATAAGCATCGATATTCAAATTGAATGGAAGAGAAGATTACTCAGAATGTGGGCTCGCTAACATAGTTATACAACACTCTAGTTCTTGTGAAGTTTGAATTTTTCAATCTACTATAAATTGATTCATATGAGCACCAATTTCTTGTAATTGCAACCTCTACTCTCATTTTGTAATTATTTATATCTAGAGAAGATGATTCTTCGTCGCTGAAGTAGCCTCTATCACAATGTAAATGCTTCTAATGTTTTAGTGCAAAGCTGCGATGTGGATATGAATACTACAAACTAATCGCTTTGTCTTCCTTTTTAGTTCACGTGACAGGAGGCATAAGAGTGACTTATTTTGGTTATCTCTGCAGGCATTCAGGATAGCATTTGAGGGTATGTAGACTTCAGTATATTACTGAATTGGAGAAAACGGTCAATGTTTTCCAGGTTAGAGACTTAAAGCTTCTTGATTTTGTGGCAACATAGTAATGTAATTTGGTTAACAATGAACATAGAAAAATAAGAAATCCATATAGAGATATACCCCTAATTGCAACTAGCTTTTCCCATTCTATGACATGAGTTCCATAATTTGTAGCAAGCAAATGCCTAGCACGGACCATGCATCCTTCATGTAGAACAAACCATTTGCCTTGATTATGGAAGGAAACATGAAACCTCTTGGTCAAGACTTTTTGACTTATTGACTCTGAAAACATGTGGTTTTATAGAAGAAGTTTTAGCATTTTTCGACTAACAAACTACAAACTACAAACTACAAGAACTTCTTTGTTTGTTAAGAACATAATTGGTTTTTCATGATTTTGCAAGTTGTTATAGATGGAAACTACTTGAAGGAATCACACTTTGCATTTGAAATTGGTTCCGGCCAAATGCACCATTTGATCTAGAGCTTGCTCATGTTGTTTGAATGATTTTCTAGATTTAGTTTATCACAGGGGATTTGTTGCCCATCTAACCTTTGGCATTTTACTTCATTTGATGGCAATAAGAGATCTCGAATAGAATGGCAGTGAGAAAACCTGATTTAATTGCTTTGTTTGATGTTAATGGGTAGTCTTTGAGTTGAGGAGGGAGGGTTGAATGCTAACTTTTTTGGTCGTTTGATTCATTCCCAATCATTTCACTCAAAATTAGACTACGCTATTTGGCATGGCAGTTGATAATACTTCAATTGGACAAGCAAAAGCACTAAGGATTGGTTCAGAGAGTTCCATCGACTGATGAATAAACTAATCCATTGAATGTAGTACTAAGAAAGAAAAATGCTTAAATTATTTGATGTCGATGAAGCTCTCATGTCTCCAAGAAAAGTGTTGGTTCCTCCTTGTTTGTTAAGAAAATAATTGGTTTTTCATGAGTTAAAATTAATTGATTGATATGTACAAGTTCAAGTGATTGTGTTCTAAAAATATTTGTTTGTATTTCATTAAGAAAAAACTTTGAAGATTATTTCTGTTTTAAAGGGATCATCTCAATTAATTTGCACTTGTAAAATTATCGGATGGCTGAATCTAAGGTAAATCTTTACTCATACTACATGAAACATTTTTTTTTCTTTAGTAATGGATGTGATGTTATGTTTCTTGCAAAAGCATTACGTTAATTACTTGTTGTTCATTTGATTGTAGCATGAAACTTCCCATCTTACACATTTAGTTGGTAGTTGAAATTGATATGTTGTAAATACAATTAGTTTATGATAAGATATGAAAATATACAACTCTATTATTACAATTCACCATACTGTACATAAGATATAGTAAAATGCTTGAATTTTGTATCCAAATCCTTATCCAGCTATATATCTTAACGTCCAAATGGAACATGAAGTTATCAAATCAGCACACGTGGATAAAAAATGGTTGGTACTTATTTTCTAATACAAAGGAGAATTTAGAGGGGAAATTATCAAGAAAGTTCCAAACCTATTATACGTAACCTTTTAATTTAGTCGATTTAATCTTAAATCTTCTGACAATTTATTAGTGTGGTCCATCGGATCAAATTTTGGTCAAAAATCACTGATGCAGACATTAAGAATCTTATGAAGATATGACCAATGCTGATGTGAACAATTTTTTATTTTAAAATTTTTTTTTTCTTTCCCTTTCCTTTTTGCCAATGGCCAGCAAGGGTTGCCATTGTCAGGCCTTGCCTAGACGAGGGCGAGGGCAAGGCCACTGTAGCTTGTGCAAGCATAAGGGCCACCCTTGCTAGGGGCTTGGCAACACTCGCCCTCACCCAGGTGAGGCTCGGTGAGTCTAGCCCACAGCTGTGACTAGTGGCTAGCTGGCCGCTTGATGAAAAAAAAAAAATAGAAGGAAAAATTTTTAAAAAAAATGGAAAATTTGTTTACGTCAACATCAGCCGTGTCCAAGGTGGTTGGTATCCATGTTAGCGATTTTCAGAAAAAAAAAAAAATTGATCAAATAGACTACATCAACATATCCTCAAAAAATTTAGGACTCAAGTAAAAATTGACTAAATTGAAAGGTTTATGATTGAATTGGCATAAATGTAATAGGTATATGATTTTCTTATAATTTTCTCAAACTAAGAAAAGATTAGCGTGAGAGATTAACCCGAAATTGTTAGGGAGGTGTGGCAATCCTAACAACATCAACCATAAGGTACAACAAAATGCATTTAGGAAGCCTAACCCTTTGTTCGAAATTCTTGGTGGGTGTTCACACATTGTGGAACACGCGATTGACCAAATCTATCATACCAAGAACTCACCCTCGTGATCTCGCGATAACGTGCCAGAAGTATCTACTAGAATGATAACCATAAAAAGGAACTCAAAGAAAAGAAGAGAACAGCACGCGGCCTCGCGAATTAGCAAAAACTTCCGCGCCGGAAGAAGAGGGTGCGGATTTTTCAACAATGGCTCCTCAAAAGGAGTCTCATTGTCCTCTTCTTCTTCTTCTCTGTTTTCCTCCCTACTTTCCACCAGACATTCATCCCGCTTGGGTGCTGTACCCGTATTGAACAACAATCGTTTGTCTCGTATCCTAGAAACAGAAGCATTTCACGAGTTGAGCTTGTGTCCGGTTGGTATTTTGCATGTCTTAGAGCGTCAAAAGAGCTGCAGTGAAATCGAACTCGGCTGGAATAGGAAAGCCTTTGGGAATAGGGCAATTCTCAGAGCTTAGCTCAATTCCTTGCATAGTTCCACCACGAACCAAGGGAAGGTTCCATTGAAAGTTCGAGTTCGTTACTAGCTGGCTGACACTAAGCCAAACCATCACAAACCCGACTACAGTTCTTAATGCGTGATCATGATTGTGCCACGAAAACAAGAAATCTAACACCCAATGAGCAATCGAGGATGAAACGGTTTGTTAGAAAGTACCGACACTTTTTGGGAGCTTTCGTATCGTGTTGGACACTTCGATATGTGTCGAATACTCTTCGACACTTTTTGACACTCGGTCAACATGTATCGAAAAATCTGACACCTGGTCAACTCTCTCGATACTCTCCATCACGCGAGTTTGGAATTCTGACATGCATGAGGTCAATTTTAAAAATTTTCAATAAATGGAAGGTTAAAATGTATATATGTAAATAAATAAACAATAATAAAAATAATACATGGGGAAAGAAGAAAAACTTATTATTCTCTTTTTTTTTTTTTTTCTGACTTTCACTTCTCATGACACACAATTCATTTCCTAAGTTTATTTTTTCTTCTCTTATGATATGCTTTGACACGCGAATCCAAAATATGGATTTTTTTTCCTCCAAATTTTATAGATTATTGAAGAGGAGTTGAATTTGTCAAATTAAAGCAATGAATAATATTAATAAATGGTGAATTAATGTTTTTAATGTAAATTTATTATATATTCTTTTGTATTATTTATTTATTTATAAATTTGAATCAAATTAATTTGATTAAAATAATCATAAAAATAATAATTTATCATGTATATATAAAATATATATATTTAATATATAACGTGTCCTAATGTATCGGAATTCTTTATTTTTTTTATAAATGACGTGTGGCGTGTCGATGTTAGTGTCAGTATCGGTGTATGTGCCATTTAGGCTATCAATATATCCACTCGGCTCGACCTGCCGCCCTAAAGAATATCAACTTACACGGAGGAGAAGTCGGACACTAGGCAGAGAAAGTGAAATCCGAGCCCAACCTGCCGCCCTAAAGAACATCAACTTACCCGGAGGAGAAGTCGGACACTAGGCAGAGAAAGTGACCCGGATGTCACGATGAAATAGAAAATCTTGTAAACACACGACGCGGCATACGGCGCAATGCAAAGGCCATCTCGTGTGTGCATTAATTAGGGCTAGTGAGGGCACGAAATCGAGACAACCTCAGAAAATGTCAAAACCTCCCGCATTACACGTGCATTGGAGAACGGCAGGTACCAGAGTTCCCATTGTCCTAGAAATCGAGTACCTATTAAGGGTTAGCTATAAGGACTAGGAGTACGAATCCTATAGGCTTTCCTCTCTTTCCTTCCTTTTTCCTATTCTTTTGGTCTAACGTAGGTATCTATGATTCTATGGCAGCTCTTTTGCAGCGTTGAATATTTCCGTGATGGAACGGTTCATTGACTAATCCATCAAGTAATAATAATTAATAAGATACAACATGGAAATCATGAAAATTTTCATTTTAAGCTTTTAAGACAAGCGAATAGCTAACTCAACTTTTAACATGGGAATGTCTCATAAACTCATATTTTCCTTTTATGGGTGTCAGAATTTTCTTACTGGAATTACATAAGAAGAGTTCTCGTGAAATACATCGGACAAGGTTCGTCAAATGACAATTATTTTGAGACAAAAGATCATGTGACATGAATACGAGGTCTATAATATTCGATTTAAGTAATGCCATTCTATACAATAAATTGATGGCGAAACTTCAATATAATCAAATTGTACATATATATAAAGTTTGAAAAGTAGGAGAACATGTAAATGCTAACTAGGTGGAGATTATTTATCCAATCCAGTGCTCAAAATGATGTCTCGATAAATTTCGGGCAGTGGATTAAATTCTCATTAGGCACCAAACGAAATAACATGCAAGGAAGAGATTCTGCTCCCGCACTTAACTTCTGCTAGAACAGTAGCCGGGATATTTTCTTTTTCCGAGTATTCGAATCCTTTAACACGGACAACCTCTCTCTTTGTAGAGATCAACTTATTTCAATATGCTTTTCTTTCTCTTTCGCTTTGTTCAAAAAACGCGTGCTCAGGAAACTTGAGGGGATCGGATTGTGCGAAGATGTAATTTTCATGACAACGTTGTATTTGGCAGGCTGCCAACAATGGGCAAATAGCAGCCGAACATGTAACTTTCTCGACGTCGGACACCCAAACTCCGTTTCTCATTTGGGACAAGCTGAGAAGCAAGAACCACCACGAACCTTGAAGGACACTGGCCTAACGATTAAAACCCTAACTTTTGAGCCTATATAAACATCTCCACGAGCATCGATTCGAACTCAAGTTCTTCGTAAGCGTTAAACACCTTGTTTTGAGGCTTCGAAGAGCTTCATCAATCACCCCCCTCAAAAGGAAGAAAGAAAAAAGAGGAAAAGATTTATATCTGTAGTTCTCTAAATACTTCTGTCCAAGATCATATGGCATTCTCGAATGAAAAGCAGCTGGCTTTCATTTTTGGTCTCTTAGGTACACAACTCCACTCGTGATGAGCAGCACTCTTATCGATCTTCATTAGGTTAAATTGAGATTTAGGGAAGCATTTCACGTGAACACCGATTGCACGGCACAGGTCCATGTACACAGATGATCTGGGTAACTGATATTTCATGTGTTTTTTCTTGCATTATTTTGCCGATCCTACGATAAAAACTTTTGTTGTCCCTTCGAAAAATAAAATAAGTCCATTGTAATATAGTTGAGTTCATGGTGAGCATGGTCTCATGTGGGTCAGACAAGATCCGACAGATATGATCGAATTCAAAACATGGGAATCATGTTCAACATCTCTTTTTATTATTCTGAGTTCTATGAACGATCCTAACATTTCTCTCATCTCATTTTCTCTCAAATCTATGTAGGCAACATCGTGTCTTTTTTAGTGTTCTTGGCACCAATGTAAGACCTCCAATTCTTCATTTGGGTCCCTTCTATAATCTGACCATTATAACGTATCTTAGCAAAAATTTGGGAATTTTTCCTATATTTTGGTTTTTGGCAGCCCGACATTTTACGCAATCTACAAAAAGAAGTCATCGGATGGGTATCAGTCAATACCGTACGCGGTGGCACTTTCGAGCGCATCGTTGCTCCTGTACTATGGAGTCCTCAAGACTAATGCCACTATGATCATCAGCATCAATGCCATTGGCATCGTCATTGAACTCACCTATCTTGTTCTCTTCTTGATCTACGCCTCCACCAAAGAGAAGGTCTCTCTCTCTCTCTCTCTCTCTCTCTCTCTCTCTCTCTCTCTCTCACTGTTTTTGTGCTTTAAATTTTAGCAAACTATTGTCCCTTTGTTATCCTACCCAGGTCTTGTTCATTAGCTTGTTTTGAGCAGGCAAATTAT
Source organism: Eucalyptus curtisii (assembly GCA_017140595.1). NCBI lineage: Eukaryota > Viridiplantae > Streptophyta > Magnoliopsida > Myrtales > Myrtaceae > Eucalyptus > Eucalyptus curtisii. Next base: position 32,344,163 of record CM029501.1, read on the forward strand.
GACAGGCTTTCAAAGCTGGATTTAGAGGGGAATACTATTGTCTCAGATCGTCTCTCTTGCTTTGACATACAAGACTGAGATTGTCTTAATGATTATTCACATGTCATGGCGCGAAGTTTGTGTTTTCATGTAATCGTCGAATAACTAGAGCTTTCTAGCATCCCCACATGTTAGCCCTCCTTGAAAATATAGGCATTTCGTACTTTTACGAAGACACGCAAGAAGAGAAAAAGGAAAACAATTCCTAGGAAATTTATGCGACAAGGAATAAAAATGAAAAACTTCTATATATTTACAACTTTTCCCGAACCAAAGACGAAATCTGAAGGAAATTTATGTAAATCACCAATCTGCGCAGATGTACGTGGCGAAGTTGCTGCTGGTGTTCAATGTAGGAGGTTTCGGAGTGATGATGGCACTGACCATCTTTCTTCTCAAGGGTCGGCAGCGCGTCAATGCCGTCGGATGGATCTGCGCGACCTTCAATCTCGCCGTGTTCGCCGCGCCTTTGAGCATCATGGTGTTCCTTCATTTTATTCAATAATTTTAGAGATGCAGCACTCCGCACCTGCTATAACTACAAAACCAGTCCAAAATAAAGAGTTTGTCAATTTTGAGCGTGTGTTATTGTGTTCTTTGCAGAGGACGGTGATAAAGACCAAAAGTGTGGAGTTCATGCCATTCACTCTGTCCTTCTTCCTCACCCTCTGTGCCACCACCTGGTTCTTCTATGGACTCTTCGTCAAGGACATGTTCATTGCTGTAAGTACCATTTAGCTCTCTCGACTATTCAACTCTAATGCTTTTCAATGTACATGCAATTTTACAGCGATTTTTTATACAAGGTGCGATTCACAGAGACATGACTTTGATTTACAAACTCACACGGATGCACTAGTAAACCTTGCACCGCGAATGTGAATCTTTTTCTGCACGATCATTGTTTCCGAGATTTCTAGCGAACAAGCTAAGTTGAATTCTTGTATTTCTTACTTCCACCTTTTCCGATTCAGCATAGACGAATAAACAATGAATAGTCTAAACCTAGACTCAGAAAAATGATAAATCTAGAATCCAACTTGTTTATTATTTAATGATTTTCGCCATCTATCATCGGAGCTCATACTTTCTTATTTATCTTTAAACACATCTCTCCCTCTCATTTGCTTTTTGCCGAAGTTGAAATCAATATGGGGGTTCCAATTGGGTGTTTCAGCTACCAAATACACTGGGATTCTTGTTTGGCATCGCTCAAATGATCCTCTACATGATTCACAAAGATGGGAACAAGAAATTGACGGAGACAAATAAGGGGAGCAATCAACAAGAAGTGTCTCTAGACATGGAGAAGATGGCTTCCATCTCCAGTGCGCAGCAGCACTTAACTTCACAGCACCAACCACAAGTCACAGCTGGCAAACCGGTTGAATCAAGCAACGTTTGATGAATCTCCGTCTCTCTCTAATAAGTCATTAGACAGCAAATAATCACCAGATAGTGGGGTTCTTAGAAACTATGGAGTGTGTCATTCTTTTGCATTTTATCTGTCTTTATTGCACTAAGGACGTTATTTTCACTATGTACAAGAGACAAGATAGATGGGCAGCAAAGGGAATGACGGGCATCGTATGGGTGATATTTTCATCGTAGGAATAAGATATCATCTGTAATTAGTATTCGTAACTTCTAGTGGATCAAACAAATTATTGAATTATTAGATTTTACGAAAATAATCATTTTGTTGACACATTTTCCTTTTTAGATCTTCCTTATCTCTTCAATTGGATGCTTCAAGTAGAAGTATGTCTTTAAAGATATCACTTCATCTCCAATGATGAAGATTTCACAAGACATCCGGCCTTAAGGATGATTTGAAGACCTATGTCGAAGAGAGGGATCAAATTGATCTCTTATACTTCCTGAGCAGCTTATCTAAATTACGATGTCCGAATACACAAATCTTTTTAAGTACAATAAAGGTAATGCTATGCATTTGGCCAAAGCAAGATTTTCTTTGCATACTTGAGTATCAAAAGAACAGCAAAGAGGAATAACTCCGGCTACTAGTCTCATGAATATGCAACTGCAAGTAGTGAATGGAGCTATCACCTTCATCTTTAGAGCAATGGAGATGCAAAATGAGCTCGAAGAAAACAATCTATGCATGGCATTATTCCCACTGGGCATAAGAGGATAAACATTCTATGGAGACAGTTCGATCTTTAACCGACAAAATAGACCATCTTTGTTGATGTTGATGTTCTATACATTTTTTGGGAAGGTTTTTCTTCGTAATAATTCTCTTGTTTTCTTCTTTATTTTTTTTCCTCAAAGATTCGCAGTCTTAACAATCCTCACTTAAAATCAAAGCGCAAACCTCATCATATATCAAACTTCTTGACCCGAAAGAAATTATAATAGAAATAACGGTAGTATTCCAACTTGTAATGAGGATAATAGAATCAAAGCGCATACCTCATCACCACAGTCAATCTCAGTCTAACTCAATTGATTAATGATCACAATAAATTCATTGGTAAGTTAAGGAATCAACACACTTTCGCCCATCTTTAAGTAAATCAAATGTTCCATCAAACTTGCATCGATGTTCTCTCTCACGATGTTAATTTTCATCATCAAAGTCAATCTCTTTGAATGTGTGATGATGTAATTTTCATGACATGGCTGTATTTGGCATGCTGCCAGAAGTGGCAAATAGCAACCAAGCACGTAATTTTCTTGACGGCATACACTCAAACTATGTCTCTCATGAGCTACTAATTAAGAATCCCCACGAACCTTAAAAGACACTGGCCTAACACTCTTGCACCTATATAAGCATCCCCATGAGCAAACATTTAAACTCAAGTTCTGTGAAAGCTAGTATAAGCACCTAGAGGGGGTGAATAGGTGTAAAAACAAATTTCCCTTAGTGAAGTATGCAACTCAAATCAGCAATAGATTATGAAAAGGAAATTCGTCTCTTGTAAACAAAATGAATTACGATTAAAGTAAAAGAGCGTAGGGAAGAGAATATGAACACATAGTTTATAGTGGTTCGGCTTAATCCAAGCCTACGTCCACTCTTCCGCACTGACAGCCCATCGGCTGGATTTCACTATGAACAAAAGAGTTGTTACAGTAAATCTCTTCCTTGATTCCATAGTATAGAGACTCTACTACACTTCTTCAAGGTCTCTCAAAGATATAGACTCTCTTTTGCATACAAGATTTCGCTCAACAGTTTAATTGACTAAGAACAAGGAGCTTCAGACTTTGGAATTCTTCTATCGCGCACACACTCGAACAACTGGAACGTCTTCCTTATATACTCCTTTATGCCATCATACCCGTTGGCACTTACCAAAGGAATTCTTCCAATCTACCCGTTGGATAGAATCAATTAGGAAGATCTTCGAGCTACTTAAGGAACATGACGATAGCCCATCAATCCTGCTCGCCCATACAAACAGGATCTAGGTTTCCGTAAGTAGAACCTTCCAAGTATACTTCGCCAATCAAGGGATCCAAAATCCCTGAATCAATCTTGATTTGAATAATGGATTTCGACATGCTATATCTAGCCAAGAGATCTTCTCCAGTCGATAAAGTCAAATCCTTAACGAAACATCCAGTTCTGGATAAGCCTTCTTCAACGGTCTAGAAACTGTCAATGAGGATAGACTTTGAGTCTTGAGTCTAGTAGTCCGGAGTCTTTAGACTTTGATGGAAGAGTCTGCAAGTCTTCAGGCTAGACTGATGGAAACGTTTTGTCAACTTCAAAACACTCAAGGAAGTTTTCTCCAACAATCTCCCCCTTTTTGATGGTGACAAAACTTTCCTGCAGATTTGGATAACTTTGACTTGCAAAACATTACTCAAGCAAATATGGATATCTCACAAAGATAAATGACTTAGTAAAAATAACACTAGAATCTGCATCCACAGAAAGGAGGTTAGTTATGTAAATGAACAAAGCCATGAGATATCAATAGTACTTAAGATAAACAAGTGTTCAAACAGTCAAATCCAAATCCAGTCCAAATCCGAATAGCCAAGCACAAAAGTCAAGTCAAGTCAAGACATCACAAAAGTCAAGAGTTCAAAATTTAAAATCAAATCTGCACCACATCTCTCCCCCTTTTTGTCATCGTTAAAAAAGGTAGAGATGAAAAGAAAATGGAATTAAGATTGCTTGGGAACACGAACAAGCTGGAAATCTCCCATTGACTGGACAATCCCTTCCAGCTTTTTCAAATCCTCCTTTAGTTGCGCCACATCTTCACCCTTGGCATTTGCTTGAACTTGAAGAGTAAGTGCATGAATTTGATCATGCAAAGAAACTGAAGAGGTTTGACCTGCATTTTGCAAGTTCTGTACTTTGCATCCTAGAGCATATATTTGACCCCGCATCTCCAAGAGAACATCAAGTATTCTGCGAAAGTCGGCTGAATTATCAGTCTGAGTACTTCATTTTGGGCGATGAAACATCATGTCCCTCTTCAGGAAATTGAGAGGCATAGATGTCCTCTGGATCTGCTGGAGAACAACTTATTCCTTCACTGGTGGCAGGGAATGAGGACGTTCCTCTTTTCTCGGGATCTCCCCCGTTTCCATGCCTTCGGGTGGAGAAAAGTGTTCCTCATGCTCGCTTCCGTTTGATCTCCTCTCTCCTCTTCTTCTTCTTCCTCAATTCTTTCCTCATCTGCATCTCTCTCCTCTACTTCTTTCTCCAAATCTTTTCTCTCTCCAAATCCTCGTCCGTCTCATCATCCGTGTCTTTTTCCCCGTCTCTTCGTTGTTTTTGGAACAGAACGACTCAAGTTCTTCAATGCCATTGCGAAAATGGTGATATCATCTTCATCCTCTTCATCCTCAATGATGAAAGCTCCTCTTTTCTTGGATGGAGCAACCATGGGCTCCTTCCCTTTTCGCTTTGCCGCCGAAGAGACCGAATGAGTCTTGACGGGGTTTTCACTTTGAATTGCTCCAACGCCTTGTTGAGTTCCTTCGACGCATTTTAGAGACCATTTTCAGTCCCACCATCATTTGATCGCACGTTCGAACACAAAGAATCTGGGGAGGCTGAACGTTAAAATGTCTGAATAACTTGGTCACAAGTGCTGGGTAAGGAAGTTGACCCTTGTCCTTCACCACTGCTCTATACATGTGGAACATAATAGTGTGTGGAAGAGAGAACTTTTTACCAGCATTAATGGCGTACATCAACTTTGCCTCCGAGTTTGAAACATCGGTCTTTGAAGTTGATTTTGGTCTGAGACAGTTAATTACTATCTTGTGAAGCAAGATGTTGGACGCATTCATTCTCAAATAGGAAATCTTTTGTGACATCCCGATTTTACAATTCTGGTTTCAATTGAATAAGTCGAGCTTTTCATCTGTGCGCCTATAGCTTCCTTCTCTGAGTTGGCCACTCACGAGATAACTAGTCTATCATGTGAAGCCGTTAAGGAATCTAAACGCAATAGACTTGAGAATTCGACCAGGAACCGACTGCTCGACCGTATTAATCTGCAAGGATCATCACGACACTGTCAGAATCGAACAGAGATTAGTAATAGGTCGATTCGATTGAGATATGTGATCAGAGTGTGGGTGATTCCACCTGATCACAATATCCTCGTCGACCGGCACTAGACTGATTCTTCTGTCGTTTTGGGTACCCTGTGTCCGTATTTGAAATCTTGAGATTTCTATGACAACCGAGAGTCGCCAATGTGTCGAAGATGCACTTTGTGGTTTGAAAATAATCAACCACAGGTTAATTGTATAGAAAATTCCTAAAAGCTACCCGGTAGGTTAGGACGCGCTAAAGTCGCGCGCATTGAAATTAACCAAGAAATTGAACTCGATTTCAGAAATTGAAAGTTCTCATGTCACAATTCATTTTAGGAACGTCGGCTCATCCTCGAAGATTTTTCTACAAATCGAGATTTTTGGCGTAAAAGCAAAGTAAGGCCGTTTTTTATCGGGAAAGTCGAGGATCTGCTTTTGATCGCATCTTTGGGATGCAAGTTGGATCATATGACGGGGAAAATCATAAGAGGGACAAGGACAATATGACTGATTTATTTGGACTTCAATTCGGTTCAATTGGAAGGGAATTGAAAGGAATTAAAGGAAATTGATGTACAAATCCTCAAAATTCGTATGCCAAGGGCCTAAGGACATTTGCACCTATTGCCAAGCTTGTAGAGGAAGATTTGAGGAGAGAGAAAGGGCTGAAGTCATGTGATGTCATGTGGGGGCAAAGCCAATGAAGTTTGGACAAGTGTTGGCTCTTGAATGCTCACCAAGGGAGCCCCCCTCCAACAAGCCTTCTCCTTCCTTGTTTGTAGGCTTTCTCCATTGTGGGAGAAGTGGAAAAGCTCAGAAAAACCAGAGGAAAACCGCAGCTCATCCCCCTCTTCGGTCGCATGCCCGTCGGACCCGTTTTCCTCCCCTATTTTCCCCTCGTTCCAGTTTCTGCTCCAGCCGACCTTTTGCCAAAGATCCGTATAAAAAGTTAACTTCCCGGTTGAACCAGTGAACGAGCCACCCATCGCTACGAAGAAGACATCCAGACCGTTCCAACAAGCCCAACCTCACCCTGAACGGATCCTCCGTCCGTCCGGTACGCCGTCGTGAAGTTACCGGTCGCCGGTCCGTCGGTCCGCCTGGCAGTTTGCCCGGTTTCGCCATTTCAGCGTTTTCTTCCGTTTTTCTTCCATTCCAACCCTACCTCCACCCATACCAACCACCAGCAGGTCCCCCTCAACCCCCGAGTGCTGCCGGTTGCCGGACAACCCCTCGCCGGAGCTCTGGCCAAGCCGTTCAACTCAGTTTCTCCTCCGGCAGGGCTGTTTTTCAGTGTTTTCAGTGGGAGTCCGAGCTGTGGTTGCTGTGTTGAGCTTGAGACCGCCTTGGATCGTTGTTGTAGAGGTCTCGGTGCGTAGCCACCGTCGTCGCCGCCGCGTCGGTGCCTCCGGCCCGCTTAACGGGTGAGTTTAGCTCCTAATCCTTCGTTTAGTGCCTAAACTTGCTTAGGGTTGGTTTAGTTAGATTTAATTCTAGTTTAAGTGATTTAATTAAGTTGTATTAGCTCTAAGATAGGTGGTTAGATGGATGGATTAAATTAGTTTAGCTTAATCTTGCTTTATTTGCTTAATTGTGCCTATGTGTTTAATTAAGCTTGTTTTGCTTAATTAATTGTTTGATTGTTTTAATTAATGTTTTTAATGATTTCTGAGTTTAAATTATCATTTATTAAATTCTGGAAATTACTGTTCACTCGACACTATTCACGAGTTATCGTTCACGAGACACTTGTTCACGAGTACTTGTTCACAAAACACTGTTCACCCGAGAACGAAAAGTTTCTAATTTCATGTGGGTTTAATCCTATGAAGTGATTGGATGTGTTATTGCATAAACATCTGCATGAATTGAATGATGATTTGTGCAATTGTGTGGTGATTGGAAAATTGGATTTTATTCAGAAAATCCCGGGTGTCGGGTTTGGACACCGAAAATGGATTTTAAGTATTATATCAAACAGTGGGGTTTAAAAAAAGGAAAGTATCAGTTTTCCGGTTTGAATTGACGTGTACCCACGCACGACTACTTTCGCGGATGTTTTTAATACGAAGAAAAGATGCCGGGATTACTATTTTAATCGAGGCATTTGAGTGAAATGCAAAGTATCCTGGGCCGATAATGAATTGTCGTGTGTTGGCTAATGAGGAACCGTCCTGAGCTGTTGAGCTAGACGTGCCCCTATATGGGATGCCCGCGCAATGGATGCTGGTCGCAGTAGAGGCTTGGCCGATTGGACCGATACTCTTTCGGGAATGCCGTCGACGTAGTGACGAAGCCGTGCTCCAAGGGGGGAGACGATGCTCCTTCGGGAATGCCGTTGACGTAGTGACGAAGCCGTGCTCCACGGGGGAGACGATGCCTGGTTAAACGCCGCAGATAGCCGAACTGCGAGTAGGCTATGCCCATGTGTGGCAGTGATTAACAATTGGAACGCATGCTTTGAGTGTTATTGATGCGCCGGATTATGGGACGAAATTGTGTGGCACGGAATGGGACGTGTCATAACGATTTGGTCTTATAATCGTGACCCATGTGATTGACGAGATGAGTAAGGCGTTTCAATTGTTGTATGCATTGAATATATGCATTGTGTTTATGAACTGTGATAATATGCAAGAATGCATGAGAATCATGGCATTTGTGATTTCGATCATGCGGGAGTTAAGCACATTGTTTATGGCACGCACGCATGACTCGATAACGTGCAGGGTGTGGCAATGGCCAGGTGAGATCGCTTGCGATGCGACTCGTATGTGATTGATGAAATGTATCATCTAATGACCATGTGCATTGCGTGTATCGTGTTGAATTACAACGTGCAGGGTATGGCATAACAGGTAAGGTTGTATGCGAATCGACCGTGGTTGTTGCTTGTGGTGGGGTAGTTCGGATAGATACCCCGAGTTGAGTTGGTGTACTAACCGGGGCTTAGGGGTGGAACTCGCTGAGATTTATATCTCACCGGGTTATTGAATAACCATTTTCAGGTCCCTAGTGTGAAGAGCCGGGAGCTTGAAGCGGAAGGGTCGGGAGCATAGGTGGCTCGATAGTTCTTTATGACATAGACCTTCCGTATAAGCTTGAAGTGTTTATAAAAGTGTATTTGATTCGAAACTGGTTGTCCCGCTTTTCTATCCCATGTATGTTGTTGTCAGGGGATTAGTTAATTCGCTTCCGCATGTGCAATAAAAGAAAAAGGGTCGGCGACGAGTCCTGGGAACGTCGCGAAATTCTATCGACCACCAAGGGTTGCAGGCGCGCTCGAGGTTCGGGGCGTGACATCTTTCCTTCCGTCCTTCTATCCTAAACAAGCTCCAACGTTGCACGAGTGATAGACACACTGATAGGTTGATATCTCCCTCTTTCAACCCCAATCACATCAGCCAGAGTATTCATGTCAACCACATAGTCCTGATCTCGAACACTGAAAGAAAACCTATTCGCATCCAAGAAACTGAGATTCGAATAGAAGTAAGCAGTAAGTTCAGCATAAACGTCTGTAGTTTCAGAACAAAACTGTTTGAGTTGAAGAAGACTGAATTTTTCCCGTAGATTGACATTCACGTAATCAAGAAAATCAAAGTCCACCCTTCTAGGGTTTATCACGCCACGCTTAAGCAACTTAGAGTACAGTTGCTTGTGTTCCTCCGATCGAAACAAGTCTGTCCTTTTGCTTCGGATTTTTGCCGCAACACCCATTCTCGGTTTAAACGATCGTACATCCTATCATCGTCATTCCCATCTGGTTGACTCAGCCCTCCAACACGTGGATCACTTGGGATATTTGCCAATGCCTCTTCCACCGACCCAAATAGGCAATTCCCAATCGTTCCATTGTGCGTAAAAAGAAAGTTTCATTTCTAAACCCTTTGTCTTTCGAAATTCATCAATGTAGTTCAACGGAGTACCACTCCTCTTCAAAACACGATAAAGCTTGTAGGTAAAAGCGGGCTTAAGAATTCTTACGGGTTCTCGTCTTTGATGATTTCTTCCTCTTCTTGATGTACAACATCCCGAGGTCTAGATGGAGGAGATGGACGCTGCGAGAATGTTGTGGGCTCTGCTGCTGTCTAGGAGATTCTTCTTCCTCGGTGAGATCAAAGTGCGTAGGCCCCTCATGCATTTGCTGTGGTCCCCTGTTTGCGATCCTTGAAGACTTTCTTTGAGACGACATCTTTCACAGTCTTTGAGAGATTCCAAGCTTGTTTCTCAAGAAAGATGAAAACTTTTCGAGGATTAAACAAGAAAAGAAGACAGAAGTGGAAGATCGGTGCTCTCTTAGGGTTTTTGTGAGTAAAACGAAAAAGAACCGACAAAGATATAAGGCGATCGAAGCGAGGCATACGGAGCGTCGTGAAAAGGAAATATAAAAATGCCTTTTAAAAATAACTGCCTTTTTAAAAAAAAAAAAAAAAAAAAAATTAGATAACTGTCATTTCAAAAATAACTTGTTTTTTGAAAAGGAATGATTGCACTAATCACGAAAAATTGAGAAAATTACACCAATTAAATTTGGATAGATTATCGTATCTTTTCAAGATTTGAACCGAGAGATAAGTTTCTAAAATAGAAATAACTTACAGTCGTAGATCTTGATTGTTTGAGTCTAAGTGCCTTTAGACTTTCAGTCCTAAGTCTGAACTTCTTCAGACTTTAAGATATTTAGTCTGGAACGAATAACTTCAAATTGATTTTTCTCCAAAGGCTTTGTAAATATATCCGCCAATTGATTCTTTGAGTCAATAAACTGAATCGAAATTTCTCCATTTTGAACATGATCTCTAATGAAATGATGTCGGATCTCCATATGTTTTGCTCTTGATTGAAGAATCGGATTCTTGGTGAGATTGATTGCGCTGGTGTTGTCACATTTGATTTCAGTGCATGAATCTTCAATTCCAAAGTCTCTTAGCTGTTGTTTTATCCACGTAATTTGTGAACAACAACTTCCAAGAGCTACATACTCGCTTCTACCGTAGAAAGAGCTACCGTACTTTGCTTCCTTGAAAACCAAGATACTTGTCATGCTTCCAAGTAGTTGACAGCGCCCGAGGTGCTCTTTCTATCAACTCGCGCAACCCGGCTAGGTCTCAAGGCGTCGAGTATCCAAGAAGAGTGAAGTCTCCTTCTTTAGGATACCGAGAGACCCAAGTTTGAAGTTGAGGCAATGTATTTGATAATACGCTTTGCAGCACTTAAATGAGATTCTTTAGGGTCCGATTGAAATCGGCACAAATACAAACACTAAACAAAATGTCGGTCTAAAAGCGTTAGATAAAGAAGTGAACCAATGATACTCTTGTATAGCTTCCGGTCAACTTTCTTTCCTTCTTCATCCTTGTCCATCTTCAAAGAACTTGACATTGGTAGATCAGTCTTTTTGCAATTTTCTAGTCCAAACTTTTTGACAAGTTCTTTAGCATATTTTTCTTGATGAATAAAGATTCATTCCTTCAGTTGTTTAACTTGAAGCCCGAGAAAGAAGGTTAGTTCACCCATCATGCTCATTTCAAACTCATCCAGCATAGATTTAGAAAATTTCTTGCACAGATTTTCATTAGAAGATCCAAAAATGATATCATCAACATAAATTTGAACACGTAGAAAACTTTTGCTTTCTCTTTTGATAAACAATGTAGTATCTACTTTACCTTTGACAAAGCCATTTTGAATTAAAAACTTACTTAGTCTGTCGTACCAAGCTCGAGGTGCTTGCTTTAAACCATATAGAGCATTTTTCAGTCTGAATACAGAGTCTGGTTTTCTTGGGTCTTCAAAACCAGGTAGTTGTTCCACATAGACTTCCTCTTGGATAAATCAATTTAGGAAAGCACTTTTGACGTCAATTTGGAATAACCTGAAATTCTTATGACAAGCAAAAGCAAGTAATAATCTAATTGCTTCTAACCTTGCTACTGGTGTGTAAGTCTCATCATAGTCTATCCATTCTTCTTGCGTATATCCCTTGGCCACGAGTCTTGCTTTGTTTCTTACGACTTTACCTTTCTCGTTCATCTTGTTCCTGAAAACCCATTTAGCTCCAATGATGGATTTACCTTTCGGTTTAGGAGTCAATTCCCAGACATCATTAATGCTGAATTGCATGAGTTCTTCTTGCATAACTTCAATCCAGCTTTCATCAGTTAAAGTTTCTTCTATGCTCTTGGGTTCTATTTCAGAAATAAGAGCCACAGCACTACACTCTTCGTGCCTTTTGGATCTTGTGCGAATTCCTTCATTAATATCACCAATAATGAGATCTTTAGGATGACTGGACTTATGCTTCCAGTTGCTGGTTGATTTGTCAGACTGTTGATCTTTTTCCTCATTTGAATCTTCGTTGATTATTTGTTGCTCGTCTTCTGAAGGTTGAACTGCTTCTGGAGATTTGGACTTTGTAGAGTCTGGAGCAAGTTCGGATTCTTCAAGATGAGTATGAATCGATTGATTTTGCATAAAGTCTTGAAATTTGATATTCATTGATTCCTCCACAGATTGAGTCTTCTTGTTGTAAACTCTGTAAGCTTTGCTTGTGATAGAATATCCAAGGAAAATACTTTCATCTGATTTTTCTTCAAACTTACCAACCCGATCATTTGCATTTTTCAATATAAAACATTTACATCCAAACACATGAAAATATGAAACAATGGGCTTCTTTCCTTTGAATAACTCATAGGGAGTTTTCTCCAAAATAGGCTTTAGAAAGACTCTGTTAATAATATAACATGTTGTAGAAACTACTTCAGCCCAAAAACGTGAAGAGATTTTACTTTCAATTAGAAGAGTTCTAGCCATTTCTTGAAGCGACCTATTCTTTCTTTCCACGACTCCATTTTGCTCTGGAGTATATGGAGAAGAGAACATATGCTGAAAATCAGATTCATCACAAAATTTTATAAAATCTTGATTTTCAAATTCACCTCCATGGTCTGTCCATATACTTGAAATAACATACCCTTTCTCATTTTGGACCTTTTTAGTAAACTTTGTAAAATAAGAAAAGGTTTTAGACTTACTTGCCAGGAAATATACCCAAGTGAATCGTGAATAATCATCCACAATCACTAAACAATATTTTTTACCTCAAATGCTCTGAGTTCTGGTTGGTCCAAAAAGATCCATATGCAAGAGCTGCAGTACACGATTAGTGGAAACTTGATTTATTGGTTTGAATGAGTTTCTTACCTGTTATCCCAACACACATGGTGTGCATATATCACACTTTTGGTATGACATATTGGGTAGACCACGAACAATCTTCTTTGCTAAAATTTTGGCTATTTGCTTCATGTTGATGTGCCTAAGTTTTCTGTGCCATAAGTTTGCTTCTTCTTGAATTGAGATTAGACATTGGGTTTCATTTGGTTTGACATCCAAGAGGTAGATATTTCCATGTCTTCGACCCGTGAAAGACTGAGAGGAGTCTTTACTGGTTCCTGAACATATTCCCTCTTGAAAATTTATTTTAAAATCGGTGTCGCACAGCTGACTGATACTTAGCAAATTGTAGTTGAGTCCTTCCACTAAGGACACATTACAGATCGTGAGGCTTCCAATCTTTACGCGCCAGTATCCCACAATTCTTCCTTTGTTGTTTCCTCCGAATGAAACTTTTCCACCATTAACTTGAACAAGCTTTATGAAGCAATTTGAATCTCTTGTCATATGCCTTGAGCATCCACTATCCAGGTACCATTTAACCTTTTTCTTGATAATGACCTGCATTTAGAAAAGAGACTCAAGCTTTCTTTGGTACCCATATTTTCTTGGGTCCATTGGTGTTAGTGTAATATACGGTCTTTGCCCATACCTTCTTAACAGTTTCCAAACCATAGGACATTCTTTCTCAAAATGATCTCGAGCTATTGCACTTAGAACATTTAAGAGCACTTTGCGACCTACGGTTTTACAAAAACTTTTTGGAAATGATTTTTGTAAGCATCTCTTGTAGGTTTTTGCTTAATTCTTTCCTTTACTTTAGGAAAATCAATTATAGGAATAGTTTCAGCAGTCATTCCTAAACCTGATTTGTTGAAATAAGGTCTTTGTGCTGAAAGAATTTTCTCAAGTTTCTCAGATCTTATAGAAAATCTTTTAAAAATACTTGAGATATCATTTTTCAGGAATGCATTTTCTTTTGAAAGATTGTCTTCATTTTCTTTCAAAGTAGTAATACTTTTGTCTAAACTTTTGACCTTTTCTTTCCAAACATTTTCCTGTTGCTTTAATGCAGAATTTTCTCTTTTAAGTTCGGAAATCCTTTTAAGAGAAATTTTGAGACTAAGACACAATTCATCAATGTATCTAGAGACTTTAGTAGGGATTTTCAAATTACTTACCTCGATTTCATTGTCTCGAATCGAGTCCGATTGTGCCATGAGACAAATATTGGCATAATCATCATCACTTTCTTCACATTCTGTATCACTCCAAGTTTCGCTTTGAGTGCCTTTCGATATTTCTCAGCTTTTCCTTTCTTTTTCCTCGAAGGGGACAGGTTAGTCCGATGTGTCTTTTTTTCTTACATTCAAAACAGACTACATCTCTATTGGATTCATCATCCTCAACGAGACTTAGTCTCGTTGCTTTTGAAAATTTTGTTTCTTTGGATTGAATCTTCTCCCCTTTCGTTTAGCTTTATGAATCTTCTTATCATGAGAGCAAGCTCTTCATCATCCATATCGTCTTCGAAATCTGTGACATCGAATCATCATTAGATTTTAATGCAATGGATTTCTTACCTTTAGGATCTTCATCTTCATTGATTCGCTCCACTTCATAAGACTCGAAGAGTCCCAACCAATTCATCGATAGAAAGTGGCATAATTCTTTGTGTCTCCCTTATTGAGGTCTTTATGTGATTCCAATCCTTTGAGAGTCCACACAGTAGCTTGTTTACTTTCATGGGATCAGAAATTGGTTGATCTTGATTTTCAAGACCATTCACGATTTCGTAAAACGACTAAACATGTCGTGATAGATTCTCCGATTTCAATTTGAATGCTTCGTATTGACGAGCAGAATGTTGATTCTGGTTTCTTTCACTCGATCGGTTCCTTCATAGGTGATGTGTAATCTATCCCGGACTTCTTTAGCTGTATCACAAGAAGATATTCTGTTATATTCAGTAGGTGATAATGCACAATATAAAGAATAAATTGCTTTTGCATCAAGAGCTTGTCTCTTGGTTATCTCTTCTTGAGTCATTTCACTAGACTCAACGACTTCTTTTCCTCTTTCTAAGACAGGTGCAGCTTTAGGAATGATTCCTTTGTCTACCACATCCCATTCCAGAGGATCTTTTGATCTTAGAAATGTCTTCATCTTGTTTTTCCATATGTTGTATTTCTTTCCATCAAAATAAGGCGGTCTGGTATTGCTTTGCCCTTCAACCAGTCCTGGAGCCAACATACTAGCCATGGATCTTTAACTCTGAAGTAAAACACTTCAACTTAAGTGAGTACACAAGCTCTAATACCAATTGTGAAAGCTAGTATAAGCACCTAGGGGGGTGAATAGGTGTAAAAACAAATTTCCCTTAGTGAAGTATGCAACTCAAATCAGCAATAGATTATGAAAAGGAAATTCATCTCTTGTAAACAAAACGAATTATGATCAAAGTAAAAGAGCGTAGGGAAGAGAATATGAACACAGAGTTTATAGTGGTTCGGCTTAATCCAAACCTACGTCCACTCTTCCGCACTGACAGCCCACCGGCTGGATTTCACTATGAACAAAAGAGTTGTTACAGTAAAGCTCTTCCTTGATTCCACAGTGTAGAGACTCTACTACACTTCCTTAAGGTCTCTCAAAGATATAGACTCTCTTTTGCGTACAAGATTTCGCTCAACGCTTTAATTGACTAAGAACAAGGAGCTTCGTACTTTGGAATTCTTCTATCGCGCACACACTCGAACAACTGGAACGTCTTCCTTATATACTCCTTTATGCCATCATACCCGTTGGCACTTACCAAATGAATTCTTCCAATCTACCCGTTGGATAGAATCAATTAGGAAGATCTTCGAGCTATTTAAGGAACATGACGATAGCCCATCAATCATGCTCGCCCATACAAACAGGATCTAGGTTTCTGTAAGTAGAACCTTCCAAGTATACTTCGCCAATCAAGGGATCCAAAATCCCTGAATTAATCTTGATTTGAATAATGGATTTCGACATGCTATATCCAGCCAAGAGATCTTCTCCAGTCGATAAAGTCAAATCCTTAACGAAACATCCAGTTCTGGATAAGTCTTCTTCGACGGTCTAGAAACTGTCAATGGGGATAGACTTTGAGTCTTGAGTCTTGAGTCTGGCAATCCGAAGTCTTCAGACTTTGATGGAAGAGTCTGCAAGTCTTCAGACTAGGCTGATGGAAACGTTTTGTCAACTTCAAAACACTCAATGAAATTTTCTCCAATAAGTTCTTCTAAGTGTTAAACAATTCGTTGTAAGGCCGCCAAGAGCTTTCATCAAACACCACCCCCACAAATAAAAGGGAGGAAACTTTCGGTTGGAGTATTTTTACATCTCTCTAAATACTTCTCTCCAAGTACTTAATTCTTTTTTCTTTCCATTTATGCCTATTGATTTTCCAAAAGTACCCTTTCGAAGTCCTAGAGAGGAAGATGCCTCTTAGGTTGACGTGTAGTGGGACGTGTCATATATATTGAGTCCCATATGGCATTCTTGAATGCGCAACAGCTGGCTTTCATTTTTGGTCTCTTCGGTACACAAAGATATGTTCAACATGAATTCCATTCGTGATACCCCGCATGGTTCTCGATCTTTATTAGGTTAAAAAGAGAGTTAAAGAAACGTTTCACAAATGACATCGACTGCATGATACACGTCCATGCGTGTAAATGATTAGGGTAACTGATATTTTATATATCTTGTCTTGTATGATCATACCAATCCTATGAAATTCTCTCTTGTCTGGGCAAAAAAGCAAAATGACTCCATTGTAATATAGTTGATTATATGGTGATTATGGTCTCATGTGGGTAGACATGATCCGGCCGATATGAACATTTCCAAAATATGGGAATCATTTCTAACATCTATTCGAGTTCTATGAACGATTCTAACAATTCTCTTGTCTCCCTTTCCTGATGAATCTACATAGGCAATATCCTGTCCTATCTGGTGTTCTTGTCACCAATCTAACACCTCCAACCCTTCGTTTCGGTCCCTTCGATCATTTGACCATTATAAGTATCTTCGTATGAATTTGGGAATTTTTTCCCTATATTTTTGTTTTTCGTTTCTGGCAGCCCAACATTTGACGCAATCTACAAGAAGTCATCGGATTGGTATCGGTCGATACCGTATGTGGTGGCACTTTCGAGTGTGTCATTGTGCGTGTGCTATGGAGTCCTCAAGACTATTAGTACTATGATCATCAGCATCAATGTCATTGACATCGCCATTGAACTCACCTATCTTCTTCTCTTCTTGATATATGCCTCTACCGAAGAGAAAGTCTCTCTTACTGCTTTTGTGCTTTAAACACTGGCAAACTAGTGTCCCTTTGTTATCTTACCCAGGTGTTGTTCATTAGCTTGCGAATTTTGAGTGCTTAAGCAAATTATGACAGGCTCTCAAAGCTGGATTTCAAGGGAAAATTCCTGTGCAAATTTGTTCTCTCTTTTGTTTTTACAAGCAAGATTGAGATTGTCTTTATTCACACGTCTTTGGCGCGAAGTTCGTGTTTTCACTCATTCGCCGGATAACTAAATCTTTCCGACAGCCTCACATGTTAGCCCTTCTTCAAAATTTTAGGTGACTCCTGCATTTAAGAAGATATGCAAAAAGAAAAAGGAAAACAATTCTTAGAAAATTCATGCCACAAGGAATATAATAAAATAATTTTATAAGAGTATAACTTCTCCCCAATCGACTGTGAAATCTGAAGGAAATTTGTATAAATCACCAATCTCCCCAGATGTGCACCCTGAGGTTGCTCCTGTTGTTCAAGGTAGGAGGCTTTCGAAGTGATGATGGCGCAGACCATCTTTTTTCTCAAGGGTCGGCAGCGTGTCAATGCCGTCGGATGGATCTGCACGACCTTGAATCTTGCCGTGTTCACCCGCCTTTGCGCATCATGGTACTCCTTCATTTTATTAGGGTACTGTAGAGAGGAAGTGCTTTGCATATGCTATGACAACAAAACCAATCCAACACGAGATTTTCAAATTCGAGTATGTAATTTTGTGTTCTGTGCAGACGAGGGTGATAAAGACCAAAAAGTGTTGGAGTTCATGCCATTCGCTCTGTCCTTCTTCCTCACTCTCTGTGCCACCACCTGGTTCTTCTTTGGACTCTTTGTCAAAGACATGTTCATTGCTGTAAGTACCATTTAGCTCTCCCAATCGTTCAACTCTAATGCTTTTCATTGTACATGCAACTTTGTAGTGATTTCTTGTACTATGCCCAGTTCGCACAGACCTGAATTAGATTTGCGAACTCACATGGATACACCAGTAAATCTTGCTATTTTCCTGAATGGAAATCGTTCCTGAGATTTCTTGTACGCATGTTAAGTTGAATTCTAGTACCGCACCCATTCAAGCAATAGACAAGTCAACAAGAGCCCTCCCTCCCCCTCTCTGAAGTGTCTATAGACATGAAGAAGGTGGCTTCAATCCACAGTGCAATGCCCTGCCCAACTTCATAGTACCAACCAAAGTTGAACCAAACAACAATGTTGATTGAATCCATTTCTCTCTAGCAAGTCATAAGCAAGAAACTAATCACCAGACAGTTGAGGTCTTAGAAACTAATGGAGTGTGACAGTCTTGTGCAACACATTATTGAATTAAGGGGTTAATGTTACTTTGCATAGATGCCTACGTAATGGCAGCAAAGGGGATGCTGGGATTCATATGAGTGACATTATCATTAAAGTAGTAAAATATCACCCATAAATTGTACTCGAAACTTCCATTGTATTCGACAAATTATTGAAGCATTGGATCTGAAAATATAATCTTCCTGTCGACACATTTTCCTTTCTAGATCTCCCCTATCCCTTCGATCAGATGCTTCAAGTAGATGGATGCCTTTACAGACCATATATTCTGACCACAGACAATTGATATACTTTTACGATATCACTTCTTCTCCAATGATGAGGAGATCTCAAGTCATCTGACTTTGAGGATGATCTGAAGAACCAAGGTCGCAGAAAGTGATTGGACCGATTTCTTATACTTCCCGAGTAGCTTGTCTTAACTACAATGTCTGAATATACTAACCTTTTTAAGCCCATAACATAAAAGAAATGCTATGCATAAAGCCAAAGATAGTTTTCTATGCATACTTGAGTATCAAAAGAACGGCAACTGGAATAACTCCGGCAACTACCGTCATGAATATGTAAGCAGTGAATGGAGCTATCACCTTCATATTTAGAGCAATGGACATGCAAAATAAGGTTGAATAAAACAATCTGCACTTGGCATTATTCCCACTGAGCATGACAGGAGAGACATTCTATGGAGCCTGCTGTATCTTCAACCAACAAAACAGACCATCTTTATTGATGTTGATTTTCTATACACTTCATGGATAATTAGGAAGCTTATAGTTCTACCCTATCAATTCCAGTCTCATCCTCACTCTCTGGGCTGAACTCACCTCGAGAAATCATATTGATGAATGTTTTTGTTGCCTGACCAACAGCACGAGATGTTTTCTCTGCAGCCCCTGCAACAACAGGTTGTAACGAGATAATTGGCAGGCTAGCTCTCTCTTGAATCATTGCTGCATTAAGCATTTGGTGAACATAAATCAGACATTCCGAAAACAAGCAATCACGAAGTTATTTTAGGAGGTCTTTTTTTTTTTTTTTTTTTTTTTTTTTTTTTTTTTTGGGGGGGGGGGGGGGGGGTTCAAATAAAGAGGAAGGGTTAAGACGTACAGATGGTCTGTTCTCGAGCAACGGAACCGATCTGTCTAATTCCAGCTTCTGCAGCCTGCACAGCTTGAGCTGATTTGTTCACTCCATCAGCTATCTCCTGGCTAAAAAGAGGACAAAGAAAAAGGAAAAATTACCCACAATTGACCTATGTCATGTCAATAACAAAAAACAGCTAATGAGAGGAGAAGAATTGCATGTTTCAAATGTTCATCTACACGAACCTATAATCAAGAATGCTGATCTTAAAAGAACACTTCGCACTGATCATTCATCAGGCAGGACACACATTCACTTGATTCTATCAAAGCATGACTTACCTTAACATTCAGCATAAAACATCTTGATTATTGAACATATTATCATATACGAATTTAGCTCTCTATTCATTCTTCTGCTTGAAGCACTTCAAATGTCATTTTCTTTCTGTTTTAATAAGGATGCCTCAGCATGAACTTCACCACAAAAGTCCAGACGAAGTTTGAGAACTCAACAACATCGCTTGATATGCATGTGACAGTATAATGAGAAGCTAAATGCATGGGATTCCCTTAATTGTTGATGAAATTAGTTTGAAAGCACCATATGGTGTATGGATTAGCTACTTATACCAACACGACTTTAGCTCAAATAAGAGCACCTATCACCTCAAATCGCTCAACTCCAGTGTAAGATCACTGATCTCCATGCCTGATAGCCTAATAGCAGCCATCGTGCTTGGTAGCTCCTCCCGTGCTGTATCCGCCAGTTTGGAAAGAGATGTTGCAGCTCTTCCCATGGCCTATGAAGGTATGATAACAAAGAATTGCAAAAATTATGCAAGATTTAAACATAGACCGGATACCTTCTACCTAGATTCTTCAGTGCATCGAAATCAATTCCTATATAACGTTTTATTTTTCATCCATTAGACAACTTCAAGAAAATCATCAATCCAGACCATTCCCAAGAATCCATTCCACACATGCTTTAAGAATTCAGTGGTCAAATTTAGATGAAAGCACAACAATCCATACACAAGCCGAGCCGAACATAACCACATATAAGCAAGCACATAATCTTGATCGCAATCAGCCTATCTTACATATAACGTCGGAACAGCGGCGACGACAAGGCTCGTGAACGCAACGGAAGTCTGCACGAATCAGATCCCAAACTTCAGCTAAGGAACACGCCACAGTGGCGCAATAAATTTCAAAACTTTCGGCCGAAAAACCACAAAATAAAATGACCCAGAAGCGGAAAAGAAGAAAGAAGAACAATTACAGTGCAGGCGATGAAGGCCAAGAGGAAGAAAGCCTGATCGCTCAAGCTCAGCTTGGCAACAGGCGACGAAGGAACGATCTTGGGGCTCCCGACTTGCACGTTCCATTCGCTCGGCGACTCCTCGATACTGGGTTGGCGCGAATCGGAGACGAAACCGGTCGTCTTGGCGGCGGCGGCGGAGGCGGCGGCGGCCGGCCGGGCAGAACCGAATCGGCTTCGAGAGCGGAGGGCGAAGGGGGATAGGGCTTGATCTTGAACCGAGAGGCCGAAAGGAGGAACTGGGGTTTCCCGATTGAATTGGACAGAGGGTAATTGGTGAAGCAAGATGGAGACCGAGCCGTGAGGATTTGGGATTGCATTTGGGGAATCCTCAGAATCTGGAACTGCATAAGAGGAATAGGGAATGTTGGGTTGCAGGGGAAAAAGTAAAAGAACAGTCTTGAAAAAAATGGGAGATTTTATATTTTTGAGCTTATGATTTATTTCATGGGATGCCCCCCACCCAAAGAAAAAATTTATTTTGCTAGTTATTGCGACTCTTTGTTGGTGTTGTAATATCAGTCACCAGGAAAAGAACGAGAGACGTGGGCATTTAACATGGACTTGTGAGCTGTTCTTTTTTTTTTTCTCCTCATTCTCGTTTTGTGTCCTCAGTCCTGTCTCACTCCTACTCAGCTTTTCATTATCCGAAACCTTGGGAGGGGTCATGGGCTTTCCTGCTCCGTTGGGGAGGCCTAAGAGAGAGAATTATGAAAAAGGATGCAATTTTAAAATTCTTGTTAAGAACTGCTGCTTATGCTGTGCCTACATATTCGATGTCTTGCTAAATTTTGGTGGGGACAGCTGGATTATGAATCTAGGGTGCACTGGAAGAGCTGGTAGACTCAATGTGGCAAAATCTGAGGGTTGTTTGGGGTTAAGTTTGTCTCAGTTCATTTAGGCCCTCCTTGCCAGGTTAGCTTGGAGTATAAAGCAGAGTCCATCTAAATTTTGGGTCCAGATTTTGAAGGGCTTGTATTTCCCAAATTGCAGCTTTATGGAGGTTAGAAAGGAAGGGAAGATGTCCCAAGGGGTTGGAGCAGCATTCTTGAAGGGAGAGATCTCATAAAAGAAGGGGCTTTATGGCAGATATCTGATGGCAACTCTGTTAAAGTTTCGATAGGTAGATGCTTAAAGAACAGCTTTTATAGTGAACTGCATCATACAGATCTTGACCAAGTTGATAGAAGCCTCACAGTCGATTCATCGCTTGACAGTGGTCTTGAAAATTGGAACTTGGATCCTATTAGAGATCACCTGAGTAGGGAAGAACAAGACCTGGTTCTACAAAATCAGATTCACTGGAGCAGAATTGAAGACAGAATGATCTGACCCTGGAAAAGAAATGGTGAGATCTATCAAGTCAGATTATCGTGTTGCCATGCAGAGGAAAAATGGACTAAAGCCCCTCCAAAGCCCTCCCGTTCTGACACCATTGACAGCAGGGTTCGGAAAACTTTTTGGAGCAAAGATTGCCCACCTAAAGTCAAACTCTTCTTGTAGAGGTTGTGCTATGGGGCTGTAGCTTCTGCATAGAATTTACGTAAGAGAAGGATTGAGCTGTTTCCTGATTGTGTTTTCTGTCACGAAGTGGAATCCATGGAGCACATGATTCTGTCCTGTAATTGGTGATGCAATTGGTTTGGGAGCTTCCCATCATTAATGATTAATCCTTATCAAAAGCCGGTAAAAAGTAGTTGCTGAGAAATTTCTCAGGAAGGTGGCTTTCTGCTATTGGTTTTTGTGGAAGGGAAGGAACGAGGCTGTTTGTAAGTTCCTGATCAGAAGTGGAATCTTGCAAGCTAATGAGTGTACGCATGCAAATTTGAACCACAGAAGGCAATCGACTGCCCCTGGTGAGAGTCATACTGCAACGAAATGGTGTAAACCTAAAGGTGATAAGATTAAAGTCAACTGTGATGAATCTTTTCAAGCTGAGAATGAAGTGGCTGCTATTGGCGTTCTTCTTAGACATTTTTTTAGGCAAATTCTGGGAATACTGAAGAAACTGAAGCTCTAGCTGTCTGGTTTGGCATTTAGTCTGAACAGGAGCAACACTGGGAGAAAGCGTGCATTGAGATGGATTTTGAGGTGGTTTTTAGAGACGTCATTGATCAAAATAGAGCTAAGTATTAGTATGTAACGTGTGAGTGCGTTATATTAAAAAAATCCCACATCGGAGAATTGATGTGGTGTAAAGTGATAAATCTATCATAATTGACCCACAATTCATTAACTTAAACTCTTGAGTGAAGGTGGTCTAACTGAATATATTAATGGGTTCAGACTTGGGTTCCCTCTTGATGATCTCCTTAAATGAAGATATTGGACTTCTACTGTGCATTCCCAACACTAAAAAGTCTTTGAAATTCAATCTAATTTGCAGAGATGCTAAATCAGTGTGCCCATCAAATAAATTCTTTCCTTTAGCGAGGGGATGTGTTTATAAAGGGACTTAACTCTCCATCCTCTTTGTTTCTTTTGCTAATTTCTGATGTCGAGGAGAGGCCCCCATGAAATGTAATTTCTAATGTTTTATTAGTAACGAAGCATCTCTTGTTCTGACCAAAAACAAAACATTGACCTCTGACTTCAAATGGCCCAAGAGGCTTGGAGTTGGCTAAGTTGTCATATGCCTGAAAACCTTTTATGCAGAAGGGAAGGGGAAAACAAAACATCGACCCTTTTATGCTTGGGTTTTAAAGTGTTGGATAGAAGATGATGACTTGTTTTATCTTGCGATTATTTCAATGATTTTCGTTGAGAAATTAATTAAAAGAATAACAAATTTTAATATATTAATTGTACCCTGATGTTTTGAATATTGAAATATTTCAAATTAAGTATGCTTAACAAGTGTCTCGAGATACTTGTTAACAAGACCCTTATTTTTTTTTTAGTTAGAGAGATAGGCCGAACAAATTTAGTCTGAAAAGAAATATGTCTGGCCGCATCTACCAAGTAATTAATCTGCACTGGAGAAAAACCTCAAATCCTCTCTCTCTCTTTCTCTCTCTCAATGCCCCATACTTGAAAAACCAGGCTCACGGGCAACACCGAAGCTAAAGGCATCAGGCTTCAACAACTTGACAAACCACTGTCATAGCCAATGACGAAACTAGGGGCATCAACCTTCAACACGACTCACTCTCTCTCCCTCTCTCGCCCCCCTTGGAAGTGGCGATGATTGACTTCGAGCTCCTTGTCGTCTGTACCGCTCAAGCTTAAGCATCTCACAAGCATTATCCAAGCTCCTTGCTGTGGCTATCGATGGATTGAGCTCGTCGGTGGTGACAAGATAGTACCTTCTACCGAGCATGAGACATTGTGCAAAACTTTGGGCATTCTACTTGTCAAGTGATACAAAAATTAGAGAATGCAACCCATTCGAATGCTACTCCTTTAGTGGCTGGAACTCAGTTGCGTGTGTGAAAGATCAACTTAATCTTCCCTCTACCAGCCTTGAAGTTAGTGTAACAGAAGAAAAGAAGAATTTTCAAGTTAGTATAACAGAAGTAAAGAAAGATTGCGCTCTAATCCATAACTCATAACTAAATTATTTGAAACTTTGGTTAAAACTGAAGTGTGAAAACAGATTTACAAGCTAATATGAGAGACTTTTGTTGAGTGCTTGAATACACCCATTTTCTTGTTGGTAGATTTTCTAAATCAGTCTTGTTATCCTAACATTACTCTTTTTCATTTGATCTTGCAAGCATGTTTAGAGAGAGAGAGAGAGAGAGAGAGAGATTAGCTTGATTGCACATTTCCAAACCATATATGAAATGTAGCTATCAAGAAGCAAAACAAACCCAAACTCGTTATTAATGATGCCGACATTTAAAACCTTTCGCCAATTTCAGTCCCAAATCCACACTCCCTTCAAATGGTCCCCCACATAATATCGATTGCAAAGGCAATTTGGCAAGCAGGACAAGCAACAAAAGTCACCATTTTTCCCCCTCTTAGATTCATCATCATTTCTGCCCACGGGTAGTGAAGGAAGGGCCATCAGTGACCAGTACAGTATCACGTGGAGATTCAGTGCATTTGACCCATCTGGGCAAGACAATGTATGTCATCCATGAAAGAGAGAGAACTAAATGTGGTCATTATGGACCAAAATCAATCATTCAAGCCACTCCCAATTGAATGACATTTCACTGCTCCACCAAAAGGAATAAAAAAAGGCTTATGAATCGACTCGTTCAACACTAAAAGGTAACAAGCAAAACCAGGTCTTACTAAAAGAGCGTGTAAAAACGCGATACTAATTGATAACTAATGTCTAGAATTTGTTACCGATGAGTCCCCAGATTAGCTAGGTTTGTTCAAATATGCATGTACCACAAATCCTGGGGCTCATAATTGTCGACTTCATGCTGCTCATTCATCATTCGGGCGGCACTATTTGGTGCCAGCTGATCGATAAGGATTGTCGGAATGCAGATTAATTTGGACAACGATGAAAACCAAGAACTGTTTGTGCCCGGTGTCCTCGTAAGAGGATTAATTGAACCATCTCAGTGGCATCAGAACTCCCATGACAAAAAGAAAGGTGAACTGCTTTTTTTGGATGTTTAACCACACTATAAGTGGAAAGAATGCTGGGACTTGCGCTTTAGGCAATTTCTTCTTGTTTTTATCTCCAAGTCCAAACGATGATCATGAACAAGAAAGGAAATCTTGTACTAGCTCTATGCGTCATTGTTGTTTGGCGGCACATTACAATTGCTTTATGTGATCAAGGTTCCCACAAGGATGATGTCTCTTGATATCATAAAATTTTGCTCAGAAATATGCTGCAAGATATGCTTGCTATTTAACGTAACTTCTGTTCACATATTATCAGAGAAAACACTTTCATAGTACAGATTTCTCAGTCGAATGCAGTGAATAAGTGAAGGACATTCTGTGGCCTTTACCATACTTTGATTATGAGCATTCTGTATCGGTTGAATAATGTCTTGAGCTTGAGTTCATTGTTGAATAGCTTGCAATCTGACTATCCCTAAATGACAGGAATCAATTTAGAGAGAACACACATTGCAGCAGATTAGGTGCATAACGTTTTCGTAATCTCTTTGGATTGTACTAGTGAGTTCCCGATATTTGTGCTATCTGTGGCCATTGGCTGCATCGACTGAAATATGTGATCCTTATGTGTTCTCTTTACTCTTCCCAGGGTGCTATTCCCAGCATCTTCGTGTAAAAATATCAAGTAATTGAATCAATGCAGCGCTGGCATTGGAGAACTTCGAAAAGAAAGGACCACGGGGTTGATGTGAACTTGTGCTTGTGTGATCAGTCCAGCTGAGTAAAGCTGCCTGATCTTAAACTCATGTAAAGCCATAGAACACATAGAAAGCAGATGGGCCAGTGACCAAATGGTTATAGCATCAGTCTAAACTATATATGTATTTTGGCATTGTAAACCAAGTACAAAATGGCACATGCCGATTCACATGTCGGTATATAATATCCATTGAAGTCTCTGGTTTAAGGGTGTGAGAGAGATGGGTGGTGTGGCATGGACTGAGGAAGAAGACCATTTGCTCAAGAGGTGTATAGAGCAATACGGTGAAGGGAAGTGGCATAGAGTCCCTCAATTAGCTGGTAATAATGGCAAATCTTTGGTCTATACTTGCTATGCTCGAATGCACAATCACTGTAATATTAGTTTTAATTCAGCTGTGACTATTGTTTGGAATGCCTTTCTTGTGAATAATTTTGTTTTACTCAGGTACCTATCTTTTGAGCTACATGGTTTCTTTTCTTTCCTTAAAATGTGTTGAATTGAAAGTACATTTTAAAGTAGAACTGCAGAAAAAATCGCCCTTCTTTGCAACCATTCATATGATATTGAGATTATTCTTATAGTACCAGTCTCAATTCACAGTCAAGAAGGAATATTCCTAAAAAAGTCTTGATCTGGTGTAAAAATTAGGTTGGGGAAGGTCCAAGAACAGTCCAAAGTTGAATTTTGATGGAGGCATGTAGGTTGAACCTATATGGCTATATTATTCTGGTCTGACCCTGTGCAGGAATCTCAAAATCATCAAGCTACGGTCAAGTTGATATCGTAAACCCATATTGATCTGTAACATGTTTATATTGCAATCTATTATGATAATGAGAGAGGCCGCTTATTGGTCATATGGAGACTCCAAACTCAAATATTAGCACCACAAGAAAGTAGCTTTATTCATGCATTATCCAGGAAGGATGTCTTAGAATGTTGCAGATTTTGTTAGGAATTAAACTGCAGGTATCTTTCATTCGTCGCTAAGAACAGTATGCTTTCACATGAAGACTTCATGTTAAACCTCCACAAATACATCCGGAAATTATGGCTGATGTTCTAGTTGCAATTAGCAGAAGTGAGCACTGAATTTACTAGCTTCTGCTTTAATGGCTATTGTGTTTAAGGACTGAACCGGTGCCGCAAGAGCTGTCGACTGAGATGGCTAAACTACCTCCGGCCAAACATCAAGAGAGGGAGTTTCACCGAGGAGGAAGTGGATCTTATCATCAAGCTCCACAGTCTCCAGGGCAACAGGCAAGCAACAGAGATATATCTCTAATCAATTCAAAAACTGTCCTCTGAATGGGAATATCAAAATTCAGGACGGCTATAGGCCAATATGTTATATGGCTTTTTCATGTGCACATTTCAGTATGCTTTTGCTTTCATCTTGTTTTCGTTATAGCATGTTGTATTAGAGCTTGTAATTAATGTATATGTATATCGAGCATGAAATCTGTACTATTTTCCCACGTGATGCTCACATGTACAAGCAGCCTTTAGGATATGTATGAGCCACGCAGGCTGAAACAAGACTCAAAAAGTATAAGCTGAAAATCAATAAGAATGTGCATATAAAAGGACTTCGATTAGATTTTAAGAGTGGCTCTAAGACTTCGACTAGATTTTTTATTAACCATCACAATAGAACAGGAATTTAGTGTTACCATCAGTCAGAGAAATGGATTTAAGTTTTCAGGTGGTCGCTGATTGCGGGTAGGCTTCCCGGGAGGACCGCCAATGATGTGAAGAACTACTGGAACTGTCACCTTAGCAAGAAGCTGGATCCCCAGCAGATCAGCAACCATGAAGACAACGACCTGAACACGAAGGACGACATCAAAATCCTCTGTCCCAGCCAACCGAGGGACTTCGCCGCATCATCAGGAGGCTGGACACAGCCAACAACAGTTGCTCTTGAAGCTCCAAGCTCAGCGCATGCCGCAATGCAAGAAGAAATTGGCACTTCAGCATCACCACCACCAAAGTTGTATGCTGATCAGGATGAACTCAACAATAGTAATCCTCCATTCTTTGAAGAGGATGGGCATGTTCTTGGAGATCTGGGCATGGACTTGCAGTTTGATGGGTCAGCTGGGTTGATGCAAAGCAGCAACCAGTGGGTTTGGGATGACGTGATTTCTGACTTGGATCTTTGGGGGTGAATCTTTTGTAAGGTCGCAGCAAAATTTGACTATGGTGAGAATAAGCATGAAATTTGTGTACCGCTCATAAGCTTATATGAGTGATTTAACTTATTAGTGAGTATTTAGATAAGACGGATTGTAAATTAAAACAACTTGGTTTCGTTTAGTTTTTAAAAATGCACTTAATTTCCCTCTTGATTAGAAATCAAAACTCGACAACTATTTTTCATTTTCTATTTTCTTGAAAATACGTTTGACAGATGAAAATGAGAATATTATTTAACTCAATTTTCTTGTCATGTACATTAGAACTGTACTGAAATTGAGTTATGAAATTATTGTCCTAATTATTTGTTATAAGCAGTTCCAATGTTCATTCAACACTCAAGACTATTTCATTTGCTTGATAAATATATATTCCGTGAGTTTTGTTCTTTAGCATGTGAGTAATTATGATTTTCTTTTTTATCAAACTTTCCTAGCGAGGTCGGCCCAAAATGTCATTTTGTGAGATTTGTCAGTGTGGCTGGCCGGTTTGACTTCTCAGTTACTCAAAAAGTTGCACTCTGTTTTATCAGAAAAAATCGAAACAATTCCCAAGGAACACCGCAAGAAACTGCGAGTCGTATCTCTTGGCAGGTGGCATTGGGCCATTGCACATGGCCCCATGCGTTTTGTACAAAGTCAATTGCACATCTCTCCATGGGAGGAATCCCCAATCTGATTGGCTTGACTCTCTTTTCCTTCGCATTCCCCAAAATCTTTGAGTCATGCACCCATTAATTTGTACTTTTTTTAGCTATTTGAACGTAGTTAGCGAGTATCTCGAGTTGCTTCTTAATTATATTTTACTCAAAGCAATTTTATTTTCAATATATCAATTGTGTATATGACGGGTACAATCAATGTATTGCAAACTTTAAATTTTTCTTAATTGGGTCAATTAACCAGCATTTCTTAGACGGCACTCATTGACAAAATCTCTCGCGGATAATATGGTCGATGGGGTTCATGTACTTAGTTAAAACTCATAATGTATTATGCTTAAATATGTATTTAACATGTTAATGTATCCTATAGCTGCGGTAGTAACAATTGTGCCATCAAATTGGAAGTTTGTGTTAGTTGAAGTACTAACATTTTATAGTTGATTGATTTTCTATAATGACTATGTCGATGTTTATAAAAGTTAGAACTGACATTCGCATCTCATTATCATATCAAATAAATGTTAATCAATTTGGCATGTCATGAGAACATTTTCAATATCAATTTTATGCAATTTCTCTAAAAGGGCCCTTTTTTCAAGAAAGATTTGATCCCTAACTTCAATTGGATCTATTCACATTTCATCATAAGAAGCAACGTGAGTGGAAAGACTGAGGAGCAAACTTCCTCAAACAAGTAGACCTTTCTAATACAAATTTGTTGCGTACAACCCTCTACGTGTAATCTCGATAGGAGAATTGAGTTTAGATTAGGCTAGGTTGGATAGGACTTGTCTCGACCCAAACAAGAGTGTACCAAACTTAGATATGTAGTCCTCTCTTAAGTTAGTTCATTTTGACTATGTCAACTTGACTAGCTTAAGGCAGGTTTTTAGATCCACGATAATCTTGAGAGTAAAAAAGAAAACGAAAAACAAGACCTAATTTTCAGAAAAGATCAAGAGAATCAGCAACAAAAATTGTCAGGTTTCTATTTCACACGTCGATTGAATAGCAACGAGATTAGGACACCTTTTTAGGGGGGGGTCAAAAGCTGCACTCAAATCTAAGCAAGTCCATGTTTCTACTGTTTGAGGATTGAAAACCTGTAGAACTCTGGTCACCTACATCTGTTGTCTGCGCCGTGAACTCAGGGAAAAAGAACTCCCCATGCACATGCGCTCTCTCTCTCTCTCTCTCTCAGAGGACATGGATGTCTGGTCTGGTCTGGTCCGGTGTTCAAGTTAAAGAGCTACTGCAACTCTTTTGGGAGATTTCTCTTTCCTGTTTTGAGCAGTACAGCCTAGACTTTCACCCTCTTTTACATCTATCCTTCTATCTACCTACCGCTCACCCTACAAACCTTGGGACTAGGGCCTCAACCTCAAGCAAGGAAGCCTTTCTTAATCCGTAGTTAATTCAGACCCCCACAAAAAGAAAAAGGAGGAGAGAAAATCCAATGCAGAGTTAAAAAGGAAGATCAAACCCCACAACTTTATCTGGGCTCTCTCTTGCACCCAAAAGGTTCAACTTTTTCCCCATCCGAAGCTCAAAATTCCAACCTTTTCTTGGCTGCTACTGCTTCTTCTTCTTCTTCTTCTTCTTCTTCTTCTGCTGCTGCTGCGAAGCAACCACCACCGATGGATGTGAGGGCCCATTCTTCACAACCCTTGAACTTTCTGTTGTTGCTCTTGAAACATTCTTGCACTGTCACACAGTCTCTCACATTCTTTTTGCTTTTGCCGTTTTTGTGGCTTTTGGGTATATTCTATTCCAGGAGTACTACTGTAGGAAGAGTGGGCAGATACCAGCATTTGGTGACTGGGACCATGCAAATGAACTGCCGATAACGCGGTACTTCGAGTGCGCAAGGCAAGCGGGCTTGCTCCGATTCAGCTCTTCTTCCGGAGAATCTGATCGCGCTCGCAGGAGCGGCGATTTGTATGCGGTCGCCGCTGCTGCTGCTGACGACGAGCACAAGCTCTCTCGCTCCATGGCACCTCATAAAAAGGTTCGGACTTCGACTCTTCTTTCTGTTCAGGCCATTGATCCAACATGAGATCTTTCTTCTCTCTCTCTCTCTCTTGTTTTTTTTTTTTTTTTTAGTGTCGAGAAGCTATACCGCGCGTCTGAACTGCGTGCGAATATCTGTTGCAGGTGAGAACGAGAGAGAAGCGAAACGTGCAACTGAAGGAGCAGAGAAAGACAGGGAGAGTCATTTGCGAGATGAAGGAACCTCCGAGGAAGCAACGCCTCATGCCACAGTCACAACACAGTGCCCACCATCTTCATCATCATCATCATCTTGAGTTGCCCATGAAGTTGAAGCCTTCAAAATCGAGAGCTGTTGATGAAGATCTCTACAAGATCCCTCCTCATCTCCTCCACACTACCAAGAGGGTTAGTTCCCATTCTTATCATAGGAGAAAATATGTATATTTTTTTTTTTGTGGAAATCTTGGTAAACGTTGACATCTTGACCATCTCTTCCATGGTAAATTTCAGCCCAAATTATTGCAATCTTGATAAAGTCGTATGTTGGGTTTAGACAGATGTCTTTTTTGAATGTGACATTAATGCCGAAATGTCTGTTTTCCTTTTGCTTTCTTCTGCAGAAAAAGGTGCTGGGATTTTTCTCAAGGTGTCTGGTCCCGGCTTGTACTGCCTAGGGCTTTGACAATAGATGACTTTCAAGATTCTCTGTCCAAAAGACTCGCCATGCATTTGTTAGGTTGGCAGCTCTAGCAGCACTAAGGCTGAAACTCGGGCCAATTTCATTCTGCCCAAAAACGAAAACGCAACTTTTGTATGATTTGAAATAGTTAGTCAAGACTATGAGTGATATCAATGTAGAATTCTCAGTTTGGATCTTAAACAGTGCTCTTTCTTGTCCATCTTTTCCTCTCTTTTTTCATGGGATAAAAAGGAGAATTTTGCCCAGGGTGTGTATGACTTTTTGTTTCTTCCTCTTCATTTCTGAGGATGTAACTAGAGTGCATAGGTATAAGCTTTTCATTATCAGAAGGGTTGGTTAGGTTGACTGAATTGAAAGGAGAAAGGTATAAGCAGTCTTCTAATAAGTAGAATAAGTAGAATATTATTAATACTGCTGGTCGACATTTAAACGATCAAGGATTAATATGATCCCCACATCCCATGAAGCGCTAAACAACAATGGCACTTGACGCTACATTCAAGCCACTCCAAGCGTTGAGTTTGACACTATTGCCACTTCTCTTCACCTATCTAGGGTGGGTTTGGGAACCACTTTTGGGAAAAGTCTTTAGGGAAATGCAAACACCTTTGAGTTTGAGTTAAAAGGTGTTTTCCAAAATGCAATCGTGTTTGGTAAATTGTATTTGAAAGCCCTTTGTGAAGTACTTTGAGCAAAATGGTGTTTGGAAAATTACATTTACAAATATCTTTGTGGTAAAAAAAAATTTATCAAAAGAAAAATTAAAAAAAAATGACCGGCAAGGGTAGCGGCCGCCGGCGAGGAGTAGGCGGTCCGGCCACCGGCGAGGAGTAGGCGGTCCGGCCACCTCCGCGACGAGGTCGTGGGTCGCCGGAGGTCGCGGCGAGGTGGAGGAGGTCGCGTGCCACCTCGTTGCGACCCAGGTGACCTTTGTGAACCCCGCGACCCAGGCGGTCGCGGCGAGGTGGAGGAGGTCGCCCGCCGCGACCCGGCGACCTCCGCGAACCAAATCCGGGTCGCGGCCACGTCTTGGGTCGCCGGAGGTCGCGACCTAGAACCCGGATCTGGGTTGCGACGAGGTGGGTCGCGGCGCGCGACCTCCGCCACCTCCGCGACCGGCGACCTCTGCCACCTCCGCGACCCAGGCGCGCGACCTCCTCCGCCTCCATGACCGGCGACCTCCCGGCCTCTCTTGCCCGTCGCCGACCCACCACAACACCTCGCCGGCCTCCCTGACGAAGAAGATGATGAACAGTGTCCGGCCCCCATTTCCGAAATGCTGAAAGCCCAAGGCACCCCTAAGGCAGCCTTGGGCTTTCGGCCTTGCAAATGTTGGCTTTCCCGTTAAGAGACTTGCAAAGTTTTTTCCCAAACGCTTTATTTAGGCCCAAGGGGCTTTTGATGGCCAAAGCTCCTTCCAAAGTTGATTCCAAACGGACCCCTAATGGGAAATGCGAAGCCTAGATTCTTTCTTCGCCAGGGCTTAAGAAACATCGATTCCCCAAACCCTTCCATCGACCTATGGCTAGAGTCAAGTGTACCTCACTGGATGGAACTTTGGTCATATAACAATTCAGCCTCAAACTTAGAAGCTCAACAGTCCTCTGCTAATGACGATTGACCCCACAAGAGGATTCTTTCCTTAATGTTCAGGCAAACTTGCACTTAATTTCTCAAGCACCAGTCCTATGTCAAAATCTGTTGTATAAAGAAAGGAGCAATATCAGTCAGAAAAAGGAAATTGGGATTTCGTGCTTAAGTCTTGGTATCGATGCCCATTTGTCACTCTTTTGATGAAATATCAAACCTAGAGTGTGCTAATAAGGACAACTGCTGAATGTTCCTGTTACACGAGATCAGGCATGTCATTGGGTATTAAAAGTGGCTAAACTGAAAAATTTATAGATAAATGCACGTGTCGCATGAATTTTAAGTCAATATGAAAATGGTATGAAAAAAGTCGTACTAGAGTAAGACAATAACACTCCTTCAAGGTTGATGCTGACTGAGAACAGAAAGTGTGTAACAAACTGAATCATAAAAAAGCTCTACCAAGGATTGCCAAGCATTTGGAACCGAGTTTCCTCCTCCCTTTCTAGTAACAAAATAAAGCAGTAGGACTGACCTGAGAGTCAGCGGCATAAACAAAGATGGATCTGTGAATGAAAAATACAAGTCTCCTATCTTCATAGGAAAAAATGGGATGATTTCAAATTGTTCAAGTGGGCTGGGGACCATCTTCACTAGTGCATGCTCTCGAAATCTCCTTTATACCAAGAAGCTCCATCCTTTCCCCTAGAAGCAGAGGGTAACCTTGAAAAGTGGGAGAACACCTAGCAAAAT
Organism: Eucalyptus curtisii; assembly: GCA_017140595.1. Classification (NCBI taxonomy): domain Eukaryota; kingdom Viridiplantae; phylum Streptophyta; class Magnoliopsida; order Myrtales; family Myrtaceae; genus Eucalyptus; species Eucalyptus curtisii. The sequence continues at coordinate 32,378,190 of CM029501.1, forward strand.
TGTCCAACGAGTCAAACAGCGACATGTAAGGATCAGCCTAGCTGATGTACATTAGCATTTTCTGATTGAATTGAGAAGAAATCGAGGATGTGGTCCACTTTTTTCTTATGTAACAATACTAGAGTCGAACAGAGAACTTTGCCATTAATTAAACCTCTCTGTAAAATCCATGCACATTCCATATATAAAATGTAACCGTTCTCAATGTATTTGCTCCACCAAACTCCCTTGCATGAGCTAAAAATTCATCTAACCTGTATAGAATTCATGTAATGAATCTGGAAAAATTTGGTTTTGAAGCTGCCTGGAAAAGAAAGGTATTCACAAAAGGTGACTGTACATGAGCTGAGTGAAAAACTAGTCATTCTCTGACGCTACTTGCATGATTTTCTTGACAATGAAAGTAGCGTTGCTTTGAGCACTCGCAGTTGCCATGCTGCACACAGTTAGTGTCAAGAGCAGACCACAGGCATCCCCGTTACTCCTAATTTTCTTTAGTGTTTGGGTCACAAGAACAGATCTCGTCCAGAGTAGCCAAGCGATTCTCCTTGCTTTGTTCAGGTCCGATTTCCCCTAATACCTTGAGCCAGACAGGAACAGCACCAAAGTCCCTCAATTACTCAATTGCGTCTTTCATTGCAAGACAATGTCACAAGAAGATCCATCATCCACACAGATGCGTTTCACTCTCCTCTGGAGCATCACACTAGTGGCTTGTGCCTGGATGGCATTCTTTCCATTCTTGAAAAGATGAAACAGTTTGTACATTGAAGAAGAAGCATTGATGATAGCTACAATGTTCCCTTCTCCGATGACATTGATCAGAGGACCGATTGCTCCTTCTCCAATCAGATGCCTCTTCGAATCGAGGGTCGATAGTTCAGACAGAGCTGACGGCAGCAATACTTTTTGTTTAAGCTGTCCTGGAGTTCAGCGACCCAACGAGGAACGATATAACAAATGGATTGTCCTCCATTAGCTCCTTGTTACTCTTGTGGACTTAGAGATTCAAAACTATGGCAGTCAATCCTCTTTGAGACCAGGATATTATCCGCCGCCTTGTTCAGGGAAAGTGAGTTTAACAATTTTTAGAGGGCCCCTGCTGATTCCCCAAAAGACTCATGAACTGAGGCTTGTCTGTTGGTCAGCTCTCAGAGTTCTTTAGCAGCCACTTTCTGATCATCCATGGTGGAGGACATTTTGTCGAGGATTCAGAAAAGTCTTTTTCGCAGTCACCGGCTGTCTTCCCCTTGTCCTCGATCAAGTTTGGTAGCTTAACTCCTTGCTCCTTGCAACATTCTACAATTAATCTCCAGGCCATACGATTTAAAGCAAGTCTAGCATTGCAAAGGTGTTGCAGGGTTTGAGGGCATCTCCTCTGGCCCTATTCAGCCAGTCCTGAGTAGGAAGGTGATCAAATGTCTGGAAATGGCAAAAAAAAAAAAAAAGAAAAAAATGAACAAAATGTGAGCCTGGTAATCACTCAAACAGGCCTGATGTGGCTAAGAACCCTAGGGTTGAGGAGAAAAAGGTTGGATAAAGGATTATCTCTAATTCCATATCTTAATTAATCAATGCTGCACTTATCTATTCGAAGATCAGAAAACCCTTCATCATATAAATACAATACCTTAGCAGAGAAGCTATCTCAAGAAAATTTTTGCTAATTACACGGGTCATAGAAAAGGAGATATGCAACTTCAAAGAGAAACCAGCTCTCTCCTGACTCTCTCCTGCAATTCTCGTCATTGAGAAGGTTCACATGAGAGAACAAAACCAAACAAGAGCCCCATATAATCTCTATCGAATATACAAAGAGTGCTTCTCTAGTTTAACTTATCAACCGCCATAAAGCAAATGGGCAACCACATAGTCCCAGATTGTCCAAGCAGGGTTTCCTAAATTATGGCAATCCCACAAGACATGGGAATGAAATCAAAGTCAAATTCAAGATCAGAACTGATAATGGATGACCATGATAACCCACAATTCAGATAGCTACCACATAACAGAGCACTCAAACCCTCCTCCACTGAAAATGATGATCCTTGAGCAACTATTAAGCCACTTTGAACATCAATTTGAGCTAAACTAAACTTTCAGTCTCTAGGAAAAAAAAAAAAAAAAAAAAAAAAAAAGAACAAACACAAGGGGAAAAAAAAAAAAAACTGTCCATTCTCCAAAGTAACTGAGTCCACCATCACTTTGTTTGAAATGGCTAAGAGGAACTCTTTGGGAATTCCCTGCTTGCCATGGGGTTTCTTCTCCAACTTCTTCAACGTCAACTCTGTCAAAAGTTGCAGAGTTTTGATAGCTTCATGGCGGTCTTTAACTTACAATCGTCTTCTGTAGTGATCATCTCCACTAGCCTTGAAACTTTGCTCTTCAACTCTTGAGGGCTCTTCATCGAACCTCCGTCTAAGTCCTCTATTTCCGCCATCTTCTGTCACTCACTCTAAGTGACACCATACAAACAACAGACAAAAAATGGATTGAACTCCACCAACTTTGCGAGAACTCAAAATGGGTCTGTCAGAAAAGAAGGGAAGAGTGAAGAAAGGATTCAACTTCAACTTTCTGTAATGTGACAGGTTTTGAATCGGCTCCTTTCTGGTAATTTGGCAGTTTCCAGTTGAGAACCAGTTTCTAATGATTCGGCACTTTTTTTTTTTCTTTTTCCGTTTTTTCAAGAAAAGAAACTAAACGTAAAAATGCTGACGTCACCCTGTCTGTTCTTTGTTAACTGAAATCGTCAGACTGGATGAGACTTGAGGATGTTCTGTCGGCAGTTGTTCGCGTAATTGTTGATTTTGCCAAAACAGAGCTCAAAACAGAAAAAAAAATTAGTATAACTAGTTCTGCCTGATGCCGTGGACAGTAAAAAATTATAGATAAATTAATTGATTAAAAAAAGTTGAAGGACGACTGCTGAATGTGGCTTTCGTTTTCATGGATTTCTGCCTGTTACACTAGATCAGGCATGTCATAAGGTTCTGTCGACTGGTCAAACTAAAGACATCCGTAAGTGCACATGTGTAGCCTAAATCTTATTTCATTATGAAGTCTGTCAATGTCAGGTGTAAATAAAATAGAACTAGAGTAAGACAATAACAATCCTTCAAGGTTGATGCTGACTGGGACCAGAAAGTACGTAACACACTGAAGTATGCTCTCAAAAGCTTCTTTTTTACCAAGAAGCTCCATTCTTTCTCCTAGCATCAGACGGTAACCATGAAAAGTATGAAACAACCTAGCAAATTGTCCAGGGAGTTAAATATCGGCATACAAGAATCTGCCTAGCTGATCTACACTAGCATTTTCTGATTGAATTGAGAAGAAATCGAGAATGTGGTCTACTATTTTCCTATGTAACAACACTAGAGTTGAACAGAAAGAACTTGCACTATCAATTAAATCTCTGTCAAATCCATGTACATTCAATGTCAAAAATGAAGCTGTTCTCGATGTATTTGCTTAACCAAAGTCCCTCACATGGGGAAAAATTCCTATGAATTGTATACAATCCATGTAACAAATCTGGCAAAAATTGGTTCTGAAGCTGCCGTGAAGAGGATGGTGTATTAACAAAAGGTGACTGTACATGAGCTGACTATAGAGCTAATCACTCTGTGATGCTACTTCCATGATTTTCTTGACAATGGAAGCAGCCTTCCTCTGAGCCCTTGCAGTTGCTGTACTGCTCGCACTTAGTGCCAAGAGCAGACCACTGGCATCCTCGTCGATCCTAATTTGCTTTACAGTGTTTGGATCATAAGAACAGATCTTGTCCAGAATAGCCACACAATTCTCCTTGCATTGTCCGGGTCTGTCTTCCCCTAATACCTTGAGCAAGAGAGGAACAGCATCAAAGTTTATCAACTCGTCAACAGCATCTAGGTCGCGAGACAATAACGCAAGAAGACCCATCATTTCATCCACACAGATCCGTTTCACTATCCTTTGAAGTATCACACTGGGGGCTCGTGCCTGAGTGGCATTCTTTATGTTCTCAGGAAGATGAAACAGTTTGTACAGAGCGGAAGAGGCGTTGACGGTAGCTACAATGTTCCCTTCACCAACGACATTGATCAGAGGACCGATTGCTCCTGCTTCTCCAATCAAACGCCAATTCGATTTGAGGATCGATAATTCAGACAGAGCTGCGGCAGCAATACTTCTTGTTCGAGGTGTCCTGGAGTTCAGTGACCCAACGAGGAACGATATGACAAATGGATTGTCCTCCATTAGCTCCTTGTTGCGCTCGATGATTGAGAGATTCAAAACTATGGCAGTCAAATCCTCTTCGAGATCAGGACTATCTGCCGCTTTGTTTGGGGAAAGTGGGTTTAGCAACTTTTGGAAGGCCCCTGCAGATTCCCCAAAAAAGGCACGAACTGAGGCTTGTCTGTTGGTCAGATCTCGTAATTCTTTGGCAGCCACTTTCTGGTCATCCAGGGAGGGGGACAATCTGTCAAGGAGTGATTCAAAATAATCTCTGTCGCAGTCACCAGCTATCTTCCCTTCATCTTCCATCAAGTTTGGTAACTTAATTCCTTGCTCCTTGCAACATTTTACAATCAATCTCCGGACCAAAAGATTTGGAGTAAGTCTAGTGTCGCGAAGGAAATGCAGGGTTAGAGGGCATCTCCTGTGGCCCTCATTCAGCCAGTCCCGAATAGGAAGGCGATCGAATGTCTGTAGAAAGGAAATCAAACAAAGAAAAATGAAATGAGAAGAAACTGTGACTAAGAATCCTAGCGTTGAGGAGAAAAAAGGTCGGATAAAGGCCAAAAAGAACTGGCGATATCACTAATTCCATATCCCAATTAATCAATGCTTCACTTACTTATCCCTAGAATCAGTGAAATCCTTAACAGTACAAAATACAATACCTTCGCTGAGAAGGTATCTCAATAAAAAAGATTGCTGATTACACGGGTCGTAGAGAAGGAGATATGCTACTCCAAAGAGAAACCAGCTCTCTCCTGCGATCCTCCTCATTGAGATGGTTCACATGAGAGAGCGAAACCAGACAACTGCCCAGTATTCATTATCGATATCGAATATGAAAAGAATGCTACTCTAGTCTTACTTATCAACTGCTACAGAGCGAATTGGCAGCCGCATATTCCCGGATTGTCCAAGCAAAGTTTCCTACATTATGTTATTCCCACAAGACAGAACTGATAATGGATGATCATGACAATCCATAATTCTAATGGCTACCCCACGACAGAGCACTCAAGCCCTCCTCCATTGAAAACAATGATCCCTGAGCAACTGCAAAACCACTGTAAACATCACTTAAAGCTAAACCCAACTCACAGCCACTAGAGACAGAAGAGCCGAAAAGAAGGAAAGAAGAACAAGCACAAGAAAATGACCAAGAACGAACACAAGAAAACGACTCAAACCTGTCCATTCTCCAAAACAACTGGGTCCACCATCACACCCTTCGAAATGGGACAGAGGAACTCTTCAGGGATTCCCTGCTGGACGCGAGGCCTCTTCCCCAGCGTCTTCCACTTCGAGTCCGCGTAGAGTTGCAGAGTCCTGATAGCTTCGTCCACCGTCTCTAGCTCACACTCGTCTTCTTTAGCGATCATCTCGAAAAGCCTGGACACTTCGCTCTTCAACTCCTGAGGGCTCTTCGTCGAGCCTCCCCCTCCTCCATCCGGGTCCCCTGTTTCCGCCATCCTGCATCACTCGCTCGAAGAGCAAGAAAATGGATGGAACTCGAGAATCTTGCGGAAACTCAATCTGGGCATGTGAGGAAAGGAGGGAAGAGCCAGGAAAGGATTGAACTTTGTGCTTATATGTGATCGGTTTCGAGTGGGTTCCTTTCCGGTAATCTGGCAGTTTCAGTTGAGAATCCGTTTTGACGTGCTCGTGTTGACTGTGACATGGAAATGGATCATCAGAAATGCTGACGTCACTGGGGGCTGCTTCTTCAAACTGAAATTCCTCTGATTGAATGTTGAGGTGTTCTGTCGGTTTGTATTTTGCACGTGGACTGCTGATTTGGCCAAAACTGAAAATTTAGAAGGATTAGGTACAAACTAGAAAATTATAAAGATTAATTAAAAGTCAAAAAGCAGAGCTCCACGATTACAAAGATTATACAATTAGTGGAGAAAAAGAAATTTTATAATTAGTGGACATAAAGTTCGGTATTCAATTCTTTAAAAGTATGATTAAGGTAATTTCATATATGATTTTCCTATCTAGAAATTGAATTATAAGAAAATAGTTTGAAAAATGTTATATCCTTGTCAAGTTACTCTATAATAAATTATATGATAGAGCATTAAAAAAACCAATACCATGCGAAGGTCTTCTCAATAATCTACATCTCATGATAAACTTTGGATGTTATCAATATAACCCCTCCAAAAATCATTCCGTTGAACATTTGGTATTGCTCTCATGTATCAGTTTTGACCTTAGAGTTAATCGATTAGCAAACATACATAAGCCTAAGCAAAAAATTCAAGTGATCCTTAGTCATAATTGTAAAAAGTTGTTGATTCAATGCAATTATATTTGGCATATGGTCGAGGCATAATATGAGAATACCAATTATTATGTTTAAGAAATATTTGTTTAGAAAAATAGATAAACATAATGACTATTAGGAAAAGAAAGTGAATATTTATAACGATGATGGAATATCGATGTGAACCGTATAAAGTATAATTTACAGTTTTATTGATAAAGATACCTAAATTGTTATTCTAAATAAAAGATAAGCCTAAACAAAGGATTGAGTTAGGTTTAATTGTGATATAGAACGGATAATTATAGAAATGGTCATTCAATTTTGGTCAGATGTCTAATGTAGTTTATAAGATTTTAATTTATTCAATGTGATTCTTGAACTTTTGGTAGATGTTCAATCTAGTCTCTAAATTATATAAAAACATCCATTGTTATCCTTTCATTAATTCAAGTTATGGACAACATTGAATGTTAAAAAAAATTCATACATCCAATGCATAATTGGCTAAGTTTAGGGACTACATTAAAATTTTAAAGTCTACATTGCATATTTGGTCATGTCATTTTTCGAAAAAAGAATGAAGAAAACAATGAAAGGAGGGATGTAGTGGGCACATATATCCACCTCAAAACCCTCTCTTCATCTATTTTAATGGAAGATAAAAAGACATCTTCTCTTTGGGTTTTATTTGAATTCCACTGCACTCTGCTGATCGATTAGGGTTGCTATCAATGATAATATCATGCAAGCCTAATTGATAACTCGCCAACTCCGATCATGCGCAACATTCGAATATGTTAATGATGAAATCATGAGCCTACCCTCTCACGAATTGTTCTGTTCAAAGTGTTAAGTCATAAGCCATGGATGGAAGATTCTATTGCTAAGGGATGCATTTTTGTCATCAAATGCAATTTGAAGCCACTTCAGTTTTGAATACCATTCATTCTCCACCAATAAGTTTTTTTGAACAACTTGCTCAATGATATAAAAATACAGAGGATTCACTGTACTATCGCTAAATCCTCACATGCAACCAAGTACAAAACTGCCTACTAAACAGATCACCCGTTTGATCTATTTGTGAAGATCACAACTTCAGGCACAAGTCCAACCAGCAAGAACCAATTGGCAGAACATTCCAATGCTTCAGGGCCGACCCGACGGCAGTGGGGGGGAATAATCAGGGTGGAAACTTGTGGTGCTGGTCAGCAAATTACAGCCCTAGAATACCGAATATCGCGGACACCTGATACTCAAGTCCATCCAAGTCTGCAAGATCCGCCAGTAGCTATAGATTTTTGCATATAAACAATAACATCCAACTTGATTGAAAATGGGTCCGCTCGAGTGCACAAAATCGAGTTCCTCTAAAAGTAAGTGATTACAATGAGAATCAAGTCTTATCACACCTTAAGCAAAATCAAACACATGGAGTGCTCTCACGAAATTGATCTATTTCAGCAAGATGTAATTAGTCAAGATCTTCTTTGAGAGGATCTACCTACTTTCTAGGGGTTTCCATACTTTTCACCCGTATCCTCATCGTAGAAAATCATTTTTTTCTAGAGTATCTGATGGCTACCGTTCAATTTGTCCAAATCTTTAACAAGTTTCTCCCCTTATCCTCAATTCTAAGATCAAATTGAAATCAGAAAAGAAATGAGCCACTTCAACTTCCCTGCATCACCTGTCAAAGATACTTAGCAGCTGCACCACATGGCATTTGTGAGTTGTATATAAATTTTCGAGGTAGACAATGACAACAACCTGCAGAAAATCAGCTTATCCCATCCATCAAATTTGTACTTCAATTTATTGGAGACTTTTCTGCATGAACTTCTGCTCCTCAGGAGGATTCAACAGTAGCTGACCACAACTTCATTCAACCCCTCTATAAAATCTGCCGAAAAAGAAAGACTCCAACTCACATTTGCATGACACACACTATTACTTGCATGAACTGAGACATTAATTATCATGGCAAGTTGGTAAAAATCTAATTGAAACAATGATCAAGTTGTTGGAAACGTGAGGAAAGTTTCTAATCTATGCAAGTTGGTCACAAATCAATGAAAGAGTAGTCAAAAGTATGACAATCATTAACATGATCTTTCGCCCAAGATATTATCCAAAAGAAAAGAAAGGATAAATAGAAACCAATGATAGAATATCGAAGAAACAGCAATGACAATTGAGGATACAAAGGAGGATACAGAGGTAGATCTAATTCTTGGAAGCCTGACAACTTCATACTGCAAATTAAATGCACATAAACTAAGTCAAAAAACCAAGAGTTTAAAAATTCAGTCCCAGATCCTACTAGAGGACTTGAATAACATACCTGACAAGGAGAGAACCTCGTAAAAATTCCTTAAATAGGTTATTTTCCGTTGGACTTTCACTATTAACCTTATTCTAGCAGCTACTTCATTTACGAGCACTAAAGTCTACTCTTCAGATCAGTCATCAGACTTGGAAGGATCATATCTATCCTCAAAACCATGAGGCGGGAAGTCTGAATTATGTCTTCCATGAGTCTCTCGCCGCCTTCTATCTCTGGAGTCTTGATTCCAGTCATTCCCCCCTACATCACTTCTAGAAGATGATCTGTCCTTGCCTTGGTTGGATCTACCAGCGTATGACCTTTTGATCTCTTGATGCTTTTTTCTAGTCAGCTCTGCATCTTCTCTTTCTATCCTATGACTAGTATGCTTATGTGGAAGACTTTGAGCACTCCTTTCTGGACTTCGGGAATAATAGTGTCTATCACGCTTGTACACTCCAGTACTCTTACGTTGATCTTCATGAGAATACCTTCCTCTAGACTTTCCATGTTCGGAATAAGTATCCTCAATGACATTAGAAGTAGATGTGACTTCATGATTGGTCCTTAATCCTCTCTGAGGATAAACAGGGTACCCTTCAGTTTCATAACACAACTCAAAGGTGCCATTTGCTGGAATTGCATCTGATGATGGTACTTCATTTGAGTGAACCTCAATAGGAGCACCTTTCTCGAAGCATCCAATACCTCCAGCTTGCTTAATTTCCTCCATATATTCCTCTATTATATTTCTCATCACCTTCAGAGTTGAAGTACAACAAATTCAGCCAGTAGTATGGATGTTCTCACAAAAGGGGAAAACTTTTTGGGAGAAAGCAAAAGAGAAAATCCAAAATAAATTTCACAAGTACTAATATCATGGATAACTCTCAGATTCTCAAATATAGCTCCTGTACCATCCGAATACAAATAACTTAAACTTAGCAGAGATTTTGCTTTTCCAACAGATAGCATGCCTACCTCAGAAATATTGCGCTTCGACTTCTTGCCACGATATGACATCCTTCTGCGCTTGTAATCTCTTTCTTCAGCCAATAGCTCCTCTCTGGTCTTTGCCTTGCCCGTTTCCTTAATCAACAATAACATAATTACAATAAGGAAGGCAGGGGTGGCGAATGAACCAAATTTTTAAAGCTAGGAGCCATTGCACAACTTTGCCTGTCCTCTGAAAACAATGGAAATTTACTTTGAATTGCTTATATATACCTGATTAGATGAGCACTGCCGAGGAAGCCCATCGTGGTCTATGATAGGTTTGTAATCAGGACGTTTTTCTCGCTCCTCATTGGCTTTCTTGGTTATATCGTCATGCTCAATCATTCTATACATGAAAGAGAAGTCCTCAAAGGATAATCCAAGGAGAATACTAAACAATAAATCAAAAAGTCTGTTAAGCAGAAATGATGGTCACAATACAGACTAAATCATTGACCAACACTAATGACAGTGGCACATTTTGGGAGGAAGCACGGCTAATGGAAAGCATAAATATGGAGGAAGACATTTGATAATAAATTATAATTTCTAACTTGCAGGACTTGTGAAAAGAAAGGCCAGGTCAGATCGTCAAGTTGCCATACTAATGATCAAAGCAACAGAAGTTCTTTTATAAGCACTAAAGTTATCATCACTGAATAACTCAATCCAGAGAGCTAATTTTATGGCATGTCAAGCCTGGTTTTATCTACTATGTCCATTATCTCCATAGGAATTGCCTGCTGAAAGTAAAGGAATATTGTGAGCCTCGATATAAAAAGAAAATGAGAGCATCAACGCACCGCTGATATCTAGAAGGCTGTTGAGAATGTCGTAACGCCTTAATTTTTACTTCAAGTAAGAATCTCTCATGCAACGCTGCAACAGCAGCAGCTACCTGGGACACAAAAATCACCTTCTTATTGATGTTTCCAACCAGTGTTCCATCTACTCCATCCACTTCAATATCAAGCTGCTTCTTGATACTGCCGGCATCTCTTTCATGTTTGTTTTCATTTTTATTAGTGGATTCATCCTGCTGCTCCGGATAGTCCAGTAGCAGATGCGACCCAGCATCCAATAAGCACTTCCTAAGCATGTCAATAGCAAAGAACTTTGCATTCACCTTGCCATACAAAACAGAAAGCCGAGATACCAACCACATCATAACCTGGATCAAATTGAGACACTTAAACTCACTTGAACTCCCTTTATTCCCTTTCAAATCCCTTGTCTTCAGCAAACTAACACCTTCCCTTACAATCGCCTTCAAACACAGAGTACACAGCATAATAATATGATCCCCCAAGGCCACATCAATAACCACACCACATCGCAGAGAATTAACAATAACCCATCTCCTCAAATCACTCTCTTTAACCAACCCTACTCCCGAAATCACCCTAAGCACATTGTACGAATACCCATTCGGATAGTCACTCCATGCCTCGATTTCTCTCTGAACGCTCCACAACTCTGAGGGCAGAACACCAACGCACAAATTCTCAACTTCTTCAATACCCACATCACCATCAGCACCAAAATTACCGCATTCAATCGACAGGACGCCAGGCAACGTAAACGTCCTCCTACTATCACTATCCTCAATAGGAAAAGCAACAGCACCAGGACAATCCTCGTAGAAAAAGTTAGACCCGAAATCGCCGTAACCGTCCAACGCGAGGCAGAGCTCGCTGCCGGGACCGCCGACTGCTCCGGCGAAGCGGGGGTTGTCCTCCGAGGGTCCCAAGGTTTTCGGATAGCTGAGGGATTGCAGGGAGGAGTCCAAATCGAGAGGGGCGGGGCAGCGGAGGTAGTGGTCGAAGAGGGATTCGGGGGGCATGCGGTGGTGAGGGTTGAAAGGGCAAGAGACGAGGTCGGGGCCCGCTTGCGGCTTCGGGGGGAGCAGGGCGGAGAGGGAGTCTAGGGTTTGGGCCGAGGCGGCGACGAGGCGGTGGAGGGACGAGAGCGCGACGGCGAGCGACGGAGGCGGCGGCGGCGGAGGAGGAGGCGCGGGGATCTGGGGAGGAGGGATCTGCTGGGGATGAGGAGGGAAGAAGGCGGCGTTCGGGCTAGGGTTAGGGGGAGGGAAGGGGAGGAAAGGGAGGTTCGGAGGTGGATTCATGGCGTCCGCCGTGCGTTGCAGAGGCGAAGTGTTTGATGAAATTACTGAGAGAAAGAGAGGGTTTTGGCGAAATGGCGGGAGGCCATTTGGGGGCGAACACGGGCTTGATGGAAAATATGGGTCGGGTTCTAATGGGTTGGGCCGACGCAGAGGAAGATGGCGGATCAGGAGTCAAATTGAAAGATCCGACCCAATCTAAAAATACGGATTGAAATTTTTTGGATTTGGGTTGAACAACATTATATAGGCGAACATAGGTTTAGGGTATAATCGAAAACCTAAAATTCGAAATAAGTCTCTACGTTTTTCTTATTCCATGTCTTCGCGCAATCCTAAAATTAAGGGTGAGCACAATTCTAGAATAGAACCGTGAATCGAAGAATCGAACTGGCGGGTCTAGTTCGGTTCCCAATTTTATGAAGGGATGGGTAGGTTCTCGATTCCATTTTGTTCTGTTCTCAGTTCCTCTGGGAACTGCAACTGGAATCGGAACGAAGAATTGGAATCGAAACTGGAACCGGAACCGGACTGGTAACTCGGGAACCGGGAACCCAAACTCTAAAGCAGCCATGCATTTGGTATTGAACTTCCGAAATTGTTGTCCAACGATCTTTCTTTGACATTAAAGATTTCGATGTTTAACTTGATGGGTCTTTTAATTCCCCCCTCTATTATCTATTGCCCCTATGGATTACATGACTTAATAGATGAGGAAATCTGCTTTCAGTTTTTAGGCATTACCGTTAATAATCTTATTTACGTGGCTGTTAAAAGATCGGGAAGAAGGATGAGAGATCTCACTTTTGAATGAAATCAAGATAGGGTTTATTCTGCAGTATGCTATGCCCATATCTTTGTGCTTAATGTGTTCTCGTAGAGCATGAGGCCTGTGGAAGCTGCAATCGCTTCTTTGATGTTGTTATGTTTGAGCAATTGCTCCGTCAAGATAGTAATTCAAGAGCAATTGGTGCATTGAAAACCGTAAAATTTTCTTAATATTGTTCGATAAGCGCATATGAACACTCTTTCTTAGGCAATCGATAATAAAATCCTTGTTTATTTTTATTATTGTGTTGGTTTTTGTTTTGCTTAACCAAAAATGGGGAAAAAAAATAAAAAGGAATCTGTTAGACCCTAGAAGTTGTAACATGATAGGTTTTATGTTTCAAAAAATGAGGAACCTATACCGATGGTAGGTTCCAAGTTCCGTCTAGAACCTAGAACCACCCATCTCTACCTGTGGTATTCCATGGCGTTCATTGATAAGTGTATAATCTAAAACCACTAATCTGACTTTTCATTTCTGGCATTATCCATAATTAAAACTTTTACTTTATTAATATTTCGTAATTTTCATGTATCTAAATATGAATTGTGATAAGTAGTTTGTAGCAAATGTATCAGTAGAGTGCAATTGTTCAATTAAAAGTACGTTTAAAATCTAGATAGACTCTAAAACCTGTGTCAAGATAAGTTCTAGCTTCTTAGGCATGCAGACTAGGTTATAGGTTCCAAAAATTAGGGAACCTATATCAACAAGTAAGTTCCAAGTAGAACTTGGACAAAAACCACTCACCCGTAGATGTGACCTCATGCATATCAATCATTACATGTGGCGAATCGTTAAAGAATATCCGATGAGATGCTACTTCTTCCATTAGATGAGATACTAATAGTTTAAGAGGTTGTTAGCGCATGTTAAGGTTGTGGGGTCAAAAGTGTTAGCATATGGGGGAGGTAGGAAACTCTCCACTATCAAATAAGTTTCATAGACCATTCTAGGTTTCCTCAAAGTCAACCAATTCCAACAGTTTCCAGCTTCCAGTCATTACCTGGTGAGAATCGTCAGAGGAAATCCAATGAGATGCAACTCTTCCACTGCAGTCCACATGCGGTGCTGATATTTTAAGAGGTTGTTAGCGTCTGTTAAGGTGGTCTTTCAAAAGAGTTAGGAAATGGGGAACATGGCAAACTTTCCACTCTCAAGCATTTTGTAAAATGGATGTTCAGTACCATGATCATTAACTTAAGTAAGGACTTCAAATAAGCTTCATAAACTACTCTTGATTTCCTTACAGTAAACCAACTTCAACTGCTCCACTCTTTTTGGTACAGCGGTTCATCTTCTCCTATCCTAATCTAATATTCGGTCCTTCGGGTTTTGTATTTTTACTTTCAAGCAGATTGGACAGTTTCTCTCGGACTACTCGGCACTTTCCTCGTTGCTGACCCTCCAGAGGATTTAAAGTTTGATTGAACAGTACAAAGTCTCAGGAACTGTTTTCCCACGTCGATCATTGCTTACAATTCGGTTTTAAGTAGATAAGAGCTCAAGAAATGGGTTTGTCAGCAATTTAAAACGCCCAAGCAAGTTCGAAATTTTTTTCCTAAGAATGCAACATCAATATTGCCATGAATTGCCTTGAGCAAGACCGGACTCGTTTCTTCGTTTACCAACTAGTCATGCATAACGCTTGCCTGGTGATGGTGTTACTAATCATGATCGTTATACATCCGTCTCATAATGCCATCCATGGTCCTTGGCTGTGAAGTAAAATCCTTAACCATGGGTTTGGAACTTTCAGGGCCGATCATCGAATAACTAGGACTCTCCTGGCTTATAATACCCCAGATCTCATTTTGAGAGTTTATTGTCACTTTTACTTTGTTTTTTCAGCATTGGAAAAGGATGAATTTGTTACTTGTCAGTACTAGTATGCTGAAGCATCTTGATCATCAGCGACTCAGTTGGAACGACTGCAAATCAAGTGTGGTAGAGTGACAAAGATCTTTAAAACTATAAATGATCAGATTGCATTGACATATGAAGCAGAAACAGTTAGTCTGTCATTTTCGCGTTCGGTGATTGAGGTGATGTGAGTTAAGGACGAGAAAATCAATTAAGTTTTGCGTGTAGATGTTGGAAAAATTACACTGACTCGAATTTGAATGGACAATGGCCCAACCAGCTTTGTGGAGAAAATTATGGGATGTGCATGAGGTCTGGTATCTATAAATAGGCATCATTTTGCAGCAAGTGTTCGCATCCATTAGAGCACCCGAGAGTAGAAAAAAGAAGAAGAGAAAGAAAACAACATGACGATGAGCATTCGAATTTGCACCAGTTTCGCACTCTTGGCTCTGGTGCTGTCTATCGCCGACGCCTATGACCCAAGTCCCCTGCAGGACATCTGTGTGGGAGTCGCAGATCCCCACAATGCTTGTAAGCTTGTCTTCCCTTGCTTGGTAGGACACTTCGAGTTAATACATTTTGCTCTAGATTTCAGAGTAGTCCTCCTTTAAGACGGACACTCTTAATGGGTGCGCTGGGGAAGCTCGTCAGGCATTACGATCAATTTTTTTCAACAAGACGTTGAGTTTTCACACCAAACAAGACAATTAACCTAACAAAAAGATAACATTTGTCATTCTTGGTGCGACCTTATTGTATCCTAGGATGTGCCTCAAAGGTATATGTCAACAACAATTTAACAGAAACTCCTCCCTATGCAGTGTTTGTGAATGGAATGTTCTGCAAAAACCCCAGTCTTGCCACAGCAGACGACTTCCTCTTTTCCGGCCTCCAAGTTCCTAGAAGCACGGCCAATCCCGTGGGCTCCACGGTCACCCCAGTGTTTGCGGCCCAGCTACCAGGACTCAACACTCTTGGCATTTCCATGGCTCGTCTCGACTTTGGAATAGGTGGTTTAAATCCACCGCACACTCACCCTCGTGGCACCGAGATTTTGCTTGTCCTGGAGGGCACCCTCTATGTAGGCTTTGTCACATCCAACCAACTGAACAATACTTTCTTTGAGAAAGTCCTCCACCCTGGAGATGTTTTTGTTTTCCCGATTGGGATGATTCACTTCCAGCTCAATGTTGGAAAGACCAACGCAGTCGCGATTGCCGGTCTAAGCAGCCAAAACCCAGGAGTCATCACTGTAGCCAATGCATTGTTCAACGCAAAGCCACCTATTTCCCCCGAGGTTCTGGCCAAGGGGTTCCAGGTGGATGAGAAGCTTGTTGAGACACTTCAGAAGAAGTTCTGGTACTACAATTAGCCAGAGAAATGCATCTGATGGTGTCCGTCATCTCCGTGTGCTTGATTAAACAAGCTACTACTTTAAGTCTTCTGAATAAGTTCCTAGTTCAAGTATGGAGAAAGCTTCCTTCTGTCACAACTTGTATTGATGTCAGTGTAATAAGACTGTCGTTTTCTGCACCATCTACTACTTTGATGTTTTTGTGATGAACCTATTTCATGGAACCAAGACAGAAAAAGACAGTGAGCTCGACACTAGACTCTACCATGTCAGAGGATTCCCGTACTGAATGCTTTACATGCACGAACTGCAAATAACCATCGCCAGTTCTGCTAAGGCCGCATAACTAATTAATAATGAACAATCAGCAAAAATGAAACTTCAGTAGTTTCGGGAATCATGATGCTGCGTTGATTTTATTGGGAATGAAGCCTCAAAGCATTCCTGTTTTATGAGAAACTGTCATTGCGATTTGCTTGCAGCATGTACTAATTTGAGATATTTGATCCACCACTTTGCGTCCCTTCTTTTTTTTTTTTTCCGAGTTCTGTTGTACATGTTTGTTGCGGTTTTCAAATTCCATTTCCTTTCAATTTTGCTCACCATTGATTATGTCCCTTTGCTATTTACATAATCTATGAACGAAAGAAGGTCTTAGTAAGTGCTAAAGTAACTAATAAAAGAAATGAAAAACAGAAATTGACAGCTATGATGTAGGTTTCCTCATACGTATAATAGTAAGTTTCCTGAAGTCCCCGTGATTGTACTAAAGTCATTAGTGAATCTCCTAATTGATTGGTTAATCTTATAATATTATGTTAGGTAAAAAGATAAGTTGAAACGCGGATGCTGGTAAGGTTTCTCTATCATTACTTCATTAGTAGTGCCTTATGGTAAGGTTTCTCTATCATTAGTAGCTTCTTAAGCTACTATGAAGTATGGGGATGAAATTGAAAAAAATGACAATCAATTTGCCATTCGCCAAACGAGGTGGAGACCAATACGGTTAAACAATGCAGTGAAAATCTCCTGTTATTTTGACTTAACAGACCCGTGGAAGGTCCGACAGCACAAGCAAGTTTCGAATCTAAACTTCCAATTCGGCATTATCGTTAATCCAAAAAGAGATGCAACTTCATTTTTCATTATTGCTGAAATGATCAGAACCATAATGGTATATCCATAAAATTAATTGTTTGCATGGATGCTGGCCCTTGATAGTAATTAGTAATGGATGATTATTAAGGTCGTTGGTCAAGTGTCAGGAAATGGGAAAGCCTTAAAAATCTCTACTTCAATCAGTTTTCCAAGGTATCAATAACATATGTGACTGCAAGTACTTCAAACAGAAATAGAGAAGAATACTGACAATAGTTTTAATACAATCAGACAATGCTAACTAATCCAATCTTTTTGGTGCAATCATTCCTCTTCTTCTAGTTGAAGCACATCGACCATTCTTTCTCAGCCTACTCAGCATATTCCTTGTTGTCAACAGATGCCGTATTAAGGTTCAACCACTCCTGATTTCATTTTATTAATTCGTTCAGTACCTGCTATCAAATAGGCAATTTCAGCTCCTAGACTGACCTCTGAAATTTTAAAAGGCAAAAAGTTCCATGAATGAGACTAGCTTCATTAATGATAACACTGCATAATTCTTATCTTGAAATGCTTGTTTCACTCAGACGATCCACCTTTTCTGTCCTTTTTCATTAGGAACTCCATTTCATGCTGATGCTATAAAGCAAGTATAGCGTCAGCACTAAAACGATCCAATTCAAGAGTGCAAAGAGTACAGAGGGGACCACACATGCATTAGATGAAAAAGAGAACGTTGAGCGATTTAAAAGGGACAAAATGTTACTGCTGGAAAAAAGGATTCGGTTGCGCTACATCAGCATGTTATCATCACCATGAGAGCAAGAGATAGATATGATGTTTGCATAAGGAAGAGCATATCAATTGATTTTTATGTGTTGCTGTTGAACAATTGACTATCTAGAATATAAAGGGAAACATAACCACCAAATATCTATCATTGTCAGTCTTTTCTGCTTCGTGTTCAGTTGGAGAATGCACGTAGACTCCAAATTCTAACTTAGCACAACAATAGACGGCCCCATAGTACAAGTCAGTTGGAGACCCAAAACTGATCAGCACAGCTTTGTTGCAAGCCCAGGTCATTGTGATAATAGAAACTTGGTTTCGTAAATGTAATGTCGTCCAACATAATTGTCTGATGATCACAATGCGTATATCCATGAAATGATTGTTTCCAAAGTTAAATAGCGACAATTAGTTATGGACTGGTCAAGTGTCAAGAAATTGAAATTATCACGCCCCAAACCCCGAGCGGGCAACAACCCCTTCTCTTGGTCGATAAAAAGCGACATCCCAGGACTCGTCGACGACCCTTCATTTTAACCTTTTATTATACACAAGCGGAAAACGAACCATCTCCCAATCAACAGGCAATCAAGCAATCAAACAGGGATGGAGATATGAAAAGCAAGAACAATAGCAACTACTCGCATGTATACACACACACACACACATTTACACTGGATTAACCAACGGAGGATCATTTCCGATTTACAAGTCCCACCGAGGGGCCGATCCATCCTCTAAGCCAGACAAAAAAAAAAAAAAAAAAACTAGGCTAGGCTAATCCAACTATACACCAAAAAGAACCCTAGGGCTTGGTATCACTATCACTCGAATCCATCGGGTGCAGACTCCGTCGGGTCGTAGTCGGAGGCGTTTAGTCAAACACTGGTGGAGTGGGGCCAGGATTCTCCATTGCACCGTCAGGAGGGTCCAGCTCCATGGGATCCCAGTCGGCGTCCTCAGGGCCCCTATCGAGCGGCCCGTCAAAACCTTGCAGAGGACCGATCAACATATCGCCATCTGGATGAACCATGCCAAGAACTGATGGGGTATTCATTGCCCCAGTCCCTCATCCACCCAGATGGTGGAGAGATACTTCTCGTAAAGATGCGCCCGACCCGGGGTATCTCTCCAGAATCACCCCACAAACAAAACCAACGACCAACAACCAACAAACAACAATTAACAAATAACAACAGCGAGGGCCAACCAACAATCAAATAGTCGGTTCGCATGCAACCTTGCCTGGGATGCCATACCCTGCATATTATATCTCAACACCATACACGCAATGCACATGGCAATTAGATAATGCAGTTCATCAATCACATACGAATTGTGTCATAAGCGATCTCACCTGGCCATTGCCACACCCTGCACGTTATCGATTCATACGTGCGTGCCATAAATAATGTGATCGGCTTATGCATAATCGGAACCAATGATGTCACGTTTCTCATACGCTTTGGCACCCACACATGTTTCGATTATTACTGCCCTCCCTAGGGTTACAACCGAACTCCCGCTGGTGTCTACTAGCATAACCAGGCATCGCCCTCCCCCGTGAGGCGCGGCAACGTCTAGTGTCACGCCCCGAACCTCGAGACACATAAACAACCCGCCATGGTTATACACATGCGACATTCCCAGGTGATGTCGCCGACCCAATTAATTTATTATGCGCATACGGAACGTGCTATAAAACCCCTGACAAAAACTCACGAGATAGGAAAACAAGAAATCAACACATTCATAAACAAGCGTGCTCTCATAGATAAACATCATTCCATAGATTACATATATGCCAAAAGGGTCAGCTTACAAAAAGGGATCAGTTCACCAAAAGAAGGAACGATCCTAAGACTACTAGTCGGACTCGCTCTTCAATCCCACTTCAAAATGAGCAGCCTCCGGAGACGAGGGGTTCTCCAGCCTACCATCAGGAGGGTCATCTACTCCTTCTCCTAGGATGGCTTCCATAACAGCAGATGGGATATCAAAACTACTAAGCGGACCAATCCTGAAACCATTGGGCCTAAAACGAAACCAAGCCCTATATCTATGAGGCACCCTAATAGCCAAGCCCTCCTGGACCCAAACCGTGGTCCTAACCAGTTCATAGATCCAATGGCTCTTAGGATCGGGACAACTAAACTTCTGCTTCGTACTATGCATGGGAAGACCATAATGCTCCGGGGGTTCTGCCATCTACGGTCCTGAAATTTTGGCCCACAACGGGGTGAGACATTGTCTCAGCAAGTTCAACCCCCTAAACCCCTATTAGAAAGAAAATACACCCAAGGTGGCCTAGCCACCTCACACAGAAGACTTACCTCGTCTTAATTCCTTATTGTAGGTTAGCACAATTTATATTACAAAATCTCAGGTAATAATGAGAATTTAAACAATTGGAATACCAACACTTTCATATAAACCATAATCGCACTCAGCACACATTCCAATTATTATTCACCACCACACAAGGGCATAGCCTACTCGCAATTCAGTTATCTACGACATTAATGCCGCATCGCCTCCCCCTCCCTTGGAGTGCGGCTTCATCTCTACGTCGACGGCATTCCCGAAGAGCATAGGTCCATTGGCCTAGCCTCTATCATGCGACCCGAGCCTCGTCACTACACTGACGGTGAACCAAAAGGAATACAGGTCCAGTTGGCTTAGCCACGATTGCGATCGAGTCTTTCAACCAAAGCACACGACAATCAAAACTGACCTCCGGACACTCCACATTTCATTCATATACTCCAATCACAATAGTAATCCTTAACATTCAATTTTTGCATCAAAACTCGACACTTGGGTTTTTATGAGTAAAATCCCTATTTATCACATTAAATAGTCAATTGCCACACCCATTTATCAAATTCAAATTCTAAATGCACAACAGCGATCAGCACGAAATTCTAAGCAATTGAGGTCAAAAAATAATTTTTTTGATTTTTTTTTTAAAATTCGGAATATAATATATTATTAAAATTCCAGAATTTCGAAATATTTAATTAAATAAAAAATAAACCCTTTTATGTCCCATCAAGAGTTAATATAATATAACCACTCAATTAACTCTAATTAAACATATTCTAATTTAATCACACCCCTTAATCTAATCCACAATTAAAATAAACTAATCTAACCACCTAAACTTACTTAACTTAGACTAAGCACACTTAGGGCATCATTAACCCTCTAATCAAGATTTAGTGAGTTAAACTCACCGGAATCACTTTCCGACAAGTCCCTGGCAAAGAGGACAGCGAGCCTGACGACAAACCTCCTCGGGGCAAGGCCAAAGGGGGACCGGAAGACACCCGAAACGGGCCTTGAAGTTCTAGATATAGGGCTGGACACGACTACGTCCAAGGCCGGTCGGAGGGGCTTCGGCGGCGGTTCGGGCGCGAGACCGGCGGAGACGGCGCGGCGGCTCGAGCGGGAGGAAGCGGCGGCTCGGGCGGTCCTCCGGTGACCTTGGCGGCGACGGCAGCGGTGGGCGGAGAGGCGGGAGGCTCGGGATGATGAAGGGCGATGGTGGAGGTTCGGGCGGAGGCGGCGGAACTGCCGAACGGCGAGCGGTGAGGTGTGCGGGCGGCGCGCGGACGGGCAGCGACCGCGGCGGCGACGGTTACGTCGAACGGGCGGCCGGCGAAGGGGCGACGTCGGGGCTGGTCTGGCTGGTTCGGATCTGCCCTCCCCCTTCTCTCTCCTCTCTCTCTCTTGCCAAACTTGAAGATGATGTTGATAGGTGCTTTTCCAAGAAGCCATCTCCAGCCTCCACTTGTCAATTTCTTCTTCAATTTGGCCAACCACCATGACATCACCTGATGTCATCTTCCACTAACTAAAACTCCCACAACTTCATTCCAATGGGTGCAATTTCTTTCTCCGTCGTGGCATGAAATTTTGTACAACAATTCCTTCAATTCCAATCAATTCTCTTCCAATTGAGCCCAATTAAAATCCATAAATTAATCCAATGTTCCTAATAAAGTTTGTGACATAACCAGACTTCCAATTCCCGAATTCACTTTCAATTTACGGTTAATTTCACTCTGGCACGATATTAGTGCGTCCTAACCTACCAGGTAGCTTTTTAGAAATTTTCGTGCATTTGACCTGTGGTTGATCAATTCAAGCCACAATGTACATTTTTGACACATTGGCGACTCTCGGTTGTCGTGTAAATCTCAAGGTTTCAGTTACGGACACAGGGGACCTAATCGACGTAAAAGCCGACCTAGTGCCGACCGACAAGAACAACAGTCAACTGGTGGAATCACCCATACTTGATCACCTCGCTTCTATCGAGTCGACCTATCTCCGGTCTCTAATCGATTTTTAATCGTGCCATAATGACCCTTGCAAATTAGCTCGGTCGAAAAGTCGTTTCCTGGTCAAATTCTTGAGTCTAATGCATTATAATCTCTTACCGGCTTCACCCGATAGACTAGTTTTCACATGAGTGGCCAACTCAAGGAAAAGAACAATATGTGCAAAGATGAAATGCCCATCTAAATTTTACTGAAAATAGAATTGGAAAAATCGGGATGTCACATCTAGAACCCCTGCTAAGATGGCAATCCTGAAGGAGCATGGGCTCGGTTTCTACCGCGACTCCGCATCCGAACCCGCCGGGCATCCGATAAAATCGGGCATCGTCCCCAAACTCCCGCTAGGTGACGGTTCAACTTAGTGATCACACAAGCATACCACCACAGCCCACCTTTTTATTTTTGAGCATTAGCCAATGTACACATGCTTGCATATACCAATCTCAGATCAGTTTTTTTTATAAAAGCGGTCCATTTCCAGTGTCCCTCGGACAAATCATCTTTTTCCCTTTTTGGGGAAACCATACGATTCGTGCAGATGTCCATGCATTTACACATTCAATTCACCTCATAGAATCAAAACACATAAAGTTAGACAATTTTTCACTCTCGGATGAGCAGTGCGCGTGAACAGTACCTCATGAACAGTGCGCGTGAATAGTAATTTGTGAACAGTACCGCGTGAACAGTGCGCGTGAATAGTGCAATATGAATAGTAAAATTTTAGAATTCAATAATTAATAAATTAAATCCAAAAATCATTAAAAACATCAATTAAAGCAAACAAGCACTTAATCAAAGCAAAACATGCTTAACTAAGCACATAAGCATCATTAAGCAAAATAAAGCAAGATTAAGCTGAACTAATCTTAACCATCCATCTAACCACCTATTTTAGGGCTAATATAACTTAATTAAATCTGCTAAACCAAAATTAACCCTAACTAAACCAACCCTAAGCAAGTTTAGGCACTAATCGACGGATTAGGAGCTAAACTCACCCGTTAAGCAGGCTGGAGACACGGACGTGGCGGCGACGACGGAGGCTATGCATGGGGATCTCAACCACAGCGATCCAAGGCGGTCCCAAGGCTGAAACAACATCAACAAACTCTGCCTCTCACTGCACTTTGGAAAATTGCACTGCCGGAGCAGAAAAGGAGTTGAGTGGGCTGGCCGGTGACTGGCGGCACCTGGGGGTCAAAGGGGACTTGCTGGTGGCTGGGCTGGGCGGAGGCTGAGTTGGAATGGGAGGAAAATGACTGAAATGGGCAAAACAATGTAGGCGGGCAAGCGGACAAGCAGATTGGCGAGCGGCTGCTTTTGGCCGGCTGGCGGGTCAGCCGGCGGCTCCGACTGGCGAACAGTTGCCTTGGTCCGTACGGACTGGATGTCCTGAGCATGGTGGTGGGTGGCACAGGCGGTGATTTGCACGGGAATGCAACAAATAACTCAGGTTTTTGGAGGAAGGTCTGCAGGAGAAGAAAAATGAATGGAAGGAAAACAGGGGAGAGAGAGGCTGCGAATTTTTGAGCTGAAGAGGAGGAGAGAGAGAGAGTGATGGGAGAGCTGGCTGCCTTCCTTCCTCATTAAGGCCCTTCAATGCTTGCTTCAACTCCCCATGCAACATGACCTCACCTTCTCTCTCTTCCTTTGACTTATCCACATAATATCTAGAGGCAAAATAGTCATTTCCACCTTGCCCATTTACCAAACTGCCCTTGGGCTGAAAATGAAGGGCGGCCCTAAGAAACGATCTAGGAAATGAATAGGAACGGGCTCGGGAATTGGTTAAGCTCAAAATGGCTCAAGGCTAGACAATGGGCTTGGAAGGTAAAATGGTTGGTTGGGCCCAATGGGCTCACTTGCTTGCCTTGGGCCTACTATGGTGGCTGTCCCACCTTGGACCTAAGGCCCACACTAGCCTGGCCTGCCCACTTCATCATGGGCTCGTTTCCTCGGTCCATAGATCCTTTTTCCAACTACTCGGCTTAACTGGCACTGCCGACTGCCGAAGTAGCATAATCCAAAAGTCTGTCTCGGACATTCCCGAACATTCTAAGTCCAATCTTGGGTTCTCATGCCATGTCAATTTCACCATAATGCCATTTTGGTACAACTTAGACTGACAGGCGGCTCCGAGGATTCATGCGTAACCGACTCATGCCAAACCACGTTCAAGACATTTCGACACATGGACGTCCTTGACTACATGAAATTGCGAATGATAGATTCTTATTTCAAAGTACACGATTACCAAGGATCGACATAGGGTCGTTTGCGAGTTCAATAACAGTAAATGGAATCACCCGTCGTTTCATTATGTTCTGTCCGCAAATCGACTTCTAGTCGTCCTTGAAATCGGCCTGCCTATCTACAGGATCGTCCTCACGCAAGTCTCACGGTCAAGTCGTTTTCCCAGGTCAAGTTCTTTAGTCGCACGAGTTCTATCCTCATTAGCCTTTCCCATTAAGGTCAGTATCTCGGGAGTAATCAATTCCGAGTGAGATCAACTAATAATGCATTGACGAAATTCACATTTATTCATCCCTCAGAGGGCTCGAATTTCAGGATGTCACAGAAATGTTATATGACCCCTACTTTATCCAGTATTGCAAGGCATTAGTACTACTAGTACTTCAATTAATCATAAAAGATCCAATACTAATTTCCGTACAATCAACTAATTCTAACTACTCCAATCTTCTGGTGCAACAACTTATCTTCTTCTACATCATGCACAATATTTTTCTCAAGCTGATTGACAATCTTTCCTCAGTCTCCTTCAGCATATTCTATGATGCCATATTAGGGTTATGGCCAGCCTAATTTTCATCATTTTGAAGTCATTAACTAATGCAGCGGACGCTGCCAAATATGCAATCCTGGTTTCCCTTGCACATCCATGGTTATACATGTGCTCCGCTTACATATGTAGACCAGAATCTGAAATTTTAGGAGATTGCACAAATCTCATTTTTAAAAGTAATTGTTACATTGACTGAAACTGAACTCCATTTCATGCAAAAACCATATAACAAGTATAGCATCAGGATTGAAATAACCTAATTTGAGTGAGCTAATAGAGGACAACAACGTATGCATGCGATGAAAAAGAGATTACTGAGTGTCTATATGACAGAAATTTACGACTAGAAAAAGATCATATAGCACAACCGCCCGTAGCATAACCGTAAGAAGTGGTAACATGTATTCTTTTGGTTTTAAATATGGAGACAAAAGTGACTAGTTCTTTGAAGAAGAGCAACTAAGGGTGCGTTTGGTAACATTTCTGTTTAAAAATTGTTTCTGGGAACAGAAATAGAAAAAAGTATTTCTGCTTCAGGGAACAATTTTTAAACAAAAAAACGCGTTTGGTAAATCTTTTTCAGAAATATAAAAAGAATAGAAACACGTTTGGTAAATTTGTATAATTTTTTTATTTCTTTTAATTTTTTAATATTTTTATTTTATTTTTTCTATTTTCTTTCTTCTTTTTCTTATTTTCTTATTTATTTTTCCTTTTTCTTTTTCATTTTTTTTTTTCTTCTTTTGGCCGGTCGCCGGCCTCGGCCATGGCCGGCGACCTGCCGTCGAGGGCCGGCGAACCTCGCCGGAGCGTCGCCGGCCCCGGCGAGGCTCGACGCTCGGGCCCCCGCCAGCGACGGCCTCGCCTTAGGGGGCGAGCTCGAGCTCGCCGAGATCCGGCGAGGTCGAGCTCGCCCGGCCGGCCGCGAGGCTCGGCGTCGCCGGGCCACCGCTAGGCGACGCCGACTGGCGGGGGCCCGGCGAGGCCGAGCCTCGCCGCCGCCGGTCGAGCTCGGCCTCGCCGGATCCGGGCGAGATCGAGCTCGCCCGGCTCGGCGCGAGGCCGAGCCTCGCCCGAGCCGGCGACGCTCGGCCTCGCCGGGGGCCGGCGACTCTCCGGCGAGGTCGCCGGCCCTCGACGGCCCTCGACGGCCGGTCGCCGGCCATGGCCGAGGCCGGCGACCGGCCAAAGAAAAAAGAAAGAAAAAAGAAGAAGAAAAGAAGAAGAAAAAAGAGAGAAGAAAATGGAAGAGAGAGAAAAAGTGTTCCTAAATTTTGTTCCGAAATAAAAAACAACTTTTTTTTGTTTTTGTTTCTGTTCCGATGTGTTTCTAGAACAAAAAAATAATTTTGGAACAAAAACGTAAACAAACGCGTTTACTTTCCTTTTTTGTTCCCGAACAAAAAAACAAAAATTTGTGTTCCTTTAACAAAACACTTTTTACCATGCAGGCCCTAACAGATTATTGCGTAGCTGTTGGATTTTCGTACTGTTTGGAATATAGAAAGAAAATGGCTAACCAATCATACGTGTCAAAACTTTCTCTGGTTTCAGGTACGCCATCTATAAATATTAAATTCCATTTCCTTAAGATTTTGCCCACCATTGATTATTGTCCTTTTCCTATTTACTTAATCTATGAACAAGAGGAGGTTTAAAAGAAATGTAAAAAAAAGAAAACGACTGCTATGCTGTAGTTTCCTCGTACATCAATTACCAAGTTTCCTGAAGTCCCCGTGATCGTAATGAAGTTATCAGTGAATGAATCTCCTAATTGATTTGTTAATCTCCTTATATTATGTTAGGCACTAAGATAAGTTAAATCACAGATGCTGGTAAGGTTTCTTCTGCATTAGTAACTGATTAAGCTACTGTAAACCATGGTCATAAAGTTGAAAAAAAATTAAAAACTATCGATTTGTCAGCCATCAAATGAGTTGGAGACGAATACGGTTGAACAATGGATGAAAATCTTATGTTAATTTCACTTGACAGAATCACGGAATGCCCGACAGTACAAGCGAATTGGAGACTTAAATTACCAATTCGGCATTTTCATTTATCCTAAAATAGATGCAACTTCATTTTGCATTATTGCTGGACAATGATCAGGATCAGAAGGGTATATCCACCAAATAAATTGTTTGCATGATTCTGGCACTTGATAGTGATATCTCGTATGGATGATTATCAAGGTTGTTAGTCAAGTGTTAGGAAATGGGAAAACCTTAAAATTCTCTACTTTAATCAATTTTCCATGTTAGCAACACTATATATGACCAAACCACCGAAAAGGTATCCGTACCGAAAGTACTTCAAACAGAAAAAGACAAAAAAGCTATACACTAGTTTTAGTATAATCAACCAATTCTAACCCCTGCAATCTTTTTGGTGCAACCACTCCTCTTCTCCTAGTTGAAGCTAATTGATTGTTCTCTCTCAGTCTACTCAGCATATTCCTTTGTTGTCAACAGATGCAATATTAAAATTCTACCGGTCCTGATTTCATCATTATCAGTCTACTCAGCATATTTCATCGTTTTACGTGGCCTATAACTGGCCTCCGATAAATTAGTGGGTCTCATCAAATAGGAAGAAATTTTTTACATAATTACCTGAGTCAAACTAAGTTACAATTAGTAGGATTTGAGAGAGCCCGAACCAAGTATGAGTGTCATTTCACAAGAGAAATCATCTGTGCTTTTTTAATAGGCTTAATATTCTGAAAAACTCCAAATTGGTACACTTATGATATATTTATTCAAAACTATTTTTTTGAGCACGAAAAATCTCAAACTAATACACGTATGACAAATTTATCTCAAATAATCACAGAAAATCTTAAACCGATATATTTATGATAATTTACTTCAAACTAATTTGTTCGATCGTTAAAAACCAATTGTTACATTTGTGACAAATGAACCTTTCATTAAATTGGATTAATACAAAAAAAAATCATAAAAATAAAAATCTCAAACCGGTATACTAGTCAATTGTCACATGTCATCCAATTTAGTAATCTGACAGTAAAATTTAACATAAATTAATAGAGGATATATTTGTAATAAGTGTATCAGTTTAGGGTAAATTTGTCATAGGTGTACCGATTTGGATTTTTCAAGGTATTAACTCTTTGTATTAAGGAATTGTGTTTAATGTTTCCCCTCAAAAGGATCATGACAATTTATAGCACGTCTTTTGACAATTCTTTATTGCATGCTCCCTGGCCGTAGCAACGACCGTGTTGAGTGTAGTAATTGTAACTAGGGGTGAGCATGGTCCGGGTTGGGCCGGTCCACCCCCTAACCCTAGGACCAACCCGCACAGTACTGGTCCTCAATTTTTGGGATCGAGGACCGACCCTATTGAGCTTGGGACTGAGGACCGGACCAACCCAATGGGTTCAGTCCGGTTCCAGGGTCAACCCGAGACCAACCGATAATTTTTTATTTCATTTTTTGTACTCTTTAAAAAAACGATTGAGGACCGGACTAACCCAATGGGTTCGGTCCGGTTTCAAAGTCAACCCAAAACCAACCAATAATTTTTTATTTTATTTTTTTTACTCCTTGAAATGGCAACGGGGGATCGTACCGATCCAATGGTTCGATGATGAGCGAGGTTAGCTAAGAAAGGCAAGCGATGATGGTCAAGTGGGGTGAGCGTCAAACAGAATGAGCATTGAATGTCGAGTGGGGAGCAACAAGCCAAGCAAGCATTGAGCGGCAAGCGGCACAAGTGACCCAAAGCGAGCGAAGCGAATGTTGAGTGGCGAGCGAAGAAATTGTTTCTTTCGATTTTGGAAAATTGAAGATTAAGAGGACAAATAAGACATAAGAAAACGAATATTAGAGGAGGATGCCATAATGTGCCTTTTTGGATGCCATGAGGAATTCTCACAAAAACATTTTCCTCTTTTGTAAATTATGACTATTGACGCCATAAAAGACATTAAAAACCTAAGTTATTATAGAACAATGCAAAATTACTTGAACTCTCCACTAAAGAGCTGTTTAATGTTGTTGATGCCGTTTATTTTAAGGTTTTTTCTATATAAAAAAATTATATATATGTATGTATGTATGTATGTATATGTATAAATATATAGTCAGGGTTGGTCCGGGTTGAACCGACCCGAAACTCTCAGGACCGAGGACCGATCCGCACAATGCTGGTCCAGGAATTCTAGGACCAAGGACCAACCTAGTCTTCCTCGGAACTGGACCAGGACCGGCATGGTTGGGCCAGTCCAGGGTTGGTCCAGGGTTGACCCTAAACCGATTGTAACCGTTATGTGATGTATGAAGGAATAGATCGTCCACGACAATCCACAAGTCGTTGCAATATGGGTCGGTCTCACTGCTGAGTGTCCTTGCACTGCATATTTTGTACACCAAGCTATCATTATAACCACTTCACATCATTGCAAGAACAAAGTAACCAAAAAACAAGGAGCAGTTTCACAATTGCTGAGAAAATGTATCCATGGTTGGCCGCTCTACGCTTTTCCTTTCCTCCTTAATGGTTTTCGGAGGTTCAAGTAGTCGTATGTGTGTATATATATAAGCGAAACTTCCTCTTACAGGTTTCTCCAACAACTCGTCCTTACTCGGGGGGGCAAAACCTTGAGAATGTCAAAATAAATGAATTGTTAAAATCCTTTCCTCTCGTTTAATGTCCTTCTCCCTGGCGCAGTCTACAGAATCAATGTTAATGGCAGGACGAATTGATCGACAACATCTCTTTTTGCTACCGCCACTTCCATGTTTTCATCAGATCAGACCTCGTAGTTATCCATTGGAGTCGTATTCTGCTCGAACTCATTAGGCGGCTTTGTATCCCTTTCCCTGAGCAACTGCTCGTATTTAGATACTGTTGTCGCCAACCGGAGCAAGCCGGCAAAGCTTGGATCTTCAAATCGTTCTCTAGTGTTGAACTTCAAAACGTCAAAGGCCATATTTATGAAATCTTTCTCGGAAAGCGCCGTCAGAAAATTCCCAACTTTCGATCAGTAAGTACATAGGTGCAAAGGCTCTTTGTGACTTTTAGGAAGTTAATTGACTTAATCCTATTATAATTTTCAGCATTAAAGAAAGAATAACTAAAGTCTCGTGCAAACCGAATAGTCATATATGATGTGCAACAAGCCCGGTCAATCACAATGTAGAGATGTGGGGACTTGTACTTTTAATTTTCACAATCAAAAGCAGTAATGTTTTCAACTTGCATGACATCAATTATTCCGATATTCCAAAATTAATAATCTTGTCACAAATAAAGAACTGAGTTTGTCAGTTATAACAATTTAATTTTTTTTAAATAATTAGTTTCACACCACACTTCAAATTCAAGGCTGTATCATTTCACTACGATTTTCTCGAACTATAACAAAATGCTATGCCTTGACCATGCACTCTTTGCAACGCCCATTAGAATTAAATTTTAGAAAAGCGCATTAAGGACGATCAGAGTGCCCATCCCTCAAGCATTTCTTTTGAATTCTATTACATTTGGCGAGGGAGTGCAAGAGACTGCAATGACCCGATACCACGAGGGGATACTGAATCCCATAGCGGCTCCTATGATGACACCTCTAGCAGTGACATAAGTATCCCACGGTCGATACTTGCTCTAGAATGCATAAATAATAAACCTCGGTCGTACCAGGAGGACAGATATGTGGTAATGTGTTGATGATATGTGGCCCTCTATCTTCACTTTTCTCCTTAATTTCTTTGTTCCCTTCATTTGAGATTAAAGGGGAATGTCTATATATAGAAGAGGCTCTCCTTAAAGGTGCAAAGGAAGATCGGCAATCCATATGATATGTAGGATGAAGACTCTGGTGAACGTCTTCTTTTTAAACCTATGTTTTGTTTAACTCTACTAATTCAACTTGTACATAACGTGGAATGGGCATCCCCGATTTCACTCGTAAGTATCCTATGCACATCATGCAAGACAGATTTTGTGACGTCATCCCTTACCATAATTGTTTCTTGTCATCCTTGTATTAGAGAAGAAGCATCCGTTTGTTGTTCCTAATATTCCAAAATTAAGATTATCGCTGCAAATAAAGAATTGAATTTTATTATAACAGTTTGGTTTTTTAAAATAATTAGTCACACACTACACTTCAAATTTTCGAACTATGAACAATTGCCTTGACCATGCACTCTTTTGACAGCCCATTAAAAGTTGGAAATTAAAAAGAGAGCATTAAGGACGATTAGTATGCCCATCCATAAAGTATTTCTTTTGAATTCTATCACATTTGGCGAGAAAGTACAAGATACATATAGAGCTGTTAAACGGGTGGGTTGGGTCGGGTTTGAGTCGGGTCATTAATGGTCCAACGCAAATTGACCCATTAACCCATTTATGACCCATTTTATGCCTAATGTAAAATTTTCGACCCATAGCTGACCCGACCCATACTTGACCCAACCCGACCCATATTGTGACATCCCAAATTTTCAATTTTGTTTTCTTCTGAATGAATCAGGCGTTTTATTGACGTGTTTATAGGGCTATTATCAGAACTGATCATTTTTGAGATAACTAGACTATCTGGGAAAATTATTAGAAATTTTAAGGTAATAGATTGGAGGATTCGACCAGGGATCGGCTTCTCGACCGTGTCCATCTTTAGAGGTCATTACGGCATAGTTAAAAATCGATTTGAAATTAAAGATAGACTGGATCGACAGAGATGTGTGGCTAATCGTAGGTGACACCACTAAATTATGTCGATCGGCACTAGCCTGATTTTCTTATTGTTTTGGTACCCTGTATTCGTATTTGGATCCTCGAGATTTTCATGACAACCGAGAGTCGCCAATGTGTCGAGTGGATTCATAGTGGCTCAAAGAAAATTGACCACGGGTCAATTGCACTTAAAAATATCTAAAAGTTACCCAGGAATCTAGGTCACTATAACACGCCGAATAGAAATTAACCGCCAATTTGAGTTCGATTTTAGAAATTGGAATTTTTGTCATGTCACAATAAATTTTAGGAGTATCGACTCAGTCTCAGAAGATTTTTCTGACACCCGACACTTTTTGGGAAAAAGTTGTCGTGTGGCCATTTTCGTTCAATTGAAACCGGGGATTAATTTTGTTGGTGAAATTGAGAAGCATGAAGGATTCTTGGATAAGGAAATTAATCAATTTGATAAAGGAAATATCAAATGATTTTTGGGAGAGTTATTTGAGAGATATTTAAGAGAGATTTTTGGATTTAAAATGCAAGAGTAGACCAAGTGTTTTAATTTGGATTTTCCTTGGTTATCTAGGTGCCAATTCGAAAGAATTTGGGATAAGAATTTCCTCAAGTAGGAAATTCTTTTATTTTATTTTATTCTTCCCAATTCTTTCCTTTCTTGGCCAAGCATCCTTTCTCTTCCCCTTTTTCTTTCTTTCTTTTTTTCTTTTCTTTTTTTCTCTCTCTCTCTTTCCCTCTCTCTCCCCCTTCGTGCGACACTCCCCCCCCCTTTCCACCGAATTGTGGGCTGTCACCCACCTTGCTTTTTCTTTTCCTTTTCTTTTATTTGACTTTTCAAACACCTTCTCTCTCTCCTCTCTCTTCTTTCCCCACTCCCTCGTGACCGACCCCTTCTTCCTTTCTTCTTCGTGCAAACCAGCGGACCGAAGTAGAAGCAGAAGCAGCAGCTAGCCGCCCGTCGCCGCCGCACCGGAGCTGGACCTCCATCCGCGCGACGCCCGCCCGCGTGCGCTGCGCGCTCCGTCACCGCCCCCTTCGCGCCTCGTCGTCCTCGCTGTGCGTTGTCCAGCCCCGTTCGGCCTCTGTCTAGCTCGGACCGGCCACCTCCGGCCGCCGTTCGACCCCGCCGGACCTCCACCTACCCTCCCCCGCGCCTTGCCACCCTTGTTGTGGTAGTTTGTTGCTGTTTTGTGTTTTTTTTTTCAGCCATTTCAGCCACCCAGCCGAGTGGGTATCTAGCTGGTTCGGGCTCGCTTTTGGGCTGTTTCTAGGCCCTAAACCCGAGCCATGCTTTGGGAAGTATCGTTTCTCGCGCCGTCCCCGTCGGATTGGTCCGACTTGCGCGCGATTCCGGTGAGTAATCTCACTGATCATTGCTTAGTGGACTAATTACACTTAAGGTTGTTTAGTTTTAATTAATTAGATTTAGGTGGTTAGATTAGTATAAATTAATATTTATTAGTCAATTGTGATGCGAATTAGACAAATTGAGTGTGCATT
Organism: Eucalyptus curtisii; assembly: GCA_017140595.1. NCBI lineage: Eukaryota > Viridiplantae > Streptophyta > Magnoliopsida > Myrtales > Myrtaceae > Eucalyptus > Eucalyptus curtisii. Next base: position 32,411,456 of record CM029501.1, read on the forward strand.
TAACAAGTAGATGTGGTCTACTATTTATTGAGGGTAGCTCGGGATTTTTCTCGGCCCTTATCGGGCTTCAATTTCACAATTCGGGCCTAAGTGGAATTTTTAGTATTTAAATATTATTTTTCGAATTTAATTTAATTAATTAATTATTTTCCGAAAATTCAATCGGGATGGTCGGTGATCGGAATTTTATGCTGACGATCATGGTGCAGTTCGTTTATTTAATCGAGCTTTATTTTGAGCTAAATTGGAATTATTGTATTTAATAATTAATTTTCGAAATTAATTAATTAATTATTTATTTTTTGGAAATTAAGGCTGAGATGGCCGGCGACCGAAATCTCGTGCCAATTGTCATGGCGCAGTCCGTTTATTTATTTGAGCTCTACGTTGCATGAAATTAAATAAATTGTGATATTTTAGGGATTTACCCTAAATTGATAGAAATTGAGTGGAATTGAATGATTGATTGGTAGATGGCCGAGTATGTTTATTTAGCATTTATAGTGCTTTGATGAGTTGTAAAGTGGATAGAATCATGAGAGTGAATTGAAAATACTCTGGGCTATAACCGATCAGGTACGGTTTATAGGCCTACGTGGTTCGGTGACTAAGGACGTCATTGGCGAAAACGGCGCCTTAAAGAACGCACGTATCGGTCTAGTACTCAAATTGTCGTAGGCATGTGTGGTTCGATGATTAAGGACATCACTGGCGAAAACGGCGCCTTAAAGAACGCATGCAATTGTCTATTGAACAAATCGTTGTAGGCATGTGTGGTTCGGTGATTAAGGATATCACTGGTGAAAACGACGCCTTAAAGAATGCACGCAATTGTCTATTGAACAAATCATTGTAGGCATGTGTGGTTCGGTGATTTGGGATATCACTAGCGAAAACGGCGCCTTAAAGAACGCACACAATTGTCTAGTGGATACTTCACTCAGCGAACTTGACGCCTGAGAGCATTGATGTGGCTCTGTGACCGAGTGCACTATGAGAGGTTATATAGTGTGGAATTAATGACCTAGGATGGTTCGTCTGACATGTAATCGACTAGTCCGATTGATCAATGATTTGATCCGATTGCCGTGATTTAATTGACTGTCATGGAGTATATGTATATAACTTGAATTGCAGGTTGGAACTGAGGCCAAGATAAGTCATCTGACTCGTGTTGTGCTTAGGCAACCGAGTAGTGTATTGGTTCCCTAATTGAGTCTTAGTGGGATAGAACTCGCTGAGACGTAGTCTCATCCCGGTTGTGGGACAACATTTTAGGACCCCGATGAGGAGCTGAGGAGGAGGAATCTGAGAAGGAGAACTTTGAAGTGAAACCCGAGGAGAAGGATTTTTGGAAGAAGAAGATAATATCGAGAGGGATCTTGAGTACGACCCGGATGGACTAAGATCTCATCCTCTTTTGGGAATTCTGTTTTGTTGTGAATAGAGTGAAATTAGAAAGTCGTGAATAGGTTGTGAAATACTTTGAGTTATGCTCTGTATAAGAGTATGGTTGTGAATTTCAATATGAAAAATATGGCCTTGCTTATCCCATCGTTTTATTGTCCGGGATTTATAATCGCTTGCGCATGTGCAATATCAATAGAAAGGGTCAATATACATAGTCTTGGGATATCGCATTCTAAAATCGATCAAGAAAGAAGGACGGGTGCGTTCCCGAGGATCGGGCGTGACACATATTAATAAAATATTTTCATATTTAACCAAATTTAGAAAAACTTATTCCTATGTTTTTTTTTTTAAGATATATATATATATATATATATATATTCAAAAATGGTATTGCTAAAACAATTTTATACAACACAAATTTAATGGACATTTTTTATAATTTTTAAAATAATAATTTTTTAAAATAATAAATTTTAAATAATTAGTTTTTTAAAATTAATTTTTAATTATTTTTTTTAAATATATTTTTTCTTTTTTCTTTTTTGTTGTTCTTCTTCTTTGGCCGGCCGCCGGCCACGACGATGGCCGGCCACAAGCGAGCTCAAGGCTCACCAAATCGGCGAGGCTCGAGCCTCACCTGACGCCTGCGAGCTCGAGTCTTGCCAGATTGAGGAGGCTCAAGCCTCGCCGGACGTCGGCGAGGCCTCCGTCTCGCCAGATTCGACGAGGGGTGAGCTCGAGCTCGCTTGACGCTGGCGAGCTCGAGGCTAGCTTGGCCAGTCGCCATGCCGGCCATCGAAGGAAGAAGAAAGAAAAAAAAAAGGAAAGAAAAAAAATAATTATAATTTTACCACCTCTAGTAGGGTAGACTAGATCATGGGTTATCTTTAATGGGTTGGTAAATGGGTCTTAAATGGGTACAGAGTAGACCCATTTAAGACCCATATATTTTAGTCATTTTATTTTTAAAACCCATCAAGGTGCCTTAAGAAATAAGGCCTGACCCATTAACGACCCATCGAAGCAAACATGGGTCCATAAATGGGTTGCGTACACATTTTGACACATTTAGATACATATACCTGTGTAGAGGGGGAGTGATTTCTAGAATAAGAGGGCTCAAGCAAAGTGTGGCTCCTAGCAAATTTTCAGAATGACGAAAGAGGTAAGAATAAGGAGGTTTAGCCATCGTGGTTGTGTAGAAAATTATGCACATAAACAACTAATCAATCAAGAAGAATCGGATCTATATATGACTGTAAAACATCAAGATCAATAAGCACAACAGAATTAAAGCGTACATATTTGAGTCCTTACTTCACTTGAAGAAAAATAGATCACTTTGATAATTAGAGATCTATTGGAATGCCAGATTATCCTCTTTATGACCTATTTCAATATAGCATCTTTCAATAGGATTCAAGCAATTAATAGGAATAACCTACCATTTTATAGGTTAGAGAGGGGACCTAGCAAACCCTAATCAATAGCGTGCCAACTGGACCCTTCCCATTACGGGCTTCAGTTAAACACAATTGCCTACATTTTGTTGCTCAACTAGGCCCATTATCAATAGATGCCAATACCCAATTCAATCAAATCACTATAAGGTTAAACAAATAATGGAATATCCATTAAACCAATTATTTAAAATAGAAAATTACTTAATTAATGTAAGCTCATATTATAGAAAATTTCCAACATTCTCCCACTTTGGCTACATTAATTAACTTATTTTATTTTGAAAATGATTTTATATTGAAAATGATACTATCGAGTTAATAACTGAAAATTTTATTTTATGTGGCCACAATTTAAAAAAATAATATTCCAATAACGGCATCTCAAAACCAATCCAATCCTATATAACCTCCGTATAGGACTATGGAGATCAATGCGTTAAGAAAATACTACTACACATGACCTTACATAATCACATATAATAAGCATTATATTTTCATGGATCATGGGCCTAGTAGTGTAGTAAGAAATAGTACTAACATGTGATTAAAATATACACTATTTCTTATTGGTCCTCAATACAATTTCTCAACGACATGAAACTGCATTAACGGAATTTCTAAACAGCATGAAATTGCATGACTATGTTACAATCGAACATGAGATCTTATAATCAGTGACATCCAGTCATCTTTAAACTAAAATTTGTTTAAAGATACTGTTTATACTTCCATTTTTCAGTCAATAAGAGAAAAAGATAATAATAGAATCAATAATATTGATCATTAAAAATAAATGCTTTAATAGACATCATAAAAGCATTATCAGTTTGCATATAACTATAATATCCAGAAATACAAATTATATAACTCCCACTAATCAAATAAATCAAAAGAATCTAAAACACCCACATTCTTTACATGTTCTTTAAACAAAATGGATCGTAAACCTTTTGTTAGAGGATCAGCCAACATGGACTCGGTTTTGATATTTTCAATCACAATGTCTCCCTTTTTTACTAAGTCCTTAACAGTATAATATTTGATCTCCATGTGTTTGGATGCATTTATGATCTTGTCACACAACTGCAGTATTGTCACAGTAGATCACCATAGGTCTAGCAATAGAGTCCACAACTTGCAATTCTAAGATCAAATTTCTAAGCCAAACTGCTTGAATTGACGTGCCGTAGCACACTACAAACTCAACATACATTGTAGAGTTCGTAATCAAGGTTTGCTTTGTGCTATTCCAATAAATAGCACCTCCAGCTATCATAAAAATATATCCAGAAGTTGATTTTCTGTCATCTGAACAACTAACAAAATCAACATCTGAATATCCAATCACCTTTAGGTCCTCAACACTGCTATACACGAGCATGAAGTCTTTTGTTCGTTGTAGATATCTCATCACCTTTTTAGCTGCAACCTAATGTTCATGACCTAGATTCAATAGATATCTTCTAAGAGTATTCACAGCAAAAGCAATATTAGGTCTGGTACATACTTGTGCATACATAAGACTACCAACTGCACTAGCATATGGAACATTCTTCGTGACTTCTTTTTCAACATCATTCTTGGGGCATTATTCTATGCTCAATTTACCTCCTTTCACAACAGGAGCTTCACCTGACTTGCAGGTCTGCATATTGAATCTTTTCAAAACATGATCTATATAACTTTTCTAAGATAACCCCAGAACCTTCTTAGATCTGTCACGATGAATCTCAATACCTAGAACAAAAGAGGCTTCCCCAAGATCTTTCATATTAAACTTTGTAGATAGAAAACTTTTTGTGTCATTCAATAGATCAACATCACTGCTAGCAAGTAAAATGTCATCTACATAAAGTACTAAGAAAATATATTTACTCCCACTTACTTTCATGTAGATGCATTGATCAAACTTGTTTTCTTCAAAGCCAAACGATCTCACAACTTTGTGAAATTTCAAGTACCACTGACGTGATGCTTGTTTGAGACCATAGATGGATTTTTGAAGTTTGCACACCATATGCTCCTTTCCAGCTTCTTTAAACCCTTCAGGTTGCTGCATATATACTTTTTCATCCAGATTTCCATTTAAAAAAGCTGTCTTGACATCCATTTGGTGAAGCTCTAAGTCAAAATGAGCCACCAATGTCATGATTATCCAAAAAGAGTCTTTAGTAGATACTAGAGAAAAAACCTTTAGTATAATCAATTCCTTCTCTTTGTGTTTACCCCTTTGCGACTAACCTTACCTTGAATCTCTCTATGTTGCCTTTATTGTCTTTCTTGGTTTTGAATACCCATTTGCAGCCGATCGGTTCATGCCCATCAGGTAAATCAACAAGTTTCCATACTTGATTAGTTGACATGGAAATCATCTCATCCTTCATCGCTCCTAACCATTTATCTGCCTAATCACTATTAAGTGCTTCTTTAAAAGTCGTCGAATCAACTATATTTCCAACGTCAAAATCAACTTCTCCAAGATAGACATGATAATCATTTATAAGTGTTGATCTTCTTTGTTGTTGTGATCTTTGCATAGGCATTTCTGGAGCCGCATCATTCGTTTGGGGAATTTCATTTGTGGTAGGAGGATTTATTGACACATCTCCAGTATCTGTTTCTTGTTGAATTTCCACTCTGCAAGGCTCTTGCATAGAATCATCATGCAAGATGGGCAATGGAATAGAGACCGTTTTATTTGGTTCTTCCCTTTCGAAAGATTGAGAAGAACTCTTTTCAGCAACATCTAATTCCAGGAATTTGGCAGTTTGAGATTCAACGATTCTAGTGCCACGAGCTGAACAATAGAACCTATACCCTTTGGAATGATCAGGGTATCCAATAAAGTAACATCTAGTAATCCTGGGTTTGGTCTTCTTCTGAGAATGATCATAAATTTTCACTTCTGCAGGACAACCCCAAACTCGAAAGTGATTCAAGCTTGGTTTTTTCCCAGTCCACAATTCAAAAGGTGTTTTTGGCACCGATTTACTAGGTACACGATCCAATAAATAAGTTGCTGTTTTAATTGCATCACCCTACAAGTATTCAGGCAAATAAGAGCCCATCATACTTCGTTTCATTTCCATGAGTGTGCAATTCCACTGTTCAGCTACACCATTCTGTTTAGGACTCCCAAGCATTGTATATTGAGTGACAATACCAGAGTCCTGCAAATATTTTGCAAACGGTCCCATTTGTTGTCCAGTCTTGGTATATCACCCATAATACTCACCACCGTGATCAGATCTAACAATCTTGACAATTTTTACCAATTGTTTCTCAACTTCACTGCAAAACACTTTGAACATTTCAAGAGCATCAGTATTCTCCTTAATTAGATAAACATAACAATAACATGAGAAATCATCAATGAACGTGATAAAGTACTTATTTCCACACAAGGTAGTTGAGTATGGCCCACTAATATTAATATGAATTATCTCCAATTGATTTTGACTGCGAGTAGCGCATTTCTTATTGGTTTTAGTTAATTTTCCATTTCACACAATCAATACAAGTCTCAATATCATCTGAGTCAAGAGAAGAAAGAATATCAGCCATGATGAGTCGCTTTACCCTTTTTTTTTTGGAGATATGCCCTAATCGCTTATGCTATAGCAATGGAGATCTTTCTTTGATTAAAGATCTCTTAGCAATATTATTCTCGACATTGAAAGAGCAATATGGTCTATCGGGAGATAAGGATAATCGATATAATCCATTAGATAAAACGCAATTCCCAATAATTCTGGAATCATAACTTAAATCCACTCTTTTATTCGCAAAATAAAGATAATATCCAGCTTTGTCAAGTGAAGAAAGAGATACAAAGTTTCTCTAAAAACTAGGAACATAAAAGATATTGCTCAAAATAAGCTGAAAACTAGAATCTAAATTCAAAATAACTGTCCCTATGCACTCCACATCAACTCCAGTATTGTTTCCAACTTTAAGCTTTGACTCCTTCAAACTTGGATTCCTTAGACTTGTGAGATCCTGTAAGGTAGTAGTCACATGAACATTAGCGCCAGAATCAAGCCACCAAGAATCCAAATGAGCATCAACTAGATTTGATTCAAAACAAACCAACAACTCATCTTGGTGACTTTCTTTTCTTACTTTTAACCAAGCTTGGAACTTGTAACAATTGGCTCTCTTGTGACCATGCTTCTTGCAGTGAAAACACTTGAAATCCTTATCTCCATTTCTCCCATAGTTCCCATTTTTCTTGAAGTCTTGTCATTTCTTTGGACCATGAGCATTTGACCCTTTAGGCTTCCATTTGCCTCTAGATGAACTCAACTTGGCATTGACAGTTAAGTGGGCGGACTCATACTTTTCCTTCTTTAACTTCTCTTCCTCAGTCATACACTTGGTAATTAAGGCATTAATGCTCTATGTCTCATTCTGAGCATTATAAGCAGTCTTAATCTGGCTAAATTCAGCTGGCAAAACATTTAAGGCGTGATGCACAATATAATTTTCAGAATGAACAATTTTATGGGCCTTAAGTTTGGACTGAATGTGGACCATCTTCAGTATAAATCTCTGACACCCATAGCAGCATTAGACCTCATGTTCGTCAACTCACTTAGAGGTTCCCAGCTTTAGCCTTATCTGAGACTTTATATCTCTCTCCCACTGCTTCAAGGAACTGTCTGGTATTCGTATCTTCTGGCAAACCACTAATGAGATGCTCAGCAATGGACCTCTTCATAGTTATGAGGCTTAGTTGGTTAGATTTTTCCCATCTAGCATAATGGGCCTTTTGATCTGCAGTACTTTGATCATTGGGCCTGGCAGGTTCATCCTCACGTAGAGCCAAGTCCATATCCACAATGCCCAGAGCAAACTCTATTATCTTGCTTCCATCTCTTGAAGTTTGATACAGTTAACATTTCAACCGTGTCATTGTTGTTATTTACAGCAAAGATAACTGTTTGTCACACCTAATGCAATAAGATCAATTATTGGCAATAAGCAAACAAAAATAATTAGTACATTATAAACTCTCCTTTGGGTAGAGTGTATAATGTACCATTATTTTTCAGAGTATGAAGTTTATGAAGCAACAACAAGGAGAATTATATATAATTGTCAATGATCTATCCCCTTTGGGCAGACAAATCCTTTAAATTATACATTTCCATAATATCAAAATAGAGGGTAATTACATATAATTTTCAAAACAATTATCCCCTTCGGGAATATAAATATTTTTCAATCATACATCCCCGTTTTTCAAATATGGGAATTAATCTTCATATTATTTTCCAAATTAATATACACAATAACCCCCTTTGGGCGAGTAATTGTATATACTAATTTTTATCAATAGGGAACTCCAAAAATTTATTCCCAAAATTCATCAAACAATATGAAACACTTTACAACACGTGCTTCTAAAGATCATATTGCATTTTTTCAAACAACAATTTTTGCCACAATTTTTTTTTAAAATTTTTTTATTATTTTAATATTTCGTACCCCACCCGCGGGCCCCGACCTGCGCCCGGCCCGTAGACTCGTAGGAGCCCACGCGGGCCGCTTGGAACGGGCGCGCCACGAATTAAAATGGCCCACTAATTTAAAAAAAAAAAAAAAAATGGGCCAAACCCATTTATTTTGGTTACGGGCTCACGCCCGAACCTCTCTAGTTTGGATTATGGGCGTAAGCCTAGAACCTTTTTATATTGTTTTAATGGGCGTGAGCCCAATTTGATAGCCCGGCCCGGCTGGAGCTCTTCTTCAACCTCCAGCCGAGTCCCGAATTTGCTGCAAACCGGGTCATGCGACCCGGTTTCGACCCGAAGCTCTAAAAACACAAATTAACTTGATTTTTGATGAAATTTCTTCATGGGTCTTGCATATAACATCAATATAATTAACTAGATTGAATTAAACGAAGAAAATAAATGAGTAAATCGTCCACATACAAGCTTCAAAGTTTCGGATCTAAACCTGCCATGGCCGAATTTCGGATTTCTTAAATTTAAGCCCTAAAAACTTACTTTGATACAACAAAAGGATGAAAAGACATATATACCCATGCAACAAATCAATTGCAAGTAATTTGAAAATTCTAGAATTTTTCATATATAAACCCTAGAATTTCAAATTTAAAATTCTCTCTCTTTTTTTTTTCAACGAAATTATACAAATTATATATGGTTGAAAATATCTCGACATGTTGAACAAAAGCCCTTTTGTTTAATGATCAATTGAGTAAAAAAATCCACACGAAAAAAATAACGCCATATTCGGCTCAAAAGGAAAATTTTTTTTCGAATTTGTTTATAATTTTTTTTTTTTTTTTTTGGGTTCTACAATCATATATGTTGCTTTGATATCATATGTAGAAAATTATGCATATAAACAACTAATCAATCAGGAAGAATCAGATCCATATATGATTGTAAAACATCGAGATCAATAAGCACAACGGAGTTAAAGCGTACATGTTTGAGCCATTGCTTCACTTGAAGAAAAATAGATCAACCTGATAAACAGAGATCTATCGGAATGCCAGATCTTCCTCTTTATGACCTATTTCGATATAATAGCTTTCAACTGATAAGTATAACTACTCTTTTATAGGCTAGAGATGGGACCTAGCAAACTTTAATAAACAGCGTGTCAACTAGGCCCTTCCCATTACAGGCTTTAGTTAAACACAATTGCCTACACTTTGCTGCTCAACTAGGCCTATTATTAATAGATGCCAATACCAATTCAATAAGATCATGGTAGGATTTATCAAATATTGGAATATCCACTAATCTGATTATTTAGAATAGAAAATTAATTAATTAATGTAAGCCCATATTATAGAAAAATTTCCAACAGAGACCTCATGCAGATCAATCATTACATGTGGAGAATCGTCAAAGAATATCCGATGAGATGCTACTTTTTCCATTACATGAGATACTAATAGTTTAAGAGGTTGTTAGCGCATGTTAAGGTTGTCTAAAGTGTTAGGACATGGGGGAGGTGGCAAACTCTCCACTATCAAATAAGCTTCATAGACCATTCTAGGTTTCCTCACAGTCAACCAATTCCAACAGCTTCCAGTCATTACCTGGCAAGAATCGTAAGAGGAAATCCAATGAGATGCAACTCTTCCACTGCAGTCCACATGCGATGCTGATATTTTAATAGGTTGTTAGCGTATGTTAAGGTGATCAGTCCAAAGAGTTAGGAAATGGGAAACATGGCAAATTTTCCACTCTCAAGCATTCTGTAAAATGGATGTTCAGTACCATGATGATTAACTTAAGTAAGTTCTTCAAATGTGCTTCATAAACTACTCTTAATTTCCTTACAGTAAACCAACTTCAACTGCTCCACTCTTTTTGGTACAGCGGTTCATCTCCTCCTATCCCAGTCTAATATGCAGTCCTTTGGGTTTTGTACTTTCAAGCAGATCGAACAGCTTCTCTCGGACTACTCGGCACTTTCCACGTTGCTGACCCTAAAAGAGTTTGATTGAACAGTACAAAGTCTCGGGAATTGTTTTCCCACGTCAATCGTTGCTTACAATTCGTTTTTAAGTAGATAGGAGCTAAAGAAATGGGTTTGTCAGGAATTTAAAACGCCCAAACAAGTTCGAAATTTTTTCCTAAGAATGCAACATCGATATTGCCATGAATTGCCTCGAGCAAGACCAGACTCGTTTCTTTGTTTACCAACTAGTCATGCACAACACTTGCCAGGTGATGGTGTTACTAATCATGATCGTTATACATCCGTCCCATAATGCCATGGTACTTGGCTGTGAAGTAAAATCCTTCACCATGGGTTTGGAACTTTCAGGGCCGATCATCAAATAACTAGGACTCTCTCATGGCTTATAATACCACAGATCTCATCTTGAGAGTTTATTGTCACTTTTACTTTTTTTTCAGCATTGGACAAGGATGAATTTGTTACTTGTCAGTACTAGTATGCTGAAGCATCTTGATCATCAGCGACTCGGTTGGAACGACCGCAAATCAGGTGTGGTAGAGTGACAAAGATCTTTAAACTATAAAAGATCAGATTGCATTGACAAATGAAGCAAAAACTGTTGGTCTGTCATTTTCGCATTCGGAGATTGAGGTGATGTGAGTTAAGGACGAGAAAATTAATTGAGTTTTTTGTGTATAGCTGTTGGAAAAACTGCACTGACTCGAATTTGAATGGACAATGGCCTAATCAATGTTTCTGTGCTTTGTGGAGAAAATTATGAGATGTGCATGAGGTCTGGCATCTATAAATAGGCATCATTTTGCAGCAAGTGTTCGCATCCATTAGAGCACCCGAGAGTAGAAAAAAGAAGAAGAGAAAAAAAAAAAAACAACATGACGATGAGCATTCGACTTTCCGCCAGTTTCGCACTCTTGGCTCTGGTGCTGTCCCTCGCCGACGCCTATGACCCAAGTCCCCTGCAGGACATCTGTGTGGGAGTCGCAGAACCCCACAATGCTTGTAAGCTTGTCTTCCCCTTGCTTGGCAGAACAGTCCGAGTTAATACATTTTGCTTTAGATTTCAAAGTAGTCCTCCTTTAAGACTGACACTCTTAATGGGTGCGCTGGGGAAGCTCGTTAGGCATTACGATCAATTTTTTGAACCAGACGTTGAGTTTTCACACCAATCAAGACAATTAACCTAACAAAAAGATAACATTTCTCATTCTCGGTGCAACCTTATTGTATCCTAGGATGTGCCTCAAAGGTATATGTCAACAACAATTTAACAGAAACTCCTCCCTATGCAGTGTTTGTGAATGGAAAGTTCTGCAAGAACCCCAGTCTCGCCACAGCAGACGACTTCCTCTTTTCTGGCCTCCAAGTTCCTAGAAGCACGGCCAATCCCGTGGGCTCCACGGTCACCCCAGTGTTTGCGGACCAGCTACCAGGACTCAACACTCTCGGCATTTCCATGGTTCGTATCGACTTTGGAATAGGTGGTTTAAATCCTCCGCACACTCACCCTCGTGGCACCGAGATTTTGCTTGTCCTGGAGGGCACCCTCTATGTAGGCTTTGTCACATCCAACCAACTGAACAATACTTTCTTTGAGAAAGTCCTCCACCCTGGAGATGTTTTTGTTTTCCCGATCGGGATGATTCACTTCCAGCTCAATGTTGGAAAGACCAACGCAGTTGCGATTGCCGGTCTAAGCAGCCAAAACCCAGGAGTCATCACTGTAGCCAATGCATTGTTCAACGCAAAGCCACCTATTTCCCCCGAGGTTCTGGCCAAGGGGTTCCAGGTGGATGAGAAGCTTGTTGAGACACTTCAGAAGAAGTTCTGGTACTACAATTAGCCAGAGAATGCATCTGATGGTGTCTGTCATCTCCGTGTACTTGATTAAACAAACTACTACTTTTTAAGTCTTCTGATCCAGTTCCCAGTTCAAGTATGAAGAAAGCTTTCTTCTGTCACAATTTGTATTGATGTCAGCATAATAAGACTGTTGTTTTCTGCACCATCTACTACTTGAGGTTTTTGTGATGAACCTATTTCATGGAACCAAGACAGAAAAAGACAGTGAGCTCGACACCAGACTCTACCATGTCAGAGGATTCCCGTACTGAATGCTTTACATGCACGAACTGCAAATAACCATCGCCAGTTCTGCTAAGGCCGCATAACTAATTAATAATGAACAATCAGCAAAAATGAAACTTCAGTAGTTTCGGGAATCATGATGCTGTGTTGATTTTATTGGGAATGAAGCCTCAAAGCATTCCTGTTTTATGAGAAACTGTCATTGCGATTTGCTTGCAGGATGTACTAATTTGAGATATTTGATCCACCACTTTGCGTCCCTTCTTTTTCTTTTTCCGAGTTCTGTTGTACATGTATGTTGCAGTTCTCAAATTCCATTTCCTTTCAATTTTGCTCACCATTGATTATGTCCCTTTGCTATTTACATAATCTATGAACGAAAGAAGGTCTTAGTAAGTGCCAAAGTAACTAATAAAAGAAATGAAAAACAGAAATTGACAGCTATGATGTTGGTTTCCTCATACGTATATTAGTAAGTTCCTGAAGTCCCTGTGATTGTACTAAAGTCATTAGTGAATCTCCTAATTGATAGGTTAATCTTATAATATTATGTTAGGTAAAAAGATAAGTTGAAACGCGGATGCTGGTAAGGTTTCTCTATCATTAGTAGCTCCTTAAGCTACTATGAAGTATGGGGATGAAATTTGAGAAAAAATGACAATCAATTTGTCATCCATCAAACGAGGTGGAGAACAATGCATGAAAATCTTCTGTTATTTTGACTTAGCAGAACCGTGGAAGGCCCGACAGCACATGCGAGTAGCAAACCTAAACTTCCAATTTGGCATTATCGTTAATCCAAAAAGAGATGCGACTTCATTTTTCATTATTGCTGAAATGACCGTAACCATAATGGTATATCCATAAAATAAATTGTTTGCACGGATGCTGGCCCTTGATAGTAATTAGTAATGGATGATTATTGAGGTCGTTGGTCAAGTGTCAGGAAATGGGAAAACCTTAAAATTCTCTACTTCAATCAGTTTTCCAAGGTATCAATAACATATGTGACTGTAAGTACTTCAAACAGAGATAGAGAAGAATACTGACGATAGTTTTAGTACAATCAGCCAATGCTAACTAATCCAATCTTTTTGGTGCAACCATTCCTCTTCTTCTAGTTGAAGCACATCAACCATTCTTTCTCAGACTACTCAGCATATTCCTTTGTTGTCAACAGATGCCATATTAAGGTTCAACCAGTCCTGATTTCATTTTATTAATTGGTTTAGTACCTGCTATCAAATAGGCAATTTCAGCTCCTAGACTGAACTCTGAAATTTTAGAAGCCAAAAGGTTCCATGAATGAGAGTAGCTCCCTTAATGATAACACTGCATAATTCTTATCTTGAAAATGCTTGTTTCACTCAGATGATCCTCCATTTCTGTCCTTTTTCATTAGGAATTCCATTTCATGCTGATACTATAAAGCAAGTATAGCGTCAGCACCAAAATGACCCAATTCAAGAGTGCAAAGAGTACAGAGGGGATCACACATATGCATGAGATGAAAAAGAGAAAACGTCGAGTGATTTAAAAGGCACAAAACGTTACCGTTGGAAAAAGGATCTGGTTGTGCTACATCAGCATATTATTATCACCATGAGAGCAAGAGATATATATGATGTTTGCATAAGGAAGAGCAAATCAATTGATTTTTATGTGTGGCTGTTGAACAATTGTACTATCTAGATTATAAAGGGAAACAGTTAACCACCAAATATTTATCGTTGTCAGTCTTTTCTGCTTCGTGTTCAGTTGGAGAATGCAGAGACTCCAAATTTTAACTTAGCACAACAATGGATGGCTCCAGAGTACAAGTCAGTCGGAGACCCAAAACTGATCAGTACTGTTTTGTTGCAAACCCTGGTCACTGTCATAATAGAAACTTCATTTCGTAAATGTAATGTCGTCCAACATAACTGTCAGATGATCACAATGCGTATATCCATGAAATGAATTGTTTCCAAAGTTAATCAGTGACATTTAGTTATGGACTGGTCAAGTGTCAAGAAATTGAAAATGTTATATGACTCCTACTTTATCCAGTATTGCAAGGCATCAGTACTACTAGTACTTCAATTAATCATAAAAGACCCAAGACTAATTTCCGTACAATCAACCAATTCTAACTACTCCAATCTTCTGGTGCAACAATCCATCTTCTTCTACATCATGCACAATATTTTTCTCAAGCTGATTGACAAATTTTCCTCAGTCTCCTTAGCATATTCTATGATACCATATTAGGGTTATGGCCAGCGTAATTTTTATCACTATGGAGTCGTTAACTAACGCAGTGGACGCTGCCAAATAGGCAATCCTGGTTTCCCTTTCAAATCCACTGCTATTCATGTTCTCTGCTTACATATGTAGACCAGACTCTGAAATTCTAGGTGATTGCACAAATCTCATCTTTAAAAGTAATTGTTACATTGACCGAAACTGAACTCCATTTCATGCAAAAACTATATAACAAGTATAGCATCAGCATTGAAATAACCTGATTTAAGTGAGCTAGAGTAAAGTAGAGGACACAACGTATGCAAGAGATGAAAAAGAGATGATTGAGTGAGTATATGACAGAAACTTACCGCTAGAAAAAGAGCATATAGAACTACGCCCTGTAGCATAACTATAAGAAATAGTCACACGTATTCTTTTGTTTCGGGAGCTAAACACTTGGAGTGCCAAAACTTGGCATGGAAACACTTAATTATGAAAATAATACTTAAGTGTCTTTTTTTTTTTGAAAAATGGAATACTTGAATGCCAAGTCCGACGAAAGTGGCTGGAAATGCTATGTGATAATTTTTTAATAATATAACTCGCCCACGTGGCATGTCGGAGAGCTGAGTTAGCCATGAAGAACCAAAATGACGTTGTTTTGTTTTTTTTATAAAAAATTAATATAAGTATTAATTAAAATAAAATATATATTTATATAGATAAAAAAATTAAAAAAAGAAAAAGGAGGGGGAGGCAAAAGGCGAGGGCTCCTGCAATCTTCGTCTTCGCCACGTCAGCAAAATGACATCGTTTTTACACTTATCTAGCCACGTTAGTATGCAAAACGATGTCGTTTGCACTTATCTCTTCAAAAAATAGCAATGTCGGCATTTTGGCCAAATTTTCTCTCCGTTGGTGCTTAACTGATCTATTTTGCTCCGATTTTAGAATTTAAGTTTCAATTTCGTAATTTTTGATACTTAAATATTCCCCATGCTAAGTTTTGATATTCTTTTGCCCTTTTGCTTTTAAATACGGAGACGAAAGTGACCAGTTGTGTTAAGAAGAGCAACTAACATATTATTGCGTAGCTGTTGGATTTTAGTACTGTTTGGAATATAGAATGAAAATGGCTAACCAATCGTACGTGTCAAAACTTTATCTGCTCTCAGATACGCCATCCATAAATAGGCTTAGTTTTTTGCCTAGTTTCCTCACCCCTCTAAGCACTTGTGTCAAAAAGAAAAAAGAAAACCAGATAAAAATGATGAGCAGTGTCAGATTTTTCGTGGGCATGGCACTCTTGACTCTAGCATTGTCCATGGCCGATGCCGAGGACCCTAGTCCCCCAGGATATCTGCGTAGCAGTCAAAGAACCGAACAATGCTTGTAAGCCTGTCTTTCCCTTGCTCAATCGAACTTAATGGACTTATTAAGGCAACATACCCTATAATATGACATTACTACATATTACTGCGTTTTCTCCTTATGAAATGAGTAAGACGCCAGGTTTCGCATGCAACAGGACAATTAAGGTGCCAGTGAAATTATCATTATATTTTTCTGCAACAATATGATATACCTCTGAGCGTTCTGAGGCAATTGTCAGCCATTCCCTGTTAACAACGAGTTTTCTCCCTGCAGTGTTAATGCGGCATCATTTCAATACGATTTTCTCGAATTATCAACAAATGTCTTGACCAGGCTCTCTTTACCACGGCCCATCATCAGCCCTTTTTATCCCGCGTTATCTTCTGCAGAGAATTCTTTTTAAATAAGATCACATCAAATCCTATCCGACTTTTAATTCTGACAAATCAAATGCCGCAGTTGATACATGAACATATATATGCATACATGTAAAAGAGAGGATGAGAGCAAGTAACTTACGCGAAAGAGAGTCGCCATAATTCCAGTTATTGCGACTTTATTCTTAAGGATAGTAAGCATACGTTATAGATAGGGTATAATTTCGCCAAGCCTCAAACATAATCATTCAATAAATGGATAATCTTCATACCTCATTCTACAATCTTGAAGCTGGATTTGAGCACCGCGGCTTAGGCCACATTCATCATATAGGAAGTCTTCAGTATAATCCATGCAATCGTCATTATCAGATTTTGCTAATGCTCCGGAGCATGCTGCATGGCCATAGCAGGAATGGTATTCAGCGTAGTAGTTGTAACCTTTATCAGATGTATGAAGGACCAGATCGTCCAAAACATTCCATAGGTCGTCATAATATGGGTCGCTTATACTGCTGTACGTCCTGTGACTGCATATTTTGTACACCGATCCATTATTGAAACGGCACTTGACAACAATGCAAGAACAAAGTAACAAAAATGAAAGGAGCAGTTTCACAATATGCTGAGATGATGTATTCATGGTTGGGCACTCTCCACCTTCACTTTTCTCCTTAATGGCTCTTAAGGAGAAGTTTCTCTTATATGTTGTGCATATATAAGAGAAATATCCTCTCATAGGTTTCCCCACCAACTTTTCCTTACTCAAGGGCAAAAGCCTTGAGAACGTCTAAACAAATTACTCAAGGCCGAGCCTCAAGCTCGCTGGATCTGGGGATCGCATCTTTGTCGGCCGCAGGGCAGCTGGCCATCGTCGGGCTGTGGCGGTGGAGGAAGGAGGAGGAAGGAGGAAGGAAAAGAAAAAGGCAAAAAGGAATAATAAATAATAAAAATTTCGATTTTAAAAAATACAAATAATTAAAAATTCTTTTTTTAAAAAATATAAAAAATAAAACTAATTTTTTGGTCAATTAAAAATATTAAAATTCAATTTTTTGATAATTTTTCCCAAATAATTAAGTTAGCTAACAAATGGTAGAAAATATTTTCTACTCAAAGTTCAAGTTTTAACCGAACACCGGAAAATATAGTCATTTTCCAATAAAATGAATTCCTAGAAAATATTTTCCGAAAATGTGATATTTTCCTCGAAACGAACGGACCAAATACTTGCATTGTAAAGAATTAGTTAACTTCGGTTCGTGTCAATGGATCTTAACTCTCTATTTATTATGTTAGGAATTTTATATATATTGAACTTAAGATAGAAAAGTTAAAGTTACACAATTGCTTGTATTATTTTAGCTTTGTCCCTAAGGAAAGAACTTCAGTAGTTTTATGATTTAAGGAGGTACTTTAAAGTTTCTGTCAGGCCATTCTATGTATTTTTATGTTTTTTCACATTTAGATTGCAATATATTTTTTGTATCATTCCAATTTAGTCATACGTCTCTGAACAAACCTGAATTCTGAAATGTTCATATTCAGATAACATGTAAATGATCATGCACAATGTTAATGGATCGCTCTTGCCCTCGAATGTGTCATAGAGAAAAATGATTTCAGTTATTGTGGGTCCTTGTGCGAAGTTTGATGATTCGCAGCACTTCAACAATATGATAATTTGATATAAAGTGTCAATAATCTGCTTGAGCTTCACTTATTCAAATCTCTCTCTCTCTCTCTCTCTCTACGTGATAGAGGTGACCGGCACAGCATTGGTCTCCGTTGACATTCGACCACCATGGTGGTCACTTGGAGCAGGGGTAGCGATGTTGACAACGACTCAAAATAGGGTTTCTTATTTTTTTTAGATATAATATATATATATTTTATTTAAGTACAATCATATCGTCTACCAAGCTTTTTATTGTATTTCTCCATATCAGCCCTCATATCGGATCATATACTTAAATCACATCGCACCAAATCCGGTTCCCCTCCAAATACTGACAAACCAAATGCCGCATTTGATAGATGAACTTATAAATACGTAATGAATACAGATAGAAGAGAAAATGAAAGCAAGTAACTTATTTAAATAGTAGCTTATACATGTAACAACGTACTCGCCCATTATTCAAATAATTGCAATTCAGATTACTAACTTTTATGGATGGTAGCTTGTTTGTATGGATACGTAGTAGAAAGGGTTCGATCTCACACTGGGCTTCAAACTTGATCATTCCTGAAATGGATAATCTTCGATTCTCATTCTACAGTCTTGAAGCTGGACTTGAGCTCCACAGCTTTGACCACAGTCACCATAAATATAGTCTCGAGCTGCGGCTAGGCAAGTGGTGCAGTCATCTGCCCCCTCAAATTCGTTGCATACTGCATGGCCGTAGCAGGAACCATGTTGGTAGTAGTAATTGTTACCTTGGCTTGATGTAACTCCCGTTAATTGGTATATGACAGAATGTTTATCTTTGGCGTAGGCGTCCTGCTCGGAAGGGTAGGTCCTTCCACTGCATATTTTGTACACCAATCTAATATCAGGAGTTTGACACTTGCCAACATTGCACGAGCAAAGTAACCAAAAAAGAAGCAGCAGTTTCACAATATGTTGTAAGAATGTATTCATGGTTTGGCACTCTACACCTTTCACTTTCCTCCTTGATTTTTCTTGAAGTTGAAGTGGTTGTACATATATACGAGAAACTTCTTCTAGTTTTCTCCACCAAGTCGTCCTTACTCAAGGTGAAAAGCCTAGAGAACATCAAAACAAATTATTCATTGAAATCTCTTTGTCCAATTCAATTAACTTCTCTAGCTTTGACTTTAAATATCCATTTTCCTGGAGCAGATTTCGAGATCAATATTAAAGGCAGGACGAATTTGTTGACATCATCTCTTACGTTACAACTAATAAAACTGATTTATCGTGGACGTTTTATCTTACTGCTGTGTTTTGCGTAATCCTTCCTATACTAAGGTAAAATGTCTTGTCTGTCAAATTACCAAAGAAAGGAGGGGGGGGGGGGTGTTATACTTCTTAAAACAACTCTTTCACTAGAATCAAGCTTTGATTAATCAAGTAAGCTTCGATTTTTTCAGGCCCGAAGGTTCATTTTGCCCTTTAGGAAGTTAATTTAGTCAATCTTACTGAGATGGATTTTCAGCATTAAAGAATGGATCAATCAAATTTTTGTGCCGATCTTTCCTTCATGGATGACGTGCATCCGTCAATTGATTTAAGGAATTTCGGCAATCAATTTACATGTTGGACGACGAATCTGGAGACATCATCTCTTACACCTATGTTTCTGTTGGATTCTAGTGATTAATCTTGTAAATAAAGTGGGATGAACATCTTTGTCTTCACTCGCAAGTACTCACATACACATCAAGCAAGACAGATTTCGTGATGTCCTCCCTTATCATGATTGTTTCTTGTTATTCTTGTATTAGAGAAGAAACATCCGCTGGTTATTCCCATGTTGCAAACAAAGAATTCAATTTGTCTTTTATAACAAATTAACTTTTAAAATAATTTTGGTTGCACGAAAGACGTGATGATACCATTAGCGCGAGGTTTTCTCAATTTAATTCTTAGGTTATCATGTTATGTTGGCTGGGTCCACCTTCATGTGGGTCCCAGCCAGCATTAAAAAAAATAAAAAATAAACAAAACAAAACAAAAGGAAGTTGAGTGTCGTGCGTGGAGTTGGGTGTCCGAAAAGAGGAGGAGAGAGAAATAGAAAACTGCAAGCAAGGGAGAAAAGAGAAGAAAGGAAGAGGGCTGCAACTTTGCGGCTTCGATTCGACGGCCAAACATTGACGGAATCGGCTCAAATTTCAATATATTGTTCGTGAGACCGAGGGCTACGAGTTGATGGTTTTTGTTCGTCGAGAACCGTCTCCGAATTCTCCAGTTGCGGTTAAGGTTTTCTTGCTCCAAACTTGTTTATCCACTTGTGTGGTGAGAAGAAGATGATTGTAATGTTGATGTTGATCCTCTAGTGTGTGACTAGAGAAGAATACTTTGTGTATCCTGCTATTCTTGGTGATTAGTGGATGTTTTTGGGCGGTCCGTGGTTTTTCCCGCATCGAGTTTTCCACGTTAAATCTTTGGTATCGTTATTTGCTTTGTCTACTTATCATTTCAGCATTATATTTGCATTTTGTGAGGCTATACATTGCTGGTTGTTGCTGGAGGTTAAGAGATTTTTAGTTAATTTAACTTCGGGGAGAAATAGATCCTGGATTGCATTTGGCCGTGGTGAATTGTTGTACCCGAGTTCTCCCCAACAAGTGGTATCAGAGCACGGTTGAAATTCTAGTGTTAAATGGAAGAAACCAGCAGCACCATGTTTAAGTTAAATGCCTCGAATTATTCTATTTGGAAGCCTCGGATGGAAGATGTGTTATATTGCAAAGACTTATTTGATCCTATTGAGGGTGATGAAGCCAAAGGAGATAAGGAAGACAAAGAATGGGAGAGAATGAATCGGAAAACTGTTGGGTTTATCCGACAATGGATTAATGATAGTGTGTTTCATCATGTTGCTCAAGAAACGAAGGCGGACACTTTGTGGAAGAAACTACAAGATCTCTATGAGAGAAAAACTCCACAAAATAAAGCTCTTCTAGTTAAGTGACTTGTGAATTTGAGATACAAGGAGGGGAGTAATATGGCGGAACACTTGAGTGAATTTCAAAATATTGTAAATCAATTGACAAATCTTGAGATTGATCTTGGTGATGAATTGCAAGCATGCTTATTACTTGGTACTCTTCCTGATAGTTGGGACACCTTGGTTGTGGCATTAAACAACTCGGCTCCTTTTGGTGTGCTTTCTATGAGCATGGTTAAAGAAAGTTTGTTCAATGAAGAAACAAGAAGAAAAGGCTTGAATTATGCTTCTACATCGGATGCTCTTGTTATAGAAAACATGGCGAGAAGTCAATCAAGAAGGTTTCAAAGAAATGATACCTGAGGCAAGTCAAGAGGAAGGTCAAAATCAAGACCGAGGAGGAGTGTCAAGTGTTATAATTGCGGCAAAATGGGACATTATGCAAAAGAGTGTTGGTTGCCAAAGAAAGATAGATTCCATGATAGAAATGGAGATCAAAAGAAAGAAGAGAAACAAGCTACAACGGTGGTTGCATCCGATGGCGATATTGTGTTCGTATGTGATGATGGATGTGTGAATCTTACATGCCAAGACTCTACGTGGGTTGTTGATTCTGCGGCTTCTTTTCATGTCACCTCATGGCGTGATTACTTTGCTTCTTATCGCAGCGGCGATTTTGGTTATATTAGGATGGGAAATAGTGATGTTTCCAAGGTAATTGGCATGGGAGATGTTTATTTGGAAACCGATGTTGGATGTAATTTGTTTTTGAAAAACGTGAGACATGTTCCGGATATTCGACTTCACTTGATCTCTACAGGTGCCTTAGATGATGATGGTTATTGTAATTCCTTCTTTGATGGCAAATGGAAGTTGACTAAAGGTTCCATGGTAGTGGCAAAAGGTAAGAAGACAGGCTCTCTCTACACCATGCAAGCCGACTTGATTAAAGAAGAGGTAAATGCAAAGGGAGGATTCCTCGGTTGATTTATGGCATATGAGGCTGGGTCATCTTAGCAAGAAAGGACTTGAAACTCTTGCTAGAAAGAACCTTTTACCTTTGAAGGAGAAAAATCTAAAGGAATGCACTCATTGTCTTACGGGTAAATAACATAGATTCTCATTTCATAGTTTCCCTCCACACAGAAAATCAAATGTGTTTGATTTAGTTCACACTAATGTTTGTTGCATGGATGCTAGAACTCTTGGAGGTGCATTATACTTTGTGACATTTATTGATGACTGTTCTAGAAAAGTGTGGGCTATTACTTTGAAATCTAAAGATCGGTACTTGTGGCTTTCAAGCAATTCCATGTCAATGTGGAGAGAGAAACCGGAAGAAGCTTAAATGTGTTCGGGCCGACAACGGTGGTGAATATAGAGGCCCATTTGAACACTATTGCAGGGATTATGGTATCAAGCTTGAGAAGACTGTTCTAAAAACACCACAGCATAATGGAGTGGCAGAGAGAATGAACCGGACAATTAATGATCGGATTCGGTGTATGCTTTCTCATGCAAAGTTGCCTAAGTCATTTTGGGGTGAAGCGATGAGAACAGCAGTGGACTTGATAAATCTATTCCATCAGTTCCTCTTAAGGGGGATGTTCCGCAAAGAGTTTGGAGTGGCAAAGATGTTTCCTACAGCCATCTAAAAGTGTTCGGTTGTCGTGCTTTTGTGCATGTTCCAAGAGATGAAAGATCCAAGCTTGATGACAAGTCTAAACAAAGTGTATCTTCTTAGGTTATGGACACGAAGAGTTTGACTACAGGTTATGGGATCCAGTTGCAAAGAAAGTCATTAGAAGCCGAGATGTGGTGTTTTGTCAGTATCAAACTATTGAAGACATTGACAAGGCGGAGAGACCAAAGAATACAGCTCAACGTTCAGTTAGTTTCGGCCCAAATCCTTCTAATGTTGATAGAAATCATGGGGGAGAAGTGGATGGAAATCATGAAGATGGTGAGTCCGCACATAATGTTGATTCTTCAACTGAGATAGGTGAAATAGATGAGCAAGAGCAATCTATCCTATCTCAAGTTAGAAGATCTGAAAGAGAGCGTAGGCCTTCTCAAAAATATTTGCCACATGAGTATGTGTTACTCACCGATGCGGGAGAGCCGAAACTTATGAAGAGGCTATATCATGTGAACGAAAGAATGAGTGGCATGAAGCTATGCAAGAGGAGCTTAAATCCTTGCATGAGAATTACACATTTGAATTGGTGAAGTTGCCTAAGGGTAAGAGAACACTCACAAATAAGTGGGTGTACAAGTTGAAGACAGAAGAAAATAGTTTGCAACCACGATACAAGGCTAGACTTGTTGTGAAGGGCTTTCGTCAAAAGAAGGGCATAGACTTTGAAGAGATTTTTTCACCGGTTGTAAAGATGTCTTCTATTCGAGTTGTCCTTGGGTTGGCCGCCAATTTGAATTTAGAAATTGAACAACTTGATGTAAAGACGGCTTTTCTTCATGGAGACCTAGAAGAAGAGATATATATGGAGCAACCGGAGGGTTTTGAAGTTAAAGGCAATGAACACCTTGTATGTAGATTGAGGAAAAGCTTATAGGGTCTCAAGCAAGTGCCTAGGCAATGGTATATGAAGTTTGAGTCATTCATGGAAGAACAAGGATACGGTAAGAAAAACTCCGATTCTTGTGTTTTTATGAAAAGATTCTCAGATAATGATTTTCTTATTCTCCTACTTTATGTGGATGATATGTTGATTGTTGGGCATAATGCCAAGAAAATCAAGACCTTGAAAAATGAGTTGGGTAAAGCTTTTGCAATGAAAGACCTAGGCCTGGCTAAGCAAATCTTAGGCATGAGAATTACTCGTGACAGGAAGAATAAGAAACTGTGGTTATCTCAAGAGAAGTATATTGAAAAGGTGCTTAAAAGATTCAACATGAGCACATGTAAACCGGTGAGTACTCCACTTGCAGGCCATTTCAAGTTGAGTAGTAATGAGTGTCCTTCAAGTGAGAAAGAGAAGGTTGAGATGATGAAAATTCCTTATGCATCGGCCGTGGGCGTTTGATGTACGCCATGGTTTGTACAAGACCCGATATTGCTCATGCAGTTGGTGTTGTGAGTAGATTTCTCTCTAATCCAGGTAAGGAGCATTGGATCACTGTTAAATGGATTCTGAGATATCTTAGAGGCACATCTACACTTTTGCTTGTGTTATGGAAATGCAAAACCTGAGTTGAGTGGCTACTCGGATGCAGACTATGCTGGTGATGTTGATTCTCGAAAATCCACATCGGGTTTTATAATAATCTTTGCAGGGGGAGCTGTTTCATGGCAATCGAGATTGCAAAAATGTACCGCTTTGTCTACAACTGAAGCGGAGTATATTGCTATTACCGAAGGAGGTAAAGAACTTTTGTGGATGCAAAAATTCCTACAAGAGTTGGGCTTGAAGCAAGAGAAGTTTGTTCTATATTGCGATAGCATGAGTGCCATCCATCTTAGCAAGAATCCGGTGTTTCATTCAAGGTCGAAGCATGTTGATGTGAAGTATCATTGGATTCGAGAAAAGCTAGAAGAGAAGCTCTCCCTACTTGAGAAAGTTCATACCGAAAACAATAAGTCCGACATGATGACCAAAGCCTTGCCCGTGATGAAGCTTGACACTTGTAGAAGAAAAGCGGGCATGACAAACCTTCCCACATGAGGTGGAGGGGGAGATTTGTTGGCTGGGTCCACCTTCATGTGGGGCCCAGCCAGCATTAAAAAAAAATAAAAAATAAACAAAACAAAACAAAAGGAAGTTGAGTGTCGTGCGTGGAGTTGGGCGTCCGAAAAGAGGAGGAGAGAGAAATAGAAAACTGCAAGCAAGGGAGAAAAGAGAAGAAAGGAAGAGGGCTGCAACTTTGCGGCTTCGATTCGACGGCCAAACATTGACAGAATCGGCTCAAATTTCAGTATATTGTTCGTGAGACCGAGGGCTACGAGTTGATGGTTTTTGTTCGTCGAGAACCGTCTCCGAATTCTCCAGTTGCGGTTAAGGTTTTCTTGCTCCAAACTTGTTTATCCACCTGTGTGGTGAGAAGAAGATGATTGTAATGTTGATGTTGATCCTCTAGTGTGTGACTAGAGAAGAATACTTTGTGTATCCTGCTATTCTTGGTGATTAGTGGATGTTTTTGGGCGGTCCGTGATTTTTCCCACATCGGGTTTTTCACGTTAAATCTTTGGTGTCGTTATTTGCTTTGTCTACTTATCATTTCAGCATTATATTTGCATTTTGTGAGGCTATACATTGCTGGTTGTTGCTGGAGGTTAAGAGATTTTTAGTTAATTTAACTTTGGGGGAGAAATAGATCCTGGATTGCATTTGGCCGTGGTGAATTGTTGTACCCGAGTTCTCCCCAACATGTTAGACACCTTCTTTCTCTCTTTTTATTATTGTTTAAGATTCATATCAATTAATTAAGGTAAGGTTAATTTTTTTAAATCTAGTGAAGCTCTTACAATAATGTACTTAGAGTTTTAACCGGTGGAATTTGTGACCTAGAATGCTCCCGCAATTTAAAAAATGACAGAATCTCCATATCCAAAGTCTCAAAAATGTAATGTCCTTGATTCATAAGCGTAGAAGGAACTCTACTGTGAAAATGAATGTGGGATAACGAAATTGCAATATTGTTTATCAAAGGTGAAATACTACCGATATCGGGGAATTTGACCCTTGAGAAAAAGTTTATTCGAAAATAATGGATTCGTAGGCAAAATTCAGGCGCCAACAAATGAATGAAAAACTTTCTTTTAAAACTATATTTATAAGGTAATGCTTGCTAAGAAGCCGAAAAGTATTTTTCTCTCTTCTCTTTGCATTGTCTTCTTCAACCTTCAACCATGGGGAGAGTTTGAACTAGTCTCACCCTCCCCTCCATTTGTTTTGATTTTCTTCGAGTTTTCTATCCTTTTTTTGTACTTTTCCTCTTTTTTCTCTCCCAACCTAGATCTGGGAGCTGTGCTCTCCCGATTGAGTTCTAAATTTGAGAGTTTGAACTTTCCAAATCTAGTTCTAGATTTAGGAGCTCTTCTCTCCCGATTTAAATCTGGGAGTTTAATAATGTTTTTAGGGATTCGACACTCTTATGCTTTGTTTGTGTACAAGTCCTCTACCTCTAGTTTCATTGATAGAAAATTTGCTTTTCCAAAGGTTACATCTGTGTTTATTCAACCGATTTTGGTTATCTTCATACGGTGATGGTGTAAAGAAAGCCGAACCTAGGTGTGCACTGCCAATTGGTAATGCCATAGTTACTAGAGAATGAAGTTTCGGTGTGTACTAATCACTGACGATGATATGAAATCTAGTGATTAGCCACTAATTATTGCTTGATAGATTTGTTCTTTTGGAACAAATGTGTGCTTAACCCTACGATCCTCCTTATTTTCTAGATTTGGCTTTATTTTGTAGTGTTTTGGCCTTTGCTCTACTTTGATTTGCTTTACCATGAAAGTTAATGTACTTCTTATATATCTTTTCGAGCCATGAATATAAATTTTTCCGACCAAAAAAAGGTAACGCTTCCTTAGTAAACAATTAGTTAATTTTAGTTGGTGTTAATGGATCTTAACCCACTATTTATTATGTTAGGCATTTTATAAATTTTAAACTTACGATAAAAAAGTTAAGTTACACAATTGTTTGTATTATTTTAGCTTTGTCCCTAAGGAAGAACTTTAGCACTTTTAGTAATCTAAGTAGGGACTTTCAAGTTTCTGTCCTGCCATTCTATGTATCTTTCTGTTTTTTCACATTTTGATTGCGATACATTCTTTATATCATTCCAATTTAGTCATATGTCTTTGAATACACGTGAATTTATATGAAATCATCAATCAAATTTTTATTCAAACCTATAGAAAATTTTGAAAAAAATGCATTCAGGCAACATGTAAATGATTATGCACAATGTTAATGGATTGCTTGTGCTATCGTATGCGTCATTGAAAAAAAAAATGATTTCATTTCCTGTGGATCCTTGTGCAAAGTTTGATGATTCACAACGCTTTAACAACATAATAATTTGATACAAAAGTGTGAATAATCGGTTCGAGCTTCACTTATTCAAATCTCTCTCTCTCTCTCTCTCTCTCTCTCTCTCTCTCTCTCTCTCTCTCTCTACATGCGATAGAGGTGACCAGCACGGCAACGGTATCCGTCGACATTCGACCACCATGGTGATCACCTGGAGCAGGGGTAGCGAAGTCGACAACGGCTCAAAATAGAGTTTTATTATTTTCCCAGGTATATATTTTAGTTTATTTAAGTACAATCATATCGTCTACCAGGCTTTTTATTGTATTTCTCCATATCAGCCCTCATATCAGATCAAATACTTAAATCACATCACACCAAATCCAGTTCCCCTTTAAATACTGACAAACCAAATGCCGCATTTGATAGATGAACTTATAAATACAGGTAAAAGGGAAAATCAAAGCATGTAGCTTATTTAAGTAGTAGCTTATACGTATAACAGGGAACTCGCCCACTATTCAACTTATTGCAATTCGGATTCCTTAGTTTTATGGATGGTAGCTTTTTTGAATGGATACGTAGTGGAAAGGGTTTGATCTCGCACCGGGCTTCCAACTTTATCATTCCTGAAATAGATAATCTTCGACTCTCATTCTACAGGCTCCAAGTTGGACTTGAGCTCCAATGCTTGTGCCGCACAATACATAAATAGAGTCTCGAGCTTCGGCCAGGCAAGTGGTGCAGTCATCTGCCCCCATAGCTTCGTCGCAGTCTGCATGGCCATAGCAGGAACCATGTTGGTAGTAGTAATTGTTACCTTGGCTTGATGTAACTTCCGTTAATTGGTATATGACAGCATATTTCTCTTTGGCGTAGGGGTCCTGCTCGGAAGGGTACGTCCTTGCACTGCATATTTTGTACTTCAGTCTAATATCAGGAGTTTGACACTTGACAACATTGCACGAGCAAAGTAACCAAATTAGAAGCAGCAGTTTCACAATATGTTGTGAGAAGGTATGCATGGTTTGGCACTCTCTAACACCTTCACTTTCCTGCTTGATTTTTCTTGAAGTGGTTGTGTTATATAAGAGAAATTTCACATAGGTTTCTCCACCTACTCGTCCTTACTCAAGGGTGAAAAGCCTAGAGAACGTCAAAACAAATTATTCATTAAAATCTTTTTTCTCTAATTAAATTAATCTCTCTAGATTGGACGTTCGAATATCCATTTTCCTGGAGCAAATATCGAGATCAATATTAAAGGCAGGACGAATTTGTTGACATCATCTCTTACAATTACTAATTAATCTTGTAAATAAAGTGGGATGAACGTGTCTATTTTTTCATTCGTAAGTACTTAGATAGACATTATGCAAGACATATTTTATGACGTCCTCCCTTACCATGATTGTTTCTTGTTATCCTTGTATTAGAGAAGAAGCATCCATTAGTTATTCCCATACTAAAAAAATTAAATAATCACTGCAAACCAAAAATTCAATTTGTTTGTTACAACAAATTAAACTTTTAAAATAATTGACCACATAACTGTTGTGACGATATCATTAATGCAAGATTTTCTCAATTTAATTTTAAGGTTATCATTTTTTTTTTTTTTGGTCAGAAAAGGAATATGCATTACTCAAACCGAAGTAGACAAATTACAAAAGGATTCAAGGTCCGAACATAAGATTAACCAAAGGGAATGAGGGGGATTTTTAACTCAATCTATCGGAAGACTGCCGGCGCGGTGGGCCTTAGCAACCCAATCGGCCGCCTTGTTATAATCCCGTGGTTTATAGTGGATCCTGACACCATTAAGCTGGCCCAACAGATTTATGCAGTCATAGATGATGGGTTTAGAAGCCCAAGGAATTGCAGACCGGCCCATAATGAACTCAACTGTAGATAAGCTGTATGTAGTTAAAAGTACTGATTGAGGTTCAGCCAGTACCAAACCAGTTCGTGGATCTCTTTCCTTCAGTTTCTGTTGAAGCCACCGCAAGCCTTCACGAACAGCTAGGGCTTCGGCGATGTTTGCTAATGGAGCGACCAAATTCTTCACAAACCCATCCAGCAGCACACCCTCGGCACTTCTACAAATCACCGCAGCAGACCCCTCCATCGTCGAGCTATTCCAGGCGCAATCGCTGTTCAACCTGTTGCCGATCCGAGCCGAGTTTTGTTCACTCGCTACTGCAGTTTGTTGCTCTTCATCACAGGTAAGGTTTTTCTTTCCATACTTCTCAACCAAGTGAACCGTGTTGATGGCTTCATCGATGATTAAACTCGGGTTTGGTTTTTTCGCTTGAAAAATGAATTTGTTATGCTCTTTCCAAATCTGCCAAACCATTTCAGCTAAGAGGGCTTTGGATTCTTTGGTAGCTCTCACAGTAAGGTTTTCCCAAACCCATCTATCCATTCTATTGCATATTTCAGGGGATAAGTTGGCTTGTACCCTCTGATCCGACCATACACACTCTGTCCAGGGACATTTGATGAAGACGTGTTCCGTTTATTCGGGTGCTTGGTTACATAAGGGATATATCGGATCAGGTAACATTTCCCTTTTATGTAAATTCTCCTTTGTGGGCTAGGCGTTGTTACACGCATTCCACAAAAGGAACCTGACTTTGGGATTGGTTTGAAGCTTCCAGATTTCTGTCCATAGTTTTTTTGGTGGCTGGTATGAGGTGGATGGTTGATTTTCTTGTTGTTTTTTGCCTGAGTTGCGAAGCTTGTTGTATCCACTTTTGACCGTATAGGAGCTTGAGTTGTTTGCTGTCCATATGACTTTGTTTGGTCCGGGAGTAAGGCTTAACAGCGTTGCTAAAATTTCTTGTACAACTCTTTCGTCAAAACCCTCGTGAAGTAAAGGGAACTTCCTTCCTCTCTCATTATGGTTTATTAGTTCCACTACCAAATGAGGGTCATTTTTGTTTGCGGGACCTCCAATCTTGCCTGACTGTAGCCATTTATCTTCTCTGATTCTGATTTTTTCCCCATCTCCCACCTCCCATTTAAGCTCTGGCTCGATTGTGTTCCTCCCTTCTAGTAGGCTTTGCCATCCCAAGAGGGTCGGGGACCTCTATTTGCTGTCCAGAAATCTCCTCTAGGAAAATAGAGTCCTTTTAACAGCTTACTCCATATTGCATTTGGGTCTTGAATCAATCTCCAAGCTTGTTTCCCCCGCATCACATTGTTAAAATCGACTAAGTCTCGGAATCCAAGCCCCCCCAAATCTTTCCTATTCTTCAGAATCTCCCATTTCTTCCAGTGTATGCCTTTCTTGTTAGCATTTTGTTTCCACCAGAATGCAAAAACTTTCTTCTTAATAGCTCTACATATCGATATAGGAACTTTAAATATGGACATTACAAATTGAGGTAAGGCTTGGACTACCGTTTTGATCAAGATCTCTTTCCCGGCCTTCGACATTAGCTTTTCTTTCCATCCATCTAGCTTGCTATCGACTTTAGCAAGAACCCATGAGAACATTTGCTTCTTAGTTTGTCCCCAGTCTGATGGGACACCTAGGTATTTCCCTGTTTTCTCGATCACCGGCACTCTCAATTCTGTTTGCTAGATTCTGTTTTAAGCCTTGGGGACAATTTTTCCCAAAGAAATTCCCGACTTGTTGAGGTTAATTTCCTGACCCGATGCAAAGCAATACTGATGTAGGATATTTGCTAAATTCTGAGCCTCAATGATAGTCCCATCCAGGAAAAATAGTGCGTCATCCGCAAATAAAATATGTGAAAGTATAGGGTAGTATGGATTCAATTGAACTCCTTTTAAGTTGCCATATGCTATTGCTTTAAGGATAAAAGAGAATAGAACATTAGCCATTATGATAAACAGGTAGGGAGATAGCGGATCTCCTTGTCTGATCCCTCTAGATGGTGTGAAATACTGACATGGCTCCCCATTCACTCTGATGCTAAAAGACACAGAGGAGATACAATATTTAAGATACTTTGTTTTTTCTTCTTTTTATATTGTTTAAGGCTCGGATCAATTAATCAAGGTAAGGTTAACTTTTAAAATCTAGTTAAATTCTTCCAAAATTTGTGGCCGGGAATGCTCCCACAATTTCAAGGGACCCTTGAGCATTGGCGGACCGGGCTTGGCCCGCATAAATGGGCTCTGGGGCTTCCGTCGGTCGAAATTTCAGTTGTTGGATCTGAAGTCTTGAAACTGTAATGTCCTTGGTTCGTAAGTTTAGATAGAACTCTGCACTCTGTTGAGAAAATGAATTTGGGATAACGAAATTGCAACATTGTTTATCAACGGTGGAATTCCGCTGATATTGGCGAATTCAATTGTCGAGAAAAGTTTCTTTGAAAATTGATGGATTCGCAAGCGGAATTCAGGTGTCAACAAAGGTTTAGTAAACGTTCTTTTGACACTAAAGTTATAAGGTAATCCTTGCTAAGTAAAGAATTAGTTAACTTTAGTTGGTGTTCATGGATCTTAATTTACTATATATTATTTAAAAAAAAAACTAAAGAAAGAGAATTAAGTCACACAATTGCTGTGTTATTTCAGCTTTGCTATTGTCCCTAAGGAAAGAACTTCAATAGTTTTTTTTTTCGTAAAAATATCTTAGTAGATACTTTTAAGTTTCTATCGTGCCATTCTTCTATGCATCTTTCTGCCTTTTTCACATCTAGATTACAATATATTCTCTATAACATCCCAATTTAGTCGGACGTCTCTGAATAGACAAGGATTCTAACATATTTGTACTCAGGTAAGATGTAAATGATCATGCACACAATGTTGATGTATTGCTCCTGCCCTCATATGTGTCATTGACAATAATGATTTAGTTATCGTGGGTCCTTGTGCAAGGTTTGATGATTCACAACTTTTCAACAATATGAAAATTTAATTCAAAAGTGTGAATAATCTTCTCAAACTTCGCTTATTCAAAAGACTCTCTCTCTCCCCAAGCATGCAATGGAGGTGACTGGCACAGGAACAATCTTCGTTGACATTCGAACACCATGGTGGTGGTCATCGTTGCCATAGGGATCACTTGGAGCAGGGGCAGCGATGTCAACGACAGCTCAAAATAAGGTTTCCATTTTTTTAAAATTATATATTTTAGTTTTATTTAAATACAATCATGAAGCTTTTTGATGTATTTCTCCATATCAGCCCTTATATCGAAACGTATATTTAGCGGAGGATTCTACTTAAATCAAATCAAATCACATCAAATCCTATTTCGCTTTAAATGCCGACAAACAAATGCTGCTGTTGATTGATGAACTTATAAATACGTAATAACCGCACATAAAAGAGAGAATTAAAGCAAGTCACTTCTTGAAATAGTAGCTTACACAGATGATAGCAGACTCGCCCATTCTTCAAATTACTGCAATTCAAGTTACTTTATTTTTATGGACAATCGATTATTTGTATAGATACATAGTATAAAGAGTTTAATTTGGCACCGGGCGTCAAACTTGATCATTCTTGAAATGGATAATCTTCGTATCTCATTCTACAGGTTCCAAGCTGGACTTGAGCTTTACAGCTCTGGCCACAGTCTTCATTGATGAGGCCTCGACATGCGTCTAGGCAACTGAGGTAGTCGTCTCTTGACAAAGTTATGTCGCATACTACATGGCCATAGCAGGAACTGTTTTGGTAGTAGTAATTGTAACCTTGGATTGGTGTTACTCTGATCAATTGGTCCATGACAGCATCTCTATCTTGGGCGAAGGGGTCCCCGGAAGGGTATGTCCTTACACTGCATATTTCGAACACCACTGTAAATATAAGAATTCCACACTTGACAAAATTGCACGAACAATGACCAAAATAGAAACAGTAGTTTCGCAATATGTTGTAAGAAGGAATTCATTGTCACGCCCCGATCCTCGAGCACGTGCCCATCCCTCCCTGGTCAATTTTATTTGCGACTTCCCAAGACGAGTCGCCGACCCTTTTCATTTTATTACACATGCGGAAGCGAATTACTAATCCCCTGACATCAACAGGTTGGGATAGAAAAGTAGGACAACAAATTCACCAATAAAACATGCTTTTATAAACATACTGAGACATGTACAAAGTTTGTGACCAAAAGACTACAAAAGACTAGCTTTCCAAAAAAAAGTGGTCCTAACTGACCTACACTTCCAATCACCTCAGCACGACTTCAGGTCCACCTCTTTACGGTCCTGAAAAAAATTGAGCCCACGACGGGGTGAGATATAAATCTTAGTGAGTTCACGCTCTAAACCCTGATTAGGAGGGTAATATGCTAAAAAGCATCCTAACCACGCAATCATACACCACATAGACTTACCTCGTCTCAGATCCACCCTACAGGTCAGTACAATTTATATCACAGACAACCATAAAGACATGAGTAGCAATTAAGCTCCAACAATTGGAACACCACACTCAATTCTCAAACCAGTATAGGGGTCCTGATTATAGGGTCAAATCGTTATGACACGTCCCATACCGTGTCACACAATTTTGTCCTATAATTCGACACATTCAACTCAATTAATCATGTGTTCCTAGTTTTTGATCTCGCCGTATAGCACGGCCTACTCTCTGTTCGGCGGTCTTCTAGCATAGCCAGGCATCATCTCACCCCATTGAGCACGGCAACATCTCTACTAGACGGCTTTCCCGAAGGAGTAAGGGTCCAGAATCTACTGTGATAGGCTTCCCGTTGACTAGGGGCGTCCCATATAGGGGTAACGTCCAGCTTAACAGCCTGGGACGGGTTCTCTTAACCAACATACGACCATTCAATCTCGGCTCAGGATACCATGCCTTGCACTCAAATACCTCAATTAAAATGGTGAACCTGGCCTATTTTCTTCATATTAAAAACACTCGGTGAAAATAGTCGTGTGTGGGTACACGATTAACTCTACCCAGAAAAAGTGATATCCCCCAATTTAAAATTCCACTATTTTATATAGTATATAAAATCATTTTCGGTGTTAAAATCTGACACCCGAGATTTTATGAATAAATATTAATTCCCAATTTTTAGAATTAAATATTCAAAATTCCAATCAGCACTCAATTTGCACAAATTAACACTCAATTGTAGAAATTAACGAAACCATTGCAATCAGCACAAAATTCCGATCACCGGCTATCCCAGTCTAATTTCCAGAAAATAAATAAATAAATAAATAATTACGGAAATTAATTAAATAAATCAATTTAAATTCTAAAAATACTAACTTAGGCCGGAAATGCCTAATTAAATACCGAAACGGGCCCGGAAAATTCCCGAACCAATCTAGATAAATAATACAGCTTATCTAGTTCCTACTAAGCCGTTCTAACCACATAACATGCATAATTAACTAATTAAATTACTAATCTAATCTAACTAACCACCTAATCCCTAATTAACCTAAACTAAACACCCCTTAAACGTCATTAGCATAGTAAGTAGAGTTTAGTGCATAAACTCACCGGTTTAATGCGAACACCGGTTCACCGCGACGGCGGTGTGACGACGGCTTAAACCCGAACTTTCGACGGTGTTAACGGACACTTGGGTCGGGCCAAAAATGCCTTGCAAGCCCACAACAACTATTGGGCTTGGTCTTGGGCTT
Source organism: Eucalyptus curtisii (assembly GCA_017140595.1). Classification (NCBI taxonomy): domain Eukaryota; kingdom Viridiplantae; phylum Streptophyta; class Magnoliopsida; order Myrtales; family Myrtaceae; genus Eucalyptus; species Eucalyptus curtisii. Next base: position 32,446,116 of record CM029501.1, read on the forward strand.
GGGCTACGGCTAGGCTTGCTTCGTGGGCCTCAAATGGGCTGGACCAAAAGCTGAAGATGGGTCGAACTGTGGGCTGGGTTGTTGAAAATGGGCTGACTTCGAGTGAACTTGTCTTCGGATGGGCTGGGCCGAGGAGCCTAACAATTCCATGGCCAAAGCTGGGCTCATGAACTTCGCTGGGCTTCAGGTGCAAGTGGCTGAACGGACGTGGGAAGAGGCTGCGGCAAAGTCGAAGCTACTTCGGTGGAAATCGGTCAATATTCGGGAATTTCTTTGGAGTTGTTGACTCGGTAGGTTGGCGTCGAAGAAGCTGAGGGAGATGTGGACTGGCGAGCTGGGGGAAGGAAGGAAGTTGGGCGGTGATGAACGAGCAGGCGAGTGGCAGCTGGCATTGAAGATGGATAGTCAACAACCCGGCTGAAGAAGTAGCAGACTCGGTGGAGATGCTGGGTAGCAGGTTGGTCAATCGTGGGCTGATGGTGGGGATTTCTTCGGTGGAGGAAGAGAAGTGGACGAAGCTGAAATGGAGGAGAGATGGAGCCGCCGGTTGACGGTGTTGGTGGCTGACCGAGCTGGAGAGAAGACGTGGCAAGTGGCGTTGCTTCAAAGGGAAACCGAAAGAGGATGGAGCTGCGGGTTCGGACGAAAAAATGAAAGCCAAGCAAGAGTAGAACGGATTAAGTCTTCAGCTGAAGTAAGAATCGCTCGAAGAAGATCAAGACCAGCAGAGGCGTGCCCAAGAAGATTGGCAAAAAGGAGGGCTTAAGGTCAAAGGAAAATATCTAGCATTAAAACCTTGTCTCCCCCTAATACGTTCTTGCATTATAATTTCATAATAATCCAATTTGAATGCAAATCTTGCACCCCCCATCCTAAGCTCCGAATTTAGCAAAATTAGCTTCAATTCTTCATCAATTTTCCCCAATTTGATGTCCAAATGTTACTAAGGAAGGAGCCCACATAATTTCTACAAGTGCCCATCACCAATTAGCCCGGTTTGGAAGTAAAAAATTGTGACAACCTGAATTTTCAGATTTCATTTTCGATTAAATAAATCGGGCATTTTATCGACGCGCCGTTAGTGCCATTCTCTAAGCTGATCACTCATGAGATAACTAGACTATCTGGGAAAGCCACTAAGGGATTTTAACGCAATAGACTTGAGAATTCGACTAGGAATCAACTGCTTGACCGTATTGATTTGCAAGGTAATTATGACATTGTCAAAAATCGATCAGAGACATGAGATAGGTCGATTCGATGGTGATATGTGATTAGTGCGTGGGTGATTCCATCTAATTGAAAAATTCTCACCGATCGGCACTAGACCGATTTTTCTATCATTTGTACCCGGTGTTCGTATCTGAAATCTCGAAATTTTCACGACAACCGAGAATCGTCAATGTGTTGAAGATGCACTATGTGACTCGAGATAAATCGATCACGGGTTAATTGCACTAAAAATTCCTAAACATTACCCGGTAGATTAGGTCACGCTAAAAGCACACCGAATTGAAATTAATCGCGAATTTGAACCTGATTTCATAAATTGAAAGTTTTGTCATGTCACGATTTATTTAGGAACGTCAACTCGTTCTCCAAAAAATTTTTAGAGATTCCGAGATTTTTGCAGGAAATTGATTCAGACGTTGCGAAAAATTAACGGAAATTCGGATCGGCTGAATTGAAGAGATTTTCGACTTGCAAACCGAGCTATATGGCGAATGGGACTTGTAAAAATTATGTGAGCTTTTTCTACATCAAAATTGGACATCGAATTTGGGAAATTGTTGAAGAAAGTGAAGATGCAAAAATTGTGAAATTCGGAATTGGAAAAGGGCAGCAATTTTGGGCTTCAAAATTTGGTTTAATTGTGAAGATTATTGCAAGAAAGAATTAGAGACCAAGTGAGATAAGATTAAAGATGATTGGGGGACCAATCAATTAATTATTGGGATATGTTTGATTGACTTCTTGCACCATCTTTTTCCCCTCGTTCGTTCCCCTCCATCTTCGCACACCGCCCTTTCTCTCTACTCTTTTTGCCTCAATTCCCTGCTTTGCTTTTCCTTCTTCCTGATTTTCCCTGCGAAGCTGACCATCCACCACCGAAATTGCTCCATCAATTCTTCTCTGCCGTCTGCCTCTCCATCACGTTTTGTCCCCCACGCCGGTCAACAATCAAGTTTCTCTTCTTCCTCATTTGACCGATCTCCACTTGTCCAGCAACCGAAGCAAGTCCACCGAAGACTCACGCGGATCCAGCGGCTTCCATCGGTTCTGTTCTCCCTCGAAGCCACGCATCCAGTCAACCACCGAAGCCTTTGTTGACCACAAATCTCCACCGATCAAGCCCGGGTCTTCGTGTCATCTCCTCACCGAGGCAGACTGCTGGTTTTATTGACCGAAGCATCTGCAACGCCACCAACTTTCATCCCCCTTCGCTACTCCCTCGTCCAGCATCGATTCCACCGAATTCCTGCAGTAGTTCAGCCCGCTCGTTTTGTTGAGCAGCCCACGGGTCCAGCAATTTTGGCCCAACAGTCTTCAGTTTCATAGGCCCAGCTTCTTCGTGGATCAGCCCAAGAAGCCAGCAAATTCAGTCCAACAAGCCCGCGAATTTCCAGCCCATCCGAAGACAAGCCTAGCAAGTTTAGCCCAAGAATTCAGCAAGCCCAGTCCAGCCCAAACCAAGAACAAGTCTCAGCTTGGGCTGAGATTTGTTGAGCCAATTTTAGGCCCGGTCTGAGCTCCGTCGACGCCGTCGTGCCGTCGTCGCGGTGAACCGGTTTTTGCGATACACCGGTGAGTTTATGCACTAAACTCTTCTTAGTATACTAATGATGTTTAAGGGGTGTTTAGATTTATTTAAGTGTAATTAGTTTAGTTAGTTAAATTAGGTTAGTTAGATTATTTAATTAGGTGGTTAGAGCTTAAATTTAATTAGCCTATTAGGTAGCTTTATAGTTAGAATGGTTAGGATAATTTAGTTAGTTCAATAGGTGGTTAGATTAGAATTATTTAGCCTAAGTTAGCATTTTTAGTATTTAATGTATTTATTTAATTAATTTTAGAAATTGTTTAATTATTAAATATTTTCCGGAAATTAGGCAGGATAGCCGGTGACCGGAATTTCGTGCTGATTGCAATGATGTGGTTACTTTCTATAATCGAGTGTTAAATTATGCAAATTGAGTGTTGACTGGATTTTTTGGACATTTATTCCAAAAATTTATAAAATTCGTTATTTATTCAGAAAATCTCAGGTGTTAGGTTTTAACACCGAAATTGGTTTTATATACTATATAAACTAGTGGGATTTTGAAAAGAAGGTTATGAATTTTCTTGGTCCAATCTGACCATATACCCATACACGATTATTTACTGTGTATTTCTAATACGAAGAAAATAGGCTAGGAACACTAATTTAATTTAGGTATTTGAGTGCAATGCACAGTGTCTTGGGCCGAGATTGAATTGTCGTGTGTTGGTTAAAGTGAACTCGTCCGAGCGTTTAAGCCGGACGTTACTAAATCCAACTTTTGGGTTACCCATGTATTAGGGTAGCGGATCATAGTAGATTCTGTGCCTAAGCTCCTTCGGGATAGCCGTCTTTGTGATGTAGCCGTGCTCTATGGGGAAGAGACGATGCTTGGCTATGCCAATAGACTGCCGAACATGGGAGTCGGTAGTGCCTTGAGTGGCTTAATTAACAATTGGAACGCATGATTGTCTGAGTTTGATGCGCCTGATTATGAGACAAAACTGCGTGGCATGGTATGGGACGTGTCATAACGGTTTGGTCTTATAATCGGGACTCTTGTGATTGATTGGGTTGTGACCCCTGTAGTTGATCGAGAATAGTAAGGCGTTTCAATTGTCGTATGCATTAATTGCATGTATTTGAGATATGAACTGTGCTGACCTGTAGGAAGGAACTGAGGCGATGTAAGTTCCCTGTTCTAATTGTGTGGTTGTTTGACTAGAGCACTTTGAGGCGTATGACCCTCCTAATCAGGGTTTAGTGAGTGAACTTACTGAGACATTGTCTCATCGTTATTGTATAACCATTTTCGTGGTCGTCGAGTGGAGGATCTGGAGCCGAGAGGAGGTGTTCGAAGAGTAGATCGATTAGGACCACTTCTTTTTTGAAAGCCGGTTTTTGTAGTATTTTGGTCATAAACCTTGTACATGACTCGGTGTTTATATAAATGTGTGTTTTATTGGTGAATTTGTTGTCCTGCTTTTCTATCCCGAGATGATTATTGTTAGGGGATTTATTATTTGCTTCTGCATGTGCAATAAAACAAAAAGGGTTGGCGACTCGTCCTGGGAAGTCGCAAAATATTATCGACCAGAGAGGGATGGGCACGCGCTCGGGGTTCGGGGCATCACAAAAATTCCTTCAATTTGGCCCATCTGAATTTTCGTTCCTTTTTGGAATCGTCCGAATTGATTTTCCGTAAAAATCCCGAAATCTCCGAAAATTCTTCGGAAGATGAGTCGACGTCCCTAAAATGAATCGTGACACGACGTAACTTTCAATTTCCGAAATCGGGTTTCAAATTCGCGGTTAATTTCAATCGACGCGATTTTAGCGTGACCTAATCTACCGGGTAGCTTTTAGGAATTTTTAGTGCAATTGATCCGTGGTTGATTAATTTCAAGCCACATTGTACATCTTTGACACATTGGTGACTCTCGGTTGTCGTGAAAATCTCGAGATTTCAAATACGGGCACATGATACCCAAAACGACGCAGAAAAATCGGTCTAGTGCCGATTGATAGAAAATTTGCAATCGGGTAGAATCACCCACACACTAATCACATACCTCTATCGAATCGACCTATCTACGGTCTCTGATTGATTTTGACAGTGCCATAATGACCTTTGCAGATTAGCACGGTCGAGTAGTCGATTCCTAGTCGAATTCTTAAGTCTTTTGCGTTAAAATTCCTTAAATGGCTTTCCTAGCTAGTCTAGTTATCTCAAGAGTGATCAGCTATGAGAATAGCACTATAGGTGTGTCGATGAAATGCGGGATTTATTTAATCGAAAACAAATTCTGAAAATTCAAACTGTCACATTCATAGTTCGACACTCTACATCTTTCACTTTCCTCCTTGATTTTTCTTGAAGTTGAAGTGATTGTGTATATATAAGATAAACTTCTTATAGCTTTTTCCAACTCGTCCTTACTCATGGGGAAAAAAGCCTAGAGAACGTCAAAAGAAATTATTCATTAAAGTCTTTTTCTCTTATTCAATTAATTTATCTAGCCTGGACGTTTGAATATCCACTTCCCTAAAGTAAATTTCTAGATCAATAATAAAGGCAGGACACATTTGTTGACATCATCTCTTAGAACTATTAAAAGCGGATTTATAATCTCTCTCTCTCTCTCTCTCTCATGCAAGACATTCTATCCTACGAGTTGTGTTTTGCGTGATTCTTCTCGTACTAAAGTGAAATGTCATTTCTGTTTAATTACCAAAGGCTGGACGAATTTACTAACATCATCTTTTGTTAATTTCTCCAGCTTGGATGTTTAGCATTCATTCCCGAGAGTAAATTTCAAAATCAATGTTAGTGGCAAGACAGATTTGCTGACATCATCTCTAATCGATATCTATAGCTCGGACTATTTTTTTTTTTTAGAAGAAAATTCTATTTATTACTGAAAACAATTCATGAAAAATAAACTTTTATGCCAAAACAAATCAAAGCATATCAAAAGTCAGAATTCTACAAAATAAAGCCAAATCCAGAAAACAAGAATGATCAACATAGCACTAACACCACTAAGTACACACTTGTTTCATAAAAATGAATCTGTCAAGCAAAAATAAATGATGAGTCGATCATTGGATCTCGTATCTTGTTAGTAATGAGCACATGTCAGAAATTTATTCTCCAATAACTACGACATAGCTAGTTGGGGATACGTGCCTAGGTTGGGCTTCCTCGCTACACCATCACCGTATGGAAACGACCAAAATAAGTTAATTAAACATAGATCTAATTTTTCCAAAAACAAATCTTCGTAGTTCAGCGAGACGTCGAGCTCCTATGATCATCATTGAAACCGGAGGCGCAACACCTATACACGAGAAGACACGGGGTACCGAATCCCCAAAAACATTATTAATGTAAAATATGGGTTTTGACCCGGTCAAAAAAAAAAAAAAAAAAAAAGGTAGAAGCTTCAGCAGAGAGAGAGAGAGGAATCGAGAGTTTTCGGGAGAGAGGGAAAAGAGAAGAGAGAGAGAGAGAGAGAGAGAGAGAGAGAGGAAGAAAAGCAAAGAAAAAGGAAAAAGAAAAGAAAAAGGAGGAGATAAAAGGGAAAGAGAGAAGGAAAGAAGGGGAGAGAGAGGGATGGCAGAGAGCTCGAACACAGAAAGAAGAAGAAAGAGAAAAAGAAGAAAAAGAAGAAGAAGAAGAAGAAGAGGAGAAAAGAAGAAAAAGGGGCTTTGCGCGTTCTCATAATGGGAGCCTCGCCAAGCCACGTTAACTACGCAACGCAACGCTCGGTAAGCACTCGTGCTCCTCCTTCGTTCAATCGGAATAATTTTGGACCTAGGGCTTGAAATTACGAATTTTGGGAAAATTGAGCGGTGAAGTATGATTTTTGAGTCGTTGAGCTGCATATTTTTGTACAAATGATAGCTTGGGATGTTGTGGAGCCGTGGGATTTTGCGGATCGAGATTTGAGCTCACGGTTTGCCCAAAACAAAATTTTGAAGTTTATTGCGCGTGATGAACAGTGCACGACCAGAACTTCAGGGCTATATTTTGTTGATTTTCGGCTTGATTTCGGGTTGGCTAATTTGGAGTTCTTGTAGTATGTTGGATGTGTTTTCCATTGATTATAAGTACGCTTTAAATGGAGTTTGGTGGAGAAAATTATGGCATGATGAAGTTTCGTGCTCAAGCTTTGTGCTATGGACGGCTTTGAGTAATTGTTTTGGTTGAGTGATTTATTAGCGCGTAGGTGTCGTTTTATCGATGAATAAGCATGATTTAGTCGAGTCGTTAGTTGGAGAGTAGCATATTACCTGGTTTTAATATCGTTTTCGATTTATTAATAGGAATACGAGTGCATTGGCTCAAGTAACCACATAGGTTGATTTTCGACTTTCCTAGATGAGTGGTGCTATCTCTTTTAAGAATTTATAAGCTCATGTCTTCAAAATGATTAAGATTTGATATTTTATGAGTTATAAATAAGCATGTTTATTGCATAAAAGTTGGATCGGTCATTTACTAAGTTTTGATATTTGAAAATAGTGTGAGAACTTTTTATGAATACATATTTTGTTTGATGAACGAAGTTGAGAAATATTACATGTTTTGGGTTTGTGAAACCATTTCACGAAAAGCTCGACTTTGAGATGATTTATGGAATATTATATAGATATTGATTTGTGATAAGCTTTTTGAAATGTATTTGATTTGAAATTGATTTATATGACGGGTCTTGAAATTATTTGAGAATGTTTTATGAAAAGTATTTCTGGGGATAAGTTGAGTTGCAAAATCTTTTCGGGATATATGAAATGTTTTATGGATTTGGTTTGAGAATTATGGATGGTGTTGTTCTGGATTGATGTGGATGCTCAATATTGCTTGTGAGCCCAGCGAGGGGCTTGTGGGTATGCCCATACTATTCTAGGATATCCTTGTGGGCCAAGCCACCGGCTAATAATAGGTGGAGACCTTGCCAAGGGGGGAATCTTGGTCACCTTGTCACTAGGCGTTGTATCGTGACCATGGTTTGATATTGAGCAACAGATTGGTCAATGGAGTGGACCATTGACATGTGATATGAGTTTGGTCGATGGAATGGACCATCGACGTGTAATTTGAGATTAGTCGTTGGAATGGACCATCGACGTGTAATTTCATTAGATTATTGATGTGTGGTTTGATGAGATTAATCAATGGAATAGACCATTGATACATGTTTTATGAGATTGACCAATGGGTTAGACCATTGGCATTTGCCTATTATTATCTTGAATATTTTTGCTTCGATCATATTGTGTTAAAGTAAGAAAGGTTATATTTTGGCCTTGAAGGTTTGTTAAATTTCTGGGTTTGGTGTGGTATGAGATTAACCAATGGAATGGACATTGGCGTGTGAATTAATAAGATTGATCGAGAGGATTAGACCATTGATGTTTATTTCAATGTTATTATGAAATGATTATTTTTCCTATAAATATAGCTATGTTGAAACGTATGTAACTTATTCTTTTTACTGTATGTTTGTTATATCCTAAATTTGAGTTAAAAGAGTTGTAGTTTGGTCTTGTAAATATGCATAGTGGGTGCTCGATCCACTTAGAAGAGATGCACTACTCACTGAGCTGTGGTTGCTCACCCCTCTATTTTCCAATCTTTTTCAGGTTCCTTGACTAATGATGAGTAAGTAGGAGAGCGATATGGATATGGGGACTTTGAGGAGTTGGACATTGAGGAGATTTGAGGCTGCGTCCTTTGAGTGGAAGGACGGCCCTGTCATCCCCATTTATGATGGTTTTGGGGTTTGACAATTAAACTCTTAGAATTTTAAGAGAGAAGAAATCCTAAATCTAAAACTAGATTAGAAGAGTTTAAACTGTCAAATCTAGAATTAAACCGAGAGGAGAGCTTTTAGATCTAGATCGAAGAGAAGAAAAAAAGAAGAAAACTCAAATAAAATCAACAACAGATGGAGAGGAGAGTAAGACTAGCTCAAATGCTCCCCATGGTTGAAGGTTGAAGAAGACGATGGAGACAGAAGAGAGAGGAAGAGAAAAAGACTTTTTGATTGTGGCTCTTTAGTCCAGCTTGGACGTTTAATAGTCATTGCCCGGAGCAAATTTCAAAATCAATGTTAATGGCGGGACAAATTTGTTGACACCATCTCTTATTACCATGTCTTTGGTGATTCCTTGCACAGTAGAGAAGCGAATTTACACTCCCTCTTTCTACGACATATGCAACAAAATTTTGTCGGAGTTCTATCTTACCACTATGTTTTGCTTAATGCTTCTCTGTACTATAGTGAAATGACATGTCTGTTTATTTACCAAAGGACCAAAGGTATGGAGGGGATTTATTGGTCTTAAACAACTCTTTCATTAGAATCAAGCTTGATTAATCAAGCAAGCTTTGACTATTTAACCCTATCATAGCTAGGGTAACAAGTGATTCAGTTGGTAGAATGAACAATATGCCTCTGATTCAATAAAAAACAGATATATCTTTTTCTCCATCTCTTATCTGAAGAAAATATGTGTTCCGCAAATCCCTTAATAATGTTTTGAAGATGAAAAAATAATCAACGGATACTATTATTTGTATTTGAATATGTAGATTAACTTCTATATACACAAGCCAATATGTAAATGATATCGTAATGGGGACGTCTTAAAGCATAAAAAGAACCCGCTTCCATAGAAGTAGAACAAGCTATTGAACGATATCATTTGCATGAGGTATTCTTGATTTAATTATTAGGTTATCATGTTAAGACACTTTGCTTTTCTTCCTTTTATATTGTTTAAGGTTCAGATAAATTTAATTGAGGTAAGGTTAACTTTATAAATCTAGTTAAATTCTTCCACAAATGTGCCCGGAGTTTTAACCGGTTGCCTATAGTCCTCCATTGAAATTTGTCCGGGAATGCTCCGACAATTTCAAGAATGACGGAATCACCCCAAAGAGGGGGCGCCCAAGGGACCCTTGAGCCTTGGTAGGCCAGGCTTGGACCGCCTTAGTGGGCGCCGGGGCTTTCGTCTGTTTTTCCTATTGATGTCACTACCCAATAAACAATGTTTAGCGTTGTGCTTAAGCCTTAAACTTGAGTAGCTTGTTTTGCGCAGCTTCACAGAAAGAATGAAAATGACAAGCACGTAAAGATCTTTCTAAATCATGCCTCTGTTTGGCCTCTGGTAATGCCAAAGTTTGTGTTTTTACTTTCACTGAAGGATGGTAAACCAAACTGCCACATGACAATTACAAGAGGGTGGACGCCAAGAGGAATCACGAGTTCTAGGAAAACTCCCAAAGTGTCCAGTCAGAAAACCCATTTATGTATGTCCAAGAAGTACAGCAATAGGGAGTTTGAGGCAAAAGGTCCTTTTAGTCAGTTCATTGTGTGGGTAATTTGCACTGATATTAGCTGGTGTCATGGGAGTCAAACTTATGCCTTTTCAATGCAACTGTTAAGTGTTGAGATATCAGTCTTATCTTCATGCGCATGTTAATACATGTCATTGCACTAGTATATTCACAGCACACTTCAGCAGCTAGCCCCATGGTGCATGTAAGGGCTAGGAGCCAATGAGAGAGAGAGAGAGAGAGAGAGAGAGAGAGAGAGTCTTCAAGAGATTGATCTTTTATTACTCAGTTCTTTATTGGGAAGAAATTTTTAATGGAAGATACAATGTATGGTGAACATAGGGTAATCTCTGTCTTGCAGGTGTATCCATTTAGTTGTTGTCATACCAAAACTGCGCTTGAAGGTAGTCAACAACCTTCTTATCCACTTGGAAGGCCTTGGTAAGAACATCAGCCGAAATGGGTGGCTTTGATCCGAACACGGCATTAGCAATGGTAATCAGTCCTGGGTTCTGGCTACTCAGAGCAGCAAAGGCCAATGCAGGGGTCTTTCCAATGTTCAGCTGGAAGTGGATGAGACCGATTGGGAACACAAACACATCCCCTTTGTACAACACTTTGGTGAAGAAGGTGTTGTTTAATTGGTTGGACGTGACGAAGCCGACAAGCAGTGTGCCCTCAGTGACAACCAGAATCTCAGTCCCACGAGGGTGAGTGTGGGGAGGATTCAGGCCACCTGGAGCGAAGTCAATACGAGCCATGGAAATGCCCAAAGTGTTGAGTCCTGCAAATTGGTCTACGAAAGCAGGTGTGACTTTTGATCCAAGTGGGTTCGCAGTGTTACCAGCATATCTAAACCCCTTAAAGAGGAAATCATCTGCTGTAACTTGTTTTGGGTCCTTGCAAAACTTTCCGTTCACAAATACTGCATAAGAAACAGAAAATTCATGTTATTAGGCTTATCTAAGCAGAAACTCCCTTCGCATAAATACTCGTAGCATCAATAAACAAAAAGAAAGATACGAATAATGCTTGAGTAGAGCTCCAACCTTTTGGGTCATTGATGGCCACACAGAAGTCCTGGAGAGGACTCGGGTCATAGGCAAAAGTGGTGGCAGTTGCTAGAGCCAAGATGAGAAGGCTAATTGGAAAAAACTTCATTGTGGTGGACAGGGTAGTCGCTGGTAAGGGCTTTGATATCTACCTCTTCTTTTGTTTGCTTGAGATGAGAGAACATGTTTTGCATGGAGACATGACCCCTTCTTATAGATGATGCTGGTGTTGACCCTGTATTTGATTTTCCGTGATAAGCAACTCTTCCCAGATCTATAACTATACCAAGTCTCCTATGTGGTATTTAATTTCTTAGTCCAAGATATGAATTATTCCACAACTGCTCCAACAAAATGCCCCTTTCTTTGACCCATCCTCTTTCCCTGATAAGAAAAGGCATGATATCTCATATGGAAGTGGACTTCTTCAATAATATGTAAATCTTCGGTTTTCTTTACTGTTTTGATGTCCTACGCGTATTCAAGTTCAGCTGGATGGAGCGAGGGCCAATTATTCTCTTAATTGCTTCGTATGACCAAATCAATCTGCCAATTGAAAATGATGGAAGAACAATGTTTTCGCTTGCATCTCCATCCCTTACCATGAAAACACTTCCCAAGTTGCCGATTTCATTCCTATAGATATTGTGTTTACTTTCTTATACAAAGTATGCAAGGTTTTCACACCATCTAGTTGATGCGTACTTCCATGATAAGATTTATATTCAGAATCTCTTTGATCACAATCATTGGATTGGAGAGGTAAAATGCATGGTTTGATTCATTTTCAAATTTGTTGCCGTGAACGTGCTGTAAACCTATATTTCACAAACTCATATGATTCATCCATCTCTACATGCTAAATTTTACACCTTATTATAAGGACCACGGGCTTCCACCAAAAGTACAACCCGACAAACTCTTCACTATTCAAACTACTATCGATACAAATCCCCAAGAAGGTTACCAAGAATATCATCAAGTACATAATTTTTCGATGGTCGTCCTAAAGATGGATTTTTCGAAAACATCCAACAAATGAGGCTAATCCTTGGAGATCATGTGAAAAATAAATTGTTCTCATTATTTCGTTTGATAGCCTAGAGTACAGACAGATTCTCCCTCCAATATAATCACAGCAATCAAACAAGGGTTGTGAGAATGTAAAATTTAAAATCTGAGAAAGTAAAAAGACGAAAAGTAAAGTGGGAATGCTTCATCGAATGACTAATTCTCAATTAGAACGGGTTTAAAAACAAGAGGGGGTTGAAGTTGTAGAATGGTTCACCAATCACAGGGAAGAATAAACAATTGTTATAGACTTAGCACTGTTCCTTGCTTCAGCTGCTTCCTGCAGGCCTGTTGACTGGGACTAAGTCAAATGACTAACTACTATAAATAGATGAGCCGCGTTTCACAACAATCCTCAACAGAACAGAATTTCCGAGACAGACTAATCGAAGCTCGGAAAATATTCCATGATGAAGTTCCTTCTAACATTTGTCCTCTTGGCTTTGGCATCATCCCATGCCTTTGCCTCCGACCCAAGTCCTCTTCAGGACTTCTGTGTAGCCATCAACGACAGCAACTCTGCGGTGCTTGTGAATGGAAAGTTCTGCAAGGACCCAAAGCTTGCCGTAGCAGATGATTTCTCCTTCACAAAGTTCAGATATCCTGGGAACACATCGAATCCGCTCGGATCCAAAGTAACGACTGCCTTTGTCGACCAATTCCCAGGACTCAACACTCTTGGCATCGCCATGGCCCGCCTTCACTTTGCTCCGTACGGTCTAAACCCTCCCCACATTCATCCTCGTGGCACCGAGATGCTAGTGGTCGTGGAGGGTACGCTCTACGTCGGTTTTGTCACATCCAACCAATTGAACAACACTCTCCTCACCAAAGTCTTGACCAAAGGAGATGTTTTCGTGTTTCCACAAGGCCTCATACATTTCCAGCTGAATATTGGACAAGCTAATGCACTGGCCTTCGCTTTCTTGAGCAGCCAGAATCCGGGTCTCATAACCATAGCAAATTCAGTCTTTGGATCGAAGCCACTGATCAATGTTGATGTCCTTACAAAGGCTTTCCAAGTGGACAACAAACTGATCAATTATTTGCAAGCACAGAACTGGTTTGACAACCATTAGGCAGATGTTCACAAGAGTAATTGTGTTTGTTCATTATATTACAAAGAAGAATTCTTTCCAATAACATGCTGAACTTTGGGTACTAGTACAATTGTTTGTTATCTGATATTTGATAAGGTTCCACTGTTTGTTATCTCTCTCCCTCTCTCTCTCTCTCTCTCTCTGTCTCTTTCATAAATTTTTCGAGGGCTGTAATGAAAATTTAATTCAAGGTCTCTTTCCATCTTGCTCGCTCCAGGTCTCTGACTAACTTTCCAAACGGGATATGTCACTTGATCACTGCATACTAATCTCAAGTATCAGCGTGTGAATAATTTTGCTTTGATAGCATTGTTTAACTCAAGTAAATTCATCATTCTGATATAGAAGTACATCTTATGTAATTTTCTGCCTTACTTTGTTTTGTTAATTTTCTACAAGGATTAAGAGTTTGTATAAGACTGACTTTGCAATGGGGCCACCAAACATTAATCCTCCTTTTATTCCAATGTCAATAAATAGTGGTTTGCCTGTTTCACTCCACTTTTTCAGCGCAAGAAGAGATGACACGCGCTTGGAGTTCCTTCAAGAGGATGGCCCTGCTTGGCCTCTGATAAAGCTCAAAACTGGTGTTTGTGCTTCGAGAGTCAAGAAGCGTAAAAAATCATGAATTAGCCACTGTCATAGTATTAAACAAATGCTTGTTCCCTGTAACAACTAAATGTCTAGACAAAGTAATAGTGTTATTGAGGTTCTTATGTAATATTCTAGCTTGGTGAAACTTCATATTTTTTCTTTAGTTGTTATTGCACCAGAATATTTAGCAAACTCAACCCGCTAGCCAAGGTGTGAATGTGGTTGTTGTCAGGCATTACTCGGAATCCTTTCAATGCCTATATTGCCGCGGAGGGAGCGAGAGAGAGAGAGAGAGAGAGAGAGAGAGAGAGAGAGATTCTTATTAAGAATCATCTTTTATTACTCAAACATTCATCATTGGTTTCCTAGAGAGCAATTCTTTTATTGCAAAGCAATAATCCATCCCAGCAATCATGTATGGAGAATACAGGGCTAATCTGACGTCTTGGACGTCAGTGTATCAACTTAATTGTTGTCATACCAAAACTGTGCTTGTAGATAGTCAACAACCTTCTTGTCCACTTGGAAGGCCTTCGTGAGAACATCAGCCAAAATGGGTGGCTTTGATCCGAATACTGCATTAGCAATGGTAATGACTCCTGGGTTCTGGCTGCTCAAAGCAGCAAAGGCCAGCGCAGGGGTCTTTCCAATGTTCAGCTGGAAGTGGATGAGACCGATTGGGAACACAAACACATCCCCTTTGTACAACACTTTGGTGAAGAGGGTGTTGTTTAATTGGTTGGACGTGACGAAGCTGACAAGTAGTGTGCCCTCAGTGACAACCAGAACCTCGGTCCCACGAGGGTGAGTGTGGGGAGGGTTCAGGCCACCCGGAGCAAAGTCAATACGAGCCATGGAAATGCCAAGAGTGTTGAGTCCTGAAAATTGGTCGACGAAAGCGGGCGTGACTTTTGATCTGAGTGGGTTTGCCGTATTCGCTGGGTATCTGAACCCCTTGAAGAGAAAATCATCTGCTGTGACTTCTTTTGGATCCTTGCAGAACTTCCCATTCACAAATACTGCAAAAGAAACAGAATTCACGTTGTTAGGCTTATCTAAGCATAAATACTTGCCAGGGTAGTTCTTTTAGCATCATCAGAACGGAAAGATTCGACTGTTGCTAGAGCAGAGCTCCAACCTTTGGGGTCATTGATGGCCACACAGAAGTCCTGAAGAGGACTTGGGTCAAAGGCAAAAGCGGTGGCGGTTGCCAGAGCCAAGACGAGAAGGCTAGTTGGAAGGAACTTCATTGCGGTTGCAGACAGGAGAGTTACAGGCGTGGATATCTTCTTCTTTTCTTTGCTTGAGATAGGAGTGAGATGTCTAGCATGGACACCTGATTCCTTTTTACAGATGAAAGTAGTGCTGACCTGGTATTATGTTTCTATGATAAGGAACGCCTGACAGGTACCAAGTCTCCGGTGTGCTGGTTAAATTCTTACTCCAGAAAAGAATTGTTCCACAGCTGCTACGTCGAAGCACCCTTCACTTTGACCTGTCCTCTTTTCCGTTAATCTGATATGGAAGTGGTCTTCTCCGATGGAATTTACGTCTTTTTATTTCTGCTTTACTGTTTCGTATGCTCGGTGCAGATTCACGTTCAAAGAGGTATAATTCACGGTTTGACTTGCGTTTCCAACTCCGTTGGGGTGATGCCAACGTGGTCGAAAGCTATGCTGCATGAGCTAATACGATTCATCCATTCCGACCGCTATCACAAAGGAAGACTAGCTTTTACCAAGAATTATGATTGGCAAAACTCTTCAGTATTCAAAATATCATAGATAAGATTCTCCAAGAACTTTACTCAAGATAATTTAAAAAGTAAAAAGCAAATCACAATGTCAAGTTAAGTGTTGGAAATTGTGATCCATTTTCTAGAACTATCTAGAAACTACTAAGGCGTGGAGTTTGCTAGCTGAATCTAGAAGATTCACATGGGAGTTTGCTAGAGAAGTCGAGAATCCTCTAAGGCGGCAAAGAAAAGTGTAGAAGCATAAATGTAGAAGTCTCTAGAGGAAGAAAGAAGAAAAGGACAGCATTCAAGAGAAATCTAGAATGTTGTACTTAGTCGGTGGAAATGCCTATAAAAAGGCCATAACCCATTGATGTAACAAGGTGAGAGGAGCATGAGAATATACTCCATATCATGAAGCTCCTCCACCAACACTTCCTTGTAAAATTATTTTATCCAACTAATGAAACTATTTCCCATATCCCATGTTCTTTGTCCTTCAATTATCCTATCTCGTCCCTTGACACCCTCTACAAAATATACCATACACTTGCACACACGTCACCAACCAAAAACTATAACTAATACCAAAACCATGCTTCCGCGCACATTTAAATTTTTAACATTAAGAAACTATGGAAACAGTGACTTGTTACAACGAAATTGAGCTCTTCTAGCTTAGTTTCTACGGAGCAGGTGCCTTTTTCACGCTCAGAAAACGTTTGAGTCGTGAAATTCTTCATAATTTCTGTAGTTTTATTTAACAAAGAAAAGAAAAATTTGTTTGTTGCTCAAGTTTCAGTATTTAAAAGGTGTTGAACAGAGATATGGGCTGTTAGTCACCATAATCGAACCATCTCAGCAATCTCTCCCACTTTAATATTTTAACCGGGTCTTGCCTTTGTGGGCCTCCTTCAGAAGTTAAACTATGGTGCTTCTATTTATCATCGTTCGCCTCGAAACCCCAAAAAAGAAGCAAGTCCATATTTATGGATTTTTGCAGAAAAAAAAGGAATGCTTGGTTTTTAAGTAAATCCCATGTACTTTGGTGCTAATTCGTACATTATTAATCATTACTAACGGGGATATATCAGTAACTTGAAAGTCTTCACGCAACAGATGCGGAACATTTCTCCTCAAACAATCTCGATGGCCACCTCAATTTTCTTCTGATTGACCGTGACAATAAAATATGCAAACCAGAAGAGAAACGGTCACAATCACAAACAAATCAAAATGGGATGATGCTGCCACGTATATTTTATTGGTGCAGGCGGAGAATAGAGAGTGCAGGAGTCGTTGAGTTCAAAACATGACGCGGAGGGAAGGAAAAAAATAAATCTGTTCTCTGAATGGTTCAGCGTTTGAGAAGTTCTGGAATGGACCATTGACGGGAGCACCAGAGGTACCGTTTTAAGAAATCAACCACAGTGTGAGCACTCTCGACATCTCTTCCCCTTCTTCTCCAATTGACCAGTCTGCTTTACAGGGGCCATGAGTAAATTTCTTATTCCAGTAATGAATCGTTCTGCAACTGCTTTGACAAAACTCCAATCAGATTGAATTTCCTCCGTTCCAGCTGAGAGATGCATGAATCTGATATGGCATCGATCTCCAGGATTGACTCAGCAGTGGGATTGAGGGCGGGCCGTTTCTTCAGAAGGAGCAACATATCCTGAAAAGATCAAATAATTCATTTACTAGGTGTTTCAAATACATCTTCACCACTAAAAAGACTTGCCTAGTTGGTGATTTGCTTCCTGTTCTTCAGTATATCATGCCATTGTTACATAAAGCACCCCGGATGTTCACACTATTTGGTCACCTCCTGTGTACTTGTGTCATGATAACAAGAACAAATGGAGCAAGCGTCTTAATGTCAAAGAGGTAAAAGGCCTACCAGCCGAAAGTATGATCTGAAAACTAATGAGTATTCAAACTTCTGTATGTAGATATTACTCCCCAGGAAGAAAACTCAAGATTGTTAGTAATAAAAATTTTATACGTGGAAGGTAAGGGCCTGTTTGGCAACGTCCCTACTGTTTTGTTATTTTAATTTTTTGTTCCCAAAACAAAAAAAAAAAAAAAAAAAAAAGAAATTCATTTGATAACGTGAACTAATTTATATATTTTTTGAAATAGAAAAGTGATCCGAGAATAGATTTGCAATAGAAATAAGAAGTAGAAAAAAATATTTTATTGTTTTCGGGAATAATTTCTAGAAATAAGTTATTTCTTTTTATTTTATTTTATTTTCTTCTTCCTTGTCACCCCCTCGCCCTCGGCCACCGCCCCCCTATTGTCCGGCCAACATCGGCCGGCCGCCGCCGCCCCCGCCGCCCGCCACCCACCGCCCGTCGCTACCGCTCGCTAGCCAACCGCCCATCGCTGGGTTTGTTGCCAACCCCGTTGGCGGCGGCAATGGCAAGGAAGAATCAAAAAAAGAAAAAAAGAAAAAAGTCTTAAAAAATTATTAAAAAATTAAAAGAAATTATACGTTACAAAAAAAAAAAAATGGCGGATCTTACCAAACACATTCCTATTCTTTTTTTCCTATGAGAATGGAAATTTTGTATAGTTACCAAATGCGTTCTTTTATTTAGAAATTATTTTGGAGAATAGAAATAGAAAAAAATTATTTTTGAAAAGAAAATTTTTTCGGGAACAAAAGCGTTACCAAATAGACCTAAGAAACCGTGGAAGGAAGACTCGCTATTACTGACTTAAAAGTCTCCTAAACATATTTTTGGGGAGCAGCTGCGCATTGGAATATCATATAGCGTAAAATTAATCAAATAAATTTGTGCTTCTAGCAATCTTATTACTTAAAGATATAAGGCAGCAGGACTCTCTTTTCAACTTTCGTCTCTTAAAATGGTTAGCACAAAATCTATCATGACAATTACGATAGGAAAGTTGCCTTCATCATCTACCCATCTTTGACAACTCTCCCACTTCTCTGAGAAAATCTATAGAGGAGCTTCGAGGTTAGAAACAATAGAGGAACATTTGGTAATTTCAAGGGAATCAGCTAATATTCTTTGGTGATGATAGCAAAAGCCTCTTTTGAATTATAACCTTCCGAAGCTTCGTTTTTCCAACAGAATTAGGTGACTTAATTAATATCCACCATCTCAACATGGAAAGAATCACACCCTTGATCCTCAAGTAAGCGATGTCATATAAGTTCTAGAAGCCATTGGAATTTGGAATAAGATATTGCTTACCAGTTCTAACTTTCGTAAAACCTTTCTGCTCATACGGTTGTAGAGCAGTCGCAGCTTTGGACAACAGCATCTTATTTCTGACCTCCCATGAACTTGTGTTCCCAAAAGTACTTAATGAATCAAGTTCTGTGCAACAGAAGAGTGAATCACTGCTATGTGGATTGCTACTAAGTTCAGTGTTTGGGATGTTAAATCAGACGCGAAGTCCCCTAATTATTACTGATAGGAAATATCTGCAACCCAAAAATTTCCATGGTGAAGATGAGTGTGAAAAGAGTTTATCCTACTCTAGAAAGGGTCAATTCAATCCACTTTGGACGCATGAAACTGTGTTCAAAAAACAGTCATTGTTTAATCATGCTGCTCCAAATTGATGCTGAAGAGCTGAAGAAGTGAAGGAGGAATAATGCAAGGTCGTAAAAGTTATGAATGAGCACTTCCATAGCTGATAATATGCATTGTTTAAGCTGGAGATGAGAAAATCGAATTGACTGCCACCCGGTCACAGTGGTTATGGAACGGTTCATTGTTTGGAATTAAGAAAGGGGAAATAAAGATAGAAACATTGAAAACTTGGTCGTCTGCAGGGAAACTTGTTGCATAAATTATTTACCAGGTCAAGCACTGTCGTGTATAAATAGAGACCATGTCATGCAAGGCACCTCACTCCTCCCTCGAGCAATAATACTCTGAGCTAGGAAAGAGAACCTGAGATCAGCCCCAACTCCCGCCCACAATGAAGTCCTTTCCAGTTAGCCTTCTCATTTTGGCTTTGGCAACTGCAACTGCCTTTGCTTATGACCCAAGTCCTCTTCAGGACATATGCGTGGCCATCAACGACCCGAAGTCTGCAGGTTAAACCTCTATTCTAGTGTTATTGACATACTGTTTTCTTCTGGTCAATGATGCTATAAACAGAACATGCAAAAAGGTTTTGTTTTGGTAGCCTGACGACATTGTTATTGATCATAAGTTCATAACTAGTACTATAGTCATCGCATATTGAGTGATGCATATTAAGATGAGTTCTGTTTTCTTATGCAGTGTTTGTGAACGGGGAGTTTTGCAAGGACCCTAAGCAAGCCACTGCAGATGACTTCACCTTTATGGGGTTCAGAAAACCAGGAAATACTGCCAACCCACTTGGATCGAAAGTCACACCTGCAACCGTCAACGAGTTTCCAGGACTCAATACTTTGGGCATATCCATGGCTCGCATTGACTTCGCTCCTGGAGGTTTAAACCCTCCCCACACTCACCCTCGTGGCACTGAGGTCCTGGTCGTCATCGAGGGCACACTCCTTGTCGGCTTCGTGACATCCAATCAATTGAACAACACTCTCTTCACCAAAGTCTTGTACAAAGGCGATGTGTTTGTTTTCCCAATTGGACTCATTCACTTCCAGTTGAACACTGGAAAGACCCCTGCACTGGCCTTTGCTGGTTTGAGCAGCCAAAATCCAGGAGTCATTACCATTGCTAACTCCGTCTTTGGAGCAAAGCCACCCATTTCTGCTGATGTTCTCACCAAGGCCTTCCAAGTGGACAAGAAAACTGTTGACTACCTCCAGGCACAGTTTTGGTACGACAACAACTAAATGGAATGGATGACCAGAAAAATACCAACAGAGCATCTGAGCCATTTAACTTACGCAAGCATTCCTAGTTTCCATGAGAGATTTCCAAGAATGAAAACACCAGGTCATTGGGTGTTTTTACCTCTTGTATGAATAATTGATCAGTAAAGTATTATTTACTAAGAATCTCCTGTTTCTTGATCCCTGTTTTGACGAAAGTTTCTCATATGGACCGGAGCCAAATGCCAAGCAAAGTCATAATAGAAACAAAACACAGATTTCGATCAGATGCATATAAGTTCAGTGAAAACAATTGGAACGACTTTGGGCACTCGGATCAGCCTCAAAATGATCATTGAAATGTTGCTTGTCAAATTATTGAGCACAAAAGGTTATGGCCCGCTTTCCATTGCGGGACCTGAACTCCCGTATTGATCAGATCCATCAAGAACGATCCATCCATATTCCATCGGTGTCAAATTTTCATGCTCTGATTTTGTAATACGGCGGCACAGTAAGTCCCAATCCACACTCAGCATGTCATGAAGATCAATGCTTCGTGCTGCCAAGTTGCCGACTTTGTTCCTATTGCCTGCATGTATCGTCGTTCTTGTAGAAAACATGCTGTACTTTCACAGTTCGACATCTGCTGCCAATTTGGTGGGAGCTCTTACTATTCTTGTATTTCACCGCCCGCTGAATTTCTGATGAATTTCGAAATGATGACTACTATCAATAAAAAGCCCAATCTGAAAAACCATTCACTAAGAAATCGTGCCATATGCAAAGAATACTCTCTAAAATAACTCTAGATAAAGTAGTTGATTAAAAGAAGAATATCAAAAGTCGGAATTTTATTTTTTATTTTTTATTTTTTAAAGTGCGAGACTAAGACTTATTATAACCAATTGAAGTCCCCTACAATCCTCCTTGTTTTCTAGATTTGACTTTATTTTGTAGTGTTTTGGCCTTTGCTCTACTTCGATTTGCTTTACCATGAAAGTTAATGTACTTCTTTTATATCTTTTCGGAGCCATGAATATAATTTTTTTCCGACAAAAAAAAAAAAGGTAATGCTTCCTAAGTAAAGAATTTTTATTAATTTTAGTCGGTGTTAATGTATCTTAACTCACTATTTATTATGTTAGGCGTTTTATGAATTTCGAACTTACGATAAAAAAAGTTTAACTTAGATAATTGTTTGTATTATTTTAGCTTTGTCCCTAAGGAAGAACTTTAGCACTTTTATTAATGTAAGTAGGTACTTTCAAGTTTCTGTCCCGCCATTCTATGTATCTTTATGTTTTTTCACATTGTGATTATGATATATTCTTTATATCATTCCAATTTAGTCATATGTCTTTGAATAGACCTGAATTTTGAAAAATTTGTATTCAGGTAACATGTAAATGATCATGCACAATGTTAATGGATTGCTTGTGCCATCGTATGTGTCATTGAAAAAAAAAATGATTTCATTTACTGTGGATCCTTGTGCAAAGTTTGCTGATTCACAATACTTTAACAACATAATAATTTGATACAAAAGTGTGAATAATCGGCTCGAGCTTCACTTATTCAAATCTCTGTCTCTCTCTCTACACGCGATAGAGGTGACCAGCACAGCAACGGTATCCGTCGACATTCGAGCACCATGGTGATCACCTGGAGCAGGGGTAGCGAAGTCGACAACGGCTCAAAATAGAGTTTTATTATTTTCCCAGGTATATATTTTAGTTTATTCAAGTACAATCATATCGTCTACCAGGCTTTTTATTGTATTTCCCCATATCAGCCCTCATATCAGATCAAATACTTAAATCACGTCACACCAAATCCAGTTCCCCTTTAAATACTGACAAACCAAATGCCGCATTTGATAGATGAACTTGTAAATACAGGTAAAAGGAAAATCAAAGCATGTAACTTATTTAAATAGTAGTGTTGGAATTCAAGTCGGCGGAAGACGACTTACCCGATTTCGATGCGCAAACAGCAATTAGCCCCAGAACGAACGTTGAATTGCGGACGAATCACGAGCGAAATTACTCCACGTTGGTCTGGATGCGATTACAAGGAAAGCACCCGATTTCCACGGCGTAAATGCAAACTGTTTTTGTAAAGATGAAAATGGAACGCCTTGATAGAAAGGGGAGAGAAAGGAGCGTACGTTCTCTCTAAATGTATTTTCTGCCAACAACCAACGGTTGTCCTCTAAGAGGTTTTTATTCCTCTCACTTCATACCCTTTCAATAATGTCTCGCACCCCATCATGGACGTACCTTTTTTTTTTTTTTTTAATTACAACATCTCCCACTCGAACATGATGGGCTTGATAGCCCTCTATCTAAAATATAATGCGTTCAACATTCATCAACTTTACAAAACAATTCATACTAGCAAGTAAGCCGTGCGACCAGTGAGTACACCTGCACTTGGGAGCTCAAATTATGCACCTGTTAAGGATGACGTAATGGCAACAACCCCAAAAAGAAATAAACAATCGATGTCTCACAGTGCCCTAGATATATTTTGTTATATCAGTCCAAGTATACCTATCCCTTAAAGGCTATACTTGACTATTCTCACAACACCATGTATTTACAATTATATCCGCAACCATAGAGGGCGATATAATTGGTCGACCAATAAAGACATGTAATAGATGTAAAATAACAATAGTCTTCCTTTGCACTCATATCTCTCTCCATTTCAAAACAACTGCTTTCCTAAACACGTCCCATAGGCCATATCTATTCATGACCGCCCGTAACATGCTAAAGTAGCAACATTGATCTTTCACTTCGAGAACATAGTCAGAAGTAACATGGGGCATAAAATGAGGTAAATTATAAATTACCTCAAGGGCTTACACGATGAGTAAATAGGGATAATTTTTACTCACCTTCCCTTGTTGGTCGTACAATGCACATGTAGTATGAATTACATGCTATAATGGATTTCTCTTTCTATAAGAGCGTATGCCATTTACTAAATATATCCACTATACGGATCTTAGCCTAAACATAGTCACGTGCTCCTCACGTACTCATGTTTAGCTCGAGTGCTATATCAGCTCACTTTCTATAGCGCCCAATTAAGTACTCGCATCCGGCATCTGTCAGGCATACATGATTGTGGGACTATCAAATTCGGTCTTATTATTAACAAATCACAGACCTCATCTTGACTCCAATCAAGACGACATATTATTTTATGTACTAAACTTGCTCTTCAGCATTTACTTATACATAATGTCTCATCTCAACATGCTAACTATAACACTTGAGGTGATTACTCGTGTGAGTGAGCCAATCATTGCCCGCTGACATACTTCTCAATAATATATGTGTGTATGTGCTAATCTTATAGTGGATTTGTACTTATTGATAAAACATCAAATCACTAATAAACGAACAAGTACAATACATATGTCCACTAATACATAAACCAATGATCCTCTTCAATAACACATATCACATTCTATGTAATCCTAGTGACATCCTGTAGATCAAGAATATGTCTCTAGGAATAGCCTTCGTAAATGGATTAGCAACCATTCTATTGGTTGAAATGTATTGTAGGATCACTTCTTTCTGTGCTATAATATCTCTGATGAAGTTGTTCTTTATGTCAATGTGCTTCGTCCTTCCATGATACTTGGGATCTTTCACATAAGCAATGGCTGCTTGACTATCGCAATAAACTGTCACCGGTCTTGGAACCTCAGTGACAGTGGCTAAATTTTTCAAGAAACGTTTTAGCCATACTGCTTCTTGCACCGCTGCGGAACCTGCAATAAATTCTGCCTCCATAGTAGACAAGGCTGTGCATGTCTGTTTCTTGCTATTCCAAGAAATTGCACCTCCATTGAGCAAGAACGCATATTCAGAAGTCGATTTACGCTCATCTAGGTCTCCACCCCAATCGGCATCTACATAACCCAATAGGCGTAAATCATTCCCTTGGTAACAAAGTCGATAGTCCATGGTGCCCTTCAAGTATTTCGGGGATCCTCTTCACTACTTTCCGGTGTGCTTGACCGGGATTTGATTGATATCGGCTCACCAATCCCACGGCATAACATATGTCGGGTCTAGTACACATCATAGCATACATCAAACTTCCGACCGCACTAGCGTAAGGAACAGTTTCCATCACTTTAATTTCTTCTGGAGTCTTAGGACACATCTCAATATTTAGGTCTTCACCTTGCATGACAGGGGTATCAATGGGATTACAATGCTACATATTGAAACGCTCAAGAATTTTCATAATATAAGACTCTTGTGATAAAGTAAGGAGTTTCCTTGATCGATCTCTTTCGATCTTGACTCATAATATATAAGCAGCTTCTCCCATGTCCTTCATCTCAAAATTAGAGGACAACCATTCTTTTATGGTGATAACCAAAATCTTATCATTTCCAGCCAACATAATATCGTCCACATAAAGTAATAAAATCACAAATTTATCTTCGGACCGCTTGACATATACACAGTGATCTTCTTCGATCATCGTGAAACCAAAAGTTGTTATGGCTCGATGAAAACGAAGATACCACTGTCTAGATGATTGCTTAAAGCCGTATATTGAGCGACGAAGTTTGCAAACTTTATCCTCTTGACCTTTAGCTATGAAACCTATTGGTTGTTTCATATAGATTTCCTCATCTAGTTCTCCATTGAGAAATGCCATCTTTACATCCATTTGATGTAATTCAAGGTCCAAATGTGCAACGATGGCTAGAATAAGGCATATTGAGGCAAACCTTACAACTGGTGAAAAAGTTTCCTCATAGTCTGTACCCTCTTGTTGAGTATAACCTTTCGCCACAAGGCGAGCCTTATACTTTTCAATGGATCCATTTGCCCTTCGTTTAATCTTAAAGACCCATTTGTTTCCAATGGCCTTACGATTAGATGGTAGATCAATTAAGTCCCAGACATGATTTGCCCTTATTGACTCCATCTCATCTTCCAAAGCATTTCTCCGTTCTTCCTTATCAAAGGATGAAAGAGCCTCTTGAACAGTCTTAGGCTCAGCATCGTCTTTCTGAGCAATCATAAATACTTCACCTTCAATCTCAAAACGATGACGAGGAATGCTTTTACGATTACTTTTACGCAACTGAATTTCTCTTGAATTCAATTCGTCAGGCGATGCTACACTCCCACTAGGTCTTGTGTGTTGAGATAAATTTTCATTTCCCTCTACAACATTAGCGGGTGTGTTATCAAGATATTCCATCTCATATAATTGGAAGTCCTTATCAATCTCACCTCTACTAGGAAAATTGTTCTCCAAGAACGTGACATCTCGTGACTCCATTTCAGTCACACTTCCATCAGCTTGTTTACCTATGAACACGTACCCTTTGGAGTGTTCAGAATATCTTATAAAGACGCATTTCATCCCTCTTGGGCCCAATTTGCCATATTTATGGGAAGAATTATGAATATAAGCTGCACATCCCTATGGACGTAGACTACTTAAGTCTGGTTTCTTATCAGTTCATAATTCATAAGGGGTGGAAGTGACCGATTTTGAGGGCACTCGGTTAAGTACATAGACAACAGTCAATAATGCATCTCCCCAATAGGAGATAGGTAAATTTGCTTGCGCCACCATAGACCTAACCATTTCCAGTAGGGTTCTATTCCTTCTCTCAGCTACCCCATTTTGTTGTGGAGTACCAAGAATATTCAATTGTCGTACAATTTCCTTTTCATCACAAAGAGCCTTGAATTGCTCCGATAGATACTCATGTCCGCGATCGGTTCTCAATGCCTTTATTGTTTTGTTCAACTGATTCTCTACCATCGTTATATATCGTCTAAAGCAGTCCAATGCTTCTGACTTATGGGAGATCAGAAAGACATAACCAAAATGCGTAAAGTCATCTATGAAAGTGATGAAATATAAGGCTCCATGTCTCGCCCTCACATTCAAAGGACCACAAATTTCAGAATGTATGAGTTGCAATGGAAATTCGGCTCTAGTCCCTTTACCGAATGGTTTTCTAGTTGCTTTTCCCACTAGACAATGTTCACATACATGTAGATTAACATTAGTGAGTGACCCTAAAAGGCATTCTCTAGCTAATCTTTGCATTTTTTGCAACCCAATGTGACCTAATCTAGCATGCCAAGTATTTGCATCAATCTCAACATTACTAGAAGATGCAATTAAAGAAAAACAACCATCGACATTAATATTGTATTGATCATAGTCAATATCTAACACCATAAAACCATTCGATACATGACCTGAACCATAATAAACTGTTCCATACAAAATGTCAACACAATCACCATGAAAATTCAATACATAACCTAAGCTAAGAAGAACAACTATGGAGACCAAGTTTCGTAGAATATCCGGAGCATAGAGGACATCATGTAGGAATAGGCTTCGACCACCACATAAAAATAATTTACATGTGCCAATGCCCTTCACTTTAACTCTTGAGTTATTCCCAACATGTATCCATCTTCTTCTAGGCAGTATCCGATGATACTTCACAAATGCTTCTCAGTCTCTAGTTACATGGTCTGTTGCTCCCGAGTCTACAGTCCACATAGGATGTGATTCAGCAAGCATTACAGTTCTAGAAACAAAAGCATTACTTAAAGTAATGGAGTAATAGGGTACCTCTTTCGGCTCATTGCATTCACGAGCAAAGTGACCTATCTTGCCACAATTGTTGCACTTCCTCTTGGCCTTGTCCTTCTTTCCACCACGCTTCTTGCGTTGGAAGGTCTTAGCCCTCTTAGGTGCCTGATCAGTCTTCTTCCCTTTGTTGTTGAATTGAGAATTCCTTTTGCGCTTAAAGCCCGAAACTTTGCGCGAACTCGATTCAACAACATAAGCATGGGTAGAGGATCTCGCGGCTTGTAAGCGCTCATCCTCTAGTTCCAAATGACGCGCTATATTATCAAAAGTGACAATATTCTCATTATGCGTCATATTGATCTTCATATGCTCCCAATTGTCAGGTAGAGACCTTATAACAGCATGAACTTGCTAATCATCGATAAGGAGTGACTCTGCCGACTTCACTCACGAATCATATTTGACATCTCCCGAAGATGCTTTGCCTCATCGTTACATTTGGGCGCTTTCGGTATGTGTCAAACTTGATGGTGAGTCTCCTCAGCTTAGTGGCAAATGTACCCCCAAAATTATCTTTTAAGGCAACCCACATAGTTTGAGCTAAGTCATAACTTTCAAACTCATACATGAGATCATCTTGCATACAGCTAGGCAACGTGATGCGAGCAATGCTATTTTTCTTTTCCAAGCTTGATAAGCTTCTAGATCTCTCCCGTGTTGAGCTGAAGTTCCATGCTCAGGTTCATCCAGGGTATGGTTGAGGGTTTCTAAAACCTCTTGCTCCTCAAGGATGTACTGAACATTTCGGTGCCAAATATCATAATTGTCACTGTTCAGCTTCTCACCCCTATTGAGCTCAGTCACAATGGTGTGACATCCCAAATTTTTTATTCTGTTTTCAATTAAATGAGACGGACTTTTCATCGACGCGCTTATGATTCAATTCTCCGAGCTGATCACTCACGAGATAACTAGTCTATCGAGTGAAGCCGTTAAGGAATTTAAATGCAATAGGCTTGAGAATCTGACCATGAATCGGCTGCTCGACCGTATTAATTTGCAAGGATCATTACGACACTGTCAGAATCGAACAGAGATCAATAATAGGTCGATTCGACTGAGATATGTGATTAGAGTGTGGGTGATTCCACCTGATTGCAATATTCTCGTCGACCGGCACTGAACTGATTATTCTGTCGTTTTGGGTATCCTGTGTCCGTATTTGA